>OW388305.1:44852034-46313157 GCA_936450465.1 Gibbula magus | reverse complement strand
TAAAAGCTGGTCGTTTTAGAATCCTACATTTATATATTAAAATAAAGTTTGTTAATTTATTAATTTTTTCCATACAAGGTATGTGCAATATTCTGGTCATGCTTGATTACACATCACCTGTCGGCAAATTAACACCTTGACTAAGTGTCTGTAGCAAGTGAAAGTATGTAAGTGCTTGAGCAGTATTTCTGTACATATCCAACTATTGATAAATGTGTGCATCTAATGATTTGTGATTGATCATTCTCAAAATTTGCCATATTTGTTAAATATTGAAAATATCAGCTATATGCTGTTTGTTTTTGTCACTATATTGGATTTTGTCTACAATTGTGAATGTCTGTTCTGCAGTAAACAGTGGCTCTATGCATGCTCATCATAATTTAATTAAAGGTCCATCCATTGTGTTGTTGGGGGTCACATATTCCAAACGTTATAAATGGTGTTACTTTATCGAGAAGTACCGACTGTTACCGAAAACTAGCATTTTGATTATACTTGGAAAATTGACGATATTAAGGTAAAAGTAGTGATTGTTGATCGAAAACCGCGCAATGCACAGCGTGTGGCGCACGTAATTTTGGAATCTTATTTATAAATAACAGACAAGAACATAACTTTGAGTTGATAATGTTTCATAGGTCACATAACTACTGTGCATGTAAATTGGACGTGCAGTTTCGGTTTCTGCACATGCAAATTGATATTACTCAATTTTAATTGGAAGCTAGTAATTATGATATATTTAGCGATTGGGGATAAATATGCAAGTTGAGTTAACTTAGTTGTATTGTAGACAGTACATGTGGTGAAAATAAAATTTAATTTAATTAATAAAATTTTATGAAAAACAATGGATGCACCTTTAAGACATACTTGGATGCAGAAAGACAATTACTTTTAAATGAGATTCAAAGCGATGTGTTCACTAGCTGTGTTCAAATTACTAAAATCGAGCCATGCGGTCTGTAATTCACTAGGTATTGCATTATTCGATTACATCCAAGGTTATAAGTATATAAATATAAATGCAATAATATGGTATTGACAAAGTAGTCTTTATAAAATATATTATTGATGACGAGGGACGTCAGCCTATGTCAGTAGCCCATCTAACCTTTTATAGTCAGCATAGATTAGCCAATTAACTTCAAAATCACAGGGGGCGGGATAGCGCGTTCGACTTCGGATCAAAAGGCAACTTTGTCTGCAGTAGAGAACTGTTCTACACGCAGTAAGGTTTGAGTGCAATGCTACACTGAATTTCAGCGTAGAACCACCCATGGTTCGCTAGTTCCAGCCGATGCTCGCAGGTTTCACCGCAATGCATAGCCACATGGCGTTGCGGGATTTCTCCCTGCCATAATACTAGCAGCCGCGATATACTGAAATGCTCTTGAAAGCGGCGTTAAACCCCAAATCACCTCACCTCACCTCACCTCAAAATCACAAATATGGCTCTGATTAATTTAATGACATGAGGATGTGCTTGTATCAGGATTTATATAACTAATGTACAGTAAGTGGCTAATAAGATAAGTTGTGTGACATGTAGCTCCCGTCTCTCATTTTCACTATTTTAGAGGGGTATATTGAAAACAAAACCCACTTTTCAATGTTAACAGATGCTGGTATCTTTCAATGACAAATACTGATGTGCTAAGCTATCATAGATCCAGTAAATACAAGTGTTGTTTTGCACTCTTGTTAACCAATCTCTCATGTCTCCATGAATAATAACACAAAGACACCAAGTAAAGTCAGTCCATTCATATATTTATTTACAATTACATACTATATTTTAGTTGAATGAATATATACAGAGCACCACATACAGCAGTCCAATAAATAAATACTCCGTATGTAGAAAGTTTCTTGTACGTATCTAGAAAGTTTCTAAATACGCACTAGAAACTTTCTAGATATTTAGAACCTTTCTAGAACGTATCTAGAAACTCTATAGTGCGTATCTAGAAACTTTCTACTTTTTAATTTTTGCGACATATTCACACAATTTTTAGATATTCTGAAACTGCATATTAACTTTGGTATATTTTCGAAAATTTCAACAATGTAACTCAACTAGAACAGCATTTTTTTAGTTCCATGGTCTCCTCGTTATAAAACGCCTCGCGGAACTGCTCAGTGGACAGTCTAATTACATAAATCGCTATTTAGCCTCTCGCTATACTGCTACTGTTGCAGCTTGTGAGTAGATTAATGAAAGATAGTCATCGACTATAACATGAAATATGTTGATTCATTAGAATATATTAGAATTCAGACTTATTTAAAACAATGTATAAGCTTTTAAATAAGATCGCATTAATATCGTATTATCGGTTTACAATTATCATATACAACTTACATTCAATCAAATTGTGACAACATTACGATCAATGTTACCAATTTCACACAACATTTAATAGTTTCATTGCTATATCATCATCCAACACTGTTTTTCATCAAACAACTGATTAACGTATTTTTGTAAAGTATGTGGAGTAACTATGCCACTTTCCCTATCTTAATAAATAATATACAGGGTCTTTTATTAAACAAACATCAGCATGCTCCGAATTATGCAATTAAATGTCCTCTTATTAGTTTTGATATTAAGCTGTTTTTCTTATGTGTTTATTTTTTTTTTATCATTATTGGCTTTCTCCCTATGGCGATTATTTAGAATGTTATAGATGTGTACACTGATAAAATGGTATCTTCATTACATCATATCAATGCCTTCATCAGCGGAGAAAGGAAACGACTTTATCATATTATGCATAACGTACAGCAATATCGACAATGAAGGATGGCATAAAACACATGCAATCCAGGACGACTGTACTTTAATTCATTCATAGATATGGCGATAAAACATGTTATTGTTTTTTCTTGTTTATTGTGAAAAACAAGTTCACCGATACCAACTGATATGAAGAGGCATCTAAGATCTCAGGTGCTGCCTCGAGCCTAGAACAAACTCAGCCATCTTTTTAACATTATAGGCGCATATTCCAAGAAATCGACCCTCCTGTCCTGTATATAAAAAACCAACAACATACAAAGCTTAAACTTAAATCTATTCCCTCCTCCTATATCTAAACCCCCCCCCCCCCCCCCCCCCCCCCCCCCCCCCCCCCCCCCTCCCCACACTCACAATTCGGCATGGCTTCAAAAACAAATTATATATGGCTACAAACTAATGCACTGTATATTGTCTGCAAGTCGGCGACATAATACATAATAAACAATTACAAATTAAAATATAAGCATAGACGAGATTAAAAAAGGTGACTCTCAATTAGGAATATAAACGACCTGGTGTAAATGCGTCTCGTTCTCAACAATGGAAACTTATAATGATATCATATACGCTGTTATAAGAGAGTTTTCGGTTTATAAAGTCGGCCAAGTTTTAAAAATCCGGAAATATACAATAAAGCAGATCATGCAAGCTGATCAAGGGATGGGATGTGTGTTTGAAGAGGACATTATTGGTTTATCAATGAATATACATCACTTGATTACATAACATACGCACCCGTGTGTAATATCTTCACATGACTGGGCTATGTTCAATAGAGGTTTCAAGACTTTTAAACCTCTCTTGAACGCGATTGCTCAATGTAGCGCTACGTAACAAGGCGAGCAAATTTCGCGGAATTTGCACCGTGTCGTTCAGGAGCCCAGGTGTTACATCAACTGTCTTGCTACAATTTATCATCCATATAATAATGGGGACACCTGAATGAAAACATATAACCCGAAATAAACATAAAGATCCCAACATAAATTTAGATCCCTAAATATATTTTTGACAGTGTTTGCTACATTAAAATGTTTTTCTTAACAATGCATGTGCATAGTTCGTCCCCAGTACGTGAAATACGCCCATTATTAAACGAAAACATTGTGTATAATTTATGTTCATACATAAATGTTAAAAACATAAAGGTCAGTCTGTAATATCTATATTGATGTTGTATCCATATAAGGTGAAAAATGAGCGTATTCACAAATTTTATGTAAATGTACTTGTGTTTACAATGTGAGACACTGATTTCCTGCGTTTATTTTGAATTTTTGAAATAACGAAGTGTTTCTTGTGATATTAATGTTAATCAGTTATTTGTTTATGACATATGGACAGTGATATTAATATATCCGAAAAGGCACAGATATGTCATGGATTATGCAAGCCGATTAAAAGACGGAAATTGTGTATATTTGAAAAAGGGTATCCTGTCAGTCATTTACTTAATGTATTTAGGACAGAATTTTTATCCGTTCAATAAGCTAATATCTTGCTTATCTCATGTAACGCCGACGGAGAGATTAAACATTTAGTTTCTAAATCTAATTCTAAATGTCCATCAATCATCTATTTCGAACCACTTAAAGAAATGGTTCTAGCTAGATAATTTTTATGGAACAAAAATCGAGAAGACATGCCTGTTTACACACATTTGTTATTAATAGTGTACGTGCTTATTGCACAATTCAGGTGTAACATTAATGAGGGGAATATTCGTATGATTTGTTACTTGACAACTTGATAAAGACTACTACACAATCATTCAAAATAAAATAAAAACAATGGAAAGCTATGCATCGGCGCTACGAGTTATGAACTCTTTGTTACCGAACAACATAACATTGTTTATTAACTTAATGATAAATTATTTCTTACTCTGTAAATATTCCAACACTACATATGTGTTATTATTTGTAACCGTTGAAATGTATGAAAATACACGAATTTAACCTAGCGTGGCAATGAAAATTAGCTTACATAAGGTGTAGTCGTTGATACAAAGTTATTAACCCTGTCAGGTTAGACAAGTAAAAGTTCTGAAATTACACGGCCGTGGTAAATGGGAAGTAAATCATATGATTGTATACTGAAAGTTTATCATTGTGTTTGTGAAGTACTTAGAATTTACATGAGTTTGTTCACTAGGAAGTTCCTATGATCGGCTAAGAATTTGTTTGTTCGGCTTACATACTATACATTGTTGAATTATATCAAATCTTATCTCATCCACCAAATGTATTTCATCATGATAGGGGGCTTCGGTTAAAGTTATTTATTGAGTAGACCTAAAGTCATTTGCATTTATTTGATAATTAATAAACTACAGTAAGTATTGGATCAGTTAACTCCGTTTAATGAATTAAAATTCAGTTGATATTGGGCATTTAAGAAATGATTTTGATACAAATATCCAAGTCAATAATATGGTGCGGCAGTTCTCAAGAATCATTCGACAAATAAAACATAAGACCTATTGAATGCACATTTAGTACCAGTCCGTAAAATGTTTATAAACATTTTGAAATACATGTCCATACTAAATTAGTATATTTTTAAAAGTCTTTTCAACTTTAGTGGGGCTATTGGCAATTTTGTCCTGGAACCAATAGATCAATGGAGCCGGGAAATAAGCTTGCGTAATTGTAATGTATAAATATGTCGGCGCTCTTTTGCGTGAACTCATAAAACACAATTGCGGAGGCCGCCAAAGAGCTGTATAAGAGAGGCGTGTGTAAATCAATGCTGCAACGTATTGTATATAGACGTATGCGCATACAAGTGATTAAACAATTAGGGCTGTTGTACATGACTGGACAGTTTCCGGTCATTGGGAACCACTTTGCATAGGTATTGATGACACCTGTACAAGTGTGATTAGCAGGGTATTCACAGCACTGTCGTGGAGGATCGTGGAGCGTCTCTAACTTCATGATACTGCGTAATTAAACAGTGAAGTTTAAATTCTTTCGTTTTTATATGGTCAATCTAATCTTATACATGATGTTCTAGTGTGATGAGGGTGATTAGCAGGTGATCCAACGTTCTGTCGTACGCATGCAGCGTCTCTAACTTCCTGATAATGCGTAATTAAACACTGAAGTTTAAACTCCTTGTTTTTTAAATCGTCACTCTAATCTTATCTTTCTTTTTCTTATTTTTGTAGAAAACGCAAACCTGCATATTCAGTTTGAAAGTATATATGAATCCTGTGCGAAAGTATGACAGTTTGTAGGTATGCCTGTGTTGCCTCGTTTATCTTATTGTAACGTGTGAGTGTTTATGGACAGATATATTCGTATATGTATGCATTTTAATGTAGCAGAGTATGTTTGCCCTCTCTCTAACGTTCTCCCTCTCCCTCCCCCTCTCCCTTCCCCTTCCGTCATCCCCTTCCCCTTCCGTCATCCCCTTCCCTATGTATGTATTTGAATCTCTCTCTCTCTCTCTCTCTCTCTCTCTCTCTCTCTCTCTCTCTCTCTCTCTCTCTCTCTCTCTCATGAAAATAACAACTAGGTTGATGGTAGTGCATTCCACGAGAGATCGAAAATATAACAAAATAATAGCCTTGACAGTGAACTAGTGATGAGCCCTCATGTGTATGCATGCATACTGAAATATCGAACAAACTTCGCATTTCGTTCAGTATAAACATATCCCAGGAACAATTGCAGCGGTGGTCATAAATTAATTATCTTGTCCCGACCGTCACTTAAGCTTCTGTGTATTTCGACATACCACTAGCTACCAGACTAGTAGGGGGAGATAAACATTTTGACACCTTCATATGTTCTTATTGATCTAACGCACACGTATTATATAACATGTGATGAGGAAGGCAGTACCGACCCTCACTGAACTATTTGTGTATTTCACCAAGCTTCAATGATCACGTACATTAACAGACTGTGTATAGTAAAGACTCAGTCGAATATCGTATCCATGTAAACACGCAATCATAAACTAATTATCTTAGTTTGTGTCCGCATGGATAAACACTGAAAACACATGCATTTGCTGTCAAAAAAGTTATTTATCACCTCTACATTTAATGTTGTACTGTTAAGATGTATAATCTCCTCAAAACTAAAACTCAGAGGAATATCGATATAATAAATAGAATGATTGACAATCATTGACAAAAACCATGTTTATCTGATCTCATCTCATGAGATAGAAGAGTAATATATTCTCACTCGTGGCTGCTACAAAATTGTTCAACCTCCCTCGATGAGATAATCATGGTATTAACGAAAAAATATCCGCTGTATATTTTATTTCCATGAGTATTTAATTGTATTGTACATAATGAATATACACTTCGGATATGTGTTTGCAGTGATCCAACACATATGCTATTAGTTTGATTGTTGTAAACAGTAGCAATTTAACCATAAAACACATTAATTAAACATAGTATTTATCATAACATATATCTTGTCTTCACAAATCGAACATAAGCCATATTAGTTTGCTACAATCTAAATATAATCTGAACTGTGAGACGAATGAATGAATATTCAAAATGAAGTATAGTTATTGAATAATATATGAATCGATGCAATACTTAATGATCATATTCTATAAACATGAATACACATTATTGAAGAGAGTTTGAGAGAGTTATGGAACGTAGAATTTGATGTCTCCGTATTGTATGATACATGTATTCATGATAAGACACGTTCTTACAAACCACGTATTAGGATATGAATACGAAATACAAACGTGTAGTACACACTGTTTTTGTAACTGCATGGATATTTAGATATAACGACACTTCCAATAACCGTACAAATTAGTTTAACGATAATAGATGTTGTTAATCGTTAAATGTAATGACCAAAGTTATGACAACTGCCTATGAAATTCAAGCTGTCTTGGAGCAAATATTTACACATTACAGTGTTGTTCAGTTTCAACTAAATAAAATATGTAATTAAGCCAGGTAATATCTGGGATATGTGTTTAATGCAAGTGGGCAAATTCATTAAATTAATCAAATCAATTAAAAATAAGCACCTCTGTGTATTGTCGCAAATACTGTTAGTTCAATCTGAATACTTTGACACGTGTGTAGATGATTAAGAGCTCTTTGACCTCATTTCTGAAAGTTTGAGATATTTATCTTGAAATAGTTCATTAACTGAATCTAAATGGAAAGTCGAAAACATATTAAATTTTCGCATCAGCTTCACTGGCAAATCATTTATGTTCTGAAAGCAGTCCGTTGTATCTCTCAAAACTAAACAGCCAAAAGCCATAAACTGAGCCAAAGTTCTCAATAGATTCCTGTATGTGGCAATGCAGGTGCATGTTGGGTGTGATGAATTCTTTGCCATATTGCCTCATGACCTCTACGCAGAATTTGTTCACGAGTCTAATACCAATGTCCAAATTAGATGTGAGAGTGTGAGATGTGAAGTTATGGACGTGTGTCGCATTGTGTCATAATAAATTGGCAATGCCTCTATTGTATATTGATATACCATATATAAATACTGAATGAAATGCTCTATTTATATCAATTTGTTATTGATTTGATGATTAATATAAACAATTTCCAGTTTATGGTGTATTTTTTTAAATATGTATTTTTATAAAATCAATATTTTTTACATTACATCTATGTTTGTGATTTGTTCATTTCTACACGTTGTGTCATCATCCTAGTCTTCTATCATTGAGACATATTATATTGTAAAATGCATAAACAAACTAAAATATGGTTAACAAACAGCCATTAGTTTGCCAATAAGACACTGTTAAAAATTTATCGCATATATATACAACATGTGAAAGTAAATGATAAAAGGAAATAAGCTATTTAAAGCAACAGAAGTTGCTCCCACCTGTTGCCACAGCGAGACATTAATTGTTTACATCCAATTAGTCAAGGTGTTAATTAGCCGATAGGTGATGACCAGAATATTGCACATACCTTGTACGGTAAATAACGCAAGAACAAACTTAACAATTATAAAGATACTCCCTCTATTCTATTGTAACAAACATTGATATGAAATGTTGATATATATAAATGCTGTTTAATGTAAACACATGAGACAAGTTTGTGAACAAAAACATCAGCAGCATGCAGTGAGGTGCGGGGACAGAGTTGTCTCCCTTAATTTATTCTAAAGGTATGTCATTCTGTATGTGTCAGTGTATGATACTTGATGTCCCTGAAAGCAGTTTCATTATAAAATGGACTTTGTTTCATAAATTTGATTGGTTTTTGTACCTTGCACAATATCATATGTTGGTGAGTCTGTGTGTGTCGGTCTGAGTGGAGATATGTATGAGGGAGTGTCAGATTGTGTGTTTGAATCTTTTGGAGAGTTTATTATGAGTGTGTATGAAGGTCGGTGAATCAGTTAACATCTTTTAGGGTGAATCAATGTGACAGTCTCTATGAGTCACTGCATCAGATTGAGTGAGTTGGGTGAAAGGTATGCAAGAAGTATTAGCCTTTATGTATGTATATCCATATAACATTTTAATTTATGTATTTCTGTTGTTCAATAAGGTAAAAGTTGTGTCTCATAGACTCTAGTAGCCAATGTTTTTATTATATGTGTAGCGTAAAGCTGTGTATATATAGTTTATTGCAACAGCATGACATAGTAATAAATTATTATTATCATTATAATTATCATAAAATAATGTGAACACTTTTTCAACATAAGACGGTAATATTACCCAATAACTTGTCTATTCCTAATAATAGAAGGGTATCCGGATAAGATATTCTGTCCGGATTCCAGTATTCTTAGAATCATACTTTCCGGAAATATTTCCAGGAGAAGACACACGGATCTGGGATATGGAAAAGTATAATCTCCGGATTCCAGTATTCTTAGAAACATACTTTCCGGAAAAATTTCCGGGAGAATATGGGCGGATCTGGTATACGGGAGAGATTAAATTTCCGGATTCCCGGATACCAAATGGGTAAGGATACGGGAGAATCCGACAGGTATCCGGAAATTGGATTCCACTGGTTTTGGTCCTGTGTTTGTGTGCGCGTCTATGGTCACACTTTTGGTTCCGCTCATAACTCAAATACTACTTGTTCAATTGTTATGAAACTTTATACAAGTACACTTTATGGTCCCTAGATGTGCCTTTTCTATGTTTCCCTCAGATTCCATGATTATTTTTTTAGATTTTCCACTTTTAAGCGTCTTTGTGTGCGCGTCTATGGTCACACTTTTGGTTCCGCTCATAACTCAAATACTACTTGTTCAATTGTTATGAAACTTTATACATGTACACTTTATGGTCCCTAGATGTGCCTTTTCTATGTTTCCCTCAGATTCCATGATTATTTTTTCAGATTTTCCACTTTTAAGCGTCTTTGTGTGCGCGTCTATGGTCACACTTTTGGTTCCGCTCATAACTCAAATACTACTTGTTCAATTGTTATGAAACTTTATACATGTACACTTTATGGTCCCTAGATGTGCCTTTTCTATGTTTCCCTCAGATTCCATGATTATTTTTTCAGATTTTCCACTTTTAAGCGTCTTTGTGTGCGCGTCTATGGTCACACTTTTGGTTCCGCTCATAACTCAAATACTACTTGTTCAATTGTTATGAAACTTTATACATGTACACTTTATGGTCCCTAGATGTGCCTTTTCTATGTTTCCCTCAGATTCCATGATTATTTTTTAAGATTTTCCACTTTTAAGCGTCTTTGTGTGCGCGTCTATGGTCACACTTTTGGTTCCGCTCATAACTCAAATACTACTTGTTCAATTGTTATGAAACTTTATACATGTACACTTTATGGTCCCTAGATGTGCCTTTTCTATGTTTCACTCAGATTCCATGATTATTTTTTCAGATTTTCCACTTTTAAGCGTCTTTGTGTGCGCGTCTTATGGTCACACTTTTGGTTCCGCTCATAACTCAAATACTACTTGTTCAATTGTTATGAAACTTTATACATGTACACTTTATGGTCCCTAGATGTGCCTTTTCTATGTTTCCCTCAGATTCCATGATTATTTTTTCAGATTTTCCACTTTTAAGCGTCTTTGTGTGCGCGTCTATGGTCACACTTTTGGTTCCGCTCATAACTCAAATACTACTTGTTCAATTGTTATGAAACTTTATACATGTACACTTTATGGTCCCTAGATGTGCCTTTTCTATGTTTCCCTCAGATTCCATGATTATTTTTTCAGATTTTCCACTTTTAAGCGTCTTTGTGTGCGCGTCTATGGTCACACTTTTGGTTCCGCTCATAACTCAAATACTACTTGTTCAATTGTTATGAAACTTTATACATGTACACTTTATGGTCCCTAGATGTGCCTTTTCTATGTTTCACTCAGATTCCATGATTATTTTTTCAGATTTCGACTTTTAAGCGTCTTTGTGTGCGCGTCTATGCTTACACTTTTGGCTCCGCTCATAACTCAAATACTACTTGTTCAATTGTTATGAAACTTTATACATGTACACTTTATGGTCCCTAGATGTGCCTTTTCTATGTTTCCCTCAGATTCCATGATTATTTTTTCAGATTTTCCACTTTTAAGCGTCTTTGTGTGCGCGTCTATGGTCACACTTTTGGTTCCGCTCATAACTCAAATACTACTTGTTCAATTGTTATGAAACTTCATACATGTACACTTTATGGTCCCTAGATGTGCCTTTTCTATGTTTCACTCAGATTCCATGATTATTTTTTCAGATTTTCCACTTTTAAGCGTCTTTGTGTGCGCGTCTTATGGTCACACATTTGGTTCCGCTCATAACTCAAATACTACTTGTTCAATTGTTATGAAACTTTATACATGTACACTTTATGGTCCCTAGATGTGCCTTTTCTATGTTTCCCTCAGATTCCATGATTATTTTTTCAGATTTTCCACTTTTAAGCGTCTTTGTGTGCGTGTCTATGGTCACACTTTTGGTTCCGCTCATAACTCAAATACTACTTGTTCAATTGTTATGAAACTTTATACATGTACACTTTATGGTCCCTAGATGTGCCTTTTCTATGTTTCCCTCAGATTCCATGATTATTTTTTCAGATTTTCCACTTTTAAGCGTCTTTGTGTGCGCGTCTATGGTCACACTTTTGGTTCCGCTCATAACTCAAATACTACTTGTTCAATTGTTATGAAACTTTATACATGTACACTTTATGGTCCCTAGATGTGCCTTTTCTATGTTTCCCTCAGATTCCATGATTATTTTTTCAGATTTTCCACTTTTAAGCGTCTTTGTGTGCGCGTCTATGGTCACACTTTTGGTTCCGCTCATAACTCAAATACTACTTGTTCAATTGTTATGAAACTTTATACATGTACACTTTATGGTCCCTAGATGTGCCTTTTCTATGTTTCCCTCAGATTCCATGATTATTTTTTCAGATTTTCCACTTTTAAGCGTCTTTGTGTGCGCGTCTATGGTCACACTTTTGGTTCCGCTCATAACTCAAATACTACTTGTTCAATTGTTATGAAACTTTATACATGTACACTTTATGGTCCCTAGATGTGCCTTTTCTATGTTTCACTCAGATTCCATGATTATTTTTTCAGATTTTCCACTTTTAAGCGTCTTTGTGTGCGCGTCTTATGGTCACACTTTTGGTTCCGCTCATAACTCAAATACTACTTGTTCAATTGTTATGAAACTTTATACAAGTACACTTTATGGTCCCTAGATGTGCCTTTTCTATGTTTCCCTCAGATTCCATGATTATTTTTTCAGATTTTCCACTTTTAAGCGTCTTTGTGTGCGCGTCTATGGTCACACTTTTGGTTCCGCTCATAACTCAAATACTACTTGTTCAATTGTTATGAAACTTTATACATGTACACTTTATGGTCCCTAGATGTGCCTTTTCTATGTTTCCCTCAGATTCCATGATTATTTTTTCAGATTTTCCACTTTTAAGCGTCTTTGTGTGCGCGTCTATGGTCACACTTTTGGTTCCGCTCATAACTCAAATACTACTTGTTCAATTGTTATGAAACTTTATACATGTACACTTTATGGTCCCTAGATGTGCCTTTTCTATGTTTCACTCAGATTCCATGATTATTTTTTCAGATTTTCCACTTTTAAGCGTCTTTGTGTGCGCGTCTATGCTTACACTTTTGGCTCCGCTCATAACTCAAATACTACTTGTTCAATTGTTATGAAACTTTATACATGTACACTTTATGGTCCCTAGATGTGCCTTTTCTATGTTTCCCTCAGATTCCATGATTATTTTTTCAGATTTTCCACTTTTAAGCGTCTTTGTGTGCGCGTCTATGGTCACACTTTTGGTTCCGCTCATAACTCAAATACTACTTGTTCAATTGTTATGAAACTTTATACATGTACACTTTATGGTCCCTAGATGTGCCTTTTCTATGTTTCCCTCAGATTCCATGATTATATTTTCAGATTTTCCACTTTTAAGCGTCTTTGTGTGCGCGTCTATGCTTACACTTTTGGCTCCGCTGATAACTCAAATACTACTTGTTCAATTGTTATGAAACTTTATACATGTACACTTTATGGTCCCTAGATGTGCCTTTTCTATGTTTCCCTCAGATTCCATGATTATTTTTTCAGATTTTCCACTTTTAAGCGTCTTTGTGTGCGCGTCTATGGTCACACTTTTGGTTCCGCTCATAACTCAAATACTACTTGTTCAATTGTTATGAAACTTTATACATGTACACTTTATGGTCCCTAGATGTGCCTTTTCTATGTTTCCCTCAGATTCCATGATTATTTTTTAAGATTTTCCACTTTTAAGCGTCTTTGTGTGCGCGTCTATGGTCACACTTTTGGTTCCGCTCATAACTCAAATACTACTTGTTCAATTGTTATGAAACTTTATACATGTACACTTTATGGTCCCTAGATGTGCCTTTTCTATGTTTCCCTCAGATTCCATGATTATTTTTTCAGATTTTCCACTTTTAAGCGTCTTTGTGTGCGCGTCTATGGTCACACTTTTGGTTCCGCTCATAACTCAAATACTACTTGTTCAATTGTTATGAAACTTTATACATGTACACTTTATGGTCCCTAGATGTGCCTTTTCTATGTTTCCCTCAGATTCCATGATTATTTTTTCAGATTTTCCACTTTTAAGCGTCTTTGTGTGCGCGTCTATGGTCACACTTTTGGTTCCACTCATAACTCAAATACTACTTGTTTCCAAGAAGGTATTAACACCTCATATACATAGGTTCTTTCTTATAAATCTGGTAAATGATTTTGACATGTTCACATTCAAGGTCAAAGGTCAAGGTCATGAGTGCTTTAATCACTACAATAATCCTTGTATACATGATAACTTCAAACGTTTTTGTGCTTTCAGGCTTTTATTTGGTATATATCAACTATGGAGATAGACCAAGATTTGAAAAAGTTTTCGCTAAAATCTGTCAAAGGTCAAGGTCACAGCAATGTCACAACTTAAGCATGCTATTGTGAATATGCCTTATGTTAACAATGAACACTTTGAGTCATTGCATGATTGTTATACACAATGAAAAGTAATCAGTGATGGTATGACCTTGAAGGTCTAAGGTCAAGGTCAAGGTCATGAGATATTGGTTCAGGCCATGTTAATCTTTTGATCCAATTTTGAAATCAGAAATAGGTTTTAAGAACAAACTTGTGAAAAGTGACCCCAGTGATGATTCAACTTGTTAGAATAACTTGAATAATGAACAAATTTTGGTAAAAAAAAAATCCCATTTTATTTATGCTGAGGAGAAGGCGGAACAGGGAAAGGCGAGACCCAAAGTTTCGGAGCTGCTCCGATTTTGCGGTGTCCCGCAAAATGCTCTTCTAGTTGTTCAAATGTTACGAAACCACTTTGACTTTTACTTCTAAAACATGCTTACTCTGCTTTAATAATATATGTTATGGTCTTTTCATACAAAAGTTTAAACATTGATACCCTTTTGCTATTTTCAAACATTTCTCTTTGACCAATGTTAATGTAAAAGCGGGGGTATCATGAGTGAGCTTTGCTCACTAATTCTCTTGTTGTCATTGTCTACAGGTTAAATGAAGAATGTCAGTATCGATTATGGCCCCACGTGCTCTCTCGACTGTCTGGCAACGTCTTTGCATACTTCCGATCAGGTTTCTTACTGTAGCTCTAGGAATGTCACGCCATTCCTGCTGCAGACACTGGAAGAGATCATCAAGATTTCGTGGTGGTATACGTCTCTCACGAACCCTTCGACCTAGCACATCCCATAGATGTTCAATAGGGTTTATGTCCGGACTTTTGGCAGGCCAGGGCAACACTGTAATGTTACTGTTTCTCAAAAAAAAAGCTGAGTGATGAACCGTATGGGGACGAGCATTGTCCTGTTGGAGTTCAAAACGGCGACCTGTTCTCCTGTCAAACGGTGCTACCACAGGACGTAAGACCTCATCACGGTATCGAACACCTGTCAGTCGTCCGTCGAGACGAATCAGATCTTCTAAATGGAAACAAAGAACTAACTCACTCTGAAAATCTCAAAATTCTTGATTCAATTCACATTTTCATTAATAAAACCCAACGTTTTAAAAACGACGTTTAAAAACTCTTAGCATTTAAAATGCCATATCGTTCGTGCTACACATGGGTAGATGGACACACTTAACCGGATGTTTTGCTTGCAAGATATGATATAATAATTTTTCATGTTTGTATATGTTTTTCATAATCAAAATCGTTGTCGTCGCTTTTATGTTATGTATTATACGTTGTAAAGGAGCGGTGTTCAAATAAGCCTTGTGGCTTGTT
Source organism: Gibbula magus (assembly GCA_936450465.1). Classification (NCBI taxonomy): domain Eukaryota; kingdom Metazoa; phylum Mollusca; class Gastropoda; order Trochida; family Trochidae; genus Gibbula; species Gibbula magus. The sequence continues at coordinate 46,297,564 of OW388305.1, read as the reverse complement.
CACCAATCCTTATTTCAATTTTATGAAATAAAAATATGTTTAAACCACGAATCAGATCTGTTCTGTTGTCGTAGGTAATTCCGCCCCATACCATGACCGACCCACCACCGTATCTGTCATGTCATTGTTGTGACCTTTATTCTAAGTGGGGAATGTATTTGGCTCCTATTACAATGATGCTTACAACTGCTAAGCATGTCGACTTGAAGTCTCAGAAATAGATTTTAAGAATATAAGTTTAAATAATAAAGATGTCGAAGACATCGCAGATAATACATCCCAATGAGGATGTTCAACTTAGCGATGAACTCACAGTCACGAAATATCCTGAAAAAGTAGGAGCTGGTAAGAAGGGTGCCACAATAAAAAAAATTAAAGCGTGACACAAAAGCACTTCCCATAAACCCTAATGAACCTCAAAAACTCACAGTCACAAAAAAATCCTAAAAAGGTAGAAGCTGGGAGGAAGGGTGCCATGGTTAAAAAATTAAAGCGTGACACAAAAGCAATACATCACGATATAGGTATAGCGATTGTATACACTAAATTAAACAAGCCAGTTACTTATAACAGTACTGATAAAACCCCCTTTAAGAAAAAGGCATATGATATATAAATATGAGTGAACAAAAGAATATCGTAAATTCCCTTTACCATGCCGCAATAGCAGCTGGACTAGCTGCAGGTTCGGCAAAATTAAGTAAAATGGCATTAAAAACGAGTACACCAAAATTAGATTTCCTTCCCCAAGATATTGGAATGATGACGATTTATATCGAGGGAGCAATGATGGTTAAATATTATCTAGTCAAAAATATATATTTTCCGAATGATATCACTCCTTTAGAGTGAATGCCTCTTTAGATGCTATCACTCCTTAAGGATATCTTACGTTATTTATAAAAATGGCTAGTATTGCAGTAATGGTGGGTGGCGCAATAATTAATGCTTTGGCCTTCTCCGGAAGTAACTATCTATTTTCAAAAATGGATAAGGGTGAGAGAGAAAGACATGATAAAGCTTTAGAGAAATTATCAACTGCTAAAGTTCAATGGGAGAAACGTAGAACTGAGAGACTCGATTTCGTAAATGAAAACCTAAAAAGGCAATATCATTCTATTAAAACTTTTAAGGATGTGGATGAGGCGATGCATGAATATTATATTAGATTTGGTGAACCCTTACAACTGCCATTAGAACCTCAACCAACTCTGACAGAATTTTATACTTCTTCGAATAGTCAAATGAAGGGAGAAATAATATTCATTATTTTAGGTATGACTGGGCTTATCATATTCGTTTATAAAAAAAGCCTTTAAGGAATTTGTAATATATTATAAATGTGCTCCCATACAGAAAGAATAATATATCAGGAGAGAGAATTTGTGAGAACTGCTGTCAGTTTATCGATTCTGAAAATTGTATTCACGAGAATATAATCGATGGCAACAGATGTGTTGACTGCGGGTTTGAATACGGAATGCTTAATTTTCACTATCCATACTCGGCTAATCATAATAAGATCAATATCCCTAGTCATAAAGAAAGCCAACTCTATAAAATATTGCAACGACATAATTTAGGCAAATGCTTACAATTATTAACCGCAGAAAAATATATTAGCATATGTAAAAAGTTAAATTTAATTAAAAGAGGTCAGGGTAGGCTAGGATTGATAGGTGTTTGCTCAGTTCATGCTTATAAAGATCTTAATATTGACAAAAGTTACAAGCAAATCCCTAAAATGTTAGAAATAAAAATTCATTATATCAATAAAGGTTTATTCTATTATGAGTTATATAGGCAGTGTGAAGTTGGTTACTTATTCGTTATTGGACATTGGACATTCGATTTTTCCAGTTACTTATTCAAAACAATGGTCTGACGAAGCACTATGGAACAATCCATGACAACATAAGTATACTCATTTTAAAGAAAATTCAATTTCCTATCCAATGAGTTATGCTGTTTGATTCGCAAAAAAATCAGAGTGTACCGTAAATTACGAAATAATGGCGATGGCGTTAGTAAAATCAAGCCAAAAGGAAGAGTAAATATTTAAATGGGTACCAAGGAATATTTGCACCACCATCTAAGGGTACCCAAATGAAAGTTAATTCAATTTCCTATCCAATGAGGTATCTTACATGATGTTTGATAGGGCACCTGATACCGTAAAATGCCAAATAACGTCACTAGGTAGTATACATATTAGCTCTGTAATGAGTTTTTCACAAGCAAACTAGTCTGAGGGTACCAAGGAATATTTGCACCACCATCTAAGGGTACCCAAATGAAAGATAATTCAATTTTCTATCCAATGAGGTATCTTACATGATGTTTGATAGGGGACCTGATAATGTAAAATGCCAAATAACGTCACTAGGTAGTATACAAATTAGCTCTGTAATGAGTTTTTCACAATCAAACTAGTCTGAGGGTTCCAAGGAATATTTGCAACACCATCTAAGGGTACCCAAATGAAAGATAATTCAATTTCCTATCCAATGAGGTATCTTACATGATGTTTGATAGGGGACCTGATACCGTAAAATGCCAAATAACGTCACTAGGTAGTATACATATTAGCTCTGTAATGAGTTTTTCACAATCAAACTAGTCTGAGGGTACCAAGGAATATTTTCACCACCATCTGAGGGTTTCCAAATGAAAGATATTCAATTTCCTATCCAATGAGGTATCTTACATGATGTTTGATAGAGGACCTGATACCGTAAAATGCCAAATAACGTCACTAGGTAGTATACATATTAGCTCTGTAATGAGTTTTTCACAATCAAACTAGTCTGAGGGTACCAAGGAATATTTGCACCACCATCTAAGGGTTCCCAAATTAAAGATAATTCAATTTCCTATCCAATGAGGCATCTTACATGATGTTTGATAGAGGACCTGATACCGTAAAATGCCAAATAACGTCACTAGGTAGTATACATATTAGCTCTGTAAAGAGTTTTTCACAATCAAACTAGTCTGAGGGTACCAAGGAATATTTGCACCACCATCCAAGGGTACCCAAATGAAAGATAATTCAATTTCCTATCCAATGAGGTATCTTACATGATGTTTGATAGGGGACCTGATACGGTAAAATGCCAAATAACGTCACTAGGTAGTATACATATTAGCTCTGTAATGAGTTTTTCACAAGCAAACTAGTCTGAGGGTACCAAGGAATATTTGCACCACCATCTAAGGGTACCCAAATAAAAGATAATTCAATTTCCTATCCAATGAGGTATCTTACATGATGTTTGATAGGGGACCTGATACCGTAAAATGCCAAATAACGTCACTAGGCAGTATACATATTAGCTCTGTAATGAGTTTTTCACAATCAAACTAGTCTGAGGGTAGCAAGGAATATTTGCACCACCATCTAAGGGTACCCAAATGAAAGATAATTCAATTTCCTATCCAATGAGGTACCTTACATGATGTTTGATAGGGGACCTGATACCGTAAAATGCCAAATAACGTCACTACGTAGTATACATATTAGCTCTGTAATGAGGTTTTTCACAATCAAACTAGTCTGAGGGTATCAAGGAATATTTGCACCACCATCTGAGGGTTCCCAAATGAAAGATAATTCAATTTCCTATCCAATGAGGTATCTTACATGATGTTTGATAGGGGACCTGATACCGTAAAATGTCAAATAACGTCACTAGGTAGTATACACATTAGCTCTGTAATGAGTTTTTCACAATCAAACTAGTCTGAGGGTACCAAGGAATATTTGCACCACCATCTAAGGGTACCTAAATGAAAGATAATTCAATTTCCTATCTAATGAGGTATCTTACATGATGTTTGATAGGGGACCTGATACCGTAAAATGCAAAATAACGTCACTAGGTAGTATACATATTAGCTCTGTGATGAGTTTTTCACAATCAAACTAGTCTGAGGGTACCAAGGAATATTTGCACCACCATCTAATGGCACCCAAATAAAAGATAATTCAATTTCCTATCCAATGAGGTATCTTACATGATGTTTGATAGGGGACCTGATACCGTAAAATGCCAAATAACGTCACTAGGTAGTATACATATTAGCTCTGTAATGAGTTTTTCACAATCAAACTAGTCTGAGGATACCAAGGAATATATGCACCACCATCTAAGGGTACCCAAATGAAAGATAATTCAATTTGGTATCAAATGAGGTATCTTACATGATGTTTGATAGGGCACCTGATACCGTAAAATGCCAAATAACGTCACTAGGTAGTATACACATTAGCTCTGTAATGAGTTTTTCACAATCAAACTAGTCTGAGGGTACCAAGGAATATTTGCACCACCATCTGAGGGTACCCAAATGAAAGATAATTCAATTTCCTATCCAATGAGGTATCTTACATGATGTTTGATAGGGGACCTGATACCGTAAAATGTCAAATAACGTCACTAGGTAGTGTACACATTAGCTCTGTAATGAGTTTTTCACAATCAAACTAGTCTGAGGGTACCAAGGAATATTTGCACCACCATCTAAGGGTACCCAAATGAAAGATAATTCAATTTCCTATCCAATGAGGTATCTTACATGATGTTTGATAGGGGACCTTATACGGTAAAATGCCAAATAACGTCACTAGGTAGTATACACATTAGCTCTGTAATGAGTTTTTCACAATCAAACTAGTCTGAGGGTACCAAGGAATATTTGCACCACCATCTAAGGGTACCCAAATAAAAGATAATTCAATTTCCTATCCAATGAGGTATCTTACATGATGTTTGATAGGGGACCTGATACCGTAAAATGCCAAATAACGTCACTAGGTAGTATACATATTAGCTCTGTAATGAGTTTTTCACAATCAAACTAGTCTGAGGGTACCAAGGAATATTTGCACCACCATCTAAGGGTACCCAAATGAAAGATAATTCAATTTCCTATCCAATGAGGTATCTTACATGATGTTTGATAGGGCACCTGATACCGTAAAATGCCAAATAACGTCACTAGGTAGTATACATATTAGCTCTGTAATGAGTTTTTCACAGTCAAACTAGTCAGAGGATACCAAGGAATATATGCACCACCATCTAAGGGTACCCAAATGAAAGATAATTCAATTTCCTATCCAATGAGGTATCTTACATGATGTTTGATAGGGGACCTGATACCGTAAAATGTCAAATAACGTCACTAGGTAGTATACACATTAGCTCTGTAATGAGTTTTTCACAATCAAACTAGTCTGAGGGTACCAGGAATATTTGCACCACCATCTAAGGGTACCCAAATAAAAGATAATTCAATTTCCTATCCAATGAGGTATCTTACATGATGTTTGATAGGGGACCTGATACCGTAAAATGCCAAATAACGTCACTAGGTAGTATACATATTAGCTCTGTAATGAGTTTTTCACAATCAAACTAGTCTGAGGGTACCAAGGAATATTTGCACCACCATCTAAGGGTACCCAAATGAAAGATAATTCAATTTCCTATCCAATGAGGTATCTTACATGATGTTTGATAGGGCACCTGATACCGTAAAATGCCAAATAACGTCACTAGGTAGTATACATATTAGCTCTGTAATGAGTTTTTCACAATCAAACTAGTCTGAGGATACCAAGAAATATATGCACCACCATCTAAGGGTACCCAAATGAAAGATAATTCAATTTGGTATCAAATGAGGTATCTTACATGATGTTTGATAGGGCACCTGATACCGTAAAATGCCAAATAACGTCACTAGGTAATATACACATTAGCTCTGTAATGAGTTTTTCACAATCAAACTAGTCTGAGGGTACCAAGGAATATTTGCACCACCATCTGAGGGTTCCCAAATGAAAGATAATTCAATTTCCTATCCAATGAGGTATCTTACATGATGTTTGATAGGGGACCTGATACCGTAAAATGTCAAATAACGTCACTAGGTAGTATACACATTAGCTCTGTAATGAATTTTTCACAATCAAACTAGTCTGAGGGTACCAAGGAATATTTGCACCACCATCTGAGGGTTCCCAAATGAAAGATAATTCAATTTCCTATCCAATGAGGTATCTTACATGATGTTTGATAGGGGACCTGATACCGTAAAATGTCAAATAACGTCACTAGGTAGTATACACATTAGCTCTGTAATGAGTTTTTCACAATCAAACTAGTCTGAGGGTACCAAGGAATATTTGCACCACCATCTGAGGGTTCCCAAATGAAAGATAATTCAATTTCCTATCCAATGAGGTATCTTACATGATGTTTGATAGGGTACCTGATACCGTAAAATGTCAAATAACGTCACTAGGTAGTATACACATTAGCTCTGTAATGAGTTTTTCACAATCAAACTAGTCTGAGGGTACCAAGGAATATTTGCACCACCATCTAAGGGTACCCAAATTAAAGATAATTTAATTTCCTATCCAATGAGGTATCTTACATGATGTTTGATAGGGCACCTGATACCGTAAAATGCCAAATAACGTCACTAGGTAGTATACATATTAGCTCTGCAATGAGTTTTTCACAAGCAAACTAGTCTGAGGGTACCAAGGAATATTTGCACCACCATCTAAGGGTACCCAAATGAAAGATAATTCAATTTCCTATCCAATGAGGTATCTTACATGATGTTTGATAGGGGACCTTATACGGTAAAATGCCAAATAACGTCACTAGGTAGTATACATATTAGCTCAGTAATGAGTTTTTCACAATCAAACTAGTCTGAGGGTACCAAGGAATATTTGCACCACCATCTAAGGGTACCCATATGAAAGATAATTCAATTTCCTATCAAATGAGGTATCTTACATGATGTTTGATAGGGCACCTGATACCGTAAAATGCCAAATAACGTCACTAGGTAGTATACACATTAGCTCTGTAATGAGTTTTTCACAATCAAACTAGTCTGAGGGTACCAAGGAATATTTGCACCACCATCTGAGGGTTCCCAAATGAAAGATAATTCAATTTCTTATCCAATGAGGCATCTTACATGATGTTTGATAGAGGACCTGATACCGTAAAATGCCAAATAACGTCACTAGGTAGTATACATATTAGCTCTGTAAGGAGTTTTTCACAATCAAACTAGTCTGAGGGTACCAAGGAATATTTGCACCACCATCTAAGGGTAGCCAAATGAAAGATAATTCAATTTCCTATCCAATGAGGTATCTTACATGATGTTTGATAGGGGACCTGATACCGTAAAATGTCAAATAACGTCACTAGGTAGTATACACATTAGCTCTGTAAAGAGTTTTTCACAATCAAACTAGTCTGAGGGTACCAAGGAATATTTGCACCACCATCTAAGGGTACCCAAATTAAAGATAATTCAATTTCCTATCCAATGAGGTATCTTACATGATGTTTGATAGGGCACCTGATACCGTAAAATGCCAAATAACGTCACTAGGTAGTATACATATTAGCTCTGCAATGAGTTTTTCACAAGCAAACTAGTCTGAGGGTACCAAGGAATATTTGCACCACCATCTAAGGGTACCCAAATGAAAGATAATTCAATTTCCTATCCAATGAGGTATCTTACATGATGTTTGATAGGGGACCTTATACGGTAAAATGCCAAATAACGTCACTAGGTAGTATACATATTAGCTCAGTAATGAGTTTTTCACAATCAAACTAGTCTGAGGGTACCAAGGAATATTTGCTACACCATCTAAGGGTACCCAAATGAAAGATAATTCAATTTCCTATCAAATGAGGTATCTTACATGATGTTTGATAGGGCACCTGATACCGTAAAATGCCAAATAAAGTCACTAGGTAGTATACACATTAGCTCTGTAATGAGTTTTTCACAATCAAACTAGTCTGAGGGTACCAAGGAATATTTGCACCACCATCTGAGGGTTCCCAAATGAAAGATAATTCAATTTCTTATCCAATGAGGCATCTTACATGATGTTTGATAGAGGACCTGATACCGTAAAATGCCAAATAACGTCACTAGGTAGTATACATATTAGCTCTGTAAGGAGTTTTTCACAATCAAACTAGTCTGAGGGTACCAAGGAATATTTGCACCACCATCTAAGGGTAGCCAAATGAAAGATAATTCAATTTCCTATCCAATGAGGTATCTTACATGATGTTTGATAGGGGACCTGATACCGTAAAATGTCAAATAACGTCACTAGGTAGTATACACATTAGCTCTGTAAAGAGTTTTTCACAATCAAACTAGTCTGAGGGTACCAAGGAATATTTGCACCACCATCTAAGGGTACCCAAATTAAAGATAATTCAATTTCCTATCCAATGAGGTATCTTACATGATGTTTGATAGGGCACCTGATACCGTAAAATGCCAAATAACGTCACTAGGTAGTATACATATTAGCTCTGCAATGAGTTTTTCACAAGCAAACTAGTCTGAGGGTACCAAGGAATATTTGCACCACCATCTAAGGGTACCCAAATGAAAGATAATTCAATTTCCTATCCAATGAGGTATCTTACATGATGTTTGATAGGGGACCTTATACGGTAAAATGCCAAATAACGTCACTAAGTAGTATACATATTAGCTCAGTAATGAGTTTTTCACAATCAAACTAGTCTGAGGGTACCAAGGAATATTTGCTACACCATCTAAGGGTACCCAAATGAAAGATAATTCAATTTCCTATCAAATGAGGTATCTTACATGATGTTTGATAGGGCACCTGATATCGTAAAATGCCAAATAACGTCACTAGGTAGTATACACATTAGCTCTGTAATGAGTTTTTCACAATCAAACTAGTCTGAGGGTACCAAGGAATATTTGCACCACCATCTGAGGGTTCCCAAATGAAAGATAATTCAATTTCCTATCCAATGAGGTATCTTACATGATGTTTGATAGGGGACCTGATACCGTAAAATGTCAAATAACGTCACTAGGTAGTATACATATTAGCTCTGTAATGAGTTTTTCACAATCAAACTAGTCTGAGGGTACCAAGGAATATTTGCACCACCATCTAAGGGTACCCAAATGAAAGATAATTCAATTTCCTATCCAATGAGGTATCTTACATGATGTTTGATAGGGCACCTGATACCGTAAAATGCCAAATAACGTCACTAGGTAGTATACATATTAGCTCTGTAATGAGTTTTTCACAATCAAACTAGTCTGAGGATACCAAGGAATATATGCACCACCATCTAAGGGTACCCAAATGAAAGATAATTCAATTTCCTATCCAATGAGGTATCTTACATGATGTTTGATAGGGGACCTGATACCGTAAAATGCCAAATAACGTCACTAGGTAGTATACATATTAGCTTTGCAATGAGTTTTTCACAAGCAAACTAGTCTGAGGGTACCAAGGAATATATGCTGCACCATCTAAGGGTACCCAAATGAAAGATAATTTAATTTCCTATCAAATGAGGTATCTTACATGATGTTTGATAGGGGACCTGATACCGTAAAATGCCAAATAACGTCACTAGGTAGTATACATATTAGCTCTGTAATGAGTTTTTCACAATCAAACTAGTCTGAGGGTACCAAGGAATATTTGCACCACCATCTAAGGGTACCCAAATAAAAGATAATTCAATTTCCTATCCAATGAGGTATCTTACATGATGTTTGATAGGGGACCTGATACCGTAAAATGCCAAATAACGTCACTAGGTAGTATACATATTAGCTCTGTAATGAGTTTTTCACAATCAAACTAGTCTGAGGGTACCAAGGAATATTTGCACCACCATCTGAGGGTTCCCAAATGAAAGATAATTCAATTTCCTATCCAATGAGGTATCTTACATGATGTTTGATAGGGGACCTGATACCGTAAAATGTCAAATAACGTCACTAGGTAGTATACATATTAGCTCTGTAATGAGTTTTTCACAATCAAACTAGTCTGAGGGTACCAAGGAATATTTGCACCACCATCTAAGGGTACCCAAATGAAAGATAATTCAATTTCCTATCCAATGAGGTATCTTACATGATGTTTGATAGGGCACCTTATACGGTAAAATGCCAAATAACGTCACTAGGTAGTATACACATTAGCTCTGTAATGAGTTTTTCACAATCAAACTAGTCTGAGGGTACCAAGGAATATTTGCACCACCATCTAAGGAACCCAAATAAAAGATAATTCAATTTCCTATCCAATGAGGTATCTTACATGATGTTTGATAGGGGACCTGATACCGTAAAATGCCAAATAACGTCACTAGGTAGTATACATATTAGCTCTGTAATGAGTTTTTCACAATCAAACTAGTCTGAGGGTACCAAGGAATATTTGCACCACCATCTGAGGGTTCCCAAATGAAAGATAATTCAATTTCCTATCCAATGAGGTATCTTACATGATGTTTGATAGGGGACCTGATACCGTAAAATGTCAAATAACGTCACTAGGTAGTATACATATTAGCTCTGTAATGAGTTTTTCACAATCAAACTAGTCTGAGGGTACCAAGGAATATTTGCACCACCATCTAAGGGTACCCAAATGAAAGATAATTCAATTTCCTATCCAATGAGGTATCTTACATGATGTTTGATAGGGCACCTGATACCGTAAAATGCCAAATAACGTCATTAGGTAGTATACATATTAGCTCTGTAATGAGTTTTTCACAATCAAACTAGTCTGAGGATACCAAGGAATATATGCACCACCATCTAAGGGTACCCAAATGAAAGATAATTCAATTTCCTATCCAATGAGGTATATTACATGATGTTTGATAGGGGACCCGATACCGTAAAATGCCAAATAACGTCACTAGGTAGTATACATATTAGCTTTGCAATGAGTTTTTCACAAGCAAACTAGTCTGAGGGTACCAAGGAATATTTGCACCACCATCTAATGGTACCCAAATGAAAGATAATTCAATTTCCTATCCAATGAGGTATCTTACATGATGTTTGATAGGGGACCTGATACCGTAAAATGCCAAATAACGTCACTAGGTAGTATACATATTAGCTCTGTAATGAGTTTTTCACAATCAAACTAGTCTGAGGGTACCAAGGAATACTTGCACCACCATCTAAGGGTACCCAAATGAAAGATAATTCAATTTCCTATCAAATGAGGTATCTTACATGATGTTTGATAGGGGACCTGATACCGTAAAATGCCAAATAACGTCACTAGGTAGTATACACATTAGCTCTGTAATGAGTTTTTCACAATCAAACTAGTCTGAGGGTACGAAGGAATATTTGCACCACCATCTGAGGGTTCCCAAATGAAAGATAATTCAATTTTCTATCCAATGAGGTATCTTACATGATGTTTGATAGGGGACCTGATACCGTAAAATGTCAAATAACGTCACTAGGTAGTATACATATTAGCTCTGTAATGAGTTTTTCACAATCAAACTAGTCTGAGGGTACCAAGGAATATTTGCACCACCATCTAAGGGTACCCAAATGAAAGATAATTAAATTTCCTATCCATTGAGGTATCTTACATGATGTTTGATAGGGCACCTGATACCGTAAAATGCCAAATAACGTCACTAGGTAGTATACATATTAGCTCTGTAATGAGTTTTTCACAATCAAACTAGTCTGAGGATACCAAGGAATATATGCTGCACCATCTAAGGGTACCCAAATGAAAGATAATTCAATTTCCTATCAAATGAGGTATCTTACATGATGTTTGATAGGGGACCTGATACCGTAAAATGCCAAATAACGTCACTAGGTAGTATACATATTAGCTCTGTAATGAGTTTTTCACAATCAAACTAGTCTGAGGGTACCAAGGAATATTTGCACCACCATCTAAGGGTACCCAAATAAAAGATAATTCAATTTCCTATCCAATGAGGTATCTTACATGATGTTTGATAGGGGACCTGATACCGTAAAATGCCAAATAACGTCACTAGGTAGTATACATATTAGCTCTGTAATGAGTTTTTCACAATCAAACTAGTCTGAGGGTACCAAGGAATATTTGCACCACCATCTAAGGGTACCCAAATGAAAGATAATTCAATTTCCTATCCAATGAGGTATCTTACATGATGTTTGATAGGGCACCTGATACCGTAAAATGTCAAATAACGTCACTAGGTAGTATACATATTAGCTCTGTAATGAGTTTTTCACAATCAAACTAGTCTGAGGGTACCAAGGAATATTTGCACCACCATCTAAGGGTACCCAAATGAAAGATAATTCAAGTTCCTATCCAATGAGGTATCTTACATGATGTTTGATAGGGCACCTGATACCGTAAAATGCCAAATAACGTCACTAGGTAGTATACATATTAGCTCTGTAATGAGTTTTTCACAATCAAACTAGTCTGAGGATACCAAGGAATATATGCACCACCATCTAAGGGTACCCAAATGAAAGATAATTCAATTTCCTATCCAATGAGGTATCCTACATGATGTTTGATAGGGGACCTGATACCGTAAAATGCCAAATAACGTCACTAAGTAGTATACATATTAGCTTTGCAATGAGTTTTTCACAAGCAAACTAGTCTGAGGGTACCAAGGAATATTTGCACCACCATCTAATGGTACCCAAATGAAAGATAATTCAATTTCCTATCCAATGAGGTATCTTACATGATGTTTGATAGGGGACCTGATACCATTAAATGCCAAATAACGTCACTAGGTAGTATACATATTAGCTCTGTAATGAGTTTTTCACAATCAAACTAGTCTGAGGGTACCAAGGAATATTTGCACCACCATCTAAGGGTACCCAAATGAAAGATAATTCAATTTCCTATCAAATGAGGTATCTTACATGATGTTTGATAGGGGACCTGATACCGTAAAATGCCAAATAACGTCACTAGGTAGTATACACATTAGCTCTGTAATGAGTTTTTCACAATCAAACTAGTCTGAGGGTACCAAGGAATATTTGCACCACCATCTGAGGGTTCCCAAATGAAAGATAATTCAATTTCCTATCCAATGAGGTATCTTACATGATGTTTGATAGGGGACCTGATACCGTAAAATGTCAAATAACGTCACTAGGTAGTATACATATTAGCTCTGTAATGAGTTTTTCACAATCAAACTAGTCTGAGGGTACCAAGGAATATTTGCACCACCATCTAAGGGTACCCAAATGAAAGATAATTCAATTTCCTATCCAATGAGGTATCTTACATGATGTTTGATAGGGCACCTGATACCGTAAAATGCCAAATAACGTCACTAGGTAGTATACATATTAGCTCTGTATTGAGTTTTTCACAATCAAACTAGTCTAAGGATACCAAGGAATATATGCACCACCATCTAAGGGTACCCAAATGAAAGATAATTCAATTTCCTATCAAATGAGGTATCTTACATGATGTTTGATAGGGGACCTGATACCGTAAAATGCCAAATAACGTCACTAGGTAGTATACATATTAGCTTTGCAATGAGTTTTTCACAAGCAAACTAGTCTGAGGGTACCAAGGAATATTTGCACCACCATCTAATGGTACCCAAATGAAAGATAATTCAATTTCCTATCCAATGAGGTATCTTACATGATGTTTGATAGGGGACCTGATACCGTAAAATGCCAAATAACGTCACTAGGTAGTATACATATTAGCTCTGTAATGAGTTTTTCACAATCAAACTAGTCTGAGGGTACCAAGGAATATTTGCACCACCATCTAAGGGTACCCAAATAAAAGATAATTCAATTTCCTATCCAATGAGTTATCTTACATGATGTTTGATAGGGGACCTGATACCGTAAAATGCCAAATAACGTCACTAGGTAGTATACATATTAGCTCTGTAATGAGTTTTTCACAATCAAACTAGTCTGAGGGTACCAAAGAATATTTGCACCACCATCTAAGGGTACCCAAATGAAAGATAATTCAATTTCCTATCCAATGAGGTATCTTACATGATGTTTGATAGGGCACCTGATACCGTAAAATGCCAAATAACGTCACTAGGTAGTATACATATTAGCTCTGTAATGAGTTTTTCACAATCAAACTAGTCTGAGGATACCAAGGAATATATGCACCACCATCTAAGGGTACCCAAATGAAAGATAATTCAATTTTCTATCAAATGAGGTATCTTACATGATGTTTGATAGGGGACCTGATACCGTAAAATGCCAAATAACGTCACTAGGTAGTATACATATTAGCTTTGCAATGAGTTTTTCACAAGCAAACTAGTCTGAGGGTACCAAGGAATATTTGCACCACCATCTAATGGTACCCAAATGAAAGATAATTCAATTTCCTATCCAATGAGGTATCTTACATGATGTTTGATAGGGGACCTGATACCGTAAAATGCCAAATAACGTCACTAGGTAGTATACATATTAGCTCTGTAATGAGTTTTTCACAATCAAACTAGTCTGAGGGTACCAAGGAATATTTGCACCACCATCTAAGGGTACCCAAATTAAAGATAATTCAATTTCCTATCCAATGAGGTATCTTACATGATGTTTGATAGGGCACCTGATACCGTTAAATGCCAAATAACGTCACTATGTAGTATACATATTAGCTCTGTAATGAGTTTTTCACAAGCAAACTAGTCTGAGGGTACCAAGGAATATTTGCACCACCATCTAAGGGTACCCAAATGAAAGATAATTCAATTTCCTATCCAATTAGGTATCTTACATGATGTTTGATAGGGCACCTGATACCGTAAAATGCCAAATAACGTCACTAGGTAGTATACATATTAGCTCTGTAATGAGTTTTTCACAATCAAACTAGTCTGAGGGTACCAAGGAATATTTGCACCACCATCTAAGGGTACCCAAATGAAAGATAATTCAATTTGCTATCCAATGAGGTATCTTACATGATGTTTGATAGGGGACCTGATACCGTAAAATGCCAAATAACGTCACTAGGTAGTATACATATTAGCTCTGTAATGAGTTTTTCACAATCAAACTAGTCTGATAATACCAAGGAATATATGCACCACCATCTAAGGGTACCCAAATGAAAGATAATCCAATTTCCTATCCAATGAGGTATCTTACATGATGTTTGATAGGGGACCTGATACCGTAAAATGCCAAATAACGTCACTAGGTAGTATACATATTAGCTCTGAAATGAGTTTTTCACAATCAAACTAGTCTGAGGGTACCAAGAAATATTTGCACCACCATCTAAGGGTACACAAATGAAAGATAATTCAATTTCCTATCCAATGAGGTATCTTACATGATGTTTGATAGATGACCTGATACCGTAAAATGCCAAATAACGTCACTAGGTAGTATACATATTAGCTCTGCAATGAGTTTTTCACAAGCAAACTAGTCTGAGGGTACCAAGGAATATTTGCACCACCATCTAAGGGTACCCAAATGAAAGATAATTCAATTTCCTATCCAATGAGGTATCTTACATGATGTTTGATAGAGGACCTGATACCGTAAAATGCCAAATAACGTCACTAGGTAGTATACATATTAGCTCTGTAAGGAGATTTTCACAATCAAACTAGTCTGAGGGTAGCAAGGAGTATTTGCACCACCATATAAGGGTACCCAATTAAAATATAATTCAATTTCCTATCCAATGAGGTATCTTACATGATGTTTGATAGGGGACCTTATACGGTAAAATGCCAAATAACGTCACTATGTAGTATACATATTAGCTCTGTAATGAGTTTTTCACAATCAAACTAGTCTGAGGGTACCAAGGAATATTTGCAATACCATCTAAGGGTACCCAAATTAAAGATAATTCAATTTCCTATCCAATGAGGTATCTTACATGATGTTTGATAGGGCACCTGATACCGTAAAATGCCAAATAACGTCACGATGTAGTATACATATTAGCTCTGTAATGAGTTTTTCACAAGCAAACTAGTCTGAGGGTACCAAGGAATATTTGCACCACCATCTAAGGGTACCCAAATGAAAGATAATTCAATTTCCTATCCAATGAGGTATCTTACATGATGTTTGATAGGGCACCTGATACCGTAAAATGCCAAATAACGTCACTAGGTAGTATACATATTAGCTCTGCAATGAGTTTTTCACAAGCAAACTAGTCTGAGGGTACCAAGGAATATTTGCACCACCATCTAAGGGTACCCAAATGAAAGATAATTCAATTTCCTATCCAATGAGGTATCTTACATGATGTTTGATAGAGGACCTGATACCGTAAAATGCCAAATAACGTCACTAGGTAGTATACATATTAGCTCTGTAAGGAGATTTTCACAATCAAACTAGTCTGAGGGTAGCAAGGAATATTTGCACCACCATATAAGGGTACCCAATTAAAATATAATTCAATTTCCTATCCAATGAGGTATCTTACATGATGTTTGATAGGGGACCTTATACGGTAAAATGCCAAATAACGTCACTATGTAGTATACATATTAGCTCTGTAATGAGTTTTTCACAATCAAACTAGTCTGAGGGTACCAAGGAATATTTGCACCACCATCTAAGGGTACCCAAATTAAAGATAATTCAATTTCCTATCCAATGAGGTATCTTACATGATGTTTGATAGGGCACCTGATACCGTAAAATGCCAAATAACGTCACTATGTAGTATACATATTAGCTCTGTAATGAGTTTTTCACAATCAAACTAGTCTGAGGGTACCAAGGAATATTTGCACCACCATCTAAGGGTACCCAAATGAAAGATAATTCAATTTCCTATCCAATGAGGTATCTTACATGATGTTTGATAGGGCACCTGATACCGTAAAATGCCAAATAACGTCACTAGGTAGTATACATATTAGCTCTGCAATGAGTTTTTCACAAGCAAACTAGTCTGAGGGTACCAAGGAATATTTGCACCACCATCTAAGGGTACCCAAATGAAAGATAATTCAATTTCCTATCCAATGAGGTATCTTACATGATGTTTGATAGGGCACCTGATACCGTAAAATGCCAAATAACGTCACTAGGTAGTATACATATTAGCTCTGCAATGAGTTTTTCACAAGCAAACTAGTCTGAGGGTACCAAGGAATATTTGCACCACCATCAAAGGGTACCCAAATGAAAGATAATTCAATTTCCTATCCAATGAGGTATCTTACATGATGTTTGATAGGGGACCTTATACGGTAAAATGCCAAATAACGTCACTATGTAGTATACATATTAGCTCTGTAATGAGTTTTTCACAATCAAACTAGTCTGAGGGTACCAAGGAATATTTGCACCACCATCTAAGGGTACCCAAATGAAAGATAATTCAATTTCCTATCCAATGAGGTATCTTACATGATGTTTGATAGGGCACCTGATACCGTAAAATGCCAAATAACGTCACTAGGTAGTATACATATTAGCTCTGCAATGAGTTTTTCACAAGCAAACTAGTCTGAGGGTACCAAGGAATATTTGCACCACCATCTAAGGGTACCCAAATGAAAGATAATTCAATTTCCTATCCAATGAGGTATCTTACATGATGTTTGATAGGGGACCTTATACGGTAAAATGCCAAATAACGTCACTATGTAGTATACATATTAGCTCTGTAATGAGTTTTTCACAATCAAACTAGTCTGAGGGTACCAAGGAATATTTGCACCACCATCTAAGGGTACCCAAATTAAAGATAATTCAATTTCCTATCCAATGAGGTATCTTACATGATGGTTGATAGGGCACCTGATACCGTAAAATGCCAAATAACGTCACTATGTAGTATACATATTAGCTCTGTAATGAGTTTTTCACAAGCAAACTAGTCTGAGGGTACCAAGGAATATTTGCACCACCATCTAAGGGTACCCAAATGAAAGATAATTCAATTTCCTATCCAATGAGGTATCTTACATGATGTTTGATAGGGCACCTGATACCGTAAAATGCCAAATAACGTCACTAGGTAGTATACATATTAGCTCTGTAATGAGTTTTTCACAATCAAACTAGTCTGAGGGTACCAAGGAATATTTGCACCACCATCTAAGGGTACCCAAATGAAAGATAATTCAATTTGCTATCCAATGAGGTATCTTACATGATGTTTGATAGGGGACCTGATACCGTAAAATGCCAAATAACGTCACTAGGTAGTATACATATTAGCTCTGTAATGAGTTTTTCACAATCAAACTAGTCTGATAATACCAAGGAATATATGCACCACCATCTAAGGGTACCCAAATGAAAGATAATCCAATTTCCTATCCAATGAGGTATCTTACATGATGTTTGATAGGGGACCTGATACCGTAAAATGCCAAATAACGTCACTAGGTAGTATACATATTAGCTCTGAAATGAGTTTTTCACAATCAAACTAGTCTGAGGGTACCAAGAAATATTTGCACCACCATCTAAGGGTACACAAATGAAAGATAATTCAATTTCCTATCCAATGAGGTATCTTACATGATGTTTGATAGATGACCTGATACCGTAAAATGCCAAATAACGTCACTAGGTAGTATACATATTAGCTCTGTAATGAGTTTTTCACAATCAAACTAGTCTGAGGGTACCAAGGAATATTTGCACCACCATCTAAGGGTACCCAAATGAAAGATAATTCAATTTCCTATCCAATGAGGTATCTTACATGATGTTTGATAGGGCACCTGATACCGTAAAATGCCAAATAACGTCACTACGTAGTATACATATTAGCTCTGTAATGAGTTTTTCACAATCAAACTAGTCTGAGGATACCAAGGAATATATGCACCACCATCTAAGGGTAACCAAATGAAAGATAATTCAATTTCCTATCCAATGAGGTATCTTATATGATGTTTGATAGGGGACCTGATACCGTAAAATGCCAAATAACGTCACTACGTAGTATACATATTAGCTCTGTAATGAGTTTTTCACAATCAAACAAGTCTGAGGATACCAAGGAATATTTGCGCCACCATATAAGGGTTCCCAAATGAAAGATAGTTCAATTTCATATCCAATGAGGTATCTTACATGATGTTTGATAGGGGACCTGATACCGTAAAATGCCAAATATCGTCACTAGGTAGTATACATTTTAGTTCTGTAATGAGTTTTTCACAATAAAACTAGTCTGAGGGTAGCAAGGAATATTTGCACCACCATCTAAGGGTAACCAAATGAAAGATAATTCAATTTCCTATCCAATGAGGTATCTTACATGATGTTTGATAGGGGACCTGATACCGTAAAATGCCAAATAACGTCACTAGGTAGTATACATATTAGCTCTGTAATGAGTTTTTCACAATCAAACTAGTCTGATAATACCAAGGAATATATGCACCACCATCTAAGGGTACCCAAATGAAAGATAATCCAATTTCCTATCCAATGAGGTATCTTACATGATGTTTGATAGGGGACCTGATACCGTAAAATGCCAAATAACGTCACTAGGTAGTATACATATTAGCTCTGAAATGAGTTTTTCACAAGCAAACTAGTCTGAGGGTACCAAGGAATATTTGCACCACCATCTAAGGGTACCCAAATGAAAGATAATTCAATTTCCTATCCAATGAGGTATCTTACATGATGTTTGATAGGGGACCTTATACGGTAAAATGCCAAATAACGTCACTATGTAGTATACATATTAGCTCTGTAATGAGTTTTTCACAATCAAACTAGTCTGAGGGTACCAAGGAATATTTGCACCACCATCTAAGGGTACCCAAATTAAAGATAATTCAATTTCCTATCCAATGAGGTATCTTACATGATGGTTGATAGGGCACCTGATACCGTAAAATGCCAAATAACGTCACTATGTAGTATACATATTAGCTCTGTAATGAGTTTTTCACAAGCAAACTAGTCTGAGGGTACCAAGGAATATTTGCACCACCATCTAAGGGTACCCAAATGAAAGATAATTCAATTTCCTATCCAATGAGGTATCTTACATGATGTTTGATAGGGCACCTGATACCGTAAATTGCCAAATAACGTCACTAGGTAGTATACATATTAGCTCTGTAATGAGTTTTTCACAATCAAACTAGTCTGAGGGTACCAAGGAATATTTGCACCACCATCTAAGGGTACCCAAATGAAAGATAATTCAATTTGCTATCCAATGAGGTATCTTACATGATGTTTGATAGGGGACCTGATACCGTAAAATGCCAAATAACGTCACTAGGTAGTATACATATTAGCTCTGTAATGAGTTTTTCACAATCAAACTAGTCTGATAATACCAAGGAATATATGCACCACCATCTAAGGGTACCCAAATGAAAGATAATCCAATTTCCTATCCAATGAGGTATCTTACATGATGTTTGATAGGGGACCTGATACCGTAAAATGCCAAATAACGTCACTAGGTAGTATACATATTAGCTCTGAAATGAGTTTTTCACAATCAAACTAGTCTGAGGGTACCAAGAAATATTTGCACCACCATCTAAGGGTACACAAATGAAAGATAATTCAATTTCCTATCCAATGAGGTATCTTACATGATGTTTGATAGATGACCTGATACCGTAAAATGCCAAATAACGTCACTAGGTAGTATACATATTAGCTCTGTAATGAGTTTTTCACAATCAAACTAGTCTGAGGGTACCAAGGAATATTTGCACCACCATCTAAGGGTACCCAAATGAAAGATAATTCAATTTCCTATCCAATGAGGTATCTTACATGATGTTTGATAGGGCACCTGATACCGTAAAATGCCAAATAACGTCACTACGTAGTATACATATTAGCTCTGTAATGAGTTTTTCACAATCAAACTAGTCTGAGGATACCAAGGAATATATGCACCACCATCTAAGGGTAACCAAATGAAAGATAATTCAATTTCCTATCCAATGAGGTATCTTATATGATGTTTGATAGGGGACCTGATACCGTAAAATGCCAAATAACGTCACTACGTAGTATACATATTAGCTCTGTAATGAGTTTTTCACAATCAAACAAGTCTGAGGATACCAAGGAATATTTGCGCCACCATATAAGGGTTCCCAAATGAAAGATAGTTCAATTTCATATCCAATGAGGTATCTTACATGATGTTTGATAGGGGACCTGATACCGTAAAATGCCAAATATCGTCACTAGGTAGTATACATTTTAGTTCTGTAATGAGTTTTTCACAATAAAACTAGTCTGAGGGTAGCAAGGAATATTTGCACCACCATCTAAGGGTAACCAAATGAAAGATAATTCAATTTCCTATCCAATGAGGTATCTTACATGATGTTTGATAGGGGACCTGATACCGTAAAATGCCAAATAACGTCACTAGGTAGTATACATATTAGCTCTGTAATGAGTTTTTCACAATCAAACTAGTCTGATAATACCAAGGAATATATGCACCACCATCTAAGGGTACCCAAATGAAAGATAATCCAATTTCCTATCCAATGAGGTATCTTACATGATGTTTGATAGGGGACCTGATACCGTAAAATGCCAAATAACGTCACTAGGTAGTATACATATTAGCTCTGAAATGAGTTTTTCACAATCAAACTAGTCTGAGGGTACCAAGAAATATTTGCACCACCATCTAAGGGTACACAAATGAAAGATAATTCAATTTCCTATCCAATGAGGTATCTTACATGATGTTTGATAGATGACCTGATACCGTAAAATGCCAAATAACGTCACTAGGTAGTATACATATTAGCTCTGTAATGAGTTTTTCACAATCAAACTAGTCTGAGGGTACCAAGGAATATTTGCACCACCATCTAAGGGTACCCAAATGAAAGATAATTCAATTTCCTATCCAATGAGGTATCTTACATGATGTTTGATAGGGCACCTGATACCGTAAAATGCCAAATAACGTCACTAGGTAGTATACATATTAGCTCTGTAATGAGTTTTTCACAATCAAACTAGTCTGAAGATACCAAGGAATATATGCACCACCATCTAAGGGTACCCAAATGAAAGATAATTCAATTTCCTATCCAATGAGGTATCTTACATGATGTTTGATAGGGGACCTGATACCGTAAAATGCCAAATAACGTCACTAGGTAGTATACATATTAGCTCTGTAATGAGTTGTTTCACAATCAAACTAGTCTGAGGGTACCAAGGAATATTTGCACCACCATCTAAGGGTACCCAAATAAAAGATAATTCAATTTCCTATCCAATGAGGTATCTTACATGATGTTTGATAGGGGACCTGATACCGTAAAATGCCAAATAACGTCACTAGGTAGTATACATATTAGCTCTGTAATGAGTTTTTCACAATCAAACTAGTCTGAGGATACCAAGGAATATATGCACCACCATCTAAGGGTACCCAAATGAAAGATAATCCAATTTCCTATCCAATGAGGTATCTTACATGATGTTTGATAGGGGACCTGATACCGTAAAATGTCAAATAACGTCACTAGGTAGTATACATATTAGCTCTGTAATGAGTTTTTCACAATCAAACTAGTCTGAGGGTACCAAGAAATATTTGCACCACCATCTAAGGGTACACAAATGAAAGATAATTCAATTTCCTATCCAATGAGGTATCTTACATGATGTTTGATAGGGGACCTGATACCGTAAAATGCCAAATAACGTCACTAGGTAGTATACATATTAGCTCTGTAATGAGTTTTTTCACAATCAAACTAGTCTGAGGGTACCAAGGAATATTTGCACCACCATCTAAGGGTACCCAAATGAAAGATAATTCAATTTCCTATCCAATGAGTTATCTTACATGATGTTTGATAGGGCACCTGATACCGTAAAATGCCAAATAACGTCACTAGGTAGTATACATATTAGCTCTGCAATGAGTTTTTCACAAGCAAACTAGTCTGAGGGTACCAAGGAATATTTGCACCACCATCTAAGGGTACCCAAATGAAAGATAATTCAATTTCCTATCCAATGAGGTATCTTACATGATGTTTGATAGGGCACCTGATACCGTAAAATGCCAAATAACGTCACTAGGTAGTATACATATTAGCTCTGCAATGAGTTTTTCACAAGCAAACTAGTCTGAGGGTACCAAGGAATATTTGCACCACCATCTAAGGGTACCCAAATGAAAGATAATTCAATTTCCTATCCAATGAGGTATCTTACATGATGTTTGATAGGGGACCTTATACGGTAAAATGCCAAATAACGTCACTATGTAGTATACATATTAGCTCTGTAATGAGTTTTTCACAATCAAACTAGTCTGAGGGTACCAAGGAATATTTGCACCACCATCTAAGGGTACCCAAATGAAAGATAATTCAATTTCCTATCCAATGAGGTATCTTACATGATGTTTGATAGGGCACCTGATACCGTAAAATGCCAAATAACGTCACAAGGTAGTATACATATTAGCTCTGCAATGAGTTTTTCACAAGCAAACTAGTCTGAGGGTACCAAGGAATATTTGCACCACCATCTAAGGGTACCCAAATGAAAGATAATTCAATTTCCTATCCAATGAGGTATCTTACATGATGTTTGATAGGGGACCTTATACGGTAAAATGCCAAATAACGTCACTATGGAGTATACATATTAGCTCTGTAATGAGTTTTTCACAATCAAACTAGTCTGAGGGTACCAAGGAATATTTGCACCACCATCTAAGGGTACCCAAATTAAAGATAATTCAATTTCCTATCCAATGAGGTATCTTACATGATGGTTGATAGGGCACCTGATACCGTAAAATGCCAAATAACGTCACTATGTAGTATACATATTAGCTCTGTAATGAGTTTTTCACAAGCAAACTAGTCTGAGGGTACCAAGGAATATTTGCACCACCATCTAAGGGTACCCAAATGAAAGATAATTCAATTTCCTATCCAATGAGGTATCTTACATGATGTTTGATAGGGCACCTGATACCGTAAAATGCCAAATAACGTCACTAGGTAGTATACATATTAGCTCTGTAATGAGTTTTTCACAATCAAACTAGTCTGAGGGTACCAAGGAATATTTGCACCACCATCTAAGGGTACCCAAATGAAAGATAATTCAATTTGCTATCCAATGAGGTATCTTACATGATGTTTGATAGGGGACCTGATACCGTAAAATGCCAAATAACGTCACTAGGTAGTATACATATTAGCTCTGTAATGAGTTTTTCACAATCAAACTAGTCTGATAATACCAAGGAATATATGCACCACCATCTAAGGGTACCCAAATGAAAGATAATCCAATTTCCTATCCAATGAGGTATCTTACATGATGTTTGATAGGGGACCTGATACCGTAAAATGCCAAATAACGTCACTAGGTAGTATACATATTAGCTCTGAAATGAGTTTTTCACAATCAAACTAGTCTGAGGGTATCAAGAAATATTTGCACCACCATCTAAGGGTACACAAATGAAAGATAATTCAATTTCCTATCCAATGAGGTATCTTACATGATGTTTGATAGATGACCTGATACCGTAAAATGCCAAATAACGTCACTAGGTAGTATACATATTAGCTCTGTAATGAGTTTTTCACAATCAAACTAGTCTGAGGGTACCAAGGAATATTTGCACCACCATCTAAGGGTACCCAAATGAAAGATAATTCAATTTCCTATCCAATGAGGTATCTTACATGATGTTTGATAGGGCACCTGATACCGTAAAATGCCAAATAACGTCACTAGGTAGTATACATATTAGCTCTGTAATGAGTTTTTCACAATCAAACTAGTCTGAAGATACCAAGGAATATATGCACCACCATCTAAGGGTACCCAAATGAAAGATAATTCAATTTCCTATCCAATGAGGTATCTTACATGATGTTTGATAGGGGACCTGATACCGTAAAATGCCAAATAACGTCACTAGGTAGTATACATATTAGCTCTGTAATGAGTTGTTTCACAATCAAACTAGTCTGAGGGTACCAAGGAATATTTGCACCACCATCTAAGTGTACCCAAATAAAAGATAATTCAATTTCCTATCCAATGAGGTATCTTACATGATGTTTGATAGGGGACCTGATACCGTAAAATGCCAAATAACGTCACTAGGTAGTATACATATTAGCTCTGTAATGAGTTTTTCACAATCAAACTAGTCTGAGGGTACCAAGGAATATATGCACCACCATCTAAGGGTACCCAAATGAAAGATAATCCAATTTCCTATCCAATGAGGTATCTTACATGATGTTTGATAGGGGACCTGATACCGTAAAATGCCAAATAACGTCACTAGGTAGTATACATATTAGCTCTGTAATGAGTTTTTCACAATCAAACTAGTCTGAGGGTACCAAGGAATATTTGCACCACCATCTAAGGGTACCCAAATGAAAGATAATTCAATTTCCTATCCAATGAGGTATCTTACATGATGTTTGATAGGGCACCTGATACCGTAAAATGCCAAATAACGTCACTAGGTAGTATACATATTAGCTCTGTAATGAGTTTTTCACAATCAAACTAGTCTGAAGATACCAAGGAATATATGCACCACCATCTAAGGGTACCCAAATGAAAGATAATTCAATTTCCTATCCAATTAGGTATCTTACATGATGTTTGATAGGGGACCTGATACCGTAAAATGCCAAATAACGTCACTAGGTAGTATACATATTAGCTCTGTAATGAGTTGTTTCACAATCAAACTAGTCTGAGGGTACCAAGGAATATTTGCACCACCATCTAATGGTACCCAAATAAAAGATAATTCAATTTCCTATCCAATGAGGTATCTTACATGATGTTTGATAGGGGACCTGATACCGTAAAATGCCAAATAACGTCACTAGGTAGTATACATATTAGCTCTGTAATGAGTTTTTCACAATCAAACTAGTCTGAGGATACCAAGGAATATATGCACCACCATCTAAGGGTACCCAAATGAAAGATAATCCAATTTCCTATCCAATGAGGTATCTTACATGATGTTTGATAGGGGACCTGATACCGTAAAATGCCAAATAACGTCACTAGTTGTATACATATTAGCTCTGTAATGAGTTTTTCACAATCAAACTAGTCTGAGGGTACCAAGAAATATTTGCACCACCATCTAATGGTACCCAAATAAAAGATAATTCAATTTCCTATCCAATGAGGTATCTTACATGATGTTTGATAGGGGACCTGATACCGTAAAATGCCAAATAACGTCACTAGGTAGTATACATATTAGATCTGTAAACAGTTTTTCACAATCAAACTAGTCTGAGGATACCAAGGAATATATGCACCACCATCTAAGGGTACCCAAATGAAAGATAATCCAATTTCCTATCCAATGAGGTATCTTACATGATGTTTGATAGGGGACCTGATACCGTAAAATGCCAAATAACGTCACTAGTTGTATACATATTAGCTCTGTAATGAGTTTTTCACAAT
The DNA here is from genome assembly GCA_936450465.1 of Gibbula magus. Lineage (NCBI taxonomy): Eukaryota > Metazoa > Mollusca > Gastropoda > Trochida > Trochidae > Gibbula > Gibbula magus. The sequence goes on along the minus strand of OW388305.1, from coordinate 46,271,203 downwards.
CAAACTAGTCTGAGGGTACCAAGAAATATTTGCACCACCATCTAATGGTACACAAATGAAAGATAATTCAATTTCCTATCCAATGAGGTATCTTACATGATGTTTGATAGGGCACCTGATACCGTAAAATGCCAAATAACGTCACTAGGTAGTATACATATTAGCTCTGTAATGAGTTTTTCACAATCAAACTAGTCTGAAGATACCAAGGAATATATGCACCACCATCTAAGGGTACCCAAATGAAAGATAATTCAATTTCCTATCCAATGAGGTATCTTACATGATGTTTGATAGGGGACCTGATACCGTAAAATGCCAAATAACGTCACTAGGTAGTATACATATTAGCTCTGTAATGAGTTGTTTCACAATCAAACTAGTCTGAGGGTACCAAGGAATATTTGCACCACCATCTAAGGGTACCCAAATAAAAGATAATTCAATTTCCTATCCAATGAGGTATCTTACATGATGTTTGATAGGGGACCTGATACCGTAAAATGCCAAATAACGTCACTAGGTAGTATACATATTAGCTCTGTAATGAGTTTTTCACAATCAAACTAGTCTGAGGATACCAAGGAATATATGCACCACCATCTAAGGGTACCCAAATGAAAGATAATTCAATTTCCTATCCAATGAGGTATCTTACATGATGTTTGATAGGGGACCTGATACCGTAAAATGCCAAATAACGTCACTAGGTAGTATACATATTAGCTCTGTAATGAGTTTTTCACAATCAAACTAGTCTGAGGGTACCAAGAAATATTTGCACCACCATCTAATGGTACACAAATGAAAGATAATTCAATTTCCTATCCAATGAGGTATCTTACATGATGTTTGATAGGGGACCTGATACCGTAAAATGCCAAATAACGTCACTAGGTAGTATACATATTAGCTCTGTAAAGAGTTTTTTCACAATCAAACTAGTCTGAGGGTACCAAGGAATATTTGCACCACCATCTAAGGGTACCCAAATAAAAGATAATTCAATTTCCTATCCAATGAGGTATCTTACATGATGTTTGATAGGGGACCTGATACCGTAAAATGCCAAATAACGTCACTAGGTAGTATACATATTAGCTCTGTAATGAGTTGTTTCACAATCAAACTAGTCTGAGGGTACCAAGGAATATTTGCACCACCATCTAAGGGTACCCAAATAAAAGATAATTCAATTTCCTATCCAATGAGGTATCTTACATGATGTTTGATAGGGGACCTGATACCGTAAAATGCCAAATAACGTCACTAGGTAGTATACATATTAGCTCTGTAATGAGTTTTTCACAATCAAACTAGTCTGAGGATACCAAGGAATATATGCACCACCATCTAAGGGTACCCAAATGAAAGATAATCCAATTTCCTATCCAATGAGGTATCTTACATGATGTTTGATAGGGGACCTGATACCGTAAAATGCCAAATAACGTCACTAGGTAGTATACATATTAGCTCTGTAATGAGTTTTTCACAATCAAACTAGTCTGAGGGTACCAAGAAATATTTGCACCACCATCTAAGGGTACACAAATGAAAGATAATTCAATTTCCTATCCAATGAGGTATCTTACATGATGTTTGATAGGGGACCTGATACCGTAAAATGCCAAATAACGTCACTAGGTAGTATACATATTAGCTCTGTAATGAGTTTTTTCACAATCAAACTAGTCTGAGGGTACCAAGGAATATTTGCACCACCATCTAAGGGTACCCAAATAAAAGATAATTCAATTTCCTATCCAATGAGGTATCTTACATGATGTTTGATAGGGGACCTGATACCGTAAAATGCCAAATAACGTCACTAGGTAGTATACATATTAGCTCTGTAATGAGTTTTTCACAATCAAACTAGTCTGAGGATACCAAGGAATATATGCACCACCATCTAAGGGTACCCAAATGAAAGATAATCCAATTTCCTATCCAATGAGGTATCTTACATGATGTTTGATAGGGGAGCTGATACCGTAAAATGCCAAATAACGTCACTAGGTAGTATACATATTAGCTCTGTAATGAGTTTTTCACAATCAAACTAGTCTGAGGATACCAAGGAATATATGCACCACCGTCTAAGGGTACCCAAATGAAAGATAATCCAATTTCCTATCCAATGAGGTATCTTACATGATGTTTGATAGGGGACCTGATACCGTAAAATGCCAAATAACGTCACTAGGTAGTATACATATTAGCTCTGTAATGAGTTTTTCACAATCAAACTAGTCTGAGGGTACCAAGAAATATTTGCACCACCATCTAAGGGTACACAAATGAAAGATAATTCAATTTCCTATCCAATGAGGTATCTTACATGATGTTTGATAGGGCACCTGATACCGTAAAATGCCAAATAACGTCACTAGGTAGTATACATATTAGCTCTGTAATGAGTTTTTCACAATCAAACTAGTCTGAGGATACCAAGGAATATATGCACAACCATCTAAGGGTACCCAAATGAAAGATAATTCAATTTCCTATCCAATGAGGTATCTTACATGATGTTTGATAGGGGACCTGATACCGTAAAATGCCAAATAACGTCACTATGTAGTATACATATTAGCTCTGTAATGAGTTTTTCACAAATAAACTAGTCTGAGGGTACCAAGAAATATTTGCACCACCATCTGAGGGTTCCCAAATGAAAGCTAATTCAATTTCCTATCCAATGAGGTATCTTACATGATGTTTGATAGAGGACCTGATACCGTAAAATGCCAAATAACGTCACTAGGTAGCATACATATTAGCTCTGTAATGAGTTTTTCACAATCAAACTAGTCTGAGGATACCAAGAAATATCTGCACCACCATCTAAGGGTACCCAAATGAAAGATAATTCAATTTCCTATCCAATGAGGTATCTTACATGATGTTTGATAGGGCACCTGATACCGTAAAATGCCAAATAACGTCACTAGGTAGTATACATATTAGCTCTGTAATGAGTTTTTCACAATCAAACTAGTCTGAGGGTACCAAGAAATATTTGCACCACCATCTAAGGGTACACAAATGAAAGATAATTCAATTTCCTATCCAATGAGGTATCTTACATGATGTTTGATAGATGACCTGATACCGTTAAATGCCAAATAACGTCACTAGGTAGTATACATATTAGCTCTGTAATGAGTTTTTCACAATCAAACTAGTCTGAGGGTACCAAGGAATATTTGCACCACCATCTAAGGGTACCCAAATGAAAGATAATTCAATTTCCTATCCAATGAGGTATCTTACATGATGTTTGATAGGGCACCTGATACCGTAAAATGCCAAATAACGTCACTAGGTAGTATACATATTAGCTCTGTAATGAGTTTTTCACAATCAAACTAGTCTGAGGATACCAAGGAATATATGCACCACCATCTAAGGGTACCCAAATGAAAGATAATTCAATTTCCTATCCAATGAGGTATCTTACATGATGTTTGATAGGGCACCTGATACCGTAAAATGCCAAATAACGTCACTATGTAGTATACATATTAGCTCTGTAATGAGTTTTTCACAAATAAACTAGTCTGAGGGTACCAAGAAATATTTGCACCACCATCTGAGTGTTCCCAAATGAAAGATAATTCAATTTCCTATCCAATGAGGTATCTTACATGATGTTTGATAGAGGACCTGATACCGTAAAATGCCAAATAACGTCACTAGGTAGTATACATATTAGCTCTGTAAGGAGATTTTCACAATCAAACTAGTCTGATTGTACCAAGGAATATTTGCACCACCATATAAGGGTACCCAAATGAAAGATAGTTCAATTTCCTATCCAATGAGGTATCTTACATGATGTTTGATAAGGGACCTGATACCGTAAAATGCCAAATAACGTCACTAGGTAGCATACATATTAGCTCTGTAATGAGTTTTTCACAATCAAACTAGTCTGAGGATACCAAGGAATATATGCACCACCATCTAAGGGTACCCAAATGAAAGATAATCCAATTTCCTATCCAATGAGGTATCTTACATGATGTTTGATAGGGGACCTGATACCGTAAAATGCCAAATAACGTCACTAGGTAGTATACATATTAGCTCTGTAATGAGTTTTTCACAATCAAACTAGTCTGAGGGTACCAAGAAATATCTGCACCACCATCTAAGGGTACCCAAATGAAAGATAATTTAATTTCCTATCCAATGAGGTATCTTACATGATGTTTGATAGAGGACCTGATACCGTAAAATGCCAAATAACGTCACTAGGTAGTATACATATTAGCTCTGTAATGAGTTTTTCACAATCAAACTAGTCTGAGGGTACCAAGTAATATTTGCACCACCATCTAAGATTACCCAAATGAAAGATAATTCAATTTCCTATCCAATGAGGTATCTTACATGATGTTTGATAGGGCACCTGATACCGTAAAATGCCAAATAACGTCACTAGGTAGTATACATATTAGCTCTGTAATGAGTTTTTCACAATCAAACTAGTCTGAGGATACCAAGGAATATTTGCACCACCATCTAAAGGTACCCAAATGAAAGATAATTCAATTTCCTATCCAATGAGGTATCTTACATGATGTTTGATAGGGCACCTGATACCGTAAAATGCCAAATAACGTCACTAGGTAGTATACATATTAGCTCTGTAATGAGTTTTTCACAAGCAAACTAGTCTGAGGGTACCAAGGAATATTTGCACCACCATCTAAGGGTACCCAAATTAAAGATAATTCAATTTCCTATCCAATGAGGTATCTTACATGATGTTTGATAGGGCACCTGATACCGTAAAATGCCAACTAACGTCACTAGGTAGTATGCATATTAGCTCTGTAATGAGTTTTTCACAATCAAACTAGTCTGAGGGTACCAAGGAATATTTGCACCACCATCTAAGGGTACACAAATGAAAGATAATTCAATTTCCTATCCAATGAGGTATCTTACATGATGTTTGATAGGGCACCTGATACCGTAAAATGCCAACTAACGTCACTATGTAGTATACATATTAGCTCTGTAATGAGTTTTTCACAATCAAACTAGTCTGAGGGTACCAAGGAATATATGCACCACCATCTAAGGGTACCCAAATGAAAGATAATTCAATTTCCTATCCAATGAGGTATCTTACATGATGTTTGATAGGGGACCTGATACCGTAAAATGCCAACTAACGTCACTAGGTAGTATACATATTAGCTCTGTAATGAGTTTTTCACAATCAAACTAGTCTGAGGGTACCAAGAAATATCTGCACCACCATCTAAGGGTACCCAAATGAAAGATAATTCAATTTCCTATCCAATGAGGTATCTTACATGATGTTTGATAGAGGACCTGATACCGTAAAATGCCAAATAACGTCACTAGGTAGTATACATATTAGCTCTGTAATGAGTTTTTCACAATCAAACTAGTCTGAGGGTACCAAGGAATATTTGCACCACCATCTAAGATTACCCAAATGAAAGATAATTCAATTTCCTATCCAATGAGGTATCTTACATGATGTTTGATAGGGCACCTGATACCGTAAAATGCCAAATAACGTCACTAGGTAGTATACATATTAGCTCTGTAATGAGTTTTTCACAATCAAACTAGTCTGAGGATACCAAGGAATATTTGCACCACCATCTAAAGGTACCCAAATGAAAGATAATTCAATTTCCTATCCAATGAGGTATCTTACATGATGTTTGATAGGGCACCTGATACCGTAAAATGCCAACTAACGTCACTAGGTAGTATACATATTAGCTCTGTAATGAGTTTTTCACAATCAAACTAGTCTGAGGGTACCAAGGAATATATGCACCACCATCTAAGGATACCCAAATGAATGATAATTCAATTTCCTATCCAATGAGGTATCTTACATGATGTTTGATAGGGCACCTGATACCGTAAAATGCCAAATAACGTCACTAGGTAGTATACATATTAGCTCTGTAATGAGTTTTTCACAAGCAAACTAGTCTGAGGGTACCAAGGAATATTTGCACCACCATCTAAAGGTACCCAAATGAAAGATAATTCAATTTCCTATCCAATGAGGTATCTTACATGATGTTTGATAGGGCACCTGATACCGTAAAATGCCAACTAACGTCACTAGGTAGTATACATATTAGCTCTGTAATGAGTTTTTCACAATCAAACTAGTCTGAGGGTACCAAGGAATATATGCACCACCATCTAAGGGTACCCAAATGAAAGATAATTCAATTTCCTATCCAATGAGGTATCTTACATGATGTTTGATAGGGGACCTGATACCGTAAAATGCCAAATAACGTCACTAGGTAGTATACATATTAGCTCTGTAATGAGTTTTTCACAATCAAACTAGTCTGAGGGTACCAAGAAATATCTGCATCACCATCTAAGGGTACCCAAATGAAAGATAATTCAATTTCCTATCCAATGAGGTATCTTACATGATGTTTGATAGAGGACCTGATACCGTAAAATGCCAAATAACGTCACTAGGTAGTATACATATTAGCTCTGTAATGAGTTTTTCACATTCAAACTAGTCTGAGGGTACCAAGGAATATTTGCACCACCATCTAAGATTACCCAAATGAAAGATAATTCAATTTCCTATCCAATGAGGTATCTTACATGATGTTTGATAGGGCACCTGATACCGTAAAATGCCAAATAACGTCACTAGGTAGTATACATATTAGCTCTGTAATGAGTTTTTCACAATCAAACTAGTCTGAGGATACCAAGGAATATTTGCACCACCATCTAAAGGTACCCAAATGAAAGATAATTCAATTTCCTATCCAATGAGGTATCTTACATGATGTTTGATAGGGCACCTGATACCGTAAAATGCCAACTAACGTCACTAGGTAGTATACATATTAGCTCTGTAATGAGTTTTTCACAATCAAACTAGTCTGAGGGTACCAAGGAATATATGCACCACCATCTAAGGATACCCAAATGAATGATAATTCAATTTCCTATCCAATGAGGTATCTTACATGATGTTTGATAGGGCACCTGATACCGTAAAATGCCAAATAACGTCACTAGGTAGTATACATATTAGCTCTGTAATGAGTTTTTCACAAGCAAACTAGTCTGAGGGTACCAAGGAATATTTGCACCACCATCTAAGGGTACCCAAATTAAAGATAATTCAATTTCCTATCCATTGAGGTATCTTACATGATGTTTGATAGGGCACCTGATACCGTAAAATGCCAACTAACGTCACTAGGTAGTATACATATTAGCTCTGTAATGAGTTTTTCACAATCAAACTAGTCTGAGGGTACCAAGGAATATATGCACCACCATCTAAGGGTACCCAAATGAAAGATAATTCAATTTCCTATCCAATGAGGTATCTTACATGATGTTTGATAGGGGACCTGATACCGTAAAATGCCAAATAACGTCACTAGGTAGTATACATATTAGCTCTGTAATGAGTTTTTCACAATCAAACTAGTCTGAGGGTACAAAGGAATATTTGCACCACCATCTAAGGGTACCCAAATGAAAGATAATTCAATTTCCTATCCAATGAGGTATCTTACATGATGTTTGATAGGGCACCTGATACCGTAAAATGCCAAACAACGTCACTACGTAGTATACATATTAGCTCTGTAATGAGTTTTTCACAATCAAACTAGTCTGAGGATACCAAGGAATATATGCACCACCATCTAAGGGTACCCAAATGAAAGATAATTCAATTTCCTATCCAATGAGGTATCTTACATGATGTTTAATAGGGGACCTGATACCGTAAAATGCCAAATAACGTCACTAGGTAGTATACATATTAGCTCTGTAATGAGTTTTTCACAAATAAACTAGTCTGAGGGTACCAAGAAATATTTGCACCACCATCTGAGGTTCCCAAATAAAAGATAATTCAATTTCCTATCCAATGAGGTATCTTACATGATGTTTGATAGGGGACCTGATACCGTAAAATGCCAAATAACGTCACTAGGTAGTATACATATTAGCTCTGTAATGAGTTTTTCACAATCAAACTAGTCTGAGGGTACCAAGGAATATATGCACCACCATCTAAGGGTACCCAAATGAAAGATAATCCAATTTCCTATCCAATGAGGTATCTTACATGATGTTTGATAGGGCACCTGATACCGTAAAATGCCAAATAACGTCACTTCACTAGGTAGTATACATATTAGCTCTGTAATGAGTTTTTCACAATCAAACTAGTCTGAGGATACCAAGGAATATATGCACCACCATCTAAGGGTACCCAAATGAAAGATAATCCAATTTCCTATCCAATGAGGTATCTTACATGATGTTTGATAGGGGACCTGATACCGTAAAATGCCAAATAACGTCACTAGGTAGTATACATATTAGCTCTGTAATGAGTTTTTCACAATCAAACTAGTCTGAGGGTACCAAGAAATATTTGCACCACCATCTAAGGGTACACAAATGAAAGATAATTCAATTTCCTATCCAATGAGGTATCTTACATGATGTTTGATAGGGGACCTGATACCGTAAAATGCCAAATAACGTCACTAGGTAGTATACATATTAGCTCTGTAATGAGTTTTTCACAATCAAACTAGTCTGAGGGTAGCAAGAAATATTTGCACCACCATCTAAGGGTACACAAATGAAAGATAATTCAATTTCCTATCCAATGAGGTATCTTACATGATGTTTGATAGAGGACCTGATACCGTAAAATGCCAAATAACGTCACTAGGTAGTATACATATTAGCTCTGTAATGAGTTTTTCACAATCAAACTAGTCTGAGGGTACCAAGGAATATTTGCACCACCATCTAAGGGTACCCAAATGAAAGATAATTCAATTTCCTATCCAATGAGGTATCTTACATGATGTTTGATAGGGCACCTGATACCGTAAAATGCCAAATAACGTCACTAGGTAGTATACATATTAGCTCTGTAATGAGTTTTTCACAATCAAACTAGTCTGAGGATACCAAGGAATATATGCACCACCATCTGAGGGTACACAAATGAAAGATAATTCAATTTCCTATCCAATGAGGTATCTTACATGATGTTTGATAGGGCACCTGATACCGTAAAATGCCAAATAACGTCACTAGGTAGTATACATATTAGCTCTGTAATGAGTTTTTCACAATCAAACTAGTCTGAGGATACCAAGGAATATATGCATCACCATCTGAGGGTACACAAATGAAAGATAATTCAATTTCCTATCCAATGAGGTATCTTACATGATGTTTGATCGGGGACCTGATACCGTAAAATGCCAAATAACGTCACTAGGTAGTATACATATTAGCTCTGTAATGAGTTTTTCACAATCAAACTAGTCTGAGGATACCAAGGAATATATGCACCACCATCTAAGGGTACCCAAATGAAAGATAATCCAATTTCCTATCCAATGAGGTATCTTACATGATGTTTGATAGGGGAGCTGATACCGTAAAATGCCAAATAACGTCACTAGGTAGTATACATATTAGCTCTGTAATGAGTTTTTCACAATCAAACTAGTCTGAGGATACCAAGGAATATATGCACCACCGTCTAAGGGTACCCACATGAAAGATAATCCAATTTCCTATCCAATGAGGTATCTTACATGATGTTTGATAGGGGACCTGATACCGTAAAATGCCAAATAACGTCACTAGGTAGTATACATATTAGCTCTGTAATGAGTTTTTCACAATCAAACTAGTCTGAGGGTACCAAGAAATATTTGCACCACCATCTAAGGGTACACAAATGAAAGATAATTCAATTTCCTATCCAATGAGGTATCTTACATGATGTTTGATAGATGACCTGATACCGTAAAATGCCAACTAACGTCACTATGTAGTATACATATTAGCTCTGTAATGAGTTTTTCACAATCAAACTAGTCTGAGGGTACCAAGGAATATTTGCATCACCATCTAAGGGTACCCAAATGAAAGATAATTCAATTTCCTATCCAATGAGGTATCTTACTTGATGTTTGATAGGGTACCTGATACCGTAAAATGCCAAATAACGTCACTAGGTAGTATACATATTAGCTCTGTAATGAGTTTTTCACAATCAAACTAGTCTGAGGATAACAAGGAATATATGCACCACCATCTAAGGGTACCCAAATGAAAGATAATTCAATTTCCTATCCAATGAGGTATCTTACATGATGTTTGATAGTGGACCTGATACCGTAAAATGCCAAATAACGTCACTATGTAGTATACATATTAGCTCTGTAATGAGTTTTTCACAATCAAACTAGTCTGAGGGTACCAAGGAATATTTGCACCACCATCTAAGGGTACCCAAATGAAAGATAATTCAATTTCCTATCCAATGAGGTATCTTACATGATGTTTGATAGGGCACCTGATACCGTAAAATGCCAAATAACGTCACTAGGTAGTATACATATTAGCTCTGTAATGAGTTTTTCACAATCAAACTAGTCTGAGGATAACAAGGAATATATGCACCACCATCTAAGGGTACCCAAATGAAAGATAATTCAATTTCCTATCCAATGAGGTATCTTACATGATGTTTGATAGAGGACCTGATACCGTAAAATGCCAAATAACGTCATTAGGTAGTATACATATTAGCTCTGTAAGGAGATTTTCACAATCAAATTAGTCTGAGGGTACCAAGGAATATTTGCACCACCATATAAGGGTACCCAAATGAAAGATAGTTCAATTTCCTATCCAATGAGGTATCTTACATGATGTTTGATAAGGGACCTGATACCGTAAAATGCCAAATAACGTCACTAGGTAGCATACATATTAGCTCTGTAATGAGTTTTTCACAATCAAACTAGTCTGAGGATACCAAGGAATATATGCACCACCATCTAAGGGTACCCAAATGAAAGATAATCCAATTTCCTATCCAATGAGGTATCTTACATGATGTTTGATAGGGGACCTGATACCGTAAAATGCCAAATAACGTCACTATGTAGTATACATATTAGCTCTGTAATGAGTTTTTCACAATAAAACTAGTCTGAGGGTACCAAGGAATATTTGCAACACCATCTAAGGGTACCCAAATGAAAGATAATTCAATTTCCTATCCAATGAGGTATCTTACATGATGTTTGATAGGGAACCTGATACCATAAAATGCCAAATAACGTCACTAGGTAGTGTCCATATTAGCTCTGTAATGAGTATTCACAATCAAACTATTTTGACTGTACCAAGGAATATTTGCAACACCATCTAAGGGTACCCAAATGAAAGATAATTAAATTTCCTATCCAATGAGGTATCTTAAATGATGTTTGATAGGGGACCTGATACCGTAAAATGCCAAATAACGTCACTAGGTAGTATATATATTAGCTATCTTACATGATGTTTGATAGGGGACCTGATAATGTAAAATGCCAAATAACGTCACTAGGTAGTATACATATTAGCTCTGTAATGAGTTTTTCACAATCAAACTAGTCTGAGTTTAGCAAGGAATATTTGCATCACCATCTTAGGGTAGCTAAATGAAAGATAATTCAAGTTCCTATCCAATGAGGTATCTTACATGATGTTTGATAGGGGACCTGATACCGTAAAATGCCAAATAACGTCACTATGTAGTATACATATTAGCTCTGTAATGAGTTTTTCACAATCAAACTAGTCTGAGGGTACCAAGGAATATTTGCACCACCATCTAAGATTACCCAAATGAAAGATAATTCAATTTCCTATCCAATGAGGTATCTTACATGATGTTTGATAGGGGACCTGATACCGTAAAATGCCAAATAACGTCACTAGGTAGTATACATATTAGCTCTGTAATGAGTTTTTCACAATCAAACTAGTCTGAGGGTACCAAGAAATATCTGCACCACCATCTAAGGGTACCCAAATGAAAGATAATTCAATTTCCTATCCAATGAGGTATCTTACATGATGTTTGATAGGGCACCTGATACCGTAAAATGCCAAATAACGTCACTAGGTAGCATACATATTAGCTATGTAATGAGATTTTCACAATCAAACTAGTCTGAGGGTACCAAGAAATATCTGCACCACCATCTAAGGGTACCCAAATGAAAGATAATTCAATTTCCTATCCAATGAGGTATCTTACATGATGTTTGATAGGGCACCTGATACCGTAAAATGCCAAATAACGTCACTAGGTAGCATACATATTAGCTATGTAATGAGATTTTCACAATCAAACTAGTCTGAGGGTACCAAGGAATATTTGCACCACCATCTAAGGGTACCCAAATGAAAGATAATTCAATTTCCTATCCAATGAGGTATCTTACATGATGTTTGATAGGGCACCTGATACCGTAAAATGCCAACTAACGTCACTAGGTAGTATACATATTAGCTCTGTAATGAGTTTTTCACAATCAAACTAGTCTGAGGGTACCAAGGAATATATGCACCACCATCTAAGGGTACCCAAATGAAAGATAATTCAATTTCCTATCCAATGAGGTATCTTACATGATGTTTGATAGGGGACCTGATACCGTAAAATGCCAAATAACGTCACTAGGTAGTATACATATTAGCTCTGTAATGAGTTTTTCACAATCAAACTAGTCTGAGGGTACAAAGGAATATTTGCACCACCATCTAAGGGTACCCAAATGAAAGATAATTCAATTTCCTATCCAATGAGGTATCTTACATGATGTTTGATAGGGCACCTGATACCGTAAAATGCCAAACAATGTCACTACGTAGTATACATATTAGCTCTGTAATGAGTTTTTCACAATCAAACTAGTCTGAGGATACCAAGGAATATATGCACCACCATCTGAGGGTACCCAAATGAAAGATAATTCAATTTCCTATCCAATGAGGTATCTTACATGATGTTTGATAGGGGACCTGATACCGTAAAATGCCAAATAACGTCACTAGGTAGTATACATATTAGCTCTGTAATGAGTTTTTCACAAATAAACTAGTCTGAGGGTAGCAAGAAATAATTGCACCACCATCTAAGGGTACACAAATGAAAGATAATTCAATTTCCTATCCAATGAGGTATCTTACATGATGTTTGATAGGGCACCTGATACCGTAACATGCCAAATAACGTCACTAGGTAGTATACATATTAGCTCTGTAATGAGTTTTTCACAAATAAACTAGTCTGAGGGTAGCAAGGAATATTTGCACCACCATCTATGGGTACCCAAATGAAAGATAATTCAATTTCCTATCCAATAAGGTATCTTACATGATGTTTGATAGGGGACCTGAAATATTTGCACCACCATCTGAGGGTTCCCAAATGAAAGATAATTCAATTTCCTATCCAATGAGGTATCTTACATGATGTTTGATAGAGGACCTGATACCGTAAAATGCCAAATAACGTCACTAGGTAGTATACATTTTAGCTCTGTAAGGAGATTTTCACAATCAAACTAGTCTGAGGGTACCAAGGAATATTTGCACCACCATATAAGGGTACCCAAATGAAAGATAGTTCAATTTCCTATCCAATGAGGTATCTTACATGATGTTTGATAGAGGACCTGATACCGTCAAATGCCAAATAACGTCACTAGGTAGTATACATATTAGCTCTGTAATGAGTTTTTCACAATCAAACTAGTCTGAGGGTACCAAGGAATATTTGCACCACCATCTAAGGGTACCCAAATGAAAGATAATTCAATTTCCTATCCAATGAGGTATCTTACATGATGTTTGATAGGGCACCTGATACCGTAAAATGCCAAATAACGTCACTAGGTAGTATACATATTAGCTCTGTAATGAGTTTTTCACAATCAAACTAGTCTGAGGGTACCAAGGAATATTTGCACCACCATCTAAGGGTACCCAAATGAGAGATAATTCAATTTCCTATCCAATGAGGTATCTTACATGATGTTTGATAGGGGACCTGATACCGTAAAATGCCAAATAACGTCACTAGGTAGTATACATATTAGCTCTGTAATGAGTTTTTCACAAATAAACTAGTCTGAGGGTACCAAGAAATATTTGCAACACCATCGAAGGGTACACAAATGAAAGATAATTCAATTTCCTATCCAATGAGGTATCTTACATGATGTTTGATAGAGGACTTGATACCGTAAAATGCCAAATAACGTCACTAGGTAGTATACATATTAGCTCTGTAATGAGTTTTTCACAATCAAACTAGTCTGAGGGTACCAAGGAATATTTGCACCACTATCTAAGGGTACCCACATTAAAGATAATTCAATTTCCTATCCAATGAGGTATCTTACATGATGTTTGATAGGGCACCTGATACCGTAAAATGCCAAATAACGTCACTAGGTAGTATACATATTAGCTCTGTAATGAGTTTTTCACAATCAAACTAGTCTGAGGATACCAAGGAATATATGCACCACAATCTAAGGGTACCCAAACGAGAGATAATTCAATTTCCTATCCAATGAGGTATCTTACATGATGTTTGATAGGGGACCTGATACCGTAAAATGCCAAATAACGTCACTAGGTAGTATACATATTAGCTCTGTAATGAGTTTTTCACAAATAAACTAGTCTGAGGGTACCAAGAAATATTTGCAACACCATCTAAGGGTACACAAATGAAAGATAATTCAATTTCCTATCCAATGAGGTATCTTACATGATGTTTGATAGAGGACTTGATACCGTAAAATGCCAAATAACGTCACTAGGTAGTATACATATTAGCTCTGTAATGAGTTTTTCACAATCAAACTAGTCTGAGGGTACCAAGGAATATTTGCACCACCATCTAAGGGTACCCAAATGAAAGATAATTCAATTTCCTATCCAATGAGGTATCTTACATGATGTTTGATAGGGCACCTGATACCGTAAAATGCCAACTAACGTCACTAGGTAGTATACATATTAGCTCTGTAATGAGTTTTTCACAATCAAACTAGTCTGAGGGTACCAATGAATATTTGCACCACCATCTAAGGGTACCCAAACTAAAGATAATTCAATTTCCTATCCAATGAGGTATCTTACATGATGTTTGATAGGGCACCTGATACCGTAAAATGCCAAATAACGTCACTACGTAGTATACATATTAGCTCTGTAATGAGTTTTTCACAATCAAACTAGTCTGAGGATACCAAGGAATATATGCACCACCATCTTAGGGTACCCAAATGAAAGATAATTCAATTTCCTATCCAATGAGGTATCTTACATGATGTATGATAGGGGACCTGATACCATAAAATGCCAAATAACGTCACAAGGTAGTATCCATATTAGCTCTGTAATGAGTATTCACAATCAAACTATTTTGAGGGTACCAATGAATATTTGCACCACCATCTTAGGGTACCCAAATGAAAGATAATTCAATTTCCTATCCAGTGAGGTATCTTACATGATGTTTGATAGGGGACCTGATACCGTAAAATGCCAAATAACGTCACTACGTAGTATACATATTAGCTCTGTAATGAGTTTTTCACAATCAAACTAGTCTGAGGATACCAAGGAATATATGCACCACCATCTTAGGGTACCCAAATGAAAGATAATTCAATTTCCTATCCAATGAGGTATCTTACATGATGTATGATAGGGGACCTGATACCATAAAATGCCAAATAACGTCACTAGGTAGTATACATATTAGCTCTGTAAAGAGTTTTTCACAAATAAACTAGTCTGAGGGTACCAAGAAATATTTGCACCACCATCTAAGGGTACCCAAATGAATGATAATTCAATTTCCTATCCAATGAGGTATCTTACATGATGTTTGATAGGGGACCTGATACCGTAAATTGCCAAATAACGTCACTAGGTAGTGTCCATATTAGCTCTGTAATGAGTATTCACAATCAAACTATTTTGACTGTACCAAGGAATATTTGCAACACCATCTAAGGGTACCCAAATGAAAGATAATTCAATTTCCTATCCAATGAGGTATCTTAAATGATGTTTGATAGGGGACCTGATACCGTAAAATGCCAAATAACGTCACTAGGTAGTATATATATTAGCTATCTTACATGATGTTTGATAGGGGACCTGATAATGTAAAATGCCAAATAACGTCACTAGGTAGTATACATATTAGCTCTGTAATGAGTTTTTCACAATCAAACTAGTCTGAGTTTAGCAAGGAATATTTGCATCACCATCTTAGGGTAGCCAAATGAAAGATAATTCAATTTCCTATCCAATGAGGTATCTTACATGATGTTTGATAGGGGACCTGATACCGTAAAATGCCAAATAACGTCACTATGTAGTATACATATTAGCTCTGTAATGAGTTTTTCACAATCAAACTAGTCTGAGGGTACCAAGGAATATTTGCACCACCATCTAAGATTACCCAAATGAAAGATAATTCAATTTCCTATCCAATGAGGTATCTTACATGATGTTTGATAGGGGACCTGATACCGTAAAATGCCAAATAACGTCACTAGGTAGTATACATATTAGCTCTGTAATGAGTTTTTCACAATCAAACTAGTCTGAGGGTACCAAGAAATATCTGCACCACCATCTAAGGGTACCCAAATGAAAGATAATTCAATTTCCTATCCAATGAGGTATCTTACATGATGTTTGATAGGGCACCTGATACCGTAAAATGCCAAATAACGTCACTAGGTAGCATACATATTAGCTATGTAATGAGATTTTCACAATCAAACTAGTCTGAGGGTACCAAGGAATATTTGCACCACCATCTAAGGGTACCCAAATGAAAGATAATTCAATTTCCTATCCAATGAGGTATCTTACATGATGTTTGATAGGGCACCTGATACCGTAAAATGCCAACTAACGTCACTAGGTAGTATACATATTAGCTCTGTAATGAGTTTTTCACAATCAAACTAGTCTGAGGGTACCAAGGAATATATGCACCACCATCTAAGGGTACCCAAATGAAAGATAATTCAATTTCCTATCCAATGAGGTATCTTACATGATGTTTGATAGGGGACCTGATACCGTAAAATGCCAAATAACGTCACTAGGTAGTATACATATTAGCTCTGTAATGAGTTTTTCACAATCAAACTAGTCTGAGGGTACAAAGGAATATTTGCACCACCATCTAAGGGTACCCAAATGAAAGATAATTCAATTTCCTATCCAATGAGGTATCTTACATGATGTTTGATAGGGCACCTGATACCGTAAAATGCCAAACAACGTCACTACGTAGTATACATATTAGCTCTGTAATGAGTTTTTCACAAATAAACTAGTCTGAGGGTAGCAAGGAATATTTGCACCACCATCTATGGGTACCCAAATGAAAGATAATTCAATTTCCTATCCAATGAGGTATCTTACATGATGTTTGATAGGGGACCTGAAATATTTGCACCACCATCTGAGGGTTCCCAAATGAAAGATAATTCAATTTCCTATCCAATGAGGTATCTTACATGATGTTTGATAGAGGACCTGATACCGTAAAATGCCAAATAACGTCACTAGGTAGTATACATTTTAGCTCTGTAAGGAGATTTTCACAATCAAACTAGTCTGAGGGTACCAAGGAATATTTGCACCACCATATAAGGGTACCCAAATGAAAGATAGTTCAATTTCCTATCCAATGAGGTATCTTACATGATGTTTGATAGAGGACCTGATACCGTCAAATGCCAAATAACGTCACTAGGTAGTATACATATTAGCTCTGTAATGAGTTTTTCACAATCAAACTAGTCTGAGGGTACCAAGGAATATTTGCACCACCATCTAAGGGTACCCAAATGAAAGATAATTCAATTTCCTATCCAATGAGGTATCTTACATGATGTTTGATAGGGCACCTGATACCGTAAAATGCCAAATAACGTCACTAGGTAGTATACATATTAGCTCTGTAATGAGTTTTTCACAATCAAACTAGTCTGAGGGTACCAAGGAATATTTGCACCACCATCTAAGGGTACCCAAATGAGAGATAATTCAATTTCCTATCCAATGAGGTATCTTACATGATGTTTGATAGGGGACCTGATACCGTAAAATGCCAAATAACGTCACTAGGTAGTATACATATTAGCTCTGTAATGAGTTTTTCACAAATAAACTAGTCTGAGGGTACCAAGAAATATTTGCAACACCATCTAAGGGTACACAAATGAAAGATAATTCAATTTCCTATCCAATGAGGTATCTTACATGATGTTTGATAGAGGACTTGATACCGTAAAATGCCAAATAACGTCACTAGGTAGTATACATATTAGCTCTGTAATGAGTTTTTCACAATCAAACTAGTCTGAGGGTACCAAGGAATATTTGCACCACTATCTAAGGGTACCCACATTAAAGATAATTCAATTTCCTATCCAATGAGGTATCTTACATGATGTTTGATAGGGCACCTGATACCGTAAAATGCCAAATAACGTCACTAGGTAGTATACATATTAGCTCTGTAATGAGTTTTTCACAATCAAACTAGTCTGAGGATACCAAGGAATATATGCACCACAATCTAAGGGTACCCAAACGAGAGATAATTCAATTTCCTATCCAATGAGGTATCTTACATGATGTTTGATAGGGGACCTGATACCGTAAAATGCCAAATAACGTCACTAGGTAGTATACATATTAGCTCTGTAATGAGTTTTTCACAATCAAACTAGTCTGAGGGTACCAAGGAATATTTGCACCACCATCTAAGGGTACCCAAATGAAAGATAATTCAATTTCCTATCCAATTAGGTATCTTACATGATGTATGATAGGGGACCTGATACCATAAAATGCCAAATAACGTCACAAGGTAGTATCCATATTAGCTCTGTAATGAGTATTCACAATCCAACAATTTTGAGGGTACCAATGAATATTTGCACCACCATCTTAGGGTACCCAAATGAAAGATAATTCAATTTCCTATCCAGTGAGGTATCTTACATGATGTTTGATAGGGGACCTGATACCGTAAAATGCCAAATAACGTCACTACGTAGTATACATATTAGCTCTGTAATGAGTTTTTCACAATCAAACTAGTCTGAGGATACCAAGGAATATATGCACCACCATCTTAGGGTACCCAAATGAAAGATAATTCAATTTCCTATCCAATGAGGTATCTTACATGATGTATGATAGGGGACCTGATACCATAAAATGCCAAATAACGTCACTAGGTAGTATACATATTAGCTCTGTAAAGAGTTTTTCACAAATAAACTAGTCTGAGGGTACCAAGAAATATTTGCACCACCATCTAAGGGTACCCAAATGAATGATAATTCAATTTCCTATCCAATGAGGTATCTTACATGATGTTTGATAGGGGACCTGATACCGTAAAATGCCAAATAACGTCACTAGGTAGTATACATATTAGCTCTGTAATGAGTTTTTCACAGTCAAACTAGTCTGAGGGTACCAAGGAATATTTTCACCACCATCTGAGGGTTCCCAAATGAAAGATAATTCAATTTCCTATCCAATGAGGTATCTTACATGATGTTTGATAGGGGACCTGATACCCTAAAATGCCAAATAACGTCACTAGGTAGTATACATATTAGCTCTGTAATGAGTTTTTCACAATCAAACTAGTCCGAGGGTACCAAGGAATATTTGCACCACCATCTGAGGATTCCCAAATGAAAGATAATTCAATTTCCTATCCAATGAGGTATCTTACATGATGTTTGATAGGGGACCTGATACCGTAAAATGCCAAATAACGTCACTAGGTAGTATACATATTAGCTCTGTAATGAGTTTTTCACAATCAAACTAGTCTGAGGGTACCAAGGAATATTTGCACCACCATCTGAGGATTCCCAAATGAAAGATAATTCAATTTCCTATCCAATGAGGTATCTTACATGATGTTTGATAGAGGACCTGATATGGTATAATGCCAAATAACGTCACTAGGTAGTATACATATTAGCTCTGTAAGGAGTTTTTCACAATCAAACTAGTCTGAGGGTACCAAGGAATATTTGCACCACCATCTAAGGGTACCCAAATGAAAGATAATTCAGTTTCCTATCCAATGAGGTATCTTACATGATGTTTGATAGGGGACCTGATACCGTAAAATGCCAAATAACGTCACTAGGTAGTATACATATTAGCTCTGTAATGAGTTTTTCACAATCAAACCAGTTTGAGGGTACCAAGAAATATTTGCACCACCATCTAAGGGTACCCAAATGAAAGATAATTCAATTTCCTATCCAATGAGGTATCTTACATGATGTTTGATAGGGGACATGATTCGGTAAAATGCCAAATAACGTCACTAGGTAGTATACATATTAGCTCTGTAATGAGTTTTTCACAATCAAACTAGTCTGAGGGTACCAAGAAATATTTGCAACACCATCTTAGGGTACACAAATGAAAGATAATTCAATTTCCTATCCAATGAGGTATCTTACATGATGTTTGATAGGGGACCTGATACCCTAAAATGCCAAATAACGTCACTAGGTAGTATACATATTAGCTCTGTAATGAGTTTTTCACAATCAAACTAGTTTGAGGGTACCAAGGAATATTTGCACCACCATCTGAGGATTCCCAAATGAAAGATAATTCAATTTCCTATCCAATGAAGTATCTTACATGATGTTTGATAGGGCACCTGATACCGTAAAATGCCAAATAACGTCACTAGGTAGTATACATATTAGCTCTGTAATGAGTTTTTCACAATCAAACTAGTCTGAGGGTACCAAGGAAAATTTGCACCACCATCTGAGGATTCCCAAATGAAAGATAATTCAATTTCCTATCCAATGAGGTATCTTACATGATGTTTGATAGAGGACCTGATACGGTATAATGCCAAATAACGTCACTAGGTAGTATACATATTAGCTCTGTAAGGAGTTTTTCACAATCAAACAAGTCTGAGGGTACCAAGGAATATTTGCACCACCATCTAAGGGTACCCAAATGAAAGATAATTCAATTTCCTATCCAATGAGGTATCTTACATGATGTTTGATAGGGGACCTGATACCATAAAATGCCAAATAAAGTCACTAAGTAGTATACATATTAGCTCTGTAATGAGTTTTTCACAATCAAACTAGTCTGAGGGTACCAAGGAATATTTGCACCACCATCTAAGGGTACCCAAATAAAAGATAATTCAATTTCCTATCCAATGAGGTATCTTACATGATGTTTGATAGGAGACTTGATAATGTAAAATGACAAATAACGTCACTAGGTAGTATACATATTAGCTCTGTAATGAGTTTGTCACAATCAAACTAGTCTGAGGGTACCAAGGAATATTTGCACCATCATCTGAGGGTTCCCAAATGAAAGGTAATTCAATTTCCTATCAAATGAGGTATCTTACATGATGTTTGATAGGGGACCTGATAATGTAAAAGGCCAAATAACGTCACTAGGTAGTATACATATTAGCTCTGTAATGAGTTTTTCACAATCAAACTAGTCTGAGGGTACCAAGGAATATTTGCACCATCATCTGACGGTTCCCAAATGAAAGATAATTCAATTTCCTATCCAATGAGGTATCTTACATGATGTTTGATAGGGGACCTGATACGGTAAAATGCCAAATAACGTCACTATAGGTAGTATACACATTAGCTCTGTAATGAGTTTTTCACAATCAAACTAGTCTCAGGGTACCAAGGAATATTTGCACCACCATCTAAGGGTACCCAAATAAAAGATAATTCAATTTCCTATCCAATGAGGTATCTTACATGATGTTTGATAGGGAACCTGATACCGTAAAATGCCAAATAATGTCACTAGGTAGTATACATATTAGCTCTGTAATGAGTTTTTCACAATCAAACTAGTCTGAGGGTACCAAGGAATATTTGCACCACCATCTAAGGGTACCCAAATTAAAGATAATTTAATTTCCTATCCAATGAGGTATCTTACATGATGTTTGATTGAGAACCTGATACCGTACTTAGACGGTGGTGCAAATATTCCTTGGTACCCTCAGATTAGTTTGATTGTGAAAAACTCATTACAGAGCTAATATGTATACTACTTGTGACGTTATTTGGCAATTTACGGTATCAGGTCCCTTATCAAACATCATGTAAGATACCTCACTGGATAGGAAATTGAATTATCTTTCATTTGGGTACCCTAAGATGGTGGTGCAAATATTCCTTGGTACCCTCAAAATAGTTTGATTGTGAATACTCATTACAGAGCTAATATGGACACTACCTAGTGACGTTATTTGGCGTTTTATGGTATCACGTTCCCTATCAAACATCATGTAAGATACCTCATTGGATAGGAAATTGAATTATCTTTCATTTGGGTACCCTTATATGGTGGTGCAAATATTCCTTGCTACCCTCAGACTAGTTTGATTGTGAAAAACTCATTACAGAGGTAATATGTATACTACCTAGTGACGTTATTTGGCATTTTATGGTATCAGGTCCCCTATCAAACATCATGTAAGATACCTCATTGGATAGGAAATTGAATTATCTTTCATTTGGGTACCCTTAGATGGTGGTGCAAATATTCCTTGGTACCCTCAGACTAGTTTGATTGTGAAAAACTCATTACAGAGCTAATATGTATACTACCTAGTGACGTTATTTGGCAATTTACGGTGTCAGGTCCCTTATCAAACATCATGTAAGATACCTCACTGGATAGGAAATTGAATTATCTTTCATTTGGGTACCCTAAGATGGTGGTGCAAATATTCCTTGGTACCCTCAAAATAGTTTGATTGTGAATACTCATTACAGAGCTAATATGGATACTACCTTGTGACGTTATTTGGCATTTTATGGTATCAGGTTCCCTATCAAACATCATGTAAGGTACCTCATTGGATAGGAAATTTAATTATCTTTCATTTGGGTACCCTTATATGGTGGTGCAAATATTCCTTGCTACCCTCAGACAAGTTTGATTGTGAAAAACTCATTACAGAGCTAATATGTATACTTCCTAGTGACGTTATTTTGCATTTTATGGTATCAGGTCCCTTATCAAACATCATGTAAGATACCTCATTGGATAGGAACTTGAATTATCTTTCATTTGGGTACCCTTATATGGTGGTGCAAATATTCCTTGCTACCCTCAGACTAGTTTGATTGTGAAAAACTCATTACAGAGCTAATATGTATACTACCTAGTGACATTATTTGGCATTTTACGGTATCAGGTCCCCTATCAAACATCATGTAAGATACCTCATTGGATAGGAAATTGAATTATCTTTCATTTGTTTACCCTTAGATGGTGGTGCAAATATTCCTTGGTACCCTCAAAATAGTTTGATTGTGAATACTCATTACAGAGCTAATATGGACACTACCTAGTGATGTTATTTTGCATTTTATGGTATCGCGTTCCCTATCAAACATCATGTAGGAAACCTCATTGGATAGGAAATTGAATTATCTTTCATTTGGGTACCCTTAGATGGTGGTGCAAATATTCCTTGCTACCCTCAGACTAGTTTGATTGTGAAAAACTCATTACAGAGCTAATATGTATACTACATAGTGACGTTATTTTGCATTTTATGGTATCAGGTCCCTTATCAAACATCATGTAAGATACCTCATTGGATAGGAAATTGAATTATCTTTCATTTGGGTACCCTTAGCTGGTGGTGCACATATTCCTTGGTACCCTCAGACTAGTTTGATTGTGAAAAACTCATTACAGAGCTAATATGTATACTACGTAGTGACGTTATTTGGCGTTTTACGGTATCAGGTCCCCTATCAAACATCATGTAAGATACCTCATTGGATAGGAAATTGAATTATCTTTCATTTGAGTACCCTTAGATGGTGGTGCAAATATTCCTTGGTACCCTCAGACTAGTTTGATTGTGAAAAACTCATTACAGAGTTAATATGTATACTACCTAGTGACGTTATTTGGCATTTTACGGTATCAGTAGACTAGTTTGATTGTGAAAAACTCATTACAGAGCTAATATGTATACTACCTAGTGACGTTATTTGGCATTTTACATTATCAGGTCCCCAATCAAACATCATGTAAGATAGCTAATATATATACTACCTAGTGACGTTATTTGGCATTTTACGGTATCAGGTCCCCTATCAAACATCATGTAAGATACCTCATTGGATAGGAAATTGAATTATCTTTCATTTGGGTACCCTTAGATGGTGTTGCAAATATTCCTTGGTACAGTCAAAATAGTTTGATTGTGAATACTCATTACAGAGCTAATATGGACACTACCTAGTGACGTTATTTGGCATTTTATGGTATCAGGTTCCCTATCAAACATCATGTAAGATACCTCATTGGATAGGAAATTGAATTATCTTTCATTTGGGTACCCTTAGATGGTGGTGCAAATATTCCTTGGTACCCTCAGACTAGTTTTATTGTGAAAAACTCATTACAGAGCTAATATGTATACTACATAGTGACGTTATTTGGCATTTTACGGTATCAGGTCCCCTATCAAACATCATGTAAGATACCTCATTGGATAGGAAATTGAATTATCTTTCATTTGGGTACCCTAAGATGGTGATGCAAATATTCCTTGCTAAACTCAGACTAGTTTGATTGTGAAAAACTCATTACAGAGCTAATATGTATACTGCCTAGTGACGTTATTTGGCATTTTACATTATCAGGTCCCCAATCAAACATCATGTAAGATAGCTAAAATATATACTACCTAGTGACGTTATTTGGCATTTTACGGTATCAGGTCCCCTATCAAACATCATGTAAGATACCTCATTGGATAGGAAATTGAATTATCTTTCATTTGGGTACCCTTAGATGGTGGTGCAAATATTCCTTGCTACCCTCAGACTAGTTTGATTGTGAAAAACTCATTACAGAGCTAATATGTATACTACATAGTGACGTTATTTTGCATTTTATGGTATCAGGTCCCTTATCAAACATCATGTAAGATACCTCATTGGATAGGAAATTGAATTATCTTTCATTTGGGTACCCTTAGATGGTGGTGCACATATTCCTTGGTACCCTCAGACTAGTTTGATTGTGAAAAACTCATTACAGAGCTAATATGTATACTACGTAGTGACGTTATTTGGCATTTTACGGTATCAGGTCCCCTATCAAACATCATGTAAGATACCTCATTGGATAGGAAATTGAATTATCTTTCATTTGAGTACCCTTAGATGGTGGTGCAAATATTCCTTGGTACCCTCAGACTAGTTTGATTGTGAAAAACTCATTACAGAGTTAATATGTATACTACCTAGTGACGTTATTTGGCATTTTACGGTATCAGTAGACTAGTTTGATTGTGAAAAACTCATTACAGAGCTAATATGTATACTACCTAGTGACGTTATTTGGCATTTTACATTATCAGGTCCCCAATCAAACATCATGTAAGATAGCTAATATATATACTACCTAGTGACGTTATTTGGCATTTTACGGTATCAGGTCCCCTATCAAACATCATGTAAGATACCTCATTGGATAGGAAATTGAATTATCTTTCATTTGGGTACCCTTAGATGGTGTTGCAAATATTCCTTGGTACAGTCAAAATAGTTTGATTGTGAATACTCATTACAGAGCTAATATGGACACTACTTAGTGACGTTATTTGGCATTTTATGGTATCAGGTTCCCTATCAAACATCATGTAAGATACCTCATTGGATAGGAAATTGAATTATCTTTCATTTGGGTACCCTTAGATGGTGGTGCACATATTCCTTGCTAAACTCAGACTAGTTTGATTGTGAAAAACTCATTACAGAGCTAATATGTATACTGCCTAGTGACGTTATTTGGCATTTTACATTATCAGGTCCCCAATCAAACATCATGTAAGATAGCTAAAATATATACTACCTAGTGACGTTATTTGGCATTTTACGGTATCAGGTCCCCTATCAAACATCATGTAAGATACCTCATTGGATAGGAAATTGAATTATCTTTCATTTGGGTACCCTTAGATGGTGGTGCAAATATTCCTTGCTACCCTCAGACTAGTTTGATTGTGAAAAACTCATTACAGAGCTAATATGTATACTACATAGTGACGTTATTTTGCATTTTATGGTATCAGGTCCCTTATCAAACATCATGTAAGATACCTCATTGGATAGGAAATTGAATTATCTTTCATTTGGGTACCCTTAGATGGTGGTGCACATATTCCTTGGTACCCTCAGACTAGTTTGATTGTGAAAAACTCATTACAGAGCTAATATGTATACTACGTAGTGACGTTATTTGGCATTTTACGGTATCAGGTCCCCTATCAAACATCATGTAAGATACCTCATTGGATAGGAAATTGAATTATCTTTCATTTGAGTACCCTTAGATGGTGGTGCAAATATTCCTTGGTACCCTCAGACTAGTTTGATTGTGAAAAACTCATTACAGAGCTAATATGTATACTACCTAGTGACGTTATTTGGCATTTTACGGTATCAGTAGACTAGTTTGATTGTGAAAAACTCATTACAGAGCTAATATGTATACTACCTAGTGACGTTATTTGGCATTTTACATTATCAGGTCCCCAATCAAACATCATGTAAGATAGCTAATATATATACTACCTAGTGACGTTATTTGGCATTTTACGGTATCAGGTCCCCTATCAAACATCATGTAAGATACCTCATTGGATAGGAAATTGAATTATCTTTCATTTGGGTACCCTTAGATGGTGTTGCAAATATTCCTTGGTACAGTCAAAATAGTTTGATTGTGAATACTCATTACAGAGCTAATATGGACACTACTTAGTGACGTTATTTGGCATTTTATGGTATCAGGTTCCCTATCAAACATCATGTAAGATACCTCATTGGATAGGAAATTGAATTATCTTTCATTTGGGTACCCTTAGATGTTGGTGCAAATATTCCTTGGTACCCTCAGACTAGTTTTATTGTGAAAAACTCATTACAGAGCTAATATGTATACTACATAGTGACGTTATTTGGCATTTTACGGTATCAGGTCCCCTATCAAACATCATGTAAGATACCTCATTGGATAGGAAATTGAATTATCTTTCATTTGGCTACCCTAAGATGGTGATGCAAATATTCCTTGCTAAACTCAGACTAGTTTGATTGTGAAAAACTCATTACAGAGCTAATATGTATACTACCTAGTGACGTTATTTGGCATTTTACATTATCAGGTCCCCAATCAAACATCATGTAAGATAGCTAAAATATATACTACCTAGTGACGTTATTTGGCATTTTACGGTATCAGGTCCCCTATCAAACATCATGTAAGATACCTCATTGGATAGGAAATTGAATTATCTTTCATTTGGGTACCCTTAGATGGTGTTGCAAATATTCCTTGGTACAGTCAAAATAGTTTGATTGTGAATACTCATTACAGAGCTAATATGGACACTACCTAGTGACGTTATTTGGCATTTTATGGTATCAGGTTCCCTATCAAACATCATGTAAGATAAGTCATTGGATAGGAAATTGAATTATCTTTCATTTGGGTACCCTTAGATGGTGGTGCAAATATTCCTTGGTATCCTCAGACTAGTTTGATTGTGAAAAACTCATTACAGAGCTAATATGTATACTACCTAGTGCCGTTATTTGGCATTTTACGGTATCAGGTCCCCTATCAAACATCATGTAAGATACCTCATTGGATAGGAAATTGAATTATCTTTCATTTGGCTACCCTTAGATGGTGATGCAAATATTCCTTGGTACCCTCAAAATAGTTTGATTGTGAATACTCATTACAGAGCTAATATGGACACTACCTAGTGACGTTATTTGGTATTTTATGGTATCAGGTTCCCTATCAAACATCATGTAAGATACCTCATTGGATAGGAAATTGAATTATCTTTCATTTGGGTACCCTTAGATGGTGGTGCAAATATTCCTTGATACCCTCAGACTAGTTTGATTGTGAAAAACTCATTACAGAGCTAATATGTATACTACCTAGTGACGTTATTTGGCATTTTACGGTATCAGGTCCCCTATAAAACATCATGTAAGATACCTCATTGGATAGGAAATTGTATTATCTTTCATTTGGCTACCCTTAGATGGTGTTGCAAATATTCCTTGGTACCCTCAAAATAGTTTGATTGTGAATACTCATTACAGAGCTAATATGGACACTACCTAGTGACGTTATTTGGCATTTTTTGGTATCAGGTTCCCTATCAAACATCATGTAAGATACCTCATTGGATAGGAAATTGAATTATCTTTCATTTGGGTACCCTTAGATGGTGGTGCAAATATTCCTTGGTACCCTCAGACTAGTTTTATTGTGAAAAACTCATTACAGAGCTAATATGTATACTACATAGTGACGTTATTTGGCATTTTACGGTATCAGGTCCCCTATCAAACATCATGTAAGATACCTCATTGGATAGGAAATTGAATTATCTTTCATTTGGCTACCCTTAGATGGTGATGCACATATTCCTTGGTACCCTCAAAATAGTTTGATTGTGAATACTCATTACAGAGCTAATATGGACACTACCTAGTGACGTTATTTGGTATTTTACGGTATCAGGTCCCTTATCAAACATCATGTAAGATACCTCATTGGATAGAAATTGAATTATCTTTCATTTGGGTACTCTTATATGGTGGTGCAAATATTCCTTGCTGCCCTCAGAATAGTTTGATTGTGAAAAACTCATTACAGAGCTAATATGGACACTACCTAGTGACGTTATTTGGCACTTTATGGTATCAGGTTCCCTATCAAACATCATGTAAGATACGTCATTGGATAGGAAATTGAATTATCTTTCATTTGGGTACCCTTAGATGGTGGTGCAAATATTCCTTGGTACCCTCAGACTAGTTTTATTGTGAAAAACTCATTACAGAGCTAATATGTATACTACATAGTGACGTTATTTGGCATTTTACGGAATCAGGTCCCCTATCAAACATCATGTAAGATACCTCATTGGATAGGAAATTGAATTATCTATCATTTGGGTACCCTTAGATGGTGGTGCAAATATTCCTTGGTATCCTCAGACTAGTTTGATTGTGAAACACTCATTACAGAGCTAATATGTATACTACCTAGTGCCGTTATTTGGCATTTTACGGTATCAGGTCCCCTATCAAACATCATGTAAGATACGTCATTGGATAGGAAATTGAATTATCTTTCATTTGGCTACCCTTAGATGGTGATGCAAATATTCCTTGGTACCCTCAAATTAGTTTGATTGTGAATACTCATTACAGAGCTAATATGGACACTACCTAGTGACGTTATTTGGTATTTTACGGTATCAGGTCCCTTATCAAACATCATGTAAGTTACCTCATTGGATAGGAAATTGAATTATCTTTCATTTGGCTACCCTTAGATGGTGATGCAAATATTCCTTGGTACCCTCAAAATAGTTTGATTGTGAATACTCATTACAGAGCTAATATGGACACTACCTAGTGACGTTATTTGGCATTTTACATTATCAGGTCCCCAATCAAACATCATGTAAGATACCTCATTGGATAGGAAATTGAATTATCTTTCATTTGGGTACCCTTAGACGGTGGTGCAAATATTCCTTGCTATCCTCAGACTAGTTTGATTGTGAAAAACTCATTACAGAGCTAATATGTATACTACATAGTGACGTTATTTGGCATTTTACGGTATCAGGTCCCGTATCAAACATCATGTAAGATACCTCATTGGATAGGAAATTGAATTATCTTTTATTTGGGTACCCTTAGATGGTGGTGCAAATATTCCTTGGTACCCTCAAAATAGTTTGATTGTGAAAACTCATTACAGAGCTAATATGGACACTACCTAGTGACGTTATTTGGCATTTTATGGTATCAGGTTCCCTATCAAACATCATGTAAGATACCTCATTGGATAGGAAATTGAATTATCTTTCATTTGGGTACCCTTAGATGGTGGTGCAAATATTCCTTGGTATCCTCAGACTAGTTTGATTGTGAAAAACTCATTACAGAGCTAATATGTATACTACCTAGTGCCGTTATTTGGCATTTTACGGTATCAGGTCCCCTATCAAACATCATGTAAGATACGTCATTGGATAGGAAATTGAATTATCTTTCATTTGGCTACCCTTAGATGGTGATGCAAATATTCCTTGGTACCCTCAAATTAGTTTGATTGTGAATACTCATTACAGAGCTAATATGGACACTACCTAGTGACGTTATTTGGTATTTTACGGTATCAGGTCCCTTATCAAACATCATGTAAGTTACCTCATTGGATAGGAAATTGAATTATCTTTCATTTGGCTACCCTTAGATGGTGATGCAAATATTCCTTGGTACCCTCAAAATAGTTTGATTGTGAATACTCATTACAGAGCTAATATGGACACTACCTAGTGACGTTATTTGGCATTTTACATTATCAGGTCCCCAATCAAACATCATGTAAGATACCTCATTGGATAGGAAATTGAATTATCTTTCATTTGGGTACCCTTAGACGGTGGTGCAAATATTCCTTGCTATCCTCAGACTAGTTTGATTGTGAAAAACTCATTACAGAGCTAATATGTATACTACATAGTGACGTTATTTGGCATTTTACGGTATCAGGTCCCGTATCAAACATCATGTAAGATACATCATTGGATAGGAAATTGAATTATCTCTCATTTGGGTACCCTTAGATGGTGGTGCAAATATTCCTTGGTACCCTCAAAATAGTTTGATTGTGAATACTCATTACAGAGCTAATATGGACACTACCTAGTGACGTTATTTGGCATTTTATGGTATCAGGTTCCCTATCAAACATCATGTAAGATACCTCATTGGATAGGAAATTGAATTATCTTTCATTTGAGTACCCTTAGATGGTGGTGCAAATATTCATTGATACCCTCAGACTAGTTTGATTGTGATAAACTCATTACAGAGCTTTATATGTATACTACCTAGTGACGTTATTTGGTATTTTACGGTATCAGGTCCCTTATCAAACATCATGTAAGATACCTCATTGGATAGGAAATTGAATTATCTTTCATTTGGGTACTCTTATATGGTGGTGCAAATATTCCTTGCTACCCTCAGACTAGTTTGATTGTGAAAACTCATTACAGAGCTAATATGTATACTACGTAGTGACGTTATTTGGCATTTTACGGTATCAGGTCCAATATCAAACATCATGTAAGATACCTCATTGGATAGGAAATTGAATTATCTTTCATTTGGTTGACCTTACATGGTGGTGCAAATAATCCTTGGTACCCTCAGACTAGTTTTATTGTGAAAGACTCATTACAGAGCTAATATGTATACTACATAGTGACGTTATTTGGCATTTTACGGTATCAGGTCCCCTATCAAACATCATGTAAGATACCTCATTGGATAGGAAATTGAATTATCTTTCATTTGGGTACCCTTAGGTGGTGGTGCAAATATTCCTTGGTACCCTCAGACTAGTTTTATTGTGAAAAACTCATTACAGAGCTAATATGTATACTACATAGTTACGTTATTTGGCATTTTACGGTATCAGGTCCCCTATCAAACATCATATAAGATACCTCATTGGATAGGAAATTGAATTATCTTTCATTTGGTTACCCTTAGATGGTGGTGCATATATTCCTTGGTATCCTCAGACTAGTTTGATTGTGAAAAACTCATTACAGAGCTAATATGTATACTACGTAGTGACGTTATTTGGCATTTTACGGTATCAGGTCCCCTATCAAACATCATGTAAGATACCTCATTGGATAGGAAATTGAATTATCTTTCATTTGGTTACCCTTAGATGGTGGTGCAAATATTCCTTGCTACCCTCAGACTAGTTTTATTGTGAAAAACTCATTACAGAACTAAAATGTATACTACCTAGTGACGATATTTGGCATTTTACGGTATCAGGTCCCCTATCAAACATCATGTAAGATACCTCATTGGATATGAAATTGAACTATCTTTCATTTGGGAACCCTTATATGGTGGCGCAAATATTCCTTGGTATCCTCAGACTTGTTTGATTGTGAAAAACTCATTACAGAGCTAATATGTATACTACGTAGTGACGTTATTTGGCATTTTACGGTATCAGGTCCCCTATCAAACATCATGTAAGATACCTCATTGGATAGGAAATGGAATTATCTTTCATTTGGCTACCCTTAGATGGTGATGCAAATATTCCTTGGTACCCTCAGACTTGTTTGATTGTGAAAAAATCATTACAGAGCTAATATGTATAGTACCTAGTGACGTTATTTGGCATTTTACGGTATCAGGTCCCCGATCAAACATCATGTAAGATACCTCATTGGATAGGAAATTGAATTATCTTTCATTTGGGTACCCTTAGATGGTGGTGCTAATATTCCTTGGTACCCTCAGACTAGTTTGATTGTGAACAACTCATTACAGTGCTAATATGTATAGTACCTAGTGACGTTATTTGGCATTTTACGGTATCAGGTCCCCGATCAAACATCATGTAAGATACCTCATTGGATAGGAAATTGAATTATCTTTCATTTGGGTACCCTTAGATGGTGGCGCAAATATTCCTTGGTATCCTCAGACTTGTTTGATTGTGAAAAACTCATTACAGAGCTAATATGTATACTACGTAGTGACGTTATTTGGCATTTTACGGTATCAGGTCCCCTATCAAACATCATGTAAGATACCTCATTGGATAGGAAATGGAATTATCTTTCATTTGGCTACCCTTAGATGGTGATGCAAATATTCCTTGGTACCCTCAGACTTGTTTGATTGTGAAAAAATCATTACAGAGCTAATATGTATAGTACCTAGTGACGTTATTTGGCATTTTACGGTATCAGGTCCCCGATCAAACATCATGTAAGATACCTCATTGGATAGGAAATTGAATTATCTTTCATTTGGGTACCCTTAGATGGTGGTGCTAATATACCTTGGTACCCTCAGACTAGTTTGATTGTGAACAACTCATTACAGAGCTAATATGTATACTACGTAGTGACGTTATTTGGCATTTTACGGTTTCAGGTCCCCTATCAAACATTATGTAAGATACCTCATTGGATAGGAAATTGAATTATCTTTCATTTGGGTACCCTTAGATGGTTTTGCAAATATTCCTTGGTACCCTCAGACTAGTTTGATTGTGAAAAACTCATTACAGAGCTAATATGTATACTACCTAGTGACGTTATTTGGTATTTTATGGTATCAGGTCCCCTATCAAACATCATGTAAGATACCTCATTGGATAGGAAATTGAATTATCTTTCATTTGGGTACCCTTAGATGGTTTTGCAAATATTCCTTGGTACCCTCAGACTAGTTTGATTGTGAAAAACTCATTACAGAGCTAATATGGACACTACCTAGTGACGTTATTTGGCATTTTATGGTATCAGGTTCCCTATCAAACATCATGTAAGATACTTAATTGGATAGGAAATTGAATTATCTTTCATTTGGGTACGCTTAGATGGTGGTGCAAATATTCCTTGGTACCCTCAGACTAGTTTTATTGTGAAAAACTCATTACAGAGCTAATATGTATACTACCTAGTGACGTTATTTGGCATTTTACGGTATCAGGTCCCCTATCAAACATCATGTAAGATACCTCATTGGGTAGGAAATTGAACTATCTTTCATTTGGGAACCCTTATATGGTGGCGCAAATATTCCTTGGTACCCTCAGACTTGTTTGATTGTGAAAAACTCATTACAGAGCTAATATGTATACTACGTAGTGACGTTATTTGGCATTTTACGGTATCAGGTCCCCTATCAAACATCATGTAAGATACCTCATTGGATAGGAAATTGAATTATCTTTCATTTGGGTACCCTTAGATGGTGGTGCAAATATTCCTTGGTACCCTCAGACTAGTTTTATTGTGAAAAACTCATTACAGAGCTAATATGTATACTACCTAGTGACGTTATTTGGCATTTTATGGTATCAGGTTCCCTATCAAACATCATGTAAGATACCTCATTGGATAGGAAATTGAATTATCTTTCATTTGGGTACCCTTAGACGGTGGTGCAAATATTCCTTGCTATCCTCAAAATAGTTTGATTGTGAATACTCATTACAGAGCTAATATGGACACTACCTAGTGACGTTATTTGGCATTTTATAGTATCAGGTTCCCTATCAAACATCATGTAAGATACTTCATTGGATAGGAAATTGAATTATCTTTCATTTGGGTACCCTTATATGGTGGTGCAAATATTCCTTGCTACCCTCAGACTAGTTTGATTGTGAAAAACTCATTACAGAGCTACTATGTAGACTACATAGTGACGTTATTTGGCATTTTACGGTATCAGGACCCCAATCAAACATCATATAAGATACCTCATTGGATAGGAAATTGAATTATCTTTCATTTGGGTGACCTTAGTTGGTAGCGCAACTAAGGTTCCTTGGTACCCCCAGACTAGTTTTATTGTGAAAAACTCATTACAGAGCTAATATGTATACTACCTAGTGACGTTATTTGGCATTTTACGGTATCAGGTCCCCTATCAAACATCATGTAAGATACCTCATTGGATAGGAAATTGAACTATCTTTCATTTGGGAAACTTTATATGGTAGCGCAAATATTCCTTGGTACCCTCAGACTTGTTTGATTGTGAAAAAATCATTACAGAGCTAATATGTATACTACGTAGTGACGTTATTTGGCATTTTACGGTATCAGGTCCCCTATCAAACATCATGTAAGATACCTCATTGGATAGGAAATTGAATTATCTTTCATTTGGGTACCCTTAGATGGTGATGCAAATATTCCTTGGTACCCTCAAAATAGTTTGATTGTGAATACTCATTACAGAGCTAATATGGACACTACATAGTGACGTTATTTGGCATTTTATAGTATCAGGTTCCCTATCAAACATCATGTAAGATACTTCATTGGATAGGAAATTGAATTATCTTTCATTTGGGTACCCTTATATGGTGGTGCAAATATTCCTTGCTACCCTCAGACTAGTTTGATTGTGAAAAACTCATTACAGAGCTAATATGTATACTACATAGTGACGTTATTTGGCATTTTACGGTATCAGGTCCCCTATCAAACATCATGTAAGACACCTCATTGGATAAGAAATTGAATTATCTTTCATTTGGTACCCTAAGATGGTGATACAAATATTCCTTGGTACACTCAAACTAGTTTGATTGTGAATACTTATTACAGAGCTAATATGCACACTACCTAGTGACGTTATTTGGCATTTTATGGTATCAGGTTCCCGATCAAACATCATGTAAGATACTTCATTGGATAGGAAATTGAATTATCTTTCATTTGGGTACCCTTAGTTGGTAGCGCAACTAAGGTTCCTTGGTACCCCCAGACTAGTTTTATTGTGAAAAACTCATTACAGAGCTAATATGTATACTACCTAGTGACGTTATTTGGCATTTTACGGTATCAGGTCCCCTATCAAACATCATGTAAGATACCTCATTGGATAGGAAATTGAACTATCTTTCATTTGGGAACCCTTATATGGTATCGCAAATATTCCTTGGTACCCTCAGACTTGTTTGATTGTGAAAAACTCATTACAGAGCTAATATTTATACTACGTAGTGACGTTATTTGGCATTTTACGGTATCAGGTCCCCTATCAAACATCATGTAAGACACCTCATTGGATAAGAAATTGAATTATCTTTCATTTGGTACCCTAAGATGGTGATGCAAATATTCCTTGGTACCCTCAAACTAGTTTGATTGTGAAAAACTCATTACAGAGCTACTATGTATACTACATAGTGACGTTATTTGGCATTTTACGGTATCAGGACCCCTATCAAACATCATATAAGATACCTCATTGGATAGGAGATTGAATTATCTTTCATTTGGGTGACCTTAGTTGGTAGCGCAACTAAGGTTCCTTGGTACCCCCAGACTAGTTTTATTGTGAAAAACTCATTACAGAGCTAATATGGACACTACATAGTGACGTTATTTGGCATTTTATAGTATCAGGTTCCCTATCAAACATCATGTAAGATACTTCATTGGATAGGAAATTGAATTATCTTTCATTTGGGTACCCTTATATGGTGGTGCAAATATTCCTTGCTACCCTCAGACTAGTTTGATTGTGAAAAACTCATTACAGAGCTAATATGTATACTACATAGTGACGTTATTTGGCATTTTACGGTATCAGGTCCCCTATCAAACATCATGTAAGACACCTCATTGGATAAGAAATTGAATTATCTTTCATTTGGTACCCTAAGATGGTGATACAAATATTCCTTGGTACACTCAAACTAGTTTGATTGTGAATACTTATTACAGAGCTAATATGCACACTACCTAGTGACGTTATTTGGCATTTTATGGTATCAGGTTCCCGATCAAACATCATGTAAGATACTTCATTGGATAGGAAATTGAATTATCTTTCATTTGGGTACCCTTAGTTGGTAGCGCAACTAAGGTTCCTTGGTACCCCCAGACTAGTTTTATTGTGAAAAACTCATTACAGAGCTAATATGTATACTACCTAGTGACGTTATTTGGCATTTTACGGTATCAGGTCCCCTATCAAACATCATGTAAGATACCTCATTGGATAGGAAATTGAACTATCTTTCATTTGGGAACCCTTATATGGTATCGCAAATATTCCTTGGTACCCTCAGACTTGTTTGATTGTGAAAAACTCATTACAGAGCTAATATTTATACTACGTAGTGACGTTATTTGGCATTTTACGGTATCAGGTCCCCTATCAAACATCATGTAAGACACCTCATTGGATAAGAAATTGAATTATCTTTCATTTGGTACCCTAAGATGGTGATGCAAATATTCCTTGGTACCCTCAAACTAGTTTGATTGTGAAAAACTCATTACAGAGCTACTATGTATACTACATAGTGACGTTATTTGGCATTTTACGGTATCAGGACCCCTATCAAACATCATATAAGATACCTCATTGGATAGGAGATTGAATTATCTTTCATTTGGGTGACCTTAGTTGGTAGCGCAACTAAGGTTCCTTGGTACCCCCAGACTAGTTTTATTGTGAAAACTCATTACAGAGCTAATATTTATACTACGTAGTGACGTTATTTGGCATTTTACGGTATCATTTCCAATATCAAACATCATGTAAGATACTTCATTGGATAGGAAATTGAATTATCTTTCATTTGGGTACCCTTAGATGGTGATGCAAATATTCCTTGGTACCCTCAAAATAGTTTGATTGTGAAAAACTCATTACAGAGCTAATATGTATACTACGTAGTGACGTTATTTGGCATTTTATGGTATCAGGTTCCCTATCAAACATCATATAAGATACCTCATTGGATAGGAAATTGAATTATCTTTCATTTGGGTGACCTTAGTTGGTAGCGCAACTAAGGTTACTTGGTACCCCCAGACTAGTTTTATTGTGAAAAACTCATTACAGAGCTAATATGTATACTACCTAGTGACGTTATTTGGCATTTTACGGTATCAGGTCCCCTATCAAACATCATGTAAGATACCTCATTGGATAGGAAATTGAACTATCTTTCATTTGGGAACCCTTATATGGTATCGCAAATGTTCCTTGGTACCCTCAGACTTGTTTGATTGTGAAAAACTCATTACAGAGCTAATATTTATACTACGTAGTGACGTTATTTGGCATTTTACGGTATCAGGTCCCCTATCAAACATCATGTAAGACACCTCATTGGATAAGAAATTGAATTATCTTTCATTTGGTACCCTAAGATGGTGATGCAAATATTCCTTGGTACCCTCAAAATAGTTTGATTGTGAGTACTCATTACAGAGCTAATATGCACACTACCTAGTGACGTTATTTGGCATTTTATGGTATCAGGTTCCCTATCAAACATCATGTATGATACTTCATTGGATAGGAAATTGAATTATCTTTCATTTGGGTACCCTTAGATGGTGATGCAAATATTCCTTGGTACCCTCAAAATAGTTTGATTGTGAAAAACTCATTACAGAGCTAATATGTATACTATCTAGTGACGTTATTTGGCATTTTACGGTATCAGTTTCACTATCAAACATCATGTAAGATACTTCATTGGATAGGAAATTGAATTATCTTTCATTTGGGTACCCTTATATGGTTGTGCAAATATTCCTTGGTACCCTCAGACTAGTTTGATTGTGAAAAACTCATTACAGAGCTAATATGTATACTACGTAGTGACGTTATTTGGCATTTTACGGTATCAGGTCCCCTATCAAACATCATGTAAGATACCTCATTGGATAGGAAATTGAATTATCTTTCATTTGGGTACCATTAGATGGTGGTGCAAATATTCCTTGGTACCCTCAGACTAGTTTGATTGTGAAAAACTCATTACAGAGCTAATATGTATACTACGTAGTGACGTTATTTGGCATTTTACGGTATCAGGTCCCCTATCAAACATCATGTAAGATACCTCATTGGATAGGAAATTGAATTATCTTTCATTTGGGTACCATTAGATGGTGGTGCAAATATTCCTTGCTACCCTCAGACTAGTTTGATTGTGAAAAACTCATTACAGAGCTAATATGTATACTACATAGTGACGTTTTTTGGCATTTTACGGTATCAGGTCCCCTATCAAACATCATGTAAGATACCTCATTGGATAGAAAATTGAATATCTTTCATTTGGGTACCCTTAGATGGTGGTGCAAATATTCCTTGGTACCCTCAGACTAGTTTTATTGTGAAAATCTCATTACAGAGCTAATATGTATACTACCTAGTGACGTTATTTGGCATTTTACGGTATCAGGTCCCCTATCAAACATCATGTAAGATACCTCATTGGATAGGAAATTGAACTATCTTTCATTTGGGAACCCTTATATGGTGGAAATATTCCTTGGTACCCTCAAAATAGTTTGATTGTGAAAAACTCATTACAGAGCTAATATGTATGCTACGTTGTGACGTTATTTGGCATTTTACGGTATCAGGTCCCCTATCAAACATCATGTTAGATACCTCATTGGATAGGAAATTGAATTATCTTTCATTTGGGTACCCTTGGATGGTGGTGCAAATATTCCTTGGTACCCTCAGACTAGTTTTATTGTGAAAAACTCATTACAGAGCTAATATGTATACTACCTAGTGACGTTATTTGGCATTTTATGGTATCAGGTCCCCTATCAAACATCATGTAAGATACCTCATTGGATAAGAAATTGAATTATCTTTCATTTGGGTACCCTTAGACGGTGGTGCAAATATTCTTTGCTATCCTCAAAATAGTTTGATTGTGAATACTCATTACAGACCTAATATGGACACTACCTAGTGACGTTATTTGGCATTTTATGGTATCAGGTTCCCTATCAAACATCATGTAAGATACTTCATTGGATAGGAACTTGAATTATCTTTCATTTGGGTACCCTTATATGGTGGTGCAAATATTCCTTGCTACCCTCAGACTAGTTTGATTGTGAAAAACTCATTACAGAGCTAATATGTATACTACATAGTGTCGTTATTTGGCATTTTACGGTATCAGGTCCCCTATCAAACATCATGTAAGATACCTCATTGGATAGGAAATTGAACTATCTTTCATTTGGGAACCCTTATATGGTTTCGCAAATATTCCTTGGTACCCTCAGACTTGTTTGATTGTGAAAAACTCATTACAGAGCTAATATGTATACTACGTAGTGACGTTATTTGGCATTTTACGGTATCAGGTCCCCTATCAAACATCATGTAAGATACCTCATTGGATAGGAAATGAAATTATCTTTCATTTGGGTACCCTTAGATGGTGATGCAAATATTCCTTGGTACCCTCAAAATAGTTTGATTGTGAGTACTCATTACAGAGCTAATATGGACACTACCTAGTGACGTTATTTGGCATTTTATGGTATCAGGTTCCCTATCAAACATCATGTAAGATACCTCATTGGATAGGAAATTGAATTATCTTTCATTTCGGTGCGCTTAGATTGTGGTGCAAATATTCCTTGGTACCCTCAGACTAGTTTGATTGTGAAAAACTTATTACAGAGCTAATATGTATACTACATAGTGACGTTATTTGGCATTTTACGGTATCAGGTCCCCTATCAAACATCATGTAAGATACCTCATTGGATAGGAAATTGAACTATCTTTCATTTGGGAACCCTTATATAGTTTCGCAAATATTCCTTGGTACCCTCAGACTTGTTTGATTGTGAAAAACTCATTACAGAGCTAATATGTATACTACGTAGTGACGTTATTTGGCATTTTACGGTATCAGGTCCCCTATCAAACATCATGTAAGATACCTCATTGGATAGGAAATGAAATTATCTTTCATTTGGGTACCCTTAGATGGTGATGCAAATATTCCTTGGTACCCTCAAAATAGTTTGATTGTGAGTACTCATTACAGAGCTAATATGGACACTACCTAGTGACGTTATTTGGCATTTTATGGTATCAGGTTCCCTATCAAACATCATGTAAGATACCTCATTGGATAGGAAATTGAATTATCTTTCATTTCGGTGCGCTTAGATTGTGGTGCAAATATTCCTTGGTACCCTCAGACTAGTTTGATTGTGAAAAACTCATTACAGAGCTAATATGTATACTACCTAGTGACGTTATTTGGCATTTTACGGTATCAGGTCCCCTATCAAACATCATGTAAGATACCTCATTGGATAGGAAATTGAATTATCTTTTAATTGGGTACCCTTATATGGTGGTGCAAATATTCCCTGCTACCCTCAGACTAGTTTGATTGTGAAAAACTCATTACAGAGCTAATATGTATACTACCTAGTGACGTTATTTGGCATTTACGGTATCAATTCCCCTATCAAACATCTTGTACGATACCTCATTGGATAGGAAATTGAATTATCTTTCATTTGGGTACCCTTAGGTGGTGGTGCAAATATTCTTTGCTATCCTCAGACTAGTTTGATTGTGAAAAACTCATTACAGAGCTAATATGTATACTACCTAGTGACGTTATTTGGCATTTTACGGTATCAGGTCCAATATCAAACATCATGTAAGATACCTCATTGGATAGGAAATTGAATTATCTTTCATTTCGGTGCGCTTAGATGGTGGTGCAAATATTCCTTGGTACCCTCAGACTAGTTTGATTGTGAAAAACTCATTACAGAGCTAATATGTATACCACCTAATGACGTTATTTGGCATTTTACGGTATCAGGTCTAATATCAAACATCATGTAAGATACCTCATTGGATAGGAAATTGAATTATCTTTCATTTCGGTGCTCTTAGATGGTGGTGCAAATATTCCTTGGTACCCTCAGACTAGTTTGATTGTGAAAAACTCATTACAGAGCTAATATGTATACTACCTAGTGACGTTATTTGGCATTTTACGGTATCAGGTCCCCTATCAAACATCATGTAAGATACCTCATTGGATAGGAAATTGAATTATCATTCATTTGGGTACCCTTAGATGGTGGTGCACATATTCCTTGGTACCCTCAGACTAGTTTGATTGTGAAAAACTCATTACAGAGCTAATATGTATACTACATAGTGACGTAATTTGGCATTTTACGGTATCAGGTTCCCTATCAAACATCATGTAAGATACCTCATTGGATAGGAAATTGAATTATCTTTCATTTGGGTACCTTTAGATGGTGATGCAAATATTCCTTGCTATCCTCAGACTAGTTTGATTGTGAAAAACTCATTACAGAGCTAATATGTATACTACCTAGTGACGTTATTTGGCATTTTACGGTATCAGGTCCCCTATCAAACATCATGTAAGATACCTCATTGGATAGGAAATTGAATTATCTTTCATTTCGGTGCGCTTAGATGGTGGTGCAAATATTCCTTGGTACCCTCAGACTAGTTTGATTGTGAAAAACTCATTACAGAGCTAATATGTATACTACCTAATGACGTTATTTGGCATTTTACGGTATCAGGTCTAATATCAAACATCATGTAAGATACCTCATTGGATAGGAAATTGAATTATCTTTCATTTGGGAACCCTTATATGGTTTCGCAAATATTCCTTGGTACCCTCAGACTTGTTTGATTGTGAAAAACTCATTACAGAGCTAATATGTATACTACGTAGTGACGTTATTTGGCATTTTACGGTATCAGGTCCCCTATCAAACATCATGTAAGATACCTCATTGGATAGGAAATGAAATTATCTTTCATTTGGGTACCCTTATGTGGTGATGCAAATATTCCTTGGTACCCTCAAAATAGTTTGATTGTGAGTACTCATTACAGAGCTAATATGGACACTACCTAGTGACGTTATTTGGCATTTTATGGTATCAGGTTCCCTATCAAACATCATGTAAGATACCTCATTGGATAGGAAATTGAATTATCTTTCATTTCGGTGCGCTTAGATTGTGGTGCAAATATTCCTTGGTACCCTCAGACTAGTTTGATTGTGAAAAACTCATTACAGAGCTAATATGTATACTACCTAGTGACGTTATTTGGCATTTTACGGTATTAGGTCCCCTATCAAACATCATGTAAGATACCTCATTGGATAGGAAATTGAATTATCTTTTAATTGGGTACCCTTATATGGTGGTGCAAATATTCCCTGCTACCCTCAGACTAGTTTGATTGTGAAAAACTCATTACAGAGCTAATATGTATACTACCTAGTGACGTTATTTGGCATTTACGGTATCAATTCCCCTATCAAACATCTTGTACGATACCTCATTGGATAGGAAATTGAATTATCTTTCATTTGGGTACCCTTAGGTGGTGGTGCAAATATTCTTTGCTATCCTCAGACTAGTTTGATTGTGAAAAACTCATTACAGAGCTAATATGTATACTACCTAGTGACGTTATTTGGCATTTTACGGTATCAGGTCCAATATCAAACATCATGTAAGATACCTCATTGGATAGGAAATTGAATTATCTTTCATTTCGGTGCGCTTAGATGGTGGTGCAAATATTCCTTGGTACCCTCAGACTAGTTTGATTGTGAAAAACTCATTACAGAGCTAATATGTATACCACCTAATGACGTTATTTGGCATTTTACGGTATCAGGTC
The DNA here is from genome assembly GCA_936450465.1 of Gibbula magus. Taxonomy (NCBI): domain Eukaryota; kingdom Metazoa; phylum Mollusca; class Gastropoda; order Trochida; family Trochidae; genus Gibbula; species Gibbula magus. Next base: position 46,228,025 of record OW388305.1, on the reverse strand, counting down.
TAATATCAAACATCATGTAAGATACCTCATTGGATAGGAAATTGAATTATCTTTCATTTCGGTGCTCTTAGATGGTGGTGCAAATATTCCTTGGTACCCTCAGACTAGTTTGATTGTGAAAAACTCATTACAGAGCTAATATGTATACTACCTAGTGACGTTATTTGGCATTTTACGGTATCAGGTCCCCTATCAAACATCATGTAAGATACCTCATTGGATAGGAAATTGAATTATCATTCATTTGGGTACCCTTAGATGGTGGTGCAAATATTCCTTGGTACCCTCAGACTAGTTTGATTGTGAAAAACTCATTACAGAGCTAATATGTATACTACATAGTGACGTAATTTGGCATTTTACGGTATCAGGTTCCCTATCAAACATCATGTAAGATACCTCATTGGATAGGAAATTGAATTATCATTCATTTGGGTACCTTTAGATGGTGATGCAAATATTCCTTGCTATCCTCAGACTAGTTTGATTGTGAAAAACTCATTACAGAGCTAATATGTATACTACCTAGTGACGTTATTTGGCATTTTACGGTATCAGGTCCCCTATCAAACATCATGTAAGATACCTCATTGGATAGGAAATTGAATTATCTTTCATTTCGGTGCGCTTAGATGGTGGTGCAAATATTCCTTGGTACCCTCAGACTAGTTTGATTGTGAAAAACTCATTACAGAGCTAATATGTATACTACCTAATGACGTTATTTGGCATTTTACGGTATCAGGTCTAATATCAAACATCATTTAAGATACCTCATTGGATAGGAAATTGAATTATCTTTCATTTGGGTACCTTTAGATGGTGATGCAAATATTCCTTGCTACCCTCAGACTAGTTTGATTGTGAAAAACTCATTACAGAGCTAATATGTATACTACCTAGTGACGTTATTTGGCATTTTACGGTATCAGGTCCCCTATCAAACATCATGTAAGATACCTCATTGGATAGGAAATTGAATTATCTTTAATTTCGGTGCGCTTAGATGGTGGTGCAAATATTCCTTGGTACCCTCAGACTAGTTTGATTGTGAAAAACTCATTACAGAGCTAATATGTATACTACCTAGTGACGTTATTTGGCATTTTACGGTATCAGGTCCCCTATCAAACATCATGTAAGATACCTCATTGGATAGGAAATTGAATTATCATTCATTTGGGTACCCTTAGATGGTGGTGCAAATATTCCTTGGTACCCTCAGACTAGTTTGATTGTGAAAAACTCATTACAGAGCTAATATGTATACTACATAGTGACGTAATTTGGCATTTTACGGTATCAGGTCCCCTATCAAACATCATGTAAGATACCTCATTGGATAGGAAATTGAATTATCTTTCATTTGGGTACCTTTAGATGGTGGTGCAAATATTCCTTGCTACCCTCAGACTAGTTTGATTGTGAAAAACTCATTACAGAGCTAATATGTATACTACCTAGTGACGTTATTTGTCATTTTACGGTATCAGGTCCCCTATCAAACATCATGTAAGATACCTCATTGGATAGGAAATTGAATTATCTTTCATTTGGGTACCCTTAGATGGTGGTGCAAATATTCCTTGGTACCCTCAGACTAGTTTGATTGTGAAAAACTCATTACAGAGCTAATATGTATACTACATAGTGACGTAATTTGGCATTTTACGGTATCAGGTCCCCTATCAAACATCATGTAAGATACCTCATTGGATAGGAAATTGAATTATCTTTCATTTGGGTACCTTTAGATGGTGGTGCAAATATTCCTTGCTACCCTCAGACTAGTTTGATTGTGAAAAACTCATTACAGAGCTAATATGTATACTACCTAGTGACGTTATTTGTCATTTTACGGTATCAGGTCCCCTATCAAACATCATGTAAGATACCTCATTGGATAGGAAATTGAATTATCTTTCATTTGGGTACCCTTAGATGGTGGTGCAAATATTCCTTGGTACCCTCAGACTAGTTTGATTGTGAAAAACTCATTACAGAGCTAATATGTATACTACATAGTGACGTTATTTGGCATTTTACGGTATCAGGTCCCCTATCAAACATCATGTAAGATACCTCATTGGATAGGAAATTGAATTATCTTTCATTTCGGTGCGCTTAGATGGTGGTGCAAATATTCCTTGGTACCCTCAGACTAGTTTGATTGTGAAAAACTCATTACAGAGCTAATATGTATACTACCTAATGACGTTATTTGGCATTTTACGGTATCAGGTCTCCTATCAAACATCATGTAAGATACCTCATTGGATAGGAAATTGAATTATCTTTCATTTGGGTACCCTTAGATGGTGGTGCAAATATTCCTTGGTACCCTCAGACTAGTTTGATTGTGAAAAACTCATTACAGAGCTAATATGTATACTACATAGTGACGTTATTTTGCATTTTACGGTATCAGGTCCCCTATCAAACATCATGTAAGATACCTCATTGGATAGGAAATTGAATTATCTTTCATTTGGGTACCCTTAGATGGTGGTGCAAATATTCCTTGGTACCCTCAGACTAGTTTGATTGTGAAAAACTCATTACAGAGCTAATATGTATACTACATAGTGACGTTATTTGGCATTTTACGGTATCAGGTCCCCTATCAAACATCATGTAAGATACCTCATTGGATAGGAAATTGAATTATCTTTCATTTCGGTGCTCTTAGATGTTGGTGCAAATATTCCTTGGTACCCTCAGACTAGTTTGATTGTGAAAAACTCATTACAGAGCTAATGTGTATACTACCTAATGACGTTATTTGGCATTTTACGGTATCAGGTCTAATATCAAACATCATGAAAGATACCTCATTGGATAGGAAATTGAATTATCTTTCATTTCGGTGCGCTTAGATGGTGGTGCAAATATTCCTTGGTACCCTCAGACTAGTTTGATTGTGAAAAACTCATTACAGAGCTAATGTGTATACTACCTAGTGACGTTATTTGGCATTTTACGGTATCAGGTCCCCTATCAAACATCATGTAAGATACCTCATTGGATAGGAAATTGAATTATCTTTCATTTGGGTACTCTTAGATGGTGGTGCAAATATTCTTTGGTACCCTCAGACTAGTTTGCTTTTGAAAAACTCATTACAGAGCTAATATGTATACTACCTAGTGACGTTATTTGGCATTTTACGGTATCAGGTCCCCTATCAAACATCATGTAAGATACCTCATTGGATAGGAAATTGAATTATCTTTCATTTCGGTGCGCTTAGATGGTGGTGCAAATATTCCTTGGTACCCTCAGACTAGTTTGATTGTGAAAAACTCATTACAGAGCTAATATGTATACTACCTAATGACGTTATTTGGCATTTTACGGTATCAGGTCTAATATCAAACATCATGTAAGATACCTCATTGGATAGGAAATTGAATTATCTTTCATTTCGGTGCGCTTAGATGGTGGTGCAAATATTCCTTGGTACCCTCAGACTAGTTTGATTGTGAAAAACTCATTACAGAGCTAATATGTATACTACCTAATGACGTTATTTGGCATTTTACGGTATCAGGTCTAATATCAAACATCATGTAAGATACCTCATTGGATAGGAAATTGAATTATCTTTCATTTCGGTGCGCTTAGATGGTGGTGCAAATATTCCTTGGTACCCTCAGACTAGTTTGATTGTGAAAAACTCATTACAGAGCTAATATGTATACTACCTAATGACGTTATTTGGCATTTTACGGTATCAGGTCCCCTATCAAACATCTTGTAAGATACCTCATTGGATAGGAAATTGAATTATCTTTCATTTGGTTACCTTTAGATGGTGGTGCAAATATTCCTTGCTACCCTCAGACTAGTTTGATTGTGAAAAACTCATTACAGAGCTAATATGTAGACTACCTAGTGACGTTATTTGGCATTTTACGGTATCAGGTCCCCTATCAAACATCATGTAAGATACCTCATTGGATAGGAAATTGAATTATATTTTAATTGGTACCCTTATATGGTGGTGCAAATATTCCCTGCTACCCTCAGACTAGTTTGATTGTGAAAAACTCATTACAGAGCTAATATGTATACTACCTAGTGACGTTATTTGGCATTTACGGTATCAGTTCCCCTATCAAACATCATGTAAGATACCTCATTGGATAGGAAATTGAATTATCATTCATTTGGGTACCCTTAGATGGTGGTGCAAATATTCCTTGCTATCCTCAGACTAGTTTGATTGTGAAAAACTCATTACAGAGCTAATATGTATACTACCTAGTGACGTTATTTGGCATTTTACGGTATCAGGTCCCCTATCAAACATCATGTAAGATACCTCATTGGATAGGAAATTGAATTATATTTTAATTGGGTACCCTTAGATGGTGGTGCAAATATTCCTTGGTACCCTCAGACTAGTTTGATTGTGAAAAACTCATTACAGAGCTAATATGTATACCACATAGTGACGTTATTTGGCATTTTACGGTATCAGGTCCCCTATCAAACATCATGTAAGATACCTCATTGGATAGGAAATTGAATTATATTTTAATTGGGTACCCTTAGATGGTGATGCAAATATTCCTTGCTACCCTCAGACTAGTTTGATTGTGAAAAACTCATTACAGAGCTAATATGTATACTACATAGTGACGTTATTTGGCATTTTACGGTATCAGGTCCCCTATCAAACATCATGTAAGATACCTCATTGGATAAGAAATTGAATTATCTTTCATTTGGGTACCCTTATATGGTGGTGCAAATATTCCTTGGTACCCTCAGACTAGTTTGATTGTGAAAAACTCATTACAGAGCTAATATGTATACCACCTAGTGACGTTATTTGGCATTTTACGGTATCAGGTCCCCTATCAAACATCATGTAAGATACCTCATTGGATAGGAAATTGAATTATATTTTAATTGGGTACCCTTAGATGGTGGTGCAAATATTCCTTGGTACCCTCAGACTAGTTTGATTGTGAAAAACTCATTACAGAGCTAATATGTATACTACATAGTGACGTTATTTGGCATTTTACGGTATCAGGTCCCCTATCAAACATCATGTAAGATACCTCATTGGATAGGAAATTGAATTATCTTTTATTTGGGTACCCTTAGATGGTGGTGCAAATATTCCTTGGTACCCTCAGACTAGTTTGATTGTGAAAAACTCATTACAGAGCTAATATGTATACTACCTAGTGACGTTATTTGGCATTTTACGGTATCAGGTCCCCTATCAAACATCATGTAAGATACCTCATTGGAAAGGAAATTGAATTATCTTTCATTTGGGTACCCTTATATGGTGGTGCAAATATTCCTTGCTACCCTCAGACTAGTTTTATTGTGAAAAACTCATTACAGAGATAATATGTATACTACCTAGTGACGTTATTTGGCATTTTACGGTATCAGGTCTCCTATCAAACATCATGTAAGATACCTCATTGGATAGGAAATTGAATTATCTTTCATTTCGGTACGCTTAGATGGTGGTGCAAATATCCCTTGGTACCCTCAGACTAGTTTGATTGTGAAAAACTCATTACAGAGCTAATATGTATACTACCTAGTGACGTTATTTGGCATTTTACGGTATCAGGTCCCCTATCAAACATCATGTTAGATACCTCATTGGATAGGAAATTGAATTATATTTCATTTGGGTACCCTTGGATGGTGGTGCAAATATTCCTTGGTACCCTCAGACTAGTTTGATTGTGAAAAACTCATTACAGAGCTAATATGTATACTACATAGTGACAGTTATTTGGCATTTTACGGTATCAGGTCTCCTATCAAACATCATGTAAGATACCTCATTGGATAGGAAATTGAATTATCTTTAATTTCGGTGCGCTTAGATGGTGGTGCAAATATTCCTTGGTACCCTCAGACTAGTTTGATTGTGAAAAACTCATTACAGAGCTAATATGTATACTACCTAGTGACGTTATTTGGCATTTTACGGTATCAGGTCTCCTATCAAACATCATGTAAGATACCTCATTGGATAGGAAATTGAATTATCTTTCATTTTGGTACCCTTAGATGGTGGTGCAAATATTCCTTGGTACCCTCAGACTAGTTTGATTGTGAAAAACTCATTACAGAGCTAATATGCATACTACCTAGTGACGTTATTTGGCATTTTACGGTATCAGGTCTCCTATCAAACATCATGTAAGATACCTCATTGGATAGGAAATTGAATTATCTTTCATTTCGGTGCGCTTAGATGGTGGTGCAAATATTCCTTGGTACCCTCAGACTAGTTTGATTGGGAAAAACTCATTACAGAGCTAATATGTATACTACCTAGTGACGTTATTTGGCATTTTACGGTATCAGGTCCCCTATCAAACATCATGTAAGATACCTCATTGGATAGGAAATTGAATTATCTTTTATTTGGGTACCCTTATATGGTGGTGCAAATATTCCTTGGTACCCTCAGACTAGTTTGATTGTGAAAAACTCATTACAGAGCTAATATGTATACTACATAGTGACGTTATTTGGCATTTTACGGTATCAGGTCCCCTATCAAACATCATGTAAGATACCTCATTGGATAGGAAATTGAATTATCTTTCATTTTGGTACCCTTAGATGGTGGTGCAAATATTCCTTGGTACCCTCAGACTAGTTTGATTGTGAAAAACTCATTACAGAGCTAATATGTATACTACCTGTTGACGTTATTTGGCATTTTACGGTATCAGGTCTCCTATCAAACATCATGTAAGATACCTCATTGGATAGGAAATTGAATTATCTTTCATTTCGGTACGCTTAGATGGTGGTGCAAATATCCCTTGGTACCCTCAGACTAGTTTGATTGTGAAAAACTCATTACAGAGCTAATATGTATACTACCTAGTGACGATATTTGGCATTTTACGGTATCAGGTCCCCTATCAAACATCATGTAAGATACCTCATTGGATAGGAAATTGAATTATCTTTCATTTGGGTACCCTTAGATGGTGGTGCAAATATTCCTTGGTACCCTCAGACTAGTTTGATTGTGAAAAACTCATTACAGAGCTAATATGTATACTACATAGTGACAGTTATTTGGCATTTTACGGTATCAGGTCCCCTATCAAACATCATGTAAGATACCTCATTGGATAGGAAATTGAATTATCTTTCATTTGGGTACCCTTAGATGGTGGTGCAAATATTCCTTGGTACCCTCAGACTAGTTTGATTGTGAAAAACTCATTACAGAGCTAATATGCATACTACCTAGTGACGTTATTTGGCATTTTACGGTATCAGGTCTCCTATCAAACATCATGTAAGATACCTCATTGGATAGGAAATTGAATTATCTTTCATTTCGGTGCGCTTAGATGGTGGTGCAAATATTCCTTGGTACCCTCAGACTAGTTTGATTGGGAAAAACTCATTACAGAGCTAATATGTATACTACCTAGTGACGTTATTTGGCATTTTACGGTATCAGGTCCCCTATCAAACATCATGTAAGATACCTCATTGGATAGGAAATTGAATTATCTTTCATTTGGGTACCCTTATATGGTGGTGCAAATATTCCTTGGTACCCTCAGACTAGTTTGATTGTGAAAAACTCATTACAGAGCTAATATGTATACTACATAGTGACGTTATTTGGCATTTTACGGTATCAGGTCCCCTATCCAACATCATGTTAGATACCTCATTGGATAGGAAATTAAATTATCTTTCATTTGGGTACCCTTATATGGTGGTGCAAATATTCCTTGCTACCCTCAGACTAGTTTGATTGTGAAAAACTCATTACAGAGCTAATATGTATACTACCTAGTGACGTTATTTGGCATTTTACGGTATCAGGTCCCCTATCAAACATCATGTAAGATACCTCATTGGATAGGAAATTGAATTATCTTTTATTTGGGTACCCTTAGATGGTGGTGCAAATATTCCTTGGTACCCTCAGACTAGTTTGATTGTGAAAAACTCATTACAGAGCTAATATGTATACTACCTAGTGACGCTATTTGGCATTTTACGGTATCAGGTCCCCTATCAAACATCATGTAAGATACCTCATTGGATAGGAAATTGAATTATCTTTCATTTGGGTACCCTTATATGGTGGTGCAAATATTCCTTGCTACCCTCAGACTAGTTTGATTGTGAAAAACTCATAACAGAGCTAATATGTATACTACCTAGTGACGTTATTTGGCATTTTACGGTATCAGGTCCCCTATCAAACATCATGTAAGATACCTCATTGGATAGGAAATTGAATTATCTTTCATTTGGGTACCCTTAGATGGTGGTGCATATATTTCTTGGTACCCTCAAAATAGTTTGATTGTGAATACTCGTTACAGAGCTAATATGTATACTACCTAGTGACGTTATTTGGCATTTTACGGTATCAGGTCCCCTATCAAACATCATGTAAGATACCTCATTGGATATTAAATTGAATTATCTTTCATTTGGGTACCGTTAGATGGTAGTGCAAATATTCCTTTGTACCCTCAGACTAGTTTTATTGTGAAAAACTCATTACAGAGCTAATATGTATACTACCTAGTGACGTTATTTGGCATTTAACGGTATCAGGTCCCCTATCAAACATCATGTAAGATACCTCATTGGATAGGAAACTGAATTATATTTTAATTGGGTACCCTTATATGGTGGTGCAAATATTCCTTGCTACCCTCAGACTAGTTTGATTGTGAAAAACTCATTACAGAGCTAATATGTATACTACCTAGTGACGTTATTTGGCATTTTACGGTATCAGGTCCCCTATCAAACATCATGTAAGATACCTCATTGGATAGGAAATTAAATTATCTTTCATTTGGGTACCCTTATATGGTGGTGCAAATATTCCTTGGTACCCTCAGACTAGTTTGATTGTGAACAACTCATTACAGAGCTAATATGTATACTACATAGTGACGTTATTTGGCATTTTACGGTATCAGGTCCCCTATCAAACATCATGTAAGATACCTCATTGGATAGGAAATTGAATTATTTTTTAATTGGGTACCCTTAGATGGTGGTGCAAATATTCCTTGGTACCCTCAGACTAGTTTGATTGTGAAAAACTCATTACAGAGCTAATATGTATACTACATAGTGACGTTATTTGGCATTTTACGGTATCAGGTCCCCTATCAAACATCATGTAAGATACCTCATTGGATAGGAAATTGAATTATCTTTTATTTGGGTACCCTTAGATGGTGGTGCAAATATTCCTTGGTACCCTCAGACTAGTTTGATTGTGAAAAACTCATTACAGAGCTAATATGTATACTACCTGGTGACGTTATTTGGCATTTTACGGTATCAGGTCCCCTATCAAACATCATGTAATATACCTCATTGGATAGGAAATTGAATTATCTTTCATTTTGGGTACCCTTAGATGGTGGTGCAAATATTCCTTGGTACCCTCAGACTAGTTTGATTGTGAAAAACTCATTACAGAGCTAATATGTATACTACCTAGTGACGTTATTTGGCATTTAACGGTATCAGGTCCCCTATCAGACATCATGTAAGATACCTCATTGGATAGGAAACTGAATTATATTTTAATTGGGTACCCTTATATGGTGGTGCAAATATTCCTTGCTACCCTCAGACTAGTTTGATTGTGAAAAACTCATTACAGAGCTAATATGTATACTACCTAGTGACGTTATTTGGCATTTTACGGTATCAGGTCCCCTATCAAACATCATGTAAGATACCTCATTGGATAGGAAATTAAATTATCTTTCATTTGGGTACCCTTATATGGTGGTGCAAATATTCCTTGGTACCCTCAGACTAGTTTGATTGTGAACAACTCATTACAGAGCTAATATGTATACTACATAGTGACGTTATTTGGCATTTTACGGTATCAGGTCCCCTATCAAACATCATGTAAGATACCTCATTGGATAGGAAATTGAATTATTTTTTAATTGGGTACCCTTAGATGGTGGTGCAAATATTCCTTGGTACCCTCAGACTAGTTTGATTGTGAAAAACTCATTACAGAGCTAATATGTATACTACATAGTGACGTTATTTGGCATTTTACGGTATCAGGTCCCCTATCAAACATCATGTAAGATACCTCATTGGATAGGAAATTGAATTATCTTTTATTTGGGTACCCTTAGATGGTGGTGCAAATATTCCTTGGTACCCTCAGACTAGTTTGATTGTGAAAAACTCATTACAGAGCTAATATGTATACTACCTGGTGACGTTATTTGGCATTTTACGGTATCAGGTCCCCTATCAAACATCATGTAATATACCTCATTGGATAGGAAATTGAATTATCTTTCATTTTGGGTACCCTTAGATGGTGGTGCAAATATTCCTTGGTACCCTCAGACTAGTTTGATTGTGAAAAACTCATTACAGAGCTAATATGTATACTACCTAGTGACGTTATTTGGCATTTAACGGTATCAGGTCCCCTATCAGACATCATGTAAGATACCTCATTGGATAGGAAACTGAATTATATTTTAATTGGGTACCCTTATATGGTGGTGCAAATATTCCTTGCTACCCTCAGACTAGTTTGATTGTGAAAAACTCATTACAGAGCTAATATGTATACTACCTAGTGACGTTATTTGGCATTTTACGGTATCAGGTCCCCTATCAAACATCATGTAAGATACCTCATTGGATAGGAAATTGAATTATCTTTCATTTGGGTACCCTTAGATGGTGGTGCAAATATTCCTTGGTACCCTCAGACTAGTTTGATTGTGAAAAACTCATTACAGAGCTAATATGTATACTACATAGTGACGTTATTTGGCATTTTACGGTATCAGGTCCCCTATCAAACATCATGTAAGATACCTCATTGGATAGGAAATTGAATTATCTTTCATTTTGGGTACCCTAAGATGGTGGTGCAAATATTCCTTGGTACCCTCAGACTAGTTTGATTGTGAAAAACTCATTACAGAGCTAATATGTATACTACCTAGTGACGTTATTTGGCATTTAACGGTATCAGGTCCCCTATCAAACATCATGTAAGATACCTCATTGGATAGGAAACTGAATTATATTTTAATTGGGTACCCTTATATGGTGGTGCAAATATTCCTTGCTACCCTCAGACTAGTTTGATTGTGAAAAACTCATTACAGAGCTAATATGTATACTACATAGTGACGTTATTTGGCATTTACGGTATCAGTTCCCCTATCAAACATCTTGTAAGATACCTCATTGGATAGGAAATTGAATTATCTTTCATTTGGGTACCCTTAGATGGTGGTGCAAATATTCCTTGGTACCCTCAGACTAGTTTGATTGTGAAAAACTCATTACAGAGCTAATATGTATACTACATAGTGACGTTATTTGGCATTTTACGGTATCAGGTCCCCTATCAAACATCATGTAAGATACCTCATTGGATAGGAAATTGAATTATTTTTTAATTGGGTACCCTTAGATGGTGGTGCAAATATTCCTTGGTACCCTCAGACTAGTTTGATTGTGAAAAACTCATTACAGAGCTAATATGCATACTACCTAGTGACGTTATTTGGCATTTTACGGTATCAGGTCTCCTATCAAACATCATGTAAGATACCTCATTGGATAGGAAATTGAATTATCTTTTATTTGGGTACCCTTAGATGGTGGTGCAAATATTCCTTGGTACCCTCAGACTAGTTTGATTGTGAAAAACTCATTACAGATCTAATATGTATACTACCTAGTGACGCTATTTGGCATTTTACGGTATCAGGTCCCCTATCCAACATCATGTAAGATACCTCATTGGATAGGAAATTAAATTATCTTTCATTTGGGTACCCTTATATGGTGGTGCAAATATTCCTTGGTACCCTCAGACTAGTTTGATTGTGAAAAAATCATTACAGAGCTAATATGTATACTACGTAGTGACGTTATTTGGCATTTTACGGTATCAGGTCCCCTATCAAACATCATGTAAGATACCTCATTGGATAGGAAATTGAATTATCTTTCATTTCGGTGCGCTTAGATGGTGGTGCAAATATTCCTTGGTACCCTCAGACTAGTTTGATTGTGAAAAACTCATAACAGAGCTAATATGTATACTACCTAGTGACGTTATTTGGCATTTTACGGTATCAGGTCCCCTATCAAACATCATGTAAGATACCTCATTGGATAGGAAATTGAATTATCTTTCATTTGGGTACCCTTATATGGTGGTGCAAATATTCCTTGCTACCCTCAGACTAGTTTGATTGTGAAAAACTCATAACAGAGCTAATATGTATACTACCTAGTGACGTTATTTGGCATTTTACGGTATCAGGTCCCCTATCAAACATCATGTAAGATACCTCATTGGATAGGAAATTGAATTATCTTTCATTTGGGTACCCTTATATGGTTGTGCAAATATTCCTTGGTACCCTCAGACTAGTTTGATTGTGAAAAACTCATTACAGAGCTAATATGTATACTACATAGTGACGTTATTTGGCATTTTACGGTATCAGGTCCCCTATCAAACATCATGTAAGATACCTCATTGGATAGGAAATTGAATTATCTTTCATTTGGGTACCCTTATATGGTGGTGCAAATATTCCTTGCTACCCTCAGACTAGTTTGATTGTGAAAAACTCATAACAGAGCTAATATGTATACTACCTAGTGACGTTATTTGGCATTTTACGGTATCAGGTCCCCTATCAAACATCATGTAAGATACCTCATTGGATAGGAAATTGAATTATCTTTCATTTGGGTACCCTTATATGGTGGTGCAAATATTCCTTGCTACCCTCAGACTAGTTTGATTGTGAAAAACTCATAACAGAGCTAATATGTATACTACCTAGTGACGTTATTTGGCATTTTACGGTATCAGGTCCCCTATCAAACATCATGTAAGATACCTCATTGGATAGGAAATTGAATTATCTTTCATTTGGGTACCCTTATATGGTGGTGCAAATATTCCTTGCTACCCTCAGACTAGTTTGATTGTGAAAAACTCATAACAGAGCTAATATGTATACTACCTAGTGACGTTATTTGGCATTTTACGGTATCAGGTCCCCTATCAAACATCATGTAAGATACCTCATTGGATAGGAAATTGAATTATCTTTCATTTGGGTACCCTTATATGGTTGTGCAAATATTCCTTTGTACCCTCAGACTAGTTTGATTGTGAAAAACTCATTACAGAGCTAATATGTATACTACATAGTGACGTTATTTGGCATTTTACGGTATCAGGTCCCCTATCAAACATCATGTAAGATACCTCATTGGATAGGAAATTGAATTATCTTTCATTTTGGGTACCCTTAGATGGTGGTGCAAATATTCCTTGGTACCCTCAGACTAGTTTGATTGTGAAAAACTCATTACAGAGCTAATATGTATACTACCTAGTGACGTTATTTGGCATTTAACGGTATCAGGTCCCCTATCAAACATCATGTACGATACCTCATTGGATAAGAAACTGAATTATATTTTAATTGGGTACCCTTATATGGTGGTGCAAATATTCCTTGCTACCCTCAGACTAGTTTGATTGTGAAAAACTCATTACAGAGCTAATATGTATACTACATAGTGACGTTATTTGGCATTTTACGGTATCAGGTCCCCTATCAAACATCATGTAAGATACCTCATTGGATAGGAAATTGAATTATTTTTTAATTGGGTACCCTTAGATGGTGGTGTAAATATTCCTTGGTACCCTCAGACTAGTTTGATTGTGAAAAACTCATTACAGAGCTAATATGTATACTACATAGTGACGTTATTTTGGCATTTTACGGTATCAGGTCCCCTATCAAACATCATGTAAGATACCTCATTGGATAGGAAATTGAATTATCTTTTATTTGGGTACCCTTAGATGGTGGTGCAAATATTCCTTGGTACTCTCAGACTAGTTTGATTGTGAAAAACTCATTACAGAGCTAATATGTATACTACCTAGTGACGCTATTTGGCATTTTACGGTATCAGGTCCCCTATCAAACATCATGTAAGATACCTCATTGGATAGGAAATTGAATTATCTTTCATTTGGGTACCCTTATATGGTGGTGCAAATATTCCTTGCTACCCTCAGATTAGTTTGATTGTGAAAAACTCATAACAGAGCTAATATGTATACTACCTAGTGACGTTATTTGGCATTTTACGGTATCAGGTCCCCTATCAAACATCATGTAAGATACCTCATTGGATAGGAAATTGAATTATCTTTCATTTGGGTACCCTTATATGGTGGTGCAAATATTCCTTGCTACCCTCAGACTAGTTTGATTGTGAAAAACTCATAACAGAGCTAATATGTATACTACCTAGTGACGTTATTTGGCATTTTACGGTATCAGGTCCCCTATCAAACATCATGTAAGATACCTCATTGGATAGGAAATTGAATTATCTTTCATTTGGGTACCCTTATATGGTTGTGCAAATATTCCTTGGTACCCTCAGACTAGTTTGATTGTGAAAAACTCATTACAGAGCTAATATGTATACTACATAGTGACGTTATTTGGCATTTTACGGTATCAGGTCCCCTATCAAACATCATGTAAGATACCTCATTGGATAGGAAATTGAATTATCTTTCATTTTGGGTACCCTTAGATGGTGGTGCAAATATTCCTTGGTACCCTCAGACTAGTTTGATTGTGAAAAACTCATTACAGAGCTAATATGTATACTACCTAGTGACGTTATTTGGCATTTAACGGTATCAGGTCCCCTATCAAACATCATGTACGATACCTCATTGGATAAGAAACTGAATTATATTTTAATTGGGTACCCTTATATGGTGGTGCAAATATTCCTTGCTACCCTCAGACTAGTTTGATTGTGAAAAACTCATTACAGAGCTAATATGTATACTACCTAGTGACGTTATTTGGCATTTAACGGTATCAGGTCCCCTATCAAACATCATGTACGATACCTCATTGGATAAGAAACTGAATTATATTTTAATTGGGTACCCTTATATGGTGGTGCAAATATTCCTTGCTACCCTCAGACTAGTTTGATTGTGAAAAACTCATTACAGAGCTAATATGTATACTACATAGTGACGTTATTTGGCATTTACGGTATCAGTTCCCCTATCAAACATCTTGTAAGATACCTCATTGGATAGGAAATTGAATTATCTTTCATTTGGGTACCCTTAGATGGTGGTGCAAATATTCCTTGGTACCCTCAGACTAGTTTGATTGTGAAAAACTCATTACAGTGCTAATATGTATACTACCTAGTGACGTTATTTGGCATTTTACGGTATCAGGTCCCCTATCAAACATCATGTAAGATACCTCATTGGATAGGAAATTAAATTATCTTTCATTTGGGTACCCTTATATGGTGGTGCAAATATTCCTTGGTACCCTCAGACTAGTTTGATTGTGAAAAACTCATTACAGAGCTAATATGTATACTACATAGTGACGTTATTTGGCATTTTACGGTATCAGGTCCCCTATCAAACATCATGTAAGATACCTCATTGGATATGAATTGAATTATTTTTTAATTGGGTACCCTTAGATGGTGGTGCAAATATTCCTTGGTACCCTCAGACTAGTTTGATTGTGAAAAACTCATTACAGAGCTAATATGTATACTACATAGTGACGTTATTTGGCATTTTACGGTATCAGGTCCCCTATCAAACATCATGTAAGATACCTCATTGGATAGGAAATTGAATTATCTTTTATTTGGGTACCCTTAGATGGTGGTGCAAATATTCCTTGGTACCCTCAGACTAGTTTGATTGTGAAAAACTAATTACAGAGCTAATATGTATACTACCTGGTGACGTTATTTGGCATTTTACGGTATCAGGTCCCCTATCAAACATCATGTAAGATACCTCATTGGATAGGAAATTGAATTATCTTTCATTTTGGGTACCCTTAGATGGTGGTGCAAATATTCCTTGGTACCCTCAGACTAGTTTGATTGTGAAAAACTCATTACAGAGCTAATATGTATACTACCTAGTGACGTTATTTGGCATTTAACGGTATCAGGTCCCCTATCAAACATCATGTAAGATACCTCATTGGATAGGAAACTGAATTATATTTTAATTGGGTACCCTTATATGGTGGTGCAAATATTCCTTGCTACCCTCAGACTAGTTTGATTGTGAAAAACTCATTACAGAGCTAATATATATACTACCTAGTGACGCTATTTGGCATTTTACGGTATCAGGTCCCCTATCAAACATCATGTAAGATACCTCATTGGATAGGAAATTGAATTATCTTTCATTTGGGTACCCTTATATGGTGGTGCAAATATTCCTTGCTACCCTCAGACTAGTTTGATTGTGAAAAACACATAACAGAGCTAATATGTATACTACCTAGTGACGTTATTTGGCATTTTACGGTATCAGGTCCCCTATCAAACATCATGTAAGATACCTCATTGGATAGGAAATTGAATTATCTTTCATTTGGGTACCCTTAGATGGTGGTGCAAATATTCCTTGGTACCCTCAGACTAGTTTGATTGTGAAAAACTCATTACAGAGCTAATATGTATACTACATAGTGACGTTATTTGGCATTTTACGGTATCAGGTTCCCTATCAAACATCATGTAAGATACCTCATTGGATAGGAAATTGAATTATCTTTCATTTTGGGTACCCTTAGATGGTGGTGCAAATATTCCTTGGTACCCTCAGACTAGTTTGATTGTGAAAAACTCATTACAGAGCTAATATGTATACTACCTAGTGACGTTATTTGGCATTTAACGGTTTCAGGTCCCCTATCAAACATCATGTAAGATACCTCATTGGATAGGAAATTGAATTATCTTTCATTTGGGTACCCTTAGATGGTGGTGCAAATATTCCTTGGTACCCTCAGACTAGTTTGATTGTGAAAAACTCATTACAGAGCTAATATGTATACTACATAGTGACGTTATTTGGCATTTTACGGTATCAGGTCCCCTATCAAACATCATGTAAGATACCTCATTGGATAGGAAATTGAATTATTTTTTAATTGGGTACCCTTAGATGGTGGTGCAAATATTCCTTGGTACCCTCAGACTAGTTTGATTGTGAAAAACTCATTACAGAGCTAATATGCATACTACCTAGTGACGTTATTTGGCATTTTACGGTATCAGGTCTCCTATCAAACATCATGTAAGATACCTCATTGGATAGGAAATTGAATTATCTTTTATTTGGGTACCCTTAGATGGTGGTGCAAATATTCCTTGGTACCCTCAGACTAGTTTGATTGTGAAAAACTCATTACAGATCTAATATGTATACTACCTAGTGACGCTATTTGGCATTTTACGGTATCAGGTCCCCTATCCAACATCATGTAAGATACCTCATTGGATAGGAATTTAAATTATCTTTCATTTGGGTACCCTTATATGGTGGTGCAAATATTCCTTGGTACCCTCAGACTAGTTTGATTGTGAAAAAATCATTACAGAGCTAATATGTATACTACGTAGTGACGTTATTTGGCATTTTACGGTATCAGGTCCCCTATCAAACATCATGTAAGATACCTCATTGGATAGGAAACTGAATTATCTTTCATTTCGGTGCGCTTAGATGGTGGTGCAAATATTCCTTGGTACCCTCAGACTAGTTTGATTGTGAAAAACTCATTACAGAGCTAATATGTATACTACCTAGTGACGTTATTTGGCATTTTACGGTATCAGGTCCCCTATCAAACATCATGTAAGATACCTCATTGGATAGGAAATTGAATTATTTTTTAATTGGGTACCCTTAGATGGTGGTGCAAATATTCCTTGGTACCCTCAGACTAGTTTGATTGTGAAAAACTCATTACAGAGCTAATATGTATACTACATAGTGACGTTATTTTGGCATTTTACGGTATCAGGTCCCCTATCAAACATCATGTAAGATACCTCATTGGATAGGAAATTGAATTATCTTTTATTTGGGTACCCTTAGATGGTGGTGCAAATATTCCTTGGTACTCTCAGACTAGTTTGATTGTGAAAAACTCATTACAGAGCTAATATGTATACTACCTAGTGACGCTATTTGGCATTTTACGGTATCAGGTCCCCTATCAAACATCATGTAAGATACCTCATTGGATAGGAAATTGAATTATCTTTCATTTGGGTACCCTTATATGGTGGTGCAAATATTCCTTGCTACCCTCAGACTAGTTTGATTGTGAAAAACTCATAACAGAGCTAATATGTATACTACCTAGTGACGTTATTTGGCATTTTACGGTATCAGGTCCCCTATCAAACATCATGTAAGATACCTCATTGGATAGGAAATTGAATTATCTTTCATTTGGGTACCCTTATATGGTGGTGCAAATATTCCTTGGTACCCTCAGACTAGTTTGATTGTGAAAAACTCATTACAGAGCTAATATGTATACTACATAGTGACGTTATTTGGCATTTTACGGTATCAGGTCCCCTATCAAACATCATGTAAGCCTCATTGGATAGGAAATTGAATTATCTTTCATGTGGGTACCCTTAGATGGTGGTGCAAATATTCCTTGGTACCCTCAGACTAGATTGATTGTGAAAAACTCATTACAGAGCTAATATGTATACTACCTAGTGACGCTATTTGGCATTTTACGGTATCAGGTCCCCTATCAAACATCATGTAAGATACCTCATTGGATAGGAAATTGAATTATCTTTCATTTGGGTACCCTTATATGGTGGTGCAAATATTCCTTGCTACCCTCAGACTAGTTTGATTGTGAAAAACTCATAACAGAGCTAATATGTATACTACCTAGTGACGTTATTTGGCATTTTACGGTATCAGGTCCCCTATCAAACATCATGTAAGATACCTCATTGGATAGGAAATTGAATTATCTTTCATTTGGGTACCCTTATATGGTGGTGCAAATATTCCTTGGTACCCTCAGACTAGTTTGATTGTGAAAAACTCATTACAGAGCTAATATGTATACTACATAGTGACGTTATTTGGCATTTTACGGTATCAGGTCCCCTATCAAACATCATGTAAGATACCTCATTGGAGAGGAAATTGAATTATCTTTCATTTTGGGTACCCTTAGATGGTGGTGCAAATATTCCTTGGTACCCTCAGACTAGATTGATTGTGAAAAACTCATTACAGAGCTAATATGTATACTACCTAGTGACGTTATTTGGCATTTAACGGTATCAGGTCCCCTATCAAACATCATGTAAGATACCTCATTGGATAGGAAATTGAATTATATTTTAATTGGGTACCCTTAGATGGTGGTGCAAATATTCCTTGGTACCCTCAGACTAGTTTGATTGTGAAAAACTCATTACAGAGCTAATATGTATACTACATAGTGACGTTATTTGGCATTTTACGGTATCAGGTCCCCTATCAAACATCATGTAAGATACCTCATTGGATAGGAAATTGAATTATCTTTCATTTGGGTACCCTTAGATGGTGGTGCAAATATTCCTTGCTATCCTCAGACTAGTTTGATTGTGAAAAACTCATTACAGAGCTAATATGTATACTACCTAGTGACGTTATTTGGCATTTTACGGTATCAGGTCCCCTATCAAACATCATGTAAGATACCTCATTGGAGAGGAAATTGAAGTATCTTTCATGTGGGTACCCTTAGATGGTGGTGCAAATATTCCTTGGTATCCTCAGACTAGTTTGATTGTGAAAAACTCATTACAGAGCTAATATGTATACTACATAGTGACGTTATTTGGCATTTTACGGTATCAGGTTCCCTATCAAACATCATGTAAGATACCTCATTGGATAGGAAATTGAATTATCTTTTATTTGGGTACCCTTAGATGGTGGTGCAAATATTCCTTGGTACCCTCAGACTGGTTTGATTGTGAAAAACTCATTACAGAGCTAATATGTATACTACATAGTGACAGTTATTTGGCATTTTACGGTATCAGGTCCCCTATCAAACATCATGTAAGATACCTCATTGGATAGGAAATTGAATTATCTTTCATTTCGGTGCGCTTAGATGGTGGTGCAAATATTCCTTGGTACCCTCAGACTAGTTTGATTGTGAAAAACTCATTACAGAGCTAATATGTATACTACATAGTGACGTTATTTGGCATTTTACGGTATCAGGTCCCCTATCAAACATCATGTAAGATACCTCATTGGATAGGAAATTGAATTATCTTTCATTTCGGTGCGCTTAGATGGTGGTGCAAATATTCCTTGGTACCCTCAGACTAGTTTGATTGGGAAAAACTCATTACAGAGCTAATATGTATACTACCTAGTGACGTTATTTGGCATTTTACGGTATCAGGTCCCCTATCAAACATCATGTAAGATACCTCATTGGATAGGAAATTGAATTATCTTTCATTTGGGTACCCTTAGATGGTGGTGCAAATATTCCTTGGTACCCTCAGACTAGTTTGATTGTGAAAAACTCATTACAGAGCTAATATGTATACTACCTAGTGACGTTATTTGGCATTTTACGGTATCAGGTCCCCTATCAAACATCATGTAAGATACCTCATTGGAAAGGAAATTGAATTATATTTTAATTGGGTACCCTTATATGTTGGTGCAAATATTCCTTGGTACCCTCAGACTAGTTTGATTGTGAAAAACTCATTACAGAGATAATATGTATACTACATAGTGACGTTATTTGGCATTTTACGGTATCAGGTCCCCTATCAAACATCATGTAAGATACCTCATTGGATAGAAAATTGAATTATCTTTTATTTGGGTACCCTTAGATGGTGGTACAAATATTCCTTGCTATCCTCAGACTAGTTTGATTGTGAAAAACTCATTACAGAGCTAATATGTATAGTACCTAGTGACGTTATTTGGCACATCACGGTATCAGGTCCCCTATCAAACATCATGTAAGATACCTAATTGGATAGGAAATTAAATTATCTTTCATTTGGGTACCCTTAGATGGTGGTGCAAATATTCCTTGGTACCCTCAGACTAGTTTGATTGTGAAAAACTCATTACAGAGCTAATATGCATACTACCTAGTGACGTTATTTGGCATTTTACGGTATCAGGTCCCCTATCAAACATCATGTAAGATACCTCATTGGATAGGAAATTGAATTATCTTTCATTTCGGTGCGCTTAGATGGTGGTGCAAATATTCCTTGGTACCCTCAGACTAGTTTGATTGTGAAAAACTCATTACAGAGCTAATATGTATACTACCTAGTGACGTTATTTGGCATTTTACGGTATCAGGTCCCCTATCAAACATCATGTAAGATACCTCATTGGATAGGAAATTGAATTATCTTTCATTTGGGTACCCTTAGATGGTGGTGCAAATATTCCTTGGTACCCTCAGACTAGTTTGATTGTGAAAAACTCATTACAGAGCTAATATGTATACTACCTAGTGACGTTATTTGGCATTTTACGGTATCAGGTCCCCTATCAAACATCATGTAAGATACCTCATTGGATAGGAAATTGAATTATATTTTAATTGGGTACCCTTATATGGTGGTGCAAATATTCCTTGGTACCCTCAGACTAGTTTGATTGTGAAAAACTCATTACAGAGCTAATATGTATACTACATAGTGACGTTATTTGGCATTTTACGGTATCAGGTCCCCTATCAAACATCATGTAAGATACCTCATTGGATAGAAAATTGAATTATCTTTTATTTGGGTACCCTTAGATGGTGGTACAAATATTCCTTGCTATCCTCAGACTAGTTTGATTGTGAAAAACTTTTTACAGAGCTAATATGTATAGTACCTAGTGACGTTATTTGGCATTTCACGGTATCAGGTCCCCTATCAAACATCATGTAAGATACCTCATTGGATAGGAAATTGAATTATATCTTTCATTTGGGTACCCTTAGATGGTGGTGCAAATATTCATTGGTACCCTCAGACTAGTTTGATTGTGAAAAACTCATTACAGAGCTAATATGTATACTACCTAGTGACGTTATTTGGCATTTTACGGTATCAGGTCCCCTATCAAACATCATGTAAGATACCTCATTGGATAGGAAATTGAATTATCTTTCATTTGGGTACCCTTAGATGGTGGTGCAAATATTCATTGGTACCCTCAGACTAGTTTGATTGTGAAAAACTCATTACAGAGCTAATATGTATAGTACCTAGTGACGTTATTTGGCATTTCACGGTATCAGGTCCCCTATCAAACATCATGTAAGATACCTCATTGGATAGGAAATTGAATTATCTTTCATTTGGGTACCCTTAGATGGTGGTGCAAATATTCATTGGTACCCTCAGACTAGTTTGATTGTGAAAAACTCATTACAGAGCTAATATGTATACTACCTAGTGACGTTATTTGGCATTTTACGGTATCAGGTCCCCTATCAAACATCATGTAAGATACCTCATTGGATAGGAAATTGAATTATCTTTCATTTCGGTGCGCTTAGATGGTGGTGCAAATATTCCTTGGTACCCTCAGACTAGTTTGATTGTGAAAAACTCATTACAGAGCTAATATGTATACTACCTAGTGACGTTATTTGGCATTTCACGGTATCAGGTCCCCTATCAAACATCATGTAAGATACCTCATTGGATAGGAAATTGAATTATCTTTCATTTGGGTACCCTTAGATGGTGGTGCAAATATTCATTGGTACCCTCAGACTAGTTTGATTGTGAAAAACTCATTACAGAGCTAATATGTATACTACCTAGTGACGTTATTTGGCATTTTACGGTATCAGGTCCCCTATCAAACATCATGTAAGATACCTCATTGGATAGGAAATTGAATTATCTTTCATTTCGGTGCGCTTAGATGGTGGTGCAAATATTCCTTGGTACCCTCAGACTAGTTTGATTGTGAAAAACTCATTACAGAGCTAATATGTATACTACCTAGTGACGTTATTTGGCATTTTACGGTATCAGGTCCCCTATCAAACATCATGTAAGATACCTCATTCGATAGGAAATTGAATTATCTTTCATTTAGGTACCCTTAGATGGTGGTGCAAATATTCCTTGCTACCCTCAGACTAGTTTGATTGTGAAAAACTCATTACAGAGCTAATATGTATACTACCTAGTGACGTTATTTGGCATTTTACGGTATCAGGTCCCCTATCAAACATCATGTAAGATACCTCATTGGATAGGAAATTAAATTATCTTTCATTTGGGTACCCTTATATGGTGGTGCAAATATTCCTTGGTACCCTCAGACTAGTTTGATTGTGAAAAACTCAATACAGAGCTAATATGTATACTACCTAGTGACGTTATTTGGCATTTTACGGTATCAGGTCCCCTATCAAACATCATGTAAGATACCTCATTGGATAGGAAATTAAATTATTTTTTAATTGGATACCCTTAGATGGTGGTGCAAATATTCCTTGGTACCCTCAGACTAGTTTGATTGTGAAAAACTCATTACAGAGCTAATATGTATACTACATATTGACGTTATTTGGCATTTTACGGTATCAGGTAACCTATCAAACATCATGTAAGATACCTCATTGGATAGGAAATTGAATTATCTTTCATTTGGGTACCCTTAGATGGTGGTGCAAATATTCCTTGGTACCCTCAGACTAGTTTGATTGTGAAAAACTCATTACAGAGCTAATATGTATACTACTTAGTGACGCTATTTGGCATTTTACGGTATCAGGTCCCTTATCAAACATCATGTAAGATACCTCATTGGATAGGAAATTGAATTATCTTTCATTTGGGTACCCTTATATGGTGGTGCAAATATTCCTTGCTACCCTCAGACTAGTTTGATTGTGAAAAACTAATAACAGAGCTAATATGTATACTACCTAGTGACGTTATTTGGCATTTTACGGTATCAGGTCCCCTATCAAACATCATGTAAGATACCTCATTGTATAGGAAATTGAATTATCTTTCATTTGGGTACCCTTAGATGGTGGTGCAAATATTCCTTGGTACCCTCAGACTAGTTTGATTGTGAAAAACTCATTACAGAGCTAATATGTATACTACATAGTGACGTTATTTGGCATTTTACGGTATCAGGTCCCCTATCAAACATCATGTAAGATACCTCATTGGATAGGAAATTGAATTATCTTTCATTTTGGGTACCCTTAGATGGTGGTGCAAATATTCCTTGCTACCCTCAGACTAGTTTGATTGTGAAAAACTCATTACAGAGCTAATATGTATAGTACCTAGTGACGTTATTTGGCATTTAACGGTATCAGGTCCCCTATCAAACATCATGTAAGATACCTCATTGGATAGGAAATTGAATTATATTTTAATTGGGTACCCTTATATGGTGGTGCAAATATTCCTTGCTACCCTCAGACTAGTTTGATTGTGAAAAACTCATTACAGAGCTAATATGTATAGTACCTAGTGACGTTATTTGGCATTTCACGGTATCAGGTCCCCTATCAAACATCATGTAAGATACCTCATTGGATAGGAAATTGAATTATCTTTCATTTGGGTACCCTTAGATGGTGGTGCAAATATTCATTGGTACCCTCAGACTAGTTTGATTGTGAAAAACTCATTACAGAGCTAATATGTATACTACATAGTGACGTTATTTGGCATTTTACGGTATCAGGTCCCCTATCAAACATCATGTAAGATACCTCATTGGATAGGAAATTGAATTATCTTTCATTTCGGTGCGCTTAGATGGTGGTGCAAATATTCCTTGGTACCCTCAGACTAGTTTGATTGGGAAAAACTCATTACAGAGCTAATATGTATACTACCTAGTGACGTTATTTGGCATTTTACGGTATCAGGTCCCCTATCAAACATCATGTAAGATACCTCATTGGATAGGAAATTTAATTATCTTTCATTTATGTACCCTTATATGGTGGTGCAAATATTCCTTGCTACCCTCAGACTAGTTTGATTGTGAAAAACTCATTACAGAGCTAATATGTATACTACCTAGTGACGTTATTTGGCATTTTACGGTATCAGGTCCCCTATCAAACATCATGTAAGATACCTCATTGGATAGGACATTAAATTATCTTTCATTTTGGTACCCTTATATGGTGGTGCAGATATTCCTTGGTACCCTAAGACTAGTTTGATTGTGAAAAACTCAATACAGAGCTAATATGTATACTACCTAGTGACGTTATTTGGCATTTTACGGTATCAGGTCCCCTATCAAACATCATGTAAGATACCTCATTGGATAGGAAATTAAATTATTTTTTAATTGGATACCCTTAGATGGTGGTGCAAATATTTCTTGGTACCCTCAGACTAGTTTGATTGTGAAAAACTCATTACAGAGCTAATATGTATACTACATAGTGACGTTATTTGGCATTTTACGGTATCAGGTCCCCTATCAAACATCATGTAAGATACCTCATTGGATAGGAAATTGAATTATCTTTTATTTGGGTACCCTTATATGGTGGTGCAAATATTCCTTGCTACCCTCAGACTAGTTTGATTGTGAAAAACTCATTACAGAGCTAATATGTATAGTACCTAGTGACGTTATTTGGCATTTCACGGTATCAGGTCCCCTATCAAACATCATGTAAGATACCTCATTGGATAGGAAATTGAATTATCTTTCATTTGGGTACCCTTAGATGGTGGTGCAAATATTCATTGGTACCCTCAGACTAGTTTGATTGTGAAAAACTCATTACAGAGCTAATATGTATACTACATAGTGACAGCTATTTGGCATTTTACGGTATCAGGTCCCCTATCAAACATCATGTAAGATACCTCATTGGATAGGAAATTGAATTATCTTTCATTTGGGTACCCTTAGATGGTGGTGCAAATATTCCTTGCTATCCTCAGACTAGTTTGATTGTGAAAAACTCATTACAGAGCTAATATGTATACTACCTAGTGACGTTATTTGGCATTTTACGGTATCAGGTCCCCTATCAAACATCATGTAAGATACCTCATTGGAGAGGAAATTGAAGTATCTTTCAAGTGGGTACCCTTAGATGGTGGTGCAAATATTCCTTGGTATCCTCAGACTAGTTTGATTGTGAAAAACTCATTACAGAGCTAATATGTATACTACATAGTGACGTTATTTGGCATTTTACGGTATCAGGTTCCCTATCAAACATCATGTAAGATACCTCATTGGATAGGAAATTGAATTATCTTTTATTTGGGTACCCTTAGATGGTGGTGCAAATATTCCTTGGTACCCTCAGACTGGTTTGATTGTGAAAAACTCATTACAGAGCTAATATGTATACTACATAGTGACAGTTATTTGGCATTTTACGGTATCAGGTCCCCTATCAAACATCATGTAAGATACCTCATTGGATAGGAAATTGAATTATCTTTCATTTTGGGTACCCTTAGATGGTGGTGCAAATATTCCTTGGTACCCTCAGACTAGTTTGATTGTGAAAAACTCATTACAGAGCTAATATGTATACTACCTAGTGACGTTATTTGGCATTTTACGGTATCAGGTCCCCTATCAAACATCATGTAAGATACCTCATTGGATAGGAAATTGAATTATCTTTCATTTCGGTGCGCTTAGATGGTGGTGCAAATATTCCTTGGTACCCTCAGACTAGTTTGATTGGGAAAAACTCATTACAGAGCTAATATGTATACTACCTAGTGACGTTATTTGGCATTTTACGGTATCAGGTCCCCTATCAAACATCATGTAAGATACCTCATTGGATAGGAAATTGAATTATCTTTCATTTGGGTACCCTTAGATGGTGGTGCAAATATTCCTTGGTACCCTCAGACTAGTTTGATTGTGAAAAACTCATTACAGAGCTAATATGTATACTACTTAGTGACGCTATTTGGCATTTTACGGTATCAGGTCCCTTATCAAACATCATGTAAGATACCTCATTGGATAGGAAATTGAATTATCTTTCATTTGGGTACCCTTATATGGTGGTGCAAATATTCCTTGCTACCCTCAGACTAGTTTGATTGTGAAAAACTAATAACAGAGCTAATATGTATACTACCTAGTGACGTTATTTGGCATTTTACGGTATCAGGTCCCCTATCAAACATCATGTAAGATACCTCATTGTATAGGAAATTGAATTATCTTTCATTTGGGTACCCTTATATGGTGGTGCAAATATTCCTTGGTACCCTCAGACTAGTTTGATTGTGAAAAACTCATTACAGAGCTAATATGTATACTACATAGTGACGTTATTTGGCATTTTACGGTATCAGGTCCCCTATCAAACATCATGTAAGATACCTCATTGGATAGGAAATTGAATTATCTTTCATTTTGGGTACCCTTAGATGGTGGTGCAAATATTCCTTGCTACCCTCAGACTAGTTTGATTGTGAAAAACTCATTACAGAGCTAATATGTATACTACATAGTGACGTTATTTGGCATTTAACGGTATCAGGTCCCCTATCAAACATCATGTAAGATACCTCATTGGATAGGAAATTGAATTATATTTTAATTGGGTACCCTTATATGGTGGTGCAAATATTCCTTGCTACCCTCAGACTAGTTTGATTGTGAAAAACTCATTACAGAGCTAATATGTATAGTACCTAGTGACGTTATTTGGCATTTCACGGTATCAGGTCCCCTATCAAACATCATGTAAGATACCTCATTGGATAGGAAATTGAATTATCTTTCATTTGGGTACCCTTAGATGGTGGTGCAAATATTCATTGGTACCCTCAGACTAGTTTGATTGTGAAAAACTCATTACAGAGCTAATATGTACACTACCTAGTGACGTTATTTGGCATTTTACGGTATCAGGTCCCCTATCAAACATCATGTAAGATACCTCATTGGATAGGAAATTGAATTATCTTTCATTTCGGTGCGCTTAGATGGTGGTGCAAATATTCCTTGGTACCCTCAGACTAGTTTGATTGGGAAAAACTCATTACAGAGCTAATATGTATACTACCTAGTGACGTTATTTGGCATTTTACGGTATCAGGTCCCCTATCAAACATCATGTAAGATACCTCATTGGATAGGAAATTTAATTATCTTTCATTTATGTACCCTTAGATGGTGGTGCAAATATTCCTTGCTACCCTCAGACTAGTTTGATTGTGAAAAACTCATTACAGAGCTAATATGTATACTACCTAGTGACGTTATTTGGCATTTTACGGTATCAGGTCCCCTATCAAACATCATGTAAGATACCTCATTGGATAGGACATTAAATTATCTTTCATTTGGGTACCCTTATATGGTGGTGCAAATATTCCTTGGTACCCTAAGACTAGTTTGATTGTGAAAAACTCAATACAGAGCTAATATGTATACTACCTAGTGACGTTATTTGGCATTTTACGGTATCAGGTCCCCTATCAAACATCATGTAAGATACCTCATTGGATAGGAAATTAAATTATTTTTTAATTGGATACCCTTAGATGGTGGTGCAAATATTTCTTGGTACCCTCAGACTAGTTTGATTGTGAAAAACTCATTACAGAGCTAATATGTATACTACATAGTGACGTTATTTGGCATTTTACGGTATCAGGTCCCCTATCAAACATCATGTAAGATACCTCATTGGATAGGAAATTGAATTATCTTTTATTTGGGTACCCTTATATGGTGGTGCAAATATTCCTTGCTACCCTCAGACTAGTTTGATTGTGAAAAACTCATTACAGAGCTAATATGTATAGTACCTAGTGACGTTATTTGGCATTTCACGGTATCAGGTCCCCTATCAAACATCATGTAAGATACCTCATTGGATAGGAAATTGAATTATCTTTCATTTGGGTACCCTTAGATGGTGGTGCAAATATTCATTGGTACCCTCAGACTAGTTTGATTGTGAAAAACTCATTACAGAGCTAATATGTATACTACATAGTGACAGCTATTTGGCATTTTACGGTATCAGGTACCCTATCAAACATCATGTAAGATACCTCATTGGATAGGAAATTGAATTATCTTTCATTTGGGTACCCTTAGATGGTGGTGCAAATATTCCTTGCTATCCTCAGACTAGTTTGATTGTGAAAAACTCATTACAGAGCTAATATGTATACTACCTAGTGACGTTATTTGGCATTTTACGGTATCAGGTCCCCTATCAAACATCATGTAAGATACCTCATTGGAGAGGAAATTGAAGTATCTTTCATGTGGGTACCCTTAGATGGTGGTGCAAATATTCCTTGGTATCCTCAGACTAGTTTGTTTGTGAAAAACTCATTACAGAGCTAATATGTATACTACATATTGACGTTATTTGGCATTTTACGGTATCAGGTTCCCTATCAAACATCATGTAAGATACCTCATTGGATAGGAAATTGAATTATCTTTTATTTGGGTACCCTTAGATGGTGGTGCAAATATTCCTTGGTACCCTCAGACTGGTTTGATTGTGAAAAACTCATTACAGAGCTAATATGTATACTACATAGTGACAGTTATTTGGCATTTTACGGTATCAGGTCCCCTATCAAACATCATGTAAGATACCTCATTGGATAGGAAATTGAATTATCTTTCATTTGGGTACCCTTAGATGGTGGTGCAAATATTCCTTGGTACCCTCAGACTAGTTTGATTGTGAAAAACTCATTACAGAGCTAATATGTATACTACCTAGTGACGTTATTTGGCATTTTACGGTATCAGGTCCCCTATCAAACATCATGTAAGATACCTCATTGGATAGGAAATTGAATTATCTTTCATTTCGGTGCGCTTAGATGGTGGTGCAAATATTCCTTGGTACCCTCAGACTAGTTTGATTGGGAAAAACTCATTACAGAGCTAATATGTATACTACCTAGTGACGTTATTTGGCATTTTACGGTATCAGGTCTCCTATCAAACATCATGTAAGATACCTCATTGGATAGGAAATTGAATTATCTTTCATTTCGGTGCGCTTAGATGGTGGTGCAAATATTCCTTGGTACCCTCAGACTAGTTTGATTGGGAAAAACTCATTACAGAGCTAATATGTATACTACCTAGTGACGTTATTTGGCATTTGACGGTATCAGGTCCCCTATCAAACATCATGTAAGATACCTCATTGGATAGGAAATTGAATTATCTTTCATTTGGGTACCCTTAGATGGTGGTGCAAATATTCCTTGGTACCCTCAGACTAGTTTGATTGTGAAAAACTCATTACAGAGCTAATATGTATACTACCTAGTGACGTTATTTGGCATTTTACGGTATCAGGTCCCCTATCAAACATCATGTAAGATACCTCATTGGAAAGGAAATTGAATTATATTTTAATTGGGTACCCTTATATGTTGGTGCAAATATTCCTTGGTACCCTCAGACTAGTTTGATTGTGAAAAACTCATTACAGAGATAATATGTATACTACATAGTGACGTTATTTGGCATTTTACGGTATCAGGTCCCCTATCAAACATCATGTAAGATACCTCATTGGATAGAAAATTGAATTATCTTTTATTTGGGTACCCTTAGATGGTGGTACAAATATTCCTTGCTATCCTCAGACTAGTTTGATTGTGAAAAACTCATTACAGAGCTAATATGTATAGTACCTAGTGACGTTATTTGGCATTTCACGGTATCAGGTCCCCTATCAAACATCATGTAAGATACCTAATTGGATAGGAAATTGAAGTATCTTTCATTTGGGTACCCTTAGATGGTGATGCAAATATTCCTTGGTATCCTCAGACTAGTTTGATTGTGAAAAACTCATTACAGAGCTAATATGCATACTACCTAGTGACGTTATTTGGCATTTTACGGTATCAGGTTCCCTATCAAACATCATGTAAGATACCTCATTGGATAGGAAATTGAATTATCTTTTATTTGGGTACCCTTAGTTGGTGGTGCAAATATTCCTTGGTACCCTCAGACTGGTTTGATTGTGAAAAACTCATTACAGAGCTAATATGTATACTACATAGTGACAGTTATTTGGCATTTTACGGTATCAGGTCCCCTATCAAACATCATGTAAGATACCTCATTGGATAGGAAATTGAATTATCTTTCATTTGGGTACCCTTAGATGGTGGTGCAAATATTCCTTGGTACCCTCAGACTAGTTTGATTGTGAAAAACTCATTACAGAGCTAATATGTATACTACCTAGTGACGTTATTTGGCATTTTACGGTATCAGGTCCCCTATCAAACATCATGTAAGATACCTCATTGGATAGGAAATTGAATTATCTTTCATTTCGGTGCGCTTAGATGGTGGTGCAAATATTCCTTGGTACCCTCAGACTAGTTTGATTGGGAAAAACTCATTACAGAGCTAATATGTATACTACCTAGTGACGTTATTTGGCATTTTACGGTATCAGGTCTCCTATCAAACATCATGTAAGATACCTCATTGGATAGGAAATTGAATTATCTTTCATTTCGGTGCGCTTAGATGGTGGTGCAAATATTCCTTGGTACCCTCAGACTAGTTTGATTGGGAAAAACTCATTACAGAGCTAATATGTATACTACCTAGTGACGTTATTTGGCATTTTACGGTATCAGGTCCCCTATCAAACATCATGTAAGATACCTCATTGGATAGGAAATTGAATTATCTTTCATTTGGGTACCCTTAGATGGTGGTGCAAATATTCCTTGGTACCCTCAGACTAGTTTGATTGTGAAAAACTCATTACAGAGCTAATATGTATACTACCTAGTGACGTTATTTGGCATTTTACGGTATCAGGTCCCCTATCAAACATCATGTAAGATACCTCATTGGAAAGGAAATTGAATTATATTTTGATTGGGTACCCTTATATGTTGGTGCAAATATTCCTTGGTACCCTCAGACTAGTTTGATTGTGAAAAACTCATTACAGAGATAATATGTATACTACATAGTGACGTTATTTGGCATTTTACGGTATCAGGTCCCCTATCAAACATCATGTAAGATACCTCATTGGATAGAAAATTGAATTATCTTTTATTTGGGTACCCTTAGATGGTGGTACAAATATTCCTTGCTATCCTCAGACTAGTTTGATTGTGAAAAACTCATTACAGAGCTAATATGTATAGTACCTAGTGACGTTATTTGGCATTTCACGGTATCAGGTCCCCTATCAAACATCATGTAAGATACCTAATTGGATAGGAAATTAAATTATCTTTCATTTGGGTACCCTTAGATGGTGATGCAAATATTCCTTGGTACCCTCAGACTAGTTTGATTGTGAAAAACTCATTACAGAGCTAATATGCATACTACCTAGTGACGTTATTTGGCATTTTACGGTATCAGGTCCCCTATCAAACATCATGTAAGATACCTCATTGGATAGGAAATTGAATTATCTTTCATTTCGGTGCGCTTAGATGGTGGTGCAAATATTCCTTGGTACCCTCAGACTAGTTTGATTGTGAAAAACTCATTACAGAGCTAATATGTATACTACCTAGTGACGTTATTTGGCATTTTACGGTATCAGGTCCCCTATCAAACATCATGTAAGATACCTCATTGGATAGGAAATTGAATTATCTTTCATTTGGGTACCCTTAGATGGTGGTGCAAATATTCCTTGGTACCCTCAGACTAGTTTGATTGTGAAAAACTCATTACAGAGCTAATATGTATACTACCTAGTGACGTTATTTGGCATTTTACGGTATCAGGTCCCCTATCAAACATCATGTAAGATACCTCATTGGATAGGAAATTGAATTATATTTTAATTGGGTACCCTTATATGGTGGTGCAAATATTCCTTGGTACCCTCAGACTAGTTTGATTGTGAAAAACTCATTACAGAGCTAATATGTATACTACATAGTGACGTTATTTGGCATTTTACGGTATCAGGTCCCCTATCAAACATCATGTAAGATACCTCATTGGATAGAAAATTGAATTATCTTTTATTTGGGTACCCTTAGATGGTGGTACAAATATTCCTTGCTATCCTCAGACTAGTTTGATTGTGAAAAACTCATTACAGAGCTAATATGTATAGTACCTAGTGACGTTATTTGGCATTTCACGGTATCAGGTCCCCTATCAAACATCATGTAAGATACCTCATTGGATAGGAAATTGAATTATATCTTTCATTTGGGTACCCTTAGATGGTGGTGCAAATATTCATTGGTACCCTCAGACTAGTTTGATTGTGAAAAACTCATTACAGAGCTAATATGTATACTACCTAGTGACGTTATTTGGCATTTTACGGTATCAGGTCCCCTATCAAACATCATGTAAGATACCTCATTGGATAGGAAATTGAATTATCTTTCATTTGGGTACCCTTAGATGGTGGTGCAAATATTCATTGGTACCCTCAGACTAGTTTGATTGTGAAAAACTCATTACAGAGCTAATATGTATAGTACCTAGTGACGTTATTTGGCATTTCACGGTATCAGGTCCCCTATCAAACATCATGTAAGATACCTCATTGGATAGGAAATTGAATTATCTTTCATTTGGGTACCCTTAGATGGTGGTGCAAATATTCATTGGTACCCTCAGACTAGTTTGATTGTGAAAAACTCATTACAGAGCTAATATGTATACTACATATTGACGTTATTTGGCATTTTACGGTATCAGGTCCCCTATCAAACATCATGTAAGATACCTCATTGGATAGGAAATTGAATTATCTTTCATTTGGGTACCCTTAGATGGTGGTGCAAATATTCCTTGGTACCCTCAGACTAGTTTGATTGTGAAAAACTCATTACAGAGCTAATATGTATACTACTTAGTGACGCTATTTGGCATTTTACGGTATCAGGTCCCTTATCAAACATCATGTAAGATACCTCATTGGATAGGAAATTGAATTATCTTTCATTTGGGTACCCTTATATGGTGGTGCAAATATTCCTTGCTACCCTCAGACTAGTTTGATTGTGAAAAACTCATTACAGAGCTAATATGTATAGTACCTAGTGACGTTATTTGGCATTTCACGGTATCAGGTCCCCTATCAAACATCATGTAAGATACCTCATTGGATAGGAAATTGAATTATATCTTTCATTTGGGTACCCTTAGATGGTGGTGCAAATATTCATTGGTACCCTCAGACTAGTTTGATTGTGAAAAACTCATTACAGAGCTAATATGTATACTACCTAGTGACGTTATTTGGCATTTTACGGTATCAGGTCCCCTATCAAACATCATGTAAGATACCTCATTGGATAGGAAATTGAATTATCTTTCATTTGGGTACCCTTAGATGGTGGTGCAAATATTCATTGGTACCCTCAGACTAGTTTGATTGTGAAAAACTCATTACAGAGCTAATATGTATAGTACCTAGTGACGTTATTTGGCATTTCACGGTATCAGGTCCCCTATCAAACATCATGTAAGATACCTCATTGGATAGGAAATTGAATTATCTTTCATTTGGGTACCCTTAGATGGTGGTGCAAATATTCATTGGTACCCTCAGACTAGTTTGATTGTGAAAAACTCATTACAGAGCTAATATGTATACTACATATTGACGTTATTTGGCATTTTACGGTATCAGGTCCCCTATCAAACATCATGTAAGATACCTCATTGGATAGGAAATTGAATTATCTTTCATTTGGGTACCCTTAGATGGTGGTGCAAATATTCCTTGGTACCCTCAGACTAGTTTGATTGTGAAAAACTCATTACAGAGCTAATATGTATACTACTTAGTGACGCTATTTGGCATTTTACGGTATCAGGTCCCTTATCAAACATCATGTAAGATACCTCATTGGATAGGAAATTGAATTATCTTTCATTTGGGTACCCTTATATGGTGGTGCAAATATTCCTTGCTACCCTCAGACTAGTTTGATTGTGAAAAACTAATAACAGAGCTAATATGTATACTACCTAGTGACGTTATTTGGCATTTTACGGTATCAGGTCCCCTATCAAACATCATGTAAGATACCTCATTGGATAGGAAATTGAATTATCTTTCATTTGGGTACCCTTAGATGGTGGTGCAAATATTCATTGGTACCCTCAGACTAGTTTGATTGTGAAAAACTCATTACAGAGCTAATATGTATAGTACCTAGTGACGTTATTTGGCATTTCACGGTATCAGGTCCCCTATCAAACATCATGTAAGATACCTCATTGGATAGGAAATTAAATTATCTTTCATTTGGGTACCCTTATATGGTGGTGCAAATATTCCTTGGTACCCTCAGACTAGTTTGATTGTGAAAAACTCAATACAGAGCTAATATGTATACTACCTAGTGACGTTATTTGGCATTTTACGGTATCAGGTCCCCTATCAAACATCATGTAAGATACCTCATTGGATAGGAAATTAAATTATTTTTTAATTGGATACCCTTAGATGGTGGTGCAAATATTCCTTGGTACCCTCAGACTAGTTTGATTGTGAAAAACTCATTACAGAGCTAATATGTATACTACATATTGACGTTATTTGGCATTTTACGGTATCAGGTAACCTATCAAACATCATGTAAGATACCTCATTGGATAGGAAATTGAATTATCTTTCATTTGGGTACCCTTAGATGGTGGTGCAAATATTCCTTGGTACCCTCAGACTAGTTTGATTGTGAAAAACTCATTACAGAGCTAATATGTATACTACTTAGTGACGCTATTTGGCATTTTACGGTATCAGGTCCCTTATCAAACATCATGTAAGATACCTCCTTGGATAGGAAATTGAATTATCTTTCATTTGGGTACCCTTATATGGTGGTGCAAATATTCCTTGCTACCCTCAGACTAGTTTGATTGTGAAAAACTAATAACAGAGCTAATATGTATACTACCTAGTGACGTTATTTGGCATTTTACGGTATCAGGTCCCCTATCAAACATCATGTAAGATACCTCATTGTATAGGAAATTGAATTATCTTTCATTTGGGTACCCTTATATGGTGGTGCAAATATTCCTTGGTACCCTCAGACTAGTTTGATTGTGAAAAACTCATTACAGAGCTAATATGTATACTACATAGTGACGTTATTTGGCATTTTACGGTATCAGGTCCCCTATCAAACATCATGTAAGATACCTCATTGGATAGGAAATTGAATTATCTTTCATTTTGGGTACCCTTAGATGGTGGTGCAAATATTCCTTGCTACCCTCAGACTAGTTTGATTGTGAAAAACTCATTACAGAGCTAATATGTATACTACCTAGTGACGTTATTTGGCATTTAACGGTATCAGGTCCCCTATCAAACATCATGTAAGATACCTCATTGGATAGGAAATTGAATTATATTTTAATTGGGTACCCTTATATGGTGGTGCAAATATTCCTTGCTACCCTCAGACTAGTTTGATTGTGAAAAACTCATTACAGAGCTAATATGTATAGTACCTAGTGACGTTATTTGGCATTTCACGGTATCAGGTCCCCTATCAAACATCATGTAAGATACCTCATTGGATAGGAAATTGAATTATCTTTCATTTGGGTACCCTTAGATGGTGGTGCAAATATTCATTGGTACCCTCAGACTAGTTTGATTGTGAAAAACTCATTACAGAGCTAATATGTACACTACCTAGTGACGTTATTTGGCATTTTACGGTATCAGGTCCCCTATCAAACATCATGTAAGATACCTCATTGGATAGGAAATTGAATTATCTTTCATTTCGGTGCGCTTAGATGGTGGTGCAAATATTCCTTGGTACCCTCAGACTAGTTTGATTGGGAAAAACTCATTACAGAGCTAATATGTATACTACCTAGTGACGTTATTTGGCATTTTACGGTATCAGGTCCCCTATCAAACATCATGTAAGATACCTCATTGGATAGGAAATTTAATTATCTTTCATTTATGTACCCTTAGATGGTGGTGCAAATATTCCTTGCTACCCTCAGACTAGTTTGATTGTGAAAAACTCATTACAGAGCTAATATGTATACTACATAGTGACGTTATTTGGCATTTTACGGTATCAGGTCCCCTATCAAACATCATGTAAGATACCTCATTTGATAGGACATTAAATTATCTTTCATTTGGGTACCCTTATATGGTGGTGCAAATATTCCTTGCTACCCTCAGACTAGTTTGATTGTGAAAAACTCAATACAGAGCTAATATGTATACTACCTAGTGACGTTATTTGGCATTTTACGGTATCAGGTCCCCTATCAAACATCATGTAAGATACCTCATTGGATAGGAAATTGAATTATCTTTTATTTGGGTACCCTTATATGGTGGTGCAAATATTCCTTGCTACCCTCAGACTAGTTTGATTGTGAAAAACTCATTACAGAGCTAATATGTATAGTACCTAGTGACGTTATTTGGCATTTCACGGTATCAGGTCCCCTATCAAACATCATGTAAGATACCTCATTGGATAGGAAATTGAATTATCTTTCATTTGGGTACCCTTAGATGGTGGTGCAAATATTCATTGGTACCCTCAGACTAGTTTGATTGTGAAAAACTCATTACAGAGCTAATATGTATACTACATAGTGACAGCTATTTGGCATTTTACGGTATCAGGTCCCCTATCAAACATCATGTAAGATACCTCATTGGATAGGAAATTGAATTATCTTTCATTTCGGTGCGCTTAGATTGTGGTGCAAATATTCCTTGGTACCCTCAGACTAGTTTGATTGGGAAAAACTCATTACAGAGCTAATATGTATACTACCTAGTGACGTTATTTGGCATTTTACGGTATCAGGTCCCCTATCAAACATCATGTAAGATACCTCATTGGATAGGAAATTGAATTATCTTTCATTTGGGTACCCTTAGATGGTGGTGCAAATATTCATTGGTACCCTCAGACTAGTTTGATTGTGAAAAACTCATTACAGAGCTAATATGTATACTACCTAGTGACGTTATTTGGCATTTTACGGTATCAGGTCCCCTATCAAACATCATGTAAGATACCTCATTGGATAGGAAATTGAATTATCTTTCATTTCGGTGCGCTTAGATGGTGGTGCAAATATTCCTTGGTACCCTCAGACTAGTTTGATTGTGAAAAACTCAATACAGAGCTAATATGTATACTACCTAGTGACGTTATTTGGCATTTTACGGTATCAGGTCCCCTATCAAACATCATGTAAGATACCTCATTGGATAGGAAATTAAATTATTTTTTAATTGGATACACTTAGATGGTGGTGCAAATTTTCCTTGGTACCCTCAGACTAGTTTGATTGTGAAAAACTCATTACAGAGCTAATATGTATACTACCTAGTGACGTTATTTGGCATTTTACGGTATCAGGTCCCCTATCAAACATCATGTAAGATACCTCATTGTTTAGGAAATTGAATTATCTTTCATTTGGGTACCCTTATATGGTGGTGCAAATATTCCTTGGTACCCTCAGACTAGTTTGATTGTGAAAAACTCATTACAGAGCTAATATGTATACTACATAGTGACGTTATTTGGCATTTTACGGTATCAGGTCCCCTATCAAACATCATGTAAGATACCTCAAGGATAGGAAATTGAATTATCTTTCAATTGGGTACCCTTATATGGTGGTGCAAATATTCCTTGCTACCCTCAGACTAGTTTGATTGTGAAAAACTCATTACAGAGCTAATATGTATACTACATAGTGACGTTATTTGGCATTTACGGTATCAGTTCAACTATCAAACATCTTGTAAGATACCTCATTGGATAGGAAATTGAATTATCTTTCATTTGGGTACCCTTAGATGGTGGTGCAAATATTCCTTGGTACCCTCAGACTAGTTTGATTGTGAAAAACTCATTACAGAGCTAATATGTATACTACCTAGTGACGTTATTTGGCATTTTACGGTATCAGGTCCCCTATCCAACATCATGTAAGATACCTCATTGGATAGGAAATTAAATTATCTTTCATTTGGGTACCATTATATGGTGGTGCAAATATTCCTTGGTACCCTCAGACTAGTTTGATTGTGAAAAACTCATTACAGAGCTAATATGTATACTACCTAGTGACGTTATTTGGCATTTTACGGTATCAGGTCCCCTATCAAACATCATGTAAGATACCTCATTGGATAGGAAATTGAATTATTTTTTAATTGGGTACCCTTAGATGGTGGTGCAAATATTCCTTGGTACCCTCAGACTAGTTTGATTGTGAAAAACTCATTACAGAGCTAATATGTATACTACATAGTGACGTTATTTGGCATTTTACGGTATCAGGTCCCCTATCCAACATCATGTAAGATACCTCATTGGATAGGAAATTGAATTATCTTTCATTTGGGTACCCTTATATGGTGGTGCAGATATTCCTTGGTACCCTCAGACTAGTTTGATTGTGAAAAACTCATTACAGAGCTAATATGTATACTACCTAGTGACGTTATTTGGCATTTTACGGTATCAGGTCCCCTATCAAACATCATGTAAGATACCTCATTGGATAGGAAATTGAATTATTTTTTAATTGGGTACCCTTAGATGGTGGTGCAAATATTCCTTGGTACCCTCAGACTAGTTTGATTGTGAAAAACTCATTACAGAGCTAATATGTATACTACATAGTGACGTTATTTGGCATTTTACGGTATCAGGTCCCCTATCAAACATCAAGTAAGATA
Source organism: Gibbula magus (assembly GCA_936450465.1). Taxonomy (NCBI): domain Eukaryota; kingdom Metazoa; phylum Mollusca; class Gastropoda; order Trochida; family Trochidae; genus Gibbula; species Gibbula magus. The sequence goes on along the minus strand of OW388305.1, from coordinate 46,188,339 downwards.
CTTCATTGGCTAGGAAATTGAATTATCTTTTATTTGGGTACCCTTAGATGGTGGTGCAAATATTCCTTGGTACCCTCAGACTAGTTTGATTGTGAAAAACTCATAACAGAGCTAATATGTATACTACCTAGTGACGCTATTTGGCATTTTACGGTATCAGGTCCCCTATCAAACATCATGTAAGATACCTCATTGGACAGGAAATTGAATTATCTTTCATTTGGGTACTGTTATATGGTGGTGCAAATATTCCTTGCTACCCTCAGACTAGTTTGATTGTGAAAAACTCATAACAGAGCTAATATGTATACTACATAGTGACGTTATTTGGCATTTTACGGTATCAGGTCCCCTATCCAACATCATGTAAGATACCTCATTGGATAGGAAATTAAATTATCTTTCATTTGGGTACCCTTATAAGGTGGTGCAAATATTCCTTGGTACCCTCAGACTAGTTTGATTGTGAAAAACTCATTACAGAGCTAATATGTATACTACCTAGTGACGTTATTTGGCATTTTACAGTATCAGGTCCCCTATCAAACATCATGTAAGATACCTCATTGGATAGGAAATTGAATTATTTTTTAATTGGGTACCCTTAGATGGTGGTGCAAATATTCCTTGGTACCCTCAGACTAGTTTGATTGTGAAAAACTCATTACAGAGCTAATATGTATACTACATAGTGACGTTATTTGGCATTTTACGGTATCAGGTCCCCTATCAAACATCATGTAAGATACCTCATTGGATAGGAAATTGAATTATCTTTTATTTGGGTACCCTTAGATGGTGGTGCAAATATTCCTTGGTACCCTCAGACTAGTTTGATTGTGAAAAACTCATTACAAAGCTAATATGTATACTACCTAGTGACGCTATTTGGCATTTTACGGTATCAGGTCCCCTATCAAACATCATGTAAGATACCTCATTGGATAGGAAATTGAATTATCTTTCATTTGGGTACCCTTATATGGTGGTGCAAATATTCCTTGGTACCCTCAGACTAGTTTGATTGTGAAAAACTCATTACAGAGCTAATATGTATACTACCTAGTGACGCTATTTGGCATTTTATGGTATCAGGTCCCCTATCAAACATCATGTAAGATACCTCATTGGATAGGAAATTGAATTATCTTTCATTTGGGTACCCTTAGACGGTGGTGCAAATATTCCTTGGTACCCTCAGACTAGTTTGATTGTGAAAAACTCATTACAGAGCTAATATGTATACTACCTAGTGACGTTATTTGGCATTTTACGGTATCAGGTCCCCTATCCAACATCATGTAAGATACCTCATTGGATAGGAAATTAAATTATCTTTCATTTGGGTACCCTTATATGGTGGTGCAAATATTCCTTGGTACCCTCAGACTAGTTTGATTGTGAAAAACTCATTACAGAGCTAATATGTATACTACATAGTGACGTTATTTGGCATTTTACGGTATCAGGTCCCCTATCAAAACATCATGTAAGATACCTCATTGGATAGGAAATCGAATTATCTTTTATTTGGGTACCCTTAGATGGTGGTGCAAATATTCCTTGGTACCCTCAGACTAGTTTGATTGTGAAAAACTCATTACAGAGCTAATATGTATACTACCTAGTGACGCTATTTGGCATTTTACGGTATCAGGTCCCCTATCAAACATCATGTAAGATACCTCATTGGATAGGAAATTGAATTATCTTTCATTTCGGTGCGCTTAGATGGTGGTGCAAATATTCCTTGGTACCCTCAGACTAGTTTGATTGGGAAAAACTCATTACAGAGCTAATATGTATACTACCTAGTGACGTTATTTGGCATTTTACGGTATCAGGTCCCCTATCAAACATCATGTAAGATACCTCATTGGATAGGAAATTGAATTATTTTTCTATTTGGGTACCCTTATATGGTGGTGCAAATATTCCTTGGTACCCTCAGACTAGTTTGATTGTGAAAAACTCATTACAGAGCTAATATGTATACTACCTAGTGACGTTATTTGGCATTTTACGGTATCAGGTCCCCTATCAAACATCATGTAAGATACCTTATTGGATAGGAAATTGAATTATCTTTCATTTGGGTACCCTTATATGGTGGTGCAAATATTCCTTGGTACCCTCAGACTAGTTTGATTGTGAAAAACTCATTACAGAGCTAATATGTATACTACATAGTGACGTTACTTGGCATTTCACGGTATCAGGTCCCCTATCAAACATCATGTAAGATACCTCATTGGATAGGAAATTGAATTATCTTTCATTTTGGGTAGCCTTAGATGGTGGTGCAAATATTCCTTGCTACCCTCAGACTAGTTTGATTGTGAAAAACTCATTACAGAGCTAATATGTATACTACCTAGTGACGTTATTTGGCATTTAACGGTATCAGGTCCCCTATCAAACATCATGTAAGATACCTCATTGGATAGGAAATTGAATTATATTTTAATTGGGTACCCTTATATGGTGGTGCAAATATTCCTTGCTACCCTCAGACTAGTTTGATTGTGAAAAACTCATTACAGAGCTAATATGTATACTACCTAGTGACGTTATTTGGCATTTAACGGTATCAGGTCCCCTATCAAACATCTTGTAAGATACCTCATTGGATAGGAAATTGAATTATCTTTCATTTGGGTACCCTTAGATGGTGGTGCAAATATTCCTTGGTACCCTCAGACTAGTTTGATTGTGAAAAACTCATTACAGAGCTAATATGTATACTACATAGTGACGTTATTTGGCATTTTACGGTATCAGGTCCCCTATCAAAACATCATGTAAGATACCTCATTGGATAGGAAATCGAATTATCTTTTATTTGGGTACCCTTAGATGGTGGTGCAAATATTCCTTGGTACCCTCAGACTAGTTTGATTGTGAAAAACTCATTACAGAGCTAATATGTATACTACCTAGTGACGCTATTTGGCATTTTACGGTATCAGGTCCCCTATCAAACATCATGTAAGATACCTCATTGGATAGGAAATTGAATTATCTTTCATTTCGGTGCGCTTAGATGGTGGTGCAAATATTCCTTGGTACCCTCAGACTAGTTTGATTGGGAAAAACTCATTACAGAGCTAATATGTATACTACCTAGTGACGTTATTTGGCATTTTACGGTATCAGGTCCCCTATCAAACATCATGTAAGATACCTCATTGGATAGGAAATTGAATTATTTTTCTATTTGGGTACCCTTATATGGTGGTGCAAATATTCCTTGGTACCCTCAGACTAGTTTGATTGTGAAAAACTCATTACAGAGCTAATATGTATACTACCTAGTGACGTTATTTGGCATTTTACGGTATCAGGTCCCCTATCAAACATCATGTAAGATACCTCATTGGATAGGAAATTGAATTATCTTTCATTTGGGTACCCTTATATGGTGGTGCAAATATTCCTTGGTACCCTCAGACTAGTTTGATTGTGAAAAACTCATTACAGAGCTAATATGTATACTACATGGTGACGTTACTTGGCATTTCACGGTATCAGGTCCCCTATCAAACATCATGTAAGATACCTCATTGGATAGGAAATTGAATTATCTTTCATTTTGGGTAGCCTTAGATGGTGGTGCAAATATTCCTTGCTACCCTCAGACTAGTTTGATTGTGAAAAACTCATTACAGAGCTAATATGTATACTACCTAGTGACGTTATTTGGCATTTAACGGTATCAGGTCCCCTATCAAACATCATGTAAGATACCTCATTGGATAGGAAATTGAATTATATTTTAATTGGGTACCCTTATATGGTGGTGCAAATATTCCTTGCTACCCTCAGACTAGTTTGATTGTGAAAAACTCATTACAGAGCTAATATGTATACTACCTAGTGACGTTATTTGGCATTTAACGGTATCAGGTCCCCTATCAAACATCTTGTAAGATACCTCATTGGATAGGAAATTGAATTATCTTTCATTTGGGTACCCTTAGATGGTGGTGCAAATATTCCTTGGTACCCTCAGACTAGTTTGATTGTGAAAAACTCATTACAGAGCTAATATGTATACTACATAGTGACGTTATTTGGCATTTTACGGTATCAGGTCCCCTATCAAAACATCATGTAAGATACCTCATTGGATAGGAAATCGAATTATCTTTTATTTGGGTACCCTTAGATGGTGGTGCAAATATTCCTTGGTACCCTCAGACTAGTTTGATTGTGAAAAACTCATTACAGAGCTAATATGTATACTACATAGTGACAGCTATTTGGCATTTTACGGTATCAGGTCCCCTATCAAACATCATGTAAGATACCTCATTGGATAGGAAATTGAATTATCTTTCATTTGGGTACCCTTATATGGTGGTGCAAATATTCCTTGCTACCCTCAGACTAGTTTGATTGTGAAAAACTCATTACAGAGCTAATATGTATACTACCTAGTGACGTTATTTGGCATTTTACGGTATCAGGTCCCCTATCAAACATCATGTAAGATACCTCATTGGATAGGAAATTGAATTATCTTTCATTTTGGGTACCCTTAGATGGTGGTGCAAATATTCCTTGCTACCCTCAGACTAGTTTGATTGTGAAAAACTCATTACAGAGCTAATATGTATACTACCTAGTGACGTTATTTGGCATTTAACGGTATCAGGTCCCCTATCAAACATCATGTAAGATACCTCATTGGATAGGAAATTGAATTATATTTTAATTGGGTACCCTTATATGGTGGTGCAAATATTCCTTGCTACCCTCAGACTAGTTTGATTGTGAAAAACTCATTACAGAGCTAATATGTATACTACCTAGTGACGTTATTTGGCATTTAACGGTATCAGGTCCCCTATCAAACATCTTGTGAGATACCTCATTGGATAGGAAATTGAATTATCTTTCATTTTGGGTACCCTTAGATGGTGGTGCAAATATTCCTTGCTACCCTCAGACTAGTTTGATTGTGAAAAACTCATTACAGAGCTAATATGTATACTACCTAGTGACGTTATTTGGCATTTAACGGTATCAGGTCCCCTATCAAACATCTTGTGAGATACCTCATTGGATAGGAAATTGAATTATCTTTCATTTGGGTACCCTTAGATGGTGGTGCAAATATTCCTTGGTACCCTCAGACTAGTTTGATTGTGAAAAACTCATTACAGAGCTAATATGTATACTACATAGTGACGTTATTTGGCATTTTACGGTATCAGGTCCCCTATCCAACATCATGTAAGATACCTCATTGGATAGGAAATTGAATTATCTTTCATTTGGGTACCCTTAAATGGTGGTGCAAATATTTCTTGGTACCCTCAAAATAGTTTGATTGTGAATACTCGTTACAGAGCTAATATGTATACTACCTAGCGACGTTATTTGGCATTTTACGGTATCAGGTCCCCTATCAAACATCATGTAAGATACCTCATTGGATAGGAAATTGAATTATCTTTCATTTGGGTACCCTTAGATGGTGGTGCAAACATTCCTTGGTACCCTCAGACTAGTTTGATTGTGAAAAACTCATTACAGAGCTAATATGTATACTACATAGTGACGTTATTTGGCATTTTACGGTATCAGGTCCCCTATCCAACATCATGTAAGATACCTCATTGGATAGGAAATTAAATTATCTTTCATTTGGGTACCCTTAAATGGTGGTGCAAATATTCCTTGGTACCCTCAGACTAGTTTGATTGTGAAAAACTCATTACAGAGCTAATATGTATACTACCTAGTGACGTTATTTGGCATTTTACGGTATCAGGTCCCCTATCAAACATCATGTAAGATACCTCATTGGATAGGAAATTGAATTATTTTTTAATTGGGTACCCTTAGATGGTGATGCAAATATTCCTTGGTACCCTCAGACTAGTTTGATTGTGAAAAACTCATTACAGAGCTAATATGTATACTACATAGTGACGTTATTTGGCATTTTACGGTATCAGGTCCAATATCAAACATCATGTAAGATACCTCATTGGATAGGAAATTGAATTATCTTTTATTTGGGTACCATTAGATGGTGGTGCAAATATTCCTTGGTACCCTCAGACTAGTTTGATTGTGAAAAACTCATTACAGAGCTAATATGTATACTACCTAGTGACGCTATTTGGCATTTACCGGATCAGGTCCCCTATCAAACATCATGTAAGATACCTCATTGGATAGGAAATTGAATTATCTTTCATTTGGGTACCCTTATATGGTGGTGCAAATATTTCTTGGTACCCTCAAAATAGTTTGATTGTGAATACTCGTTACAGAGCTAATATGTATACTACCTAGCGACGTTATTTGGCATTTTACGGTATCAGGTCCCCTATCAAACATCATGTAAGATACCTCATTGGATAGGAAATTGAATTTTCTTTCATTTCGGTACGCTTAGATGGTGGTGCAAATATTCCTTGCTACCCTCAGACTAGTTTGATTGTGAAAAACTCATTACAGAGCTAATATGTATACTACATAGTGACGTTATTTGGTATTTTACGGTATCAGGTCCCCTATCAAACATCATGTAAGATACCTCATTGGATAGGAAATTGAATTATCTTTCATTTGGGTACCCTTAGATGATGGTGCAAATATTCCTTGGTACCCTCAGACTAGTTTGATTGTGAAAAACTCATTACAGAGCTAATATGTATACTATATAGTGACGTTTTTTGGCATTTTACGGTATCAGGTCCCCTATCAAACATCATGTAAGATACCTCATTGGATAGGAAATTGAATTATCATTCCTTTGGGTACCCTTAGATGGTGGTGCAAATATTCCTTGCTACCCTCAGACTAGTTTGATTGTGAAAAACTCATTACAGAGCTAATATGTATACTACCTAATGACGTTATTTGGCATTTAACGGTATCAGGTCCCATATCAAACATCATGTAAGATACCTCATTGGATAGGAAATTGAATTATATTTTAATTGGATACCCTTATATGGTGGTGCAAATATTCCTTGCTACCCTCAGACTAGTTTGATTGTGAAAAACTCATTACAGAGCTAATATGTATACTACATAGTGACGTTATTTGGCATTTACGGTATCAGTTCCCCTATCAAACATCTTGTAAGATACCTCATTGGATAGGAAATTGAATTATCTTTCATTTGGGTACCCTTATATGGTGGTGCAAATATTCCTTGCTACCCTCAGACTAGTTTGATTGTGAAAAACTCATTACAGAGCTAATATGTATACTACCTAGTGACGTTATTTGGCATTTTACGGTATCAGGTCCCCTATCAAACATCATGTAAGATACCTCATTGGATAGGAAATTGAATTATCATTCATTTGGGTACCCTTAGATGGTGGTGCATATATTCCTTGGTATCCTCAGACTAGTTTGATTGTGAAAAACTCATTACAGAGCTAATATGTATACTACCTAGTGACGTTATTTGGCATATTACGGTATCAGGTCCCCACTCAAACATCATGTAAGATACCTCATTGGATAGGAAATTGAATTATATTTTAATTGGGTACCCTTAGATGGTGGTGCAAATATTCTTTGGTACCCTCAGACTAGTTTGATTGTGAAAAACTCATTACAGAGCTAATATGTATACTACATAGTGACGTTATTTGGCATTTACGGTATCAGTTCCCCTATCAAACATCTTGTAAGATACCTCATTGGATAGGAAATTGAATTATCTTTCATTTGGGTACCCTTAGATGGTGGTGCAAATATTCCTTGGTACCCTCAGACTAGTTTGATTGTGAAAAACTCATTACAGAGCTAATATGTATACTACATAGTGACGTTATTTGGCATTTACGGTATCAGTTCCCCTATCAAACATCTTGTAAGATACCTCATTGGATAGGAAATTGAATTATCTTTCATTTGGGTACCCTTAGTTGGTGGTGCAAATATTCCTTGGTACCCTCAGACTAGTTTGATTGTGAAAAACTCATTACAGAGCTAATATGTATACTACCTAGTGACGTTATTTGGCATATTACATTATCAGGTCCCCTATCAAACATCATGTAAGATACCTCATTGGATAGGAAATTAAATTATCTTTCATTTGGGTACCCTTATATGGTGGTGCAAATATTCCTTGGTACCCTCAGACTAGTTTGATTGTGAAAAACTCATTACAGAGCTAATATGTATACTACCTAGTGACGTTATTTGGCATTTTACATTATCAGGTCCCCTATCAAACATCATGTAAGATACCTCATTGGATAGGAAATTGAATTACCTTTTATTTGGGTACCCTTAGATGGTGGTGAAAATATTCCTTGGTACCCTCAGACTAGTTTGATTGTGAAAAACTCATTACAGAGCTAATATGTATACTACCTAGTGACGCTATTTGGCATTTTACGGTATCAGGTCCGCTATCAAACATCATGTAAGATACCTCATTGGATAGGAAATTAAATTATCTTTCATTTGGGTACCCTTATATGGTGGTGCAAATATTCCTTGCTACCCTCAGACTAGTTTGATTGTGAAAAACTCATTACAGAGCTAATATGTATACTACCTAGTGACGTTATTTGGCATTTTACGGTATCAGGTCCCCTATCAAACATCATGTAAGATACCTCATTGGATAGGAAATTGAATTATCTTTCATTTGGGTACCGTTATATGGTGGTGCAAATATTCCTTGGTACCCTCAGACTAGTTTGATTGTGAAAAACTCATTACAGAGCTAATATGTATACTACCTAGTGACGTTATTTGGCATTTTACGGTATCAGGTCCCCTATCAAACATCATGTAAGATACCTCATTGGATAGGAAATTGAATTATTTTTTAATTGGGTACCCTTAGATGGTGGTGCAAATATTCCTTGGTACCCTCAGACTAGTTTGTTTGTGAAAAACTCATTACAGAGCTAATATGTATACTACATAGTGACGTTATTTGGCATTTTACGGTATCAGGTCCCCTATCAAACATCATGTAAGATACCTCATTGGATAGGAAATTGAATTATCTTTTATTTGGGTACCCTTAGATGGTGGTGCAAATATTCCTTGGTACCCTCAGACTAGTTTGATTGTGAAAAACTCATTACAGAGCTAATATGTATACTACCTAGTGACGCTATTTGGCATTTTACGGTATCAGGTCCCCTATCAAACATCATGTAAGATACCTCATTGGATAGGAAATTGAATTATCTTTCATTTGGGTACCCTTATATGGTGGTGCAAATATTTCTTGGTACCCTCAAAATAGTTTGATTGTGAATACTCGTTACAGAGCTAATATGTATACTACACAGTGACGTTATTTGGTATTTTACGGTATCAGGTCCCCTATCAAACATCATGTAAGATACCTCATTGGATAGGAAATTGAATTATCTTTCATTTGGGTACCCTTAGATGATGGTGCAAATATTCCTTGGTACCCTCAGACTAGTTTGATTGTGAAAAACTCATTACAGAGCTAATATGTATACTACATAGTGACGTTATTTGGCATTTTACGGAATCAGGTCCCCTATCAAACATCATGTAAGATACCTCATTGGATAGGAAATTGAATTATCATTCCTTTGGGTACCCTTAGATGGTGGTGCAAATATTCCTTGCTACCCTCAGACTAGTTTGATTGTGAAAAACTCATTACAGAGCTAATATGTATACTACCTAGTGACGTTATTTGGCATTTAACGGTATCAGGTCCCATATCAAACATCATGTAAGATACCTCATTGGATAGGAAATTGAATTATATTTTAATTGGATACCCTTATATGGTGGTGCAAATATTCCTTGCTACCCTCAGACTAGTTTGATTGTGAAAAACTCATTACAGAGCTAATATGTATACTACATAGTGACGTTATTTGGCATTTACGGTATCAGTTCCCCTATCAAACATCATGTAAGATACCTCATTGGATAGGACATTGAATTATCTTTCATTTGGGTACCCTTAGATGATGGTGCAAATATTCCTTGGTACCCTCAGACTAGTTTGATTGTGAAAAACTCATTACAGAGCTAATATGTATACTACATAGTGACGTTATTTGGCATTTTACGGTATCAGGTCCCCTATCAAACATCATGTAAGATACCTCATTGGATAGGAAATTGAATTATCATTCCTTTGGGTACCCTTAGATGGTGGTGCAAATATTCCTTGCTACCCTCAGACTAGTTTGATTGTGAAAAACTCATTACAGAGCTAATATGTATACTACCTAGTGACGTTATTTGGCATTTAACGGTATCAGGTCCCATATCAAACATCATGTAAGATACCTCATTGGATAGGAAATTGAATTATATTTTAATTGGATACCCTTATATGGTATTGCAAATATTCCTTGGTACCCTCAGACTAGTTTGATTGTGAAAAACTCATTACAGAGCTAATATGTATACTACATAGTGACGTTATTTGGCATTTACGGTATCAGTTCCCCTATCAAACATCTTGTAAGATACCTCATTGGATAGGAAATTGAATTAACTTTCATTTGGGTACCCTTAGATGGTGGTGCAAATATTCCTTGGTACCCTCAGACTAGTTTGATTGTGAAAAACTCATTACAGAGCTAATATGTATACTACCTAGTGACGTTATTTGGCATTTTACGGTATCAGGTCCCCTATCCAACATCATGTAAGATACCTCATTGGATAGGAAATTAAATTATCTTTCATTTGGGTACCCTTATATGGTGGTGCAAATATTCCTTGGTACCCTCAGACTAGTTTGATTGTGAAAAACTCATTACAGAGCTAATATGTATACTACATAGTGACGTTATTTGGCATTTTACGGTATCAGGTCCCCTATCAAACATCATGTAAGATACTTCATTGGATAGGAAATTGAATTAATTTTTAATTGGGTACCCTTAGATGGTGGTGCAAATATTCCTTGGTACCCTCAGACTAGTTTGATTGTGAAAAACTCATTACAGAGCTAATATGTATACTACATAGTGACGTTATTTGGCATTTTACGGTATCAGGTCCCCTATCAAACATCATGTAAGATACCTCATTGGATAGGAAATTGAATTATCTTTTATTTGGGTACCCTTAGATTGTGGTGCAAATATTCCTTGGTACCCTCAGACTAGTTTGATTGTGAAAAACTCATTACAGAGCTAATATGTATACTACCTAGTGACGCTATTTGGCATTTTACGGTATCAGGTCCCCTATCAAACATCATGTAAGATACCTCATTGGATAGGAAATTAAATTATCTTTTATTTGGGTACCCTTAGATGGTGGTGCAAATATTCCTTGGTACCCTCAGACTACAAATGTAGTTTGATTGTGAAAAACTCATTACAGAGCTAATATGTATACTACCTAGTGACGCTATTTGGCATTTTACGGTATCAGGTCCCCTATCAAACATCATGTAAGATACCTCATTGGATAGGAAATTGAATTATCTTTCATTTGGGTACCCTTATATGGTGGTGCAAATATTTCTTGGTACCCTCAAAATAGTTTGATTGTGAATACTCGTTACAGAGCTAATATGTATACTACCTAGCGACGTTATTTGGCATTTTACGGTATCAGGTCCCCTATCAAACATCATGTAAGATACCTCATTGGATAGGAAATTGAATTTTCTTTCATTTCGGTACGCTTAGATGGTGGTGCAAATATTCCTTGCTACCCTCAGACTAGTTTGATTGTGAAAAACTCATTACAGAGCTAATATGTATACTACATAGTGACGTTATTTGGTATTTTACGGTATCAGGTCCCCTATCAAACATCTTGTAAGATACCTCATTGGATAGGAAATTGAATTATCTTTCATTTGGGTACCCTTATATGGTGGTGCAAATATTCCTTGCTACCCTCAGACTAGTTTGATTGTGAAAAACTCATTACAGAGCTAATATGTATACTACCTAGTGACGTTATTTGGCATTTTACGGTATCAGGTCTCCTATCAAACATAATGTAAGATACCTCATTGGATAGGAAATTAAATTATCTTTCATTTCGGCGCGCTTAGATGGTGGCGCAAATATTCCTTGGTACCCTCAGACTAGTTTGATTGTGAAAAACTCATTACAGAGCTAATATGTATACTACGTTGTGACGTTATTTGGCATTTTACGGTATCAGGCCCCTATCAAACATCATGTAAGATACCTCATTGGATAGGAAATTGAATTATCTTTCATTTGGGTACCCTTATATGGTGGTGCAAATATTCCTTGCTACCCTCAGACTAGTTTGATTGTGAAAAACTCATTACAGAGCTAATATGTATACTACCTAGTGACGTTATTTGGCATTTTACGGTATCAGGTCCCCTATCAAACATGATGTAAGATACCTCATTGGATAGGAAATTGAATTATATTTCAATTGGGTACCCTTAGATGGTGGTGCAAATATTCCTTGGTACCCTCAGACTAGTTTGATTGTGAAAAACTCATTACAGAGCTAATATGTATACTACATAGTGACGTTATTTGGCATTTTACGGTATCAGGTCCCCTATCAAACATCATGTAAGATACCTCATTGGATAGGAAATTGAATTATCTTTTATTTGGGTACCCTTAGATGGTGGTGCAAATATTCCTTGGTACCCTCAGACTAGTTTGATTGTGAAAAACTCATTACAGAGCTAATATGTATACTACCTAGTGACGCTATTTGGCATTTTACGGTATCACGTCCCCTATCAAACATCATGTAAGATACCTCATTGGATAGGAAATTGAATTATCTTTCATTTGGATACCCTTATATGGTGGTGCAAATATTCCTTGGTACCCTCAGACTAGTTTGATTGTGAAAAACTCATTACAGAGCTAATATGTATACTACATAGTGACGTTATTTGGCATTGTACGGTATCAGGTCCCCTATCAAACATCATGTAAGATACCTCATTGGATAGGAAATTGAATTATCTTTAATTTTAGGTACCCTTAGATGGTGTTGCAAATATTCCTTGCTACCCTCAGACTAGTTTGATTGTGAAAAACTCATTACAGAGCTAATATGTATACTACATAGTGACGTTATTTGGCATTGTACGGTATCAGGTCCCCTATCAAACATCATGTAAGATACCTCATTGGATAGGAAATTGAATTATATTTTAATTGGGTACCCTTATATGGTGGTGCAAATATTCCTTGCTACCCTCAGACTAGTTTGATTGTGAAAAACTCATTACAGAGCTAATATGTATACTACATAGTGACGTTATTTGGCATTTACGGTATCAGTTCCCCTATCAAACATCTTGTAAGATACCTCATTGGATAGGAAATTGAATTATCTTTCATTTGGGTACCCTTAGATGGTGGTTCAAATATTCCTTGGTACCCTCAAACTAGTTGATTGTGAAAAACTCATTACAGAGCTAATATGTATACTACCTAGTGACGTTATTTGGCATTTTACGGTATCAGGTCCCCTATCCAACATCATGTAAGATACCTCATTGGATAGGAAATTAAATTATCTTTCATTTGGGTACCCTTATATGGTGGTGCAAATATTCCTTGCTACCCTCAGACTAGTTTGATTGTGAAAAACTCATTACAGAGCTAATATGTATACTACCTAGTGACGTTATTTGGCATTTTACGGTATCAGGTCCCCTATCAAACATCATGTAAGATACCTCATTGGATAGGAAATTGAATTATGTTTTAATTGGGTACCCTTAGATGGTGGTGCAAATATTCCTTGGTACCCTCAGACTAGTTTGATTGTGAAAAACTCATTACAGAGCTAATATGTATATTACATAGTGACGTTATTTGGCATTTTACGGTATCAGGTCCCCTATCAAACATCATGTAAGATACCTCATTGGATAGGAAATTGAATTATCTTTTATTTGGGTACCCTTAGATGGTGGTGCAAATATTCCTTGGTACCCTCAGACTAGTTTGATTGTGAAAAACTCATTACAGAGCTAATATGTATACTACCTAGCGACGTTATTTGGCATTTTACGGTATCAGGTCCCCTATCAAACATCATGTAAGATACCTCATTGGATAGGAAATTAAATTTTCTTTCATTTCGGTACGCTTAGATGGTGGTGCAAATATTCCTTGCTACCCTCAGACTAGTTTGATTGTAAAAAAAAAACTCATTACAGAGCTAATATGTATACTACATAGTGACGTTATTTGGTATTTTACGGTATCAGGTCCCCTATCAAACATCATGTAAGATACCTCATTGGATAGGAAATTGAATTATCTTTCATTTGGGTACCCTTAGATGATGGTGCAAATATTCCTTGCTACCCTCAGACTAGTTTGATTGTGAAAAACTCATTACAGAGCTAATATGTATACTACCTAGTGACGTTATTTGGCATTTTACGGTATCAGGTCTCCTATCAAACATCATGTAAGATACCTCATTGGATAGGAAATTAAATTATCTTTCATTTCGGCGCGCTTAGATGGTGGTGCAAATATTCCTTGGTACCCTCAGACTAGTTTGATTGTGAAAAACTCATTACAGAGCTAATATGTATACTACGTTGTGACGTTATTTGGCATTTTACGGTATCAGGCCCCTATCAAACATCATGTAAGATACCTCATTGGATAGGAAATTGAATTATCTTTCATTTGGGTACCCTTATATGGTGGTGCAAATATTCCTTGGTACCCTCAGACTAGTTTGATTGTGAAAAACTCATTACAGAGCTAATATGTATACTACATAGTGACGTTATTTGGCATTGTACGGTATCAGGTCCCCTATCAAACATCATGTAAGATACCTCATTGGATAGGAAATTGAATTATATTTTAATTGGGTACCCTTATATGGTGGTGCAAATATTCCTTGCTACCCTCAAACTAGTTTGATTGTGAAAAACTCATTACAGAGCTAATATGTATACTAAATAGTGACGTTATTTGGCATTTACGGTATCAGTTCCCCTATCAAACATCTTGTAAGATACCTCATTGGATAGGAAATTAAATTATCTTTCATTTGGGTACCCTTATATGGTGGTGCAAATATTCCTTGCTACCCTCAGACTAGTTTGATTGTGAAAAACTCATTACAGAGCTAATATGTATACTACCTAGTGACGTTATTTGGCATTTTACGGTATCAGGTCCCCTATCAAACATCATGTAAGATACCTCATTGGATAGGAAATTGAATTATTTTTTAATTGGGTACCCTTAGATGGTGGTGCAAATATTCCTTGGTACCCTCAGACTAGTTTGATTGTGAAAAACTCATTACAGAGCTAATATGTATACTACATAGTGACGTTATTTGGCATTTTACGGTATCAGGTCCCCTATCAAACATCATGTAAGATACCTCATTGGATAGGAAATTGAATTATCTTTTATTTGGGTACCCTTAGATGGTGGTGCAAATATTCCTTGGTACCCTCAGACTAGTTTGATTGTGAAAAACTCATTACAGAGCTAATATGTATAGTACCTAGTGACGCTATTTGGCATTTTACGGTATCAGGTCCCCTATCAAACATCATGTAAGATACCTCATTGGATAGGAAATTGAATTATCTTTCATTTGGGTACCCTTAGATGGTGGTGCAAATATTCCTTGCTACCCTCAGACTAGTTTGATTGTGAAAAACTCATTACAGAGCTAATATGTATACTACCTAGTGACGTTATTTGGCATTTTACGGTATCAAGTCCCCTATCAAACATGATGTAAGATACCTCATTGGATAGGAAATTGAATTATATTTTAATTGGCTACCCTTAGATGGTGGTGCAAATATTCCTTGGTACCCTCAGACTAGTTTGATTGTGAAAAACTCATTACAGAGCTAATATGTATACTACCTAGTGACGCTATTTGGCATTTTACGGTATCACGTCCCCTATCAAACATCATGTAAGATACCTCATTGGATAGGAAATTGAATTATCTTTCATTTGGGTACCCTTATATGGTGTTGCAAATATTCCTTGCTACCCTCAGACTAGTTTGATTGTGAAAAACTCATTACAGAGCTAATATGTATACTACATAGTGACGTTATTTGGCATTGTACGGTATCAGGTCCCCTATCAAACATCTTGTAAGATACCTCATTGGATAGGAAATTAAATTATCTTTCATTTGGGTACCCTTATATGGTGGTGCAAATATTCCTTGCTACCCTCAGACTAGTTTGATTGTGAAAAACTCATTACAGAGCTAATATGTATACTACATAGTGACGTTATTTGGCATTTTACGGTATCAGGTCCCCTATCAAACATCATGTAAGATACCTCATTGGATAGGAAATTGAATTATATTTTAATTGGGTACCCTTATATGGTGGTGCAAATATTCCTTGCTACCCTCAAACTAGTTTGATTGTGAAAAACTCATTACAGAGCTAATATGTATACTACATAGTGACGTTATTTGGCATTTACGGTATCAGTTCCCCTATCAAACATCTTGTAAGATACCTCATTGGATAGGAAATTAAATTATCTTTCATTTGGGTACCCTTAGATGGTGGTGCAAATATTCCTTGGTACCCTCAGACTAGTTTGATTGTGAAAAACTCATTACAGAGCTAATATGTATACTACATAGTGACGTTATTTGGCATTTACGGTATCAGTTCCCCTATCAAACATCTTGTAAGATACCTCATTGGATAGGAAATTGAGTTATCTTTCATTTGGGTACCCTTAGATGGTGGTGCAAATATTCCTTGGTACCCTCAAACTAGTTTGATTGTGAAAAACTCATTACAGAGCTAATATGTATACTACCTAGTGACGTTATTTGGCATTTTACGGTATCAGGTCCCCTATCCAACATCATGTAAGATACCTCATTGGATAGGAAATTAAATTATCTTTCATTTGGGTACCCTTATATGGTGGTGCAAATATTCCTTGCTACCCTCAGACTAGTTTGATTGTGAAAAACTCATTACAGAGCTAATATGTATACTACCTAGTGACGTTATTTGGCATTTTACGGTATCAGGTCCCCTATCAAACATCATGTAAGATACCTCATTGGATAGGAAATTGAATTATTTTTTAATTGGGTACCCTTAGATGGTGGTGCAAATATTCCTTGGTACCCTCAGACTAGTTTGATTGTGAAAAACTCATTACAGAGCTAATATGTATACTACATAGTGACGTTATTTGGCATTTTACGGTATCAGGTCCCCTATCACACATCATGTAAGATACCTCATTGGATAGGAAATTGAATTATCTTTTATTTGGGTACCCTTAGATGGTGGTGCAAATATTCCTTGGTACCCTCAGACTAGTTTGATTGTGAAAAACTCATTACAGAGCTAATATGTATACTACCTAGTGACGCTATTTGGCATTTTACGGTATCAGGTCCCCTATCAAACATCATGTAAGATACCTCATTGGATAGGAAATTGAATTATCTTTCATTTGTGTACCCTTAGATGGTGGTGCAAATATTCCTTGGTACCCTCAAAATAGTTTGATTGTGAATACTCATTACAGAGCTAATATTGACACTACCTAGTGACGCTATTTGGCATTTTAAGGTATCAGGTCCCATATCAAACATCTTGTAAGATACCGCATTGGATAGGAAATTGAATTATCTTTCATTTGGGTACCCTTAGATGGTGGTGCAAATATTCCTTGGTACCCTCAGACTAGTTTGATTGTGAAAAACTCATTACAGAGCTAATATGTATACTACCTAGTGACGTTATTTGGCATTTAACGGTATCAGGTCCCCTATCCAACATCATGTAAGATACCTCATTGGATAGGAAATTGAATTATCTTTCATTTGGGTACCCTTATATGGTGGTGCAAATATTCCTTGGTACCCTCAGACTAGTTTGTTTGTGAAAAACTCATTACAGAGCTAATATGTATACTACATAGTGACGTTATTTGGCATTTTACGGTATCAGGTCCCCTATCAAACATCATGTAAGATACCTCATTGGATAGGAAATTAAATTAACTTTCATTTGGGTACCCTTATAAAGCGGTGCAAATATTCCTTGGTACCCTCAGACTAGTTTGATTGTGAAAAACTCATTACAGAGCTAATATGTATACTACCTAGTGACGTTATTTGGCATTTTACGGTATCAGGTCCCCTATCAAACATCATGTAAGATACCTCATTGGATAGGAAATTGAATTATTTTTTAATTGGGTACCCTTAGATGGTGGTGCACATATTCCTTGGTACCCTCAGACTAGTTTGATTGTGAAAAACTCATTACAGAGCTAATATGTATACTACCTAGTGACGTTATTTGGCATTTTACGGTAGCAGGTCTCCTATCAAACATCATGTAAGATACCTCATTGGATAGGAAATTGAATTATTTTTTAATTGGGTACCCTTAGATGGTGGTGCAAATATTCCTTGGTACCCTCAGACTAGTTTGATTGTGAAAAACTCATTACAGAGCTAATGTGTATACTACATAGTGACGTTATTTGGCATTTTACGGTATCAGGTCCCCTATCAAACATCATGTTAGATACCTCATTGGATAGGAAATTAAATTATCTTTCATTTGGGTACCCTTATATGGTGGTGCAAATATTCCTTGGTACCCTCAGACTAGTTTGATTGTGAAAAACTCATTACAGAGCTAATATGTATACTACCTAGTGACGTTATTTGGCATTTTACGGTATCAGGTCCCCTATCAAACATCATGTAAGATACCTCATTGGATAGGAAATTGAATTATTTTTTAATTGGGTACCCTTAGATGGTGGTGCAAATATTCCTTGGTACCCTCAGACTAGTTTGATTGTGAAAAACTCATTACAGAGCTAATATGTATACTACATAGTGACGTTATTTGGCATTTTACGGTATCAGGTCCCCTATCAAACATCATGTAAGATACCTCATTGGATAGGAAATTGAATTATCTTTTATTTGGGTACCCTTAGATGGTGGTGCAAATATTCATTGGTACCCTCAGACTAGTTTGATTGTGAAAAACTCATTACAGAGCTAATATGTATACTACCTAGCGACGTTATTTGGCATTTTACGGTATCAGGTCCCCTATCAAACATCATGTAAGATACCTCATTGGATAGGAAATTGAATTTTCTTTCATTTCGGTACGCTTAGATGGTGGTGCAAATATTCCTTGCTACCCTCAGACTAGTTTGATTGTAAAAAAAAACTCATTACAGAGCTAATATGTATACTACATAGTGACGTTATTTGGTATTTTACGGTATCAGGTCCCCTATCAAACATCATGTAAGATACCTCATTGGATAGGAAATTGAATTATCTTTCATTTGGGTACCCTTAGATGATGGTGCAAATATTCCTTGCTACCCTCAGACTAGTTTGATTGTGAAAAACTCATTACAGAGCTAATATGTATACTACCTAGTGACGTTATTTGGCATGTTACGGTATCAGGTCTCCTATCAAACATCATGTAAGATACCTCATTGGATAGGAAATTAAATTATCTTTCATTTCGGTGCGCTTAGATGGTGGTGCAAATATTCCTTGGTACCCTCAGACTAGTTTGATTGTGAAAAACTCATTACAGAGCTAATGTGTATACTACATAGTGACGTTATTTGGCATTTTACGGTATCAGGTCCCCTATCAAACATCATGTAAGATACCTCATTGGATAGGAAATTAAATTATCTTTCATTTGGGTACCCTTATATGGTGGTGCAAATATTCCTTGCTACCCTCAGACTAGTTTCATTGTGAAAAACTCATTACAGAGCTAATATGTATACTACCTAGTGACGTTATTTGGCATTTTACGGTATCAGGTCCCCTATCAAACATCATGTAAGATACCTCATTGGATAGGAAATTGAATTATTTTTTAATTGGGTACCCTTAGATGGTGGTGCAAATATTCCTTGGTACCCTCAGACTAGTTTGATTGTGAAAAACTCATTACAGAGCTAATATGTATACTACATAGTGACGTTATTTGGCATTTTACGGTATCAGGTCCCCTATCAAACATCATGTAAGATACCTCATTGGATAGGAAATTGAATTATCTTTTATTTGGGTACCCTTAGATGGTGGTGCAAATATTCCTTGGTACCCTCAGACAAGTTTGATTGTGAAAAACTCATTACAGAGCTAATATGTATACTACCTAGCGACGTTATTTGGCATTTTACGGTATCAGGTCCCCTATCAAACATCATGTAAGATACCTCATTGGATAGGAAATTGAATTTTCTTTCATTTCGGTACGCTGAGATGGTGGTGCAAATATTCCTTGCTACCCTCAGACTAGTTTGATTGTAAAAAAAAACTCATTACAGAGCTAATATGTATACTACATAGTGACGTTATTTGGTATTTTACGGTTTCAGGTCCCCTATCAAACATCATGTAAGATACCTCATTGGATAGGAAATTGAATTATCTTTCATTTGGGTACCCTAAGATGATGGTGCAAATATTCCTTGCTACCCTCAGACTAGTTTGATTGTGAAAAACTCATTACAGAGCTAATATGTATACTACCTAGTGACGTTATTTGGCATTTTACGGTATCAGGTCTCCTATCAAACATCATGTAAGATACCTCATTGGATAGGAAATTAAATTATCTTTCATTTCGGCGCGCTTAGATGGTGGTGCAAATATTCCTTGGTACCCTCAGACTAGTTTGATTGTGAAAAACTCATTACAGAGCTAATATGTATACTACGTTGTGACGTTATTTGGCATTTTACGGTATCAGGCCCCTATCAAACATCATGTAAGATACCTCATTGGATAGGAAATTGAATTATCTTTCATTTCGGTACCCTTAGATGGTGGTGCAAATATTCCTTGGTACCCTCAGACTAGTTTGATTGTGAAAAACGCATTACAGAGCTAATATGTATACTACCTAGTGACGTTATTTGGCATTTTACGGTATCAGGTCCCCTATCAAACATGATGTAAGATACCTCATTGGATAGGAAATTGAATTATATTTTAATTGGGTACCCTTAGATGGTGGTGCAAGTATTCCTTGGTACCCTCAGACTAGTTTGATTGTGAAAAACTCATTACAGAGCTAATATGTATACTACATAGTGACGTTATTTGGCATTTTACGGTATCAGGTCCCCTATCAAACATCATGTAAGATACCTCATTGGATAGGAAATTGAAGTATCTTTTATTTGGGTACCCTTAGATGGTGGTGCAAATATTCCTTGGTACCCTCAGACTAGTTTGATTGTGAAAAACTCATTACAGAGCTAATATGTATACTACCTAGTGACGTTATTTGGCATTGTACGGTATCAGGTCCCCTATCAAACATCATGTAAGATACCTCGTTGGATAGGAAATTGAATTATATTTTAATTGGGTACCCTTATATGGTGGTGCAAATATTCCTTGCTACCCTCAGACTAGTTTGATTGTGAAAAACTCATTACAGAGCTAATATGTATACTACATAGTGACGTTATTTGGCATTTACGGTATCAGTTCCCCTATCAAACATCTTGTAAGATACCTCATTGGATAGGAAATTAAGTTATCTTTCATTTGGGTACCCTTAGATGGTGGTGCAAATATTCCTTGGTACCCTCAAACTAGTTTGATTGTGAAAAACTCATTACAGAGCTAATATGTATACTACCTAGTGACGTTATTTGGCATTTTACGGTATCAGGTCCCCTATCCAACATCATGTAAGATACCTCATTGGATAGGAAATTAAATTATCTTTCATTTGGATACCCTTAGATGGTGGTGCAAATATTCCTTGCTACCCTCAGACTAGTTTGATTGTGAAAAACTCATTACAGAGCTAATATGTATACTACCTAGTGACGTTATTTGGCATTTTACGGTATCAGGTCCCCTATCAAACATCATGTAAGATACCTCATTGGATAGGAAATTGAATTATCTTTCATTTGGGTACCCTTAGATGGTGGTGCAAATATTCCTTGGTACCCTCAGACTAGTTTGATTGTGAAAAACTCATTACAGAGCTAATATGTATACTACCTAGTGACGTTATTTGGCATTTTACGGTATCAGGTCCCCTATCCAACATCATGTAAGATACCTCATTGGATAGGAAATTAAATTATCTTTCATTTGGGTACCCTTAGATGGTGGTGCAAATATTCCTTGCTACCCTCAGACTAGTTTGATTGTGAAAAACTCATTACAGAGCTAATATGTATACTACCTAGTGACGTTATTTGGCATTTTACGGTATCAGGTCCCCTATCAAACATCATGTAAGATACCTCATTGGATAGGAAATTGAATTATCTTTCATTTGGGTACCCTTAGATGGTGGTGCAAATATTCCTTGGTACCCTCAGACTAGTTTGATTGTGAAAAACTCATTACAGAGCTAATATGTATACTACCTAGTGACGTTATTTGGCATTTTACGGTATCAGGTCCCCTATCCAACATCATGTAAGATACCTTATTGGATAGGAAATTGAATTATCTTTCATTTGGGTACCCTTAGATGGTGGTGCAAATATTCCTTGGTACCCTCAGACTAGTTTGATTGTGAAAAACTCATTACAGAGCTAATATGTATACTACATAGTGACGTTATTTGGCATTTTACGGTATCAGGTCCCCTATCAAACATCATGTAAGATACCTCATTGGATAGGAAATTAAATTATCTTTCATTTGGGTACCCTTATATGGTGGTGCAAATATTCCTTGGTACCCTCAGACTAGTTTGATTGTGAAAAACTCATTACAGAGCTAATATGTATACTACCTAGTGACGTTATTTGGCATTTTACGGTATCAGGTCCCCTATCAAACATCATGTAAGATACCTCATTGGATAGGAAATTGAATTATTTTTTAATTGGGTACCCTTAGATGGTGGTGCAAATATTCCTTGGTACCCTCAGACTAGTTTGATTGTGAAAAACTCATTACAGAGCTAATATGTATACTACCTAGTGACGTTATTTGGCATTTTACGGTAGCAGGTCTCCTATCAAACATCATGTAAGATACCTCATTGGATAGGAAATTGAATTATTTTTTAATTGGGTACCCTTAGATGGTGGTGCAAATATTCCTTGGTACCCTCAGACTAGTTTGATTGTGAAAAACTCATTACAGAGCTAATATGTATACTACATAGTGACGTTATTTGGCATTTTACGGTATCAGGTCCCCTATCAAACATCATGTAAGATACCTCATTGGATAGGAAATTGAATTATCTTTCATTTGGGTACCCTTATATGGTGGTGCAAATATTCCTTGCTACCCTCAGACTAGTTTGATTGTGAAAAACTCATAACAGAGCTAATATGTATACTACATAGTGACGTTATTTGGCATTTTACGGTATCAGGTCTCCTATCAAACATCATGTAAGATACCTCATTGGATAGGAAATTGAATTATCTTTCATTTGGGTACCCTTAGATGGTGGTGCAAAATATTCCTTGGTACCCTCAGACTAGTTTGATTGTGAAAAACTCATTACACAGCTAATATGTATACTACATAGTGACGTTATTTGGCATGTTACGGTATCAGGTCTCCTATCAAACATCATGTAAGATACCTCATTGGATAGGAAATTGAATTATCTTTCATTTGGGTACCCTAATATGGTGGTCAAATATTCCTTGCTACCCTCAGACTAGTTTGATTGTGAAAAACTCATTACAGACCTAATATGTATACAACCTAGTGACGTTATTTGGCATTTTACGGTATCAGGTCTCCTATCAAACATCATGTAAGATACCCCATTGGATAGGAAATTAAATTATCTTTCATTTCGGCGCGCTTAGATGGTGGTGCAAATATTCCTTGGTACCCTCAGACTAGTTTGATTGTGAAAAACTCATTACAGAGCTAATATGTATACTACGTTGTGACGTTATTTGGCATTTTACGGTATCAGGTCCCCTATCAAACATCATGTAAGATACCTCATTGGATAGGAAATTGAATTATCTTTCAATTGGGTACCCTTAGATGGTGGTGCAAATATTCCTTGCTACCCTCAGACTAGTTTGATTGTGAAAAACTCATTACAGAGCTAATATGTATACTACCTAGTGACGTTATTTGGCATGTTACGGTATCAGGTCTCCTATCAAACATCATGTAAGATACCTCATTGGATAGGAAATTAAATTATCTTTCATTTCGGTGCGCTTAGATGGTGGTGCAAATATTCCTTGGTACCCTCAGACTAGTTTGATTGTGAAAAACTCATTACAGAGCTAATGTGTATACTACATAGTGACGTTATTTGGCATTTTACGGTATCAGGTCCCCTATCAAACATCATGTAAGATACCTCATTGGATAGGAAATTGAATTATCTTTCATTTGGGTACCCTTAGATGGTGGTGCAAATATTCCTTGCTACCCTCAGACTAGTTTGATTGTGAAAAACTCATTACAGAGCTAATATGTATACTACCTAGTGACGTTATTTGGCATTTTACGGTATCAGGTCCCCTATCAAACATCATGTAAGATACCTCATTGGATAGGAAATTGAATTATCTTTCATTTGGGTACCCTTAGATGGTGGTGCAAAATATTCCTTGGTACCCTCAGACTAGTTTGATTGTGAAAAACTCATTACACAGCTAATATGTATACTACATAGTGACGTTATTTGGCATGTTACGGTATCAGGTCTCCTATCAAACATCATGTAAGATACCTCATTGGATAGGAAATTGAATTATCTTTCATTTGGGTACCCTAATATGGTGGTCAAATATTCCTTGCTACCCTCAGACTAGTTTGATTGTGAAAAACTCATTACAGACCTAATATGTATACAACCTAGTGACGTTATTTGGCATTTTACGGTATCAGGTCTCCTATCAAACATCATGTAAGATACCTCATTGGATAGGAAATTGAATTATCTTTCATTTCGGCGCGCTTAGATGGTGGTGCAAATATTCCTTGGTACCCTCAGACTAGTTTGATTGTGAAAAACTCATTACAGAGCTAATATGTATACTACGTTGTGACGTTATTTGGCATTTTACGGTATCAGGTCCCCTATCAAACATCATGTAAGATACCTCATTGGATAGGAAATTGAATTATCTTTCATTTGGGTACCCTTAGATGGTGGTGCAAATATTCCTTGCTACCCTCAGACTAGTTTGATTGTGAAAAACTCATTACAGAGCTAATATGTATACTACCTAGTGACGTTATTTGGCATTTTACGGTATCAGGTCTCCTATCAAACATCATGTAAGATACCTCATTGGATAGGAAATTAAATTATCTTTCATTTCGGTGCGCTTAGATGGTGGTGCAAATATTCCTTGGTACCCTCAGACTAGTTTGATTGTGAAAAACTCATTACAGAGCTAATATGTATACTACTTAGTGACGTTATTTGGCATTTTACGGTATCAGGTCCCCTATCAAACAGCATGTAAGATACCTCATTGGATAGGAAATTGAATTATCTTTCATTTGGGTACCCTTATATGGTGGTGCAAATATTCCTTGGTATCCGCAGACTAGTTTGATTGTGAAAAACTCATTACAGAGTGAATATGTATACTACCTAGTGACGTTATTTGGCATTTTACGGTATCAGGTCCCCTATCAAACAGCATGTAAGATACCTCATTGGATAGGAAATTGAATTATATTTTAATTGGGTACCCTTATATGGTGGTTCAAATATTCCTTGGTACCCTCAGACTAGTTTGATTGTGAAAAATTCATTACAGAGCTAATATGTATACTACTTAGTGACGTTATTTGGCATTTTACGGTATCATGTCCCCTATCAAACATCATGTAAGATACCTCATTCGATAGGAAATTGAATTATCTTTTATTTGGGTACCCTTAGATGGTGGTGAAAATATTCCTTGGTACCCTCAGACTAGTTTGATTGTGAAAAACTCATTACAGAGCTAATATGTATACTACCTAGTGACGTTATTTGGCATTTTACGGTATCAGGTCCCCTATCAAACATCATGTAAGATACCTCATTGGATAGGAAATTAAATTATCTTTTATTTGGGTACCCTTAGATGGTGGTGAAAATATTCCTTGGTACCCTCAGACTAGTTTGATTGTGAAAAACTCATTACAGAGCTAATATGTATACTACCTAGTGACGTTATTTGGCATTTTACGGTATCAGGTCTCCTATCAAACATCATGTAAGATACCTCATTGGATAGGAAATTGAATTATCTTTCATTTCGGTACGCTTAGATGGTGGTGCAAATATTCCTTGGTAACCTCAGACTAGTTTGATTGTGAAAAACTCATTACAGAGCTAATATGTATACTACCTAGTGACGTTATTTGGCATTTTACGGTATCAGGTCCCCTATCAAACATCATGTAAGATACCTCATTGGATAGGAAATTGAATTATTTCAATTGGGAACCCTTAGATGGTGGTTCAAATATTCCTTGCTACCCTCAGACTAGTTTGATTGTGAAAAACTCATTACAGAGCTAATATGTATACTACCTAGTGACGTTATTTGGCATTTTACGGTATCAGGTCCCCTATCAAACATCATGTAAGATACCTCATTGGATAGGAAATTGAATTATCTTTTATTTGGGTACCCTTAGATGGTAGTGCTAATATTCCTTGGTACCCTCAGACTAGTTTGATTGCGAAAAACTCATTACAGAGCTAATATGTATACTACCTAGTGACGTTATTTGGCATTTTACGGTATCAGGTCCCCTATCAAACATCATGTAAGATACCTCATTGGATAGGAAATTGAATTATATTTCAATTGGGTACCCTTAGATGGTGGTTCAAATATTCCTTGGTACCCTCAGACTAGTTTGATTGTGAAAAACTCATTACAAAGCTATTATGTTTAGTACCTAGTGACTTTATTTGGCATTTTACGGTACCAGGTCCCCTATCAAACATCATGTAAGATACCTCATTGGATAGGAAATTGAATTATCTTTCATTTGGGTACCCTTATATGGTAGTGCAGATATTCCTTGCTACCCTCAGACTAGTTTGATTGTGAAAAACTCATTACAGAGCTAATATGTATACTACCTAGTGACGTTATTTGGCATTTTACGGTATCAGGTCTCCTATCAAACATCATGTAAGATACCTCATTGGATAGGAAATTGAATTATCTTTCATTTCGGTACGCTTAGATGGTGGTGCAAATATTCCTTGGTAACCTCAGACTAGTTTGATTGTGAAAAACTCATTACAGAGCTAATATGTATACTACCTAGTGACGTTATTTGGCAATTTACGGTATCAGGTCCCCTATCAAACATCATGTAAGATACCTCATTGGATAGGAAATTAAATTATCTTTCATTTGGGTACCCTTAGATGGTGGTGAAAATATTCCTTGGTACCCTCAGACTAGTTTGATTGTGAAAAACTCATTACAGAGCTAATATGTATACTACCTAGTGACGTTATTGGCATTTTACGGTAGCAGGTCTCCTATCAAACATCATGTAAGATACCTCATTGGATAGGAAATTGAATTATCTTTTATTTGGGTACCCTTAGATGGTGGTGCAAATATTCTTTGGTACCCTCAGACTAGTTTGATTGTGAAAAACTCATTACAGATCTATTATGTATACTAACAAGTGACGTTATTTGGCATTTTACGATATCAGGTCCCCTATCAAACATCATGTAAGATACCTCATTGGATAGGAAATTGAATTATTTTTTAATTGGGTACCCTTAGATGGTGGTGCAAATATTCCTTGGTACCCTCAGACTAGTTTGATTGTGAAAAACTCATTACAGAGCTAATATGTATACTACCTAGTGACGTTATTTGGCATTTTACGGTATCAGGTCCCCTATCAAACATCATGTAAGATACCTCATTTGATAGGAAATTGAATTATCTTTTATTTGGGTACCCTTAGATGGTGGTGCAAGTATTCCTTGGTACCCTCAGATTAGTTTGATTGTGAAAAACTCATTACAGAGCTAATATGTATACTACCTAGTGACGTTATTTGGCATTTTACGGTATCAGGTCCCCTATCAAACATCATGTAAGATACCTCATTTGATAGGAAATTGAATTATTTTTTAACTGGGTACCCTTAGATGGTGGTGCAAATATTCCTTGGTACCCTCAGACTAGTTTGATTGTGAAAAACTCATTACAGAGCTAATATGTATACTACATAGTGACGTTATTTGGCATTTTACGGTATCAGGTCCCCTATCAAACATCATGTAATATACCTCATTGGATAGGAAATTGAATTATCTTTCATTTGGGTACCCTTATATGGTAGTGCAGATATTCCTTGCTACCCTCAGACTAGTTTGATTGTGAAAAACTCATTACAGAGCTAATATGTATACTACCTAGTGACGTTATTTGGCATTTTACGGTATCAGGTCTCCTATCAAACATCATGTAAGAAACCTCATTGGATAGGAAATTGAATTATCTTTCATTTCGGTACGCTTAGATGGTGGTGCAAATATTCCTTGGTACCCTCAGACTAGTTTGCTTCTGAAAAACTCATTACAGAGCTAATATGTATACTACCTAGTGACGTTATTTGGCAATTTACGGTATCAGGTCCCCTATCAAACATCATGTAAGATACCTCATTGGATAGGAAATTAAATTATCTTTCATTTGGGTACCCTTAGATGGTGGTGAAAATATTCCTTGGTACCCTCAGACTAGTTTGATTGTGAAAAACTCATTACAGAGCTAATATGTATACTACCTAGTGACGTTATTGGCATTTTACGGTAGCAGGTCTCCTATCAAACATCATGTAAGATACCTAATTGGATAGGAAATTGAATTATCTTTTATTTGGGTACGCTTAGATGGTGGTGCAAATATTCTTTGGTACCCTCAGACTAGTTTGATTGTGAAAAACTCATTACAGATCTATTATGTATACTAACAAGTGACGTTATTTGGCATTTTACGGTATCAGGTCCCCTATCAAACATCATGTAAGATACCTCATTGGATAGGAAATTGAATTATTTTTTAATTGGGTACCCTTAGATGGTGTTGCAAATATTCCTTGGTACCCTCAGACTAGTTTGATTGTGAAAAACTCATTACAGAGCTAATATGTATACTACC
This sequence comes from Gibbula magus, assembly GCA_936450465.1. Taxonomy (NCBI): domain Eukaryota; kingdom Metazoa; phylum Mollusca; class Gastropoda; order Trochida; family Trochidae; genus Gibbula; species Gibbula magus. Next base: position 46,159,221 of record OW388305.1, on the reverse strand, counting down.
TAGTGACGTTATTTGGCATTTTACGGTATCAGGTCCCCTATCAAACATCATGTAAGATACCTCATTTGATAGGAAATTGAATTATCTTTTATTTGGGTACCCTTAGATGGTGGTGCAAGTATTCCTTGGTACCCTCAGATTAGTTTGATTGTGAAAAACTCATTACAGAGCTAATATGTATACTACCTAGTGACGTTATTTGGCATTTTACGGTATCAGGTCCCCTATCAAACATCATGTAAGATACCTCATTGGATAGGAAATTGAATTATTTTTTAATTGGGTACCCTTAGATGGTGGTGCAAATATTCCTTGGTACCCTCAGACTAGTTTGATTGTGAAAAACTCATTACAGAGCTAATATGTATACTACATAGTGACGTTATTTGGCATTTTACGGTATCAGGTCCCCTATCAAACATCATGTAAGATACCTCATTGGATAGGAAATTGAATTATCTTTTATTTGGGTACCCTTAGATGGTGGTGCAAATATTCCTTGGTACCCTCAGACTAGTTTGATTGTGAAAAACTCATTACAGAGCTAATATGTATACTACCTAGTGACGCTATTTGGCATTTTACGGTATCAGGTCCCCTATCAAACATCATGTAAGATACCTCATTGGATAGGAAATTGAATTATCTTTCATTTGGGTACCCTTATATGGTGGTGCAAATATTCCTTGCTACCCTCAGACTAGTTTGATTGTGAAAAACTCATTACAGAGCTAATATGTATACTACCTAGTGACGTTATTTGGCATTTTACGGTATCAGGTCCCCTATCAAACATCATGTAAGATACCTCATTGGATAGGAAATTGAATTATTTTTTAATTGGGTACCCTTAGATGGTGGTGCAAATATTCCTTGGTACCCTCAGACTAGTTTGATTGTGAAAAACTCATTACAGAGCTAATATGTATACTACATAGTGACGTTATTTGGCCTTTTACGGTATCAGGTCCCCTATCAAACATCATGTAAGATACCTCATTGGATAGGAAATTGAATTATCTTTCATTTGGGTACCCTTAGATGGTGGTGCAAATATTCCTTGGTACCCTCAGACTAGTTTGATTGTGAAAAACTCATTACAGAGCTAATATGTATACTACATAGTGACGTTATTTGGCCTTTTACGGTATCAGGTCTCCTATCAAACATCATGTAAGATACCTCATTGGATAGGACATTGAATTATCTTTCATTTGGGTACCCTTAGATGGTGGTGCACATATTCCTTGGTACCCTCAGACTAGTTTGATTGTGAAAAACTCATTACAGAGCTAATATGTATACTACCTAGTGACGCTATTTGGCATTTTACGGTATCAGGTCCCCTATCAAACATCATGTAAGATACCTCATTGGATAGGAAATTGAATTATCTTTCATTTGGGTACCCTTATATGGTGGTGCAAATATTCCTTGCTACCCTCAGACTAGTTTGATTGTGAAAAACTCATAACAGAGCTAATATGTATACTACCTAGTGACGTTATTTGGCATTTTACGATATCAGGTCTCCTATCAAACATCATGTAAGATACCTCATTGGATAGGACATTGAATTATCTTTCATTTGGGTACCCTTAAATGGTGGTGCAAAATATTCCTTGGTACGCTCAGACTAGTTTGATTGTGAAAAACTCATTACAGAGCTAATATGTATACTACCTAGTGACGTTATTTGGCATTTTACGGTATCAGGTCCCCTATCAAACAGCATGTAAGATACCTCATTGGATAGGAAATTGAATTATATTTTAATTGGGTACCCTTAGATGGTGGTGAAAATATTCCTTGGTACCCTCAGACTAGTTTGATTGTGAAAAATTCATTACAGAGCTAATATGTATACTACTTAGTGACGTTATTTGGCATTTTACGGTATCATGTCCCCTATCAAACATCATGTAAGATACCTCATTGGATAGGAAATTGAATTATCTTTTATTTGGGTACCCTTAGATGGTGGTGAAAATATTCCTTGGCATCCTCAGACTAGTTTGATTGTGAAAAACTCATTACAGAGCTAATATGTATACTACCTAGTGACGTTATTTGGCATTTTACGGTATCAGGTCCCCTATCAAACATCATGTAAGATACCTCATTGGATAGGAAATTAAATTATCTTTTATTTGGGTATCCTTAGATGGTGACGAAAATATTCCTTGGTACCCTCAGACTAGCTTGGTTGTGAAAAACTCATTACAGAGCTAATATGTATACTACCTAGTGACGTTATTTGGCATTTTACGGTATCAGGTCCCCTATCAAACATCGTGTAAGATACCTCATTGGATAGGAAATTGAATTATCTTTCATTTGGGTACCCTTAGATGGTGGTGCTAATATTCCTTGGTACCCTCAGACTAGTTTGATTGCGAAAAACTCATTACAGAGCTAATATGTATACTACCTAGTGACGTTATTTGGCATTTTACGGTATCAGGTCCCCTATCAAACATCATGTAAGATACCTCATTGGATAGGAAATTGAATTATCTTTCAGTTGGGTACCCTTATATGGTAGTGCAAATATTCCTTGCTACTCTCAGACTAGTTTGATTGTGAAAAACTCATTACAGAGCTAATATGTATACTACCTAGTGACGTTATTTGGCATTTTACGGTATCAGGTCTCCTATCAAACATCATGTAAGATACCTCATTGGATAGGAAATTGATTTATCTTTCATTTCGGTACGCTTAGATGGTGGTGAAAATATTCCTTGGTACCCTCAGACTAGTTTGATTGTGAAAAACTCATTACAGAGCTAATATGTATACTACCTAGTGACGTTATTTGGCAATTTACGGTATCAGGTCCCCTATCAAACATCATGTTAGATACCTAATTGGATAGGAAATTAAATTATCTTTCATTTGGGTACCCTTAGATGGTGGTGAATATATTCCTTGGTACCCTCAGACTAGTTTGATTGTGAAAAACTCATTACAGAGCTAATATGTATACTACCTAGTGACGTTATTTGGCATTTTACGGTATCAGGTCTCCTATCAAACATCATGTAAGATACCTCATTGGATAGGAAATTGAATTATCTTTCATTTCGGTACGCTTAGATGGTGGTGCAAATATTCATTGGTACCCTCAGACTAGTTTGATTGTGAAAAATTCATTACAGAGCTAATATGTATACTACCTAGTGACGTTATTTGGCATTTTACGGTATCAGGTCTCCTATCAAACATCATGTAAGATACCTCATTGGATAGAAATTTAATTATCTTTCATTTCGGTACCCTTAGATGGTGGTGCAAATATTCCTTGGTACGCTCAGACTAGTTTGATTGTGAAAAACTCATTACAGAGTTAATATGTATACTACTTAGTGACGTTATTTGGCATTTTACGGTATCAGGTCCCCTATCAAACATCATGTAAGATACCTCATTGGATAGGAAATTGAATTATCTTTCATTTGGGTACCCTAAGTTGGTGGTGCTAATATTCCTTGGTACCCTCAGACTAGTTTGATTGTGAAAAACTTATTACAGAGCTAATATGTATACTACCTAGTGACGTTATTTGGCATTTTACGGTATCCGGTCCCCTATCAAACATCATGTAAGATACCTCATTGGATAGGAAATTGAATTATCTTTCATTTGGGTACCCTTAGATGGTGGTGCAAATATTCCTTGCTACCCTCAGACTAGTTTGATTGTGAAAAACTCATTACAGAGCTAATATGTATACTACCTAGTGACGTTATTGGCATTTTACGGTAGCAGGTCTCCTATCAAACATCATGTAAGATACCTCATTGGATAGGAAATTGAATTATCTTTTATTTGGGTACCCTTAGATGGTGGTGCAAATATTCCTTGGTACCCTCAGACTAGTTTGATTGTGAAAAACTCATTACAGATCTATTATGTATACTACCAAGTGACGTTATTTGGCATTTTACGGTATCAGGTCCCCTATCAAACATCATGTAAGATACCTCATTGGATAGGAAATTGAATTATCTTTCATTTGGGTAGCCTTATATGGTAGTGCAAATATTCCTTGCTACCCTCAGACTAGTTTGATTGTGAAAAACTCATTACAGAGCTAATATGTATACTACCTAGTGACGTTATTTGGCATTTTACGGTATCAGGTCTCCTATCAAACATCATGTAAGATACCTCATTGGATAGGAAATTGAATTATCTTTCATTTCGGTACGCTTAGATGGTGGTGCAAATATTCCTTGGTACCCTCAGACTAGTTTGATTGTGAAAAACTCATTACAGAGCTAATATGTATACTACCTAGTGACGTTATTTGGCATTTTACGGTATCAGGTCTCCTATCAAACATCATGTAAGATACCTCATTGGATAGAAATTTAATTATCTTTCATTTCGGTACGCTTAGATGGTGGTGCAAATATTCCTTGGTACGCTCAGACTAGTTTGATTGTGAACAACTCATTACAGAGCTAATATGTATACTACTTAGTGACGTTATTTGGCATTTTACGGTATCAGGTCCCCTATCAAACATCATGTAAGATACCTCATTGGATAGGAAATTGAATTATCTTTCATTTGGGTACCCTAAGTTGGTGGTGCTAATATTCCTTGGTACCCTCAGACTAGTTTGATTGTGAAAAACTCATTACAGAGCTAATATGTATACTACGTAGTGACGTTATTTGGCATTTTACGGTATCCGGTCCCCTATCAAACATCATGTTAGATACCTCATTGGATAGGAAATTGAATTATCTTTCATTTGGGAACCCTCAGATAGTGGTGCAAATATTCCTTGGTACGCTCAGACTAGTTTGATTGTGAAAAACTCATTACAGAGTTAATATGTATACTACTTAGTGACGTTATTTGGCATTTTACGGTATCAGGTCCCCTATCAAACATCATGTAAGATACCTCATTGGATAGGAAATTGAATTATCTTTCATTTGGGTACCCTAAGTTGGTGGTGCTAATATTCCTTGGTACCCTCAGACTAGTTTGATTGTGAAAAACTTATTACAGAGCTAATATGTATACTACCTAGTGACGTTATTTGGCATTTTACGGTATCCGGTCCCCTATCAAACATCATGTAAGATACCTCATTGGATAGGAAATTGAATTATCTTTCATTTGGGTACCCTTAGATGGTGGTGCAAATATTCCTTGCTACCCTCAGACTAGTTTGATTGTGAAAAACTCATTACAGAGCTAATATGTATACTACCTAGTGACGTTATTGGCATTTTACGGTAGCAGGTCTCCTATCAAACATCATGTAAGATACCTCATTGGATAGGAAATTGAATTATCTTTTATTTGGGTACCCTTAGATGGTGGTGCAAATATTCCTTGGTACCCTCAGACTAGTTTGATTGTGAAAAACTCATTACAGATCTATTATGTATACTACCAAGTGACGTTATTTGGCATTTTACGGTATCAGGTCCCCTATCAAACATCATGTAAGATACCTCATTGGATAGGAAATTGAATTATCTTTCATTTGGGTAGCCTTATATGGTAGTGCAAATATTCCTTGCTACCCTCAGACTAGTTTGATTGTGAAAAACTCATTACAGAGCTAATATGTATACTACCTAGTGACGTTATTTGGCATTTTACGGTATCAGGTCTCCTATCAAACATCATGTAAGATACCTCATTGGATAGGAAATTGAATTATCTTTCATTTCGGTACGCTTAGATGGTGGTGCAAATATTCCTTGGTACCCTCAGACTAGTTTGATTGTGAAAAACTCATTACAGAGCTAATATGTATACTACCTAGTGACGTTATTTGGCATTTTACGGTATCAGGTCTCCTATCAAACATCATGTAAGATACCTCATTGGATAGAAATTTAATTATCTTTCATTTCGGTACGCTTAGATGGTGGTGCAAATATTCCTTGGTACGCTCAGACTAGTTTGATTGTGAACAACTCATTACAGAGCTAATATGTATACTACTTAGTGACGTTATTTGGCATTTTACGGTATCAGGTCCCCTATCAAACATCATGTAAGATACCTCATTGGATAGGAAATTGAATTATCTTTCATTTGGGTACCCTAAGTTGGTGGTGCTAATATTCCTTGGTACCCTCAGACTAGTTTGATTGTGAAAAACTCATTACAGAGCTAATATGTATACTACGTAGTGACGTTATTTGGCATTTTACGGTATCCGGTCCCCTATCAAACATCATGTTAGATACCTCATTGGATAGGAAATTGAATTATCTTTCATTTGGGAACCCTCAGATAGTGGTGCAAATATTCCTTGGTACCCTCAGACTAGTTTGATTGTGAAAAACTCATTACAGAGCTAATATGTATACTACCTAGTGACGTTATTTGGCATTTTACGGTATCAGGTCCCCTATCAAACATCATGTAAGATACCTCATTGGATAGGAAATTGAATTATCTTTCATTTGAGTACCCTTATATGGTAGTGCATATATTCCTTGCTACTCTCAGACTAGTTTGATTTTGAAAAACTCATTACAGAGCTAATATGTATACTACCTAGTGACGTTATTTGGCATTTTACGGTATCAGGTCTCCTATCAAACATCATGTAAGATACCTCATTGGATAGAAAATTGAATTATCGTTCATTTCGGTACGCTTAGATGGTTGTGAAAATATTCCTTGGTACCCTCAGACTAGTTTGATTGTGAAAAACTCATTACAGAGCTAATATGTATACTACCTAGTGACGTTATTTGGCAATTTACGGTATCAGGTCCCCTATCAAACATCATGTTAGATACCTCATTGGATAGGAAATTAAATTATCTTTCATTTGGGTACCCTTAGATGGTGGTGAAAATATTCCTTGGTACCCTCAGACTAGTTTGATTGTGAAAAACTCATTACAGAGCTAATATGTATACTACCTAGTGACGTTATTGGCATTTTACGGTAGCAGGTCTCCTATCAAACATCATGTAAGATACCTCATTGGATAGGAAATTGAATTATCTTTTATTTGGGTACCCTTAGATGGTGGTGCAAATATTCCTTGGTACCCTCAGACTAGTTTGATTGTGAAAAACTCATTACAGATCTATTATGTATACTACCAAGTGACGTTATTTGGCATTTTACGGTATCAGGTCCCCTATCAAACATCATGTAAGATACCTCATTGGATAGGAAATTGAATTATCTTTCATTTGGGTAGCCTTATATGGTAGTGCAAATATTCCTTGGTACCCTCAGACTAGTTTGATTGTGAAAAACTCATTACAGAGCTAATATGTATACTACCTAGTGACGTTATTTGGCATTTTACGGTATCCGGTCTCCTATCAAACATCATGTAAGATACCTCATTGGATAGGAAATTGAATTATCTTTCATTTCGGTACGCTTAGATGGTGGTGCAAATATTCCTTGGTACCCTCAGACTAGTTTGATTGTGAAAAACTCATTACAGAGCTAATATGTATACTACCTAGTGACGTTATTTGGCATTTTACGGTATCAGGTCTCCTATCAAACATCATGTAAGATACCTCATTGGATAGAAATTTAATTATCTTTCATTTCGGTACGCTTAGATGGTGGTGCAAATATTCCATGGTACGCTCAGACTAGTTTGATTGTGAAAAACTCATTACAGAGCTAATATGTATACTACCTAGTGACGTTATTTGGCATTTTACGGTATCAGGTCCCCTATCAAACATCATGTAAGATACCTCATTGGATAGGAAATTGAATTATCTTTCATTTGGGTACCCTAAGTTGGTGGTGCTAATATTCCTTGGTACCCTCAGACTAGTTTGATTGTGAAAAACTTATTACAGAGCTAATATGTATACTACCTAGTGACGTTATTTGGCATTTTACGGTATCCGGTCCCCTATCAAACATCATGTAAGATACCTCATTGGATAGGAAATTGAATTATCTTTCATTTGGGTACCCTTAGATGGTGGTGCAAATATTCCTTGCTACCCTCAGACTAGTTTGATTGTGAAAAACTCATTACAGAGCTAATATGTATACTACCTAGTGACGTTATTGGCATTTTACGGTAGCAGGTCTCCTATCAAACATCATGTAAGATACCTCATTGGATAGGAAATTGAATTATCTTTTATTTGGGTACCCTTAGATGGTGGTGCAAATATTCCTTGGTACCCTCAGACTAGTTTGATTGTGAAAAACTCATTACAGATCTATTATGTATACTACCAAGTGACGTTATTTGGCATTTTACGGTATCAGGTCCCCTATCAAACATCATGTAAGATACCTCATTGGATAGGAAATTGAATTATCTTTCATTTGGGTAGCCTTATATGGTAGTGCAAATATTCCTTGCTACCCTCAGACTAGTTTGATTGTGAAAAACTCATTACAGAGCTAATATGTATACTACCTAGTGACGTTATTTGGCATTTTACGGTATCAGGTCTCCTATCAAACATCATGTAAGATACCTCATTGGATAGGAAATTGAATTATCTTTCATTTCGGTACGCTTAGATGGTGGTGCAAATATTCCTTGGTACCCTCAGACTAGTTTGATTGTGAAAAACTCATTACAGAGCTAATATGTATACTACCTAGTGACGTTATTTGGCATTTTACGGTATCAGGTCTCCTATCAAACATCATGTAAGATACCTCATTGGATAGAAATTTAATTATCTTTCATTTCGGTACGCTTAGATGGTGGTGCAAATATTCCTTGGTACGCTCAGACTAGTTTGATTGTGAACAACTCATTACAGAGCTAATATGTATACTACTTAGTGACGTTATTTGGCATTTTACGGTATCAGGTCCCCTATCAAACATCATGTAAGATACCTCATTGGATAGGAAATTGAATTATCTTTCATTTGGGTACCCTAAGTTGGTGGTGCTAATATTCCTTGGTACCCTCAGACTAGTTTGATTGTGAAAAACACATTACAGAGCTAATATGTATACTACGTAGTGACGTTATTTGGCATTTTACGGTATCCGGTCCCCTATCAAACATCATGTAAGATACCTCATTGGATAGGAAATTGAATTATCTTTCATTTGGGAACCCTCAGATAGTGGTGCAAATATTCCTTGGTACCCTCAGACTAGTTTGATTGTGAAAAACTCATTACAGAGCTAATATGTATACTACCTAGTGACGTTATTTGGCATTTTACGGTATCAGGTCCCCTATCAAACATCATGTAAGATACCTCATTGGATAGGAAATTGAATTATCTTTCATTTGAGTACCCTTATATGGTAGTGCATATATTCCTTGCTACTCTCAGACTAGTTTGATTTTGAAAAACTCATTACAGAGCTAATATGTATACTACCTAGTGACGTTATTTGGCATTTTACGGTATCAGGTCTCCTATCAAACATCATGTAAGATACCTCATTGGATAGGAAATTGAATTATCGTTCATTTCGGTACGCTTAGATGGTTGTGAAAATATTCCTTGGTACCCTCAGACTAGTTTGATTGTGAAAAACTCATTACAGAGCTAATATGTATACTACCTAGTGACGTTATTTGGCAATTTACGGTATCAGGTCCCCTATCAAACATCATGTTAGATACCTCATTGGATAGGAAATTAAATTATCTTTCATTTGGGTACCCTTAGATGGTGGTGAAAATATTCCTTGGTACCCTCAGACTAGTTTGATTGTGAAAAACTCATTACAGAGCTAATATGTATACTACCTAGTGACGTAATTGGCATTTTACGGTAGCAGGTCTCCTATCAAACATCATGTAAGATACCTCATTGGATAGGAAATTGAATTATCTTTTATTTGGGTACCCTTAGATGGTGGTGCAAATATTCCTTGGTACCCTCAGACTAGTTTGATTGTGAAAAACTCATTACAGATCTATTATGTATACTACCAAGTGACGTTATTTGGCATTTTACGGTATCAGGTCCCCTATCAAACATCATGTAAGATACCTCATTGGATAGGAAATTGAATTATCTTTCATTTGGGTAGCCTTATATGGTAGTGCAAATATTCCTTGGTACCCTCAGACTAGTTTGATTGTGAAAAACTCATTACAGAGCTAATATGTATACTACCTAGTGACGTTATTTGGCATTTTACGGTATCCGGTCTCCTATCAAACATCATGTAAGATACCTCATTGGATAGGAAATTGAATTATCTTTCATTTCGGTACGCTTAGATGGTGGTGCAAATATTCCTTGGTACCCTCAGACTAGTTTGATTGTGAAAAACTCATTACAGAGCTAATATGTATACTACCTAGTGACGTTATTTGGCATTTTACGGTATCAGGTCTCCTATCAAACATCATGTAAGATACCTCATTGGATAGAAATTTAATTATCTTTCATTTCGGTACGCTTAGATGGTGGTGCAAATATTCCATGGTACGCTCAGACTAGTTTGATTGTGAAAAACTCATTACAGAGCTAATATGTATACTACCTAGTGACGTTATTTGGCATTTTACGGTATCAGGTCCCCTATCAAACATCATGTAAGATACCTCATTGGATAGGAAATTGAATTATCTTTCATTTGGGAACCCTCAGATAGTGGTGCAAATATTCCTTGGTACCCTCAGACTAGTTTGATTGTGAAAAACTCATTACAGAGCTAATATGTATACTACCTAGTGACGTTATTTGGCATTTTACGGTATCAGGTCCCCTATCAAACATCATGTAAGATACCTCATTGGATAGGAAATTGAATTATCTTTCATTTGAGTACCCTTATATGGTAGTGCATATATTCCTTGCTACTCTCAGACTAGTTTGATTTTGAAAAACTCATTACAGAGCTAATATGTATACTACCTAGTGACGTTATTTGGCATTTTACGGTATCAGGTCTCCTATCAAACATCATGTAAGATACCTCATTGGATAGGAAATTGAATTATCGTTCATTTCGGTACGCTTAGATGGTTGTGAAAATATTCCTTGGTACCCTCAGACTAGTTTGATTGTGAAAAACTCATTACAGAGCTAATATGTATACTACCTAGTGACGTTATTTGGCAATTTACGGTATCAGGTCCCCTATCAAACATCATGTTAGATACCTCATTGGATAGGAAATTAAATTATCTTTCATTTGGGTACCCTTAGATGGTGGTGAAAATATTCCTTGGTACCCTCAGACTAGTTTGATTGTGAAAAACTCATTACAGAGCTAATATGTATACTACCTAGTGACGTTATTGGCATTTTACGGTAGCAGGTCTCCTATCAAACATCATGTAAGATACCTCATTGGATAGGAAATTGAATTATCTTTTATTTGGGTACCCTTAGATGGTGGTGCAAATATTCCTTGGTACCCTCAGACTAGTTTGATTGTGAAAAACTCATTACAGATCTATTATGTATACTACCAAGTGACGTTATTTGGCATTTTACGGTATCAGGTCCCCTATCAAACATCATGTAAGATACCTCATTGGATAGGAAATTGAATTATCTTTCATTTGGGTAGCCTTATATGGTAGTGCAAATATTCCTTGGTACCTCAGACTAGTTTGATTGTGAAAAACTCATTAAAGAGCTAATATGTATACTACCTAGTGACGTTATTTGGCATTTTACGGTATCCGGTCTCCTATCAAACATCATGTAAGATACCTCATTGGATAGGAAATTGAATTATCTTTCATTTCGGTACGCTTAGATGATGGTGCAAATATTCCTTGGTACCCTCAGACTAGTTTGATTGTGAAAAACTCATTACAGAGCTAATATGTATACTACCTAGTGACGTTATTTGGCATTTTACGGTATCAGGTCTCCTATCAAACATCATGTAAGATACCTCATTGGATAGAAATTTAATTATCTTTCATTTCGGTACGCTTAGATGGTGGTGCAAATATTCCATGGTACGCTCAGACTAGTTTGATTGTGAAAAACTCATTACAGAGCTAATATGTATACTACCTAGTGACGTTATTTGGCATTTTACGGTATCAGGTCCCCTATCAAACATCATGTAAGATACCTCATTGGATAGGAAATTGAATTATCTTTCATTTGGGAACCCTCAGATAGTGGTGCAAATATTCCTTGGTACCCTCAGACTAGTTTGATTGTGAAAAACTCATTACAGAGCTAAAATGTATACTACCTAGTGACGTTATTTGGCATTTTACGGTATCAAGTCCCCTATCAAACATCATGTAAGATACCTCATTGGATAGGAAATTGGATTATCTTTCATTTGGGTACCCTTAGATGGTGGTGCAAATATTCCTTGGCACCCTCAGACTAGTTTGATTGTGAAAAACTCATTACAGAGCTAATATGTATACTACCTAGTGACGTTATTTGGCATTTTACGGTATCAGGTCCCCCATCAAACATCATGTAAGATACCTCATTGGATAGGAAATTGAATTATCTTTCATTTGGGAACCCTCAGATAGTGGTGCAAATATTCCTTGGTACCCTCAGACTAGTTTGATTGTGAAAAACTAATTACAGAGCTAAAATGTATACTACCTAGTGACGTTATTTGGCATTTTACGGTATCAAGTCCCCTATCAAACATCATGTAAGATACCTCATTGGATAGGAAATTGGATTATCTTTCATTTGGGTACCCTTAGATGGTGGTGCAAATATTCCTTGGCACCCTCAGACTAGTTTGATTGTGAAAAACTCATTACAGAGCTAATATGTATACTACCTAGTGACGTTATTTGGCATTTTACGGTATCAAGTCCCCTATCAAACATCATGTAAGATACCTCATTGGATAGGAAATTGGATTATCCTTCATTTGGGTACCCTTAGATGGTGGTGCAAATATTCCTTGGCACCCTCAGACTAGTTTGATTGTGAAAAACTCATTACAGAGCTAATATGTATACTACCTAGTGACGTTATTTGGCATTTTACGGTATCAGGTCCCCTATCAAACATCATGTAAGATACCTCATTGGATAGGAAATTGAATTATCTTTCATTTGGGAACCCTCAGATAGTGGTGCAAATATTCCTTGGTACCCTCAGAATAGTTTGATTGTGAAAAACTAATTACAGAGCTAAAATGTATACTACCTAGTGACGTTATTTGGCATTTTACGGTATCAAGTCCCCTATCAAACATCATGTAAGATACCTCATTGGATAGGAAATTGGATTATCTTTCATTTGGGAACCCTCAGATAGTGGTGCAAATATTCCTTGGCACCCTCAGACTAGTTTGATTGTGAAAAACTCATTACAGAGCTAATATGTACAGACCCTTGCAGAATTAGTTACCTGAAAACCGCGGTCTGACTGCATTCTGATCGCGGTCAACTGCATTCAGATTGCAGTCAGATCGCGGTCAACTGCATTCAGATTGCAGTCAGACCGCGGTCAACTGCATTCAGATTGCAGTCAAACCGCGATCAGAGATTCAGCGTGATTGTAAACATTGTCTGCATGTCGGCAGTACAGCAGAAGTTAAATCATGATAGATTGTGAAACTGAAATCTGCCGTTTTCGGTCCAAATTTATTTTACTACCTGATTTGTTATTTGTTCTTCAAACTTTAACAACGCATACTATTTCAATGTATTCCTATGTTCAGATACTTCATGTATACCTTCTACAGCACTCTCGTCCACAAAGTCAAGAGTCGTAAGGGATCGTGGCATAACGTTAGTGTCATCTCAAACAGTATTAACATGCAAGTTTGCACTGGTAAAAAAATTGAATAATATCCTCTTAGATAAAGTGTAATTTGAATGTACATTTCTACGACTTGTGTGTGAAGTTATGAATATCGTTATTCATCATTACGTGTATTCCTTGTTTATACAGGAGAGATAATCCACTTTATGGTGTTATGAAAGCCTTATTACTCGTTAAAACTTCTCTGTAGTTGGTGGGTGTTTAAATTTTAAGACGGCCGAATCAAATCGTGAAAATCCCAATGCCAATACATGTCATAATGTCATACACATTTTTTTAATACAGATGATTTGATTTTGTAGAATTTAGGAAACAAATACGAAGAAGGAATAATTGCTGACCATGATTTGCTCGGTTCTTGGACAACACTGGGTAATTTAGACAGGACACAATGGGAGAAAGTGATATTATTGGTATATGACTATTTTTAATTTTCAAATATGTTTTTTACAAAACTGTACATTAATCATTTGTGTGCACGGCCTTTTTTTATACTTATGGAGGAAATAAAGATGACTTATCAATCCTAGTGAAAATCTCACGAGCCAGTTAGGTAAGACACAACAACTGAAACGGTACAACTAAATGGTCTATTTCCAAGGTATAACTGAAATAGAACAAGAAGACATTTGCAGTATTGATTATCTGTGATCAGTTTTGCCGATATAGTTGCATTATTTTATATGCGATTTGAGTATGTAATCACCTGTCGGGCATACCTTTAATAAGAAGAGACAACATATTTGTGGATTTTGTAATTTGATCACGTATGTCAATTGTTCAGTGTTTATTGTTCACGGGTAAATGTGCATGTTAAAACACCTGAAAGAAACAGTCATGGAAAAGTTTATGAATACATTTGTATGTACAACAGTGACTTCTGACCGATGATGTCATATACCTGATTGATTTTTCGAAATCTTCCATCTTTTACAAAGTTTTACAAGAAGTTTATTGGTCGAGTCATTCAGTATTGCTGCCAAAATACCAGATATCAGTATGGCAAAAGTCAAAATAACAATGATCGAGTTGGTTACACTAATGTGCGATAACATATCGTTCAAACATTCCGGTGACGCTTTCGTTGCTTGTTAGTGTTAATTTTTTTAAAATGAAATACTATTTAAACAAAATGATTTTTGTTTTTTTATGTGTATCGGCGTATACCATGTGTGTAAACACCCACCAATTGGCGATCTATTTTGTTTTGACTGATTGTTATTCATATTTTTGTCGATCAGCTGGTTCTTATGTTGACTACTTTTTTTACTCACTTTCGTTCGTCTGATACCGAATTCTATTCACTCGTTGCATAAACATATTACCAAGTAACCATTCGTTAAGTATTCTATATTTCTTTCATTAAAGCTTGGACCTCTCCGCGGCCCAATACTTGATTTCAAAGCTGAGTGATTACTGTGCTGTCGCGAAAACAATTAATTACCTCTCATTTAGCAATTGAATTGTCGTCTAGACTTGAGTATTCCCTTATCGTTGTGTAACATTTACTGACTATTGAATTATGTCATGAAGACATTGGGAAGGAACCAAGTGTTTATGTATCATCCCAACTGCGGATCCGTCCCATCTTAAGATGGGACGCGTCCCAACTTGGGATTCCAAGTTGGGATGTCCCATCTTAAGATGGGACGGGGTGTAATGAAATATGCAAGTAATATTTTTATTTAAATATGAAGTTTGGTAATAACATGTATTTATAGATCATTTAGGTATAAACTTTAAGAACCTACAATGAAAATTCACTTTGATGTTTATTTACTGGACTTATTGACTAGGATTCATCTGTCCTCCTCGGGGAGTCAATGAATATATCATACGTTGATCAAAACAATGATTTAAACACAAATTAATGGGAGAAATAAATACAGTTTGCAAACAACTTTATCAAAATTTAAATGCCATCGCTATTTAAATATTTCACAGTCGTTATATTTATGATGAATGGAGTGAAACGGGGAAAACTCAAATCAAATGACATATACGATTTATTGTTCCACAGTTATTCATTTAAGATACAGACTGATTTAAAAACAATTATATTTTTAATACATATATCTTGTTCATACTATTTAGACATAAAAAAAGGTATTGTTATCAAAAATAATAAGTGGTTGTATCTGTGATATAACGATCTAAGTTATGGTAACGGGGTATGGCAGGTACAATGTTTCAACCTCAAAGTTATTCATTTTAGGCATTTTTTGTTACTCTTGAAAACGTTATTGTTAGTTACTTTGGATATATCACGATTCAATTTGACATACCTGTTATTGACGAACGAAAATCCTTGTGAGTCCTTTACAACAATGCATGTATAATCCAACAACCTGCACCGAACACTGAATATGTAAATGTGACAGCCTGATGTCAAAGAGAACTGACCATCCTGAAGATGTGTGACACTGAGTCCTTCATAAGCCCAAGTAATCAGTTATGAATGGACACCAATTAGGCCACGCTCACTGGTGTGAGGGTAAAACAACATATAGAGTGTATATTGTCAAAACGCTGCAACGTTACCTTGTTTGTTTAATCTTATCTAGTTACTTGATTGATTGAATAAAAGAATACACGTGTGATTGATTTAAAACTAGCAACTCTTACATCTTATTTGATTGATATAAAGAGCTAGCCTATCCAAATGTAAATTGTTCAGCATAACTAACAAACTTAAAACTATTTGAGTTATGCCAAAGAAATATGTTCCCAAGTTCGATATACATATTAGATTAAAAACTATAAATCGTATATTTTTGACTAAACTACAGTATAGCGGTATTAGAGCCATTGTGTCCCGTATCTCATTAAAAATTAAAATAAAAAATTAAGAAATACAATAATAATATTCTTATACTATAAGTAATTAACTAACTGCAATAAATACTGTATAACACTTTCAAAACGTGTCATTGTAAGTGTAACTGACCACCTCACTCTCACAAATGGCCGTCCCAACTTGGAATTTCTATCAGTTTTTCATTATATCTCATTAAATATGCAAAATGAAGTTTTTTTAATTAAAGACTAATATTCTCATGCTATAAGATGTTATTATTCCTTTTGTAAATAATTAATGACACTTTCAAAACATGTCATTGTAAGTGTTATTGACCCCCTCACTCTCAGAAATGGCCGTCCCAACTTGGAATTTCTATCAGTTTTTCATCATATCTCATTAAATATGCAAAATGATTTTTTTTTAATTAAAGACTAATATTTTCATGCTATAAGATGTTATTATTACTGTAATAAATAATTAATGACACTTTCAAAACATGTCATTGTAAGTGTTATTGACCCCCCTCACTCTCAGAAATTGCCGTCCCGACTTGGAATTTCTATCAGTTTTTCATCATATCTCATTAAATATGCAAAATGATTTTTTTTTAATTAAAGACTAATATTATCATGCTATAAGATGTTATTATTCCTGTAATAATTAATTAATGACACTTTCAAAACATGTCATTGTAAGTGTTATTGACCCCCTCACTCTCAGAAATGGCCGTCCAAACTTGGAATTTCTATCCGTTTTTCATCATATCTCATTCAATATGCAAAATGATTTTTTTTAATTAAAGACTAATATTCTCATGCTATAAGATGTTATTATTCCTGTAATAAATAATTAATGACACTTTCAAAACATGTCATTGTAAGTGTTATTGACCCCCTCACTCTCAGAAATGGCCGTCCCAACTTGGAATTTCTATCAGTTTTTCATCATATCTCATTCAGTATGCAAAATGATTTTTTTTAATTAAAGACTAATATTCTCATGCTATAAGATGTTATTATTCCTGTAATAAATAATTAATGACACTTTCAAAACATGTCATTGTAAGTGTTATTGACCCCCTCACTCTCAGAAATGGCCGTCCCAACTTGGAATTTCTATCAGTTTTTCATCATATCTCATTAAATATGCAAAATGATTTTTTTTAATTAAAGACTAATATTTTCATGCTATAAGATGTTATTATTACTGTAATAAATAATTAATGACACTTTCAAAACATGTCATTGTAAGTGTTATTGACCCCCTCACTCTCAGAAATGGCCGTCCCAACTTGGAATTTCTATCAGTTTTTCATCATATCTCATTCAATATGCAAAATGATTTTTTTTAATTAAAGACTAATATTCTCATGCTATAAGATGTTATTATTCCTGTAATAAATAATTAATGACATTTTCAATACATGTCATTGTAAGTGTTATTGACTCCCTCACTCTCAGAAATGGCCGTCCCAACTTGGAATTTCTATCCGTTTTTCATCATATCTCATTCAATATGCAAAATGATTTGTTTTAATTAAAGACTAATATTCTCATGCTATAAGATGTTATTATTCCTGTAATAAATAATTAATGACACTTTCAAAACATGTCATTGTAAGTGTTATTGACCCCCTCACTCTCAGAAATGGCCGTCCCAACTTGGAATTTCTATCAGTTTTTCATCATATCTCATTAAATATGCAAAATGATTTTTTTTAATTAAAGACTAATATTTTCATGCTATAAGATGTTATTATTACTGTAATAAATAATTAATGACACTTTCAAAACATGTCATTGTAAGTGTTATTGACCCCCTCACTCTCAGAAATGGCCGTCCCAACTTGGAATTTCTATCAGTTTTTCATCATATCTCATTCAATATGCAAAATGATTTTTTTTAATTAAAGACTAATATTCTCATGCTATAAGATGTTATTATTCCTGTAATAAATAATTAATGACATTTTCAATACATGTCATTGTAAGTGTTATTGACTCCCTCACTCTCAGAAATGGCCGTCCCAACTTGGAATTTCTATCCGTTTTTCATCATATCTCATTCAATATGCAAAATGATTTTTTTTAATTAAAGACTAATATTCTCATGCTATAAGATGTTATTATTCCTGTAATAAATAATTAATGACACTTTCAAAACATGTCATTGTAAGTGTTATTGACCCCCTCACTCTCAGAAATGGCCGTCCCAACTTGGAATTTCTATCAGTTTTTCATCATATCTCATTAAATATGCAAAATGATTTTGTTTTAATCAAAGACTAATATTTTCATGCTATAAGATGTTATTATTACTGTAATAAATAATTAATGACACTTTCAAAACATGTCATTGTAAGTGTTATTGACCCCCTCACTCTCAGAAATGGCCGTCCCAACTTGGAATTTCTATCAGTTTTTCATCATATCTCATTAAATATGCAAAATGATTTTTTTGATTTAAGACTAATATTCTCATGCTATAAGATGTTATCATTCCTTTTGTAAATAATTAATGACACTTTCAAAACTGAAAACTGATGAAAAACTGATAGAAATTCTAAGGTGGGACGGCCATTTCTGAGAGTGAGGGGTCAATAACACTCATAAAGAGACGTTGTGAAAGTGTCATTAAGTATTTATAACAGTTATAGAAATTCATATAGTTTGAGAATATTAGTCTTTAATTAAAACAAATCATTTTGCATATTTAATGAGATATGATGAAAAACTGATAGAAAGTCCAAGTTGGGACGGCCATTTCTGAGAGTGAGGGGTCAATAACACTCATAAAGAGACGTTGTGAAAGTGTCATTAAGTATTTATAACAGTTATAGGAAAGTCATATAGTATGAGAACATTAGTCTTTAATTTAAAAAAATAGTTTGCATATTTAATGAAATATGGGGGAAAATTATCAGAAATTCCAAGTTGGGACGGCCATTCTTGAGAGTGAGGGGTCAATAACACTCATAAAGAGACGTTGTGAAAGTGTCATTAAGTATTTATAACAGTTATAGGAAAGTCATATAGTATGAGAACATTGGTCTTTAATTTAAAAAAACCAGTTTGCATATTTAATGAAATATGGGGGAAAATTATCAGAAATTCCAAGTTGGGATGGCCATTTCTGAGAGTGAGGGGTCAATAACACTCATAATGAGACGTTGTGAAAGTGTCATTAAGTATTTATAACAGTTATAGGAAAGTCATATAGTATGAGAACATTAGTCTTTAATTTTAAAAAAAATAGTTTGCATATGTAATGAAATATGGGGGAAAACTGTCAGAAATTCCAAGTTGGGACGGCCATTTCTGAGAGTGAGGGGTCAATAACACTCATAATGAGACGTTGTGAAAGTGTCATTAAGTATTTATAACAGTTATAGGAAAGTCATATAGTATGAGAACATTGGTCTTTAATTTAAAAAAAAATAATCACTAATACTTATAATGAGACGTTTTGAAAGTGTCATACAATGTACATTAGTTACTACATTTATTGGAATAATTCATGGTATA
Source organism: Gibbula magus (assembly GCA_936450465.1). Taxonomy (NCBI): domain Eukaryota; kingdom Metazoa; phylum Mollusca; class Gastropoda; order Trochida; family Trochidae; genus Gibbula; species Gibbula magus. The sequence goes on along the minus strand of OW388305.1, from coordinate 46,139,200 downwards.
CAAATAGTTCTTATATATCCAAAAATTAGTGTTTATTTTCATAAGTTATATTTAATACAGGTTTATTAAATTGAATCAATTCAAGTTTCTTTAATACATATACTACTGTTCAACGATATACAGTTCGTAGATTATAATTTAATATTAACTTATGAACATACTTCTGAGGCAAAACTCAAAAAGAATTACCGGTAAGTTTGTCAGTTATGCTTAACATTGTCTATTTGGATAGGTTAACCTCATCAGTCAAATATCAGTCAAATGCAAAATGTAAGAGTGGGTAGTTTTAAATCAATCACGCGTGCATTTTTTATTCAATAGACCAAGTAATTAGCTAAGATTAAACCAACATGTTTACATTGCGTTTAGACAACATACACTCTATATGTTGTTTTAACCACACACCAATCGTGGCCTAATTCAGGTCCGTTTATAACTGATTACTTGGGCTCATGAAGGACTCAGTGTCACCAATCTTCAGGGTGGTCAAATTCTCTTTGACATCAAGCTGTCACATTTACATACTCATAATGATCGGTGCAGGTTGTTGGATCACGCGTGGATTTACTTACTTGCAGGGATTTTTCGTTTGTCAATAACAGGTATGTTAAATTGATTCGGGATATATACAAAGTAACTAACATTTGAAAAGATGCCTTATACTACTTCTGACTAGCAAAATAATCATACATGGATGTTTAAAGGACATACTTACAAGATCGTTCGTTTGTCAATAAGAGTTATGTTAGATTGAATCGGGATATATAAAAAGTAACTAACATTTTAAAAGATGCCGTATACACTTCCGATTTAAAGACTATCAAAAAGTATTTGTAACTTAAAATGAATTACTTTGAGGGGAAAACATCGCACAGTATTTGCCATTTGAGTTTACCCCGTTACAATAATGTATATCATTATATCATAAATATTACGACTGTAAAACCTATAAATTACCATTCTCTTTTTTATATGGATTCAGTATTTACAACAGTTAAGTATTTATTCGATTAATTAGTGTCATTATTTAGTCAGTCTGTATCTTAAAATGAATAATTTGGTGGAAAAATAAATCGTTTGCCATTTCATTTTCCTGCTTTTCCATCCATTTAGATAGTTTCATTATAAATAAAATGGCTGTGACATAATTAAATACGGATGCCATTTTACATCTTGATATAGTTGTTTGTAAATTGTATTTATTTATGCAATTGATTTGTGTTTAAATCATTTTTATGACCAATGTATGATGTGTTTATGACTCAATGAGGAGAACAGTTGAATCCTAGTCAATAAGTCAAGTAAATAAACACCAAATTGAATTTTCATTGTAGGTAATTAAAGTTTATACCGAAATGATCTGTATAACACGTTATCACCAAATTTCACATATAAATAAACATATTATTTGCATATTTTAATACACCCCATCCCATCTTAAGATGGGTCGTCCCAACTTGGAATTCCAAGTTGGGACGCGTCCCATCTTAAGATGGGACGGTATCCCAAGTTGGGATGATACATTTATACATGACATAAATTGCGTCATGTTCTGTGAGTGTACATGCACGTGGTTATAACTATTGTGTTTTAAACTTTCAGTGTTATACGAATAATTGTTTTACATATACTTGATTTCATGTGATGGAAATATATATTATCATTGAAAAGAGATTGCGTAATCACAGTACACATACAGTAATTTAAAAGCACACCAGAATTTGAATCTAATACTGGCAACACCTGTCATTCTATTTTAGCCAAACGGAGAAAGAGCCATTGTATAGTTAAATTATTGTTTTATATATCCGTTTACTTTTATGCATGTTTGTAAACTATCATGGTAATAATGGTTGATATTTTATATATACAATGTAACGAGTCAGTTTCGATTATTTTTCTGTATTAAACATGTTACTCCTGGATGTCATTTTGTGAATAGTGAGCATTTGCTATTTCTCCATTTGTGCTTTAAAATGGTTTAGGTTCATACATGCGATAATCGACAATTTAAGTTTGCGGATTTAAAAATTTTGCAAATTCTTGTCCCCTCCACTCCCTTAGGAGGATTAACGCATGGATAATCTCGACCCTTATGAAAACAATTGTTGACAGTAACTCGGATAGAGACATAAGACACCACCGCAAATCCGTAGCCAAATTACGCTCAGGTAGCCTACCTTTAAGAATAGAAACCGGAAGACATGCTAAGCCGCCTATCCCAATTGCGGACCGGAAGTGCTCTTTCTGTCCGTCACAGTTTTCAAAGACGAAGTCCATTTTGTTATTGACTGTCCACTCTACATAGATCTACGCTACAGTTATATGAATCAAGCCTCACTTATCGATCCAGCTATTAATTCCAAAACCTCAATCAGCAAATATCTCTATATGTTGTAGTCTCTCATAAAACTCATATCAACGCTTATGTTGTTTTTCTTACAAATAGAGAGAGAGAGAGAGATATCTTTATTTCCTCCAGTTAATACCGAAGATTACACATTTACATCATGGAATTACTTCATATTACATCACATACATGAGAATAACATAAATTTTATATACAAGGTTATTTACAGCAATCATGGACATGAAGTGTATTACTCATTGTAACATTGAAGAAAATAAGGTTTTAGGTCATGTACATACAGTGAAAATCGTAATAAAATATTTTCCCATAACATTGTATCTATTGAGAAGTAAAAGCTGTTTTCTGCTCCAAAGAGAAATGATAACATATCTTGTTCATCTTGCATTTCAAATAATACATAAGTTTCAACATCAAGGTTATCAATTAAATATGTAAAAAAGTCATTCCTTTGCTGGAGTAACTTTTCACAGTGAAGTAATATATGGAAGTCATAGTCAAACGTTTGCTTTTTGCAGAGAGTACACTCACTTGATATTTTACCTCTTGAGGATATTTTGACACAAAATTGTAAGGAAGATTTATAATTTGGGTATTTGTATGCCAGTTGCCAGAGAATATGATAAGAGAGTGTAGTATGAGTTGATGCATAAAATGACATGTTTGAGCGATATAGAGTTTGTGATCGCCACATGTTTTCCTCATAACTATGTACAGTACTATTTACAATTCTTCTCCAAACATGTTTTGGAGGAAATATGCCTTGAGCAATATATTTGTCAATATAGTTGTTTAGATTATATTTTGTAGATATTAATAGAAGATCATCACATATGCTGTTTGATTTAACTGAAGATGTAATAGCGCCACAAAATATATGTTTTACAAAGTTGTTACAATCGATATTACATAGTCGCCCGAGGAAGAGAAGTTTACATTTATCGATGTAACCAATAAGTGACCATAATCCCAAATTTGCAATAGTTGATATTGATGATGATCTTTTATCAAGACCTTGGACAAGTCGAGCAAAATACCTCTGTGTTTGCTCAAATAAGTCAGCATGTTGACCATTAATATTTGGTAATAATTCACAGCCGTAAAGACTAGTTTTAAGAATCATTCTGAGCCATATCTTAACACATATGAATGGATGTAGGCCAGAATGATTCATACCTATGGATCTTAGTGAGTTGACATTCTGTCTTGCTTTCTGACAATATTTTTCACTTCTGGTTTTTGTAGAAAGGTTACTTGTAAACAGCACACCTCCAAATACGGTAGATTCTGCTAAGGGAAGTGGGATATCACCAAGTCTGCATTGAAAGTGTACATCATAGCCTTTTCTTTTGCTAAAAACGATAATGCTACTTTTTGATGGGTTATATGTTAGTCGCCATTTAGAGGCGTATGTAGATACAATATCTAGCGATGCCTGTAGGCTTTGAGGAGATGTGCTTACGAGTGTAGTATCATCAGCAAGCAAGACAGATGGAACGTCCATACCAAAGACTCTGATACCACATTTCGCTTGTCTTAATGACGTGATTAGGTCATTAATGAAAATTAGAAAAAACCAAGCGGATATAACCCTACCTTGTCCAACACCTTGTTTAACTGAATAGGTTTCTGACCTCTCGCCATTGTATGCGACAAATGAGTGGCTATTGGTATAACAGTGATGTAGTAATTTCCAAACATTACCTCTAATACCAAGTTCATATAGTTTATAGAATAATCCATCATGCCAAATTCTATCAAACGCTTTTGCGTTGTCGAGGAAGGCTGTAAAAACAGGAGAATCTCTATGAGTATAATAGTGAATGGTTTCCATAAGAGTAAAAACAGACATTATGGCTCCGTGCTCTTTTCGAAATCCAAATTGTAGTTTATCAGGAAATTCGGGATTTGATTTAAGTAATTTGGTTTCAATTCGTCTGAGCAAAAGTTTTTCAAATAATTTGCCGAGGCAAGATGTTAACGTGATACCCCTGTAGTTTCGTGGGTCGCTTTTATCATTTTTACCTTTGTATATTGATATTACCATTCCAAGTCTATATTCATAGGGAATATAGTGAGATTCAATCATGTGATTGAAAAGTTTACATATGTGATTAATGAATACATCGCCTGCATATATGATATGCTCGTTAGTAATTTTGTCAGGACCAGGGGATTTGTTTTTGCTGAGAGATTTAACAACATCCTTTACTTCGTGAAATAGAACGTTTCTTTCCAGATCTTCATCGCAATCTGCAATGTTACATGTACTTTCAATATCCCGAACTCGTTTAGAAATGTGGTTTTTGAAATCAGAATCAAATGTTTCTGATTCATGTGGTTGGGCTAAATCAGCATAGTATTTTCCCCATATTTTACATATTTCTTCGGGGGTTGAACCGACATCACCTGCATAATCTAGTGTAGAAACGTTTGTTACAACTGCTCTTTGCTTTCGCACAGTTTTATAGAAAGTATTGACGTCTAATTCAGCAGATATTTCAATTTCTTTTAACATTTCCTTTTTATGAGCTCTTTTGGATTTTCGGAATAGACGTCGAAAGTTCCCTTTTTCGTCTTTATAAGCCAAACGCTGCTCAGAATCATGTTCGCGAGATCTGCCGTTTCTGATCCATTCACGCCTAGCTACTCGCATTTCATAATGGGCATCATTTAAGCAATTCGATTTCCAAAAGGGTTTTAGGTGAGGTTTGTATTTACTATGAGGTATAGATTGTGTGGATGCATGCAATAAAGCAGAGCTTATCATATCATTGTAACAATCTATACTGTGCTGATGGTTAAAGTCCAAGTGAGAAAGATTCTGAGAAGATATAGCATCCTCAACTAAACTCCGGTAGGAGTTTCTGTCATTTTCATTAGCTAACTTCCACTTAGGAATACCGTTAGTTAGATTATTATAACGTTCCTTAACAGGAATACTAATGCCTATACAGCAAGGCAAATGATCCGATACACTAAAGGGACAAGTGTCATCTATTGTAGCACTAGTAACACAGCCCCTCAGACATGATGGTATAAGTACAAAGTCAATCATGCTTTGTAGCAGATTGTTTTTTGACCTACATGTATACCCTAAACAAGTAGCGGGTTTTAATGTAAGAGCATTAACAAGACTTCTGTCTAATAGGCCACCCTTTACTATCTTATCTCTGTGAGAAAGCTGACGCTTAGATATGTCAGCGTTTAGATCACCTAGAATAAAGGTTGAACCTCTTTCAGACAGGTAGTCATACAAATCTAACAACTCGCACAGAGCATTACAGTATGCTGTGTGCAGAACATTAGTTGATGGTAAGCGACAGTTAATGACATAAACATCACAATGGTTGTAGCGAATAAGCTTGATTGCTATAACATAATCAGAATGAGCAACAACACTCTCTGCTTTCCACGGAGAGTTTGTACTAACTAAAAGTGCGAGACCATGTGAACCACGTCGACATGAGGAGTCTGCTTTCACACAGTTATAAGAGACAGTTCTTAAAGCACGAAAATCATTGAGATAATGCAAGTTACCTGTTGTAAGCCAGTGTTCTTGAATCGCGATTACATCGACAGACTGTGAGAGTGTCTGATTGATGTAATCACCACCGTGAAGCAATCCACGTATGTTCCATGTTAACAAAGATAGAGTCATTATAATAAAACAGTAAAATGATGGTAGTTTAGTGGGCCGAATAACTGGTGAGTCCATCATGTTAATAGTGGTTATAAGAGTCACTTCCGTCATTATATGACCTAGTTTTAGGAATATAGTCTCTCGCTCTGATTCCTGGTGGCCAGAAGTCTCTATTACCGGAGACATAGTCTTCGTAATCTTCAAGATCTAGATTCACTTGCACAGTGTATGTATCTTGATAGTTTACACGAACATTTTTCTTCATCAATCTGACAAAGGTCACACGCACATGCTGATCATGGGTATATTCATGTATAAGTTCTTTCACTGAATCAAATGATTCCTCAGCACTAACATTGTACAAAACAAGGCGTTTTGTTTTGACCCTAGGGGCGCCCTGGAGAGCATGGTACTTTTTGGAGAGTGATCTGATAGGATGTGTATTATCACGTTTTACCTTATTCTCACTGTTGGTGTTGTCTCTGCCGTTGCTGTTGGACTTGCGTGATGAATGATGGTCGACTTGGTTCCAGGAATCAGTCTTGTCTGTATGATGTAGGTCCAAGGAAGGGAAGTCACTGTCGTAGTTGTCATATCCGAAGCTGATGGTGTTGCTGTCATTCTTGTCTTTCACTTGGCTTGATATGACGGGAATATGACGATGTCCAGGACTTGCAGAGGTAGTGATGTCCGTATCTGATGGTGTCGTTGTAGTTGTCACAGGTATAGATGTCGTTGTCTGTGTGGCTGTCATTGACTCACATACTGTCGTTGATGTCATTCTTGATCCGCTGTGAGAGGGACTTTCTTTCGTTCTTTCAAGATAATTCTTGATTTGGTTTGAAATGTTGGCTACTTTTGAATCAATTGTCTTTAGTTTGGAGTCAACTGAAAAGTTTGATGTCAGAAGTTCATTTTCTAAATGTAGAATGTGGTCCCTATGGGCTTTATTATGTTGACTAGACAGTTTCAGTTCTGCTCTAAGTTCGGACCTTCTATCTTCAGAGTCATTTACTTTAGCCTGTAAATCTGCTATTAATAAATCTTTTTCCTTTATACTCTCTATCAGACGTTTGATGTGGTCAGAAAAACTGCTTTCCAAGTTTTGTATTCGTTCTTCTAACTTGCCTTGTCCGTGTGATACGATCTGTTTTATCTGCACAATGTGACTTAGTATGGAACACGTTGAGTCGTTAGTCTCACCTGGTGTGTCAGTTGTTGACCTCGTTGATGAGGAGCCGGTGGTTTTGGTTGGTGTGGCGGTGTTGAGTGGTGAAGACGTGGTTGGTGTCGAGATAGACAGGTGGCGAACACTAGCTTTACTGAGCACTTTGGATTGTAGGACATATTCAGGAATAGTCCCTTCGATGAAATGATAGAGGTAGTACACATCTTGAGCGCACTTGTACACGGCTGAGACTGTTGTCGATTGTGTATTCTTACGTCTGACAAGCAAACCAGCAGGGAAGTTTACACACGTCTGCTTTGCGTAGTCATACAGGCTTTCTCTTACATCGTTGATTTCTTTGATCTTGTGATTGTAGATATCCTGTAAGCTGTCGATAAAGTTTGTCTTGTCTTTTGTTCCAAGCTTGGCTTTTATTTCCAAGTAGATTGATTTGTCAATCTCATCACTCGGCTGGGTGCTGTATATTTCAGTGTCAGTGTCCTCAGCTTGGTCCATTGTGTCACTGTCATTGTTCTCTCCATCCAAGTTGTCGTCCATTGTTGTCTCTTGAGTGCTGGCTTGTGGTGTGAGTATGTAGTTACCAACACATAGCGAATTTATGCTTAGATTTTGGACAATAATAGCATAAAAGTTCACATTTACAAACAAACGTTTGTAAAATAATATCCCATTTCTGATAAATGTTATCTAGAATAACATAATAATTCCAATTGTTACTAGTTTGGTATAGTCCTCACAGTTCCGTCTAGAGAGAATGCCTCAAAAACACGTCCTCTCTCTACGGCTGACACAAGTATGTTTTCAATACATGTCATTGTAAGTGTTATTGACTCCCTCACTCTCAGAAATGGCCGTCCCAACTTGGAATTTCTATCCGTTTTTCATCATATCTCATTCAATATGCAAAATGATTTGTTTTAATTAAAGACTAATATTCTCATGCTATAAGATGTTATTATTCCTGTAATAAATAATTAATGACACTTTCAAAACATGTCATTGTAAGTGTTATTGACCCCCTCACTCTCAGAAATGGCCGTCCCAACTTGGAATTTCTATCAGTTTTTCATCATATCTCATTAAATATGCAAAATGATTTTTTTTAATTAAAGACTAATATTTTCATGCTATAAGATGTTATTATTACTGTAATAAATAATTAATGACACTTTCAAAACATGTCATTGTAAGTGTTATTGACCCCCTCACTCTCAGAAATGGCCGTCCCAACTTGGAATTTCTATCAGTTTTTCATCATATCTCATTCAATATGCAAAATGATTTTTTTTAATTAAAGACTAATATTCTCATGCTATAAGATGTTATTATTCCTGTAATAAATAATTAATGACATTTTCAATACATGTCATTGTAAGTGTTATTGACTCCCTCACTCTCAGAAATGGCCGTCCCAACTTGGAATTTCTATCCGTTTTTCATCATATCTCATTCAATATGCAAAATGATTTTTTTTAATTAAAGACTAATATTCTCATGCTATAAGATGTTATTATTCCTGTAATAAATAATTAATGACACTTTCAAAACATGTCATTGTAAGTGTTATTGACCCCCTCACTCTCAGAAATGGCCGTCCCAACTTGGAATTTCTATCAGTTTTTCATCATATCTCATTAAATATGCAAAATGATTTTGTTTTAATCAAAGACTAATATTTTCATGCTATAAGATGTTATTATTACTGTAATAAATAATTAATGACACTTTCAAAACATGTCATTGTAAGTGTTATTGACCCCCTCACTCTCAGAAATGGCCGTCCCAACTTGGAATTTCTATCAGTTTTTCATCATATCTCATTAAATATGCAAAATGATTTTTTTAATTTAAGACTAATATTCTCATGCTATAAGATGTTATCATTCCTTTTGTAAATAATTAATGACACTTTCAAAACTGAAAACTGATGAAAAACTGATAGAAATTCTAAGGTGGGACGGCCATTTCTGAGAGTGAGGGGTCAATAACACTCATAAAGAGACGTTGTGAAAGTGTCATTAAGTATTTATAACAGTTATAGAAATTCATATAGTTTGAGAATATTAGTCTTTAATTAAAAAAAATCATTTTGCATATTTAATGAGATATGATGAAAAACTGATAGAAAGTCCAAGTTGGGACGGCCATTTCTGAGAGTGAGGGGTCAATAACACTCATAAAGAGACGTTGTGAAAGTGTCATTAAGTATTTATAACAGTTATAGGAAAGTCATATAGTATGAGAACATTAGTCTTTAATTTAAAAAAATAGTTTGCATATTTAATGAAATATGGGGGAAAATTATCAGAAATTCCAAGTTGGGACGGCCATTCTTGAGAGTGAGGGGTCAATAACACTCATAAAGAGACGTTGTGAAAGTGTCATTAAGTATTTATAACAGTTATAGGAAAGTCATATAGTATGAGAACATTGGTCTTTAATTTAAAAAAACCAGTTTGCATATTTAATGAAATATGGGGGAAAATTATCAGAAATTCCAAGTTGGGATGGCCATTTCTGAGAGTGAGGGGTCAATAACACTCATAATGAGACGTTGTGAAAGTGTCATTAAGTATTTATAACAGTTATAGGAAAGTCATATAGTATGAGAACATTAGTCTTTAATTTTTAAAAAAATAGTTTGCATATGTAATGAAATATGGGGGAAAACTGTCAGAAATTCCAAGTTGGGACGGCCATTTCTGAGAGTGAGGGGTCAATAACACTCATAATGAGACGTTGTGAAAGTGTCATTAAGTATTTATAACAGTTATAGGAAAGTCATATAGTATGAGAACATTGGTCTTTAATTTAAAAAAAAATAATCACTAATACTTATAATGAGACGTTTTGAAAGTGTCATACAATGTACATTAGTTACTACATTTATTGGAATAATTCATGGTATACAAATAGTTCTTATATATCCAAAAATTAGTGTTTATTTTCATAAGTTATATTTAATACAGGTTTATTAAATTGAATCAATTCAAGTTTCTTTAATACATATACTACTGTTCAACGATATACAGTTCGTAGATTATAATTTAATATTAACTTATGAACATACTTCTGAGGCAAAACTCAAAAAGAATTACCGGTAAGTTTGTCAGTTATGCTTAACATTGTCTATTTGGATAGGTTAACCTCATCAGTCAAATATCAGTCAAATGCAAAATGTAAGAGTGGGTAGTTTTAAATCAATCACGCGTGCATTTTTTATTCAATAGACCAAGTAATTAGCTAAGATTAAACCAACATGTTTACATTGCGTTTAGACAACATACACTCTATATGTTGTTTTAACCACACACCAATCGTGGCCTAATTCAGGTCCGTTTATAACTGATTACTTGGGCTCATGAAGGACTCAGTGTCACCAATCTTCAGGGTGGTCAAATTCTCTTTGACATCAAGCTGTCACATTTACATACTCATAATGATCGGTGCAGGTTGTTGGATCACGCGTGGATTTACTTACTTGCAGGGATTTTTCGTTTGTCAATAACAGGTATGTTAAATTGATTCGGGATATATACAAAGTAACTAACATTTGAAAAGATGCCTTATACTACTTCTGACTAGCAAAATAATCATACATGGATGTTTAAAGGACATACTTACAAGATCGTTCGTTTGTCAATAAGAGTTATGTTAGATTGAATCGGGATATATAAAAAGTAACTAACATTTTAAAAGATGCCGTATACACTTCCGATTTAAAGACTATCAAAAAGTATTTGTAACTTAAAATGAATTACTTTGAGGGGAAAACATCGCACAGTATTTGCCATTTGAGTTTACCCCGTTACAATAATGTATATCATTATATCATAAATATTACGACTGTAAAACCTATAAATTACCATTCTCTTTTTTATATGGATTCAGTATTTACAACAGTTAAGTATTTATTCGATTAATTAGTGTCATTATTTAGTCAGTCTGTATCTTAAAATGAATAATTTGGTGGAAAAATAAATCGTTTGCCATTTCATTTTCCTGCTTTTCCATCCATTTAGATAGTTTCATTATAAATAAAATGGCTGTGACATAATTAAATACGGATGCCATTTTACATCTTGATATAGTTGTTTGTAAATTGTATTTATTTATGCAATTGATTTGTGTTTAAATCATTTTTATGACCAATGTATGATGTGTTTATGACTCAATGAGGAGAACAGTTGAATCCTAGTCAATAAGTCAAGTAAATAAACACCAAATTGAATTTTCATTGTAGGTAATTAAAGTTTATACCGAAATGATCTGTATAACACGTTATCACCAAATTTCACATATAAATAAACATATTATTTGCATATTTTAATACACCCCATCCCATCTTAAGATGGGTCGTCCCAACTTGGAATTCCAAGTTGGGACGCGTCCCATCTTAAGATGGGACGGTATCCCAAGTTGGGATGATACATTTATACATGACATAAATTGCGTCATGTTCTGTGAGTGTACATGCACGTGGTTATAACTATTGTGTTTTAAACTTTCAGTGTTATACGAATAATTGTTTTACATATACTTGATTTCATGTGATGGAAATATATATTATCATTGAAAAGAGATTGCGTAATCACAGTACACATACAGTAATTTAAAAGCACACCAGAATTTGAATCTAATACTGGCAACACCTGTCATTCTATTTTAGCCAAACGGAGAAAGAGCCATTGTATAGTTAAATTATTGTTTTATATATCCGTTTACTTTTATGCATGTTTGTAAACTATCATGGTAATAATGGTTGATATTTTATATATACAATGTAACGAGTCAGTTTCGATTATTTTTCTGTATTAAACATGTTACTCCTGGATGTCATTTTGTGAATAGTGAGCATTTGCTATTTCTCCATTTGTGCTTTAAAATGGTTTAGGTTCATACATGCGATAATCGACAATTTAAGTTTGCGGATTTAAAAATTTTGCAAATTCTTGTCCCCTCCACTCCCTTAGGAGGATTAACGCATGGATAATCTCGACCCTTATGAAAACAATTGTTGACAGTAACTCGGATAGAGACATAAGACACCACCGCAAATCCGTAGCCAAATTACGCTCAGGTAGCCTACCTTTAAGAATAGAAACCGGAAGACATGCTAAGCCGCCTATCCCAATTGCGGACCGGAAGTGCTCTTTCTGTCCGTCACAGTTTTCAAAGACGAAGTCCATTTTGTTATTGACTGTCCACTCTACATAGATCTACGCTACAGTTATATGAATCAAGCCTCACTTATCGATCCAGCTATTAATTCCAAAACCTCAATCAGCAAATATCTCTATATGTTGTAGTCTCTCATAAAACTCATATCAACGCTTATGTTGTTTTTCTTACAAATATATGTATGTGTGTATGCTTAGGAAGCTAATGCTGATTTATTTTTGTTTTATCTACATACTTGTAAATGTACTATGTTACCCAGGACGTGACACTTAAAAATAACTTTCTCTCCGGTAATCGGTCCTGTTCATTTTATTCAAGGACATTTTTACTTCATCTCGTTCACTGTAGGGTTGGGAGATTGCCCCTATTATCTTTGCCGACATACCTCACACAAATACCGCCGCCATTAACTCGTTAATTAACCCTTGATCCGCTTCACTAGTCAACATCTCGCGGTCCTACCGTCTCGCTCAAGTTGACAAATTACCACAAAAGAGGACTTCCAGTTATGTAAATGGCCATAAAGTCCCGATTGTTTCAGATAGATTAAAAGTTAAAACGGAATCGAAGTATAATATGTATCAACGTGTGATGTGTCACAAATTGCTGCACTGATTGAATTGGGGGAGAGGAGAGGGGAGCACATACAGTAAAACATCCATTATTAATTGCCGCCTAAAGCTCGACTGTACAATCTGAACGCACATAGATACAAAGTCGGAAACATCAAAGTGCGCGTGTGGTCATTCTACCCAATATGTTATTTACTACCTTTCCATATAAGGTTAAACATATTTTATTCATTGTAATGAATTTGGATTGTGAACAAGCTGTGTAGCTTATATTAACACCGCTCCCATACAAGATATGATTCAGAATGAAATACAAATTTACGTCAATAATTAAGACTATTATAAATGACAATGTACATATGCATCAGATAGATTAACAGTAATATCATCTAGTAATAATAGAAACTTGCATTTGGAATGGTTGTCTATATCAACCCATCTGAAGAAATACAAAGGTTTAATATGTTCTAGTAGACATACATAGTCAAACGACCCATATGTATGGAGAAATATAAATCAATCAATCACGTGAATGTCAAAATTTAAATCGTTGTGTTTTGGTAATGAAATTGTGAACTTGATCAACTATTTGCTGGTTTTGATAATTAGAAAGTTCTTTGTTTCAATGGAAATAAGCTTCGTACATATAGACAGTTTAAGAACACTGTTATCACAGAACCATATGTTACCTCTATATTGCCTAGAAGGCACCGTAGTGTACTAGGAAAGCTACGTTGTGGTACACTTCCATTGGAACTAGAACGTGGTAGATTTTCCCGCCCTGTTACACCTCTTACTGATTTGTCGTCACTGTAATCATCAGGCTGTCGAAGATGAAGTTCATTTCTTAGTAAATTGTCCATATGACTCAGATCTCCGGTATGACCTTTTCCAAAATGTTAGTATTTCGTACCCGAGTTTCACCAACTTATCGGATATTGAACAAACTACATTCCTTTTACAACTAGAAAATATTGTAAATCCATTGGCCGTTTTAGTAAGCCGTATGTATTTGCGAAAGATATTAACTCAATCACAATAATTATAATTAAGTCCTCCCATATTTGAGATATTAATCCATATCTTAATCTTTCATTTTTTACTTGTACATACAATGTCTTGTGTGTCTCATTTGCCATATTGCCTGATGTTTGTATACTATTTTATGTTTTTAAATTGTCACTGTACCCGATTATATACAAAACATGTGACACATTAATAAAATATTTTGTCTGTCTGTCTGTAAATAACTGAATTGGTTAATATTTAGAGTCCTTAAGAAATCTAGCTTTGTGAAAAATCTGTCAGGATTAATTGTGCAGACACTCAACAACGATAGTTTCTGGTACTTAGCAAAAAGGTTTACTTAATATAGTTTCAAAATACTCTTGATACTGACATTGATAGTGAGGCAACTGGTACACCTGTATTGCCAATGAACAAATGTTTACAGGAATTAACGTATACTGTCGCAGGTAGAACATGGTAAAAACACTCAAATGGTCTTCATAACACTGTTGATATTTGATAATACCTAAATCAAGAATGTCATCTACGATGTTTATCATAATACGTTTGACATATATAATAGTACGAATATGACATTAACGACTTATCTATTTCTATATTGTTTTGCATTAAATTACAAACTGTTCACTGAGCATGAGTATAAATAAGTATTGGTGATTTTAAATACCAAAAAGCAAGACTCTGATATCTTATAGTTCCTAAATTTGATAGGTATGATGTTTCTAAATATAGCGACACAAACAGTGACATTCTAAAATTCATTTTTGACAGTGTCAATTGTTCAATAGCAGCATTAAACATTAATACAACCAAATGTTAATCATCACATATTCATCCAATATATTCTAAAGTGTTCTCTGAAATTTTCAAAAAAATTCAAACCAATCATGATGTTATGTAACTAGAAGACGAGTGATACATGAATAAACTCGTCGGTCTGTCTCTTCCAATATAATCCTGATTCACGGAGGGAGCTAGCTATTCACTGAGACATACACATGTACACCTGTTGTATGTACACGGCGCCTGTGATCTGGTCGGGATATATACACCTATCCCAACACTGGAACCGCTACGGTTTTATGACCGCACCAATTACGCGACAGACAGGTGGCACGAATAATTACCACCTGTCAACGATTGACATAGAAATTTCATTTAATGAATATGCTCATATGGCAAGTTAAAGGCACGTTTTTGTTACTGGAATACAGTAAGGTAAATATGTGTTAAATAATACTCCTGTATCAATAAAAAAAGGTGGTCTCATTTAAATATGGTCAAAGCAGGAATTGTCAAAAGATTATTCATCAGTTTTTAAAAACATTCTTTTAAGACCTTCTTATTAACAGGGGTCTCTGATAAACCAGAGAATTATTACCATATCATCCAATCAAATATATTGCTCATCTAAACATAATATCTATAATGAGATTATTGAGTAATGTTCACTGTAATATTATTCACGGAAATCTATTACATATCATTACATGAATTATGTATAGAAAATCCTCCACTATGTCTACTTAGGATTACTTGTATTATCGGTAGAAACTGAAAATCTAATGAAATAAATATTTCTAATCTCAAATAACTGTATAACATATTCTATTGTAGACGAATTGAGCTTTATATTAGAATATCCATCATATGTAAATTCCAGAATACAATTTGTCAAACCTTATGCATTTTTTACTATCATGTTTATTAAAGTCACGCCTCACAACACATAACATGATCTTAATCAATTCGATATAAATCAAAGAAAGTTATTTGTAGTGATTACTGATAATTACTTCTGGCCGTAACAAGTGAAACGGTGATGCCGATTTTGTACAAACAGTAACTATATGTAGGTTCTACAATTAGCATACATATGCCAAACACTTTTCAATACAGATGTCAATTATCCATAATAGTGTTTATGTATTTTCAAATTATAGTTGGTGAAAACATATATATCTGTAGATCAATTGATGCGCTTTTTAGAACAAAATATCCTACTTTCAATGACTCTTTATACTTTATACAATAAGGAATTGACCACGGTCAAACCCGGTCTGACTGCATTCTGATCGCGGTCAACTGCATTCAGACTGCAGTCTGATCGCGGTCACACGCATTCTGACTGCAGTCTGATCGCGGTCAACTGCAATCTGACTGCATTCTGATCGCGGTCAACTGCATTCAGACTGCAGTCTGATCGCGGTTGATACCGGTAAAGATATCTGCAACCGTCTGTATACTACCTAGTGACGTTATTTGGCATTTTACGGTATCAGGTCCCCTATCAAACATCATGTAAGATACCTCATTGGATAGGAAATTGAATTATCTTTCATTTGGGTACCCTTAGATGGTGGTGCAAATATTCCTTGGCACCCTCAGACTAGTTTGATTGTGAAACACTCATTACAGAGCTAATATGTGTACTACTTAGTGACGTTATTTGGCATTTTACGGTATCAGGTCCCCTATCAAACATCATGTAAGATACCTCATTGGATATGAAATTGAATTATCTTTCATTTGGGTACCCTTAGATGGTGGTTCAAATATTCCTTGGTACCCTCAGACTTGTTTGATTGTGAAAAATTCATTACAGAGCTAATATGTATACTACCTAGTGACGTTATCTGGAAATTAACGGTATCAGGTTCCCAATCAAACATCATGTAAGATACCTCATTGGATAGGAAATTGAATTATCTTTCATTTGGGTACCCTTATATGGTGGTGCAAATATTCCTTGGTACCCACAGACTTGTTTTATTGTGAAAAATTCATTACAGAGCTAATATGTATACTACCTAGTGACGTTATTTGGCATTTTACGGTATCAGGTCTCCTATCAAACATCATGTAAGATACCTCATTGGATAGGAAATTGAATTAGCTTTCATTTGGGAACCCTCAGATGGTGGTGCAAATATTTCTTGGTACCCTCAGACTAGTTTATTTGTGAAAAACTCATTACAGAGCTAATATGTATACTACATAGTGACGTTATTTGGCATTTTACGGTATCAGGTCCCCTATCAAACATCATGTAAGATACCTCATTGGATAGGAAATTGAATTATCTTTCATTTGGGTACCCTTAGATGGTGGTTCAAATATTCCTTGGTACCCTCAGACTTGTTTGATTGTGAAAAATTCATTACAGAGCTAATATGTATACTACCTAGTGACGTTATCTGGAAATTAACGGTATCAGGTTCCCAATCAAACATCATGTAAGATACCTCATTGGATAGGAAATTGAATTATCTTTCATTTGGGTACCCTTATATGGTGGTGCAAATATTCCTTGGTACCCACAGACTTGTTTGATTGTGAAAAATTCATTACAGAGCTAATATGTATACTACCTAGTGACGTTATTTGGCATTTTACGGTATCAGGTCTCCTATCAAACATCATGTAAGATACCTCATTGGATAGGAAATTGAATTATCTTTCATTTGGGTACCCTTAGATGGTGGTGCAAATATTCCTTGGTACCCTCAGACTAGTTTGATTGTGAAAATCCCATTACAGAGCTAATATGTATACTACCTAGTGACGTTATTTGGCATTTTACGGTATCAGGTCCCCTATCAAACATCATGTAAGATACCTCATTGGATATGAAATTGAATTATCTTTCATTTGGGTACCCTTAGATGGTGGTTCAAATATTCCTTGGTACCCTCAGACTTGTTTGATTGTGAAAAATTCATTACAGAGCTAATATGTATACTACCTAGTGACGTTATCTGGAAATTAACGGTATCAGGTTCCCAATCAAACATCATGTAAGATACCTCATTGGATAGGAAATTGAATTATCTTTCATTTGGGTACCCTTATATGGTGGTGCAAATATTCCTTGGTACCCACAGACTTGTTTTATTGTGAAAAATTCATTACAGAGCTAATATGTATACTACCTAGTGACGTTATTTGGCATTTTACGGTATCAGGTCTCCTATCAAACATCATGTAAGATACCTCATTGGATAGGAAATTGAATTAGCTTTCATTTGGGAACCCTCAGATGGTGGTGCAAATATTTCTTGGTACCCTCAGACTAGTTTATTTGTGAAAAACTCATTACAGAGCTAATATGTATACTACATAGTGACGTTATTTGGCATTTTACGGTATCAGGTCCCCTATCAAACATCATGTAAGATACCTCATTGGATAGGAAATTGAATTATCTTTCATTTGGGTACCCTTAGATGGTGGTTCAAATATTCCTTGGTACCCTCAGACTTGTTTGATTGTGAAAAATTCATTACAGAGCTAATATGTATACTACCTAGTGACGTTATCTGGAAATTAACGGTATCAGGTTCCCAATCAAACATCATGTAAGATACCTCATTGGATAGGAAATTGAATTATCTTTCATTTGGGTACCCTTATATGGTGGTGCAAATATTCCTTGGTACCCACAGACTTGTTTGATTGTGAAAAATTCATTACAGAGCTAATATGTATACTACCTAGTGACGTTATTTGGCATTTTACGGTATCAGGTCTCCTATCAAACATCATGTAAGATACCTCATTGGATAGGAAATTGAATTATCTTTCATTTGGGTACCCTTAGATGGTGGTGCAAATATTCCTTGGTACCCTCAGACTAGTTTGATTGTGAAAATCCCATTACAGAGCTAATATGTATACTACCTAGTGACGTTATTTGGCATTTTACGGTATCAGGTCCCCTATCAAACATCATGTAAGATACCTAATTGGATATGAAATTGAATTATCTTTCTTTTGGGTACCCTTAGATGGTGGTGCAAATATTCCTTTGTACCCCCAGACTAGTTTTATTGTGAAAAACTCATTAAAGAGCTAATATGTATACTACTTAGTGACGTTATTTGGAATTTTACGGTATCAGGTTCCCAATCAAACATCATGTAAGATACCTCATTGGATAGGAAATTGAATTATCTTTCATTTGGGTACCCTTAGATGGTGGTGCAAATATTCCTTGGTACCCTCAGACTTGTTTGATTGTGAAAAATTCATTACAGAGCTAATATGTATACTACCTAGTGACGTTATCTGGAATTTTACGGTATCAGGTTCCCAATCAAACATCATGTAAGATACCTCATTGGATAGGAAATTGAATTATCTTTCATTTGGGTACCCTTATATGGTGGTGCAAATATTCCTTGGTACCCACAGACTTGTTTGATTGTGAAAAATTCATTACAGAGCTAATATGTTTACTACCTAGTGACGTTATTTGGCATTTTACGGTATCAGGTCTCCTATCAAACATCATGTAAGATACCTCATTGGATAGGAAATTGAATTATCTTTCATTTGGGTACCCTTATATGGTGGTGCAAATATTCCTTGCTACCCTCAGACTAGTTTGATTGTGAAAAACTCATTACAGAGCTAATATGTATACTACCTAGTGACGTTATTTGGCATTTTACGGTATCAGGTCCCCTATCAAACATCATGTAAGATACCTCATTGGATAGGAAATTGAATTATCTTACATTTGGGTACCCTTAGATGGTGGTGCTAATATTCCTTGGTACCCTCAGACTAGTTTGTTTGTGAAAAACTCATTACAGAGCTAATATGTATACTACCTAGTGACGTTATTTGGCATTTTACGGTATCAGGTCCCCTATCCAACATCATGTAAGATACCTCATTGGATAGGAAATTGAATTATCTTTCATTTGGGTACCCTTATATGGTGGTGCAAATATTCCTTGGTACCCTCAGACTAGTTTGATTGTGAAAAACTCATTACAGAGCTAATATGTATACTACCTAGTGACGTTATTTGGCATTTTACGGTATCAGGTCCCCTATCAAACATCATGTAAGAAACCTCATTGGATAGGAAATTGAATTATATTTTAATTGGGTAAACTTAGATGGTGGTGCAAATATTCCTTGGTACCCTCAGACTAGTTTGATTGTGAAAAACCCATTACAGAGCTAATATGTATACTACCTAGTGACGTTATTTGGCATTTTACGGTATCAGGTCCCCTATCAAACATCATGTAAGATACCTCATTGGATAGGAAATTGAATTATCTTTCATTTGGGTACCCTTAGATGGTGGTGCAAATATTCCTTTGTACCCCCAGACTAGTTTTTTTGTGAAAAACTCATTACAGAGCTAATATGTATACTACCTAGTGACGTTATTTGGCATTTTACGGTATCAGGTCTCCTATCAAACATCATGTAAGATACCTCATTATATAGGAAATTGAATTATCTTTCATTTGGGTACCCTTAGATGGTGGTGCAAATATTCCTTGGTACCCTCAGACTTGTTTGATTGTGAAAAATTCATTACAGAGCTAATATGTATACTACCTAGTGACGTTATTTGGCATTTTACGGTATCAGGTCTCCTATCAAACATCATGTAAGATACCTCATTAGATAGGAAATTGAATTATCTTTCATTTGGGTACCCTTATATGGTGGTGCAAATATTCCTTGGTACCCACAGACTTGTTTGATTGTGAAAAATTCATTACAGAGGTAATATGTATACTACCTAGTGACGTTATTTGGCATTTTACGGTATCAGGTCCCCTATCAAACATCATGTAAGATACCTCATTGGATAGGAAATTGAATTATATTTTAATTGGGTACCCTTAGATGGTGTTGCAAATATTCCTTGGTACCCTCAGACTTGTTTGATTGTGAAAAATTCATTACAGAGCTAATATGTATACTACCTAGTGACGTTATCTGGAATTTTACGGTATCAGGTTCCCAATCAAACATCATGTAAGATACCTCATTGGATAGGAAATTGAATTATCTTTCATTTGGGTACCCTTATATGGTGGTGCAAATATTCCTTGGTACCCACAGACTAGTTTGATTGTGAAAAACTCATTACAGAGCTAATATGTATACTACCTAGTGACGTTATTTGGCATTTTACGGTATCAGGTCTCCTATCAAACATCATGTAAGATACCTCATTGGATAGGAAATTGAATTATCTTTCATTTGGGTACCCTTAGATGGTGGTGCAAATAATTATTGGTACCCTCAGACTTGTTTTATTGTGAAAAACTCATTACAGAGCTAATATGTAAAGTACCTAGTGACGTTATTTGGCATTTTACGGTATCAGGTCTCCTATCAAACATCATGTAAGATACCTCATTGGATAGGAAATTGAATTATCTTTCATTTGGGTACCCTTAGATGGTGGTGCAAATATTCCTTTGTACCCTCAGACTAGTTTGATTGTGAAAAACTCATTACAGAGCTAATATGTATACTACCTAGTGACGTTATTTGCCATTTTACGGTATCAGGTCTCCTATCAAACATCATGTAAGATACCTCATTGGATGGGAAATTGAATTATCTTTTATTTGGGTAACCTTAGATGGTGGTGCAAATATTCCTTGGTACCCTCAGACTAGTTTGATTGTGAAAAACTCATTACAGAGCTAATATGTATACTACCTAGTGACGTTATTTGGCATTTTACGATATCAGGTCTCCTATCAAACATCATGTAAGATACCTCATTGGATAGGAAATTGAATTATCTTTCATTTGGGTACTCTTAGATGGTGGTGCAAATATTCTTTGGTAGGCTCAGACTTGTTTGATTGTGAAAAACTCATTACAGAGCTAATATGTATACTACCTAGTGACCTTATTTGGCATTTTACGGTATCAGGTCTCCTATCAAACATCATGTAAGATACCTCATTGGATAGGAAATTGAATTATCTTTTATTTGGGTATCCTTAGATGGTGGTGCAAATAATTTTTGGTACCCTCAGACTTGTTTGATTGTGAAAAACTCATTACAGAGCTAATATGTAAAGTACCTAGTGACGTTATTTGGCATTTTACGGTATCAGGTCTCCTATCAAACATCATGTAAGATACCTCATTGGATAGGAAATTGAATTATCTTTTATTTGGGTACCCTTAGATTGTGGTGCAAATATTCCTTGGTACCCTCAGACTAGTTTGATTGTGAAAAACTCATTACAGAGCTAATATGTATACTACCTAGTGACGTTATTTGGCATTTTACGATATCAGGTCTCCTTTCAAACATCATGTAAGATACCTCATTGGATAGGAAATTGAATTATTTTTCTATTTGGGTACCCTTATATGGTGGTGCAAATATTCCTTGGTACCCTCAGACCTGTTTGATTGTGAAAAACTCATTACAAAGCTAATATGTATACTACATAGTGACGTTATTTGGCATTTTACGGTATCAGGTCCCCTATCAAACATCATGTAAGATACCTCATTGGATAGGAAATTTAATCATCTTTCATTTGGGTACTCTTAGATGGTGATGCAGATATTCCTTGGTACCCTCAGACTAGTTTGATTGTGAAAAACTCATTACAGAGCTAATATGTATACTACATAGTGACGTTATTTGGCATTATACGGTATCAGGTCCCCTATCAAACATCATGTAAGATACCTCATTGGATAGGAAATTGAATTATCTTTCATTTGGGTACCCTTAGATGGTGGTGAAAATATTCCTTGGTACCCTCAGACTTGTTTGATTGTGAAAAATTCATTACAGAGCTAATATGTATACTACCTAGTGACGTTATCTGGAATTTTACGGTATCAGGTTCCCAATCAAACATCATGTAAGATACCTCATTGGATATGAAATTGAAATATCTTTCATTTGGGTACCCTTATATGGTGGTGCAAATATTCCTTGGTACCCACAGACTAGTTTGATTGTGAAAAACTCATTACAGAGCTAATATGTATACTATCTAGTGACGTTATTTGGCATTTTACGGTATCAGGTCCCCTATCAAACATCATGTAAGATACCTCATTGGATAGGAAATTGAATTATCTTTCATTTGGGTACCCTTAGATGGTGGTGCAAATAATTATTGGTACCCTCAGACTTGTTTTATTTTGAAAAACTCATTACAGAGCTAATATGTAAAGTACCTAGTGACGTTATTTGGCATTTTACGGTATCAGGTCTCCTATCAAACATCATGTAAGATACCTCATTGGATAGGAAATTGAATTATCTTTCATTTGGGTACCCTTAGATGGTGGTGCAAATATTCCTTTGTACCCTCAGACTAGTTTGATTGTGAAAAACTCATTACAGAGCTAATATGTATACTACCTAGTGACGTTATCTGGAATTTTACGGTATCAGGTTCCCAATCAAACATCATGTAAGATACCTCATTGGATAGGAAATTGAATTATCTTTCATTTGGGTACCCTTATATGGTGGTGCAAATATTCCTTGGTACCCACAGACTAGTTTGATTGTGAAAAACTCATTACAGAGCTAATATGTATACTATCTAGTGACGTTATTTGGCATTTTACGGTATCAGGTCTCCTATCAAACATCATGTAAGATACCTCATTGGATAGGAAATTGAATTATCTTTCATTTGGGTACCCTTAGATGGTGGTGCAAATAATTATTGGTACCCTCAGACTTGTTTTATTGTGAAAAACTCATTACAGAGCTAATATGTAAAGTACCTAGTGACGTTATTTGGCATTTTACGGTATCAGGTCTCCTATCAAACATCATGTAAGATACCTCATTGGATAGGAAATTGAATTATCTTTCATTTGGGTACCCTTAGATGGTGGTGCAAATATTCCTTTGTACCCTCAGACTAGTTTGATTGTGAAAAACTCATTACAGAGCTAATATGTATACTACCTAGTGACGTTATTTGCCATTTTACGGTATCAGGTCTCCTATCAAACATCATGTAAGATACCTCATTGGATGGGAAATTGAATTATCTTTTATTTGGGTAACCTTAGATGGTGGTGCAAATATTCCTTGGTACCCTCAGACTAGTTTGATTGTGAAAAACTCATTACAGAGCTAATATGTATACTACCTCGTGACGTTATTTGGCATTTTACGATATCAGGTCTCCTATCAAACATCATGTAAGATACCTCATTGGATAGGAAATTGAATTATCTTTTATTTGGATACCCTTAGATTGTGGTGCAAATATTCCTTGGTACCCTCAGACTAGTTTGATTGTGAAAAACTCATTACAGAGCTAATATGTATACTACCTAGTGACGTTATTTGGCATTTTACGATATCAGGTCTCCTTTCAAACATCATGTAAGATACCTCATTGGATAGGAAATTGAATTATTTTTCTATTTGGGTACCCTTATATGGTGGTGCAAATATTCCTTGGTACCCTCAGACCTGTTTGATTGTGAAAAACTCATTACAAAGCTAATATGTATACTACATAGTGACGTTATTTGGCATTTTACGGTATCAGGTCCCCTATCAAACATCATGTAAGATACCTCATTGGATAGGAAATTTAATCATCTTTCATTTGGGTACTCTTAGATGGTGATGCAGATATTCCTTGGTACCCTCAGACTAGTTTGATTGTGAAAAACTCATTACAGAGCTAATATGTATACTACATAGTGACGTTATTTGGCATTATACGGTATCAGGTCCCCTATCAAACATCATGTAAGATACCTCATTGGATAGGAAATTGAATTATCTTTCATTTGGGTACCCTTAGATGGTGGTGAAAATATTCCTTGGTACCCTCAGACTTGTTTGATTGTGAAAAATTCATAACAGAGCTAATATGTATACTACCTAGTGACGTTATCTGGAATTTTACGGTATCAGGTTCCCAATCAAACATCATGTAAGATACCTCATTGGATAGGAAATTGAATTATATTTTAATTGGGTACCCTTAGATGGTGGTGCAAATAATTATTGGTACCCTCAGACTTGTTTTATTGTGAAAAACTCATTACAGAGCTAATATGTAAAGTACCTAGTGACGTTATTTGGCATTTTACGGTATCAGGTCTCCTATCAAACATCATGTAAGATACCTCATTGGATAGGAAATTGAATTATCTTTCATTTGGGTACCCTTAGATGGTGGTGCAAATATTCCTTTGTACCCTCAGACTAGTTTGATTGTGAAAAACTCATTACAGAGCTAATATGTATACTACCTAGTGACGTTATTTGCCATTTTACGGTATCAGGTCTCCTATCAAACATCATGTAAGATACCTCATTGGATAGGAAATTGAATTATCTTTTATTTGGGTAACCTTAGATGGTGGTGCAAATATTCCTTGGTACCCTCAGACTAGTTTGATTGTGAAAAACTCATTACAGAGCTAATATGTATACTACCTAGTGACGTTATTTGGCATTTTACGATATCAGGTCTCCTATCAAACATCATGTAAGATACCTCATTGGATAGGAAATTGAATTATCTTTCATTTGGGTACTCTTAGATGGTGGTGCAAATATTCCTTGGTAGGCTCAGACTTGTTTGATTGTGAAAAACTCATTACAGAGCTAATATGTATACTACCTAGTGACGTTATTTGGCATTTTACGGTATCAGGTCTCCTATCAAACATCATGTAAGATACCTCATTGGATAGGAAATTGAATTATCTTTTATTTGGGTATCCTTAGACGGTGGTGCAAATAATTTTTGGTACCCTCAGACTTGTTTGATTGTGAAAAACTCATTACAGAGCTAATATGTAAAGTACCTAGTGACGTTATTTGGCATTTTACGGTATCAGGTCTCCTATCAAACATCATGTAAGATACCTCATTGGATAGGACATTGAATTATCTTTCATTTGGGTACCCTTATATGGTGGTGCAAATATTCCTTGGTACCCACAGACTAGTTTGATTGTGAAAAACTCATTACAGAGCTAATATGTATACTATCTAGTGACGTTATTTGGCATTTTACGGTATCAGGTCCCCTATCAAACATCATGTAAGATACCTCATTGGATAGAAAATTGAATTATCTTTTATTTGGGTAACCTTAGATGGTGGTGCAAATATTCCTTGTTACCCTCAGACTAGTTTGATTGTGAAAAACTCATTACAGAGCTAATATGTATACTACCTAGTGACGTTATTTGGCATTTTACGATATCAGGTCTCCTATCAAACATCATGTAAGATACCTCATTGGATAGGAAATTGAATTATCTTTCATTTGGGTACTCTTAGATGGTGGTGCAAATAATTATTGGTACCCTCAGACTTGTTTGATTGTGAAACACTCATTACAGAGCTAATATGTAAAGTACCTAGTGACGTTATTTGGCATTTTACGGTATCAGGTCTCCTATCAAACATCATGTAAGATACCTCATTGGATAGGACATTGAATTATCTTTCATTTGGGTACCCTTATATGGTGGTGCAAATATTCCTTGGTACCCACAGACTAGTTTGATTGTGAAAAACTCATTACAGAGCTAATATGTATACTATCTAGTGACGTTATTTGCCATTTTACGGTATCAGGTCCCCTATCAAACATCATGTAAGATACCTCATTGGATAGGAAATTGAATTATCTTTCATTTGGGTACCCTTAGATGGTGGTGCAAATAATTATTGGTACCCTCAGACTTGTTTTATTGTGAAAAACTCATTACAGAGCTAATATGTAAAGTACCTAGTGACGTTATTTGGCATTTTACGGTATCAGGTCTCCTATCAAACATCATGTAAGATACCTCATTGGATAGGAAATTGAATTATCTTTCATTTGGGTACCCTTAGATGGTGGTGCAAATATTCCTTTGTACCCTCAGACTAGTTTGATTGTGAAAAACTCATTACAGAGCTAATATGTATACTACCTAGTGACGTTATTTGCCATTTTACGGTATCAGGTCTCCTATCAAACATCATGTAAGATACCTCATTGGATAGAAAATTGAATTATCTTTTATTTGGGTAACCTTAGATGGTGGTGCAAATATTCCTTGGTACCCTCAGACTAGTTTGATTGTGAAAAACTCATTACAGAGCTAATATGTATACTACCTAGTGACGTTATTTGGCATTTTACGATATCAGGTCTCCTATCAAACATCATGTAAGATACCTCATTGGATAGGAAATTGAATTATCTTTCATTTGGGTACTCTTAGATGGTGGTGCAAATATTCCTTGGTAGGCTCAGACTTGTTTGATTGTGAAAAACTCATTACAGAGCTAATATGTATACTACCGAGTGACCTTATTTGGCATTTTACGGTATCAGGTCTCCTATCAAACATCATGTAAGATACCTCATTGGATAGGAAATTGAATTAACTTTTATTTGGGTATCCTTAGATGGTGAAGCAAATAAGTTTTGGTACCCTCAGACTTGTTTGATTGTGAAAAACTCATTACAGAGCTAATATGTAAAGTACCTAGTGACGTTATTTGGCATTTTACGGTATCAGGTCTCCTATCAAACATCATGTAAGATACCTCATTGGATAGGAAATTGAATTATCTTTTATTTGGGTACCCTTAGATTGTGGTGCAAATATTCCTTGGTACCCTCAGACTAGTTTGATTGTGAAAAACTCATTACAGAGCTAATATGTATACTACATAGTGACGTTATTTGGCATTTTACGATATCAGGTCTCCTTTCAAACATCATGTAAGATACCTCATTGGATAGGAAATTGAATTATTTTTCTATTTGGGTACCCTTATATGGTGGTGCAAATATTCCTTGGTACCCTCAGACCTGTTTGATTGTGAAAAACTCATTACAAAGCTAATATGTATACTACATAGTGACGTTATTTGGCATTTTACGGTATCAGGTCCCCTATCAAACATCATGTAAGATACCTCATTGGATAGGAAATTTAATCATCTTTCATTTGGGTACTCTTAGATGGTGGTGCAAATATTCCTTGGTACCCTCAGACTTGTTTGCTTGTGAAAAACTCATTACAGAGCTAATATGTATACTACCTAGTGACCTTATTTGGCATTTTACGGTATCAGGTCTCCTATCAAACATCATGTACGATACCTCATTGGATAGGAAATTGAATTATCTTTCATTTGGGTACCCTTAGATGGTGGTGCAAATAATTCTTGGTACCCTCAGACTAGTTTGATTGTGAAAAACTCATTACAGAGCTAATATGTAAAGTACCTAGTGACGTTATTTGGCATTTTACGGTATCAGGTCTCCTATCAAACATCATGTAAGATACCTCATTAGATAGGAAATTGAATTATCTTTCATTTGGGTACCCTTAGATGGTGATGCAAATATTCCTTGGTACCCTCAGACTAGTTTGATTGTGAAAAACTCATTACAGAGCTAATATGTAAAGTACCTAGTGACGTTATTTGGCATTTTACGGTATCAGGTCTCCTATCAAACATCATGTAAGATACCTCATTAGATAGGAAATTGAATTATCTTTCATTTGGGTACCCTTAGATGGTGTTGCAAATATTCCTTGGTACCCTCAGACTTGTTTGATTGTGAAAAATGTTTTACAGAGCTTATATGTATACTACATAGTGACGTTATTTGGCATTTTACGGTATCAGGTCCCCTATCAAACATCATGTAAGATACCTCATTGGATAGGAAATTGAATTATCTTTCATTTGGGTACCCTTAGATGGTGGTGCATATATTCCTTGGTACCCTCAGACTTGTTTGATTGTGAAAAACTCATTACAGAGCTAATATGTAAAGTACCTAGTGACGTTATTTGGCATTTTACGGTATCAGGTCACCTATCAAACATCATGTAAGATACCTCATTGGATAGGAAATTGAATTATATTTTAATTGGGTACCCTTAGATGGTGGTGCAAATATTCCTTGGTACCCTCAGACTAGTTTGATTGTGAAAAACTCATTACAGAGCTAATATGTATACTACATAGTGACGTTATTTGGCATTATACGGTATCAGGTCCCCTATCAAACATCATGTAAGATACCTCATTGGATAGGAAATTGAATTATCTTTTATTTGGGTATCCTTAGATGGTGGTGAAAATATTCCTTGGTACCCTCAGACTAGTTTGATTGTGAAAAACTCATTACAGAGCTAATATGTATACTACCTAGTGACGTTATTTGGCATTTTACGATATCAGGTCTCCTATCAAACATCATGTAAGATACCTCATTGGATAGGAAATTGAATTATCTTTCATTTGGGTACTCTTAGATGGTGGTGCAAATAATTATTGGTACCCTCAGACTAGTTTGATTGTGAAAAACTCATTACAGAGCTAATATGTATACTACATAGTGACGTTATTTGGCATTTTACGATATCAGGTCTCCTTTCAAACATCATGTAAGATACCTCATTGGATAGGAAATTGAATTATTTTTCTATTTGGGTACCCTTATATGGTGGTGCAAATATTCCTTGGTACCCTCAGACCTGTTTGATTGTGAAAAACTCATTACAAAGCTAATATGTATACTACATAGTGACGTTATTTGGCATTTTACGGTATCAGGTCCCCTATCAAAAATCTCGAAGATACCTCATTGGATAGGAAATTTAATCATCTTTCATTTGGGTACTCTTAGATGGTGGTGCAAATATTCCTTGGTACCCTCAGACTTGTTTGCTTGTGAAAAACTCATTACAGAGCTAATATGTATACTACCTAATGACCTTATTTGGCATTTTACGGTATCAGGTCTCCTATCAAACATCATGTAAGATACCTCATTGGATAGGAAATTGAATTATCTTTCATTTGGGTACCCTTAGATGGTGGTGCAAATATTCCTTTGTACCCCCAGACTAGTTTTATTGTGAAAAACTCATTAAAGAGCTAATATGTATACTACCTAGTGACGTTATTTGGCATTTTACGGTATCAGGTCTCCTATCAAACATCATGTAAGATACCTCATTATATAGGAAATTGAATTATCTTTCATTTGGGTACCCTTAGATGGTGGTGCAAATAATTCTTGGTACCCTCAGACTAGTTTGATTGTGAAAAACTCATTACAGAGCTAATATGTAAAGTACCTAGTGACGTTATTTGGCATTTTACGGTATCAGGTCTCCTATCAAACATCATGTAAGATACCTCATTAGATAGGAAATTGAATTATCTTTCATTTGGGTACCCTTAGATGGTGTTGCAAATATTCCTTGGTACCCTCAGACTTGTTTGATTGTGAAAAATGTATTACAGAGCTTATATGTATACTACATAGTGACGTTATTTGGCATTTTACGGTATCAGGTCCCCTATCAAACATCATGTAAGATACCTCATTGGATAGGAAATTGAATTAACATTCATTTGGGTACCCTTAGATGGTGGTGCATATATTCCTTGGTACCCTCAGACTTGTTTGATTGTGAAAAACTCATTACAGAGCTAATATGTAAAGTACCTAGTGACGTTATTTGGCATTTTACGGTATCAGGTCACCTATCAAACATCATGTAAGATACCTCATTGGATAGGAAATTGAATTATATTTTAATTGGGTACCCTTAGATGGTGGTGCAAATATTCCTTGGTACCCTCAGACTAGTTTGATTGTGAAAAACTCATTACAGAGCTAATATGTATACTACATAGTGACTTTATTTGGCATTATACGGTATCAGGTCCCCTATCAAACATCATGTAAGATACCTCATTGGATAGGAAATTGAATTATCTTTTATTTGGGTATCCTTAGATGGTGGTGAAAATATTCCTTGGTACCCTCAGACTAGTTTGATTGTGAAAAACTCATTACAGAGCTAATATGTATACTATCTAGTGACGTTATTTGGCATTTTACGGTATCAGGTCCCCTATCAAACATCATGTAAGATACCTCATTGGATAGGAAATTGAATTATCTTTCATTTGGGTACCCTTAGATGGTGGTGCAAATAATTATTGGTACCCTCAGACTTGTTTTATTGTGAAAAACTCATTACAGAGCTAATATGTATACTACATAGTGACGTTATTTGGCATTTTACGGTATCAGGTCCCCTATATAACATCATGTAAGATACCTCATTGGATAGTAAATTTAATCATCTTTCATTTGGGTACTCTTAGATGGTGGTGCAAATATTCCTTGGTACCCTCAGACTTGTTTGATTGTGAAAAACTCATTACAGAGCTAATATGTATACTACCTAGTGACCTTATTTGGCATTTTACGGTATCAGGTCTCCTATCAAACATCATGTAATATACCTCATTGGATAGGAAATTGAATTATCTTTCATTTGGGTACCCTTAGATGGTTGTGCAAATAATTCTTGGAACCCTCAGACTTGTTTGATTGTGAAAAACTCATTACAGAGCTAATATGTAAAGTACCTAGTGACGTTATTTGGCATTTTACGGTATCAGGTCTCCTATCAAACATCATGTAAGATACCTCATTGGATAGGAAATTGAATTATCTTTCATTTGGGTACCCTTATATGGTGATGCAGATATTCCTTGGTACCCTCAGACTTGTTTGATTGTGAAAAACTCATTACAGAGCTAATATGTATACTACATAGTGACATTATTTGGCATTTTACGGTATCAGGTCCCCTATCAAACATCATTTAAGATAACTCATTGGATAGGAAATTGAATTTTCTTTCATTTGGGTACACTTATATGGTGGTTCAAATATTCCTTGGTACTCTCAGACTTTTTTGATTGTGAAAAACTCATTACAGAGCTAATATGTATACTACCTAATGACCTTATTTGGCATTTTACGGTATCAGGTCTCCTATCAAACATCATGTAAGATACCTCATTGGATAGGAAATTGAATTATCTTTCATTTGGGTACCCTTAGATGGTGGTGCAAATATTCCTTTGTACCCCCAGACTAGTTTTATTGTGAAAAACTCATTAAAGAGCTAATATGTATACTACCTAGTGACGTTATTTGGCATTTTACGGTATCAGGTCTCCTATCAAACATCATGTAAGATACCTCATTATATAGGAAATTGAATTATCTTTCATTTGGGTACCCTTAGATGGTGGTGCAAATAATTCTTGGTACCCTCAGACTAGTTTGATTGTGAAAAACTCATTACAGAGCTAATATGTAAAGTA
Organism: Gibbula magus; assembly: GCA_936450465.1. Classification (NCBI taxonomy): domain Eukaryota; kingdom Metazoa; phylum Mollusca; class Gastropoda; order Trochida; family Trochidae; genus Gibbula; species Gibbula magus. The sequence continues at coordinate 46,107,259 of OW388305.1, read as the reverse complement.
CCTAGTGACGTTATTTGGCATTTTACGGTATCAGGTCTCCTATCAAACATCATGTAAGATACCTCATTAGATAGGAAATTGAATTATCTTTCATTTGGGTACCCTTAGATGGTGTTGCAAATATTCCTTGGTACCCTCAGACTTGTTTGATTGTGAAAAATGTATTACAGAGCTTATATGTATACTACATAGTGACGTTATTTGGCATTTTACGGTATCAGGTCCCCTATCAAACATCATGTAAGATACCTCATTGGATAGGAAATTGAATTAACATTCATTTGGGTACCCTTAGATGGTGGTGCATATATTCCTTGGTACCCTCAGACTTGTTTGATTGTGAAAAACTCATTACAGAGCTAATATGTAAAGTACCTAGTGACGTTATTTGGCATTTTACGGTATCAGGTCACCTATCAAACATCATGTAAGATACCTCATTGGATAGGAAATTGAATTATATTTTAATTGGGTACCCTTAGATGGTGGTGCAAATATTCCTTGGTACCCTCAGACTAGTTTGATTGTGAAAAACTCATTACAGAGCTAATATGTATACTACATAGTGACTTTATTTGGCATTATACGGTATCAGGTCCCCTATCAAACATCATGTAAGATACCTCATTGGATAGGAAATTGAATTATCTTTTATTTGGGTATCCTTAGATGGTGGTGAAAATATTCCTTGGTACCCTCAGACTAGTTTGATTGTGAAAAACTCATTACAGAGCTAATATGTATACTATCTAGTGACGTTATTTGGCATTTTACGGTATCAGGTCCCCTATCAAACATCATGTAAGATACCTCATTGGATAGGAAATTGAATTATCTTTCATTTGGGTACCCTTAGATGGTGGTGCAAATAATTATTGGTACCCTCAGACTTGTTTTATTGTGAAAAACTCATTACAGAGCTAATATGTATACTACATAGTGACGTTATTTGGCATTTTACGGTATCAGGTCCCCTATATAACATCATGTAAGATACCTCATTGGATAGTAAATTTAATCATCTTTCATTTGGGTACTCTTAGATGGTGGTGCAAATATTCCTTGGTACCCTCAGACTTGTTTGATTGTGAAAAACTCATTACAGAGCTAATATGTATACTACCTAGTGACCTTATTTGGCATTTTACGGTATCAGGTCTCCTATCAAACATCATGTAATATACCTCATTGGATAGGAAATTGAATTATCTTTCATTTGGGTACCCTTAGATGGTTGTGCAAATAATTCTTGGAACCCTCAGACTTGTTTGATTGTGAAAAACTCATTACAGAGCTAATATGTAAAGTACCTAGTGACGTTATTTGGCATTTTACGGTATCAGGTCTCCTATCAAACATCATGTAAGATACCTCATTGGATAGGAAATTGAATTATCTTTCATTTGGGTACCCTTATATGGTGATGCAGATATTCCTTGGTACCCTCAGACTTGTTTGATTGTGAAAAACTCATTACAGAGCTAATATGTATACTACATAGTGACATTATTTGGCATTTTACGGTATCAGGTCCCCTATCAAACATCATTTAAGATAACTCATTGGATAGGAAATTGAATTTTCTTTCATTTGGGTACACTTATATGGTGGTTCAAATATTCCTTGGTACTCTCAGACTTTTTTGATTCTGAAAAACTCATTACAGAGCTAATATGTATACTACATAGTGACGTTTTTTGGCATTTAACGGTATCAGGTCTCCTATCAAACATCATGTAAGATACCTCATTGGATAGACAATTGAATTATCTTTCATTTGGGTACCCTTATATGGTGGTGCAAATATTCCTTGGTACCCTCAGACTAGTTTGATTGTGAAAAACTCATTACAGAGCTAATATGTATACTACATAGTGACGTTATTTGGCATTTTACGGTATCAGGTCCCCTATCAAACATCATGTAAGATACCTCATTGGATAGGAAATTGAATTATCTTTTATTTGGGTACCCTTAGATGGTGATGCAAATATTTCTTGGTACCCTCAGACTTGTTTGATTGTGAGAAACTCATTACAGAGCTAATATGTATACTACCTAGTGACGTTATTTGGCATTTTACGGTATCAGGTCCCCTATCAAACATCATGTAAGATACCTCATTGGATAGGAAATTGAATTATCTTTCATTTGGGTACCCTTATATGGTGGTGCAAATATTCCTTGGTACTCTCAGACTTTTTTGATTGTGAAAAACTCATTACAGAGCTAATATGTATACTACCTAGTGACGTTTTTTGGCATTTAACGGTATCAGGTCTCCTATCAAACATCATGTAAGATACCTCATTGGATAGGAAATTGAATTATCTTTCATTTGGGTACCCTTAGATGGTGGTGCAAATATTCCTTGGTACCCTCAGACTAGTTTGATTGTGAAAAACTCATTACAGAGCTAATATGTATACTACCTAGTGACGTTATTTGGCATTTTACGATATCAGGTCTCCTATCAAACATCCTGTAAGATACCTCATTGGACAGGAAATTGAATTATCTTTTATTTGGGTATCCTTAGATGGTGGTGCAAATAATTGTTGGTACCCTCTGACTTGTTTGATTGTGAAAAACTCATTACAGAGCTAATATGTAAAGTACCTAGTGACGTTATTTGGCATTTTACGGTATCAGGTCTCCTATCAAACATCATGTAAGATACCTCATTGGATAGGAAATTGAATTATCTTTCATTTGGGTACCCTTATATGGTGGTGCAAATATTCCTTTGTACCCCCAGACTAGTTTTATTGTGAAAAACTCATTAAAGAGCTAATATGTATACTACCTAGTGACGTTATTTGGCATTTTACGATATCAGGTCTCCTTTCAAACATCATGTAAGATACCTCATTGGATAGGAAATTGAATTATTTTTCTATTTGGGTACCCTTATATGGTGGTGCAAATATTCCTTGGTACCCTCAGACCTGTTTGATTGTGAAAAACTCATTACAAAGCTAATATGTATACTACATAGTGACGTTATTTGGCATTTTACGGTATCAGGTCCCCTATATAACATCATGTAAGATACCTCATTGGATAGTAAATTTAATCATCTTTCATTTGGGTACTCTTAGATGGTGGTGCAAATATTCCTTGGTACCCTCAGACTTGTTTGATTGTGAAAAACTCATTACAGAGCTAATATGTATACTACCTAGTGACCTTATTTGGCATTTTACGGTATCAGGTCTCCTATCAAACATCATGTAAGATACCTCATTGGATAGGAAATTGAATTATCTTTCATTTGGGTACCCTTATATGGTGATGCAGATATTCCTTGGTACCCTCAGACTTGTTTGATTGTGAAAAACTCATTACAGAGCTAATATGTATACTACATAGTGACATTATTTGGCATTTTACGGTATCAGGTCCCCTATCAAACATCATTTAAGATAACTCATTGGATAGGAAATTGAATTTTCTTTCATTTGGGTACACTTATATGGTGGTTCAAATATTCCTTGGTACTCTCAGACTTTTTTGATTGTGAAAAACTCATTACAGAGCTAATATGTATACTACATAGTGACGTTTTTTGGCATTTAACGGTATCAGGTCTCCTATCAAACATCATGTAAGATACCTCATTGGATAGACAATTGAATTATCTTTCATTTGGGTACCCTTATATGGTGGTGCAAATATTCCTTGGTACCCTCAGACTAGTTTGATTGTGAAAAACTCATTACAGAGCTAATATGTATACTACATAGTGACGTTATTTGGCATTTTACGGTATCAGGTCCCCTATCAAACATCATGTAAGATACCTCATTGGATAGGAAATTGAATTATCTTTTATTTGGGTACCCTTAGATGGTGATGCAAATATTTCTTGGTACCCTCAGACTTGTTTGATTGTGAGAAACTCATTACAGAGCTAATATGTATACTACCTAGTGACGTTATTTGGCATTTTACGGTATCAGGTCCCCTATCAAACATCATGTAAGATACCTCATTGGATAGGAAATTGAATTATCTTTCATTTGGGTACCCTTATATGGTGGTGCAAATATTCCTTGGTACTCTCAGACTTTTTTGATTGTGAAAAACTCATTACAGAGCTAATATGTATACTACCTAGTGACGTTTTTTGGCATTTAACGGTATCAGGTCTCCTATCAAACATCATGTAAGATACCTCATTGGATAGGAAATTGAATTATCTTTCATTTGGGTACCCTTAGATGGTGGTGCAAATATTCCTTGGTACCCTCAGACTAGTTTGATTGTGAAAAACTCATTACAGAGCTAATATGTATACTACCTAGTGACGTTATTTGGCATTTTACGATATCAGGTCTCCTATCAAACATCCTGTAAGATACCTCATTGGACAGGAAATTGAATTATCTTTTATTTGGGTATCCTTAGATGGTGGTGCAAATAATTGTTGGTACCCTCTGACTTGTTTGATTGTGAAAAACTCATTACAGAGCTAATATGTAAAGTACCTAGTGACGTTATTTGGCATTTTACGGTATCAGGTCTCCTATCAAACATCATGTAAGATACCTCATTGGATAGGAAATTGAATTATCTTTCATTTGGGTACCCTTATATGGTGGTGCAAATATTCCTTTGTACCCCCAGACTAGTTTTATTGTGAAAAACTCATTAAAGAGCTAATATGTATACTACCTAGTGACGTTATTTGGCATTTTACGATATCAGGTCTCCTTTCAAACATCATGTAAGATACCTCATTGGATAGGAAATTGAATTATTTTTCTATTTGGGTACCCTTATATGGTGGTGCAAATATTCCTTGGTACCCTCAGACCTGTTTGATTGTGAAAAACTCATTACAAAGCTAATATGTATACTACATAGTGACGTTATTTGGCATTTTACGGTATCAGGTCCCCTATATAACATCATGTAAGATACCTCATTGGATAGTAAATTTAATCATCTTTCATTTGGGTACTCTTAGATGGTGGTGCAAATATTCCTTGGTACCCTCAGACTTGTTTGATTGTGAAAAACTCATTACAGAGCTAATATGTATACTACCTAGTGACCTTATTTGGCATTTTACGGTATCAGGTCTCCTATCAAACATCATGTAAGATACCTCATTGGATAGGAAATTGAATTATCTTTCATTTGGGTACCCTTAGATGGTTGTGCAAATAATTCTTGGAACCCTCAGACTTGTTTGATTGTGAAAAACTCATTACAGAGCTAATATGTAAAGTACCTAGTGACGTTATTTGGCATTTTACGGTATCAGGTCTCCTATCAAACATCATGGAAGATACCTCATTGGATATGAAATTGAATTATCTTTCATTTGGGTACCCTTATATGGTGATGCAGATATTCCTTGGTACCCTCAGACTTGTTTGATTGTGAAAAACTCATTACAGAGCTAATATGTATACTACATAGTGACGTTATTTGGCATTTTACGGTATCAGGTCCCCTATCAAACATCATGTAAGATAACTCATTGGATAGGAAATTGAATTATCTTTCATTTGGGTACACTTATATGGTGGTTCAAATATTCCTTGGTACTCTCAGACTTTTTTGATTGTGAAAAACTCATTACAGAGCTAATATGTATACTACATAGTGACGTTTTTTGGCATTTAACGGTATCAGGTCTCCTATCAAACATCATGTAAGATACCTCATTGGATAGACAATTGAATTATCTTTCATTTGGGTACCCTTATATGGTGGTGCAAATATTCCTTGGTACCCTCAGACTAGTTTGATTGTGAAAAACTCATTACAGAGCTAATATGTATACTACATAGTGACGTTATTTGGCATTTTACGGTATCAGGTCCCCTATCAAACATCATGTAAGATACCTCAATGGATAGGAAATTGAATTAACTTTCATTTGGGTACCCTTAGATGGTGGTGCAAATATTCCTTGCTACCCTCAGACTAGTTTGATTGTGAAAAAAATCATTACAGAGCTAATATGTATACTACATAGTGACGTTATTTGGCATTTTACGGTATCAGGTCCCCTATCAAACATCATGTAAGATACCTCATTGGATATGAAATTGAATTATCTTTCATTTGGGTACCCTTATATGGTGGTGCAAATATTCCTTGGTACCCTCAGACTAGTTTGATTGTGAAAAACTCATTACAGAGCTAATATGTATACTACATAGTGACGTTATTTGGCATTTTACGGTATCAGGTCCCCTATCAAACATCATGTAAGATACCTCATTGGATAGGAAATTGAATTATCTTTTATTTGGGTACCCTTAGATGGTGATGCAAATATTTCTTGGTACCCTCAGACTTGTTTGATTGTGAAAAACTCATTACAGAGCTAATATGTATACTACCTAGTGACGTTTTTTGGCATTTAACGGTATCAGGTCTCCTATCAAACATCATGTAAGATACCTCATTGGATAGGAAATTGAATTATCTTTCATTTGGGTACCCTTAGATGGTGGTGCAAACATTCCTTGGTACCCTCAGACTAGTTTGATTGTGAAAAACTCATTACAGAGCTAATATGTATACTACCTAGTGACGTTATTTGGCATTTTACGATATCAGGTCTCCTATCAAACATCATGTAAGATACCTCATTGGATAGGAAATTGAATTATCTTTCATTTGGGTACTCTTAGATGGTGGTGCAAATAATTATTGGTACCCTCAGACTAGTTTGATTGTGAAAAACTCATTACAGAGCTAATATGTATACTACATAGTGACGTTATTTGGCATTTTACGGTATCAGGTCCCCTATCAAACATCATGTAAGATACCTCATTGGATAGGAAATTGAATTATCTTTTATTTGAGTACCCTTAGATGGTGATGCAAATATTTCTTGGTACCCTCAGACTTGTTTGATTGTGAGAAACTCATTACAGAGCTAATATGTATACTACCTAGTGACGTTATTTGGCATTTTACGGTATCAGGTTTAATATCAAACATCGTGTTAGATACCTCATTGGATAGGAAATTGAATTATCTTTCATTTGGGTACCCTTATATGGTGGTGCAAATATTCCTTGGTACCCTCAGACTTGTTTGATTGTGAAAAACTCATTACAGAGCTAATATGTATACTACATAGTGACGTTATTTGGCATTTTACGGTATCAGGTCCCCCATCAAACATCATGTAAGATACCTCATTGGATAGGAAATTGAATTATCTTTTATTTGGGTACCCTTAGATGGTGATGCAAATATTCCTTGGTACCCTCAGACTTGTTTGATTGTGAAAAACTCATTACAGAGCTAATATGTATACTACATAGTGACGTTATTTGGCATTTTACGGTATCAGGTTCCCTATCAAACATCATGTAAGATACCTCATTGGATAGGAAATTGAATTATCTTTCATTTGGGTACTTTTAGATGGTGGTGCAAATATACCTTGGTACCCTCAGACTTGTTTGATTGTGAAAAACTCATTACAGAGCTAATATGTATACTACTTAGTGACGTTATTTGGCATTTTACGGTATCAGGTTCCCTATCAAACATCATGTAAGATACCTCATTGGATAGGAAATTGAATTATCTTTCATTTGGGTACCCTTATATGGTGGTGCAAATATTCCTTGGTACCCTAAGACTTGTTTGATTGTGAAAAACTCATTACAGAGCTAATATGTATACTACCTAGTGACGTTATTTGGCATTTTACGGTATCAGGTCTCCTATCAAACATCGTGTAAGATACCTCATTGGATAGGAAATTGAATTATCTTTCATGTGGGTACCCTTATATGGTGGTGCAAATATTCCTTGGTACCCCCAGACTTGTTTGATTGTGAAAAACTCATTACAGAGCTAATATGTATACTACCTAGTGACGTTATTTGGCATTTTACGGTATCAGGTCTCCTATCAAACATCATGTAAGATACCTCATTGGCTAGGAAATTGAATTATCTTTAATTTGGGTACCCTTATATGGTGGTACAAATATTCCTTGCTACCCTCAGACTAGTTTTTTGTGAAAAACTCATTACAGAGCTAATATGTATACTACCTAGTGACGTTATTTGGCATTTTACGGTATCAGGTCCCCTATCAAACATCATGTAAGATACCTCATTGGATAGGAAATTGAATTATCTTTCATTTGGGTACCCTTAGATGGTGGTGCAAATATTCCTTGGTACCCTCAGACTAGTTTTATTGTGAAAAACTCATTACAGATCTAATATGTATACTACCAAGTGACGTTATTTGGCATTTTACGGTATCAGGTCCCCTATCAAACATCATGTAAGATACCTCATTGGATAGGAAATTGAATTAACTTTCATTTGGGTACCCTTATATGGTGGTGCAAATATTCCTTGGTACCCTCAGACTTGTTTGATTGTGAAAAACTCATTACAGAGCTAATATGTATACTACCTAGTGACGTTATTTGGCATTTTACGGTATCAGGTTCCCTATCAAACATCATGTAAGATACCTCATTGGATAGGAAATTTAATTATCTTTCATTTGGGTACCCTTATATGGTGGTGCATATATTCCTTGGTACCCTCAGACTTGTTTGATTGTGAAAAACTCATTACAGAGCTAATATGTATACTACCTAGTGACGTTATTTGGCATTTTACGGTATCAGGTCTCCTATCAAACATCGTGTAAGATACCTCATTGGATAGGAAATTGAATTATCTTTCATGTGGGTACCCTTATATGGTGGTGCAAATATTCCTTGGTACCCTCAGACTAGTTTTATTGTGAAAAACTCATTACAGAGCTAATATGTATACTACCTAGTGACGTTATTTGGCATTTTACGGTATCAGGTCCCCTATCAAACATCATGTAAGATACCTCATTGGATAGGAAATTGAATTAACTTTCATTTGGGTACCCTTAGATGGTGGTGCAAATATTCCTTGGTACCCTCAGACTTGTTTGATTGTGAAAAACTCATTACAGAGCTAATATGTAAAGTACCTAGTGACGTTATTTGGCATTTTACGGTATCAGGTCTCCTATCAAACATCATGTAAGATACCTCATTGGATAGGAAATTGAATTATCTTTCATTTGGGTACCCTTAGATGGTGGTGCAAATATTCCTTGGTACCCTCAGACTAGTTTGATAGTGAAAAACTCATTACAGAGCTAATATGTATACTACATAGTGACGTTATTTGGCATTTTACGGTATCAGGTCCCCTATCAAACATCATGTAAGATACCTCATTGGATAGGAAATTGAATTATCTTTCATTTGGGTACCCTTATATGGTGGTGCAAATATTCCTTGGTACCCCCAGACTTGTTTGATTGTGAAAAACTCATTACAGAGCTAATATGTATACTACCTAGTGACGTTATTTGGCATTTTACGGTATCAGGTTTCCTATCAACCATCATGTAAGATACCTCATTGGATAGGAAATTGAATTATCTTTCATTTGGGTACCCTTATATGGTGTAGCAAATATTCCTTGGTACCCTCTGACTTGTTTGATTGTGAAAAACTCATTACAGAGCTAATATGTATACTACATAGTGACGTTATTTGGCATTTTACGGTATCAGGTCTCCTATCAAACATCATGTAAGATACCTCATTGGATAGGAAATTGAATTATCTTTCATTTGGGTACCCTTAGATGGTGGTGCAAATATTCCTTGGTACCCTCAGACTAGTTTGATTGTGAAAAACTCATTACAGAGCTAATATGTATACTACCTAGTGACGTTATTTGGCATTTTACGGTATCATGTCCCCTATGAAACATCATGTACGATACCTCATTGGATAGGAAATTGAATTAACTTTCATTTGGGTACCCTTAGATGGTGGTGCAAATATTCCTTGCTACCCTCAGACTAGTTTGATTGTGAAAAACTCATTACAGAGCCATTATGTATACTACCTAGTGACGTTATTTGGCATTTTACGGTATCAGGTCTCCTATCAAACATCATGTAAGATACCTCATTGGATAGGAAATTGAATTAACTTTCATTTGGGTACACTCAGATGGTGGTGCAAATAATCCTTGGTACCCTCAGACTAGTTTGATTGTGAAAAACTCATTACAGAGCTAATATGTATACTACCTAGTGACGTTATTTGGCATTTTACGGTATAAGGTCCCCTATCAAACATCATGTAAGATACCTCATTGGATAGGAAATTAAATTATCTTTCATAAGAGTACCCTTAGATGGTGGTGTAAATATTCCTTGGTACCTTCAGACTAGTTTGATTGTGAAAAACTCATTACAGAGCTAATATGTATACTACCTAGTGACGTTATTTGGCATTTTACGGTATCAGGTCTCCTATCAAACATCATGTAAGATACCTCATTGGATAGGAAATTGAATTATCTTTCATCTGGGTACCCTTAGATGGTGGTGCATATATTCCTTGGTACCCACAAAATAGTTTGATTGTGAATACTCGTTACAAAGCTAATATGTATACTACCTAGCGACGTTATTTGGCATTTTACGGTATCAGGTCCCCTATCAAACATCATGTAAGATACCTCATTGGATATGAAATTGAATTATCTTTCATTTGGGTACCCTTAGATGGTGGTGCAAATATTCCTTGGTACCCTCAGACTAGTTTTATTGTGAAAAACTTATTACAGAGCTAATATGTATACTACCTAGTGACGTTATTTGGCATTTTACGGTATCAGGTCCCCTATCAAACATCATGTAAGATACCTCAATGGATAGGAAATTGAATTAACTTTCATTTGGGTACCCTTAGATGGTGGTGCAAATATTCCTTGCTACCCTCAGACTAGTTTGATTGTGAAAAAAATCATTACAGAGCTAATATGTATACTACATAGTGACGTTATTTGGCATTTTACGGTATCAGGTCCCCTATCAAACATCATGTAAGATACCTCATTGGATAGGAAATTGAATTATCTTTCATTTGGGTACCCTTAGATGGTGGTGCAAATATTCCTTGGTACCCTCAGACTAGTTTGATAGTGAAAAACTCATTACAGAGCTAATATGTATACTACATAGTGACGTTATTTGGCATTTTACGGTATCAGGTCCCCTATCAAACATCATGTAAGATACCTCATTGGATAGGAAATTGAATTATCTTTCATTTGGGTACCCTTATATGGTGGTGCAAATATTCCTTGGTACCCCCAGACTTGTTTGATTGTGAAAAACTCATTACAGAGCTAATATGTATACTACCTAGTGACGTTATTTGGCATTTTACGGTATCAGGTCTCCTATCAAACATCATGTATGATACCTCATTGGCAAGGAAATTGAATTATCTTTAATTTGGGTACCCTTATATGGTGGTACAAATATTCCTTGCTACCCTCAGACTAGTTTTTTTGTGAAAAACTCATTACAGAGCTAATATGTATACTACCTAGTGACGTTATTTGGCATTTTACGGTATCAGGTTTCCTATCAACCATCATGTAAGATACCTCATTGGATAGGAAATTGAATTATCTTTCATTTGGGTACCCTTATATGGTGTAGCAAATATTCCTTGGTACCCTCTGACTTGTTTGATTGTGAAAAACTCATTACAGAGCTAATATGTATACTACATAGTGACGTTATTTGGCATTTTACGGTATCAGGTCTCCTATCAAACATCATGTAAGATACCTCATTGGATAGGAAATTGAATTATCTTTCATTTGGGTACCCTTAGATGGTGGTGCAAATATTCCTTGGTACCCTCAGACTAGTTTGATTGTGAAAAACTCATTACAGAGCTAATATGTATACTACCTAGTGACGTTATTTGGCATTTTACGGTATCATGTCCCCTATGAAACATCATGTAAGATACCTCATTGGATAGGAAATTGAATTAACTTTCATTTGGGTACCCTTAGATGGTGGTGCAAATATTCCTTGCTACCCTCAGACTAGTTTGATTGTGAAAAACTCATTACAGAGCCATTATGTATACTACCTAGTGACGTTATTTGGCATTTTACGGTATCAGGTCTCCTATCAAACATCATGTAAGATACCTCATTGGATAGGAAATTGAATTAACTTTCATTTGGGTACACTCAGATGGTGGTGCAAATAATCCTTGGTACCCTCAGACTAGTTTGATTGTGAAAAACTCATTACAGAGCTAATATGTATACTACCTAGTGACGTTATTTGGCATTTTACGGTATAAGGTCCCCTATCAAACATCATGTAAGATACCTCATTGGATAGGAAATTAAATTATCTTTCATAAGAGTACCCTTAGATGGTGGTGTAAATATTCCTTGGTACCTTCAGACTAGTTTGATTGTGAAAAACTCATTACAGAGCTAATATGTATACTACCTAGTGACGTTATTTGGCATTTTACGGTATCAGGTCCCCTATCAAACATCATGTAAGATACCTCATTGGATAGGAAATTGAATTATCTTTCATCTGGGTACCCTTAGATGGTGGTGCATATATTCCTTGGTACCAACAAAATAGTTTGATTGTGAATACTCGTTACAAAGCTAATATGTATACTACCTAGCGACGTTATTTGGCATTTTACGGTATCTGGTCCCCTATCAAACATCATGTAAGATACCTCATTGGATATGAAATTGAATTATCTTTCATTTGGGTACCCTTAGATGGTGGTGCAAATATTCCTTGGTACCCTCAGACTAGTTTTATTGTGAAAAACTTATTACAGAGCTAATATGTATACTACCTAGTGACGTTATTTGGCATTTTACGGTATCAGGTCCCCTATCAAACATCATGTAAGATACCTCAATGGATAGGAAATTGAATTAACTTTCATTTGGGTACCCTTATATGGTGGTGCAAATATTCCTTTGTACCCTCAGACTAGTTTTATTGTGAAAAACTCATTACAGAGCTAATATGTATACTACCTAGTGACGTTATTTGGCATTTTACGGTATCAGGTTCCCTATAAAACATCATGTAAGATACCTCATTGGATAGGAAATTGAATTATCTTTCATTTGGGTACTTTTAGATGGTGGTGCAAATATACCTTGGTACCCTCAGACTAGTTTGATTGTGAAAAACTCATTACAGACCTAATATGTATACTACTTAGTGACGTTATTTGGCATTTTACGGTATCAGGTTCCCTATCAAACATCATGTAAGATACCTCATTGGATAGGAAATTGAATTATCTTTCATTTGGGTACCCTTATATGGTGGTGCAAATATTCCTTGGTACCCTCAGACTTGTTTGATTGTGAACAACTCATTACAGAGCTAATATGTATACTACCTAGTGACGTTATTTGGCATTTTACGGTATCAGGTCTCCTATCAAACATCGTGTAAGATACCTCATTGGATAGGAAATTGAATTATCTTTCATGTGGGTACCCTTATATGGTGGTGCAAATATTCCTTGGTACTCTCAGACTTTTTTGATTGTGAAAAACTCATTACAGAGCTAATATGTATACTACCTAGTGACGTTATTTGGCATTTTACGGTATCAGGTTCCCTATCAAACATCATGTAAGATACCTCATTGGCTAGGAAATTGAATTATCTTTAATTTGGGTACCCTTATATGGTGATGCAAATATTCCTTGCTTTCCTCAGACTAGTTTTTTTCTGAAAAACTCATTACAGAGCTAATATGTATACTACCTAGTGACGTTATTTGGCATTTTACGGTATCAGGTCCCCTATCAAACATCATGTAAGATACCTCATTGGATAGGAAATTGAATTATCTTTCATTTGGGTACCGTTAGATGGTGGTGCAAATATTCCTTGGTACCCTCAGACTAGTTTTATTGTGAAAAACTCATTACAGAGCTAATATGTATACTACCTAGTGACGTTATTTGGCATTTTACGGTATCAGGTCCCCTATCAAACATCATGTAAGATACCTCATTGGATAGGAAATTGAATTAACTTTCATTTGGGTACCCTTAGATGGTGGTGCAAATATTCATTGGTACCCTCAGACTTGTTTGATTGTGAAAAACTCATTACAGAGCTAATATGTAAAGTACCTAGTGACGTTATTTGGCATTTTACGGTATCAGGTCTCCTATCAAACATCATGTAAGATACCTCATTGGAGAGGAAATTGAATTATCTTTCATTTGGGTACTTTTAGATGGTGGTGCAAATAATCCTTGGTACCCTCAGACTAGTGTGATTGTGAAAAACTCATTACAGAGCTAATATGTATACTACTTAGTGACGTTACTTGGCATTTTACGGTATCAGGTTCCCTATCAAACATCATGTAAGATACCTCATTGGATAGGAAATTTAATTATCTTTCATTTGGGTACCCTTATATGGTGGTGCAAATATTCCTTGGTACCCTCAGACTTGTTTGATTGTGAAAAACTCATTACAGAGCTAATATGTATACTACCTAGTGACGTTATTTGGCATTTAACGGTATCAGGTCTCCTATCAAACATCGTGTAAGATACCTCATTGGATAGGAAATTGAATTATCTTTCATGTGGGTACCCTTATATGATGGTGCAAATATTCCTTGGTACTCTCAGACTTTTTTGATTGTGAAAAACTCATTACAGAGCTAATATGTATACTACCTAGTGACGTTATTTGGCATTTTACGGTATCAAGTCTCCTATCAAACATCATGTAAGATACCTCATTGGATAGGAAATTGAATTATCTTTAATTTGGGTACCCTTATATGGTGGTACAAATATTCCTTGCTTTCCTCAGACTAGTTTTTTTGTGAAAAACTCATTACAGAGCTAATATGTATACTACCTAGTGACGTTATTTGGCATTTTACGGTATCAGGTCCCCTATCAAACATCATGTAAGATACCTCATTGGATAGGAAATTGAATTAACTTTCATTTGGGTACCCTTAGATGGTGGTGCAAATATTCATTGGTACCCTCAGACTTGTTTGATTGTGAAAAACTCATTACAGAGCTAATATGTAAAGTACCTAGTGACGTTATTTGGCATTTTACGGTATCAGGTCTCCTATCAAACATCATGTAAGATACCTCATTGGATAGGAAATTGAATTATCTTTCATTTGGGTACTTTTAGATGGTGGTGCAAATAATCCTTGGTACCCTCAGACTAGTGTGATTGTGAAAAACTCATTACAGAGCTAATATGTATACTACTTAGTGACGTTATTTGGCATTTTACGGTATCAGGTTCCCTATCAAACATCATGTAAGATACCTCATTGGATAGGAAATTGAATTATCTTTAATTTGGGTACCCTTATATGGTGGTACAAATATTCCTTGCTTTCCTCAGACTAGTTTTTTTGTGAAAAACTCATTACAGAGCTAATATGTATACTACCTAGTGACGTTATTTGGCATTTTACGGTATCAGGTCCCCTATCAAACATCATGTAAGATACCTCATTGGATAGGAAATTGAATTATCTTTCATTTGGGTACCCTTAGATGGTGGTGCAAATATTCCTTGGTACCCTCAGACTTGTTTGATTGTGAAAAACGCATTACAGAGCTAATATGTATACTACCTAGTGACGTTATTTGGCATTTTACGGTATCAGGTTCCCTATCAACCATCATGTAAGATACCTCATTGGATAGGAAATTGAATTATCTTTCATTTGGGTACCCTTATATGGTGGTGCAAATATTCCTTGGTACCCTCTGACTTGTTTGATTGTGAAAAACTCATTACAGAGCTAATATGTATAATACCTAGCGACGTTATTTGGCATTTTACGGTATCAGGTTCCCTATCAAACATCATGTAAGATACCTCATTGGATATGAAATTGAATTATCTTTCATTTGGGTACCCTTAGATGGTGGTGCAAATATTCCTTGGTACCCACAAAATAGTTTTATTGTGAAAAACTCATTACAGAGCTAATATGTATACTACCTAGTGACGTTAATTGGCATTTTACGGTATCAGGTCCCCTATCAAACATCATGTAAGATACCTCATTGGATAGGAAATTGAATTATCTTTCATTTGGGTACCCTTAGATGGTGGTGCAAATATTCCTTGGTACCCTCAGACTAGTTTGATTGTGAAAAACTCATTACAGAGCTAATATGTATACTACTTAGTGACGTTATTTGGCATTTTACGGTATCAGGTTCCCTATCAAACATCATGTAAGATACCTCATTGGATAGGAAATTTAATTATCTTTCATTTGGGTACTTTTAGATGGTGGTGCAAATATACCTTTGTACCCTCAGACTAGTTTGATTGTGAAAAACTCATTACAGAGCTAATATGTATACTACTTAGTGACGTTATTTGGCATTTTACGGTATCAGGTTCCCTATCAAACATCATGTAAGATACCTCATTGGATAGGAAATTTAATTATCTTTCATTTGGGTACTTTTAGATGGTGGTGCAAATATACCTTTGTACCCTCAGACTAGTTTGATTGTGAAAAACTCATTACAGAGCTAATATGTATACTACCTAGTGACGTTATTTGGCATTTTACGGTATCAGGTCTCCTATCAAACATCATGTAAGATACCTCATTGGCTAGGAAATTGAATTATCTTTCATTTGGGTACCCTTATATGGTGGTACAAATATTCCTTGCTTTCCTCAGACTAGTTTTTTTTGGAAAAACTCATTACAGAGCTAATATGTATACTACCTAGTGACGTTATTTGGCATTTTACGGTATCAGGTCCCCTATCAAACATCATGTAAGATACCTCATTGGATAGGAAATTGAATTAACTTTCATTTGGGTACCCTTAGATGGTGGTGCAAATAATCCTTGGTACCCTCAGACTTGTTTGATTGTGAAAAACTCATTACAGAGCTAATATGTAAAGTACCTAGTGACGTTATTTGGCATTTTACGGTATCAGGTCTCCTATCAAACATCATGTAAGATACCTCATTGGATAGGAAATTGAATTATCTTTCATTTGGGTACTTTCAGATGGTGGTGCAAATATACCTTGGTACCCTCAGACTAGTTTGATTGTGAAAAACTCATTACAGAGCTAATATGTATACTACTTAGTGACGTTATTTGGCATTTTACGGTATCAGGTTCCCTATCAAACATCATGTAAGATACCTCATTGGATAGGAAATTTAATTATCTTTCATTTGGGTACCCTTATATGGTGGTGCAAATATTCCTTGGTACCCTCAGACTTGTTTGATTGTGAAAAACTCATTACAGAGCTAATATGTATACTACCTAGTGACGTTATTTGGCATTTTACGGTATCAGGTCTCCTATCAAACATCGTGTAAGATACCTCATTGGATAGGAAATTGAATTATCTTTCATGTGGGTACCCTTATATGGTGGTGCAAATATTCCTTGGTACTCTCAGACTTTTTTGATTGTGAAAAACTCATTACAGAGCTAATATGTATACTACCTAGTGACGTTATTTGGCATTTTACGGTATCAGGTCTCCTATCAAACATCATGTAAGATACCTCATTGGCTAGGAAATTGAATTATCTTTCATTTGGGTACCCTTATATGGTGGTACAAATATTCCTTGCTTTCCTCAGACTAGTTTTTTTTGGAAAAACTCATTACAGAGCTAATATGTATACTACCTAGTGACGTTATTTGGCATTTTACGGTATCAGGTCCCCTATCAAACATCATGTAAGATACCTCATTGGATAGGAAATTGAATTAACTTTCATTTGGGTACCCTTAGATGGTGGTGCAAATATTCCTTGGTACCCTCAGACTTGTTTGATTGTGAAAAACTCATTACAGAGCTAATATGTAAAGTACCTAGTGACGTTATTTGGCATTTTACGGTATCAGGTCTCCTATCAAACATCATGTAAGATACCTCATTGGATAGGAAATTGAATTATCTTTCATTTGGGTACCCTTAGATGGTGGTGCAAATATTCCTTGGTACCCTCAGACTTGTTTGATTGTGAAAAACGCATTACAGAGCTAATATGTATACTACCTAGTGACGTTATTTGGCATTTTACGGTATCATTTCCCCTATCAACCATCATGTAAGATACCTCATTGGATAGGAAATTGAATTATCTTTCATTTGGGTACCCTTATATGGTGGTGCAAATATTCCTTGGTACCCTCTGACTTGTTTGATTGTGAAAAACTCATTACAGAGCTAATATGTATACTACATAGTGACGTTATTTGGCATTTTACGGTATCAGGTCTCCTATCAAACATCATGTAAGATACCTCATTGGCTAGGAAATTGAATTATCTTTCATTTGGGTACCCTTATATGGTGGTACAAATATTCCTAGCTTTCCTCAGACTAGTTTTTTTGTGAAAAACTCATTACAGAGCTAATATGTATACTACCTAGTGACGTTATTTGGCATTTTACGGTATCAGGTCCCCTATCAAACATCATGTAAGATACCTCATTGGATAGGAAATTGAATTAACTTTCATTTGGGTACCCTTAGATGGTGGTGCAAATATTCCTTGGTACCCTCAGACTTGTTTGATTGTGAAAAACTCATTACAGAGCTAATATGTAAAGTACCTAGTGACGTTATTTGGCATTTTACGGTATCAGGTCTCCTATCAAACATCATGTAAGATACCTCATTGGATAGGAAATTGAATTATCTTTCATTTGGGTACCCTTAGATGGTGGTGCAAATATTCCTTGGTACCCTCAGACTTGTTTGATTGTGAAAAACGCATTACAGAGCTAATATGTATACTACCTAGTGACGTTATTTGGCATTTTACGGTATCAGGTCTCCTATCAAACATCATGTTAGATACCTCATTGGATAGGAAATTGAATTATCTTTCATTTGGGTACCCTTAGATGGTGGTGCAAATATTCCTTGGTACCCTCAGACTAGTTTGATTGTGAAAAACTCATTACAGAGCTAATATGTATACTACCTAGTGACGTTATTTGGCATTTTACGGTATCAGGTCCCCTATCAAACATCATGTAAGATACCTCATTGGATAGGAAATTGAATTAACTTTCATTTGGGTACCCTTAGATGGTGGTGCAAATATTCCTTGCTACCCTCAGACTAGTTTGATTGTGAAAAACTCATTACAGAGCCAATATGTATACTACCTAGTGACGTTATTTGGCATTTTACGGTATCAGGTCTCCTATCAAACATCATGTAAGATACCTCATTGGATAGGAAATTGAATTATCTTTCATTTGGGTACACTCAGATGGTGGTGCAAATAATCCTTGGTACCCTCAGACTAGTTTGATTGTGAAAAACTCATTACAGAGCTAATATGTATACTACCTAGTGACGTTATTTGGCATTTTACGGTATCAGGTCCCCTATCAAACATCATGTAAGATACCTCATTGGATAGGAAATTGAATTTTCTTTCATAAGAGTACCCTTAGATGGTGGTGTAAATATTCCTTGGTACCCTCAGACTAGTTTGATTGTGAAAAACTCATTACAGAGCTAATATGTATACTACCTAGTGACGTTATTTGGCATTTTACGGTATCAGGTCCCCTATCAAACATCATGTAAGATACCTCATTGGATAGGAAATTGAATTATCTTTCATTTGGGTACCCTTAGATGGTGGTGTAAATATTCCTTGGTACCCACAAAATAGTTTGATTGTGAATACTCGTTACAGAGCTAATATGTATACTACCTAGCGACGTTATTTGGCATTTTACGGTATCAGGTCCCCTATCAAACATCATGTAAGATACCTCATTGGATAGGAAATTGAATTATCTTTCATTTGGGTACCCTTAGATGGTGGTGCAAATATTCCTTTGTACCCTCAGACTAGTTTTATTGTGAAAAACTCATTACAGAGCTAATATGTATACTACCTAGTGACGTTATTTGGCATTTTACGGTATCAGGTCCCCTATCAAACATCATGTAAGATACCTCATTGGATAGGAAATTGAAATAACTTTCATTTGGGTACCCTTAGATGGTGGTGCAAATATTCCTTGCTACCCTCAGACTAGTTTGATTGTGAAAGAACTCATTACAGAGCTAATATGTATACTACCTAGTGACGTTATTTGGCATTTTACGGTATCAGGTCCCCTATCAAACATCATGTAAGATACCTCATTGGATAGGAAATTGAATTAACTTTCATTTGGGTACCCTTAGATGGTGGTTCAAATATTCCTTGCTACCCTCAGACTAGTTTGATTGTGAAAAACTCATTACAGAGCCAATATGTATACTACCTAGTGACGTTATTTGGCATTTTACGGTATCAGGTCTCCTATCAAACATCATGTAAGATACCTCATTGGATAGGAAATTGAATTATCTTTCATTTGGGTACACTCAGATGGTGGTGCAAATAATCCTTGGTACCCTCAGACTAGTTTGATTGTGAAAAACTCATTACAGAGCTAATATGTATACTACCTAGTGACGTTATTTGGCATTTTACGGTATCAGGTCCCCTATCAAACATCATGTAAGATACCTCATTGGATAGGAAATTGAATTATCTTTCATGTGGGTACCCTTAGATGGTGGTGTAAATATTCCTTGGTACCCACAAAATAGTTTGATTGTGAATACTCGTTACAGAGCTAATATGTATACTACCTAGCGACGTTATTTGGCATTTTACGGTATCAGGTCCCCTATCAAACATCATGTAAGATACCTCATTGGATAGGAAATTGAATTATCTTTCATTTGGGTACCCTTAGATGGTGGTGCAAATATTCCTTTGTACCCTCAGACTAGTTTTATTGTGAAAAACTCATTACAGAGCTAATATGTATACTACCTAGTGACGTTATTTGGCATTTTACGGTATCAGGTCCCCTATCAAACATCATGTAAGATACCTCATTGGATAGGAAATTGAAATAACTTTCATTTGGGTACCCTTAGATGGTGGTGCAAATATTCCTTGCTACCCTCAGACTAGTTTGATTGTGAAAAAACTCATTACAGAGCTAATATGTATACTACATAGTGACGTTATTTGGCATTTTACGGTATCAGGTCCCCTATCAAACATCATGTAAGATACCTCATTGGATAGGAAATTGAATTATCTTTCATTTGGGTACCCTTAGATGGTGGTGCAAATATTCCTTGGTACCCTGAGACTAGTTTGATTGTGAACAACTCATTAAAGAGCTAACATGTATACTACATAGTGACGTTATTTGGCATTTTACGGTATCAGGTCCCTATCAAACATCATGTAAGATACCTCATTGGATAGGAAATTGAATTATCTTTCATTTGGGTACCCTTAGATGGTGGTGTAAATATTCCTTGGTACCCTCAGACTAGTTTGATTGTGAAAAACTCATTACAGAGCTAATATGTATACTACCTAGTGACGTTATTTGGCATTTTACGGTATCAGGTCCCCTATCAAACATCATGTAAGATACCTCATTGGATAGGAAATTGAATTATCTTTCATTTGGGTACCCTTAGATGGTGGTGTAAATATTCCTTGGTACCCTCAGACTAGTTTGATTGTGAAAAACTCATTACAGAGCTAATATGTATACTACCTAGTGACGTTATTTGGCATTTTACGGTATCAGGTTCCCTATCAAACATCATGTAAGATACCTCATTGGATATGAAATTGAATTATCTTTCATTTGGGTACCCTTAGATGGTGGTGCAAATATTCCTTTGTACCCTCAGACTAGTTTGATTGTGAAAAACTCATTACAGAGCTAATATGTATACTACCTAGTGACGTTATTTGGCATTTTACGATATCAGGTCCCCTATCAAACATCATGTAAGATACCTCATTGGATAGGAAATTGAATTAACTTTCATTTGGGTACCCTTAGATGGTGGTGCAAATATTCCTTGCTACCCTCAGACTAGTTTGATTGTGAAAAAACTCATTACAGAGCTAATATGTATACTACCTAGTGACGTTATTTGGCATTTTACGGTATCAGGTCTCCTATCAAACATCATGTAAGATACCTCATTGGATAGGAAATTGAATTATCTTTAATCTGGGTACCCTAAGATGGTGGTGCAAATATTCCTTGGAACCCTCAGACTAGTTTTATTGTGAAAAACTCCTTACAGAGCTAATATGTATACTACCTAGTGACGTTATTTGGCATTTTACGGTATCAGGTCCCCTATCAAACATCATGTAAGATACCTCATTGGATAGGAAATTGAATTTTCTTTCATAAGAGTACCCTTAGATGGTGGTGTAAATATTCCTTGGTACCCTCAGACTAGTTTGATTGTGAAAAACTCATTACAGAGCTAATATGTATACTACCTAGTGACGTTATTTGGCATTTTACGGTATCAGGTCCCCTATCAAACATCATGTAAGATACCTCATTGGATAGGAAATTGAATTATCTTTCATTTGGGTACCCTTAGATGGTGGTGTAAATATTCCTTGGTACCCACAAAATAGTTTGATTGTGAATACTCGTTACAGAGCTAATATGTATACTACCTAGCGACGTTATTTGGCATTTTACGGTATCAGGTCCCCTATCAAACATCATGTAAGATACCTCATTGGATAGGAAATTGAATTATCTTTCATTTGGGTACCCTTAGATGGTGGTGCAAATATTCCTTTGTACCCTCAGACTAGTTTTATTGTGAAAAACTCATTACAGAGCTAATATGTATACTACCTAGTGACGTTATTTGGCATTTTACGGTATCAGGTCCCCTATCAAACATCATGTAAGATACCTCATTGGATAGGAAATTGAAATAACTTTCATTTGGGTACCCTTAGATGGTG
Source organism: Gibbula magus (assembly GCA_936450465.1). Lineage (NCBI taxonomy): Eukaryota > Metazoa > Mollusca > Gastropoda > Trochida > Trochidae > Gibbula > Gibbula magus. Next base: position 46,084,518 of record OW388305.1, on the reverse strand, counting down.
GTGCAAATATTCCTTGCTACCCTCAGACTAGTTTGATTGTGAAAAAACTCATTACAGAGCTAATATGTATACTACATAGTGACGTTATTTGGCATTTTACGGTATCAGGTCCCCTATCAAACATCATGTAAGATACCTCATTGGATAGGAAATTGAATTATCTTTCATTTGGGACCCTTAGATGGTGGTGCAAATATTCCTTGGTACCCTGAGACTAGTTTGATTGTGAAAAACTCATTACAGAGCTAATATGTATACTACATAGTGACGTTATTTGGCATTTTACGGTATCAGGTCCCTATCAAACATCATGTAAGATACCTCATTGGATAGGAAATTGAATTATCTTTCATTTGGGTACCCTTAGATGGTGGTGTAAATATTCCTTGGTACCCTCAGACTAGTTTGATTGTGAAAAACTCATTACAGAGCCAATATGTATACTACCTAGTGACGTTATTTGGCATTTTACGGTATCAGGTCCCCTATCAAACATCATGTAAGATACCTCATTGGATAGGAAATTGAATTATCTTTCATTTGGGTACCCTTAGATGGTGGTGTAAATATTCCTTGGTACCCTCAGACTAGTTTGATTGTGAAAAACTCAATACAGAGCTAATATGTATACTACCTAGTGACGTTATTTGGCATTTTACGGTATCAGGTTCCTTATCAAACATCATGTAAGATACCTCAATGGATATGAAATTGAATTATCTTTCATTTGGGTACCCTTAGATGGTGGTGCAAATATTCCTTTGTACCCTCAGACTAGTTTGATTGTGAAAAACTCATTACAGAGCTAATATGTATACTACCTAGTGACGTTATTTGGCATTTTACGATATCAGGTCCCCTATCAAACATCATGTAAGATACCTCATTGGATAGGAAATTGAATTAACTTTTATTTGGGTACCCTTAGATGGTGGTGCAAATATTCCTTGCTACCCTCAGACTAGTTTGATTGTGAAAAAACTCATTACAGAGCTAATATGTATACTACCTAGTGACGTTATTTGGCATTTTACGGTATCAGGTCTCCTATCAAACATCATGTAAGATACCTCATTGGATAGGAAATTGAATTATCTTTAATCTGGGTACCCTAAGATGGTGGTGCAAATATTCCTTGGAACCCTCAGACTAGTTTTATTGTAAAAACTCCTTACAGAGCTAATATGTATACTACCTAGTGACGTTATTTGGCATTTTACGGTATCAGGTCCCCTATCAAACATCATGTAAGATACCTCATTGGATAGGAAATTGAATTATCTTTAATCTGGGTACCCTAAGATGGTGGTGTAAATATTCCTTGGTACCCTCAGACTAGTTTGATTGTGAAAAACTCATTACAGAGCTAATATGTATACTACCTAGTGACGTTATTTGGCATTTTACGGTATCAGGTCCCCTATCAAACATCATGTAAGATACCTCATTGGATAGGAAATTGAATTATCTTTCATTTGGGTACCCTTAGATGGTGGTGCATATATTCCTTGGTACCCTCAGACTTGTTTGATTGTGAAAAACTCATTACAGAGCTAATATGTATACTACCTAGTGACGTTATTTGGCATTTTACGGTATTAGGTCTCCTATCAAACATCGTGTAAGATACCTCATTGGATAGGAAATTGAATTATCTTTCATTTGGGTACCCTTAGATGGTGGTGCAAATATTCCTTTGTACCCTCAGACTAGTTTTATTGTGAAAAACTCATTACAGAGCTAATATGTATACTACCTAGTGACGTTATTTGGCATTTTACGGTATCAGGTCCCCTATCAAACATCATGTAAGATACCTCATTGGATAGGAAATTGAATTAACTTTCATTTGGGTACCCTTAGATGGTGGTACAAATATTCCTTGCTACCCTCAGACTAGTTTTATTGTGAAAAACTCATTACAGAGCTAATATGTATACTACCTAGTGATGTTATTTGGCATTTTACGGTATCAGGTCCCCTATCAAACATCATGTAAGATACCTCATTGGATAGGAAATTGAATTAACTTTCATTTGGGTACCCTTAGATGGTGGTGCAAATATTCCTTGCTACCCTCAGACTAGTTTGATTGTGAAAAAACTCATTACAGAGCTAATATGTATACTACCTAATGACGTTATTTGGCATTTTACGGTATCAGGTCCCCTATCAAACATCATGTAAGTTACCTCTTTGGATAGGAAATTGAATTATCTTTCGTTTGGGTACCGCAAGATGGTAGTGCAAATATTCCTTTGTACCCTAAGACTAGTTTGATTGTGAAAAACTCAATACAGAGCTAATATGTATACTACATAGTGACGTTATTTGGCATTTTACGGTATCAGGTCCCCTATCAAACATCATGTAAGATACCTCATTGGATAGGAAATTGAATTATCTTTCATTTGGGTACCCTTAGATGGTGGTGTATATATTCCTTGGTACCCTCAGACTAGTTTGATTGTGAAAAACTTATTACAGAGCTAATATGTATACTACATAGTGACGTTATTTGGCATTTTACGGTATCAGGTCCCCTATCAAACATCATGTAAGATATCTCATTGGATAGGAAATTGAATTATCTTTCATGTGGGTACCCTTAGATGGTGGTGCAAATATTCCTTGATACCCTTAAAATGGTTTGATTGTGAATACTCGTTACAGAGCTAATATGTATACTACCTAGTGACGTTATTTGGCGTTTTACGGTATCAGGTCTCCTATCAAACATCATGTTAGATACCTCATTGGATAGGAAATTGAATTATCTTTAATTTGGGTACCCTTATATGGTGGTACAAATATTCCTTGCTACCCTCAGACTAGTTTTATTGTGAAAAACTCATTACAGAGCTAATATGTATACTACCTAGTGACGTTCTTTGGCATTTTACGGTATCAGGTCCCCTATCAAACATCATGTAAGATACCTCATTGGATAGGAAATTGAATTACCTTTCATTTGGGTACCCTTAGATGGTAGTGCAAATATTCCTTGGTGCCCTCAGACTAGTTTTATTGTGAAAAACTCCTTACAGGGCTAATATGTATACTACCTAGTGACGTTATTTGGCATTTTACGGTATCAGTTCCCCTATCAAACATCATGTTAGATACCTCATTGGATAGGAAATTGAATTATCTTTCATTTGGGTACCCTTAGATGGTGGTGCAAATATTCCTTGGTACCCTCAGACTAGTTTGCTTGTGAAAAACTCATTACAGAGCTAATATGTATACTACCTAGTGACGTTATTTGGCATTTTACGGTATCAGGTCCCCTATCAAACATCATGTAAGATACCTCATTGGATAGGAAATTGAATTATCTTTCATTCAGGTACCCTTAGATGGTGGTGCAAATATTCCTTGGTACCCTCAGACTAGTTTGATTGTGAAAAACTCATTACAGAGCTAATATGTATACTACCTAGTGTCGTTATTTGGCATTTTACGGTATCAGGTTCCCTATCAAACATCATGTAAGATACCTCATTGGATAGGAAATTGAATTGTCTTTCATTTGCGTACCCTTAGATGGTAGTGCAAATATCCTTGGTACCCTCAGACTAGTTTGCTTGTGAAAAACTCATTACAGAGCTAATATGTATACTACCTAGTGACGTTATTTGGCATTTTACGGTATCAGGTCCCCTATCAAACATCATGTAAGATACCTCATTGGATAGGAAATTGAATTATCTTTCATTCAGGTACCCTTAGATGGTGGTGCAAATATTCCTTGGTACCCTCAGACTAGTTTGATTGTGAAAAACTCATTACAGAGCTAATATGTATACTACCTAGTGTCGTTATTTGGCATTTTACGGTATCAGGTTCCCTATCAAACATCATGTAAGATACCTCATTGGATAGGAAATTGAATTGTCTTTCATTTGGGAACCCTTAGATGGTGGTGCAAATATTCCTTGGTACCCTCAGACTAGTTTTATTGTGAAAAACTCATTACAGAGCTAATATGTATACTACCTAGTGACGTTATTTGGCATTTTAAGGTATTAGGTCTCCTCTCAAACATCGTGTAAGATACCTCATTGGATAGGAAATTGAATTATCTTTCATTTGGGTACCCTTAGATGGTGGTGCAAATATTCCTTTGTACCCTCAGACTAGTTTTATTGTGAAAAACTCATTACAGAGCTAATATGTATACTACCTAGTGACGTTATTTGGCATTTTACGGTATCAGGTCCCCTATCAAACATCATGTAAGATACCTCATTGGATAGGAAATTGAATTAACTTTCATTTGGGTACCCTTAGATGGTGGTACAAATATTCCTTGCTACCCTCAGACTAGTTTTATTGTGAAAAACTCATTACAGAGCTAATATGTATACTACCTAGTGATGTTATTTGGCATTTTACGGTATCAGGTCCCCTATCAAACATCATGTAAGATACCTCATTGGATAGGAAATTGAATTAACTTTCATTTGGGTACCCTTAGATGGTGGTGCAAATATTCCTTGCTACCCTCAGACTAGTTTGATTGTGAAAAACTCATTACAGAGCCAATATGTATACTACCTAATGACGTTATTTGGCATTTTACGGTATCAGGTCCCCTATCAAACATCATGTAAGTTACCTCTTTGGATAGGAAATTGAAATATCTTTCGTTTGGGTACCGCAAGATGGTAGTGCAAATATTCCTCTTTACCCTCAGACTAGTTTGATTGTGAAAAACTCAATACAGAGCTAATATGTATACAACATAGTGACGTTATTTGGCATTTTACGGTATCAGGTCCCCTATCAAACATCATGTAAGATACCTCATTGGATAGGAAATTGAATTATCTTTCATTTGGGTACCCTTAGATGGTGGTGCAAATATTCCTTTGTACCCTCAGACTAGTTTTATTGTGAAAAACTCATTACAGAGCTAATATGTATACTACCTAGTGACGTTATTTGGCATTTTACGGTATCAGGTCTCCTATCAAACATCATGTAAGATACCTCATTGGATAGGAAATTGAATTATCTTTAATTTGGGTACCCTTATATGGTGGTACAAATATTCCTTGCTACCCTCAGACTAGTTTTATTGTGAAAAACTCATTACAGAGCTAATATGTATACTACCTAGTGACGTTCTTTGGCATTTTACGGTATCAGGTCCCCTATCAAACATCATGTAAGATACCTCATTGGATAGGAAATTGAATTACCTTTCATTTGGGTACCCTTAGATGGTAGTGCAAATATTCCTTGGTGCCCTCAGACTAGTTTTATTGTGAAAAACTCCTTACAGAGCTAATATGTATACTACCTAGTGACGTTATTTGGCATTTTACGGTATCAGTTCCCCTATCAAACATCATGTTAGATACCTCATTGGATAGGAAATTGAATTATCTTTCATTTGGGTACCCTTAGATGGTGGTGCAAATATTCCTTGGTACCCTCAGACTAGTTTGCTTGTGAAAAACTCATTACAGAGCTAATATGTATACTACCTAGTGACGTTATTTGGCATTTTACGGTATCAGGTCCCCTATCAAACATCATGTAAGATACCTCATTATATAGGAAATTGAATTATCTTTCATTCAGGTACCCTTAGATGGTGGTGCAAATATTCCTTGGTACCCTCAGACTAGTTTGATTGTGAAAAACTCATTACAGAGCTAATATGTATACTACCTAGTGTCGTTATTTGGCATTTTACGGTATCAGGTTCCCTATCAAACATCATGTAAGATACCTCATTGGATAGGAAATTGAATTGTCTTTCATTTGCGTACCCTTAGATGGTAGTGCAAATATTCCTTGGTACCCTCAGACTAGTTTGCTTGTGAAAAACTCATTACAGAGCTAATATGTATACTACCTAGTGACGTTATTTGGCATTTTACGGTATCAGGTCCCCTATCAAACATCATGTAAGATACCTCATTGGATAGGAAATTGAATTATCTTTCATTCAGGTACCCTTAGATGGTGGTGCAAATATTCCTTGGTACCCTCAGACTAGTTTGATTGTGAAAAACTCATTACAGAGCTAATATGTATACTACCTAGTGTCGTTATTTTGCATTTTACGGTATCAGGTTCCCTATCAAACATCATGTAAGATACCTCATTGGATAGGAAATTGAATTATCTTTCATTTGGGTACCCTTAGATGGTGGTGTAAATATTCCTTGGTACCCACAAAATAGTTTGATTGTGAATACTCGTTACAGAGCTAATATGTATACTACCTAGTGACGTTATTTGGCATTTTACGGTATCAGGTCCCCTATCAAACATCATGTAAGATACCTCATTATATAGGAAATTGAATTATCTTTCATTCAGGTACCCTTAGATGGTGGTGCAAATATTCCTTGGTACCCTCAGACTAGTTTGATTGTGAAAAACTCATTACAGAGCTAATATGTATACTACCTAGTGTCGTTATTTGGCATTTTACGGTATCAGGTTCCCTATCAAACATCATGTAAGATACCTCATTGGATAGGAAATTGAATTGTCTTTCATTTGCGTACCCTTAGATGGTAGTGCAAATATTCCTTGGTACCCTCAGACTAGTTTGCTTGTGAAAAACTCATTACAGAGCTAATATGTATACTACCTAGTGACGTTATTTGGCATTTTACGGTATCAGGTCCCCTATCAAACATCATGTAAGATACCTCATTGGATAGGAAATTGAATTATCTTTCATTCAGGTACCCTTAGATGGTGGTGCAAATATTCCTTGGTACCCTCAGACTAGTTTGATTGTGAAAAACTCATTACAGAGCTAATATGTATACTACCTAGTGTCGTTATTTGGCATTTTACGGTATCAGGTTCCCTATCAAACATCATGTAAGATACCTCATTGGATAGGACATTGAATTGTCTTTCATTTGGGTACCCTTAGATGGTGGTGCAAATATTCCTTGGTACCCTCAGACTTGTTTTATTGTGAAAAACTCATTACAGAGCTAATATGTATACTACCTAGTGACGTTATTTGGCATTTTACGGTATCAGTTCCCCTATCAACCATCATGTTAGATACCTCATTGGATATGAAATTGAATTATCTTTCATTTGGGTACCCTTAGATGGTGGTGCAAATATTCCTTGGTACCCTCAGACTAGTTTGATTGTGAAAAACTCATTACAGAGCTAATATGTATACTACCTAGTGACGTTATTTGGCATTTTACGGTATCAGGTCCCTTATCAAACATCATGTAAGATACCTCATTGGATAGGAAATTGAATTGTCTTTCATTTGGGTACCCTTAGATGGTGGTGCAAATATTCCTTGGTACCCTCAGACTAGTTTGATTGTGAAAAACTCATTACAGAGCTAATATGTATACTACCTAGTGTCGTTATTTGGCATTTTACGGTATCAGGTTCCCTATCAAACATCATGTAAGATACCTCATTGGATAGGAAATTGAATTGTCTTTCATTTGCGTACCCTTAGATGGTAGTGCAAATATTCCTTGGTACCCTCAGACTAGTTTGCTTGTGAAAAACTCATTACAGAGCTAATATGTATACTACCTAGTGACGTTATTTGGCATTTTACGGTATCAGGTCCCCTATCAAACATCATGTAAGATACCTCATTGGATAGGAAATTGAATTATCTTTCATTCAGGTACCCTTAGATGGTGGTGCAAATATTCCTTGGTACCCTCAGACTAGTTTGATTGTGAAAAACTCATTACAGAGCTAATATGTATACTACCTAGTGTCGTTATTTGGCATTTTACGGTATCAGGTTCCCTATCAAACATCATGTAAGATACCTCATTGGATAGGAAATTGAATTGTCTTTCATTTGGGTACCCTTAGATGGTGGTGCAAATATTCCTTGGTACCCTCAGACTAGTTTGCTTGTGAAAAACTCATTACAGAGCTAATATGTATACTACCTAGTGTCGTTATTTGGCATTTTACGGTATCAGGTTCCCTATCAAACATCATGTAAGATACCTCATTGGATAGGAAATTGAATTGTCTTTCATTTGGGTACCCTTAGATGGTGGTGCAAATATTCCTTGGTACCCTCAGACTAGTTTTATTGTGATAAAATCATTACAGAGCTAATATGTATACTACCTAGTGACGTTATTTGGCATTTTACGGTATCAGTTCCCCTATCAAACATCATGTTAGATACCTCATTGGATAGGAAATTGAATTATCTTTCATTTGGGTACCCTTAGATGGTGGTGCAAATATTCCTTGGTACCCTCAGACTAGTTTGCTTGTGAAAAACTCATTACAGAGCTAATATGTATACTACCTAGTGACGTTATTTGGCATTTTACGGTATCAGGTCCCCTATCAAACATCATGTAAGATACCTCATTGGATAGGAAATTGAATTATCTTTCATTCAGGTACCATTAGATGGTGGTGCAAATAATCCTTGGTACCCTCAGACTAGTTTGATTGTGAAAAACTCATTACAGAGCTAATATGTATACTACCTAGTGTCGTTATTTGGCATTTTACGGTATCAGGTTCCCTATCAAACATCATGTAAGATACCTCATTGGATAGGAAATTGAATTGTCTTTCATTTGGGTACCCTTAGATGGTGGTGCAAATATTCCTTGGTACCCTCAGACTAGTTTGATTGTGAAAAACTCATTACAGAGCTAATATGTATACTACCTAGTGTCGTTATTTGGCATTTTACGGTATCAGGTTCCCTATCAAACATCATGTAAGATACCTCATTGGATAGGATATTGAATTATCTTTCATTCAGGTACCCTTAGATGGTGGTGCAAATATTCCTTGGTACCCTCAGACTAGTTTGATTGTGAAAAACTCATTACAGAGCTAATATGTATACTACCTAGTGTCGTTATTTGGCATTTTACGGTATCAGGTTCCCTATCAAACATCATGTAAGATACCTCATTGGATAGGAAATTGAATTGTCTTTCATTTGGGTACCCTTAGATGGTGGTGCAAATATTTCTTGGTACCCTCAGACTAGTTTTATTGTGAAAAACTCATTACAGAGCCAATATGTATACTACCTAGTGACGTTATTTGGCATTTTACGGTATCAGGTCCCTTATCAAACATCATGTAAGATACCTCATTGGATAGGAAATTGAATTATCTTTCATTTGGGTACCGTTAGATGGTGGTGCAAATATTCCTTTGTACCCTCAGACTAGTTTTATTGTGAAAAACTCATTACAGAGCTAATATGTATACTACCTAGTGACGTTATTTGGCATTTTACGGTATCAGGTCCCCTATCAAACACCATGTAAGATACCTCATTGGATAGGAAATTGAATTATCTTTCATTTGGGTACCGTTAGATTTTGGTGCAAATATTCCTTGGTACCCTCAGACTAGTTTGATTGTGAAAAACTCATTACAGAGCTAATATGTATACTACCTACTGACGTAATTTGGCATTTTACGGTATCAGGTCCCCTATCAAACATCATGTAAGATACCTCATTGGATAGGAAATTGAATTATCTTTCATTCAGGTACCCTTAGATGGTGGTGCAAATATTCCCTGGTACCCTCAGACTAGTTTGATTGTGAAAGAACTCATTACAGAGCTAATATGTATACTACCTAGTGACGTTATTTGGCATTTTACGGTATCAGGTCCCCTATCAAACACCATGTAAGATACCTCATTGGATAGGAAATTGAATTATCTTTCATTTGGGTACCGTTAGATTTTGGTGCAAATATTCCTTGGTACCCTCAGACTAGTTTGATTGTGAAAAACTCATTACAGAGCTAATATGTATACTACCTAGTGTCGTTATTTGGCATTTTACGGTATCAGGTCCCCTATCAAACACCATGTAAGATACCTCATTGGATAGGAAATTGAATTATCTTTCATTTGGGTACCGTTAGATGGTGGTGCAAATATTTCTTGGTACCCTCAAAATAGTTTGATTGTGAATACTCGTTACAGAGCTAATATGTATACTACCTAGTGACGTTATTTGGCATTTTACGGTATCAGGTCCCCTATCAAACATCATGAAAGATACCTCATTGGATATTAAATTGAATTATCTTTCATTTGGGTACCGTTAGATGGTGGTGCAAATATTCCTTTGTACCCTCAGACTAGTTTTATTGTGAAAAACTCATTACAGAGCTAATATGTATACTACCTAGTGACGTTATTTGGCATTTTACGGTATCAGGTCCCCTATCAAACACCATGTAAGATACCTCATTGGATAGGAAATTGAATTATCTTTCATTTGGGTACCGTTAGATTTTGGTGCAAATATTCCTTGGTACCCTCAGACTAGTTTGATTGTGAAAAACTCATTACAGAGCTAATATGTATACTACCTACTGACGTTATTTGGCATTTTACGGTATCAGGTCCCCTATCAAACATCATGTAAGATACCTCATTGGATAGGAAATTGAATTATCTTTCATTCAGGTACCCTTAGATGGTGGTGCAAATATTCCCTGGTACCCTCAGACTAGTTTGATTGTGAAAAACTCATTACAGAGCTAATATGTATACTACCTTGTGACGTTATTTGGCATTTTACGGTATCAGGTCCCCTATCAAACACCATGTAAGATACCTCATTGGATAGGAAATTGAATTATCTTTCATTTGGGTACCGTTAGATTTTGGTGCAAATATTCCTTGGTACCCTCAGACTAGTTTGATTGTGAAAAACTCATTACAGAGCTAATATGTATACTACCTAGTGACGTTATTTGGCATTTTACGGTATCAGTTCCCCTATCAAACATCATGTTAGATACCTCATTGGATAGGAAATTGAATTATCTTTCATTTGGGTACCCTTAGATGGTGGTGCAAATATTCCTTGGTACCCTCAGACTAGTTTGCTTGTGAAAAACTCATTACAGAGCTAATATGTATACTACCTTGTGACGTTATTTGGCATTTTACGGTATCAGGTCCCCTATCAAACATCATGTAAGATACCTCATTGGATAGGAAATTGAATTGTCTTTCATTTGGGTACCCTTAGATGGTGGTGCAAATATTCCTTGGTGCCCTCAGACTAGTTTTATTGTGAAAAACTCCTTACAGGGCTAATATGTATACTACCTAGTGACGTTATTTGGCATTTTACGGTATCAGTTCCCCTATCAAACATCATGTTAGATACCTCATTGGATAGGAAATTGAATTATCTTTCATTTGGGTACCCTTAGATGGTGGTGCAAATATTCCTTGGTACCCTCAGACTAGTTTGCTTGTGAAAAACTCATTACAGAGCTAATATGTATACTACCTAGTGACGTTATTTGGCATTTTACGGTATCAGGTCCCCTATCAAACATCATGTAAGATACCTCATTGGATAGGAAATTGAATTATCTTTCATTCAGGTACCCTTAGATGGTGGTGCAAATATTCCTTGGTACCCTCAGACTAGTTTGATTGTGAAAAACTCATTACAGAGCTAATATGTATACTACCTAGTGTCGTTATTTGGCATTTTACGGTATCAGGTTCCCTATCAAACATCATGTAAGATACCTCATTGGATAGGAAATTGAATTGTCTTTCATTTGCGTACCCTTAGATGGTAGTGCAAATATCCTTGGTACCCTCAGACTAGTTTGCTTGTGAAAAACTCATTACAGAGCTAATATGTATACTACCTAGTGACGTTATTTGGCATTTTACGGTATCAGGTCCCCTATCAAACATCATGTAAGATACCTCATTGGATAGGAAATTGAATTATCTTTCATTCAGGTACCCTTAGATGGTGGTGCAAATATTCCTTGGTACCCTCAGACTAGTTTGATTGTGAAAAACTCATTACAGAGCTAATATGTATACTACCTAGTGTCGTTATTTGGCATTTTACGGTATCAGGTTCCCTATCAAACATCATGTAAGATACCTCATTGGATAGGAAATTGAATTGTCTTTCATTTGGGAACCCTTAGATGGTGGTGCAAATATTCCTTGGTACCCTCAGACTAGTTTTATTGTGAAAAACTCATTACAGAGCTAATATGTATACTACCTAGTGACGTTATTTGGCATTTTAAGGTATTAGGTCTCCTCTCAAACATCGTGTAAGATACCTCATTGGATAGGAAATTGAATTATCTTTCATTTGGGTACCCTTAGATGGTGGTGCAAATATTCCTTTGTACCCTCAGACTAGTTTTATTGTGAAAAACTCATTACAGAGCTAATATGTATACTACCTAGTGACGTTATTTGGCATTTTACGGTATCAGGTCCCCTATCAAACATCATGTAAGATACCTCATTGGATAGGAAATTGAATTAACTTTCATTTGGGTACCCTTAGATGGTGGTACAAATATTCCTTGCTACCCTCAGACTAGTTTTATTGTGAAAAACTCATTACAGAGCTAATATGTATACTACCTAGTGATGTTATTTGGCATTTTACGGTATCAGGTCCCCTATCAAACATCATGTAAGATACCTCATTGGATAGGAAATTGAATTAACTTTCATTTGGGTACCCTTAGATGGTGGTGCAAATATTCCTTGCTACCCTCAGACTAGTTTGATTGTGAAAAACTCATTACAGAGCCAATATGTATACTACCTAATGACGTTATTTGGCATTGTACGGTATCAGGTCCCCTATCAAACATCATGTAAGTTACCTCTTTGGATAGGAAATTGAATTATCTTTCGTTTGGGTACCGCAAGATGGTAGTGCAAATATTCCTCTTTACCCTCAGACTAGTTTGATTGTGAAAAACTCAATACAGAGCTAATATGTATACAACATAGTGACGTTATTTGGCATTTTACGGTATCAGGTCCCCTATCAAACATCATGTAAGATACCTCATTGGATAGGAAATTGAATTATCTTTCATTTGGGTACCCTTAGATGGTGGTGCAAATATTCCTTTGTACCCTCAGACTAGTTTTATTGTGAAAAACTCATTACAGAGCTAATATGTATACTACCTAGTGACGTTATTTGGCATTTTACGGTATCAGGTCTCCTATCAAACATCATGTAAGATACCTCATTGGATAGGAAATTGAATTATCTTTAATTTGGGTACCCTTATATGGTGGTACAAATATTCCTTGCTACCCTCAGACTAGTTTTATTGTGAAAAACTCATTACAGAGCTAATATGTATACTACCTAGTGACGTTCTTTGGCATTTTACGGTATCAGGTCCCCTATCAAACATCATGTAAGATACCTCATTGGATAGGAAATTGAATTACCTTTCATTTGGGTACCCTTAGATGGTAGTGCAAATATTCCTTGGTGCCCTCAGACTAGTTTTATTGTGAAAAACTCCTTACAGAGCTAATATGTATACTACCTAGTGACGTTATTTGGCATTTTACGGTATCAGTTCCCCTATCAAACATCATGTTAGATACCTCATTGGATAGGAAATTGAATTATCTTTCATTTGGGTACCCTTAGATGGTGGTGCAAATATTCCTTGGTACCCTCAGACTAGTTTGCTTGTGAAAAACTCATTACAGAGCTAATATGTATACTACCTAGTGACGTTATTTGGCATTTTACGGTATCAGGTCCCCTATCAAACATCATGTAAGATACCTCATTATATAGGAAATTGAATTATCTTTCATTCAGGTACCCTTAGATGGTGGTGCAAATATTCCTTGGTACCCTCAGACTAGTTTGATTGTGAAAAACTCATTACAGAGCTAATATGTATACTACCTAGTGTCGTTATTTGGCATTTTACGGTATCAGGTTCCCTATCAAACATCATGTAAGATACCTCATTGGATAGGAAATTGAATTGTCTTTCATTTGCGTACCCTTAGATGGTAGTGCAAATATTCCTTGGTACCCTCAGACTAGTTTGCTTGTGAAAAACTCATTACAGAGCTAATATGTATACTACCTAGTGACGTTATTTGGCATTTTACGGTATCAGGTCCCCTATCAAACATCATGTAAGATACCTCATTGGATAGGAAATTGAATTATCTTTCATTCAGGTACCCTTAGATGGTGGTGCAAATATTCCTTGGTACCCTCAGACTAGTTTGATTGTGAAAAACTCATTACAGAGCTAATATGTATACTACCTAGTGTCGTTATTTTGCATTTTACGGTATCAGGTTCCCTATCAAACATCATGTAAGATACCTCATTGGATAGGAAATTGAATTATCTTTCATTTGGGTACCCTTAGATGGTGGTGTAAATATTCCTTGGTACCCACAAAATAGTTTGATTGTGAATACTCGTTACAGAGCTAATATGTATACTACCTAGTGACGTTATTTGGCATTTTACGGTATCAGGTCCCCTATCAAACATCATGTAAGATACCTCATTATATAGGAAATTGAATTATCTTTCATTCAGGTACCCTTAGATGGTGGTGCAAATATTCCTTGGTACCCTCAGACTAGTTTGATTGTGAAAAACTCATTACAGAGCTAATATGTATACTACCTAGTGTCGTTATTTGGCATTTTACGGTATCAGGTTCCCTATCAAACATCATGTAAGATACCTCATTGGATAGGAAATTGAATTGTCTTTCATTTGCGTACCCTTAGATGGTAGTGCAAATATTCCTTGGTACCCTCAGACTAGTTTGCTTGTGAAAAACTCATTACAGAGCTAATATGTATACTACCTAGTGACGTTATTTGGCATTTTACGGTATCAGGTCCCCTATCAAACATCATGTAAGATACCTCATTGGATAGGAAATTGAATTATCTTTCATTCAGGTACCCTTAGATGGTGGTGCAAATATTCCTTGGTACCCTCAGACTAGTTTGATTGTGAAAAACTCATTACAGAGCTAATATGTATACTACCTAGTGTCGTTATTTGGCATTTTACGGTATCAGGTTCCCTATCAAACATCATGTAAGATACCTCATTGGATAGGACATTGAATTGTCTTTCATTTGGGTACCCTTAGATGGTGGTGCAAATATTCCTTGGTACCCTCAGACTTGTTTTATTGTGAAAAACTCATTACAGAGCTAATATGTATACTACATAGTGACGTTATTTGGCATTTTACGGTATCAGTTCCCCTATCAACCATCATGTTAGATACCTCATTGGATATGAAATTGAATTATCTTTCATTTGGGTACCCTTAGATGGTGGTGCAAATATTCCTTGGTACCCTCAGACTAGTTTGCTTGTGAAAAACTCATTACAGAGCTAATATGTATACTACCTAGTGACGTTATTTGGCATTTTACGGTATCAGGTCCCTTATCAAACATCATGTAAGATACCTCATTGGATAGGAAATTGAATTGTCTTTCATTTGGGTACCCTTAGATGGTGGTGCAAATATTCCTTGGTACCCTCAGACTAGTTTGATTGTGAAAAACTCATTACAGAGCTAATATGTATACTACCTAGTGTCGTTATTTGGCATTTTACGGTATCAGGTTCCCTATCAAACATCATGTAAGATACCTCATTGGATAGGAAATTGAATTGTCTTTCATTTGCGTACCCTTAGATGGTAGTGCAAATATTCCTTGGTACCCTCAGACTAGTTTGCTTGTGAAAAACTCATTACAGAGCTAATATGTATACTACCTAGTGACGTTATTTGGCATTTTACGGTATCAGGTCCCCTATCAAACATCATGTAAGATACCTCATTGGATAGGAAATTGAATTATCTTTCATTCAGGTACCCTTAGATGGTGGTGCAAATATTCCTTGGTACCCTCAGACTAGTTTGATTGTGAAAAACTCATTACAGAGCTAATATGTATACTACCTAGTGTCGTTATTTGGCATTTTACGGTATCAGGTTCCCTATCAAACATCATGTAAGATACCTCATTGGATAGGAAATTGAATTGTCTTTCATTTGGGTACCCTTAGATGGTGGTGCAAATATTCCTTGGTACCCTCAGACTAGTTTTATTGTGATAAAATCATTACAGAGCTAATATGTATACTACCTAGTGACGTTATTTGGCATTTTACGGTATCAGTTCCCCTATCAAACATCATGTTAGATACCTCATTGGATAGGAAATTGAATTATCTTTCATTTGGGTACCCTTAGATGGTGGTGCAAATATTCCTTGGTACCCTCAGACTAGTTTGCTTGTGAAAAACTCATTACAGAGCTAATATGTATACTACCTAGTGACGTTATTTGGCATTTTACGGTATCAGGTCCCCTATCAAACATCATGTAAGATACCTCATTGGATAGGAAATTGAATTATCTTTCATTCAGGTACCATTAGATGGTGGTGCAAATATTCCTTGGTACCCTCAGACTAGTTTGATTGTGAAAAACTCATTACAGAGCTAATATGTATACTACCTAGTGTCGTTATTTGGCATTTTACGGTATCAGGTTCCCTATCAAACATCATGTAAGATACCTCATTGGATAGGAAATTGAATTGTCTTTCATTTGGGTACCCTTAGATGGTGGTGCAAATATTCCTTGGTACCCTCAGACTTGTTTTATTGTGAAAAACTCATTACAGAGCTAATATGTATACTACCTAGTGACGTTATTTGGCATTTTACGGTATCAGTTCCCCTATCAACCATCATGTTAGATACCTCATTGGATATGAAATTGAATTATCTTTCATTTGGGTACCCTTAGATGGTGGTGCAAATATTCCTTGGTACCCTCAGACTAGTTTGCTTGTGAAAAACTCATTACAGAGCTAATATGTATACTACCTAGTGACGTTATTTGGCATTTTACGGTATCAGGTCCCTTATCAAACATCATGTAAGATACCTCATTGGATAGGAAATTGAATTATCTTTCATTCAGGTACCATTAGATGGTGGTGCAAATATTCCTTGGTACCCTCAGACTAGTTTGATTGTGAAAAACTCATTACAGAGCTAATATGTATACTACCTAGTGTCGTTATTTGGCATTTTACGGTATCAGGTTCCCTATCAAACATCATGTAAGATACCTCATTGGATAGGAAATTGAATTGTCTTTCATTTGGGTACCCTTAGATGGTGGTGCAAATATTCCTTGGTACCCTCAGACTAGTTTGATTGTGAAAAACTCATTACAGAGCTAATATGTATACTACCTAGTGTCGTTATTTGGCATTTTACGGTATCAGGTTCCCTATCAAACATCATGTTAGATACCTCATTGGATAGGAAATTGAATTGTCTTTCATTTGGGTACCCTTAGATGGTGGTGCAAATATTCCTTGGTACCCTCAGACTAGTTTTATTGTGATAAAATCATTACAGAGCTAATATGTATACTACCTAGTGACGTTATTTGGCATTTTACGGTATCAGTTCCCCTATCAAACATCATGTTAGATACCTCATTGGATAGGAAATTGAATTATCTTTCATTTGGGTACCCTTAGATGGTGGTGCAAATATTCCTTGGTACCCTCAGACTAGTTTGCTTGTGAAAAACTCATTACAGAGCTAATATGTATACTACCTAGTGACGTTATTTGGCATTTTACGGTATCAGGTCCCCTATCAAACATCATGTAAGATACCTCATTGGATAGGAAATTGAATTATCTTTCATTCAGGTACCATTAGATGGTGGTGCAAATAATCCTTGGTACCCTCAGACTAGTTTGATTGTGAAAAACTCATTACAGAGCTAATATGTATACTACCTAGTGTCGTTATTTGGCATTTTACGGTATCAGGTTCCCTATCAAACATCATGTAAGATACCTCATTGGATAGGAAATTGAATTGTCTTTCATTTGGGTACCCTTAGATGGTGGTGCAAATATTCCTTGGTACCCTCAGACTAGTTTGATTGTGAAAAACTCATTACAGAGCTAATATGTATACTACCTAGTGTCGTTATTTGGCATTTTACGGTATCAGGTTCCCTATCAAACATCATGTAAGATACCTCATTGGATAGGATATTGAATTATCTTTCATTCAGGTACCCTTAGATGGTGGTGCAAATATTCCTTGGTACCCTCAGACTAGTTTGATTGTGAAAAACTCATTACAGAGCTAATATGTATACTACCTAGTGACGTTATTTGGCATTTTACGGTATCAGGTTCCCTATCAAACATCATGTAAGATACCTCATTGGATAGGAAATTGAATTGTCTTTCATTTGGGTACCCTTAGATGGTGGTGCAAATATTTCTTGGTACCCTCAGACTAGTTTTATTGTGAAAAACTCATTACAGAGCCAATATGTATACTACCTAGTGACGTTATTTGGCATTTTACGGTATCAGGTCCCTTATCAAACATCATGTAAGATACCTCATTGGATAGGAAATTGAATTATCTTTCATTTGGGTACCGTTAGATGGTGGTGCAAATATTCCTTTGTACCCTCAGACTAGTTTTATTGTGAAAAACTCATTACAGAGCTAATATGTATACTACCTAGTGACGTTATTTGGCATTTTACGGTATCAGGTCCCCTATCAAACACCATGTAAGATACCTCATTGGATAGGAAATTGAATTATCTTTCATTTGGGTACCGTTAGATTTTGGTGCAAATATTCCTTGGTACCCTCAGACTAGTTTGATTGTGAAAAACTCATTACAGAGCTAATATGTATACTACCTACTGACGTAATTTGGCATTTTACGGTATCAGGTCCCCTATCAAACATCATGTAAGATACCTCATTGGATAGGAAATTGAATTATCTTTCATTCAGGTACCCTTAGATGGTGGTGCAAATATTCCCTGGTACCCTCAGACTAGTTTGATTGTGAAAGAACTCATTACAGAGCTAATATGTATACTACCTAGTGACGTTATTTGGCATTTTACGGTATCAGGTCCCCTATCAAACACCATGTAAGATACCTCATTGGATAGGAAATTGAATTATCTTTCATTTGGGTACCGTTAGATTTTGGTGCAAATATTCCTTGGTACCCTCAGACTAGTTTGATTGTGAAAAACTCATTACAGAGCTAATATGTATACTACCTAGTGTCGTTATTTGGCATTTTACGGTATCAGGTCCCCTATCAAACACCATGTAAGATACCTCATTGGATAGGAAATTGAATTATCTTTCATTTGGGTACCGTTAGATGGTGGTGCAAATATTTCTTGGTACCCTCAAAATAGTTTGATTGTGAATACTCGTTACAGAGCTAATATGTATACTACCTAGTGACGTTATTTGGCATTTTACGGTATCAGGTCCCCTATCAAACATCATGAAAGATACCTCATTGGATATTAAATTGAATTATCTTTCATTTGGGTACCGTTAGATGGTGGTGCAAATATTCCTTTGTACCCTCAGACTAGTTTTATTGTGAAAAACTCATTACAGAGCTAATATGTATACTACCTAGTGACGTTATTTGGCATTTTACGGTATCAGGTCCCCTATCAAACACCATGTAAGATACCTCATTGGATAGGAAATTGAATTATCTTTCATTTGGGTACCGTTAGATTTTGGTGCAAATATTCCTTGGTACCCTCAGACTAGTTTGATTGTGAAAAACTCATTACAGAGCTAATATGTATACTACCTACTGACGTTATTTGGCATTTTACGGTATCAGGTCCCCTATCAAACATCATGTAAGATACCTCATTGGATAGGAAATTGAATTATCTTTCATTCAGGTACCCTTAGATGGTGGTGCAAATATTCCCTGGTACCCTCAGACTAGTTTGATTGTGAAAAACTCATTACAGAGCTAATATGTATACTACCTTGTGACGTTATTTGGCATTTTACGGTATCAGGTCCCCTATCAAACACCATGTAAGATACCTCATTGGATAGGAAATTGAATTATCTTTCATTTGGGTACCGTTAGATTTTGGTGCAAATATTCCTTGGTACCCTCAGACTAGTTTGATTGTGAAAAACTCATTACAGAGCTAATATGTATACTACCTAGTGTCGTTATTTGGCATTTTACGGTATCAGGTTCCCTATCAAACATCATGTAAGATACCTCATTGGATAGGAAATTGAATTGTCTTTCATTTGGGTACCCTTAGATGGTGGTGCAAATATTCCTTGGTACCCTCAGACTAGTTTTATTGTGAAAAACTCCTTACAGAGCTAATATGTATACTACCTAGTGACGTTATTTGGCATTTTACGGTATCAGTTCCCCTATCAAACATCATGTTAGATACCTCATTGGATAGGAAAATGAATTATCTTTCATTTGGGTACCCTTAGATGGTGGTGCAAATATTCCTTGGTACCCTCAGACTAGTTTGCTTGTGAAAAACTCATTACAGAGCTAATATGTATACTACCTAGTGACGTTATTTGGCATTTTACGGTATCAGGTCCCCTATCAAACATCATGTAACATACCTCATTGGATAGGAAATTGAATTGTCTTTCATTTGGGTACCCTTAGATGGTGGTGCAAATATTCCTTGGTACCCTCAGACTAGTTTTATTGTGAAAAACTCCTTACAGAGCTAATATGTATACTACCTAGTGACGTTATTTGGCATTTTACGGTATCAGTTCCCCTATCAAACATCATGTTAGATACCTCATTGGATAGGAAATTGAATTATCTTTCATTTGGGTACCATTAGATGGTGGTGCAAATATTCCTTGGTACCCTCAGACTAGTTTTATTGTGAAAAACTCATTACAGAGCTAATATGTATACTACCTAGTGACGTTATTTGGCATTTTACGGTATCAGGTCCCCTATCAAACATCATGTAAGATACCTCATTGGATAGGAAATTGAATTATCTTTCATTCAGGTACCCTTAGATGGTGGTGCAAATATTCCTTGGTACCCTCAGACTAGTTTGATTGTGAAAAACTCATTACAGAGCTAATATGTATACTACCTAGTGTCGTTATTTGGCATTTTACGGTATCAGGTTCCCTATCAAACATCATGTAAGATACCTCATTGGATAGGAAATTGAATTGTCTTTCATTTGGGTACCCTTAGATGGTGGTGCAAATATTCCTTGGTACCCTCAGACTAGTTTGCTTGTGAAAAACTCATTACAGAGCTAATATGTATACTACCTAGTGACGTTATTTGGCATTTTACGGTATCAGGTCCCCTATCAAACATCATGTAAGATACCTCATTGGATAGGAAATTGAATTATCTTTCATCTGGGTACCCTTAGATGGTAGTGCAAATATTCCTTGGTACAATCAGACTAGTTTTATTGTGAAAAACTCCTTACAGAGCTAATATGTATACTACCTAGTGACGTTATTTGGCATTTTACGGTATCAGTTCCCCTATCAAACATCATGTTAGATACCTCATTGGATAGGAAATTGAATTATCTTTCATTAGGGTACCCTTAGATGGTGGTGCAAATATTCCTTGGTACCCTCAGACTAGTTTGCTTGTGAAAAACTCATTACAGAGCTAATATGTATACTACCTAGTGACGTTATTTGGCATGTTACGGTATCAGGTCCCCTATCAAACATCATGTAAGATACCTCATTGGATAGGAAATTGAATTATCTTTCATTCAGGTACCCTTAGATGGTGGTGCAAATATTCCTTGGTACCCTCAGACTAGTTTGATTGTGAAAAACTCATTACAGAGCCAATATGTATACTACATAGTGACGTTATTTGGCATTTTACGGTATCAGGTCCCTTATCAAACATCATGTAAGATACCTCATTGGATAGGAAATTGAATTATCTTTCATTTGGGTACCCTTAGATGGTGGTGCAAATATTTCTTGGTACCCTCAAAATAGTTTGATTGTGAATACTCGTTACAGAGCTAATATGTATACTACCTAGCGACGTTATTTGGCATTTTACGGTATCAGGTCCCCTATCAAACATCATGTTAGATACCTCATTGGATAGGAAATTGAATTATCTTTCATTTGGGTACCCTTAGATGGTGGTGCAAATATTCCTTGGTACCCTCAGACTAGTTTGCTTGTGAAAAACTCATTACAGAGCTAATATGTATACTACCTAGTGACGTTATTTGGCATTTTACGGTATCAGGTCCCCTATCAAACATCATGTAAGATACCTCATTGGATAGGAAATTGAATTATCTTTCATTCAGGTACCCTTAGATGGTGGTGCAAATATTCCTTGGTACCCTCAGACTAGTTTGATTGTGAAAAACTCATTACAGAGCCAATATGTATACTACCTAGTGACGTTATTTGGCATTTTACGGTATCAGGTCCCTTATCAAACATCATGTAAGATACCTCATTGGATAGGAAATTGAATTGTCTTTCATTTGGGTACCCTTAGATGGTGGTGCAAATATTCCTTGGTACCCTCAGACTAGTTTGCTTGTGAAAAACTCATTACAGAGCTAATATGTATACTACCTAGTGACGTTATTTGGCATTTTACGGTATCAGGTCCCCTATCAAACATCATGTAAGATACCTCATTGGATAGGAAATTGAATTATCTTTCATTCAGGTACCCTTAGATGGTGGTGCAAATATTCCTTGGTACCCTCAGACTAGTTTGATTGTGAAAAACTCATTACAGAGCTAATATGTATACTACCTAGTGTCGTTATTTGGCATTTTACGGTATCAGGTTCCCTATCAAACATCATGTAAGATACCTCATTGGATAGGAAATTGAATTGTCTTTCATTTGGGTACCCTTAGATGGTGGTGCAAATATTCCTTGGTACCCTCAGACTAGTTTGCTTGTGAAAAACTCATTACAGAGCTAATATGTATACTACCTAGTGACGTTATTTGGCATTTTACGGTATCAGGTCCCCTATCAAACATCATGTAAGATACCTCATTGGATAGGAAATTGAATTATCTTTCATCTGGGTACCCTTAGATGGTAGTGCAAATATTCCTTGGTACAATCAGACTAGTTTTATTGTGAAAAACTCCTTACAGAGCTAATATGTATACTACCTAGTGACGTTATTTGGCATTTTACGGTATCAGTTCCCCTATCAAACATCATGTTAGATACCTCATTGGATAGGAAATTGAATTATCTTTCATTAGGGTACCCTTAGATGGTGGTGCAAATATTCCTTGGTACCCTCAGACTAGTTTGCTTGTGAAAAACTCATTACAGAGCTAATATGTATACTACCTAGTGACGTTATTTGGCATGTTACGGTATCAGGTCCCCTATCAAACATCATGTAAGATACCTCATTGGATAGGAAATTGAATTATCTTTCATTCAGGTACCCTTAGATGGTGGTGCAAATATTCCTTGGTACCCTCAGACTAGTTTGATTGTGAAAAACTCATTACAGAGCCAATATGTATACTACATAGTGACGTTATTTGGCATTTTACGGTATCAGGTCCCTTATCAAACATCATGTAAGATACCTCATTGGATAGGAAATTGAATTATCTTTCATTTGGGTACCCTTAGATGGTGGTGCAAATATTTCTTGGTACCCTCAAAATAGTTTGATTGTGAATACTCGTTACAGAGCTAATATGTATACTACCTAGCGACGTTATTTGGCATTTTACGGTATCAGGTCCCCTATCAAACATCATGTTAGATACCTCATTGGATAGGAAATTGAATTATCTTTCATTTGGGTACCCTTAGATGGTGGTGCAAATATTCCTTGGTACCCTCAGACTAGTTTGCTTGTGAAAAACTCATTACAGAGCTAATATGTATACTACCTAGTGACGTTATTTGGCATTTTACGGTATCAGGTCCCCTATCAAACATCATGTAAGATACCTCATTGGATAGGAAATTGAATTATCTTTCATTCAGGTACCCTTAGATGGTGGTGCAAATATTCCTTGGTACCCTCAGACTAGTTTGATTGTGAAAAACTCATTACAGAGCCAATATGTATACTACCTAGTGACGTTATTTGGCATTTTACGGTATCAGGTCCCTTATCAAACATCATGTAAGATACCTCATTGGATAGGAAATTGAATTGTCTTTCATTTGGGTACCCTTAGATGGTGGTGCAAATATTCCTTGGTACCCTCAGACTAGTTTTATTGTGAAAAACTCATTACAGAGCTAATATGTATACTACCTAGTGACGTTATTTGGCATTTTACGGTATCAGGTCCCCTATCAAACATCATGTAAGATACCTCATTGGATAGGAAATTGAATTATCTTTCATTTGGGTACCCTTAGATGGTGGTGCAAATATTCCTTGGTACCCTCAGACTAGTTTGCTTGTGAAAAACTCATTACAGAGCTAATATGTATACTACCTAGTGACGTTATTTGGCATTTTACGGTATCAGGTCCCCTATCAAACATCATGTAAGATACCTCATTGGATAGGAAATTGAATTGTCTTTCATTTGGGTACCCTTAGATGGTGGTGCAAATATTCCTTGGTACCCTCAGACTAGTTTTATTGTGAAAAACTCCTTACAGAGCTAATATGTATACTACCTAGTGACGTTATTTGGCATTTTACGGTATCAGTTCCCCTATCAAACATCATGTTAGATACCTCATTGGATAGGAAATTGAATTATCTTTCATTTGGGTACCCTTAGATGGTGGTGCAAATATTCCTTGGTACCCTCAGACTAGTTTGCTTGTGAAAAACTCATTACAGAGCTAATATGTATACTACCTAGTGACGTTATTTGGCATTTTACGGTATCAGGTCCCCTATCAAACATCATGTAAGATACCTCATTGGATAGGAAATTGAATTATCTTTCATTCAGGTACCCTTAGATGGTGGTGCAAATATTCCTTGGTACCCTCATACTAGTTTGATTGTGAAAAACTCATTACAGAGCTAATATGTATACTACCTAGTGTCGTTATTTGGCATTTTACGGTATCAGGTTCCCTATCAAACATCATGTAAGATACCTCATTGGATAGGAAATTGAATTGTCTTTCATTTGGGTACCCTTAGATGGTGGTGCAAATATTCCTTGGTACCCTCAGACTAGTTTTATTGTGAAAAACTCATTACAGAGCTAATATGTATACTACCTAGTGACGTTATTTGGCATTTTACGGTATCAGGTCCCCTATCAAACATCATGTAAGATACCTCATTGGATAGGAAATTGAATTATCTTTCATTTGGGTACCCTTAGATGGTGGTGCAAATATTCCTTGGTACCCTCAGACTAGTTTGCTTGTGAAAAACTCATTACAGAGCTAATATGTATACTACCTAGTGACGTTATTTGGCATTTTACGGTATCAGGTCCCCTATCAAACATCATGTAAGATACCTCATTGGATAGGAAATTGAATTGTCTTTCATTTGGGTACCCTTAGATGGTGGTGCAAATATTCCTTGGTACCCTCAGACTAGTTTTATTGTGAAAAACTCCTTACAGAGCTAATATGTATACTACCTAGTGACGTTATTTGGCATTTTACGGTATCAGTTCCCCTATCAAACATCATGTTAGATACCTCATTGGATAGGAAATTGAATTATCTTTCATTTGGGTACCCTTAGATGGTGGTGCAAATATTCCTTGGTACCCTCAGACTAGTTTGCTTGTGAAAAACTCATTACAGAGCTAATATGTATACTACCTAGTGACGTTATTTGGCATTTTACGGTATCAGGTCCCCTATCAAACATCATGTAAGATACCTCATTGGATAGGAAATTGAATTATCTTTCATTCAGGTACCCTTAGATGGTGGTGCAAATATTCCTTGGTACCCTCAGACTAGTTTGATTGTGAAAAACTCATTACAGAGCTAATATGTATACTACCTAGTGTCGTTATTTGGCATTTTACGGTATCAGGTTCCCTATCAAACATCATGTAAGATACCTCATTGGATAGGAAATTGAATTGTCTTTCATTTGGGTACCCTTAGATGGTGGTGCAAATATTCCTTGGTACCCTCAGACTAGTTTGCTTGTGAAAAACTCATTACAGAGCTAATATGTATACTACCTAGTGACGTTATTTGGCATTTTACGGTATCAGGTCCCCTATCAAACATCATGTAAGATACCTGATTGGATAGGAAATTGAATTATCTTTCATCTGGGTACCCTTAGATGGTAGTGCAAATATTCCTTGGTACAATCAGACTAGTTTTATTGTGAAAAACTCCTTACAGAGCTAATATGTATACTACCTAGTGACGTTATTTGGCATTTTACGGTATCAGTTCCCCTATCAAACATCATGTTAGATACCTCATTGGATAGGAAATTGAATTATCTTTCATTTGGGTACCCTTAGATGGTGGTGCAAATAGTCCTTGGTACCCTCAGACTAGTTTGCTTGTGAAAAACTCATTACAGAGCTAATATGTATACTACCTAGTGACGTTATTTGGCATTTTACGGTATCAGGTCCCCTATCAAACATCATGTAAGATACCTCATTGATTAGGAAATTGAATTATCTTTCATTCAGGTACCCTTAGATGGTGGTGCAAATATTCCTTGGTACCCTCAGACTAGTTTGATTGTGAAAAACTCATTACAGAGCCAATATGTATACTACCTAGTGACGTTATTTGGCATTTTACGGTATCAGGTCCCTTATCAAACATCATGTAAGATACCTCATTGGATAGGAAATTGAATTATCTTTCATTTGGGTACCCTTAGATGGTGGTGCAAATATTTCTTGGTACCCTCAAAATAGTTTGATTGTGAATACTCGTTACAGAGCTAATATGTATACTACCTAGCGACGTTATTTGGCATTTTACGGTATCAGGTCCCCTATCAAACATCATGTTAGATACCTCATTGGATAGGAAATTGAATTATCTTTCATTTGGGTACCCTTAGATGGTGGTGCAAATATTCCTTGGTACCCTCAGACTAGTTTGCTTGTGAAAAACTCATTACAGAGCTAATATGTATACTACCTAGTGACGTTATTTGGCATTTTACGGTATCAGGTCCCCTATCAAACATCATGTAAGATACCTCATTGGATAGGAAATTGAATTATCTTTCATTCAGGTACCCTTAGATGGTGGTGCAAATATTCCTTGGTACCCTCAGACTAGTTTGATTGTGAAAAACTCATTACAGAGCCAATATGTATACTACCTAGTGACGTTATTTGGCATTTTACGGTATCAGGTCCCTTATCAAACATCATGTAAGATACCTCATTGGATAGGAAATTGAATTATCTTTCATTTGGGTACCCTTAGATGGTGGTGCAAATATTTCTTGGTACCCTCAAAATAGTTTGATTGTGAATACTCGTTACAGAGCTAATATGTATACTACCTAGCGACGTTATTTGGCATTTTACGGTATCAGGTCCCCTATCAAACATCATGTAAGATACCTCATTGGATATTAAATTGAATTATCTTTCATTTGGGTACCGTTAGATGGTGGTGCAAATATTCCTTTGTACCCTCAGACTAGTTTTATTGTGAAAAACTCATTACAGAGCTAATATGTATACTACCTAGTGACGTTATTTGGCATTTTACGGTATCAGGTCCCCTATCAAACACCATGTAAGATACCTCATTGGATAGGAAATTGAATTATCTTTCATTTGGGTACCGTTAGATATTGGTGCAAATATTCCTTGGTACCCTCAGACTAGTTTGATTGTGAAAAACTCATTACAGAGCTAATATGTATACTACCTACTGACGTTATTTGGCATTTTACGGTATCAGGTCCCCTATCAAACATCATGTAAGATACCTCATTGGATAGGAAATTGAATTATCTTTCATTCAGGTACCCTTAGATGGTGGTGCAAATATTCCCTGGTACCCTCAGACTAGTTTGATTGTGAAAAACTCATTACAGAGCTAATATGTATACTACCTAGTGACGTTATTTGGCATTTTACGGTATCAGGTCCCCTATCAAACACCATGTAAGATACCTCATTGGATAGGAAATTGAATTATCTTTCATTTGGGTACCGTTAGATTTTGGTGCAAATATTCCTTGGTACCCTCAGACTAGTTTGATTGTGAAAAACTCATTACAGAGCTAATATGTATACTACCTAGTGTCGTTATTTGGCATTTTACGGTATCAGGTTCCCTATCAAACATCATGTAAGATACCTCATTGGATAGGAAATTGAATTGTCTTTCATTTGGGTACCCTTAGATGGTGGTGCAAATATTCCTTGGTACCCTCAGACTAGTTTTATTGTGAAAAACTCATTACAGAGCTAATATGTATACTACCTAGTGACGTTATTTGGCATTTTACGGTATCAGTTCCCCTATCAAACATCATGTTAGATACCTCATTGGATAGGAAATTGAATTATCTTTCATTTGGGTACCCTTAGATGGTGGTGCAAATATTCCTTGGTACCCTCAGACTAGTTTGCTTGTGAAAAACTCATTACAGAGCTAATATGTATACTACCTAGTGACGTTATTTGGCATTTTACGGTATCAGGTCCCCTATCAAACATCATGTAAGATACCTCATTGGATAGGAAATTGAATTATCTTTCATTCAGGTACCCTTAGATGGTGGTGCAAATATTCCTTGGTACCCTCAGACTAGTTTGATTGTGAAAAACTCATTACAGAGCCAATATGTATACTACCTAGTGACGTTATTTGGCATTTTACGGTATCAGGTCCCTTATCAAACATCATGTAAGATACCTCATTGGATAGGAAATTGAATTATCTTTCATTTGGGTACCCTTAGATGGTGGTGCAAATATTTCTTGGTACCCTCAAAATAGTTTGATTGTGAATACTCGTTACAGAGCTAATATGTATACTACCTAGCGACGTTATTTGGCATTTTACGGTATCAGGTCCCCTATCAAACATCATGTTAGATACCTCATTGGATAGGAAATTGAATTATCTTTCATTTGGGTACCGTTAGATGGTGGTGCAAATATTCCTTGGTACCCTCAGACTAGTTTGCTTGTGAAAAACTCATTACAGAGCTAATATGTATACTACCTAGTGACGTTATTTGGCATTTTACGGTATCAGGTCCCCTATCAAACATCATGTAAGATACCTCATTGGATAGGAAATTGAATTATCTTTCATTCAGGTACCCTTAGATGGTGGTGCAAATATTCCTTGGTACCCTCAGACTAGTTTGATTGTGAAAAACTCATTACAGAGCCAATATGTATACTACCTAGTGACGTTATTTGGCATTTTACGGTATCAGGTCCCTTATCAAACATCATGTAAGATACCTCATTGGATAGGAAATTGAATTATCTTTCATTTGGGTACCCTTAGATGGTGGTGCAAATATTTCTTGGTACCCTCAAAATAGTTTGATTGTGAATACTCGTTACAGAGCTAATATGTATACTACCTAGCGACGTTATTTGGCATTTTACGGTATCAGGTCCCCTATCAAACATCATGTAAGATACCTCATTGGATATTAAATTGAATTATCTTTCATTTGGGTACCGTTAGATGGTGGTGCAAATATTCCTTTGTACCCTCAGACTAGTTTTATTGTGAAAAACTCATTACAGAGCTAATATGTATACTACCTAGTGACGTTATTTGGCATTTTACGGTATCAGGTCCCCTATCAAACACCATGTAAGATACCTCATTGGATAGGAAATTGAATTATCTTTCATTTGGGTACCGTTAGATTTTGGTGCAAATATTCCTTGGTACCCTCAGACTAGTTTGATTGTGAAAAACTCATTACAGAGCTAATATGTATACTACCTACTGACGTTATTTGGCATTTTACGGTATCAGGTCCCCTATCAAACATCATGTAAGATACCTCATTGGATAGGAAATTGAATTATCTTTCATTCAGGTACCCTTAGATGGTGGTGCAAATATTCCCTGGTACCCTCAGACTAGTTTGATTGTGAAAAACTCATTACAGAGCTAATATGTATACTACCTAGTGACGTTATTTGGCATTTTACGGTATCAGGTCCCCTATCAAACACCATGTAAGATACCTCATTGGATAGGAAATTGAATTATCTTTCATTTGGGTACCGTTAGATTTTGGTGCAAATATTCCTTGGTACCCTCAGACTAGTTTGATTGTGAAAAACTCATTACAGAGCTAATATGTATACTACCTAGTGTCGTTATTTGGCATTTTACGGTATCAGGTTCCCTATCAAACATCATGTAAGATACCTCATTGGATAGGAAATTGAATTGTCTTTCATTTGGGTACCCTTAGATGGTGGTGCAAATATTCCTTGGTACCCTCAGACTAGTTTTATTGTGAAAAACTCATTACAGAGCTAATATGTATACTACCTAGTGACGTTATTTGGCATTTTACGGTATCAGTTCCCCTATCAAACATCATGTTAGATACCTCATTGGATAGGAAATTGAATTATCTTTCATTTGGGTACCCTTAGATGGTGGTGCAAATATTCCTTGGTACCCTCAGACTAGTTTGCTTGTGAAAAACTCATTACAGAGCTAATATGTATACTACCTAGTGACGTTATTTGGCATTTTACGGTATCAGGTCCCCTATCAAACATCATGTAAGATACCTCATTGGATAGGAAATTGAATTATCTTTCATTCAGGTACCCTTAGATGGTGGTGCAAATATTCCTTGGTACCCTCAGACTAGTTTGATTGTGAAAAACTCATTACAGAGCTAATATGTATACTACCTAGTGTCGTTATTTTGCATTTTACGGTATCAGGTTCCCTATCAAACATCATGTAAGATACCTCATTGGATAGGAAATTGAATTGTCTTTCATTTGGGTACCCTTAGATGGTGGTGCAAATATTCCTTGGTACCCTCAGACTAGTTTGATTGTGAAAAACTCATTACAGAGCTAATATGTATACTACCTAGTGACGTTATTTGGCATTTTACGGTATCAGGTCCCCTATCAAACATCATGTAAGATACCTCATTGGATAGGAAATTGAATTATCTTTCATCTGGGTACCCTTAGATGGTAGTGCAAATATTCCTTGGTACAATCAGACTAGTTTTATTGTGAAAAACTCCTTACAGAGCTAATATGTATACTACCTAGTGACGTTATTTGGCATTTTACGGTATCAGTTCCCCTATCAAACATCATGTTAGATACCTCATTGGATAGGAAATTGAATTATCTTTCATTTGGGTACCCTTAGATGGTGGTGCAAATATTCCTTGGTACCCTCAGACTAGTTTGCTTGTGAAAAACTCATTACAGAGCTAATATGTATACTACCTAGTGACGTTATTTGGCATTTTACGGTATCAGGTCCCCTATCAAACATCATGTAAGATACCTCATTGGCTAGGAAATTGAATTATCTTTCATTCAGGTACCCT
Organism: Gibbula magus; assembly: GCA_936450465.1. NCBI lineage: Eukaryota > Metazoa > Mollusca > Gastropoda > Trochida > Trochidae > Gibbula > Gibbula magus. Next base: position 46,053,309 of record OW388305.1, on the reverse strand, counting down.
TAGATGGTGGTGCAAATATTCCTTGGTACCCTCAGACTAGTTTGATTGTGAAAAACTCATTACAGAGCTAAAATGTATACTACCTAGTGTCGTTATTTGGCATTTTACGGTATCAGGTTCCCTATCAAACATCATGTAAGATACCTCATTGGATAGATAATTGAATTGTCTTTCATTTGGGTACCCTTAGATGGTGGTGCAAATATTCCTTGGTACCCTCAGACTAGTTTTATTGTGAAAAACTCATTACAGAGCTAATATGTATACTACCTAGTGACGTTATTTGGCATTTTACGGTATCAGGTCCCCTATCAAACATCATGTAAGATACCTCATTGGATATGAAATTGAATTAACTTTCATTTGGGTACCCTTAGATGGTGGTGCAAATATTCCTTGGTACCCTCAGACTAGTTTGATTGTGAAAAACTCATTACAGAGCTAATATGTATACTACCTAGTGACGTTATTTGGCATTTTACGGTATCAGGTCCCTTATCAAACATCATGTAAGATATCTCATTGGATAGGAAATTGAATTATCTTTCATTTGGGTACCCTTAGATGGTGGTGCAAATATTTCTTGGTACCCTCAAAATAGTTTGATTGTGAATACTCGTTACAGAGCTAATATGTATACTACCTAGCGACGTTATTTGGCATTTTACGGTATCAGGTCCCCTATCAAACATCATGTAAGATACCTCATTGGATATTAAATTGAATTATCTTTCATTTGGGTACCCTTAGATGGTGGTGCAAATATTCCTTTGTACCCTCAGACTAGTTTTATTGTGAAAAACTCATTACAGAGCTAATATGTATACTACCTAGTGACGTTATTTGGCATTTTACGGTATCAGGTCCCCTATCAAACACCATGTAAGATACCTCATTGGATAGGAAATTGAATTATCTTTCATTTGGGTACCGTTAGATTTTGGTGCAAATATTCCTTGGTACCCTCAGACTAGTTTGATTGTGAAAAACTCATTACAGAGCTAATATGTATACTACCTAGTGTCGTTATTTGGCATTTTACGGTATCAGGTTCCCTATCAAACATCATGTAAGATACCTCATTGGATAGGAAATTGAATTGTCTTTCATTTGGGTACCCTTAGATGGTGGTGCAAATATTCCTTGGTACCCTCAGACTAGTTTTATTGTGAAAAACTCCTTACAGAGCTAATATGTATACTACCTAGTGACGTTATTTGGCATTTTACGGTATCAGTTCCCCTATCAAACATCATGTTAGATACCTCATTGGATAGGAAATTGAATTATCTTTCATTTGGGTACCCTTAGATGGTGGTGCAAATATTCCTTGGTACCCTCAGACTAGTTTGATTGTGAAAAACTCATTACAGAGCTAATATGTATACTACCTAGTGACGTTATTTGGCATTTTACGGTATCAGGTCCCCTATCAAACATCATGTAAGATACCTCATTGGATAGGAAATTGAATTATCTTTCATTCAGGTACCCTTAGATGGTGGTGCAAATATTCCTTGGTACCCTCAGACTAGTTTGATTGTGAAAAACTCATTACAGAGCTAATATGTATACTACCTAGTGTCGTTATTTGGCATTTTACGGTATCAGGTTCCCTATCAAACATCATGTAAGATACCTCATTGGATAGGAAATTGAATTGTCTTTCATTTGGGTACCCTTAGATGGTGGTGCAAATATTCCTTGGTACCCTCAGACTAGTTTGATTGTGAAAAACTCATTACAGAGCTAATATGTATACTACCTAGTGACGTTATTTGGCATTTTACGGTATCAGGTCCCCTATCAAACATCATGTAAGATACCTCATTGGATAGGAAATTGAATTATCTTTCATCTGGGTACCCTTAGATGGTAGTGCAAATATTCCTTGGTACAATCAGACTAGTTTTATTGTGAAAAACTCCTTACAGAGCTAATATGTATACTACCTAGTGACGTTATTTGGCATTTTACGGTATCAGTTCCCCTATCAAACATCATGTTAGATACCTCATTGGATAGGAAATTGAATTATCTTTCATTTGGGTACCCTTAGATGGTGGTGCAAATATTCCTTGGTACCCTCAGACTAGTTTGCTTGTGAAAAACTCATTACAGAGCTAATATGTATACTACCTAGTGACGTTATTTGGCATTTTACGGTATCAGGTCCCCTATCAAACATCATGTAAGATACCTCATTGGCTAGGAAATTGAATTATCTTTCATTCAGGTACCCTTAGATGGTGGTGCAAATATTCCTTGGTACCCTCAGACTAGTTTGATTGTGAAAAACTCATTACAGAGCTAAAATGTATACTACCTAGTGTCGTTATTTGGCATTTTACGGTATCAGGTTCCCTATCAAACATCATGTAAGATACCTCATTGGATAGGAAATTGAATTGTCTTTCATTTGGGTACCCTTAGATGGTGGTGCAAATATTCCTTGGTACCCTCAGACTAGTTTTATTGTGAAAAACTCATTACAGAGCTAATATGTATACTACCTAGTGACGTTATTTGGCATTTTACGGTATCAGGTCCCCTATCAAACATCATGTAAGATACCTCATTGGATATGAAATTGAATTAACTTTCATTTGGGTACCCTTAGATGGTGGTGCAAATATTCCTTGGTACCCTCAGACTAGTTTGATTGTGAAAAACTCATTACAGAGCTAATATGTATACTACCTAGTGACGTTATTTGGCATTTTACGGTATCAGGTCCCTTATCAAACATCATGTAAGATATCTCATTGGATAGGAAATTGAATTATCTTTCATTTGGGTACCCTTAGATGGTGGTGCAAATATTTCTTGGTACCCTCAAAATAGTTTGATTGTGAATACTCGTTACAGAGCTAATATGTATACTACCTAGCGACGTTATTTGGCATTTTACGGTATCAGGTCCCCTATCAAACATCATGTAAGATACCTCATTGGATATTAAATTGAATTATCTTTCATTTGGGTACCCTTAGATGGTGGTGCAAATATTCCTTTGTACCCTCAGACTAGTTTTATTGTGAAAAACTCATTACAGAGCTAATATGTATACTACCTAGTGACGTTATTTGGCATTTTACGGTATCAGGTCCCCTATCAAACACCATGTAAGATACCTCATTGGATAGGAAATTGAATTATCTTTCATTTGGGTACCGTTAGATTTTGGTGCAAATATTCCTTGGTACCCTCAGACTAGTTTGATTGTGAAAAACTCATTACAGAGCTAATATGTATACTACCTAGTGACGTTATTTGGCATTTTACGGTATCAGGTCCCCTATCAAACACCATGTAAGATACCTCATTGGATAGGAAATTGAATTATCTTTCATTTGGGTACCGTTAGATTTTGGTGCAAATATTCCTTGGTACCCTCAGACTAGTTTGATTGTGAAAAACTCATTACAGAGCTAATATGTATACTACCTAGTGTCGTTATTTGGCATTTTACGGTATCAGGTCCCCTATCAAACATCATGTAAGATACCTCATTGGATAGGAAATTGAATTATCTTTCATTCAGGTACCCTTAGATGGTGGTGCAAATATTCCCTGGTACCCTCAGACTAGTTTGATTGTGAAAAACTCATTACAGAGCTAATATGTATACTACCTAGTGACGTTATTTGGCATTTTACGGTATCAGGTCCCCTATCAAACACCATGTAAGATACCTCATTGGATAGGAAATTGAATTATCTTTCATTTGGGTACCGTTAGATTTTGGTGCAAATATTCCTTGGTACCCTCAGACTAGTTTGATTGTGAAAAACTCATTACAGAGCTAATATGTATACTACCTAGTGTCGTTATTTGGCATTTAACGGTATCAGGTTCCCTATCAAACATCATGTAAGATACCTCATTGGATAGGAAATTGAATTGTCTTTCATTTGGGTACCCTTAGATGGTGGTGCAAATATTCCTTGGTACCCTCAGACTAGTTTTATTGTGAAAAACTCATTACAGAGCTAATATGTATACTACCTAGTGACGTTATTTGGCATTTTACGGTATCAGGTCCCCTATCAAACATCATGTAAGATACCTCATTGGATATGAAATTGAATTAACTTTCATTTGGGTACCCTTAGATGGTGGTGCAAATATTCCTTGGTACCCTCAGACTAGTTTGATTGTGAAAAACTCATTACAGAGCCAATATGTATACTACCTAGTGACGTTATTTGGCATTTTACGGTATCAGGTCCCCTATCAAACATCATGTAAGATACCTCATTGGATAGGAAATTGAATTATCTTTCATTTGAGTACCCTTAGATGGTGGTGCAAATATTTCTTGGTACCCTCAAAATAGTTTGATTGTGAATACTCGTTACAGAGCTAATATGTATACTACCTAGCGACGTTATTTGGCATTTTACGGTATCAGGTCCCCTATCAAACATCATGTAAGATACCTCATTGGATATTAAATTGAATTATCTTTCATTTGGGTACCCTTAGATGGTGGTGCAAATATTCCTTTGTACCCTCAGACTAGTTTTATTGTGAAAAACTCATTACAGAGCTAATATGTATACTACCTAGTGACGTTATTTGGCATTTTACGGCATCAGGTCCCCTATCAAACACCATGTAAGATACCTCATTGGATAGGAAATTGAATTATCTTTCATTTGGGTACCCTTAGATTTTGGTGCAAATATTCCTTGGTACCCTCAGACTAGTTTGATTGTGAAAAACTCATTACAGAGCTAATATGTATACTACCTAGTGACGTTATTTGGCATTTTACGGTATCAGGTTCCCTATCAAACACCATGTAAGATACCTCATTGGATAGGAAATTGAATTATCTTTCATTTGGGTACCGTTAGATTTTGGTGCAAATATTCCTTGGTACCCTCAGACTAGTTTGATTGTGAAAAACTCATTACAGAGCTAATATGTATACTACCTAGTGACGTTATTTGGCATTTTACGGTATCAGGTCCCCTATCAAACATCATGTAAGATACCTCATTGGATAGGAAATTGAATTATCTTTCATTCAGGTACCCTTAGATGGTGGTGCAAATATTCCCTGGTACCCTCAGACTAGTTTGATTGTGAAAAACTCATTACAGAGCTAATATGTATACTACCTAGTGACGTTATTTGGCATTTTACGGTATCAGGTCCCCTATCAAACACCATGTAAGATACCTCATTGGATAGGAAATTGAATTATCTTTCATTTGGGTACCGTTAGATTTTGGTGCAAATATTCCTTGGTACCCTCAGACTAGTTTGATTGTGAAAAACTCATTACAGAGCTAATATGTATACTACCTAGTGTCGTTATTTGGCATTTTACGGTATCAGGTTCCCTATCAAACATCATGTAAGATACCTCATTGGATAGGAAATTAAATTGTCTTTCATTTGGGTACCCTTAGATGGTGGTGCAAATATTCCTTGGTACCCTCAGACTAGTTTTATTGTGAAAAACTCATTACAGAGCTAATATGTATACTACCTAGTGACGTTATTTGGCATTTTACGGTATCAGGTCCCCTATCAAACATCATGTAAGATACCTCATTGGATATGAAATTGAATTAACTTTCATTTGGGTACCCTTAGATGGTGGTGCAAATATTCCTTGGTACCCTCAGACTAGTTTGATTGTGAAAAACTCATTACAGAGCCAATATGTATACTACCTAGTGACGTTATTTGGCATTTTACGGTATCAGGTCCCCTATCAAACATCATGTAAGATACCTCATTGGATAGGAAATTGAATTATCTTTCATTTGAGTACCCTTAGATGGTGGTGCAAATATTTCTTGGTACCCTCAAAATAGTTTGATTGTGAATACTCGTTACAGAGCTAATATGTATACTACCTAGCGACGTTATTTGGCATTTTACGGTATCAGGTCCCCTATCAAACATCATGTAAGATACCTCATTGGATATTAAATTGAATTATCTTTCATTTGGGTACCCTTAGATGGTGGTGCAAATATTCCTTTGTACCCTCAGACTAGTTTTATTGTGAAAAACTCATTACAGAGCTAATATGTATACTACCTAGTGACGTTATTTGGCATTTTACGGCATCAGGTCCCCTATCAAACACCATGTAAGATACCTCATTGGATAGGAAATTGAATTATCTTTCATTTGGGTACCCTTAGATTTTGGTGCAAATATTCCTTGGTACCCTCAGACTAGTTTGATTGTGAAAAACTCATTACAGAGCTAATATGTATACTACCTAGTGACGTTATTTGGCATTTTACGGTATCAGGTCCCCTATCAAACATCATGTAAGATACCTCATTGGATATGAAATTGAATTAACTTTCATTTGGGTACCCTTAGATGGTGGTGCAAATATTCCTTGGTACCCTCAGACTAGTTTGATTGTGAAAAACTCATTACAGAGCCAATATGTATACTACCTAGTGACGTTATTTGGCATTTTACGGTATCAGGTCCCCTATCAAACATCATGTAAGATACCTCATTGGATAGGAAATTGAATTATCTTTCATTTGAGTACCCTTAGATGGTGGTGCAAATATTCCCTGGTACCCTCAGACTAGTTTGATTGTGAAAAACTCATTACAGAGCTAATATGTATACTACCTAGTGTCGTTATTTGGCATTTTACGGTATCAGGTTCCCTATCAAACATCATGTAAGATACCTCATTGGATAGGAAATTGAATTGTCTTTAATTTGGGTACCCTTAGATGGTGGTGCAAATATTCCTTGGTACCCTCAGACTAGTTTTATTGTGAAAAACTCATTACAGAGCTAATATGTATACTACCTAGTGACGTTATTTGGCATTTTACGGTATCAGGTCCCCTATCAAACATCATGTAAGATACCTCATTGGATATGAAATTGAATTAACTTTCATTTGGGTACCCTTAGATGGTGGTGCAAATATTCCTTGCTACCCTCTGACCAGTTTGATTGTGAAAAACTCATTACAGAGCCAATATGTATACTACCTAGTGTCGTTATTTGGCATTTTACGGTATCAGGTTCCCTATCAAACATCATGTAATATACCTCATTGGATAGGAAATTGAATTGTCTTTAATTTGGGTACCCTAAGATGGTGGTGCAAATATTCCTTGGTACCCTCAGACTAGTTTTATTGTGAAAAACTCATTACAGAGCTAATATGTATACTACCTAGTGACGTTATTTGGCATTTTACGGTATCAGGTCCCCTATCAAACACCATGTAAGATACCTCATTGGATAGGAAATTGAATTATCTTTCATTTGGGTACCGTTAGATTTTGGTGCAAATATTCCTTGGTACCCTCAGACTAGTTTGATTGTGAAAAACTCATTACAGAGCTAATATGTATACTACCTAGTGTCGTTATTTGGCATTTTACGGTATCAGGTTCCCTATCAAACATCATGTAAGATACCTCATTGGATAGGAAATTGAATTGTCTTTCATTTGGGTACCCTTAGATGGTGGTGCAAATATTCCTTGGTACCCTCAGACTAGTTTTATTGTGAAAAACTCATTACAGAGCTAATATGTATACTACCTAGTGACGTTATTTGGCATTTTACGGTATCAGGTCCCCTATCAAACATCATGTAAGATACCTCATTGGATATGAAATTGAATTAACTTTCATTTGGGTACCCTTAGATGGTGGTGCAAATATTCCTTGGTACCCTCAGACTAGTTTGATTGTGAAAAACTCATTACAGAGCCAATATGTATACTACCTAGTGACGTTATTTGGCATTTTACGGTATCAGGTCCCCTATCAAACATCATGTAAGATACCTCATTGGATAGGAAATTGAATTATCTTTCATTTGAGTACCCTTAGATGGTGGTGCAAATATTTCTTGGTACCCTCAAAATAGTTTGATTGTGAATACTCGTTACAGAGCTAATATGTATACTACCTAGCGACGTTATTTGGCATTTTACGGTATCAGGTCCCCTATCAAACATCATGTAAGATACCTCATTGGATATTAAATTGAATTATCTTTCATTTGGGTACCCTTAGATGGTGGTGCAAATATTCCTTTGTACCCTCAGACTAGTTTTATTGTGAAAAACTCATTACAGAGCTAATATGTATACTACCTAGTGACGTTATTTGGCATTTTACGGCATCAGGTCCCCTATCAAACACCATGTAAGATACCTCATTGGATAGGAAATTGAATTATCTTTCATTTGGGTACCCTTAGATTTTGGTGCAAATATTCCTTGGTACCCTCAGACTAGTTTGATTGTGAAAAACTCATTACAGAGCTAATATGTATACTACCTAGTGACGTTATTTGGCATTTTACGGTATCAGGTCCCCTATCAAACATCATGTAAGATACCTCATTGGATAGGAAATTGAATTATCTTTCATTCAGGTACCCTTAGATGGTGGTGCAAATATTCCCTGGTACCCTCAGACTAGTTTGATTGTGAAAAACTCATTACAGAGCTAATATGTATACTACCTAGTGTCGTTATTTGGCATTTTACGGTATCAGGTTCCCTATCAAACATCATGTAAGATACCTCATTGGATAGGAAATTGAATTGTCTTTAATTTGGGTACCCTTAGATGGTGGTGCAAATATTCCTTGGTACCCTCAGACTAGTTTTATTGTGAAAAACTCATTACAGAGCTAATATGTATACTACCTAGTGACGTTATTTGGCATTTTACGGTATCAGGTCCCCTATCAAACATCATGTAAGATACCTCATTGGATATGAAATTGAATTAACTTTCATTTGGGTACCCTTAGATGGTGGTGCAAATATTCCTTGCTACCCTCTGACCAGTTTGATTGTGAAAAACTCATTACAGAGCCAATATGTATACTACCTAGTGACGTTATTTGGCATTTTACGGTATCAGGTCCCCTATCAAACATCATGTAAGATACCTCATTGGATAGGAAATTGAATTATCTTTCATTTGGGTACCGTAAGATGGTAGTGCAAATATTTCTTGGTACCCTCAAAATAGTTTGATTGTGAATACTCGTAACAGAGCTAATATGTATACTACCTAGTGACGTTATTTGGCATTTTACGGTATCAGGTCCCTATCAAACATCATGTAAGATACATCATTGGATATTAAATTGAATTATCTTTCATGTGGGTACCGTTAGATGGTAGTGCAAATATTCCTTTGTACCCTCAGACTAGTTTGATTGTGAAAAACTCATTACAGAGCTAATATGTATACTACCTAGTGTCGTTATTTGGCATTTTACGGTATCAGGTTCCCTATCAAACATCATGTAAGATACCTCATTGGATAGGAAATTGAATTGTCTTTCATTTGGGTACCCTAAGATGGTGGTGCAAATATTCCTTGGTACCCTCAGACTAGTTTGATTGTGAAAAACTCATTACAGAGCTAATATGTATACTACCTAGTGACGTTATTTGGCATTTTACGGTATCAGGTCCCCTATCAAACATCATGTAAGATACCTCATTGGATATGAAATTGAATTAACTTTCATTTGGGTACCCTTAGATGGTGGTGCAAATATTCCTTGGTACCCTCAGACTAGTTTGATTGTGAAAAACTCATTACAGAGCCAATATGTATACTACCTAGTGACGTTATTTGGCATTTTACGGTATCAGGTCCCCTATCAAACATCATGTAAGATACCTCATTGGATAGGAAATTGAATTATCTTTCATTTGGGTACCCTTAGATGGTGGTGCAAATATTTCTTGGTACCCTCAAAATAGTTTGATTGTGAATACTCGTTACAGAGCTAATATGTATACTACCTAGTGACGTTATTTGGCATTTTACGGTATCAGGTCCCCTATCAAACATCATGTAAGATACCTCATTGGATATTAAATTGAATTATCTTTCATTTGGGTACCGTTAGATGGTAGTGCAAATATTCCTTTGTACCCTCAGACTAGTTTTATTGTGAAAAACTCATTACAGAGCTAATATGTATACTACCTAGTGACGTTATTTGGCATTTTACGGTATCAGGTCCCCTATCAAACATCATGTAAGATACCTCATTGGATAGGAAATTGAATTATCTTTCATTTGGGTACCCTTAGATGGTGGTGCAAATATTTCTTGGTACCCTCAAAATAGTTTGATTGTGAATACTCGTTACAGAGCTAATATGTATACTACCTAGTGACGTTATTTGGCATTTTACGGTATCAGGTCCCCTATCAAACATCATGTAAGATACCTCATTGGATATTAAATTGAATTACCTTTCATTTGGGTACCCTTAGATGGTAGTGCAAATATTCCTTGGTGCCCTCGGACTAGTTTTATTGTGAAAAACTCCTTACAGAGCTAATATGTATACTACCTAGTGACGTTATTTGGCATTTTACGGTATCAGTTCCCCTATCAAACATCATGTTAGATACCTCATTGGATAGGAAATTGAATTATCTTTCATTTGGGTACCCTTAGATGGTGGTGCAAATATTCCTTGGTACCCTCAGACTAGTTTGATTGTGAAAAACTCATTACAGAGCTAATATGTATACTACCTAGTGACGTTATTTGGCATTTAACGGTATCAGGTCCCCTATCAAACATCATGTAAGATACCTCATTGGATAGGAAATTGAATTGTCTTTCATTTGGGTACCGTTAGATGGTGGTGCAAATATTCCTTGGTACCCTCAGACTAGTTTTATTGTGAAAAACTCATTACAGAGCTAATATGTATACTACCTAGTGACGTTATTTGGCATTTTACGGTATCAGGTCCCCTATCAAACATCATGTAAGATACCTCATTGGATATGAAATTGAATTAACTTTCATTTGGGTACCCTTAGATGGTGGTGCAAATATTCCTTGGTACCCTCAGACTAGTTTGATTGTGAAAAACTCATTACAGAGCCAATATGTATACTACCTAGTGACGTTATTTGGCATTTTACGGTATCAGGTCCCTTATCAAACATCATGTAAGATACCTCATTGGATAGGAAATTGAATTATCTTTCATTTGGGTACCCTTAGATGGTGGTGCAAATATTTCTTGGTACCCTCAAAATAGTTTGATTGTGAATACTCGTTACAGAGCTAATATGTATACTACCTAGCGACGTTATTTGGCATTTTACGGTATCAGGTCCCCTATCAAACATCATGTAAGATACCTCATTGGATATTAAATTGAATTATCTTTCATTTGGGTACCGTTAGATGGTTTTGCAAATATTCCTTTGTACCCTCAGACTAGTTTTATTGTGAAAAACTCATTACAGAGCTAATATGTATACTACCTAGTGACGTTATTTGGCATTTTACGGTATCAGGTCCCCTATCAAACATCATGTAAGATACCTCATTGGATAGGAAATTGAATTATCTTTCATTCAGGTACCCTTAGATGGTGGTGCAAATATTCCCTGGTACCCTCAGACTAGTTTGATTGTGAAAAACTCATTACAGAGCTAATATGTATACTACCTAGTGACGTTATTTGGCATTTTACGGTATCAGGTCCCCTATCAAACACCATGTAAGATACCTCATTGGATAGGAAATTGAATTATCTTTCATTTGGGTACCGTTAGATTTTGGTGCAAATATTCCTTGGTACCCTCAGACTAGTTTGATTGTGAAAAACTCATTACAGAGCTAATATGTATACTACCTAGTGTCGTTATTTGGCATTTTACGGTATCAGGTTCCCTATCAAACATCATGTAAGATACCTCATTGGATAGGAAATTGAATTGTCTTTCATTTGGGTACCCTTAGATGGTGGTGCAAATATTCCTTGGTACCCTCAGACTAGTTTTATTGTGAAAAACTCATTACAGAGCTAATATGTATACTACCTAGTGACGTTATTTGGCATTTTACGGTAGCAGGTCCCCTATCAAACATCATGTAAGATACCTCATTGGATATGAAATTGAATTAACTTTCATTTGGGTACCCTTAGATGGTGGTGCAAATATTCCTTGGTACCCTCAGACTAGTTTGATTGTGAAAAACTCATTACAGAGCCAATATGTATACTACCTAGTGACGTTATTTGGCATTTTACGGTATCAGGTCCCTTATCAAACATCATGTAAGATACCTCATTGGATAGGAAATTGAATTATCTTTCATTTGGGTACCCTTAGATGGTGGTGCAAATATTTCTTGGTACCCTCAAAATAGTTTGATTGTGAATACTCGTTACAGAGCTAATATGTATACTACCTAGCGACGTTATTTGGCATTTTACGGTATCAGGTCCCCTATCAAACATCATGTAAGATACCTCATTGGATAGGAAATTGAATTATCTTTCATTTGGGTACCGTTAGATGGTGGTGCAAATATTCCTTTGTACCCTCAGACTAGTTTTATTGTGAAAAACTCATTACAGAGCTAATATGTATACTACCTAGTGACGTTATTTGGCATTTTACGGTATCAGGTCCCCTATCAAACACCATGTAAGATACCTCATTGGATAGGAAATTGAATTATCTTTCATTTGGGTACCGTTAGATTTTGGTGCAAATATTCCTTGGTACCCTCAGACTAGTTTGATTGTGAAAAACTCATTACAGAGCTAATATGTATACTACCTAGTGACGTTATTTGGCATTTTACGGTATCAGGTCCCCTATCAAACATCATGTAAGATACCTCATTGGATAGGAAATTGAATTATCTTTCATTCAGGTACCCTTAGATGGTGGTGCAAATATTCCCTGGTACCCTCAGACTAGTTTGATTGTGAAAAACTCATTACAGAGCTAATATGTATACTACCTAGTGTCGTTATTTGGCATTTTACGGTATCAGGTTCCCTATCAAACATCATGTAAGATACCTCATTGGATAGGAAATTGAATTGTCTTTCATTTGGGTACCGTTAGATTTTGGTGCAAATATTCCTTGGTACCCTCAGACTAGTTTGATTGTGAAAAACTCATTACAGAGCCAATATGTATACTACCTAGTGACGTTATTTGGCATTTTACGGTATCAGGTCCCTTATCAAACATCATGTAAGATACCTCATTGGATAGGAAATTGAATTATCTTTCATTTGGGTACCCTTAGATGGTGGTGCAAATATTCCTTGGTACCCTCAGACTAGTTTGATTGTGAAAAACTCATTACAGAGCTAATATGTATACTACCTAGTGACGTTATTTGGCATTTTACGGTATCAGGTCCCCTATCAAACATCATGTAAGATACCTCATTGGATAGGAAATTGAATTATCTTTCATTTGGGTACCCTTAGATGGTGGTGCAAATATTCCTTGGTACCCTCAGACTAGTTTTATTGTGAAAAACTCATTACAGAGCTAATATGTATACTACCTAGTGACGTTATTTGGCATTTTACGGTATCAGGTCCCCTATCAAACAAGATACCTCATTGGATATGAAATTGAATTAACTTTCATTTGGGTACCCTTAGATGGTGGTGCAAATATTCCTTGGTACCCTCAGACTAGTTTGATTGTGAAAAACTCATTACAGAGCCAATATGTATACTACCTAGTGACGTTATTTGGCATTTTACGGTATCAGGTCCCCTATCAAACATCATGTAAGATACCTCATTGGATAGGAAATTGAATTATCTTTCATTTGGGTACCCTTAGATGGTGGTGCAAATATTTCTTGGTACCCTCAAAATAGTTTGATTGTGAATACTCGTTACAGAGCTAATATGTATACTACCTAGTGACGTTATTTGGCATTTTACGGTATCAGGTCCCCTATCAAACATCATGTAAGATACCTCATTGGATATTAAATTGAATTATCTTTCATTTGGGTACCGTTAGATGGTAGTGCAAATATTCCTTTGTACCCTCAGACTAGTTTTATTGTGAAAAGCTCATTACAGAGCTAATATGTATACTACCTAGTGACGTTATTTGGCATTTTACGGTATCAGGTCCCCTATCAAACATCATGTAAGATACCTCATTGGATAGGAAATTGAATTATCTTTCATTTGGGTACCCTTAGATGGTGATGCAAATATTTCTTGGTACCCTCAAAATAGTTTGATTGTGAATACTCGTTACAGAGCTAATATGTATACTACCTAGTGACGTTATTTGGCATTTTACGGTATCAGGTCCCCTATCAAACATCATGTAAGATACCTCATTGGATATTAAATTGAATTATCTTTCATGTGGGTACCGTTAGATGGTAGTGCAAATATTCCTTTGTACCCTCAGACTAGTTTTATTGTGAAAAACTCATTACAGAGCTAATATGTATACTACCTAGTGACGTTATTTGGCATTTTACGGTATCAGGTCCCCTATCAAACATCATGTAAGATACCTCATTGGATAGGAAATTGAATTATCTTTCATTCAGGTACCCTAAGATGGTGGTGCAAATATTCCCTGGTACCCTCAGACTAGCTTGATTGTGAAAAACTCATTACAGAGCTAATATGTATACTACCTAGTGACGTTATTTGGCATTTTACGGTATCAGGTCCCCTATCAAACACCATGTAAGATACCTCATTGGATAGGAAATTGAATTATCTTTCATTTGGGTACCGTTAGATTTTGGTGCAAATATTCCTTGGTACCCTCAGACTAGTTTGATTGTGAAAAACTCATTACAGAGCTAATATGTATACTACCTAGTGTCGTTATTTGGCATTTTACGGTATCAGGTTCCCTATCAAACATCATGTAAGATACCTCATTGGATAGGAAATTGAATTGTCTTTCATTTGGGTACCCTTAGATGGTGGTGCAAATATTCCTTGGTACCCTCAGACTAGTTTTATTGTGAAAAACTCATTACAGAGCTAATATGTATACTACCTAGTGACGTTATTTGGCATTTTACGGTATCAGGTCCCCTATCAAACATCATGTAAGATACCTCATTGGATATGAAATTGAATTAACTTTCATTTGGGTACCCTTAGATGGTGGTGCAAATATTCCTTGGTACCCTCAGACTAGTTTGATTGTGAAAAACTCATTACAGAGCCAATATGTATACTACCTAGTGACGTTATTTGGCATTTTACGGTATCAGGTCCCTTATCAAACATCATGTAAGATACCTCATTGGATAGGAAATTGAATTATCTTTCATTTGGGTACCCTTAGATGGTGGTGCAAATATTTCTTGGTACCCTCAAAATAGTTTGATTGTGAATACTCGTTACAGAGCTAATATGTATACTACCTAGCGACGTTATTTGGCATTTTACGGTATCAGGTCCCCTATCAAACATCATGTAAGATACCTCATTGGATATTAAATTGAATTATCTTTCATTTGGGTACCGTTAGATGGTGGTGCAAATATTCCTTTGTACCCTCAGACTAGTTTTATTGTGAAAAACTCATTACAGAGCTAATATGTATACTACCTAGTGACGTTATTTGGCATTTTACGGTATCAGGTCCCCTATCAAACACCATGTAAGATACCTCATTGGATAGGAAATTGAATTATCTTTCATTTGGGTACCGTTAGATTTTGGTGCAAATATTCCTTGGTACCCTCAGACTAGTTTGATTGTGAAAAACTCATTACAGAGCTAATATGTATACTACCTAGTGACGTTATTTGGCATTTTACGGTATCAGGTCCCCTATCAAACATCATGTAAGATACCTCATTGGATAGGAAATTAAATTATCTTTCATTCAGGTACCCTTAGATGGTGGTGCAAATATTCCCTGGTACCCTCAGACTAGTTTGATTGTGAAAAACTCATTACAGAGCTAATATGTATACTACCTAGTGTCGTTATTTGGCATTTAACGGTATCAGGTTCCCTATCAAACATCATGTAAGATACCTCATTGGATAGGAAATTGAATTGTCTTTCATTTGGGTACCCTTAGATGGTGGTGCAAATATTCCTTGGTACCCTCAGACTAGTTTTATTGTGAAAAACTCATTACAGAGCTAATATGTATACTACCTAGTGACGTTATTTGGCATTTTACGGTATCAGGTCCCCTATCAAACATCATGTAAGATACCTCATTGGATGTGAAATTGAATTAACTTTCATTTTGGTACCCTTAGATGGTGGTGCAAATATTCCTTGGTACCCTCAGACTAGTTTGATTGTGAAAAACTCATTACAGAGCCAATATGTATACTACCTAGTGACGTTATTTGGCATTTTACGGTATCAGGTCCCTTATCAAACATCATGTAAGATACCTCATTGGATAGGAAATTGAATTATCTTTCATTTGGGTACCCTTAGATGGTGGTGCAAATATTTCTTGGTACCCTCAAAATAGTTTGATTGTGAATACTCGTTACAGAGCTAATATGTATACTACCTAGCGACGTTATTTGGCATTTTACGGTATCAGGTCCCCTATCAAACATCATGTAAGACACCTCATTGGATATTAAATTGAATTATCTTTCATTTGGGTACCGTTAGATGGTGGTGCAAATATTCCTTTGTACCCTCAGACTAGTTTTATTGTGAAAAACTCATTACAGAGCTAATATGTATACTACCTAGTGACGTTATTTGGCATTTTACGGTATCAGGTCCCCTATCAAACACCATGTAAGATACCTCATTGGATAGGAAATTGAATTATCTTTCATTTGGGTACCGTTAGATTTTGGTGCAAATATTCCTTGGTACCCTCAGACTAGTTTGATTGTGAAAAACTCATTACAGAGCTAATATGTATACTACCTAGTGACGTTATTTGGCATTTTACGGTATCAGGTCCCCTATCAAACATCATGTAAGATACCTCATTGGATAGGAAATTGAATTATCTTTCATTCAGGTACCCTTAGATGGTGGTGCAAATATTCCCTGGTACCCTCAGACTAGTTTGATTGTGAAAAACTCATTACAGAGCTAATATGTATACTACCTAGTGTCGTTATTTGGCATTTAACGGTATCAGGTTCCCTATCAAACATCATGTAAGATACCTCATTGGATAGGAAATTGAATTGTCTTTCATTTGGGTACCCTTAGATGGTGGTGCAAATATTCCTTGGTACCCTCAGACTAGTTTTATTGTGAAAAACTCATTACAGAGCTAATATGTATACTACCTAGTGACGTTATTTGGCATTTTACGGTATCAGGTCCCCTATCAAACATCATGTAAGATACCTCATTGGATGTGAAATTGAATTAACTTTCATTTGGGTACCCTTAGATGGTGGTGCAAATATTCCTTGGTACCCTCAGACTAGTTTGATTGTGAAAAACTCATTACAGAGCCAATATGTATACTACCTAGTGACGTTATTTGGCATTTTACGGTATCAGGTCCCTTATCAAACATCATGTAAGATACCTCATTGGATAGGAAATTGAATTATCTTTCATTTGGGTACCCTTAGATGGTGGTGCAAATATTTCTTGGTACCCTCAAAATAGTTTGATTGTGAATACTCGTTACAGAGCTAATATGTATACTACCTAGCGACGTTATTTGGCATTTTACGGTATCAGGTCCCCTATCAAACATCATGTAAGATACCTCATTGGATATTAAATTGAATTATCTTTCATTTGGGTACCGTTAGATGGTGGTGCAAATATTCCTTTGTACCCTCAGACTAGTTTTATTGTGAAAAACTCATTACAGAGCTAATATGTATACTACCTAGTGACGTTATTTGGCATTTTACGGTATCAGGTCCCCTATCAAACACCATGTAAGATACCTCATTGGATAGGAAATTGAATTATCTTTCATTTGGGTACCGTTAGATTTTGGTGCAAATATTCCTTGGTACCCTCAGACTAGTTTGATTGTGAAAAACTCATTACAGAGCTAATATGTATACTACCTAGTGACGTTATTTGGCATTTTACGGTATCAGGTCCCCTATCAAACATCATGTAAGATACCTCATTGGATAGGAAATTGAATTATCTTTCATTCAGGTACCCTTAGATGGTGGTGCAAATATTCCCTGGTACCCTCAGACTAGTTTGATTGTGAAAAACTCATTACAGAGCTAATATGTATACTACCTAGTGTCGTTATTTGGCATTTAACGGTATCAGGTTCCCTATCAAACATCATGTAAGATACCTCATTGGATAGGAAATTGAATTGTCTTTCATTTGGGTACCCTTAGATGGTGGTGCAAATATTCCTTGGTACCCTCAGACTAGTTTTATTGTGAAAAACTCATTACAGAGCTAATATGTATACTACCTAGTGACGTTATTTGGCATTTTACGGTATCAGGTCCCCTATCAAACATCATGTAAGATACCTCATTGGATATGAAATTGAATTAACTTTCATTTGGGAACCCTTAGATGGTGGTGCAAATATTCCTTGGTACCCTCAGACTAGTTTGATTGTGAAAAACTCATTACAGAGCCAATATGTATACTACCTAGTGACGTTATTTGGCATTTTACGGTATCAGGTCCCCTATCAAACATCATATAAGATACCTCATTGGATAGGAAATTGAATTATCTTTCATTTGGGTACCCTTAGATGGTGGTGCAAATATTTCTTGGTACCCTCAAAATAGTTTGATTGTGAATACTCGTTACAGAGCTAATATGTATACTACCTAGTGACGTTATTTGGCATTTTACGGTATCAGGTCCCCTATCAAACATCATGTAAGATACCTCATTGGATATTAAATTGAATTATCTTTCATTTGGGTACCGTTAGATGGTAGTGCAAATATTCCTTGGTACCCTCAGACTAGTTTGATTGTGAAAAACTCATTACAGAGCTAATATGTATACTACCTAGTGTCGTTATTTGGCATTTTACGGTATCAGGTTCCCTATCAAACATCATGTAAGATACCTCATTGGATAGGAAATTGAATTGTCTTTCATTTGGGTACCCTTAGATGGTGGTGCAAATATTCCTTGGTACCCTCAGACTAGTTTTATTGTGAAAAACTCATTACAGAGCTAATATGTATACTACCTAGTGACGTTATTTGGCATTTTACGGTATCAGGTCCCCTATCAAACATCATGTAAGATACCTCATTGGATATGAAATTGAATTATCTTTCATTTGGGTACCCTTAGATGGTGGTGCAAATATTCCTTGGTACCCTCAGACTAGTTTGATTGTGAAAAACTCATTACAGAGCCAATATGTATACTACCTAGTGACGTTATTTGGCATTTTACGGTATCAGGTCCCTTATCAAACATCATGTAAGATACCTCATTGGATAGGAAATTGAATTATCTTTCATTTGGGTACCCTTAGATGGTGGTGCAAATATTTCTTGGTACCCTCAAAATAGTTTGATTGTGAATACTCGTTACAGAGCTAATATGTATACTACCTAGCGACGTTATTTGGCATTTTACGGTATCAGGTCCCCTATCAAACATCATGTAAGATACCTCATTGGATATTAAATTGAATTATCTTTCATTTTGGTACCGTTAGATGGTGGTGCAAATATTCCTTTGTACCCTCAGACTAGTTTTATTGTGAAAAACTCATTACAGAGCTAATATGTATACTACCTAGTGACGTTATTTGGCATTTTACGGTATCAGGTCCCCTATCAAACACCATGTAAGATACCTCATTGGATAGGAAATTGAATTATCTTTCATTTGGGTACCGTTAGATTTTGGTGCAAATATTCCTTGGTACCCTCAGTCTAGTTTGATTGTGAAAAACTCATTACAGAGCTAATATGTATACTACCTAGTGACGTTATTTGGCATTTTACGGTATCAGGTCCCCTATCAAACATCATGTAAGATACCTCATTGGATAGGAAATTGAATTATCTTTCATTCAGGTACCCTTAGATGGTGGTGCAAATATTCCCTGGTACCCTCAGACTAGTTTGATTGTGAAAAACTCATTACAGAGCTAATATGTATACTACCTAGTGTCGTTATTTGGCATTTAACGGTATCAGGTTCCCTATCAAACATCATGTAAGATACCTCATTGGATAGGAAATTGAATTGTCTTTCATTTGGGTACCATTAGATGGTGGTGCAAATATTCCTTGGTACCCTCAGACTAGTTTTATTGTGAAAAACTCATTACAGAGCTAATATGTATACTACCTAGTGACGTTATTTGGCATTTTACGGTATCAGGTCCCCTATCAAACATCATGTAAGATACCTCATTGGATATGAAATTGAATTAACTTTCATTTGGGTACCCTTAGATGGTGGTGCAAATATTCCTTGGTACCCTCAGACTAGTTTGATTGTGAAAAACTCATTACAGAGCCAATATGTATACTACCTAGTGACGTTATTTGGCATTTTACGGTATCAGGTCCCTTATCAAACATCATGTAAGATACCTCATTGGATATTAAATTGAATTATCTTTCATTTGGGTACCGTTAGATGGTAGTGCAAATATTCCTTTGTACCCTCAGACTAGTTATATTGTGAAAAACTAATTACAGAGCTAATATGTATACTACCAAGTGTCGTTATTTGGCATTTTACGGTATCAGGTTCCCTATCAAACATCATGTAAGATACCTCATTGGATAGGAAATTGAATTGTCTTTCATTTGGGTACCGTTAGATTTTGGTGCAAATATTCCTTGGTACCCTCAGACTAGTTTGATTGTGAAAAACTCATTACAGAGCCAATATGTATACTACCTAGTGACGTTATTTGGCATTTTACGGTATCAGGTCCCTTATCAAACATCATGTAAGATACCTCATTGGATAGGAAATTGAATTATCTTTCATTTGGGTACCCTTAGATGGTGGTGCAAATATTCCTTGGTACCCTCAGACTAGTTTGATTGTGAAAAACTCATTACAGAGCCAATATGTATACTACCTAGTGACGTTATTTGGCATTTTACGGTATCAGGTCCCCTATCAAACATCATGTAAGATACCTCATTGGATAGGAAATTGAATTATCTTTCATTTGGGTACCCTTAGATGGTGGTGCAAATATTTCTTGGTACCCTCAAAATAGTTTGATTGTGAATACTCGTTACAGAGCTAATATGTATACTACCTAGTGACGTTATTTGGCATTTTACGGTATCAGGTCCCCTATCAAACATCATGTAAGATACCTCATTGGATATTAAATTGAATTATCTTTCATTTGGGTACCGTTAGATGGTAGTGCAAATATTCCTTTGTACCCTCAGACTAGTTTTATTGTGAAAAGCTCATTACAGAGCTAATATGTATACTACCTAGTGACGTTATTTGGCATTTTACGGTATCAGGTCCCCTATCAAACATCATGTAAGATACCTCATTGGATAGGAAATTGAATTATCTTTCATTTGGGTACCCTTAGATGGTGATGCAAATATTTCTTTGTACCCTCAAAATAGTTTGATTGTGAATACTCGTTACAGAGCTAATATGTATACTACCTAGTGACGTTATTTGGCATTTTACGGTATCAGGTCCCCTATCAAACATCATGTAAGATACCTCATTGGATATTAAATTGAATTATCTTTCATGTGGGTACCGTTAGATGGTAGTGCAAATATTCCTTTGTACCCTCAGACTAGTTTTATTGTGAAAAACTCATTACAGAGCTAATATGTATACTACCTAGTGACGTTATTTGGCATTTTACGGTATCAGGTCCCCTATCAAACATCATGTAAGATACCTCATTGGATAGGAAATTGAATTATCTTTCATTCAGGTACCCTTAGATGGTGGTGCAAATATTCCCTGGTACCCTCAGACTAGTTTGATTGTGAAAAACTCATTACAGAGCTAATATGTATACTACCTAGTGACGTTATTTGGCATTTTACGGTATCAGGTCCCCTATCAAACACCATGTAAGATACCTCATTGGATAGGAAATTGAATTATCTTTCATTTGGGTACCGTTAGATTTTGGTGCAAATATTCCTTGGTACCCTCAGACTAGTTTGATTGTGAAAAACTCATTACAGAGCTAATATGTATACTACCTAGTGTCGTTATTTGGCATTTTACGGTATCAGGTTCCCTATCAAACATCATGTAAGATACCTCATTGGATAGGAAATTGAATTGTCTTTCATTTGGGTACCCTTAGATGGTGGTGCAAATATTCCTTGGTACCCTCAGACTAGTTTTATTGTGAAAAACTCATTACAGAGCTAATATGTATACTACCTAGTGACGTTATTTGGCATTTTACGGTATCAGGTCCCCTATCAAACATCATGTAAGATACCTCATTGGATATGAAATTGAATTAACTTTCATTTGGGTACCCTTAGATGGTGGTGCAAATATTCCTTGGTACCCTCAGACTAGTTTGATTGTGAAAAACTCATTACAGAGCCAATATGTATACTACCTAGTGACGTTATTTGGCATTTTACGGTATCAGGTCCCTTATCAAACATCATGTAAGATACCTCATTGGATAGGAAATTGAATTATCTTTCATTTGGGTACCCTTAGATGGTGGTGCAAATATTTCTTGGTACCCTCAAAATAGTTTGATTGTGAATACTCGTTACAGAGCTAATATGTATACTACCTAGCGACGTTATTTGGCATTTTACGGTATCAGGTCCCCTATCAAACATCATGTTAGATACCTCATTGGATATTAAATTGAATTATCTTTCATTTGGGTACCGTTAGATGGTGGTGCAAATATTCCTTTGTACCCTCAGACTAGTTTTATTGTGAAAAACTCATTACAGAGCTAATATGTATACTACCTAGTGACGTTATTTGGCATTTTACGGTATCAGGTCCCCTATCAAACACCATGTAAGATACCTCATTGGATAGGAAATTGAATTATCTTTCATTTGGGTACCGTTAGATTTTGGTGCAAATATTCCTTGGTACCCTCAGACTAGTTTGATTGTGAAAAACTCATTACAGAGCTAATATGTATACTACCTAGTGACGTTATTTGGCATTTTACGGTATCAGGTCCCCTATCAAACATCATGTAAGATACCTCATTGGATAGGAAATTGAATTATCTTTCATTCAGGTACCCTTAGATGGTGGTGCAAATATTCCCTGGTACCCTCAGACTAGTTTGATTGTGAAAAACTCATTACAGAGCTAATATGTATACTACCTAGTGTCGTTATTTGGCATTTAACGGTATCAGGTTCCCTATCAAACATCATGTAAGATACCTCATTGGATAGGAAATTGAATTGTCTTTCATTTGGGTACCCTTAGATGGTGGTGCAAATATTCCTTGGTACCCTCAGACTAGTTTTATTGTGAAAAACTCATTACAGAGCTAATATGTATACTACCTAGTGACGTTATTTGGCATTTTACGGTATCAGGTCCCCTATCAAACATCATGTAAGATACCTCATTGGATGTGAAATTGAATTAACTTTCATTTGGGTACCCTTAGATGGTGGTGCAAATATTCCTTGGTACCCTCAGACTAGTTTGATTGTGAAAAACTCATTACAGAGCCAATATGTATACTACCTAGTGACGTTATTTGGCATTTTACGGTATCAGGTCCCTTATCAAACATCATGTAAGATACCTCATTGGATAGGAAATTGAATTATCTTTCATTTGGGTACCCTTAGATGGTGGTGCAAATATTTCTTGGTACCCTCAAAATAGTTTGATTGTGAATACTCGTTACAGAGCTAATATGTATACTACCTAGCGACGTTATTTGGCATTTTACGGTATCAGGTCCCCTATCAAACATCATGTAAGATACCTTATTGGATATTAAATTGAATTATCTTTCATTTGGGTACCGTTAGATGGTGGTGCAAATATTCCTTTGTACCCTCAGACTAGTTTTATTGTGAAAAACTCATTACAGAGCTAATATGTATACTACCTAGTGACGTTATTTGGCATTTTACGGTATCAGGTCCCCTATCAAACACCATGTAAGATACCTCATTGGATAGGAAATTGAATTATCTTTCATTTGGGTACCGTTAGATTTTGGTGCAAATATTCCTTGGTACCCTCAGACTAGTTTGATTGTGAAAAACTCATTACAGAGCTAATATGTATACTACCTAGTGACGTTATTTGGCATTTTACGGTATCAGGTCCCCTATCAAACATCATGTAAGATACCTCATTGGATAGGAAATTGAATTATCTTTCATTTGGGTACCCTTAGATGGTGGTGCAAATATTCCCTGGTACCCTCAGACTAGTTTGATTGTGAAAAACTCATTACAGAGCTAATATGTATACTACCTAGTGTCGTTATTTGGCATTTAACGGTATCAGGTTCCCTATCAAACATCATGTAAGATACCTCATTGGATAGGAAATTGAATTATCTTTCATTTGGGTACCGTTAGATTTTGGTGCAAATATTCCTTGGTACCCTCAGACTAGTTTGATTGTGAAAAACTCATTACAGAGCTAATATGTATACTACCTAGTGACGTTATTTGGCATTTTACGGTATCAGGTCCCCTATCAAACATCATGTAAGATACCTCATTGGATAGGAAATTGAATTATCTTTCATTCAGGTACCCTTAGATGGTGGTGCAAATATTCCCTGGTACCCTCAGACTAGTTTGATTGTGAAAAACTCATTACAGAGCTAATATGTATACTACCTAGTGTCGTTATTTGGCATTTAACGGTATCAGGTTCCCTATCAAACATCATGTAAGATACCTCATTGGATAGGAAATTGAATTGTCTTTCATTTGGGTACCCTTAGATGGTGGTGCAAATATTCCTTGGTACCCTCAGACTAGTTTTATTGTGAAAAACTCATTACAGAGCTAATATGTATACTACCTAGTGACGTTATTTGGCATTTTACGGTATCAGGTCCCCTATCAAACATCATGTAAGATACCTCATTGGATGTGAAATTGAATTAACTTTCATTTGGGTACCCTTAGATGGTGGTGCAAATATTCCTTGGTACCCTCAGACTAGTTTGATTGTGAAAAACTCATTACAGAGCCAATATGTATACTACCTAG
Source organism: Gibbula magus (assembly GCA_936450465.1). Classification (NCBI taxonomy): domain Eukaryota; kingdom Metazoa; phylum Mollusca; class Gastropoda; order Trochida; family Trochidae; genus Gibbula; species Gibbula magus. The sequence goes on along the minus strand of OW388305.1, from coordinate 46,028,380 downwards.
TGACGTTATTTGGCATTTTACGGTATCAGGTCCCTTATCAAACATCATGTAAGATACCTCATTGGATAGGAAATTGAATTATCTTTCATTTGGGTACCCTTAGATGGTGGTGCAAATATTTCTTGGTACCCTCAAAATAGTTTGATTGTGAATACTCGTTACAGAGCTAATATGTATACTACCTAGCGACGTTATTTGGCATTTTACGGTATCAGGTCCCCTATCAAACATCATGTAAGATACCTTATTGGATATTAAATTGAATTATCTTTCATTTGGGTACCGTTAGATGGTGGTGCAAATATTCCTTTGTACCCTCAGACTAGTTTTATTGTGAAAAACTCATTACAGAGCTAATATGTATACTACCTAGTGACGTTATTTGGCATTTTACGGTATCAGGTCCCCTATCAAACACCATGTAAGATACCTCATTGGATAGGAAATTGAATTATCTTTCATTTGGGTACCGTTAGATTTTGGTGCAAATATTCCTTGGTACCCTCAGACTAGTTTGATTGTGAAAAACTCATTACAGAGCTAATATGTATACTACCTAGTGACGTTATTTGGCATTTTACGGTATCAGGTCCCCTATCAAACATCATGTAAGATACCTCATTGGATAGGAAATTGAATTATCTTTCATTTGGGTACCCTTAGATGGTGGTGCAAATATTCCCTGGTACCCTCAGACTAGTTTGATTGTGAAAAACTCATTACAGAGCTAATATGTATACTACCTAGTGTCGTTATTTGGCATTTAACGGTATCAGGTTCCCTATCAAACATCATGTAAGATACCTCATTGGATAGGAAATTGAATTGTCTTTCATTTGGGTACCCTTAGATGGTGGTGCAAATATTCCTTGGTACCCTCAGACTAGTTTTATTGTGAAAAACTCATTACAGAGCTAATATGTATACTACCTAGTGACGTTATTTGGCATTTTACGGTATCAGGTCCCCTATCAAACATCATGTAAGATACCTCATTGGATATGAAATTGAATTAACTTTCATTTGGGAACCCTTAGATGGTGGTGCAAATATTCCTTGGTACCCTCAGACTAGTTTGATTGTGAAAAACTCATTACAGAGCCAATATGTATACTACCTAGTGACGTTATTTGGCATTTTACGGTATCAGGTCCCCTATCAAACATCATATAAGATACCTCATTGGATAGGAAATTGAATTATCTTTCATTTGGGTACCCTTAGATGGTGGTGCAAATATTTCTTGGTACCCTCAAAATAGTTTGATTGTGAATACTCGTTACAGAGCTAATATGTATACTACCTAGTGACGTTATTTGGCATTTTACGGTATCAGGTCCCCTATCAAACATCATGTAAGATACCTCATTGGATATTAAATTGAATTATCTTTCATTTGGGTACCGTTAGATGGTAGTGCAAATATTCCTTGGTACCCTCAGACTAGTTTGATTGTGAAAAACTCATTACAGAGCTAATATGTATACTACCTAGTGTCGTTATTTGGCATTTTACGGTATCAGGTTCCCTATCAAACATCATGTAAGATACCTCATTGGATAGGAAATTGAATTGTCTTTCATTTGGGTACCCTTAGATGGTGGTGCAAATATTCCTTGGTACCCTCAGACTAGTTTTATTGTTAAAAACTCATTACAGAGCTAATATGTATACTACCTAGTGACGTTATTTGGCATTTTACGGTATCAGGTCCCCTATCAAACATCATGTAAGATACCTCATTGGATATGAAATTGAATTAACTTTCATTTGGGTACCGTTAGATGGTGGTGCAAATATTCCTTGGTACCCTCAGACTAGTTTGATTGTGAAAAACTCATTACAGAGCCAATATGTATACTACCTAGTGACGTTATTTGGCATTTTACGGTATCAGGTCCCTTATCAAACATCATGTAAGATACCTCATTGGATAGGAAATTGAATTATCTTTCATTTGGGTACCCTTAGATGGTGGTGCAAATATTTCTTGGTACCCTCAAAATAGTTTGATTGTGAATACTCGTTACAGAGCTAATATGTATACTACCTAGCGACGTTATTTGGCATTTTACGGTATCAGGTCCCCTATCAAACATCATGTAAGATACCTCATTGGATATTAAATTGAATTATCTTTCATTTGGGTACCGTTAGATGGTGGTGCAAATATTCCTTTGTACCCTCAGACTAGTTTTATTGTGAAAAACTCATTACAGGGCTAATATGTATACTACCTAGTGACGTTATTTGGCATTTTACGGTATCAGGTCCCCTATCAAACACCATGTAAGATACCTCATTGGATAGGAAATTGAATTATCTTTCATTTGGGTACCGTTAGATTTTGGTGCAAATATTCCTTGGTACCCTCAGACTAGTTTGATTGTGAAAAACTCATTACAGAGCTAATATGTATACTACCTAGTGACGTTATTTGGCATTTTACGGTATCAGGTCCCCTATCAAACATCATGTAAGATACCTCATTGGATAGGAAATTGAATTATCTTTCATTCAGGTACCCTTAGATGGTGGTGCAAATATTCCCTGGTACCCTCAGACTAGTTTGATTGTGAAAAACTCATTACAGAGCTAATATGTATACTACCTAGTGTCGTTATTTGGCATTTAACGGTATCAGGTTCCCTATCAAACATCATGTAAGATACCTCATTGGATAGGAAATTGAATTGTCTTTCATTTTGGTACCCTTAGTTGGTGGTGCAAATATTCCTTGGTACCCTCAGACTAGTTTTATTGTGAAAAACTCATTACAGAGCTAATATGTATACTACCTAGTGACGTTATTTGGCATTTTACGGTATCAGGTCCCCTATCAAACATCATGTAAGATACCTCATTGGATATGAAATTGAATTAACTTTCATTTGGGTACCCTTAGATGGTGGTGCAAATATTCCTTGGTACCCTCAGACTAGTTTGATTGTGAAAAACTCATTACAGAGCCAATATGTATACTACCTAGTGACGTTATTTGGCATTTTACGGTATCAGGTCCCCTATCAAACATCATATAAGATACCTCATTGGATAGGAAATTGAATTATCTTTCATTTGGGTACCCTTAGATGGTGGTGCAAATATTTCTTGGTACCCTCAAAATAGTTTGATTGTGAATACTCGTTACAGAGCTAATATGTATACTACCTAGTGACGTTATTTGGCATTTTACGGTATCAGGTCCCCTATCAAACATCATGTAAGATACCTCATTGGATATTAAATTGAATTATCTTTCATTTGGGTACCGTTAGATGGTAGTGCAAATATTCCTTTGTACCCTCAGACTAGTTTTATTGTGAAAAACTCATTACAGAGCTAATATGTATACTACCTAGTGACGTTATTTGGCATTTTACGGTATCAGGTCCCCTATCAAACACCATGTAAGATACCTCATTGGATAGGAAATTGAATTATCTTTCATTTGGGTACCGTTAGATTTTGGTGCAAATATTCCTTGGTACCCTCAGACTAGTTTGATTGTGAAAAACTCATTACAGAGCTAATATGTATACTACCTAGTGACGTTATTTGGCATTTTACGGTATCAGGTCCCCTATCAAACATCATGTAAGATACCTCATTGGATAGGAAATTGAATTATCTTTCATTTGGGTACCCTTAGATGGTGGTGTAAATATTCCTTGGTACCCTCAGACTAGTTTGATTGTGAAAAACTCATTACATAGCTAATATGTATACTACCTAGTGACGTTATTTGGCATTTTACGGTATCAGGTCCCCTATCAAACATCATGTAAGATACCTCATTGGATAGGAAATTGAATTATCTTTCATTTGGGTACCCTTAGATGGTGGTGCAAATATCCCTTGGTACCCTCAGACTAGTTTGATTGTGAATACTCGTTACAGAGCTAATATGTATACTACCTAGTGACGTTATTTGGCATTTTACGGTATCAGGTCCCCTATCAAACATCATGTAAGATACCTCATTGGATAGGAAATTGAATTATCTTTCATTTAGGTACCCTTAGATGGTGGTGCAAATATTCCTTGGTGCCCTCAGACTAGTTTGATTGTGAAAAACTCATTACAGAGCTAATATGTATACTACCTAGTGACGTTATTTGGCATTTTACGGTATCAGGTCCCCTATCAAACATCATGTAAGATACCTCATTGGATAGGAAATTGAATTAAAGGAGAATATTTGTAAAGATTTATATTCTGTTATAGTAAAATATACTTTAAAAAAACATAGTCCCCCGAAAATAATTTGGAAAGCCGTGTTTAATTACTAATGACGCGATATAACAACCGCGCCTACTGTTGCCAGTGCGCGTATGCATATTTGCCGGTAGCCTTCGGCAGGTTTAGGCTGTGACCTCAGAGATGCTCTACGGCTCGCCTTGGTCCTTAGCGCAGTGAAAGGGAAAGCATTAGTGTAGATGAAGAATCGGTTGAATACGTAGAATTTGGGTAGTTCCGGACTTGATATGGTATATTGTGCAGCGTTGGTGTGCAGTAATAAATCAATAGTTTAAAAAATTTTAATTTTCAAGTGAAAAGACGGATGCAGCGCGGCGAAAGGTTTGGATAGTGTCAAAGAGGAAAGAAGGACCGAAAACCGTCGGAATCTGTCTCACTATGTTCAGAGCATTTTGATCCCTTTTATTAAAACAGTTTTATAAATAAGTGATAGTTAGTCTTAGAGTAATCGTAATTAACAGTCCTTTATAAGGATATAACTTATAATGCCTTCTTATGGGATGTGTCATCCTCGGTTACCCAGATTTGTATATATGCTCCAGCGGAGAGTAACGGAGCATATATAAAACCCTGGGTACCACCGAGGATGGGGTTGTAGGCCGTGCTCTGACTGTGAAACTTGGTACACAGTTGTATAATTATTTGTCATTGGCTAATAACTGTATTATATTAATTTCAATTTAATATGGCCATCGTGGCAGCTCAAATGGCATTGTCAGACACAAACTAATATGTCCTGGTTATAAATCATTTGAAAACTGTACTGATATTCAACGCTAAAATGATATCTGTCGCTTATATTACACCCCAACACCCCAACTTACTAAATTCTAAATCTTGCCCCAACTTTTGAACCCTTCCTACGTCTATGTTGGATCCCGGTTTTTTAATATATTTACTAAAAATGTATTTACACTGAATGTATATGTTCACAATATCACAACAAATGATTATTGCACAAATAATAAGTTTCAGTGTTCAATCCTTGTGGGTGCTTGGTTTGTGTACTTGTGATAGGAGAACACGTAACACTGTCTAGAAACTCAAGTTCAAATAATTACTGTCAAGGCAGAACTAGTAGAAAGCACACGTAGAAAGTGACTCAAAGTGAAAGACCAACCCAGGGCTTTAAACTACGTTATAACAGGCTTCTAATATCCTTAATTCCTTAATTCTTAGTCCGGTTTTCGTGACTACGAAATTTCTCACATAGCTATGTGTAGATCTTACTGTCTATCTGACTTGATTAGGATTGAACAGTGGTTTGTACCTTAGATCTAAATAATAATAATATTTAATATCAATACCTTTTTAAAGCAAACATGATTTGAATAATCGAGAATCAAGATGGTTCATTTGTCCTGTGCAACTGGTTACTTCAGCGGTACAGTATATATACGAATAAAGCAGTATAATTTGAAGTAACATATTTTAATTAACTACATATAAGTTGTTGACAACCATGTTATCTACATGTAGACAATAACTATTTAATGTACGGCATAATCCAACACTTATTGTGAAATTGTAACGTTAGGGTTTGCCAGTACCTACGTTCGAATCTGTATTTCCAACTCTCTCACTGTTTACTTCTGAAAGCTCACCCTCACTTGATTCCTGGTGTTCAACTCAATTTTGATTCACAATAGGTTCATACTGATAAGGACGGATGTTATTTTTGTCAGACGGTTGAAAATCAACGCTGCCATCGCTATCCGAGAAAGCCATAACAACACTACGAATGTAGAAAATACACTGCCTCAGCGAGCGGGAGAGCATCTTTGACATCATATCACGTGACTGCTGCCAGCCTGATTCACTCTCGGGGATTTCCGGAAAACGACTCGCACCGAAAACGTTTTTTCAACGTTTCTACATAAAATGTCGCATTTTAATAATTCTTTTGACACACTTTGTCTTAAACAATACTGTTAAACATGTTAAAACAAAGTTTTTCTCTAATATTCTGCTTTAACTTTCATTTGGGTACCCTTAGATGGTGGTGCAAATATTCCTTGGTACCCATTTAAATATTTACTCTTCCTTTCGGCTTGATTTTACTAACCCCATCGCCATTATTTCGTAATTTACGGTACACTCTGATTTTTTGCGAATCAAACAGCATAATTCATGGGATAGGAAATTGAAGTTTCTTTCAAATGAGTATATACTTATGTTGTCATGGATTGTTCCATAGTGCTTCGTCAGATCATTGTTTTGAATAAGTAACTGGAAAAATCGAATGTCCAATGTCCAACAACTGCCTAGATTTTGATAGTTCCGGCAGTTGGTTAGGTGTGGGTTAGATGGAAGTAGAAGTGGTAGGTTAATGGGTGTCCATTGCCTCCATCGAGGAGAGCTCTGAGGAGAGATGTTGACAGCTTGGCGTACCAACTGCAACTGAAAACTGCAACTGAAAGGTGAGATAAGAGCGCCTATGTGTATATCAGATGGCAAGGGGGGGGGGGGGGGGGGGGGGGGGGGGGGGGGGTAGTTGAGAGGGTGGCTGTCTTGGAGGGGGGAGGAGATTTTTGGGTGTCAGGCGCAGTATTTGAGTATGTTGAGCTAAAGGGCGAGTGAAGCGAAGCGAAGTGTGTGAATGTCGGGGGGGGGGGGGGGGAGTGAAGTTGTGAGGGTGGCTGACTTGGCGGGTAAGGGTGATTTTAGGTGTCAGGCGCCAGGTGTCAGAGGAGGTTAACCCAGGAGGAACATATGGGATTTCATTAAGTATCCTGTCCAGGATACTTCGAATTTCAGTATCAGTATACAATAGGATACTCGGGTATTAAAAAATATCCTGGTCTGGATACTCCTGGTTTCATTATTCAGGATACATCAGGATACTTCAGGATACTTCAGTCAGGATACTTCAGGATACTTCAGGATACTATATTTAAAAAATACTACATATAACACTACAAATTATACCACAGACATACGCGGTTTACCCCTGTCATACAGTTTTGGCATTTGTTGTTTCTGTCAGACGACATTAGAATCATGTAGACGCTTTTTTGGAGAAAATTATACATTAAAGCATGTGTAAAATCACGTTTGAAGCTTGTTGCTCGTTGTCATTGTTGCTTCCCTATGATATGTATCAGTATCAAATGCATTAGTTACCTACATTAAAGTTGAGATATTACGAGCGGTTTCCAGCGGAGCTTATTTCCCACTCGGGCCACTAGGGCCTTTAATAAAGTTTCGAAAGGTTTCCGAAATTGGATAATTTGGATGCCATGGTCGAGAAGGTTTTTTCGAGGAAAATATATTTTGGGTTTCCTACCCCGACAGTTATTTGCCTATTGTGTAGGAAATCCTGGATGTAATTAATTATGTTGCCTGAAAGGCCTTTTTTAGTTAATTTTTGTATGAGGCCGTTATGCCACACCATATCGAAAGCTTTTGGAAAAATCAAGGAAGATTACGAGTGTATAGTGCTTTTTGTTTTGGCCTACTTTAATATCTTGCTCTAGGCGAGCAAGATTGTTTAAGGTAGAACGACCCGGAGTGAAGCCACTCTGGTCGTTGTTTAAGGGATTGGTGTTTAGGTGTGTTTGGAGGCGATGTTTAATCATCGATTCCATTACTTTACAGATTCTTTTTCAGAAGGGATCCTCCTTGGGGTACATATAGCATAAAAATCCTAATTTTTAACTTGATGACAGATTGTAACTTAATTTTTAAAAATAACAGTAAAAATAAGTTCAAAAAACACAAAATAAGTGTTTTCCGAACGTGTGACCACCCTGTGTAGAGCCCCATCCCAGCGCAAACCAAGGGATGTAACTCTAATCTCACCTCTTATCAATCTGTCATTGACCAGACAAGACGTGTTTTTGTTTGAGAGACCTTTTGACTTGAGTTTCACAATTTGATGAAAATGGACAAGACTAAGAATACTGTATGTGTGGTAACCCCTTTTTATTCGTAGAGGCGAATGTTTAGGTTACTTATATGGTTTTTGTCGCGTTGTAACTTCGTTTTTCAATTCACACGTGCTTCGTATGCTTCGATTAATGGCGGATGGAAAACGCTCAAAATGGCGGATCTCAAACAAAATGCAATGTGTTAGTACTTTGCTATTCTTGTATTGAGATTTGTTTGTTTTGGAGGTTCTTTATCATGCTTCGCATTTTAGGGCAGCACTTTACTGATGAGGATTTCTCCCTTTTTGAATTTTTTCATTCTCGGGGTTATCATCTCAGTCGGCAAGATATACTAGGTATATTCATGCTCTATTTCTTTCAGTGGCTTACTATTTATTACTTGCCGAGTGCTTAGTTATTATAGTAGCGCCTCTGCGTTTGTTTGTATGATGCACTTTTATGAAACATAAACATTGCACTTACACACATGCACACCCCTAAACATTCTGTGTTTGACTTGCAGTCTTTCACCGAATGTGTGGGGTGCAAGTCCCGCATCCCCCCTGCTGACAAGCACGACAGGTGCTTAGCATGCCTGGTAGAGGATGAGCACGACGACTCTACCTGCCAGCTGTGCCTCAACTTCACACCAAGGGCGAAGAAGGAGAGGGGCATTGACATGCTCTTCTTCCGTAACCTCCAGAAGGCAGGGCAGGAAATTAAAGGGGCCATCCCACCCTCTAAAGAGAAAAGGTGTAAGTCAAAGGGTAAGGGGAAAAAGAAGGTGCAATCCACTCCTGTCCCCTCTTCCTCATCGGATGAGGCGGATATGGAGGTGGGGTCACCGGCTGCGGGGGGTTCGCCTCCCCCTCCAGTTCTTTCTCCACAACCACAGACTAACGTAAACGTTGCTGTTGCTAACACACCCATGACTAATACTAATCTGGACGCGGCAGCTATCGCTACCATAATCCAAGGGCAGATGACGGGGATGGTGGGGTCGATGATGGAACAGCTCCGTAAGGAGTTGACCGTCGTGGCCCTGCCGGACCTTGATGCCCAAGGGTCGGCCGGCACTCGTGCAGGTAACGACCTCGGGGGCACTACTGAACCGGGCGCAGGCCCCGGCAAGGTAGTGGCTCCCGACGTAGGCATCCGAGAGACTGCTCCGGCTCTGCCTCGTGCTCAAGTAATCAAAGCCCACTCGTCGGTGCAAGGTGCCGAGGTGCCGAGCACGTCGAGGGGCGTCGTTAACCCCAAGGGCAAGAGCGCCGGTGCTTCGGCGCCGGTGCTTCGGCGCCGGTGCCGTCGCAGCCCCGGGGACCGGCTCCGGTCGGGGGACGAGCGCCGGTGAGCAGCGCCGGGTACCGCATCCCTCTCATACGGACAATCCGAGATCGGGCTTCGGACACTGGGTCACTGCAGAGTGGCTCCGGTGCCGGGGACCCGGAGGAGGAGGAATCCGAGTATTCAGAGGAGGATGAGGAATCCGGCCGTGCTGTTTCGCTCGCCGAGCTTCTAAAGGAGACGCGTGACCGAATAGCGATCGCTATCCCGCAGACGCTTGTTCCCGTTCCGGAGCAGGTCACCGAGGAGTTCCGACTTCCGGGGGAGGCTTTTGCTCCCAGCAAGCCTCCGGCGACCAGGCTCCGCATCATCGACAGCTTGTTGGTCGAGGCGATCAATCCTCTTCTTTCTGGTGCCCGTACGAAGGCTGATTTGCCTGAACTCAACAAGAGGTACCAGTTGGGAGAGGACGGTCTCTTCGACCTTCCGGTTGTGGACGAATGCGTCCTGACCTCCGTCAACCTGTCCGGCGCTCAGGCGCAGCCTTCTGTAGGCAAACAGGGCCGGCGACTGCCTCCATTTCTGTCGCAGGCTGCCATGTTTAAGGCCGAGTTCCGTGCCCACGAGGACACATATAGGAACGGAGCCCAACAACTGAGGGTAGCAGTGCACGGGGCCTACCTTGCTGCTATGCAGGCTAAGGACCTGGCAGAGATGCAGGAACTGGGCACTAAGGTGACCACGTTCCAGAAGCAGTTGGCGGAGGTATCAAGTTATCTGGCTCGGGACTCAATCAGGAGTGCCTCGAGTCAGATAATGGGCGCAGTTATGGGGATGCGCCGGCTGTGGCTAGCGACGTCTAAGTACTCGCAGTCCACACGCCTCACCTTGCAGAACCTGCCTTTCAGGTTGGGGTCAACCCTCCTTCCTGGATCGCAGGCCGTAGTCAAGGAAGCCGCCGAGCAGAAGGTTGCCTTCGAGGACTCTAAAGTGCTCCTCGAGGAACCAGCTCCGCAAGAAAAGCGAGTGCGGTCTTCCCCCCTTGATGACCTATACCCCACGTCGAGCTTCTTGGAATGGCCCTATGGGCAACAAGAAGAGATTCAAGGGGAAGGGAAAGAAAGGGCAATTCCGTGGGCATAAAGGCCAGCGGAATTTTCGGAGCCGAGGGAAGCAAAACAAGCCGACCTAGGTCCTCCGAAGCCCGAGTCACCACCCAAAATTCCAGCAGCTCGAATGCTGCCGGAGACGGGGGTACACTGTCTTTCCAGAGATCTTCCAGTGGGGGGCAGACTATCTCACTTCATCTCAGAGTGGGAGAAAGTCACCTCAAATACCTGGGTCCTGTCCACACTCAGGGAGGGCCACTTACCACTTTGGAAGTACGACCCACCGACTTTCTCCGAGATACGGCACACGAAGGTGCCCGAGTTGCCCGAGAAGGCGGAAGTCCTTCGTGCCGAGGTGCAGGCTTTGCTAGACAAAGCAGCCATCGAGGTAGTACCGAAGGGTCAGGAACAGAGCGGTTATTACTCGACCTACTTCCTGGTACCCAAGAAGGACGGAGGGTTCAGACCGATTCTCAATCTGAAATATTTGAATCGCAGTCTACAGGTTCCAACGTTCAAGATGGAAACCTTGAGAACGGTCATAGCGTCAGTAGAGAGGGGAGATTGGCTGTCGTCAATAGACCTCAAGGATGCTTATCTCCATGTTCCAATGCACCCCGACTTCAAGGAGTTTCTTCGGTTCTCCTTCGACGGGGCTTGTTACCAATTCCGGGTGTTACCCTTCGTCATTTCAACTGCTCCGAGGGTATTCACCAAGTTGATGTTGATACCGGCGCAGGCTGCCAGATCGCAGGGAAGGTGTTGTCATCCGTACCTGGACGACTGGCTGATCAGAGCCTTGTCTCGAGAACTAAATCAGGAAGCCACCCAGCAGGTGTTAGACATCTTGCTCAAGCTGGGTTGGATCATCAACCTGAAGAAGTCAGACATAGCCCCCAGACAGGACCTGGTCTTTCTGGGCGCAAGGTTCGATACGGCCTCCGGTTCCGTGTCCCTGGCCCCGGATCGGGTGCCCAGAGTGATCGGGGCAGTCCACTTGTTCCTTCAATCGCCAACCCACACAGCCAGGACTTGGCTTCAGTTGTTGGGGCATATGGCGGCGACAGTGGACGTGGTTTGGAGAGCTCGCTTGAGTATGAGACCGGTTCAGCAAGCGCTGGCACGAATGTGGTCACACTCGGACAGCTTCGAGAAGGTTCTAACCACACCGGTTTGGGTGCTAGAGCATCTTCGGTGGTGGGTTTCCGAGAGCAACCTTCTCAAGGGTCTACCGCTAGAGCTTCCAACACCTTCGGTCACCATCCAGACAGACGCCTCCCTATCAGTCCTGGAAGACCTGACAGCCTCGGGCCTTTGGTCACAGGAGGAGTCGAAATTGCACATCAACGTGCTAGAGCTCAGGGCAGTTCGACGTGTGTTCGAGTGCTTCAAAGAGCGGATCAGGGGGCTTGTGGTTCGTCTAGAGATGGACAACCAAACAGCCATATCCTACATTCTGAAACAGGGCGGCACAGTGTCTCCATCTCTCCTTCAGGAGTCGTGGCAGTTCCTACTGTGGTGCGACCAGTTCAGCATTCAGGTGGTCCCTGTTTATCTCCCGGGAGTGGACAACGTCCGTGCGGACGCTTTGTCTCGGCGCATCCTAACACCTCACGAGTGGATGCTCGACCGGGGGATATTCGGAACTATCTCCCTGTTGTTCGGGTCGTTCCAGGTGGATCTGTTTGCGTCAGAGATGACGAATCAGATACCTGTGTTCTGCTCAAGAATTCCAGATCCAAGGGCTCTATCCAGAGACGCCTTCGCGATCGACTGGACGGACAGAGTACTATGGGTGTTCCCGCCGGTACCTCTGATCCCCAGGGTTCTTTCTCAGTTGACCAATCAACCAGCTCGCCTCCTGGTGCTTATCGCACCACTTTGGACGGCTCAGAGTTGGTTCCCGTCCGTTCTCAGGTTTCTCGTACAGCCTCCTGTACTGTTACCCTCGAGACGAGACATACTATTTCAGGAAGGGGCGCCACACCCGAATCCCAGGATTCAGTGGGTGGCTTGGCCACTGTCCGGAATCGCCTCCAGGAGAGCGGTATTCCTGCACGAGTTGCAGACACAATACTGGCTTCGAGGAGGGATTCGACAAACCTTCAGTATGAAGATCGATGGGCCTGTTATGCGCGCTGGTGTGGCGATAGAGGGCTTCTCGATCCCTTTTCTACAGATCTAGTCGCTGTTTTGGAGTTCCTCCAGTCCAGGTTAGATGCTGGTTTAGCCGCATCGACTGTCAGGGGATACTCTACGGCTATTTCTGCTTTCCACATACCAGTGGACGGTGCTCTTTTGGGATCGCATCCACTGGTACAGCGTTTCTTAGCAGGCGTGGACAGGATACGTCCGGTTGTCCGGCGTATCAGCCCCACTTGGGACCTTTCAATTGTTTTGGATTGGCTCTCAGGTCCGGGGTTCAAAGACTTGAACGCACTGTCACTGCAGCTTCTGACGTGGAAGGCCGCTTTTTTGGTGGCTTTGGCGTCGGGCAGGCGGGTAGGCGACATCCATGCGATGTCTGCTGATCCCGAACTGACTGTCTTTCATAAGGACAGAGTCAGTATCAGGCTGCCCGACAGCTATCGTCCCAAGGTCGACCACTCGTTCCATGTGACGGCTCCTATCGAACTGCCGACTCTTATGCAGCCGGCCTCTTCGGGGTCCACTGGAAACCATGCACACATTTTGGATGTGCGCAAGGTTCTTAAGACTTATATCAGACGTACCAGGGCTATCCGTAAGGATCAGCAACTGTTCTGTTGTTACGGAGGTAGCAAGCCTGGTTTGCCGGCGTCAAAGCAGTCAATATCCAGGTGGATAGTGTCTGCCATTGTCATGGGCTACGTTCACAAGGGCTTAGAGGCCCCAGGTCAGTTGAAAGCTCACTCGGTTAGAGCGGTTGCGACGTCTAAGGCGTTCGCTGCGGCTCTGCCCATCGAAGAGATCTGCTCCGCCGCTATCTGGAGCCGGCCGAGCACATTCATTCGACACTACCAACTAGACAGGCACTCTAGAGAGCGCGCTCGGTTTGGTCAGTCGGTTCTCTCAGGTGGGCAGAGTTGACACTCTCTAGCTGATTGAGCTTTCGAGTTATTGTTCAGTTTGGTTCAGTTCAGTTTTCTAAGAAGACTAATAAACTAACCTTAATTGTTCATCCTAACCAGTTACACTGTTTTGGGCATTTATATCCTCCGCAGCAGGTGTCCCGGTGGCACTGCCTAGCGGGAAATACTTACTCCTATTGCTCCCCAATAGTCTTTTGTAAAAAAAAGAGGGGGGGGGGGGGTATTTGGCTCGAATAACGGTAATCAGGCTGGTTAGCCGATTGGTTAGTCCCCAAGGGATCACCCATCCTCAGCCCTCGGCGCGGGAGGTCACGTGATCTGGTAAGTGTGACACCTTTCTTGGATTGAGTAGAGCACTTTTAAGGGGTATTTAGTATACAGACAGAATCCACATCCTAAGTCTTCTTTGGGAGTCTGCCTTATGCTATATGTACCCCAAGGAGGATCCCTTCTGAAAAAGAATCGAACCAACCTGCAGAGGTTGCAGATTCTTTGAAGGGATCCTCCTTGGGGTACGGCCACCCACCTCCCCTTATTCTGTCTGACATGGTTAGATTGATAAGTGGTGAGATTAGAGTTACATCCCTTGGTTTGCGCTGGGATGGGGCTCTACACAGGGTGGTCACACGTTCGGAAAACACTTATTTTGTGTTTTTTGAACTTATTTTTACTGTTATTTTTAAAAATTAAGTTACAATCTGTCATCAAGTTAAAAATTAGGATTTTTATGCTATATGTACCCCCAAGGAGGATCCCTTCAAAAAATCTGCAACCTCTGCAGGTTGGTTCGAGGTTTGAGGTTAGGAATTTGGGTCCCCGGAGGGTTTATTTGGTTTAGGAATTGGGATTACTAAAGCTTCCTTCCAGTTGGTTGGAAGCTTACCCTGTTGCCAAATAGTGTTATAGAGATTTAGGAGAATATTAAGGATTGAGGGGGGTAGCTTCTTAATTATTTGGTAGAAAGTTAGGTCTAGCCCTGGGGCTGACATTAAAGTTCTTTATACAAGTTCTTTTATAATTGTTGTCTAGATCGTGATAGATTGTCTGAGTAGCTTAATTGACACTAACAAAGAAGTCTGCATTTCACAGATGGTATTCGCAGGAGATGAACACTGTATAATATAACAAACAAAGAGCCTGTTTAGTTTGTACACCTCAGAGTGTCAACAAGATTCACCCAGACGAGGGATTAACGAGGGATTAATTAGTGTGGTCAATATGGGTACCAACTTGAGGCAAAGCTCATGTCTCTTGATAGATGACTACAGCTCACCTGTAAATGTTGAAATAAACTGATTCAGATTTTATATGGTTTTAACAATATTTATTCATGTACTCAGATACAGGGGAATCAACAAACAGGGTTCATCCCCAAAAGAACAATAAAACAGGATAATTACATCATAAATACAATCATACATACATTAATGTAGAAAAACATCATTTTAAAAGATATTTCATGAGAAGCGTTTGCTATGAGAAATAAACTAATGAACAACCTGGATTATGGATTATTTGTGTATTAATATGATTTGACAGGGTCTTGTTACCAAATAGTACAGTATTAAGGTCGTAACCATTTACATAAAAGAAGCTTAAATGGCTTGTATAATTTGGACACATTAATAGATAATGATGTGCATTAATATCTATAAAATGTACCATATCCAGGCTATAACTCCAGACTATCTGAGCGATCTTGACCAAGAAGGGTATTTGAACAAAGTAATTATAATCTAAGAAACCGTTCTTCCATTTGAGCAATTAACTGTAGAACTCAGAGGTATTCTCAGTCGTTCTTGCCAAATACCATTATGCTGTGGAATTCTTTACCAGACGAAGTCATCAACGCTCCTACCCTTAATCAATTCAAAACTGTTAAACGTTAAACCAAACAGAAACTCGGAATTCGTTTAATGTTAATTTAGGGACTAGATTTGTGGAGCACAGTGGTGTAGTGGTTAGCATGCTTGCCTCTCACGCCAACGGCCCGGGTTCGAATCCCGGTGGAGACACCAAACATTTGTGACCTGGGTCTTATATTGTGTTGTGCCCCTGGGCAAGGCACTTCATCCACATGGCACATTGCACATTGCTGTTTAAATGGGTACCTGAACACGTGAGGTACGGACCTATATGCGCGTAGCACTTAGTAGCGGCACCGAAAGTACAATTCCTTCAAGGTAATAATTGAACCGCCATTGAGCAGTGCTTGCACTGGATATTAGGCGTTAAAATGTATATTATTATTATTATTATTATTATTTTTATTAGATTATGTCAAATCATCCATTGTCGCCTTAAGGTCGGCTGTAGTTATGGAAACGCCCACCGTTATAATAGACATATATCGGAAACGTCCAGATGTTCATGTGGTCACAATAACGAAGACTTAGTTCGCTATCTGTTTACTTGCTGAAACTTATACCATTTAAGATCAAATATGTATCAATCAAGGCTATGACATAACAACAGTATTATATGGTAACAGCTCCTTGAAGGACACCACTAACAATAATATTTTGAACTCATTACATCAATTTAGTTTAGTTTATCAATAAAAACAACCAGTTTCTCTGAAAGTATCTTGTAGTTAATGATGAAATTCTGAGCTGCAGCCCACTTCATTATTAGGCACTCCTAACAACATGTTTTAAACATATTTATTCATGTTAATTATACATGAATGAGGACATGCAAACAAGCCAAAGGCTTATCTAAATGCCTGTCCTCGTCACGATACAAGTACATATATATAAATACGGATGGCATCATGAATACACACAAGCACATTTCATACAGTGGTTACAATGTCAGAACAGTATTGAATTATTAAATCACACATTTTAGAAACGAATCTAATTCAATGTTTACCAAATCTGCCTGTTTGTTCAATGTAGCAATGAACCGATTCTAATAACTTAGAATTTTCACGGATTGTTACTGAAGGACATCCATAAAGGATAGATTTAATGTCGTATCCACTGGTGTAAATATACATTTTATTTCTTAGGTAAGTAAATTTTCTGCAAATGAAAAAGAAATGTTCGGGATTTTCATACAAATGACCGCATGAACATTCGGGGGTTTTAGAGAGTAGTCTTTGAAATTTGTGGGAATTTAGATCTGAGCATTGGAGAGGTTCTAGAGCCTTGATTTAAGTTAAAGTAAATATTTTTGTTTTTACAGAAACTGGCCTTGAAAGAAGTTATGTTGTTTTCGTTTCTTTTTTCAGTAGGCATAGAATTCCAATCTTCAATAGTTCTAGGTATGAACGTTATCTTGTATTGAGATGTCCGACAATTGAAAGTTTTCAGTTTGCTGTTATCTCTAAAATCCCGATTTGTCGTTTCACCTAATGTGGGCGGCACCAGATCGTTGAGATAATTTGGAGTGAGATTATTGACCATTTTATAAAAAAAAAATGATAGACGTTGTCTCTCCGATAGCGGTATAGATTTTGTTTCATCAAATGATTTACTGTGACTAGTGCCACGAACCGCTCCGCTTATCGTACGTAACGCATCAAGGTGCAACTTTTCTAATTTTAAAGCCTGGTCTTGAGTACAGTGGTCCCAAATGACAGAGCAATAATCGAATTGAGGCAGAATAAACTGTCTATACATTGTTTCTAACGTTTTTCTAGTGAGTTTATATTTCAAATGTCTTAAGCAATTTATCATCGGTGATACGGTGATTGTTTTGAGATCGGCATTTAACGTTTGGGCAGCTTCCTTTGGATTATCAATAATGATGTATAGAGAAGTGTCATCTGCAAAAAGTCGAATATGGCTCTTTCTGCCATTTACGATATCATTTATGTAGATTATTAATGATAGAGGGCCCAGTACAGATCCCTGGGGTACCACAGCAGAGACGTATCGTGGATCGGATTTACTTCCATTTATTAAAACTCGCTGCATTCGGTTTTCTAAGTAGCTCTGAAACCAATTTAATATTTTCCCGCGTATTCCGTAAGATTCTAATTTACAAATAAGGCCTTTGTGCCATACCTTATCGAACGCTTTACTAACATCACAGAAAACAGCACGGACTTCTTTAACGTTGTCGAGAGCTTTACTTATTGAGGTTTACAGATAAACGAGTTGATTGACCGTCGAGTCACCCGGCATGAAACCTGACTGGAGACTGGATAATAGGTTGTTATCAAATAAGAAATTGAACACGTGTTTGAATATACACTTTTCAAACACTTTTGCAATGCAGCTTGTCAATGCTACAGGTCGATAATTAGCACTAACATTTTTGTTGCCTTTTTTATGAATCGGAACAACATATGATTCTTTCCAATTAGATGGGAACAGGGAGACGTTCAGAAAATCGTTGAAAAGTTTTGCAAGAGGAGAAGATATCTTTTCCGCACAGAGTTTTAATACATGATTACCATACCGTCCGGGCCACATGATTTGGAAATATCAAGTGATAAGAGAATATCTTTCACCTCATTTTCTCTGATAATTATTTCAGATAATGAATTATCATACTGATATACATTAGGGGTTTTGCGGTGTGGTTCTAATACAGAAGCTTGTTCAACAAAGTAACTATTCAGGACATTAGCTATATCTTGATTATCATCATAAACAACGTTGTCTTTTATTATAGGAGGAAACGATGAATTCGTTTTATTCTTACTTGTATACATTTTTATCAGTTTCCACCATGTTTTAGTACCAAACACCGAGTTTACTTTTTGTTCTCATTTATGCTCATACTTTCTTTTAGCCATTCTAATTGAGTTAACCACATCGTTACATAACCGACGAAATTTCGACCAACATTCTTCTGTGTTTCTTCTTTTGGCCAATTTATGCTGACGGTTTCCTTTAATGATAAGCCGTCGAATGTCGCGATTCATCCGCGGTGAATCATTTTCTTTAATATTAATGATTCTATTGGGGATAAATTAATCACAATATTCCGAAAATAGTTCAACAAATCTTTTGACATTTGAATCAAGATAAAAATAATCAGTAAATACAAATTTCCATTCAATGTTTTTTAAATGATTTACTAAACCAATAGTATCACACAAGTCATAATAGTAAATTTTACGTTTGAAAGAAAGTGGGCGTGGTTGGGTTTGGCCGATAGTAATAAATGTCGGACAGTGATCACTACAGACCAGGTCAAGAACGCCAGACTCTGCTACAAAATTCAAGCCAGATACAAAGATTAAGTCAATCAAGGTAGCCGAGGACTGTGTTATTCTGGTCGGTTCAGTTATGATTTGAGTAAGTCTAAATTGCATTTCTAATGAATTAATTAGTCGTTTGTTTTCAGAGAGCATGTCAACATTAACATCTCCCACAATGATTGTCGACATGTTCAGGTCCATAGCATTGCCAAAAGAATCTTCTATCAGATTCCAATATTCATTACTTCTGTTAGCTCGGTACAAATTTCCAATTAAATAGTTCCGAGACCTAAATCTTAGTATAACCCATACTGCCTCAAGACCAGGTAAGTCAATATTCGGCATTTGTTCAATAATAAGATGGTTGCGAATAGATATAGCGACCCCGCCTCCACGACTAGCGCGATCTTTCCTGATTGGTGGGTGAAAATTTACAAAAGTCAATTCAATTCAATTCCTTTATTTCCGTTATCTGTACAGATAATTGGAATAACATGCGGTATTGGAGAATGGTACAGGTGTATATAACAGATGGTGACAACGGGTGGTTGATGGAGGATAAACTAATTACATTAGAGTGTACTTATTAAGTTGTTTCTTAATGAGCTTGCCTTATATAAGTATTTACCTAAGTTACATAATATCTTTACATTGTTAATACTTAATAGTTCGATAAGTTTAAATACTGATGGACATTTGTAGTAATATGGTTTGATATACATTATTCTATAATGGATATACGATGGTCATTTTAATATGAAATGAAATTCATCTTCAACATCATCTTTACACATCGGACATTTACGATCAACAGAATTTATATTATGATACCTGCCAGTTTCTATACTGAGATTATGGGAACTAAGTCGAAATTTTGATAAGTATTTCCTATATAGGTATGGAATAGATTTACATAAATAATATTGTAGACAACACTGATTAATAACATTTTTATACATTACACATTTAGATGAAGAAGTCAATTGGCTAAAAATTAATTGGATAGCCTGATCATTAATTCTTTGTCTAATAACCGGTAGGTAATCTATTGATAATTCCTGCTTTATCCATAATTATGAGAGACCAATGTTAGACAATATACATTTAACCTGATACGCCCAGTTCTGAACACCACGGAATTCCACGTCGTCATACAAATACTCATAACAGCACCGTAGAATACTGTTACCAGACACAAGAAGCTTACGCCAGTATTTAATCATATTAAATTGCCTTTTATATAGAAGTGGGTAACGACCTAATTCTGCATAGACCATAGCATTACATGTTGATTTTTTTTACCCCTAATAACCTTTTACATAAAATCCAAATGTAGCCTTTCAATATTTATTCCCTTGCCATAATCCCCATACCTCAGACGCATAAGATACAATGCTACCAATATAACAATCAAAGACAAATAAAAGTGATTCGGGATTAAGAGAAAGGGATCTTATATTATTATAGATTGAAAAAAGAGCTTTTCTACCCTGATCAGACAACTGCATCTGAGCCTTCGAAAATCTGTTATTATAATTAAATACTATGCCTAAATATGTAAAATTATCAACAATCTCTATGACAGTGCCATTATAATACCAACACTCAGACAGATTAACTTTACCCCCTCGTCGGAAGATCATTATCTTAATTTTAGCAATATTAACTTCAAGTTCCCAACGCTTGGAGTAAGAAGATAGCGAATTTAACTGCGTTTGCAACCCATCAACAGAGTCTGAAAATATGGCATACATAAGCAAAAATATATTAAAAGATTTGAACTGGTAGGGAATACATTTATCATTCAGGAAGGACTCACAAAATCACTTACATAAAAGGAAAACAAAATTGGTGACAAAACCTCTCCGTGCATTAAACCTAAATTATTTCTGAAAAAATGACTATCATAGCCGCCGATCCTCACACACGACCGAACATTAAGATACAAAGAATGAATGACCGATAATAACTTCCCTCTGACTCCTAATCTAGCCAACTTATACCATAATTTACACCTATCTATTGAATCAAAAGCACGTTTAAAATCCACAAAAGCACAATACAATCGCTTACCATTATTCAAGGAGTGAGTAATCAACGAATTGAGCGCACATATAGCATCAACTGTACCGAGATTAGGGCGAAAACCAAACTGTGCATCTGAAATAGAATTATTATCTTCGGCCCAATTAAGAAGTCGCTGATTTAAGACCCTTGTGAACAACTTCCCAAAACAACTGATAAGACTTATCCCTCTGTAATTACTAGGATCACTAGCGTTACCTTTTTTGAAAACTGGAATAATAACAGCAGAAGCCCAACTTTTGGGGAAAAAAACAGTGAATAAAACACAATTGAATATGTTATGTAACATGGGTAATAAATGTAGTTCAAATTCAATAAAGTACTCATTTATGACACAATCAAGTCCATGAGATTTATCCCGTTTCAAACAGTTTATTGCTTGCTTTATTTCAGCCAGTGTTATTTCATTGTCAAGTTCAGGCACCACTGTGTTATCCAGGTTGGAGTCATCAGAGGGGGTTGTGCCCTGAATTGTAATAAAAATCGCAAATTGTAATACCTGCCGTGAATTGTAATAAAATTTGCCCTGAATTGTAATAAAGTTTTCAGAAATCACTTTTATACAAACAATTCCAACAGAAAGTGATTTCTATTACAAAATCATCTTTAAAAACTATTTTACCATCGAACATTTTCATTTACAAAGGGTTATTTCAGTCTGAGACGAGTTTATTACAATTTGAGGCAAGCGATAGATTTTTGGCACCCTTGCCCTGAATTGTAATAAAGTTTTCAGATATCACTTTTATACCAACAATTCCAACAGAAAGTGATTTCTATTACAAAATCATCCTTAAAAAACTAATTAACCATCGAACATTTTCATTTACAAAGGGTTATTTCAGTCTGAGACGAGTTTATTACAATTTGAGGCATGCGATAGCTTTTTGGCACACTTGCCCTGAATTGTAATAAATTTTTCAGAAATCACTTTTATACCAACAATTCCAACAGAAAGTTATTTCTATTACACAATCATCTTTAAAAAAACTATTTAACCATCGAACATTTTCATTTACAAAGGGTTATTTCAGTCTGAGACGAGTTTATTACATTTTGAGGCAAGCGATAGATTTTTGGCACACTTGCCCTGAATTGTAATAAAGTTTTCAGAAATCACTTTTATACCAACAATTCCAACAGAAAGTGATTTCTATTACAAAATCATCTTTAAAAAACTATTTTACCATCGAACATTTTCATTTACAAAGGGTTATTTCAGTCTGAGACAAGTTTATTACAATTTGAGGCAAGCGGTTGTTTTTTGGCAACCTTGCCCTGAATTGTAATAAAGTTTTCAGAAATCACTTTTATACCAACAATTGCAACAGAAAATGATTCTATTACAAAATCATCTTTAAAAAACTATTTTTACCATCGAAACATGTTCATTTACAAAGGGTTATTTCAGTCTGAGACGAGTTTATTACAATTTGAGGCAAGCGATAGCTTTTTGGCACACTTGCCCTGAATTGTAATAAAGTTTTCATAAATCACTTTTATACCAACAATTCCAACAGAAAGTGATTTCTATTACAAAATCATCTTTAAAAAACTAATTAACCATCGAACATTTTCATTTAAAAAGGGTTATTTCAGTCTGAGACGAGTTTATTACAATTTGAGGCAAGCGATAGATTTTTGGCACCCTTGCCCTGAATTGTAATAAAGTTTTCAGAAGATAGTTTTTAGCAAAAACCATCGAACATCATTCAATATATTTTTTAAATAATAATTAGAACTTCATACGAATTATTTGTGATACATTTTGGGCAACTTTGCCCTGAATTTTTCTTAAATCATTTTTAATCCAACTGTTCCAAACGAAATTGTTTTCCATTACGAAAACATTCCCAAATAAGTATTCAAACATTATAACATTATATTTTCAAAATAGTCCTTTCAACTTTCCTGTTGTTCATTTATTAATTCCTCAATTTTTCAACTTATGTAGAAATGGGACCCTCTCCTTAAAGTATGCCCATGGTATTTGTAGATGTTCTGTCTCAACTATTCACTCTATGTTGTGGTCCTTAAAAACTTCACATGCAGTGACTACTTCATTATAATGATGTTTTATTCAAACTTATAATAGTTTACAGAGATCATTTGTCAGTTTAGTTTTCACGCTTTGCGTGGCAGCGTGTGATCTCTGGTGGTAGAGGAAGCTCATTGTATGCCAGGATAATATAGGTTCATCTCTGTTTGGAACTTTCTAACCTTTTCACACCATTTAATGATATACAGATGTTTACAAGCTATTTAAGGATTCAATCCTTTTATAGATCATAAACAGAAATATAAACTGTCTTATTGGAATTCGCACCTTTTAAAGTCGAAATTCAGTCTTCATAAGATGCAACATTAAAACTCAGTTATTTAGCTTCAACAAGAACTATCAAACATAGCTGTATGTATTGCTGTTATTAAAAAAGGATGCGACCCTCAAAACAGCGAAAGTACACACAAGTTTCTTTTCCTTTGTTTGAATTCACAAACAAAAATAATAATAACTAGGATTGCCACAGGCAATACTTAGGTCTTCAAGACTTCTGCTTGACCTTGAACTCCATGTTTGACTCTCGGTTAGTCACCAGTTTCTCTGCTTTAAAATGAGCTATCAAACATGTCTCTGTCTTCAATAGTTATTTTACAAAACATCTCCAAAGACAATAACCCTTTGAAACCCTCACCCATTAATGGACCCCTACATGATGTAAAAGTTACATTTTTAAAATTCTGTAACATGGACAAGTTTTGATCTAGAGATGAGGTTGAGAGATTCATATAAAGAAAATTCTTTCAGCTACCCAATGAGCTAATGTATGAGTCTCTATGTATTGCCAATCTCGAGAAGAAGATTTTTGAAGAAGTGTACCCTCAAAACCCGAAAAGTCGAGAAATTTACAGTTTTTCTAAAATAGCGAAAAATCTATTATTACGGCCGAAATACGCTATGACATCATTCGATGAAACAAATTGTCGCCTACATTTTGGTGGTAGTTTTGTGCAATTATCTTGATAAGTTTTCGAGATATTGCAATTTAAAGTTTTTTCACGTTTTGAGTTACCTCCCCTTTTAAAGGCCGAAAATTAAAAATCGGATTTCGTACGCCACAAGCTTACACCTAGGCCCATTATTTCTACCAATTTCATTGATGTAGGTGTGGTCAATTTTGTTGT
Organism: Gibbula magus; assembly: GCA_936450465.1. NCBI lineage: Eukaryota > Metazoa > Mollusca > Gastropoda > Trochida > Trochidae > Gibbula > Gibbula magus. Next base: position 46,004,358 of record OW388305.1, on the reverse strand, counting down.
AAACGAGACACAAACAGAGTTAGGTCGCTGCAAATTCATTGTTCAGAAATCTGCATTTTCAAAAAGGTCATTTTTCAAAATGCTGTAACCCGGAAACGGTTTGACCTAGAGCTGAGGTTGATAGATTCATATAAACAGCAGTATTTCAGCTTCCAAATGAGCTATTGTATGAGTGTCTATGTATTGCCGATCTGGAGAAGAAGATTGTTGAAGACATGAACCCTCAAACTGCAAAAAATTCAAAAAAATGCAGTTTTTTCAAAATAGCAAAAAATCTAATATTACGGCTGAAATTCGCTATGACATTATTCGATGAACCAAGTTGTTGCCTACGTTTTGGTGCAATTTGTTTGCAAATAAGTTATTAAGTTTTCGAGATATTGCAATTTGAATTTTTTTGACGTTTTGACTTACCTCCCCCTTTAGAGGGCGAAAATCAAAAATCAGGCTTCGTACGCCACGAGCTTACACCTATGCCCATCAATTGTGCTAGTTTCATTGATATCGGTGCAGTCAATTTTGCTGTACCCGGCGCACAAGAAAAGTACAAATAATAATAAAAAAATAAAATAAGGAAAAAATCAGGATAAGAACAATAGGTCTTCCAGACGTTGTCTTGAAGACCTAATAACTGAAAACCACTATGAGTGTAATTGCCAGACATTGTTTTGGTAAAGGTTTTATGACATTATCGAGATTAGTTTGCGATATATGAGGTTTGAAGTTTTTCCATCTAGGGTAGATAACTCACGAAAATAAAAAAAATCGGACTCGACACAAAATCAGTTTGATCATGAGTCACGAGATAAGCTCCCTGAAAACTTCATTTTAAATCGGGCCAGTCGTTGGGCGGGAATGCTCTGCACAGAAAAGTTCAAATATTGAATAAAGCTAGACAAAAAAAACAACAACACGATAAAAATAATAGGTATTCATGACTTTCTCCTTAAAACAACACGATAATAACAATATGTTATCCAGACTTCCTAATTTGGTTAATATATATCTTTTAATGATCGAACACGGCCGGGCAGTTTACCAAATGTGTTTTATTTGTATCCTGGTGCTTTATTGTAAACTGCGTGACACTCGAATAAACTAAAACTATATATTTCCCTCTCCCCTTATAATAATAAACATGCCAATAACAAATGATTTCAGCAAATTTCCCGAATACTTAAGTTAGGTTTCCTAATAATATCCACACAGTATTGTACTGATTCATTTATATCAAAGATTGACTAACTGATTGAACTCAAAATAATCTAAATTTATTTTTTAGATCGTATGATATAGCATTTGGAATATCATTATTGAAAAAAGGATGAAATTTTAACACTCGGTTAGTAACTTATTATTGATGATAAATATTCGTGAAACTAAAAAAAGATGACAAATTGTTTTCTTTATATTTGGAATATTATGTTATGGCTTCGTCTCGGCACATGTGCGATATTAATTTTGTAACCTTCAACAGGTCAGTAAGAATTTTTTTAAATGTATAAAATAAGTAACTCACAAAACATACTATTTAAATGTGATGAGTGCTAAATTCAGTCGATTTATCTTAACATTTTCACAGAATCACCTTTACGTTTTAATTGTAGGAATGCTTAATTTTGTTCTCTACTCATTTATCACTGCCTAAAGTAATGCTGTATAAATTGGTTGAAATGAAATGTCCAGTGATAAAATAAAACTAAAAAACCCATGTAAGATATGGCTAAAATGGGAAATCTGTAAAAATTTCATTAAAGAGTTTGACGTCGTTTCATGTATTTCAGTTTGTGTAACTCAATAATTATTATTTTATCAGATAAATGGTTAATAGTTAATAGCATTAGATATGCTTCATTAACCTTCGAATGCTATTAACAAAGTATATAAAAATAGTCCAAATGTCCTTACTTTCTAGAAAAAAAATTAAAACGATCCGTGCATAAATTCCTTTAACAACACACTTAGAATAGTTTTGAATAGGTGCTTCTCATGTGAAGTAAGGTTATACATACGGAAAGGTTAAAAATCAGATGGATTTGACTGGAATAATCGATGTCTAATCAATGGGCTCATATCGACCAGCGTATCGGTATTTTGAAGTATGTATTTCTACAACATACCTGATCACACTGATACACTGGTCGTCATGAGATCATCGTATTAAATTACGTTATAGCATTTAATATCATTCAGCCTAGTTTCGTATTTCTTCATGAAATATTTCTTTTTTTTAAATATTCCTTTGATTTTGTCCAACTGTCTGTGTTGTCTTTCCTTTCGGCCAAACGTACAAATGTTTACTGAGAGGGATATAGCGTACCGATGTTGTTTGTGGACACAAAGTCGGGCTGGCAGATTTTCTGTTTGTCTGATATACTGTTTAATTCAGCCTTTCCACGTTATTACATATAAAATGTTTGGAGTTGTACATTCAAAATTATGCTTTATACGAACATCTCATTTCCCCTTAAATTTCGCTGAATTTCCCTTTAAATAGATACGAACATGTTCCGAAATTGTTTTCTTTGAAATTCATTGAAATCTTTTGTTCATTTGAAACAAATTTAGCTGTTGTTTGAATGTTTTTTACGTTTTTACTTCGCATTTTACTCTTCACAATTCTTCTCGACTACACAATTGATTTAATTTTCACATATTGGTCAAGGATAGATATGTTAGATTTGAGGTGAGGTGAGTTGGGTTTTAACGCCGCTTTCAAGAGTATTTCACTTATATGGCGGCTGCTTGTATCAGGCAGGGAGAAAGCCCGCAATGCCATGTGGCTATGCATTGCGGTGAAACCTGCGAGCATCGGTTGGAACTAGCGAACCATGGGTGGTACTGCACTGAAATTCAGTGTAGCATTGCACCCAAACCTTACTGCGTGTAGAACAGTTCTCTACTGCAGACAAAGTTGCCGTGCACCTGGCGGGATTCGAACCCCGGACCTCTTGATCCGAAGCCGAACGCGCTAACCACTGCGCTATCCCGCCCCCAGTTAGATTTGATATTTTGATATTCCGGATATTAAAAGTTTCATAATGATCATGGGAATTATTTTATCTGAATATAACATGCGTTTTGATTGGTTATTAACATAAGTTCTATAATCCATATAATAGTTAAATGAATGCAAAACATGTTGTCCCATAACAACTTTTGAAATAGCTACTTAAGCACTCAAATGTTTAATACAACTTAACAAACAGAAGCTTATCAAAGACATTCAAAACCGACTTTGTCCTGGGGCAGTATTTTGTTATTGACTCTGTTGAAAACCTGCCAACGTTTCTTTCATATTCATTAAAAAAGTATGGATATTCCTGTGAGCGTAAACATATCTTTACTTCAGAAATTATTTTATTAAGCGTGCATTAATTGAATTCAATCGTACAAATCCTCATTTCTAAAATGTATGGCAGACTTCTTTTTGTGTGGCACGGTCTAAAATTTAAGTATTATTTTGTGTCCATGGGCTTGTAATAAATAACCTTTTTATGACTGATTTGATTACCATTTACCACTTAATCAGTTTCATACATCAAGCTCATTTCTTGAATAAACATTCACTTCACCTTTCAATCACTTTCAATCTCGTATTCGTTTATGATATTATGATAGAACTGTACGTGTTGCTATTTAACAAAATCCTGAAGAGCGGTGTTTTCCCTGAACAATAGCTTTATGGAATAATACGCCCGATTTACAAGAATAAAGGAAAACCAGAAGACCCGGAGAATTACAGACCCATCACCTTACTAAGCTGTTTCAGTAAACTATTCACCTCTGTACTAAACAACCGACTCACACAGTATCTAGACTCATCCGACGTACTCACGGAAGCACAGGCTGGATTTAGGAAACAATACTCCACAAGTGACCACATCTTTAATCTCCACTTCCTTTCGGAACTCACTAAACTATCCAAAAAGAAACTTTTTGCTGTTTTTAGAGAGATTGAAAAAGCTCTTGACAACGTCTGGAGAATAGGACTCTGGAGCAAGCTACAAAAAAACAAGGAATCAGCGGACGTTTCTTCAGAATTATTCAAAACATGAACAAGTCAATAAGATCATGTGTATCCAACAATGTAATAAAAACCGAGTACTTCCCATGTAGCAAAGGCGTAAGACAAGGTGAAAACTTTTCCCCCATGTTATTCGCATTGTACCTAAACGACCTGGAAGAATATTTATCAAAGGAATCTTTACAGCAACAACTAGATGCATTCAGTGATTACTGTCGACTCTGGAAATTAAAGATCAACGTAAAAAAGACTAAAATACTTATTTTCAACGGCAAGAAAAGGGATAACTCTACAAGATTCATGTTAAACGGCGCTGCAGTAGATGTTGTAAATATGTACAAATACCTTGGTGTCATCTTTAAGAGAAATGGAAGTTATATTGAAACAAGGAAATCTGTGTGTGAGAAAGCCACTAAAGCAATGCATTTCATTCTGTCTAAAGCAAAAAAGTTCAACTTATCCATCCCATGCCAGTTTAAACTGTTTGACGCCATGATTTTACCAATTCTAACCTACGGAGCTGAGATCTGGGGATACGAAGACCTGAAGCTAATTGAAAATGTACACTTGTGCTTTATTCGTAAAGTCCTGTGCTGTAAGAAAAGCACGCCATTATGTATGTTATACGGCGAAACTGGCCGCAGGCCCCTGTCCATTGATATCAAAGTAAAAGCAATTGTTTTTTGGGAAAAATTGTTAATTAGAAAATCAACAAAAATTTCATTAACTTTATATAACATTGTGCACAAGCAATTTTGTAAATCCAACGCCAAATTTAATTATAAATGGGTTACTTTCATAAACAATATTTTAACAGATACTGGTAATAATCATGTATGGACCAATCAATGTTTTCCTTCTGTTAATTGGCTGACGGTACGAAAATGTACGAAACTGCCTTAATGACCAATTTATTCAGCATTTGTTTTCTTGTGTAAATAACTCATCAAAATGTAAATTCTATAAGCTTATCAAACTAAATGGTACTTTTGAATGTTACTTATCCAAACTTAAACGAAGTATATATCTACCTCTACTCTTCTTTAGGATAGCTTGTCATAGACTGCCAGTTGAAGTGGGAAGATGGCACAATGTAGAATATGTAAATAGATGTTGTAAATTATGTGATACAAATGCCATCGGTGATGAATACCATTACCTCTTCAATTGCCAAGCATTTAATGATTATAGAAAAATGTACATCCCAGATTACTTTTACAAATACCCATCTGTACATAAAACCTCTATTCTTTTTAATTGCCATAGAATAAGTGTATTGCGTAAGTAAGCAAAATTTTGTAACATTATTATATGCATCTTCATATTACTTTTAGCTTTACAGAAAATCAGCCAAGAGCAGAGAAATAAATATATGTTTTGTCTAAACATATTTTTATTTCCATGAAATGAAATCTGGATTAGCAATGAATAAATGAAAACAACTATGCCCTGATATTTCATTCTTCTTTTGCAACACCTTTATAACTTTAAGTCTATCAGTAAAATATGGCGGTATTCTACTTTCATATGATCTGTCTTGTAAAGACAGAGTTTTTGCTAATTGTCAAAAGGCAAGACAAACTATAAATTCCCTACGCTCACTTGGTTTTAACAAAACTGATTTACGTTCAACTACCTGTGTCAATATATGGAAAAGAATGATTCTACCTACAAGTTTCTGTGGTTGTGAATGGATGGATTCAACAGACGTACGTCAACCGATTCTGTTTGTGCTAACCTAGGTCTCTGGACAATGGTTGGTTGTATTGACAAGTGTAAATTATTGTTCCTTGGAAGACTTTGTAACAATGGCTGTAACTCATCAACGAAAACGCCATTTGTGCCTTTTTATCACTCAGTTTAAATGTATGTAATAACTCACGCAGTATTTGCAACACTCTATTATGCACAGCACAAAAGTATAACTTGCTCAAATATATAGAAAATTATGTACAAGCTGGTATCTTCCCATCAAAGACAGTGTGGCGCAGAATAGTTATAAACACTATCTGTTCTTATGAAGAAAGTCAGTGGAAATTTAAACTCTCTATTAGAGAAGATATGTCCAGATATGCACGAATTCATCAACGTTTAAGTATGCACAGACTCTACAATCTAATAAACCTTTACCCAGAATATAAAGCCCACATTCAACTAAATGTACAACTCAGTTCAAAAGCAAAATTTTCAAAGGAATGTAAACTCTGTAATAAGCACTGCTTTGATCACGACTCCCATATTGCTTTACACTGCGAATCTCTAATATGTCAAAGTAATGAATTCTATTCAACTGTACTTGGTGAACTTGATGTACATTTATATGTACATATTGAACTGTTAGATGATGAAGATGCCCTTTCACTATTTTGTGGTGCACACTTAGACATACCCGGGCTCGATGCAACATCATGGCAAACCATTTTGCTCCAATTTTGTAAATATATATATTCTTTGAAGAATTATTTGAGGAATCATTTCTGAAGTTCCATTGTTGTCAATATTGGAAAGAATGTATTTTGTAAATTCCATTTGTATATATATGTAATTGATTAATGTTTATGTAATCTTCGATTATCATTGGAGGAAATAAAGACATTCATTCATTCATTCATTTAGAAATGTTTAAAGCTATTACAGCGTGTTTACCAATTCACTTCTTTATGTATTAAATATTTTTAAAAGCCAATATGTGGCCATCCGGCAATAGCGTCAAAGTCAACTCTATATCCTAGGCATTAGCACTAATACCACTGGCAATAACGCTAATGCCTGGTTTAAAATGGTATTCTCATTATTGCCTAGGCACCAAGTTATTGCCTGGGCATCAACGCTATTGTCGGATTTTCACTATTGCCGCTAACAAATAATATTCTTAATACAGGGTATTTCCCGATAGCTGGGGCAAAAGCATCATATGTCCTTTACATAAATCAGGAGATAAACATGACACAAATAACTAAGGGGAATTTCACTGATGGATACTCTTTGTAAGATTTTCACTTGAGTTCTAAATTTAAGACTACAAATTTGGTTTAATGAACATAACACATTAAATGAGGCACAGGCTGGGTTTAGAGCTGGTTATTCCACCATTGATTAAATGCGTGTTCTTCATGCCCTTATTCAAAAGTATTGTTGCAAAAAGAAGGGAAGATTTTACTGCGTCCTCATAGATTTGTCTAAAGCCTTTGATAGTCTTAGACATGATGTTCTCTTAGACTCTCTGTATAGGGTTGTGATATCTGGCAAATTCTACAATATTATTGCATCAATGTATTCCAATGTTACTGCTTGTGTAAGAACTAAACATGGTATTTCCTCTTGTTTTGATTGTTGTATAGGCACAAGGCAAGGCTTTTCGTCATTATGAGAAATGGTTCTATAAAGGTTCACCTGTTGAAACAGTTTCTTTCTTTAGGTACTTAGAGTTAATGTTAACCCCCGAGCTAATGTGGTGTAAAGCGCAGACATGTCTTGCATCCCAAGCTTGTAAAGCTATTATGTCTTTAAATGGTTTTCAGAGGAGAATTGGTAACATAAACTGTACTGATTTATTTAGTATCTTTGATTCAATGATTGTGCCTATTTCTTGGATCACGTGACCAAGATGGCGGGAGCAGGTGTGCATTCTCGATCGCTCTCGAATTTTTCATCTTCAATGGCATAACATGAGGAAATTTCAACATAAATGTTTTATCTTTTGTGAGCAATAACACGTACAATATGGGTAAACACTCGAAGGTGGATAATAAAAGGAAGAAAAAGTCCTCCTCGTCGACAAGTTCTGCAGAGTCGGACACGGGAGACACGCCACATGGTAAGCGACCTGCTGCAGGTGATAGCGACGCCTCGGCTCAACACAACCCACCCCCTGTCCAACCCACGCAGAGACTACTTCCTCAAAACCCCCAACCTGCATTCCAAATGTCTGCCCATACCCAATGTAGTTTTGACATGAAAGCTATCATGGCGAAGCTAGAGAAAATGAACTCCAAGTAGGGAGCTCGCGAACAAGGTACATACCGGCAAGACGATCCCACTGAAATGACAGATCGGGTATGGTCACGTGGTTTACCTGTTCGCAGAATGTCTCGATTTGCACGTGCATATTGCCGTACCTTCGGCTATAAAACCAAGCGTGAAATAAAATGTTTGCTCACTTTGGAATTTTTCTTATTTTTGGGGAAGATCCTTCGACTGCTTCGATCCAAGAAACATGAGTAAATAAAGTTTTTGTTCATTTATTTTATACGGAGTTACTGATTATTCTCCATTTCATTGGGTGACATTTCATCTGATTTGCCTGATTAGCATAATTTGTGTTTTTATTTCATTTTTCGTAAAGTCGAAACCTAGCGGCAAAATGAAGGCTTTGTGTACATTATAATGAATACTATATTATTTATGCATTGTATGAGAAATCGCCACGGCGTCTACTTTCGGATTTTTTAACAATTTGACTAATGTCGATTTACTTCCGGATTCCACAAAATGAATGACATGCAACTCATAATTCCCTTAAATGAGATTTTATGCGCTTCTATGGGATGAAGGTAAATGTGAAGATAATAAAGGGTAACAATTGTGTTTTTTACACTTGAAACCAAACGTATGTGTAATAATTTTTCATCACTTTATCGGAATCATACTTTACAAGATGTGATTGTCTTTGTTGTTCTCATTAGAGTGTGATATACTTTATTTTCCCCTATTTTCATATGCAGTGACACCCAGGCGAGTAGAAATGACCGCTGGTACAACAAGAAGCGAGCCAAATGCAATTGTGTGCTCTTGGCTTGATACATGTTCGAGTCGTGGACTTTTCAGCTATCACGCACTGTCCTGTGTGGATTTACACGGCGTCATGTAATACTGAGTTTTAAATGCAGTGCCATTATTGTGGAAGCGCCTTGAATTTAATGTACGCTAGTTGTCAAAACAAACAACGGGCGTTCGTCTGTTGTTGAGGAGTAATGTAAATTAAACAATATTTATAAATGAATAGTTTGATAAGCGTTTCTTTCTCGAATTGCAATAATTTTAGAATATGTAAATTTGTGTGATGTAAGTATTTCCAAAATGTTTAGATGATTTACAAAAAAGTTCATGATTTGAATCAACCAGATAAAATTGATATTGTGTCATGTATGACTGTGGGATTTGATAATTGTCAAGGAAGGAATGTAAATGGTACGCCACTGTATAGACAATTTGAACATTTTTATAGCAAAATGATTTATGGTATATACCAAAGTTGTCTCAAATCAGTGAGAACAATATTTCGTTTCGTCACCGAGTTCGGATTTTACACAACACCTTATAGTTAGCATTTCCGGAATAGAGCCGGAAGGGCATTTCAGGCATTGTTTTGAAACTCTTTTTTACATACTCGAGAGGTTCAGTTGTTACGTTGGATTGAAAGCTCCATGTTGGGATTCAACACTCAATAAGGTATGCAATGACTTCATAGTGATAAGAAGTATTATCCGCCACGTATTTCAGAACAATTTACCCCCGCGTTTGTGAGTTTGGAAATCGTCGCGATGTCCCTACTCCAAGCTCTCCACGCTAGATGCCATTAAACTCGACGTGGACTCAATAAAATCAAACATGGCAAAGCTGGAAATAAAGGTTCAGGAAATTGATAACATCAAACAACGTCTTGAAGAAGCTGAATGTTCCACCAAGTTCATAGGCGAGAGCTTTGACACATGGGTCACTGACAAAGCTACCATTGAAGCGGACCTTCAAGCCCTGAAAGAAGATATGGGTGCTTGTGTACCAGAGATCTCTAAACTAAGAGAAGATCATCTTGCTTTGCGTGAGTACACAGTTGATCTAAGGTGCAGATCCATGAGAGACAATTTAATTTTCAATAATATCCCTGAGACAGAGCCCGTACCCACTCTCGGCCACTGTGAGCAAGTTCTTAAAGATTTCATAAAGGAGCACCTACAACTAGATGGAGATAACATGAAATTTAAACGTGTGCACAGAATAGGTGGCAGGCGACATGGTGACGACAGACCCCGACCCCTCATCGCTAAGTTCATTTACACAAGGGAACGGGATGCAGTCAAGTCCTCTGCTAGATTGATGAAAGGCAAGCCATACACTGTGATGGAACAGTTCCCAGAGGAAGTGGGGCAGTACCGCAGAGATGTCCTGATGCCTCTACTCAGATCAGCTCGACAACAGGGTAAGCAGGCCTACATGGTTATCGACAAGTTGTATGTGGACAGGAGGCTGCAGGCTGTACCAACACCGCCCCCCTACAGGGTGACCAGCTTGACCCCCATAAGAGGGACCCCCAGAAGAGAGACCCCCAGGAGAGGGACCCCCGGGAGAGGGACCCACAGAATAGGGACCCCCAAGAGAGAGACCCCCTAGGACAGGCACGGTGGACATGACAACCGCAACAACAGATGCAGTGCTTTACAGGACTTTCTACCCAGTACAGACTGGGACTCACTTTGCTCTGCATCTACTGATGTGGAAGTTGAACACTTTAGTAACTGTGATCATGAACTGTCATACAATGATGATACACCTCTTCATCAAACTGACTCACAGTATGGTTCTCTATTATATGTGACTAATGACTCCCAGGTAATGCATACTAAATCCATATCTACTAACCATAACATGTACCATCCACTGGAACAAATATCTCCTAATATTCAAGAACATCACTACAACAGGTTGAATCAAACTATGGACACTAATGACATTATTTCTAATATGCCTATGAATGACAATATTAATGATCAAGCATGTCATGTCATCTCCAAATCACCTACAACTGCAGTAACAGAAATTGATGAACAGCCTTATTTGATAACTAACATTTTAAATACAACCAGTACTGACAACATGACTGAAACACACACCAGTGTTGCTTCTGAAAGATTACTTGTTTGTGATATGGTCACTAGTGATTATGTAACAAAAGAAAACAATGTCATAAGTACTAATTATATTATGACCTTAGATCATCATGCCTCATATGCTGATGGCTGATGTTGCTGGTGATGATTATAATGTTGTTGATGATGATAATGATAATGCTGCTGTTAATGTAAATGATAATGATGATGTTAATGATACTGATGATGATGATGATGATGATGATGATGATGATGAGCCATTCAGATAATTCAAGTCAAAACTCCCTACAAGTCCTATCATTAAATGTATGTGGACTAAGGAATGGATTAGAATACAAAGAATTCCTGAATTTAGTTAATAATAATGATATTATTGGGTTACAAGAAACCAAGACTGATTATTTAGATGAACTAAAAATAGATGGTTATTCAATTTATCTCAAACATAGGACTGGTGCAAGGAGAAGGTCTGGAGGCATTGGAGTTGCCATTAGAAATAAATATAAACACCTTATTACTCAACTAGAGGACACCTGCAAATATGTACTATGGATTAAAATCAACAAGATAGTATTTGACTTAGAACATGACATGTATCTTGGTATAGTATACATTCCCCCTGATGGATCTAAATATGCGAATACAGATACTTTTCATGACATTGAACAGTCAATTTTGAATTACTTAGCTCAAAGCCCATATGTCTCTCTAGTAGGGGATTTTAATGCGAGAACTGGTGTAGTATGTGATTATAATTTGTTTGATGATTTCCTGAAAGATGAATTTGAGTCGGAGAATGTGGAGACTGATGAAACCTTAGAACCTGAATCAATCCTTGACGAACATTATTTGCCTCATGTACGTGGAACACAAGACAAGGATAAGGTAAATAAGTATGGCACTAAACTGATAGACATATGCAGAAATTTGAATTTGTTTATTTGTAATGGTAGAATCGGACATGATAAATTCATTGGGAAAACAACTTGCAAAGATACTAGCGTGATAGATTATCTACTAGCCTCTCCTAAATGTTTGCATCTTGTTACCGATCTGCGAATAAGGGAATTCTCACCACTATTTTCTGACGTCCATTGTCCACTTGTGTTCAAATTGGAAGTCGTACACTCTCCCGACGCAAGTCCTGGTAATCCGTGTTCTCCTGCCTGTTCTTCGGAACAGAATAATCCGAAACCACGTAGATATGATAGGGAAAAACGTTCTGTTTTTATAGATAATCTGAATGCCAACCATGTTGATAATTTACTGCAGTCGGCCCGCGACGCGCGAACAGGTCGCTGTGACCCGGGTATCGTCAATAGCCTTGCTGAAAGCCTGACACACGTGCTAACTACCGCTGCACGAGACACATTTGGAACCCGTAAACAAATTGTTAATAAAATACATAAGAAGCGTAAACATAAGCCGTGGTTTGGTTTGGAATGTAAACATTATAGAAAACAATTTAATAAAGCAAAGAAACGTTTTAGGAAATCGAAAGATATCGCTAATAAAGCTTTATTTCGTAAAACTTCAAAAGAATATAAGAAATGTATGGATAGAAACATCCGAAATTACAAGCAGCACTTACAAGACATGCTGAGAAATTCCCACAAACATTCGCCTCGTGAATTCTGGAAGTTATTCAATAAAAACCGTTGCCCCAAATTAAATGATACAATGCCAAATATTGATGCCTTTTTCAATCATTTCCAACATCAACATAGTGAACAATTAAGCGCTGACGATAATGAAACTGTTGAAACTAACTTTAGTTCAGCAACGTATGACTGCGCCGAACTTAATGACGACATAACGCTTCAGGAAATAACGAAGGCAATAAATGAATTGAAAAGAAACAAAGCCGCGGAAGTAGACCAGATAGAACATGATTACATCATTGACTCTGTAGATATTTAGCACCGGTTTATGTTGAGTTATTCAACCTGATACTGACTACAGGTACTCTGCCAGAATTGTGGCTGAATGGAATCATTAAACCTATATACAAGAATAAAGGGGATACTAAAGACCCAAGCAACTACAGACCTATAACCATCTTAAGTTGTTTAGGTAAACTATTTACATGGATACTTAACACTCGTCTCGCAACCTTTCTTGATAAAAACGCTATTTTATCCCCCGCCCAGGCTGGATTTCGTAAAAAATTCATGACGGCGGATAACATATTTGTTCTTCATCTTCTGACGAATTTCTTAAAGTTATCAAAAAGAAAATTGTATTGTGCCTTCATTGATTTTTCCAAGGCCTTTGACACTGTTTGGAGAGCATGCTTATGGTCTAAAATGCAGAAAATCGGTATAAAAAGTAAAATCCTCACGCTTGTAATGAATATGTATAAAGATATTAAATCACAAGTCCAGGTAAATAACACATATTCAGCTTATTTTCCATGTCTCAATGGCGTCAGGCAAGGGGAGAACCTTTCTCCCTTGCTTTTTTCAATATTCCTCAATGATTTGGAACCGTACTTGTTATCAAAAGGATGTGAAGGAGTTAGTGTCAATATCGAATGCCCAAACGAATCAAATCTTGATATGTGGATCCAATTGATAATATTGCTTTATGCTGACGACACAGTTATTTTTTATCTTACTCCAGAGGGCTTGGAAGAAAGCCATTATACATTAAGATATTTAAGCGCATGGTAGCCTTCTGGCATAAGTTGTGTCTTCAAAATGATGTCATTAAATTATCCCAGGTAATTTATAAATGTATTGCTCTCCACACTCAAGATAATGTAAACGATTATCCATGGCTCAATTCCATCCAGGGTATACTGAATACAGTGGGTTTAAGCAATATTTTTAACTTTCCATCTGGGTATTCCACTTCATGGCTAGTAGCAAATGTTGAACAAACCCTAAATGACCAGTTCATCCAAAATTGGAGAGAAAATATAATTGCAAGCCCTAAGGGCATATATTACCGATGGTTTAAGACTTCCCCCAATTTTGAAACATATCTACTTCTCCCAAAAGTTATATCCCAGCAACTTTTGAAATACCGAACTTCAAACCATAATCTACCTGTAGAAACTGGCCGATGGAGTGGAGTGCCCAGAGAAGAACGACTCTGTCCTGTCTGCAACTCACCAACAATTGCAGACGAGTTCCACTATCTTTTTAAGTGTGATGCTTTAACTTTTGAAAGATCAATGTTAATACCACACAATTCCCTTCAGTGGCCGAATATTTTTAAGATGGTAAATCTACTCAATTCCAATAAAATCAACATCTTACGAACATTAGCTAAATATATACAATTAGTTATAACAAAGCTTAAATTGAAGAGATAATGCATAACCTTATATTTATATAATATTTATGTCTATGTGCTAGCCATTATTTGTATGCTTGCCATTATTTGCACCCTTGCCATTTTGGTATTTGTTTCGTTAATTGTATTTATATCATGTCTCATGTACCACCGATGGTGGGTTTTTTGAGAATAAATGATGATGATGATGCTATGGGTCTGAATTTGGGGAACACGTCACTACAAACTAATAGAAACTGTGCAAATAAAATTGTGTAAACACTATTTAATGGGGGAGTCACACTTACGTTCATTAACCTAGTTAAACGTAGTTCATTGAATGTAGCCACAAAACCACTAACATGCCGAAAATGAGTGCATTATTAGTAACTACGTAAAACAACGTTTCATTATCAGTTCGTTCACTACGTGTAAGTACGATTAAGTACATATAAGTAAGTTTTACTAGGTTTAACAACGGATAACTACGTTTATTGAACAACTTTCTAGCTACGTTCGTCTACGTTTAACCACGTTGATCTACATTTAAGTACGTTTGTTAGTACAACTAAGTAGGTTGAACTACGTTGAAACACGTTTAGGTACGTCAAAGTACGTTAAAGTAGGGTAAATCACGACACTACAGTGGTAGGGTATATAAAGACACACGTTTATGTATTTCATTCTTTCTCTTAATTGTCTTAATCTACTCTGATAAAATTCATTAATGCTTCAGGATCTTCTACCTCCAACTCGGACATGAGTGTATGGTATTGACCGTGTAATGGTCTACGTAGGAGCCAGTCACGGGCCCACCATCTTCTTTGTTTTCTCTTCGTTTCGTCGTCCATTTCGATTTTGTTCAAATATTGAGCAAACCATATCATTTCTCTATTGATAGCAGCTAAATGCTGTATCATTTTCACCTTCCTTCCACTCATCCTCTCTCAGTTGTGAATGAATAGTATTAAAATGCAAACCAGGTGTCTCACTCTCTTGTGACACAAGGTACATAAATAAATCTACCTAGTTAGGCGTAGTTTATCGTAGTTCAACGTACTTATACTTACTTAAGTGTAGTTAGATTTAGGGAAACGTACTTAAACGTCAAAGTCTAAATACGAAACGTACCAGAACGTAGTAACACGTATTTGATATCGTAGTTAACCGTACTAATACCTAGTTTTGTGTACTAAAAGGTTCTTCAACTCAGATGAAACTAGTGTAGTTTATTGTAGTTTATTGTAGTTTAACGTAGTCAGACGTAGTGCAACGTTCTAGAATGTACTTGAACGTGCGAAAACGTACTGGGATACCTAGTAAAGTGTAGTAAATCGTGGAAAAGTTGTACTACGTTAAATAACGTTCTTAACTACGTTCAACTACGATGAACTAAGTTCACATTTTCAATTAACTACGTCCAACTACATTGAACTACGTTTCCGGAAACGTAGTTCGGAAATGCTAAACTTTGAACATGTCCAAAAGTTAAATCACAAACTACGTTTGTCTCACGTCTATGTCTACGTTTTGAGCACGGATAACTAAGTATAACTACGGATAACTAGGCTTCAGTACAGTTAACTGCGTTAAAGTACGTTCTGTATCACTACGTTCATAAACGTAAGTGTGACTGGGGCATTAGGGTAAGTAAGCTACATTAAATGGTATGGTTCTTCGTGAATGTGGAAGACTCCCATTGCAGCATGTGTACATGCCAAGAGTGATTAAATTTGGTGTAGAATTATACATATGTCACAAAATAGACTCCCTCATCAATGTTACTTAATGTTAAAAACAGTAGATAGTTTAGGTATTAATACCTGGGCAACACAGGTTAGACAATTATTGTTTCAATATGGTTTTCGATATGCTTGGCTAAACCAAGAAATTGGAAATGTGGATTATGTTATGTATCTGTTCAAGCTGAGGCTAGGAGATAATTTAAAACAGTCCTGGTACTCATCAATAAATGCATCTCCCAAATGTATATTTTACAAGGAGTTTAAATCTCTGCTAAATGTTGAAAGATATTTGTGTTGTGATATTCCTTTGAATTTAAGATCACTCCTGATGTCACATTCCACCTGATGAAGGAGTGAGTATGTCCTCCGAAACGTCGTGTATTTTCACATTAAAGAAGTTGTTATCCAGAAAATCTTCCTGTTCTCAAGTTTATATAGAAAATGAATTTCATATATTATGTATCTGTAAAACTTATGATAAACTTGGAGCTAAATGCTAAATATCTTCAAAATATTACTAAACACTATATTTAAAACATTCCATTGTCGATCTGTTGCAAAATAAGAATAATGAAATTATGTACAGTGCTGGTTTATACCTATATCATGTCCAGAAATGTATTAACTCCAGGATTTAGAGCTACAATGACTTGCTGCGCACACAGTTCAATCCATGCTATAAACCTGTAGTATGGGTCTAAGGCCTCCATACTGAATAAAATATATCTGTCTGTCTATCTGTCTTATTTATTAATACCCACAAAACAAAATATAAACTGTCGATTATTCAACATTATTCGAACAAAACTCTCCTTCGAATAACCCGTTCTATACTCGACCGAAATTTACTCCAAAGAACCAGTTCTCCATACTGAAATCCCCTGTCAAAACCACGTCCGCTTTGCTGGGTCGGCGCCCAGTTTGACTCACGTGACCTTTTTACCCGTAAAAGCCATTACGTACGGGTCTTATCGGCGGCGGTCAATTTAGGACGGCCATGTGTTCCTTTAATTATATGAACAATTGACACATGATTTATATGTGCGTATGCACAATTTCAAGAGCAACAACTTTTGTATTGAATCCTTTCATAACAAAAAGTTGATAGTTAAGCTTCAAGCATCGCATGATGCGCAAATATCGTATAGGGGTCCGAAAATAAGCAATTTGTTTTAGTGTTTTCTTGAATATTCAAAAGAACATCAATCATTAATCATGTATGCGATCTGAATGATGGTTATATCTACTTAAGTTGAAATTAAAGCACAACTTTTTTATGTTACACCTTAGTTTGAAAATAGAAACCGTTTTATTTTAATCATGAGAAACATTATGTAGGGGTCAATTAATATGCATTTTATTCCATTTTCACTTAGGGACTTGCAGATTTCTAGATAATATAGAATAAATAAAGTCAAATGTCTCTTATGGT
Source organism: Gibbula magus (assembly GCA_936450465.1). NCBI lineage: Eukaryota > Metazoa > Mollusca > Gastropoda > Trochida > Trochidae > Gibbula > Gibbula magus. The sequence continues at coordinate 45,986,988 of OW388305.1, read as the reverse complement.
TTTGTCTCTATATACGTTTTACTTTATTTTAAAAATACAGGGATCCGCGAGATCTGAGATCTGGGCTATAGACTGTGTAAAAGTCGCTATTCTTCTTTTAGTTTTTGCACTTGATTTCAGCCTAAACTACGAGAGTTAATATTCTTAAAATCAAGGTACTAAAATCCATAACATTCAAGAACTTTATGGCTCAATCGGTCTCGCCATTCAAGGTCAAGTTCGAATCTTAATTTCCATTTTTTAACATGAGAAAACAATTCAAAATGCAGAAAGAGACTTGACTTTTTTTTTAATGATGCGCAATTACCATGCGAGCATAATAGTAAATCATGTCGAGCTCATGGGGTACAAGGTTAACCGCCATATATATTTTCTTTACATTTGTTTGATTTTTACATGTACAATTTGGATCTTTATAATCCTATAGACATGCTAGAGAGTCGCAAATTGTTTTGAAAGATGCGCAATAACATTGGAAAGATGTATCAATTGCTTGTATTTCAATTAGTTAAATCATTTACTCGCTGAATCCGTTTAAAGTCGCTTGCGACTATATTTGAATGTTCTAATTACTAGATCGATTGTCAAAACATCATTTTAACAAAAACATTACCGCAGTATATTAAGGAAAATTCCATCTATTTTGTGATTAGGTGAGTAAAGAAATAGAGCCGTTGACTCTGTAGCTCATGAGGAACTACATGATTGAGTATCTAAGATTGAAGATCTAACCATATAGAACCATTGGCTCTGTATATAGGCCATTTGCATGCTTTATAGTCTAAGGTAGTTAATCATATAAACCGTAGGTCACAAAAACTGATGACTAATAGACAAACAGGCCTTGGCAGGTACTAATTACTAATTCAGAAAGCACCAACTGCGTAATAGGAGGTTCATTAGATTAAATGCAGTTAAAACTCATTAGTGATTTTAATTCACACATAGCAATTTAAAGGCAAATATGAACACATTCGATTTCAAAGCACAAATGAATAAAATGATTCAATGATGCAAACATTAGTTTGTAGCTGTAAAATGCCATCCTTGCTCCCCCTACTCTAACCAAATACCCCTGTTCCCCTGGTATCTAATTAGAGCAACTATCATTCAGTTATGCAACCCTATGGACTGGCACCACATGTGGCCTCTCATAATCCATATTATTCGAAATAGAACAATGACGCTTAAAAGTCTAAGTCTCCATCATAGAATGATGAAATTATAAAAAACATATGAGCGTCCTAGCATTCCTAGTTCCTTTGTTAAAAATTCACGCAAATATCTGAAAGGGGGTTTGACCAAATGAACAAACTTAATCTGCAAGTGATTAAGACGTATTTCTGAAAAATTTAGCTTTCTGTATCAAATTGTTTTGTTTCTCATTTTCATCCCTGCCACACCCATATTTGGTCAAGTTCAAACGAACAAACATATATCTTCATATAGCAAAGATGTTAATCTGAACATTCCAGCTTCCTATGATGTTTACTGGTTTCGTTAATAATACCTGAAACGCCCATATTTGACAGGGAACGAGGTTCAAATGATCAAACTATGCACAAGAAACCTCGACACAAAAATTTCAGTTTTGGGGGTGCAGCGATTCTGTAGGAGAAGCCGAAATGTAAATAAAAAAGGGAGGACGCCAGACAACTGCCCATGCCATAATCTCATCTGGCATTTCGGCTACAGGAAGAAATTAAAACTTTAGTGCCAAGCGACGATGAAAGGATTCACTGTATACATGATTCAATTATTGGATACGTTATAATTAAGACATCTTTCCAATGTTTTAGTGCATCTTATAAGTTTCCAACGTGTATATGTATGATTATTAAGATCCATATTTCAAATGTCAAAATAGCATAGTTTAAAAGTAAATCCAAATAGCGACTTAACCACGTGACCTACAAACCCGACATGATTTATTTTTTTGTTCTCATGGTTATTTTAAAAAACTGTTTGAAGTCTCTAAGTGCATTCTCGAAGTTGTTCCCATGTTATGAAATATAATTCTAGATTCAAACTGCGCTAGTCCGATGGGACGAAAACACTGTGCAGATCTATTCCACATTAAGGGCTGTCAGTATTTAAAGAGCCATCAAGGATGTTAGTGTTTCAAATACAAAATTATTTGTGGAACATATACTTATAAAGTCAATCGCTAGAGAAATCTTTTATCTACAACATGACATGTGATATATAATGTTCATATCACGACAATATAATGAAATTTGGTTTCAAAGAGATGTACCCTCTTCGACTAGCGCGCGCTAAGGGTATCTGACGTCATATAAACATAATTCCTTTTATTGCATAAAGTGTACTTCACAACATTCGTTTCCGAAGCGTGAAGACTCGTCTTTATAGCGCATGTCGCCATAGCAACGTACGTGATGCATGTGGTGCACGTGCTTCTCTTGAAAGTTAGGCTACCCTTGTCATACATTACTGAATGTGATTACTGCTTTGAAAACAATGTTTCTAAATGTCCTGAGTCTGAAATATACCAATTATTGCCTCTTTAATGTACTTTTTATTGAGATAAGTTGGTTAAAACATTTATTAATATCTGTAGAAAATACATAATTAAACTAGATTAGCGTTTGCGGGACACCGCAAAAGCAGAGCAGCTCCGAAACTTAGGGTCTCGCCTTTCCCTGTTCCGCCTTCTCGTCAGCATCAATAAAATGGGAATTCTTTTTTTAAAAAGTTTGTTCATTATTCAAGTTATTAATAATCATCACTGGGGTCACTTTTCACAAGTTTGTTCTTAAAACCTATTTCTTCTTTCAAAATTTGATCAAAGGATTAACGTGGCCTTAACCAATATCTCATGACCTTGACCTTCAAGGTCACACCATCAATTATCACTTTTCATCGCGTATAATAATCATGCAATGACTCAAAGTGTTCATAGTTAAAATACGGCATATTCACAAAAGCATGATTAAGTTTTGACCTCACTGTGACCTTGACCTTTGACAGATTTTAGCGAAAACGTTTTCAAATCTTTGTCTTTCTCCATAGTTCATATATAACAAATAAGAGCTAATAGCACCAGAAAAGTTTGAAGTTATCATGTTTACAAGAATTGTTGTAGTGATTTCAGAACTCATGACCTTGACCTTTGACCTTGAATGTGAACATGTCAAAATCATTCATTAGGTGTATAAGAAAGAAATTAAGCTATCAATATGAGGTGTTAATATCTTCATGGAAAAAAATTACTTAGTGGTTTCAGAACTGGTCAGCATGACCCTTTCTCGTGACCTTGACCTCTAAAATTCAAGGTCACACAATCAGTGATCACTTTTCGTTGTGTATCACAATCATGTAATGATTCAAAGTGTTAATAGTTGAAATAAGACATTTTTGCAAAAGCCTGCTTAAGTTGTGACCTCACTATGACCTTGACCTTTGACGGATGTTAGCGAAAACCTTTTCAAATCTTGGCCTTTCTCCATAGTTGATATACACCAAAGAAGAGCCTGATAGGACAAATATTTTTCGTGGATAAGTTATCGTGGATTTTTTTAGCGATTTCAGAACTCGTGACCTTGACCTTTAACCTTGAATGTGAACATGTCAAAAAAATTCCCCAGGGGTATAAGTAAGAAGTTATGCATATGAGTTCTCAAAACCTAATAGGAAAAAAAGTTATAGCCAATACAAAACGCGGCGGCGGCGGCGGCGGCGGCGATGGAAACTGCACAAAAACTGATAGCAGCTCCGACTTAGTCGGAGCTGCTAATGAAATGGTAGATAAATAATCGCCAATATATAGTTATATATTTCGGTTTCTTTCATTGCTCATAAACTTTGTTATTCTTTCGTGTCTGTGTTTACAGTGTGTGAGCTAGACTATAATGCTTTGCGCTTGAAAATAATTGATCTATATTTAGACTGGAAAACACCTTTACTAATTAGTGCAATTTCTCGGCTAATTTTGGGTCGGAAAAATCGGTGAAAAATTAAGTGTATATATTTCACGGAAACAGATTTTTTGGCAATTTTCCGATATGTTCATCAACATCCTTGATGGCTCTTTAAGAATAGTTGCATTTGCTTCAGCCGTTTTGCCTGAATTTTGCTAACAAAGTACGTGAAAAAATTATAAATTTCATGAGTTCTATTTAAAGCCTGATCGGCCTAGCCATGTTTGGAGTCTCAATAACAGTGAATTAAAGAAAAATCTCGATAGCAAAAAAACCGTATGCGATACAAATTTGCCATGATTTACTTTTTGTCCGTATGGTATTTCAAGATCTTTTAAAACTATTTTCAAGTCTCAATGTTGATTTTGAAAAACAAATCCCTGTTGAAATATCGGAAGACTTAATATCTGTCATTTTGTACTTTTCTAACGGCCGGACTGTTCGCCATCGATCCTATTATTGATTCATAAAGACAACATTCTAGTCTTACTCCACCTTTTAATTCGGTGGCTAGGATTTTGACTTATCTCCCGTTGAAGTTTACACTTTTTGAAAATTACCAGATTTCGAGAATTAGCGACTGTGAAGAGTAAGCCAATATACACAATGCTTCATGTACATAATGTGCAAATGTTAGCTCCCTAATGCATGTATCTTCAGAGGAAAAGATTTTCAAAGGTGCATGGTGTCCTGAAATTTGAAAAAGTCAAATAAAAATTGCGGCTAAACCTTCTGACCTACGAATTTATCATGATATATTTTTTAGTTTGTATAGTTATTGCAGATCTAAGTGCATTTTGAAAATATTCCAATGTTAAAAATCGAAAATAAGTTTCGAACTTGACCTGTTATAGTTAGGCCGATATCGCTAAAAAGCTTCATGGTAAGGGCCACCATCCTGTAACGTTTGGTTGTAATAGCTGCATTCCTTCTTGCCAAGGTGGCTTCCACAAAATCTGTGGAATTATAATTTTAAAAACTTGCCAATATCAATAAGGATTGCAGTGTTAAGTTGGTTACTCATTCGCTATCGGACAGTGGACATTGGACATTCGGTTTTCCATTTACATTATCAAAACAACGATCTGAAGAAGTACTATCTATCAATCTATCACAACCTAATTATACTCATTTTAAAGTAAATTCAATGTCCCATCCAATGAAGTATGTTGTTTGATTCGGACCAAAAAAAGGGTGTACCGTTAATTACAAATAGACAGCGATGGGGTTAGTACAATCAAGCCAAAAGTGAATTAAGTTTTTAAATGGAATATGTGCACCAACATCTAAGGGAACCCAAATGACGATAATTCAATATGATATCCAATGAGGCATGTTTCATGATTCTTTTAATAGAGGCTGCCATACCGTCAAATGCAAAATAACGTCACTAGATAATGTACATATCCAAATGAAAGATAATTCAATATTACCATTCATTCATTCATGTATTAAGCTCAATTGCCACCAACGGTGGTACAAGAGCAATACAATTATACAAACCTATATACATAAATTAATCAAGACAGCAGAGAGAGACAAATATACACATACAGATCCATGTAAATACATATTCTCTATTATGTACATAAAATATTTACATAAAATACACATTCATCAAACAAAAATAATAAAATTTTCTTTTAGCAGTTCTTAAAGATAATGTTTATAACTTTTGCAAGTTTCTTTAGTACTCTAATATCGTTATTTGACATTAGTTTTTTTTAATTTAATCAGGTTCGGCCAAGTGTAAATACAGCTATCAATTAGTAATGATCTTTCGTTATTCAGTTTAGGACATTTAAGTAAATAGTAAATACCGGTTAACATACAATTATTTTTGTGACATTCGCACATGTGCTCTTTAGTGATTCTCAAAACTGATTCGTCAGTAGCCAGAGGATAACACGACGATTGGTTGACGGTACTAGTTTTTTGTATCATTGATAAATAGAACGTGCCGAACTCGGTCACACATCTCGATTTTAAAAATGAAAACAGAGATCACGAATATAAAAAAAATATTTAGTTTATTACATGTTCTGTATTCGGAATTATTATATATCTATGCATATCTACATTGTCATTATTATTTTAATTGACACGTTATTGACGATATTATTTAATAACAGCTTCACGTTGTTGTTGTTTGTAAACAAACATGGCTGTCAACTGCGTAAAACATGAACACGAGAATGTTCAATCCATAAACAATTAGATCTACCTAACCATCAAAGAGAGACAACATCAGAAAATAATGGAATTTTCTTTTGCACTATTCTCGTTGTTTTGGAATAAGAATACCGGTAAGCGTGCAGAATGAGATCAAACCTGTCGTTTGACATCGGGACTGCAGTCTGCAGTTCAATCACGCCACGATCGATAAAATCGTTCACCAGGGCGTCCCTTTGCATGCAGTGTATCTACATTCGACGAAGATTGTGCATGATGAGATGAATGCCAAGTTACCAAGGAAACGTGTTGTGTTATCGAATAGCAAAAGGGGTAACCGTAAACGACGTCATAAACATGCATGGTGGAACAGTGAGCTCTCACAAATGTGGAATAACATGTGTGAAGCCGAAAGGAAATGGTGTAAGGAAAGGGGTGTAAACGGAAGGCTTAAACATGTATATATTGAAAAACGGAAAATATTTGACAGAGGGGTACAGAGAGCGAAGAGACAACATAAGTAAGATATATACAGATCTTGAGAACATATGTGATCAGAACCACAGAAAGTTCTGGAAGAGTATTGGAAAAGTTGGTGTCGGGAATGAAATAAGAAAGTCCATTCCAATGGAGATAGTGAGTGATAGTGGAGAGGTATGTAGAGATACCGATGTGGTTTTGGACAAATGGAAGGTAGATTATCAGGCTTTGTTGAATGGTGACTGTGACAATGGTGACTCTCATAAGACATACCTTGGTGCAGAGAACGACACGGAGTCTACACTATCTGACGATATATCCCTAGAAGAAGTGAAAACGGCTCTAAGTAAAGCTAAGAAACACAAAGCACCTGGAATAGATGACATCCCCGTGGATCTACTTCAAGCGGATATAATACCTGTAATATTACATAGACTTTTTAACATATGTCTCAACACCTCACGTATTCCAAAGATGTGGAGTAAAGGTATCATCTGTCCCATACCCAAGTCAAGCACTGCAGACCCAAGGGATCCACTGAGCTACCGGGGATTGACATTAGCTCCAGCAATCTACAAGCTTTATTGTAGTGTTTTAAACGAGAGACTGTACACCTGGGCCGAGCGAAATGATATTATTACCGATGACCAGAATGGGTTTCGTCGAGGTCGATCTACAATAGATCATATCAACTCACTAACAAGCATTATTGAAACGAGGAAACTTATGAGGAAGTCTACATTTACAGCCTTCATAGACTTTAGAAAGGCGTATGATGGTATTAATAGAGGAAAGTTATGGGAACGGTTGCATGATTCCGGTATAGGTGGAAGGATGTTAAAGGCGCTTCAGTCCCTACACTAAAGTGTTGAGTGCTCAGTTCGTGTAAACCACAAGTATACCCCCTGGTTTAGTGTTAACCGAGGACTCAAACAAGGCTGTATTTTATCTCCTTTATTATCTAACCTCTACATCAACGATTTAGTGGAGAAAATCAACGCCGTCGGAATTGGAGTCAAATGTGGCGACATCAACATAAGTGTACTGGCATATGCAGATGATCTTGTCCTCATCGCTGAAAATGAAAAAGATCTCAACACGCTCTTTGCTGTACTTGATGAGTGGTGTACATCCAACTTTATGTGTGTAAACCAAGACAAGTCCAAGGTCATCCACTTCAGGACTCAATCTGTTGAAAGAACGAATGTGTCATTTAAATGTGGGGACAAAGTGTTATGTGTGGTCGACAAATATCAGTATCTCGGATTCTTCTAACAGATCACCTCAGCTATCAGGACATGGCTAAAGCTGCATCTAAATCTGCTAGCAGGGCACTCGGACTTCTTATAGCAAAATCTAAACATGTCGGTGGTCTCCCATTTAATGTTTTCACGAAACTTTATGACTCTATGGTCTGGCCTGTGATGGAATATGGAGCGCCAATATGGGGAACAAGTCAGCACTCATGTGTAAACGCTGTTCATTACAGGGCTATTCGCTACTATCTCGGAATTTGGAAATACACGCCAAACCCAGCTGTAAATGGTGAGTCCGGGTGGACACCGCCTGTGGTCAGGCAATGGGCAAGTGTTATAAGACGATGGGCACGATACAATAACATGAGACGACAGCGACTGAACAGGAAGATATTTGAGTGGGCTGATACCTCAAAAAGAAAAAACTGGAATCATCGAACTTTGCAATTCCTACAGAAAAACAATTTGGAGCATATAAGTAACTTGAGTCATGTAGAAAGCCGTCTACTTGTTAACGCCGTTAAGACCATCATTATGGACGAATACACTAATGCCTTGGAGAAACAGATCCAATCGGACACTGGAAGAAGGGGCAGAAACAAACTACGGACATACAGACAGTTCAAGAAAATATACTCAACTGAACAATATCTTAAGCGCCCTATTCCAAGACATCACCGAAGTGCACTGGCAAAATTTAGATGTTGTGTCGCACCCCTGCGGATAGAAACTGGCCGATACGAAAATTTACCACTGGATAATAGGAAGTGTTTTAATTGCCCAGACAAACTCGAAGATGAACTGCACACTCTTCTAATATGCCCCGTGTATGCCGCAGAACGCAAGACTCTTTTAGAAACATGTGAAGTTATGTGGGAGGATTTTAGCGCTTTAAGTGACTGTGATAAGTTTATTCGTATTTCAAGCACACCCGACTTTATATCTTATACTGCCAGCACCAGTCATTCTATCTTAGCCAAACGGAGAGAACTTTTATATAACTAGTATATCTTTATGTATATATGCGTTTACCTTCATTTATGTTTATAATATTTAGCTTTTATTGTCTGTTTTAGATCGTCTCTCATAAATCGCTGGGCGATTGGTTGTGTACATTTTAAAGAGATTATTTTTCATTTTATATTGTTTTATGTATATACAAATATATATGTACACAAGTTAGACGGAAATAAACTTTTGATTGATTGATTGATTGATTCGACATCCATTACAATAAGTATTTCCCAAGGTACACACTTCCTGAGTCAATTCCAATGGGTTTTTTTGTTGTAATCGTAATCTCCATCGACTTCACCGTCAGTAAACCTCCGATTAGAGTTATCGTTCTTTAATGTGGATCTACGGCCGACGTGAACTGAATCCACATTCCTGAGACGAAATATTGATTAAACTTCAGATTGATTAACCCCCTTGGCATACAAATTTGGCATACAAAATGCATTCCTTGGAGATTCATCTTGTGGGCATTACTACTTTTAACCGTTGTCGTTTTAAAACTTGACAAGTTTTTTTCCAATTTTCGGTTCAAAACTATGCTGTTCAGTCACTCACCCACGTCAGTCATTCATACTGTAGGTACTGCAGTAAGGCGTTATGATCATGGTGTAAAAGATTTTCAGGTTGTATCGTACATGTATTTATAATGTAAATGTGCGTCATATATGTCAACTATGTTATGGGTTATACAAACAGACCAATAATATATTAGTTTCTCGTAGTTTTACTAAAGAACTATTTTGTTTAGTGTTTGACCACTGGAGATGTTCTGTGTAACACGCGCATGAATACAAATCAGCTGATCAATGTCACTTACTACAGTCTAAAAAAAGAAACGTTTGTCGTTCGTAAATGTGTATTTAATTGAATGTAATGGGTCATATATAGAATAACAAACTCGGTACGAGTGATTACGGGAAATGTGCACTCGTTGAAATGATGTTCAGTCGCTTACCAAGCCTCGCTACTGTGAACATCATTTCGACTCATTTCCGGTAATCACTCGTACCGAGTTGGTTATTCTCTAAATATTCTATCCAATGAGGTATGTTTAATGATTTTTATAGGGCCTGTCATACAAAATAACGTCTTGCTTGATTTTACCAACCCCATTGCCGTTCTTTTCTTTATTCCGAATCAAACAACATACGTCATTGGATGGGACATTGCATTTTCTTTAAAATGAGCAAACTTTTAAGTTGTGATAGATTGTCTCCATAGTTCATTTTCATATCATTGTTTTGAATAATTAAAAAGAAAAATCGAATGTCCAATGTTCAATAACAAATAAGTTATCAACTTCACACTGCCTGAATGGCACAAGGATTCAACCTTATGGCCGAATCCTTAATTAAAGATTAAGCCGATTTTAATTAAATGTTCTCCAAGAATCATCCACAAACATCAAATATTTAGACTTTGTTAAATACAAAATTTAATTTAAACAGGTGAGGTCTTGCTGTAGTATTGCCAAGACTCTTGCAAAACAAGTAGTTGTCACTAAGGTGACATGATTCCCCGCCGCAAATTCATACTTCAAAATTGAAAAGTAATGTAAAGATCACCAAGATCGTCTGTCGAACATGTCGAAAAATTCAAAGATCAACTGTGACCTTGAGAATAATGTCAAGGTCACCAAAATCTAATCAGCTCATCGTCTTCCCTAGGTGCTTTGTGTAAGATATGATGAAATTCCGGTGAATGGTTCTTGAGATATCCCGCTGACAAGCTTTACATGTACATTATCATGTCGAAAAATTCAAAGTTCAACTGTGACCTTGAGAATAATGTCAAGGTCACCAAAATTTAATCAGTCCTTTGTCTTCCTTAGGAGATGCTTTGTGTAAGATATGATGAAATGCCGGTGAATGGTTCTTGAGATATCCCACTGACAAGATTTACATGTACATTATCATGTCAAAAAATTCAAAGTTCCACTATGACCTTGAGAATAATGTCAAGGTCATCTAATCAGCTCATCACCTTTCCTTAGAGAAGCTATGTGTAAGATATGAAGAGAATCCAGCGAATAGTTCTTGAGATATCACGCTGACAAGGATAAAATGACAAAGTTTCGTTGTGACCTTGAAATGAAGGTCAAGGTCACAAACCTCTGCAGGAACATTACTCTTCCCATGATGAACCCATATGCAAAATAGGAAAAGAATCCAGCGAAAAGTATTTGAGTTATTCCATTTTGTACGGACGTACGGACGGACGCAGCCGAATACTATATCCCCCGCTTCGCGCTAATCGCGCGGCGGGGGATAATTAAGCGGCTTGGATGACAGACTAATATATGCTCCATTCAAGTTCTTTATGTGAGTGGTCAAAATTGTTATTAATAGGCCACAGTCAAACGTGGTAAGAATGTCATTGCGAACCAGTCATCGCGGACTATGAGTAAGCGTAGATAACTTCTATCACAGTATACCAGCACTTTATACCGATGCAAACCATCACTTTTCTCATTTGACTTTGTTTTGTGGATCCTGTGTGTCACACGTTGCGTAGTTATTAGGCTCTCTGCAATACGGTTCTCTGTTGCTGCCGTAAGGTCGCCTGAATATGTGGTGAATACCTATCTCATTATTGAGCGCGTTCAGGCAGGGAGAGAAAATGGACGGGAAGAGAGCTGGGCGAGAAAGAGTACAGGCAAGGGGTAGTGTGTCAGAGAGAATGCGTGGATTGGGAGAGACAGGACCTTGCAGTGGGCATGCTCCGTCCATCAGAAACCCGTTTCCTGACCCGACAACTGCAGCACTGGAAGCTGGAGACGGGGGATGCAGGACAAGGTGCACTGTAGCCGACTGCTGCTGTAACGAATCATGGGTGGACTTTACTCAAAACACGACTTTACATGGCCTCAAGTACATCTGGCTCCCACACACGTTTGCTGTAAGGCGGTAAGTCCAATACATTGCGACTCGACGAGCTAACGATAAACAGGAATATGAGAGCAGATCGAGAACCGATACATAAATGTGCCAAAGGTGTAATCAGAAAAGAAAGATATACTCATGGCTATATGCCTTATTCTGTTTGTGGAAAATCGGTACATTACTTTCATGGTAGATGCATTGATAAACACTGCTATAGTAGCACTGTACAGGGATACATGGGCAGCAGACAAACCACTGACCTTCGCGCGAGATGATTGCACTCATTATGCATTCTCTAAATGTTTCGTTATGGACAATAGACAGTAAAAGCTTGATAGAGATACAATGAATACAATACACCTTTTATTCCACGCCGCCATGCGGCGTTGGTTATTTGTAATGGGTCTGTGAAAGTGCTCATGGGAATTGTGGGTAATTTAGATTAAAAAGCTGTATTTTTAATCTTGATATTGGAGACAAATTTCATTAAATGTATGGTATTCGCAACACACAACAATAATTAAGTTTTAATTTTAAATCAAGTTACTATGTATTTAATATTTTTAATTTGTAACGCGCTCGGGCTTTTTGGGGTCGCGAGTTTAGAGCCTCCAAGATAAGGGCACTGCAGTAAGCGTGAATAGTGTACTGCTTAACGATGTTTTGCTCTGAGAGTGTATTTTATCGAGAAAGGGGAAGTAACTGCAGTCGGTAATTACTTCCCGCCTCAAGAGCTGTTGGATGCGAAGAGATACAACGACAACGCAGTTACCTTCACTGTAAAATTAGGAAGAAAAAAATTCTACAACATTACAATACATTACAAAGATTGATGGACAGAGTCCACTTTGTTTTGTACATTCGATACCTTTAAAATCTGATGTTCATAAGAATTTGATTTTGCATTGTGCAATGTGCCTGCATATTTTTATATGACTGTATACTGTGAGGTAAACAAACTATAAAATAAAATAAAATAAAATATTGTCATTGGCTCTGTAGCCCAAAGGAAATTCATGATTGAATATAGATTTAAAATTGAAGATCTTAACAAATGCTTTTGCATGCTTTATGGTCTAAGGTAGTTTATCATATAAACCAAAGGTCACACAAATTTATGACTATCAGTTACACAACCAGGCCTTGACAGGTATTAATTGTTAATTCAGATAGTACCAACTGCGTGATAGGAGGTTAATTAAATTAAATGCACAGTTAAAAGGCAATTTGTGAATAATTACTTGCATGTGCATATTATCTAACTACCTAGTCTCAACTCAACGGTATTATTTTATAAGCATTACTTTCATATAAATTAATTTTCATATTATTGTAATAACCACTCATTTAGTAGAGTAGCAGATTAAACTTACATCTCTATGATTATCATACGTATAAATTGACACACGTTTGCCAAAGAAATATTGTTGAGTGAGGTATTCAAACTTTTTAAAAAATATATCAAGCAATAACATGTTATTTCTCCAAACAAGTTTGGAGCCCTATGGTCATATTTCACCCAATTTGTTGTACAAGGGTTAGAAGTGCCTTCATAATCACTATTTGCTCAAGTCCATTTTGTTTTGTATGTCGTATAACTGTACAATTTCATATTTAGCAGCTCCGACTAAGTCGGAGCTGCTATCAGTTTTTGTGCAGTTTCCATCGCCGCCGCCGCCGCGTTTTGTATTGGCTATAACTTTTTTCCTTATTAGGTTTTGAGAACTCATATACATAACTTCTTACTTATACCCCTGGGGAATTTTTTTGACATGTTCATATTCAAGGTCAAAGGTCAAGGTCACGAGTTCTGAAATCGCTAAAAAAATTCCTTGTAAACACGATAACTTGAAAAATATTTGTGCTATCAGGCTCTTCTTTGGTGTATATCAACTATGGATAAAGGCCAAGATTTGAAAAGGTTTTCGCTAACATCCGTCAAAGGTCAAGGTCATAGCGAGGTCACAACTTAAGCATGCTTTTGCGAAAATGTCTTATTTCAACTATTAACACTTTGAATCATTACATGATTGTGATACACAATGAAAAGTGATCACTGATTGTGTGACCTTGAATTTTAAAGGTCAAGGTCACGAGATAGGGTCATGGTCACCAGTTCTGAAATCACTAAATAACTTCTTTCCAATGAGGTATCAACACCTCATATATATAACATCTTACTTATGCCCCTGGGAAATTCTTTTGACATGTTCATATTGAAGGTCAAAGGTCAAGGTCATAAGTTCTGAAATTGCTAAAACAATCCTTGTAAACACGATAACTTGAAAAATATTTGTGCTATCAGGCTCTTCTTTGGTGTATATCAACTATGGAGAAAGGCCAAGATTTGAAAAGGTTTTTGCTAACATCCGTCAAAGGTCAAGGTCATAGCGAGGTCACAACTAAAGCATGCTATTGCGAAAATGTCTTATTTCAACTATTAACACTTTGAATCATTACATGATTGTGATACACAATGAAAAGTGATCACTGATTATGTGACCTTGAATTTTAAAGGTCAAGGTCACGAGATAGGGTCATGGTCACCAGTTCTGAAATCACTAAATAACTTCTTTCCAAGGAGGTATCAACACCTCATATACATAACTTCTTACTTATGCCCCTGGGGAATTATTTTGACATGTTCATATTCAAGGTCAAGGTCACAAGTTCAGAAATTGCTAAAACAATCCTTGTAAACACGATAACTTGAAAAATATTTGTGCTATCAGGCTCTTATTTGGTATATATCAACTATGGAGAAAGGCTAAGATTTGAAAAGGTTTTCGCTAACATCCGTCAAAGGTCAAGGTCATAGCGAGGTCACAACCTAAGCAGGCTTTTGCGAAAATGTCTTATTTCAACTATTAACACTTTGAATCATTACATGATTGTGATACACAATGAAAAGTGATCACTGATTGCGTGACCTTGAATTTTAAAGGTCAAGGTCACGAGATATGGTCATGCTGACTAACTGACTGACTGACTGACTAGTCACTAAGTAACTTTTTTCCATGAAGATATTAACACCTCAGCTTAATTTCTTTCTTATACACCTGGTGAATGATTTTGACATGTTCACATTCAAGGTCAAAGGTCAAGGTCATGAGTTCTGAAATCAATACAACAATACTTGTAAACATGATAACTTCAAACTTTTTTGGTGCTATTAGGGTCTTATTTGGTATATATGAACTATGGAGAAAGACCAAGATTTGAAAACGTTTTTGCTAAAATCTGTCAAAGGTCAAGGTCACAGTGAGGTCGAAACTTAAGCATGCTTTTGTTAATATGTCATATTTTAACTATGAACACTTTGAGTCATTGCATGATTATTATACGCGATGAAAAGTGATCATTGATGGTGTGACCTTGAAGGTCAAAGGTCAAGGTCATGAGATATTGGTTAAGGCCACGTTAATCCTTTGATCAAATTTTGAAAGAAGAAATAGGTTTTAAGAACAAACTTGTGAAAAGTGACCCCAGTGATGATTAGTAATAACTCGAATAATGAACAAACTTTTGTTAAAAAGAATTCCCATTTTATTGATGCTGACGAGAAGGCGGAACAGGGAAAGGCGAGACCCTAAGTTTCGGAGCTGCTCTGCTTTTGTGGTGTCCCGCAAACGCTAATCTAGTTGTTTACAGTTATTTCATAAGGAATTAGTTATACCCAGCTACGAAATAGTCGGGGTATATAGTAGTCAGTCAATCAGTCAAAGTCCTTCTGATCTTTGTTCCACTCATAACTTTAATACTGTTTGTTGGAATGTATAAACATTTGAGACATGTTAATTTTTATGATGTGGAGGGGATGTAGCTCAGTTGATAGAGTGTCCGCTCATCACCCGGTCGCGTCATGACAAAAGACGTTAAAAGATGGGAGTTGTTGCTGCCTTGCCTGACATGCACTCATCATTTTAAGTACAGAACAACGTTTGAACTGGCGCTGCACAGTGGCTGCCGGGTGCGTAAAGCACAAAATGAATTTCTTGAATGTACTTTGTATTGAGGACAATAAAGAGTTATTAGTATTATGTTATGAACCCTCATTGGCATAAGTAAGCAAATTGTATTAGTTTTCCTATCGCTCAAAACTCTCATTCCTCTTTTTCATTTGAGTATGTCGAAAACAGTGGGTATATGAGTGAGCTTTACTCACTAAGTCTATTGTTTTGCGTTGTACAATGTGCCTGCATATTTGTCTATGACTATATCAAATTATGGACAAAGACCACTCTTTTACATGTTCATTTAAGTGTTTGACATGAAAGTTTTATATCTGATTTTAAAAACAAATAATATACTTTTCACATTTTCCACTGGAAGTGGACTAGTAAACTCAACAATGAACAGCATTATCTAACTTACTAATCTCAACACAACAGTATAATTATATAACGATTACTATTGCATGAATATATTGAACAGTTCCAGTGAAATCTCATATATATATATATATATATATATATATATGGATGTATGCTACGTTTACTCATCTGATGACAAAGGCTAATTATACCTTGCTGCCAGAAAATTATTACATTTGTTTTTTTTTTAAATTATCAATATATTTTCTTTACATGATGTGTTCTTTTAACCCATATATATTGTTTATCCTTATAGACAAAGTTGTCATACTTAAAAGTCTGCTAAGAGAAAGTTCTAAATTTACAAGTTTGCGGCGTGTTTTGATCCTTTGGATCAATGTTTTCTTGTTTTAATTGTGTTCCATTACTCAAATTGCTCACTCCAATACATGATCTCAGCTCTATAAGCCAACGCCTTTACCTATTGAAAACTGGAAATACCTTCCTTTGTATCCTGTAAACAAGTAGGCCCATGTTAATTCATATAAATAACGTGCATCTATACATATAAATACATTTCAATTACAAATTAAGTATTAAGTTTGCAAATGTTAAAGACGTGTTTATCGAATGTGTAATGCAATTCATGACTGAGCGCAACAAATATATCTGTCCTTATACCGTGCCAAATGAGACTTTGTAAACTTATGAATTTATTATATCTGTCAGCGTGTCCGTCTTTGTGGGGACCCGTCCGCCAATCGTTTTGTTCCATACATTACACAAACATTAATTGTTCAAATGTTACGAAACTTGATACACATAATCACTGTGATGTGTACATCTATGGGGTGACAAACGGTCTTGTCCAGAAAGACTCGTCCAATTCAGTTGATTGCTGTTCCTGTCTTCCCACACGGCGAATGTCACTCCACACTCCCTAAAACACTGGACAATCTCCTTAAGATGACGAGCTGGCTGCTTTTTCATCTTGAGGCGTCGATCACGTTCCTGGGCTTCATTAATCAGGTTTCTTTCTATGACGTCTGTAATTCTCATCATCATATGGAGCTCATCAATGACATAATTGCTTACATCGATGTTGATGAGGGGTTGATGTTGTGCTCCATACTGAAGATTATCAGCATGTGCCTTAGTATCGTGTAATGATCGCCCCAGGTGGTCATGATAGTACAGCCAGTCGTGATCCGTGCGCCATCTGTTTTCCTTGTGTACCAAGCACCAGGGACATGCATAGTTGCCTGTTGAGCCCCTGAGTCCAAGCATGATTTGGATCATCTTCATATCTGACCCAAACATGAGTTCAATCTCTACAGGACGATCATCCACAATCAAAAACCCATCTTTATACACACTGTCAATTTCTACAAACAGCGGCGACAAACTGGACTTCAGGCTGTTATAGTCCTCTTTACAATTGACTATGGCCAGTGTGCATTGTTCAGAAGATGACAACTTTGAACCAACAATATGAAAGCTGAAAACAACAAAATTTGAAATCCGACTAACTTTTGTACCGTCTGCGCCAAGTTTCACAGTTACTTTTCTTGTGTCTGGGTTGTCAGAAATATAGTGAGACACCCTTTTACTTAATTCCCCCCGAAAGTCAACAGTTGCGCCAGGTACATTCCCTGGGGTTCGCCGGATTTCAAATTTTGATGTTTGATTTTTTTCTTAATTCTAAGATTGAATGTTTCCTAGGGAGAGCTGGTGTTATCTGAGTCAGTTCGTGATATGCCACATCACTCACTCCAAATTTGTCAAGCACAAATTGTTGTGCCTGGTCATCATCTGCCTTCTCTGATTCCCCCAGTGACAGCTTAATACTTGACCCCCTCGTCGATGTGAGTTCTACAGCTGTAGCACTGAACCCTAAAGTCTCTAGGAAACTCAAAGCTTTATGTGCTGGGCTTTCACTACATTAAGAGTCCTATACTTTTGACTTCGACTGAGCTCCTCAAAGTCTGATGAGGGTGTTCCAGCAGAGGTACATGGATATGGTTGATCGTTATCTAATTCACATTGAAGGATGGTGATTGATGTGGTTTTGTTCCTAAAGGCGTCACTACCCCTTAGAGGCTTAAACGATTTCGTGATATCTGCGGTCACACGTCTCAGTCTATTTTCTAACCTCTCAGATTGACACAATTGGACAGTTTTGAGATGTTAGTTCATCATATTTACATAACTCACGTCAGGCTGCTTTTTCTTGTAACAATGCATGTCTCTCAGGAACTCGTTGCTTACATCTAACCCAAAAGCTATATTACTACTGGTATTTTTTACAAACTCGTGTGTAACATGGTTGCTTGGTGTATTTACAGTTATTGTCCCAGTTGACTTAAATGGAGAGAAATATTCAGCCATATTTAACCTTTTACGTAATTACAAAACACTAAATGAATGAAGAAACAACAAACACGGAAATATATATATGTCACAAAATTGGCAAAAGAACAAAAACGCAATGAGTCTATATACAGTCTATATACATTGTCACATGTTAGCGAGGTCACATGCCCTGAGAGACATATACAGGAGCACTCCTTCATGAGGCACACAGACCTCCTGAACAGCACCGTCAACGACGACTCTCCTCCGCCTCATCCTGCACACTGGCTTGATACGAACAGGAAGGTCTACTCGCACGCCATCTCAAAGGGGGTGAAGAATTTTGTACCACCAATGTGGGGACATGCCAAGTCCATCAAAATCTGCCTTGTGTAACTCGCATTCTAACTCATAGCCTCATATATGAGACAAAACGGAACTGTAGATGTCAAGAGGTAGATCGAGGAAGAGGGGAGACGCATGAGACCTCAGCTTCGCCTGGATAACACGTTCCAAACGAACTGCAACATCTCGGAGTCGGTGAGTGTGGACTGGCGGCTGGCAGGTAATCCTGTATCACTGAAGCTGGCAGGTGATGCTCGGGCTCCCAGGTCGACTCCCACGTCTGGTACCTCAGCCACTGGACGAGATACGCGTAACCCTGAAATGAAATAGTTTTATAAAATATCTGCTTTCAAATCATCTCAAATCATTATATAAATATTGCAAGATTTACCCCAACTTCTAAACGCAAGGCATAACTAATGTCAGTCTGCATTACTGGCTGATTTAAGCCTTGCGGTATTTCCCTCGCTTTGGTGTGCCTAGATAGTTAATCGCTGCACCATAAATGCATAGTGGTCCTGGATTTTCTAAGCACAGATATATTAAGGAAATACTGCAAGGCCTAAGTCAGCCAGTAATGGAGACTGGCAAGAGTTATGCTTTGCATTGGGAAGTTGAATTTACCCCATAAATACATTAAAATGGGATCATTTCTCCTTTGAGAATAATCTTATCATATCTTTTATCAATCAATATTTGTGTTTATGCAACTGTTATGCTGTATATACCGAAATGGACAGTAGAAATCCTGTTTAGCATGGTATATTTATTTCTATTTGAATTGTAACTTAAATGATTGTAATGCATTTTAGTTGTAGAGATGTAGTAAAACCAAGTTCAATGGAGTTCTAAAGAGACGTTACTTTAGAAGCTTTAACACCTTTATACCACTCAATTATCAATATCCGTAGAAAACAGTGTGTTGTGAGAAACATTAAAAATCAAATAACCTTTGTATACTAATAAAAAAAGGTAGAGGTATTATGGTTGTGTGAAATAGTTAATGTTTTATGGTTAACAAAATTATATGCTCTTCAACCTTATATAAATAAATTATGTCATAAAAACTTAAAGTTTCCAGTGAAGAGTTATCTCCCTTTGCCATTACTTTTCATGTGTTGTGAGAAACATTAAAAATCAAAGTGCCTTTGGATGCTAATAAAGAAAGGTAATGGTATTGTGGTTGTGTGAAATAGTTTATGTTTTATGGTAACAAAAATAACTGCTCTACAACCCTATATAGATTATGTAATAACAAATTTAATTTTCCAGTGAAGAGGTATCTCCCTTTGCCAATACTTTTCATAAATATTCAACTTCAGCATCAAATTACTAAGAAAAAAGGTCCGTGACATATATTTTTGTTCTTTATTGTTCTTCAGGGGTAAGTTTTCCTCAAGTTTGAATTATTTTTCATTTATTTTTATTCTTTAATAAATTGTTGTCGTTATTTCTGCAGAATTCATTATTGACATTGTATTTTATCACATAAGGTTAATGAAAAAGCAACATACTAATTGAAGAAATCACTTTTCTATTCTAATAACATTCTATTTATGAAAGAAAACAAAAACATAGCTCTGAATGATTATAATTATTTTTAAAAAGTGACTTTAACAAAATAAAACGAGTGCCGTTTTTTGCGACATTACCACAAGAAAACATTATTTTGCAGGTCCGTGACATGCATCTTTTCTTTTTGAATCTCGAATATCTTCAACCTGCATCATGCCAATTAACAGCATGTTTTCATTTATTTTGATTTTTGTTTGGGAACTCTTTAAGGAATTGGTAACAGTGTCTGTCATACGTACATTGTCTTTAATAAGAAATAAAATATCATTCTGTTATTGTCTGTTATGATACTTTTCGGTTTTGTCATTACTATATCTATTGTGGATAACGACACAGACAACCGCTCTGATACAATGCCACCATACATCATGTAACAATCGAGGTAAATGAAGACAATAAACAGACATGGATTGCTATAGTTTAATGAGTCATTTAACTAGTAGTATGCATTTAGATAGGGCGCCAAAATTCAGCTTCAGGTTTTGAAAGAAATCAAGTTATTGTCATTCGACAGTGGGTAAATACGCAAGGAGAGTGAGATGATTTGGTCGAAAGTCATGTATCAAAGAAAATTGAAATTTAATTGAACTCACTTATATGTTCCTTTAAACTCTTACATCACAATCTGTCGAAATTCAGCGACAACATATTTTGATTTAGGGGCAAAAAATAAAAATATGCTCAAAGAGTGTGTATAACATACATACATACATATATATCACAAAGTTGGTCCATGTTGCTCTTAATGATTTGTATTTACGGCGATTTTAAATAAGTTGTTTTGTTTGTGGATTTGTTTACCTAAGACCAATTAATGGTAGATGATATTATGAATAAAATATGTTTAAAACAAGAAAAAACTCACATTCAAACTATTTGTTCACGGTGTACTTTCGTCAGTTGTACAAAACCAAATATCTATTTATAATGACAAACTAATAAATTACTTTTTTCTTTTCTGTACTGTACATAAAACTGTGTTTTAAAGACCCGGGTTGATGTTATGTTAACTTGAGTCTCTGCTTAATGCAAATAAAATTATATACCATAGAACAAAATCTTAATGAATAGGTTATGTAATTATTGTTATCTAAAAAGCAGATAGTGCTGTGCGTATCTTCATCCATAGTTCTGTGGTTTCTAGTTTATTCATTTAAGAAACGGATTGGGTTCAAGTATTGCACGTTATTGAAGCCCTCTCCATATAGGAAACAAATATTGGACAAGACTAAAGTACATAACCCATGCAGTAGATGGTTACAATGTATATGTAAAAGGAAAGACTATTTTAGTGTCCATATATGTAATTTAAAGCCTTAACACATTAGAAATAGTATTGTTACATATACATGTATATGCTATTAGGGGTGTAACAATACATCGAACTATCGATGCATTGCAATAGTTGGTTTGGCAATAGTACTATATCGATAGTATATACAAAAACACTATCGCTATCTCAATAGTAAGGTTGACTATCGATTATATCGAAACTATTAAATTTCCCTTAATTATGAATGATTTCCACAAGCCTCACTGCATTTAATTCAAGATTTTTAAGTTTATAATGTCAAAAGGGAAGAACTAGGGATAGGAAATAGCAAAATGACAAAAAGTCTTTTCTGATTTTGGTTCCATAGTCCTTACATCAATTAAACATTTCTACTTAAACCTATAAGAAATCTAGCTGATTATTGCGGATTTGTACAAAAAAACCTATCGCAATAGTTATTGCAATAGTGATTTACGATAGTCTATCGCTATCGCAATAGTAAGTGACAATAAACTATCGCTATCGCAATAGTCTCTTTGGGTCAATAGTCACCCCTATATGTTATACACACTCGTTGAAAAGACCTATTTATTGAACACTCCCTTTGGAGAGAAGTTATATGGCCACTATGTTATCACATCTTGGATATGGCCGTGTATTGTTTACATTGTAAATAAACACCGATTTCCCAGGACCGCTAATTGTCCTACCAGCTGAGCAACGGCTGTGTAAAATATTCAGCAACCATAACATTATCTCTATATATATGTCTGATTTCTACTGCGGGGTGATATGTACAGGAAGTATCGGATAAAGTGTGTTCAGACAGATATTTTATTAACGGCGACAGGTGTGATTATGTTTGAAGTCTCATGCAATTTTAATGGACACATGACCGAGTGCGAAATCAGCTCCACTGGAAGCGCTAGTTAAAGGACCGGACACATGTACATGATTCAATACATTAAGCCGACGACAAAACGTGTGTGTAATACAGTAACAGGTGTTTCTAATTCATTTAATAAAAGTTTGCTTCTAACGATTTGTAAAAACCGTTTCAAAGGAGACGTCAAAGGAGAAACACTTACTCATATCGATGTAATTAACACTCGGGATCGTTAATATTGTATAATGAAGCTTTGCAGAAAAAATCTTATTTTTAATCGATTTAGTTATTTTTCAATATCTTCAATAGATGGGTCTTTTAATGATTTTACTTAATACTAATATAAAATATAATACGGATTTGAACAGAAACGCAAAATGATATTGCGTGAAAAAGCTGCGGGCCAGCAACCATGCAGTGTATTTCCTATAAGACAGAGAATTCAAGTCATAGTACTTGTTAAGAACGTTTATATGCAAACTTTTATTCTGGCATGTATTTAGAATTATAAATATGATGCTTCGTAACAATAACAAGTCACTTAGTACATCATTTTTATTTTCTCTGTAACGAAATATAATGTGAGTTACATTTGGTTCTAAATTCATCCAAACTTTAACTTGAATCCATTCATACGGGTAAAACCACAAGCTTATCACATGTAGGCAGTCAAATAAAAGATGGTTTGCATTGCGTATAAAAGCGTTGCATTATATACATAAATGGGTAGGTTGTGCTTTGTAAATGCACGCATTTTTATTGGTTTTAAGTATGCTATTAATTGTAATTTACTGAAACCATCTTACTGTACAGCTAACAGTACAATAAATGGCATATATATTCTGAATCTCCGTCCTTCTTTATGTATATTTGGCCATGTATCATTTTCCATTTCCTTTGAGTATTTATCAGTTGAATCATTAGGTTTCGTGAACAGTTTATTTGGTGTTATGAATTAAACTTTTCAGGAATGAATGGCGTAGACTGATGTTATTCAATATGTTGTTTACAGTGAATTAAACCGTTCTTTATATATTTACAAAATTCGATGAAATTAAGAAATGAACCTTACTCTTTCAGAAACTATTTCAGAAGCTCTTTAATCATGTTAATATATTAAACATTCGACGTTATAAAGCACAATAAGTTTCACTTTACTTTATCTCGTTTACCTCTCCATCGAAAGATACATTTCTGTTGTAATTTATGTTTGAAACATTGACATTCAGACGACATGAATATCGATAATATTGTCGTAAAATAATGTCATTTCACAAAGATACTCTACATTTGTCCACTCTCAATCTGACATCCCAAAATAGCTTCGTTATAGAATTACTTTCTTGTTGTATCACTAGATTTTCTTATATATAACATTGTTTGAAGACGAATGAAAATAGACAACTTCATTCGAAAAAGTGTCCATGAATGATTACCCGTTTCTTTGAATAGTAACATTATTTTAAAGGATATATTTCGAGATTTACTATTTACTGAAATGCAGAAGAGGATAAAGAAGCGCCACGTGGTTAAAATCTCTGACTCATGCATGTAGCCTAATAAGCCTGCATGGATGCCCTCCCTTGAATTTCCGCTTCACTGACCCCGAATACGCTAATTAGTGCGCTCGGGCCGATGGAACAAATAGTTGGACATGATAATTGTGCTGAAATGGTTGATGTATATGTGTGCTGCAATGGTTGATGTATAAGTGTGCTGCAATGGTTCATGTATATGTTTACTGCATAAGTTGATGTTTATGTGTGCTGCAATGGCTGATGTATATGTGTGCTGTATAGGTTGATGTATATGAGTGCTGTTTGTGTTGTTGTATATGTGTGCTGCATAGTTTGAAGTATTTGTGTGCTGTTTAGTTTGATGTATATGTGTGCTGTATAGGTTGATGTATTTGTGTGCTGTATAGGTTGATGTATGTGTGTGCTGCAATGGTTGATGTATGTGTGTGCTGCAATGGTTGATGTATATGTGTGCTGTATAGGTTGATGTATTTGTGTGCTGTATAGGTTGATGTACGTGTGTGCTGCAATGGTTGATGTATGTGTGTGCTGCAATGGTTGATGTATATGTGTGCTGCAATGGTTGATGTATATGTGTGCTGTACTGGTTGATGTATATGTGTGCTGCAATGGTTGATGTATATGTGTGCTGCAATGGTTGATGTATATGTGTGCTGCAATGGTTGATGTATTTGTGTGCTGTATAGGTTGATGTATGTGTGTGCTGCAATGGTTGATGTGTGTGTGCTGCAATGGTTGATGTATATGTGTGCTGCAATGGTTGATGTATTTGTGTGCTGTATAGGTTGATGTATGTGTGTGCTGCAATGGTTGATGTATGTGTGTGCTGCAATGGTTGATGTATATGTGTGCTGTATAGGTTGATGTATTTGTGTGCTGTATAGGTTGATGTACGTGTGTGCTGCAATGGTTGATGTATGTGTGTGCTGCAATGGTTGATGTATATGTGTGCTGCAATGGTTGATGTATATGTGTGCTGTACTGGTTGATGTATATGTGTGCTGCAATGGTTGATGTATATGTGTGCTGCAATGGTTGATGTATATGTGTGCTGCAATGGTTGATGTATTTGTGTGCTGTATAGGTTGATGTATGTGTGTGCTGCAATGGTTAAACGTTGATGTGTGTGTGCTGCAATGGTTGATGTATATGTGTGCTGCAATGGTTGATGTATTTGTGTGCTGTATAGGTTGATGTATGTGTGTGCTGCAATTGTTGATGTATGTGTGTGCTGTAATGGTCGATGTATATGTGTGCTGCAATGGTTGATGTATATGTGTGCTGCAATGGTTGATGTATATGTGTGCTGCAATGGTTGATGTATATGTGTGCTGCAATGGTTGATGTATTTGTGTGCTGTATAGGTTGATGTATGTGTGTGCTGCAATGGTTGATGTATGTGTGTGCTGCAATGGTTGATGTATATGTGTGCTGCAATGGTTGATGTATATGTGTGCTGCAATGGTTGATGTATATGTGTGCTGCAATGGTTGACGTATGTGTGTGCTGCAATGGTTGATGTATGTGTTTATTGCATTAGTCGATGTATATGTGCGCTGCTATGGTTGATGTATATATGTGTACTTGATGGGTTGATGTATATGTGTGCTGCAATGGTTGATGTATATGTGTGCTGAAATGGTTGATGTATATGTGTGCTGTATAGGTTGATGTATATATGTATACTGGATGGGTTGATGTATATGTGTACTGGATGGGTTGATGTATATGTGTGCTGCAATGGTTGATGTATATGTGTGCTGTATAGGTTGATGTATATGTGTGCTGCAATGGTTAGTGTATATGTGTGCTGAAATGGTTGATGTATATGTGTGCTGTATAGGTTGATGTATATGTGTACTGCAATGGTTGATGTATATGTGTGCTGTATAGGTTGATGTATATGTGTACTGGATGGGTTGATGTATATGTGTACTGGATGGGTTGATGTATATGTTTGCTGCAATGGTTGATGTATATGTGTGCTGTATAGGTTGATGTATATGTGTCCTGCAATGGTTGATGTATAAGTGTCCTGCAATGGTTGTTGTATGTGTGTGCTGTATAGGTTGATGTATATGTGTCCTGCAATGGTTGATGTATATGTGTGCTGTATAGGTTGATGTATAAGTGTCCTGCAATGGTTGATGTATGTGTGTGCTGTATAGGTTGATGTATAAGTGTCCTGCAATGGTTGATGTATGTGTGTGCTGTATAGGTTGATGTATATGTGTCCTGCAATGGTTGATGTATGTGTGTGCTGTATAGGTTGATGTATATGTGTCCTGCAATGGTTGACGTATGTGTGTGCTGTATAGGTTGATGTATATGTGTCCTGCAATGGTTGATGTATGTGTGTGCTGTATAGGTTGATGTATATGTGTCCTGCAATGGTTGATGTATGTGTGTGCTGTATAGGTTGATGTATATGTGTCCTGCAATGGTTGATGTATGTGTGTGCTGTATAGGTTGATGTATATGTGTACTGCAATGGTTGATGTATATGTGTGCTGTATAGGTTGATGTATATGTGTACTGGATGGGTTGATGTATATGTGTACTGGATGGGTTGATGTATATGTTTGCTGCAATGGTTGATGTATATGTGTGCTGTATAGGTTGATGTATATGTGTACTGCAATGGTTGATGTATATGTGTGCTGTATAGGTTGATGTATATGTGTCCTGCAATGGTTGATGTATGTGTGTGCTGTATAGGTTGATGTATATGTGTACTGCAATGGTTGATGTATATGTGTGCTGTATAGGTTGATGTATATGTGTACTGGATGGGTTGATGTATATGTGTACTGGATGGGTTGATGTATATGTTTGCTGCAATGGTTGATGTATATGTGTGCTGTATAGGTTGATGTATATGTGTCCTGCAATGGTTGATGTATATGTGTGCTGTATAGGTTGATGTATATGTGTACTGCAATGGTTGATGTATATGTGTGCTGTATAGGTTGATGTATATGTGTACTGGATGGGTTGATGTATATGTGTACTGGATGGGTTGATGTATATGTTTGCTGCAATGGTTGATGTATATGTGTGCTGTATAGGTTGATGTATATGTGTCCTGCAATGGTTGATGTATAAGTGTCCTGCAATGGTTGTTGTATGTGTGTGCTGTATAGGTTGATGTATATGTGTCCTGCAATGGTTGATGTATATGTGTGCTGTATAGGTTGATGTATAAGTGTCCTGCAATGGTTGATGTATGTGTGTGCTGTATAGGTTGATGTATAAGTGTCCTGCAATGGTTGATGTATGTGTGTGCTGTATAGGTTGATGTATATGTGTCCTGCAATGGTTGATGTATGTGTGTGCTGTATAGGTTGATGTATATGTGTCCTGCAATGGTTGATGTATGTGTGTGCTGTATAGGTTGATGTATATGTGTCCTGCAATGGTTGATGTATGTGTGTGCTGTATAGGTTGATGTATATGTGTCCTGCAATGGTTGATGTATGTGTGTGCTGTATAGGTTGATGTATATGTGTCCTGCAATGGTTGATGTATGTGTGTGCTGTATAGGTTGATGTATAAGTGTCCTGCAATGGTTGTTGTATGTGTGTGCTGTATAGGTTGATGTATAAGTGTGCTGTATAGGTTGATGTATAAGTGTCCTGCAATGGTTGTTGTATGTGTGTGCTGTATAGGTTGATGTATAAGTGTGCTGCAATGGTTGTTGTATGTGTGTGCTGTATAGGTTGATGTATAAGTGTGCTGCAATGGTTGATGTATGTGTGTGCTGTATAGGTTGATGTATAAGTGTCCTGCAATGGTTGATGTTTATGTGTGCTGCGAAGTGTGATGTATATGTGTGCTGCAATGGTTGATGTATATGTGTGCTGTATAGGTTGATGTATATGTGTACTGGATGGGTTGATGTATATGTGTGCTGCAATGGTTGATGTATATGTGTGCTGTATAGGTTGATGTATAAGTGTCCTTCAATGGTTGATGTATGTGTGTGCTGTATAGGTTGATGTATATGTGTGCTGCAATGGTTGTTGTATATGTGTGCTGCAATGGTTGATGTATATGTGTGCTGTATAGGTTGATGTATATGTGTCCTGCAATGGTTGATGTATGTGTGTCCTGCAATGGTTGGTGTATATGTGTACTGGATGGGTTGATGTATATGTTTGCTGCAATGGTTGATGTATATGTGTTCTGTATAGGTTGATGTATATGTGTCCTGCAATGGTTGATGTATGTGTGTCCTGCAATGGTTGATGTATATGTGTACTGGATGGGTTGTTGTATGTGTGTGCTGCAATGGTTGATGTATATGTGTGCTGTATAGGTTGATGTATAAGTGTCCTGCAATGGTTGATGTATGTGTGTGCTGTATAGGTTGATGTATAAGTGTGCTGCAATGGTTGATGTATATGTGTGCTGTATAGGTTGATGTATATGTGTCCTGCAATGGTTAATGTATATGTGTGCTGTATAGGTTGATGTATAAGTGTCCTGCAATGGTTGTTGTATGTGTGTGCTGTATAGGTTGATGTATATGTGTCCTGCAATGGTTGATGTATGTGTGTGCTGTATAGGTTGATGTATAAGTGTCCTGCAATGGTTGATGTATGTGTGTGCTGTACAGGTTGATGTATAAGTGTCCTGCAATGGTTGATGTATGTGTGTGCTGTATAGGTTGATGTATAAGTGTCCTGCAATGGTTGATGTATGTGTGTGCTGTATAGGTTGATGTATAAGTGTCCTGCAATGGTTGTTGTATGTGTGTGCTGTATAGGTTGATGTATATGTGTCCTGCAATGGTTGATGTATATGTGTGCTGTATAGGTTGATGTATAAGTGTCCTGCAATGGTTGATGTATGTGTGTGCTGTATAGGTTGATGTATAAGTGTCCTGCAATGGTTGATGTATATGTGTGCTGTATAGGTTGATGTATAAGTGTCCTGCAATGGTTGATGTATGTGTGTGCTGTATAGGTTGATGTATAAGTGTGCTGCAATGGTTGATGTATATGTGTGCTGTATAGGTTGATGTATATGTGTCCTGCAATGGTTGATGTATATGTGTGCTGTATAGGTTGATGTATAAGTGTCCTGCAATGGTTGTTGTATGTGTGTGCTGTATAGGTTGATGTATATGTGTCCTGCAATGGTTGTTGTATATGTGTGCTGTATAGGTTGATGTATAAGTGTCCTGCAATGGTTGATGTATATGTGTGCTGTATAGGTTGATGTATAAGTGTGCTGCAATGGTTGATGTATGTGTGTGCTGTATAGGTTGATGTATATGTGTCCTGCAATGGTTGTTGTATATGTGTGCTGTATAGGTTGATGTATAAGTGTCCTGCAATGGTTGATGTATATGTGTGCTGTATAGGTTGATGTATAAGTGTGCTGCAATGGTTGATGTATGTGTGTGCTGTATAGGTTGATGTATATGTGTCCTGCAATGGTTGATGTTTATGTGTGCTGCAATGGTTGATGTATATGTGTGCTGTATAGGTTGATGTATAAGTGTCCTGCAATGGTTGTTGTATGTGTGTGCTGTATAGGTTGATGTATAAGTGTGCTGCAATGGTTGATGTATGTGTGTGCTGCAATGGTTGTTGTATGTGTGTGCTGTATAGGTTGATGTATATGTGTCCTGCAATGGTTGTTGTATATGTGTGCTGTATAGGTTGATGTATAAGTGTCCTGCAATGGTTGTTGTATGTGTGTGCTGTATAGGTTGATGTATATGTGTCCTGCAATGGTTGTTGTATATGTGTGCTGTATAGGTTGATGTATAAGTGTCCTGCAATGGTTGATGTATATGTGTGCTGTATAGGTTGATGTATAAGTGTGCTGCAATGGTTGATGTATGTGTGTGCTGTATAGGTTGATGTATATGTGTCCTGCAATGGTTGATGTTTATGTGTGCTGCAATGGTTGATGTATATGTGTGCTGTATAGGTTGATGTATATGTGTCCTGCAATGGTTGATGTATGTGTGTGCTGTATAGGTTGATGTATATGTGTCCTGCAATGGTTGATGTATGTGTGTGCTGTATAGGTTGATGTATATGTGTCCTGCAATGGTTGATGTATGTGTGTGCTGTATAGGTTGATGTATATGTGTCCTGCAATGGTTGATGTATGTGTGTGCTGTATAGGTTGATGTATAAGTGTCCTGCAATGGTTGATGTATGTGTGTGCTGTATAGGTTGATGTATAAGTGTCCTGCAATGGTTGTTGTATGTGTGTGCTGTATAGGTTGATGTATATGTGTCCTGCAATGGTTGTTGTATGTGTGTGCTGTATAGGTTGATGTATAAGTGTGCTGCAATGGTTGTTGTATATGTGTGCTGTATAGGTCGATGTATAAGTGTCCTGCAATGGTTGATGTATGTGTGTGCTGTATAGGTTGATGTATAAGTGTCCTGCAATGGTTGTTGTATGTGTGTGCTGTATAGGTTGATGTATATGTGTCCTGCAATGGTTGATGTATGTGTGTGCTGCAATGGTTGTTGTATGTGTGTGCTGTATAGGTTGATGTATAAGTGTGCTGCAATGGTTGATGTTTATGTGTGCTGCAATGGTTGATGTATATGTGTGCTGCAATGGTTGATGTATATGTGTGCTGTATAGGTTGATGTATAAGTGTCCTGCAATGGTTGTTGTATGTGTGTGCTGTATAGGTTGATGTATAAGTGTGCTGCAATGGTTGATGTTTATGTGTGCTGCAATGGTTGATGTATATGTGTGCTGTATAGGTTGATGTATAAGTGTCCTGCAATGGTTGTTGTATGTGTGTGCTGTATAGGTTGATGTATATGTGTGCTGCAATGGTTGATGTATATGTGTGCTGTATAGGTTGATGTATAAGTGTCCTGCAATGGTTGATGTATGTGTGTGCTGTATAGGTTGATGTATAAGTGTCCTGCAATGGTTGATGTTTATGTGTGCTGCGAAGTGTGATGTATATGTGTGCTGCAATGGTTGATGTATATGTGTGCTGTATAGGTTGATGTATATGTGTACTGGATGGGTTGATGTATATGTGTGCTGCAATGGTTGATGTATATGTGTGCTGTATAGGTTGATGTATAAGTGTCCTTCAATGGTTGATGTATGTGTGTGCTGTACAGGTTGATGTATATGTGTGCTGCAATGGTTGTTGTATATGTGTGCTGCAATGGTTGATGTATATGTGTGCTGTATAGGTTGATGTATATGTGTCCTACAATGGTTGATGTATGTGTGTCCTGCAATGGTTGGTGTATATGTGTACTGGATGGGTTGATGTTTATGTGTGCTGAAATGGTTGATGTATATGTGTGCTGTATAGGTTGATGTATATGTGTACTGGATGGGTTGATGTATATGTGTGCTATATAGGTTGATGTATGTGTGTGCTGCAATGGTTGATGTATATGTGTGCTGCAATGGTCGATGTATATGTGTGCTGTATAGGTAATAATAATAATAATAATAATGATGAGTTTTACGTCAAGTATCCATCTCATCCGAGTTGCTCACCGACATCATTACCCTGACGGATTGTACTTTTTGAAAGCTGCTTGCCTTCGCTGAGAGTCCATTTCGGACAGTACATCCGCATAACCAGGTACCCGTTGTACAGCTGGGTGGACTGAGTGCAATGTGGATGAATATACGACCAAAGTCACAAATCTTTTGTGTCTCCACCGGGATTCGAACCCGGGTCGTTGGCGTGAGAGGCAGATACGCTAACCACTACACCACCGTGCTCCACGTGATGTTTATGTGTACTGGATGGGTTGATGTATATGTGTACTGGATGGGTTGATGTATATGTGTGCTTCAATGGTTGATGTATATGTGTGCTTCAATGGTTGATGTATATGTGTGCTGTGTGCTACATGTGTTGTGTATGTGTGCTTCAATGGTTGATGTATATGTGTGCTGCAATGGTTGATGTATTTGTGTGCTGTGTGCTACATGTGTTGTGTATGTGTGCTGCATTGGTTGATGTGTATGTGTGCTGCATAGGTAGATGTACATGTATATGTGTGCTGCATAGGTAGATGTATATGTTTGCTGCATTGGATGATGTATATGTGTGCTGCAATGGTTGATGTATATGTGTGCTGCAATGGTTGATGTATATGTGTGCTGTATAGGTTGATGTATATGTGTACTGGATGGGTTGATGTATATGTGTGTATGTGTGCTGCAATGGTTGATGTATAAGTGTGCTGCAATGGTTCATGTATGTGTTTACTGCATAAGTTGATTTTTATGTGTGCTGCAATGGTTGATGTTTATGTGTGCTGCGAAGTTTGATGTATATGTGTACTGGATAGGTTGATGTTTATGTGTGCTGCAATGGTTGATGTATGTTTGTACTGGATGGGTTGATGTTTATGTGTGCTGCAATAGTTGATGTATTTGTGTGCTGTATAGGTTGATCTATATGTGTGCTACATGTGTTGTGTATGTGTGCTGCATTGGTTGATGTGTATGTGTGCTGCATAGGTAGATGTATATGTGTGCTGCATAGGTTGATGTATATCTTTGCTGCATTGGATGATGTATATGTGTGCTGCATTGGTTGATGTATATGTCTGCTGATGTTGGGATTGCTACAAATGTATGATGGTGTATGTGTGCTTCTATTTAAGATTGATAGGTTAGAAACTTAGAGTGCCTTGAGGGTTAATGTGTCTGACTACCGGTATTGAGTTTATGTCTTTATGAGGTATTGTCGTTGAAAAGTTTGAGTGTTTGAGTACTGGTTTACAATGATCCAGTCGACGCTATTGGCTGAAATATTAGGGTAACAGACTCTAAGGGAAACGAGCTTAATCTTAAGGAGAGATGGGACGATTAAATCAAATATTTTAGAATTCGTTTATTTTTTCAAATTAGCAAGTTTATTATGTCTTTTATCCAAAAATGTAAGAAGATTTGGGGGTCACCGAACGATTTAAAGAGTTATGGGCATTAATAATAATACACCCGTCTGCAAATTACGTCATTTTTGCCTGATTTTGGTGTATTTAAATAAACTCCGAATGTATAACAAATCTATATTTGAAAATTAATGACGCTGGAAAGAGAAACAAAATTAAATTAAGCACTTTTTAATTAAAAACAGTATTACTATCATCGTATTTCGCATGTTCAGCAGGATTTGTCACTAACACACATATTTTAGATATTGCTATAACTTTAATATGATGTGCGCAGTTAACTGAAAAAACGAATTCAGAAATAATAGGGGGTCACCGACCGTTTTTCATCACTTTAACTTCATTTTTTAAATTACCTACATAAATGTAAAAACCTGACGTCACGGCAGTTTTGATGATTTCGAGTGTAAATTTGATGGTCTACCACGTAATCATTATTGAACATATTATCAATCTAAGAGTGCCCGGTGAAAGAGTAACTATCAGTTGATTATACCAGGCTATTTAAATTCGTTACTAACTTGAGATACGCATGTAATTCGAAAAACACACTTAGTAACATATTTACCGCGAATATAGGTGACGGTAACGTTATGCGGCATGTCGTAAAATGACCGTTATAAAGGCGTTACGGTAAATTTAAGCGCTCCCCGTTAGTGTACGGATAAGCCTATGCCCAAAACAACGTAATCCATATATTTTGAGACTCATTCACTCATTGTTGTCGCAAAATGTTGCCGTAAGCGAGTTCGATTTCTGGGTCCCATCTCTCCTTAACATGACACTAGCTGTATATTTCGGCTATGGTTGATGTGGAAAATGTATGTAGACTGACATTATGTAATTATATATATATATATAAATATAAATATCAAAAATAAATAATACATTTAGAATCCATAAACTGGCAATGTACCATTACTCATGCTGTGTTGTCCTATTGAATTAGCGGCGAACAGAGCGATCGATCCATTCAAGCTCGATCATTCTGTAATGAACAATGTTTTGACCGAGGAACACATCCTTCGCTTATGGTTAACCATAACATCTTCAGCCTAACAACAACATGTGATTATTACCAGCAATTATTAAAATGATAACTCTTTATCTTTGAGTGTATTTCTGCCATTTTAGGTGGGAATTTGCTTTAAAAAAATAATGGTTTCGGATTCAATAATGATCTAAGATCATTTTTTTTTTTTTGAATGTTTGTATATTAAGGCTGTAGGTAAATTCGTAGACTTAAATTTCCGCGTTCCCATATGTATAGGCTTTCCTGGGAAAATAAAAAACATTCGACAAACCATCTTCAGTGTGTAGCTATTAGTTAAGTTCTCTTTTTTAAATAATCCACACATAATTCGTTTTTGCAATTGGTTTAATTATCAGCAACATATCTACAAAATACAGAAGGCAGACATGCTGTATTTCCAAAATATGCTGGTCTGAATTAATACTTACAATAATAACAATTTATTATAATCAAATATAATTAACTTAAGAATGTATCATCATATTTCATACCATTTCAATTTCAAAATATGAAAGCAAATTCCTGTCTTCAATATGTCCCTGCTATACCACCATATTAATAACTGTTTCAATGGTATCACGTTTATTGAGCCCGGAGTTTCGTACATTTATCTGAAAAATATTCTAAATATGTCATTAAAATTGTTTACAAGTTATGCGAAAAGAGTTATATTGATAACGTGCAAACGTATTGCATCCCTGTATATAAATGAATAATGTTTATTTTGATAGAAGAATATTTCTGAAAAAATGTGTTTAATTTTAGATCAATGTCACAGGCAAAAGGACAGTTTAAAGAGCCATCACGGATGTTAGTGTTTCAAATTTTTGGAAAATATACTTTTAACGTCATTCGCCAGAGAAAACTTTTATCTACAACATGGCATATGTTAAATAATTTTCATATCAAGACAATGTATTGCAATTTGGTTTCAAAGAGAAGTATCACTTCGACTAGCGCGCTACGGGTATCTGACGTATATAAACAGAGTCCCCTTTTTTGCGTAATACGTACTACACAAACAGCAAGCGCTTCCGAAGCGCGAAGCATTGATGCTGAATGCTTATTGTTATTGGCGTGTTTTTAAAAAAATTATTATTATTCCACGAATTTTGTGGCCAATCTACAGCAAAAACGGCTGCAGCTTATTCCACCAAACTTTCTAGTCTGGTAGCCCTTACTATGAACTTGTCAATCGAAGCTTTTGGGCCCAATCGTTTAACCCATTAAAGGTCCAATTCGAATCCAAATTTCAATTTTTAACATGGGAAAAATTTTCAAAATGCACTTAGAGACTTTTTTAAAAGATGCGCATTGACAATCCGAGCAAAAAAAGTAAATCGCGGTGAAATTGTAAGTCACGTGGTTTAGCCGCCATCTTGGATTTTTAAACTTTTTCAAAATTTCTGACCCCATGTACCTTTGTGGAAACACCACTCCGAAGATATTAGCACCTAAGAGCTACAATGTTATTTACATATACATGTAGCTGAACGATTGGGGAATAACAAATTTTGTTCTTTTTTTTTAGTAAATTCCTAATACTTTTTTCACAGGGACCTGTCAAATCAAGCAAATTTTGAAAACCACGAACTTTCAGCGGCGATAATTAATTATAAAAAACCTACCCATTGAATTAAAAAAACATTTCAGGAGAGTAAGACAGGACTATGGTCTTTATGAATCAATAATAAAATCGCTCGCATACATTCATTTCCGGTCACACAAAAAGAAAAACTCTAACATAGGGAAAGTTTGTTAAATGCACTTAGAGACTGGAACGATGCGCAAGAACAATACAATCAAAAAGTAAATCATGACGAATTAGGTCACGCGGTTTAGCCGCCATTCTAATTTTCTTTAAAAATGTCTAATTTTGACATGTTAAACTTCAAATAAAATGTCCAGATAATCCCAGTGACATACTAGAGACTCGCAACTTGATTTAAAAGATGCTTAATAACTAGACAAGCAACACATGTTACCATTGCGAAGTCGTAGGTCACGTGGTTTCGACACCATAATTGAATTTTAACGTTTTCAAATGTTTTGATCCTGTGCATTTTTGCGGAAACACCACGCTGAAGATTATTGCATCTGAGAGCTGAAACTTAGATTTATAAGCAGCTGAAGCATTGGGGAACAACAAGTTTCATATCTTATTAGCGAAATCCTATTAATTTTTTTCCCAATTACCTTTCAAAGTATGATAACTTTGAATATTTACCTAAGTTCTTAAAACAATCTAATTTTCTTATTTCTCCAAAGATATACACTTTACTGAACAAAAAGTCATACCAGTTCGAGTTAAAATTTATTCTACGCGTAATGTGAGTTAAAAGCTGTTCGAAATTCGTATGATATTTATACAATAGTCGATTTAGAAGATTTTTGCAAGTGTAAAGAATCATGCTAAGACACGAATAACCGGACACTGTCTGCTTCATCGTGGCCTTACTGGAAATCTTTAAAATTCTCATTTCTCCAAAGATACACATGTTATTAAGCTGTAAGTCATACCAGTTCGACTGGAAATGTATTCTACGCGAACTGAGATATACATACTGGAAGGAATTCATATTATATTCACACACTAGTTGAATTAGGTAATTTTCAAGTGTAAAAACACATGCTTAAACTCGAATAACAGTATTGACAATGTCTGGTTCATCGTGGTCTTTCTGGAAATCTTTAAAATTCTTATTTCTCCACATATATACATGTTACTATGTGCTAAATTATACCAGTGCGAGTTAAAAGCTATTCCGTGCGAACTGAGAAATACATCCTAGAACAAACTCAAACGTTATTTACACTGTAGTCGATATAGATGCATCAAATCCAAACTCAAGCTCAGAAAGCGGCTCCTACCTTTTCAATTTAGCTAACCCTGACGTCAGAAATACGGCTCGAAACATCAAATTGGTGGATTTGGATCCGCTTTAGGAGGTTTGTTTGTTACACGTCGGTTTACTGCCGTGTGCCCTTCGCCACACCCAAACGCATGAAACCTAAACCTCCCATCCCCCATCTGCACCCCTAATCACCTCCACACCCAAACCTAAGCCCCAAACCTCATCGCGGTAATTACCGTCGCAACTATCTCGCGCAATTTAACCATCACGCGTATGCACGGCTTACTCCCCAAAGCAAAACTCATAATCTCTCCATTTCTCAATTTAACCAAATATTAAAACAATATAAATAAATAACTTTTCCACCACCCTAAGTAATATTTCCCTAAATCAATAATGCAGCACCAAATAAATATCACCCTTATATTCCATTGCTTCTATTTCATCATTTTTTCATTCATGCAAATTATACAATGGAATGCTAATGGCCTTTCGGCACATGGCCATGAGCTTAAAGCCTCAATTGAACTTAAACACCTAAATCCCAATATTATTACCATTCAGGAAACCCATTTCCGCCCTAGGTCTAACTTTAACATTCCAGGATATAATTTAGTAAGGCTAGACCGGCCCAAATCCAATCCCGGTTGCTCCTTTGGAGGCCTAGCTATCTTTATCCAGGAACAATTAAATTTCAATAAACTTAATATTACCTTAAATTCATTAGAGGCTCAGGCCGTAACTATTATCCACCAAAATTATAGGGTAAATATTTACAATATCTACAATAAACCAGCTTTGGCAATTAAACCAGAGGACCTTTATTATATCTTAATTATTCTCCTGGTCGTTCCATGTACTTGGGCGATTGCAATTGCCACCACCCGAATTGGGGAGTAAAAGATATCCATCAAAATTATAAGGTAAATATTTACAATATCTACAATAAACCTAGTTTGGCAATTCAAATAGAGGACCTTCAGTTGATGCATCTATATTGATTGTTAACAATCACTACCCCAGACATCGCTATAAATACAGAGTGGCAGGTATCTGATGATCCGTGGGGAAGTGACCATTTTCCTATATTTATTACCCTAAACAACTTCCTACCAACAAATAACTCAAACATTCCAGATTCTCCCCCCAAACCCTAAATTTCACTACAACAAGGCTGACTGGGATAAATTTAATGCACTTTGCAATCAACTAGACCCAGTAGACCTTAAAAATAAAGACCCCGAAACCTTTTCCAATAACTTCACTAACGCTATTAGTGAGTGAGTGAGTTATTGTTTAACGCCGCTTCGGCAATATTGCAGCCATTAGCGGCGAGTATAACGCTATAATAAATGCTGCAAAACAATCTATCCCCTTTTCTGCCCCCAAAATTACCAAAACCTCAGTTCCCTGGTGGACTGAGGAAATTAAAGTTGCATGCAAACAGCGTAAAGCGCCCTTTAAAAAAGCAAAGCGCAACCTTTCAAAATTACCTTATGTTAGGCAAATGAAAAACAAAGTAAACCTACTCATAAAACACAACATTGGGAAAACTTCTGCGAGGAGTTGAATGGCAAAGCCAATTCCAGACAAGTCTGGAATAAACTCCGAGTCATTCGTGGCGGAAAATGCAGAAGCAAAATCCCACCAATAAATAACCTTAAAAAACCTAAAGATAAAGCTAATGCAATCGCATCACACTTTGCTACTGCAAGCAGCAACACTTATTACTCCCCGGAGTTGTTAAAACACAAAAACAACACCGCAAGCACCGCAAAACAACCCCCTGATAACAAACCAATCAACAAAGCATTCACAATGGAGGACGTTCAATTTGTATTAAATAATAGGAAAAAGGGAACAGCCCCAGGGCTTGACCTTACCTCCTACCAAATGATTAAGAAGCTACCCACCTCCACCCTTACTATCCTCCTAAAGTTACATAATACCATTTGGCAAGTAGGAAAGCTCCCCCCAACTGGAAGGAAGCTTTAGTAATACAAATACCTAAAGCCAATAAACCCCCCGGGGACCCCAACTCCTAGTCTCATCTCCCCTACCTCTAATTTATGTAAAGTAATGGAAGCCATGGTGAAACATCGCCTCCAAGCTCATCTCAACATAAACCCATTAAATAACGACAAAAGTGGTTTCACTCCTGGTCTTAATCAATCTTGTCCGCTTAGAGCAAGATATTGAAAAAGCATAAAACAAAAAACATTATACACTCGCAATCTTCCTGGATTGTTCCAAAGCTTTCGATATGGTGTGGAATAACAGCCTCATCCAAAAATTAACTAAAAAGGGCCTCTCAGACAACATGATTAATTACATCCAGGATTTCCTAAACAATAGGCAAATAACTGTCGAGGTCGAAAACAAAAAATCTGAAAACCACCCTTTGGAAAATGGCATCCCACAAGGCAGCATCATTAGCCCCACCTTATTCAATATCATAGTTGATGACCTTTTCGAATAGAACAGTAGAACGTTCTCCATTCAGCAGGGATTGGTGGACATTTCTGAGCAGAGTGACATCTAAATCATCCATACATCCATACAACCAGGTGTTTCTAACAGTAGGCATGGTGACATGTAGAAGGAAATGGGCACGTCGGGCTCAGGCATATGCATGACCACTTATCAGATGAATTACACTGTTTGGAGCAAAGAAAGTTGCCCATAAATCTTCAAACCCACTGCCTCCAACCACATATCCAATCGATCCCATATATGACATCAGTAAATGAATAGCTCCAAGGTGAATAATAATCTTGTTCAGCTTTGAAGATTTCACAATTTCAACTGCTCTCAAATACAGTAGTAGATCAAATGGCAAATGCATGTTTTTCGGCCAATTGTAGTGCAAAACACAGGTCAGAGTGGATGGTGTCGGGCCGGTAATGATCTTCATTTACAAAAAGCAAACTAGTGATATTACCCTTCTCGTGATTATCAACTTGGACTGCACACTACATTAAGCTGTAACAGAAGTGATAGTGAGTTCACCTCCAGTGGAAACCGTACCCGGGACCAGTAGCCCCGTAGGAAGCCAGTAGGAACACTTTCATCTCACCCTGCCACATAAACCCCCTCCACAAAGTGACTCGTCTTCGAGTCAAGCTTTTGCGAGTTAGCAAGCACCTCAGTTCGATGTACCCAGGGACAAAACTTCAAGGATGTTCCTTTTGAACCACTGAAGCAACTCCTGTTGAGTGTGCAATTTTCAAAACCCAATAATGGATACACTAATAACCCTATTAAACTATGCATTTGTGGATTCCATTTGAAGGGGGCTTTCATTTGATATATGATATATGACATGACATGATAAACTTAAAAATAAAAATAATCTAATAATTTACCGAAACGCCGGCGGCCATCTTGGAAATGGCGGCCATTTTGAAAAAGCCACCAGCTAGAATTTGCAGAACTTTGTGCCATTGATATAAGTAAGATATTTTTAAGGTCTTCAGAAAAAAATCAGCTTTCTTCTATTTTTTTCCGGGTTGTGTCCGTATCTTTTGACTAATGGTCCTGGCCTAAGAAGGGGATTGATTGTTTTGCAGCATTTATAATAGCATTAGCTATAGTGAAGTTATTGGAAACAATTTGAGGGTCTTTATTTTCAAGGTCTGCTGAGTTAAGTTGATTGCAAAGTGCATTAAATTTGTCCCAGGCAGCCTTGTTGTAGTGAAATTTAGGGTTTGTTTAGGGGGAGTTTGGAATGTTTGAATTATATGAAGGTAAGAAGTTATTAAGAGTTATAAATATTGGATAATGATCACTCCCCCACGGATCATCAGATACCTGCCACTCGGTATTTATAGCGATGCCCTGGGTGGTGATAGTTAAATCGATAGCGGACATCAGGTCCCTGTAGCTATCGTACCTTGTTGGAGAATTAGTATTATAAGATTGTTATTTATGACCCAATCGTCAGCTATTTTGCCGTTGGAATCGGCCTTATCTTTTACTCCCCAATTCGGGTGGTGGCAATTGCAATCGCCCAAGTACATGGAACGACCAGGAGAATAATTAAGATATAATAAAGGTCCTCTGGTTTAATTGCCAAAGCTGGTTTATTGTAGATATTGTAAATATTTATCCTATTCGTTTGGTGGATAATAGTTACGGCATGAGCCTCTAAAGAATTTAAGGTGATATTTAGTTTATTGTAATTTAATTGTTCCTGGATAAAAATAGCTAGGCCTCCCCTGTAAGGACCGGGATTGTTTTTGGCCGGTCTAGCCTTACTAAATTACAGTGCCGGACAAAAATCAGTCTGAAAGTGAAATTACTGCACTATTATCGCAACGAGAATGCAGTCGGCTCGCAGGAAAGTCCCGTGATTTCTGCGGCCCTATCGCGTGAATAGAGTGAGACAGTCGCAATACAGGTCGACTGAGTGGTTTAGTGGCTACCGGGAGGGTGGGGCTTACATGTACGCTCTCGTGATTAATGCGTCCAATGCTATTGCGGGCCATAAATGGACGTGTGCGTAGGATGGTATACTGATTGCGTGACTAATCTACAGATATAGTGGTATTTATCTTAATAACAAAGTTATTGTTGTTTATTTGTGGGTAACAAAAGTCATACATGTACGCATGTCCGATTCTGTAACAGGATGAGACAGTTTGTACTAAACTGATATTCTTATTCCCCGTTAATGTTAGGATGAACATAATTCGAGAGAGAAGCATTCTTGTATAAACACATGTAATTGTATTGTCGAAATGCACTTTATATAAAGTTTGAATATTGTCGTCCTCAAAATATTGTATTTAGAATTTTATTTAGCTACACAGGGTGTACACATTGTGTAATGTTTATTATTGTTATTGTTTAAGTTAACTGCTCGAATATGATAATAGACTGATAGTTTGTGTTAGTGTTTGTGTGGTTTGGGGAAGTTGTTGGTCGGTCGATGTGAGCACTGACATGTTGTGTGTATATGTATACGCGTGTACAAACGGGTATTCCCCTGAAGCCGGTTTGAACTCCGGTAAAATCCGTGTGTGGTGTATATTGTTTTGTCATTGCTTGTTGGTAAATTCAGAAATCAGTTCATTTTGATGACCAAGAAACGAAATGAGACTTTATATACAAGATGATGTAGTATACTGTAAATTTGAATTGTACATTTTTTAATTGAAGGGTCAATTCAATTATGACAAATGCATTTCAACGGTATTCACTGTCGATGATATAGTCATCAAACGTCTCAGAAACGATACTAATAAAAACCATAATAAACACAGTAAAAAAAGTTATGCACCCCCTTGATAGGGGTATGTTTCAGAGACCCATTATAGCAAAACTAAAGATCCCACAGGGGAAAAACGAATTTCAGGAACAAGTGTAATTAATTGTTTTATTCGTTGACATTTTTGTGTAATCTTCAGAGATTTCAAATGACCAAAAACAGGAAACAAAAATTGACTGGAAAATGGTGAAAAACACAGACTCGTAAATGTATTGTCATT
Source organism: Gibbula magus (assembly GCA_936450465.1). NCBI lineage: Eukaryota > Metazoa > Mollusca > Gastropoda > Trochida > Trochidae > Gibbula > Gibbula magus. The sequence goes on along the minus strand of OW388305.1, from coordinate 45,944,657 downwards.
TCAAGTTTGACGGCTGGACATGATGAAGAAATCATACTGAATAACCCGTGCCATTGTCTTTGGAACGATTTAGTGTCAATATCGTGTGCTGACACCGCGTGCCTGAAGCACTGCTGCCAGTCTTCTGGGCATACCCCTGACAAGGTTCTTTAATTCTTCCATGGGGATTTGCTGCCACTCATCGTGAAGTGCGGCCTCCAGTTGTCTTAGATTGTGTGGAGCAGGGTTCCTTCTCTGTAGACATCGACCAATCATTTCCCAGACATGCTCGATGGGATTCAAATCTGGAGACCATTCTGGCCAGGGAATACGAGAAACAGCATTGTTCTCCAGATGTTGAGTCACAGCTCGTGAACGATGAGGCCGAGCATTATCATCCATGAACAGGGGTCGAGTTGCAAGTCTGTGATCATCAAAATGGTCAATCACAACTGGATCCAAAACTTCTGCAATGTAGCGGGCGCCGGTAAGTGTGCCTTGTAGTGTCACCAAATCCAACTTGCAATCAAAAGAAAAGCAACTCCACACCATAACGGATCCTCCACCATATGGAACCCTTGGAAGAATGTTCCTTGGTGTGTATCGACTGTTCTTGACTCTCCAAACTCTGATTCGCCCGTCAACGGTATGGAGGAGGAAGCGACTTTCGTCTGACCAGTGGATACGTCTCCGTGACCTCAGGTTCCAACGCTGCCGGTCATCACACCACATCCTACGATCCCGTTTATGACGATTAGTAAGGTTTGGACGTCTGATAACACGTCGAGACCTTAAACCTGCGGTTCCTCACCGTCTGATTGCTGATACGTCTATAGGGTAGCCAGGCTTGTTTCAAGACGGTACTTGACGCAAACTGTTGACGTCGTTGATGACGCAATAGGTTCCTGTCCTCTTGCAATGTGGTAGCTCGGGGCCTTCCGGAACGTGGTCGATCGAGAACATGGTTAGTTTGGGCATGTTTCCTCACTAAACGACTGATGACCGAATAGTGGTAACCAGTTCTTCTCCAAATTTCCTTGTACGAGAAACCTGCTAAATGCTGTCCAATAATTTGCCATCTCGTAGCCTCGGAAAATCTCCTTCGTGGCATTGTTCTTGAATTTTGTGTATTGAACTGACATTGAAGCCGTAAAAGGCGTTTATTTAGCCATGGTAAGTCGAAGGGTGAAACTGCATTTTGCTGAAATCATGGGTTGCATGATATGCATGCCAATAGCTCCGTTCGTGAGAACCGTTCCATAACAGAAACCACACCAGTTCCCATCCAGAATACCATATTTGGCCTGTCTATCGAATTGAATAACATGATCATAAAATCAAAAATGGTATACAACTTTTAATTTGGGGGTACTTAACTTTTTTTACTGTGTATAGTATTTTATTATCGCAAGTCTTCAGCAATTCAAGTAGACTCAGCATATCATGATGAACATGGTCGAATACTTGAACCTTTCTGATAATTACCCGAGGTAAAAACAGCGCCTATACACATAATCAATGAACATCCATGTATAAGTAAATTTGCAATTGCCTCCATTTAAATGAATAAAACCGTAATATAATAGCGTACCGTCTCTGAAACTATCAATGTATATACGCTTGATCAGTGGTTGGCGCGTATTTAGAAAACAAACGCGCGACTAACTATGTTACGTAATCCGGTATACCATTTATTGCTTACGACTGAACGCCCTCTTTCAATACACAACCCGCTTTCAAAACACAACCGGTCCCTTGTTTTAAGCAGTTTGCTTATTCGTCTTCGTTGCGTCTCGCCAGGTTTATTGTCTCGCTCCATATGACAGGATTCTGTGGATAGTATGTTTTACAACGTACGAGTAACAAGGGCTAATAAGCCAATTTAGCTGAGCATTTACTTTTAAATAGTGTTATATATTGTACAATGAGTTTTATTAATATTTAATTAGTTATTTAATTAACTATTTATCTATCTATCTCTGTAACAAGTATCGAATATCGAATGCATTTAAAGTTAATTTGATTTTCCAATAGTGTGTGAAACAAATGTGTATACATTCGTTCAAACTTCTAGTAATACTCTCCTATCTACATGTAGTTTTGATAGTTTTGTCGTTCAAGTGATAAGCTGATCGAGGTCACTTCGGCCGAGTAGGTAAACTGTTGGTACAGTCAGTGTTGGCGGTTGGTGCCTCACTCTGAGAAAGGGGGTTCAAATCCTGCAAGGAACTCTTCCGAAAAATGGCACTGGTCTAGTGAACATACTGCCATCAAATTCCAAATGCAAATTCATTCGTTTCGGTTACATTCAATCTATAGATTTGAAATGTTACATTCATCTCATGTATCGTCACATATATTTGGTAAAATATCAAGACGATATTTATACAGGTTGTATATTTGAATATTATAATATGTCGAACAAGGTCGTATTTATGGTCATGATTTTAAGTGCCGATATCAATTGTTTAATTATGATAATGCGAGGTTATGACTATCACCTAAGTGCTCTTTACATATGTTGATTTAACTCTTTTGTGTGCCAAGCCCTGTTTTAATATTTTAAGAAGAAGAAGATTGTGTTTATACAAGTAATACAATTTTTATATCTGTACATTGCTATATTTACTTTTTACCTTTTTTAATGCCACAATGATTAATTTAAATTTAAGTTTTATCGTATATTAACCCTCAATTCTTTTCTCTCATAATTCCTATGGACTGGCTTGTTTATATGTTTAGGTTATATAATTATGTATGTATATTATGTAACGCAAGGTGAGACGCTAATAAAATATATGTCTGTCTGCCCAAATGGACAAGGGGGAAGCAGGCTTAGTTATTCGCGTTAATCTACGCCTGAGTGAATTCACCACCTGATGTCTTTATTACATAACGTGTTTGAGAGATCGGTGTCTCCATCGTAATACACACAGAGAGAAATATAACATGTTCATTTCGCCAAAGATAAGCATGTAGACAGACGTAGTTTTTTTTAAATACATGATAGTAAATATGACATGAATGAATTAAAATATGTTTATAACCAGCCGCTATCTAGCCGTGTCATGTGTGTATTTTATTTTATTTCATCATATTTGTATATATAGAACTACATGTACGTAATGCATGAAATGACAAATAGCGCCCTTTCCAAAACTTTCAAAAGAGTCGATCTCATGTAATTAACATAACTTTTGGTTTCAAGGTATTTTATTATGACGGGATCGAGATTTGGCTAGGCGTTATGTAAAGTTCTTAACAAACTTATATATAATTGAGTGTACAATATAATGTTGAGGAATTAATTTTAAAATTCTCAAGTTGTGAACAATAACGACTAATTATTTTCCTAATGGTCACGAACGTTTACAGACTGATATTTTATTCAAATCTCATCTCGATTTCATTATTATAAATATGTACATATATTGATAAACTAAACCGGTAAAACATCGATCAACCCACTATGGGTTTATGAGAGACCAGAGACGAGATATCCGTCGTCGAATTAACCCCAGGCAAACCGGAAGTAGATCACGAGATCAACAAGTGTGCAGCTACGCGTATCTGACACGGCTGTATCCTTTGATGTGATTAAAGTTAATTGTCATTGGAATGGGAGGTGGTAGATACGGTGATGCAATGGGCATAGGGGTGCCTTTGGAAAATACGGAAGATACAAGTGTCACACTGCTCCGTGCGCTCTGTCAAAACATCGTATATCATAATATCATTATCGATCGGTTTTGCCGAAATATGAAGGGGACAATTATTACAAGTAATTAAACACATAATTATATATTATATTTTGTAAGATATCTAATTTAAGGACATGTATTTATTAAAAACATTCACACCCTATACACATGAATGTACTCGGTGAAACACTATATGAAAGATAATATCATCTCTCTGTGTTTTTCGATGTTAATTCGTGTATTCACATATACAATACTTTCAAGTAAGCAAAACACAAAAGATTATTTCGGAGCATCACCTACTTATCAAGATATTGCCATTCAAAGTGAGTAAAATTGGCCTGCTAATTATCCCAATACTTAAACAGTTTGCCGGGCCGCCGTTAGCTTTCGTTAGCGATGTGACGTCATACACATGAGTTGCTTAATGACATCCTTAGGCGATTTGTCGATTTTCGTCGATAATTCGTTTAAAACATAATAAGAACGTTTTGACATTACAAGTTTCCGACAGAATGGGTATTTTCTGGTCCGTAGGGAGTAATTTCGGAGTTTTAGGGGCATTTTCCTATATGCAATCGCTGATTTTAGATTTTTTCTTTTCCAAAACGAGTGGAGTGTTAGGTTATCTAATGTTTTGAAATGAATAACTGACAATTCAAAAATAAAATAGATTTTGTATCATAAACGTTATTATTAGTTAAATTTTTTGTTGTGCTTATTTTTGTGTTTAAAGAGGCCTATAGCTTGAAATCAACTGCGTCAATATTTCTCATGGTGACTTTATTTTGCTAATAGAATAGCTGCATTACAACTAAGAAAATCATATAAGTTTCATCATTGTTACTGGTTTACACTTTTTAGAATTAAATATTCGGGCTATCTATAGTAGTGTACAATTACTTAGATACAGTGTAATACCACTACCATTTTCCTAGCATGATATATAAAAGGCCTTGCATTTTATATTACATGTATTTTTTGGTGGTCAATTCATGTGTTTTTGGAAATAAAATACTGTTTAAATCACTTCGGATAAACAATATTTAAGTAAGAGTGTCAACAACACAACTACATCACTTATTACATATCGCTACATTGATTAAAAAAAATTACTGAAAATATATTATGTTATTTTGCATAAGGACAAATGTGAGAAACACAAATTAGTCAACATACCCATGAGTCAATAAATGAGGCGTGTTAACACCGTTGACAATCCGTATGAAATGTGTAATAGATCTCTGTGACGTTTGAACATCTTCATCATCTGACATGCGTGCCGCCGCCATAGTGGGCAACGATAAAAATCGTTCCAAAACACATTGCAGAAGTACGGGTCCCGCAATGGTCACATCAAGTATTAAACAGTGTTGACACCCACTTCCATTTGTAGTACGTTTTACGGGGCGTGTATATATGTAATTTTCTCGTATAAGGACAAAGGTAAATATGTTATTTAGGCAGTTATGTAAGGCTTATTCTAGTGGATTCTGTCATTAGACGCCAAGCGACTCCTGTGTATTACGTCACAAGGCCTAGCACGCGGCATTCGCTCTCGGTTAAAGTTTTACGAGGCGTAATTGAGCGGCGTTCTAAAAAAGGCGTTATAAAAGGTGTTTATTGGTTGAATAAAAACCGGAAAGTGATATGGTCGGGGTTTGTGGGTCTTTACAATTAATCCATCTACATGTGTCACCTTTGTGTTACAGAGGGGGATATATACATAGCAAACAAAGTGTTAAACCCATTAAGATTTTTCATCAGTAAACGTTGTCTGATAAGAAAGTAGACAATGTATCAGAAAAAGCAACTGTTATGACAGAAGCATTGTCTGGTATGTCTACCAGTTTAACGAAGCAATTATCATTCAAATAACATTTCACTATTTTGTGATGCATGTATTTGCATTCATAACATTCTGCTATCCTGGTGTCCAGGAACAAGTATTATTACACTGAAAAAAGAAAGTCAATAGTGGTTATTGTAATGTGAGTAATAACAAATGATGAACCTTTAGTAAGCGCATTTCAACAAAAAGTCACTACTTACAGCAGTATGAACCTTCAGAATCACACTTGTTTTTGTTTTTTTAAAAAGACAAATATGAAAGTTGCTTAATGACGAAATCTGGTCTGTATGACTGCAATGACACCTCTAAATCATAGAGAAGTGTTTGATTAAGAATTGAACTAAAAGAAAAAGATCTCAGATTTATTCCAAAATCGTAACATTGCCACGGCATCACATTTTCGGTATACATGTAGGGGGTGCAGCATTAATTTTACTATGTAGGTACACTTTAATTATGCGCATTCTCTATATGTACACCATGTCAGTATGCTGCATTTAAATGTTCAAACTCGTCTTACTTCCCTTTTGTGATGAAATACACTTTCTGTTAAAATGGAGTTTTATGCAGACCTTCATTTTAATTATTTAGATTCTCAAACGTACGATTTTGCCAATATACTTAATAATCTAGCGTCTAAACTTGATGTTGCAAACGAAAGTTTTTAAGATCTCAGTCTGTTATTTATGTAACCTTCTGCTTCATACCGTTTACTTTTTATGTTCTATATATGTGATACATATTGTAACATTATCTCATAAGTCAAATAATGGCTGGTTATTAAACACATTTTAGTTCTAAAATGTCGTATTAAAAATCTTGTATACAGCTATGTTTAATTTATGTAACTTTGATACTATTTCTATCTGATTATCTAATACAAACTGTATAAATGTACATGATGTTACCACCGGTAAATTTAACAACATAACACTATGGTATCTATTTGGCGTGAGGCAACGACCACTTCAGTAACCATTTGCCCGTAAACGTGCATTTCTGTATATCTTTACACCCGCCCACTACAGTAGTAGACCAATCAGTTCTCAAAAGCTTAATTTGCGACGTGACCGCATCGGAATAGCTCTGCCTACATTAACGCAATCACCTCGTAAATTTGGTGCGACAGTGACACGACTTTGGCGGGAGAGAGTCGCTAGCCTATCGCATGAATAATGCAATCACGACCCAACTGTGCTTGAGGATGAGGGTTTGGGTTTGCGGAGGATATTAGCAAGGTGAGCGGGAGATTTAGTGGTTGATTTAGGTGGGTTTTGACTGTTGGAGAGGTTGGGTGGCGGGGGAAGGTGGGGGTTGGGAGGTGGAGGGGGTTAGTATCGGGTTTTGGGTGGTTAGGTTTGGGTGTGGATGTGGTTAGGGGTATTGGTTGGGTGGGGTGGTGGGTGAGGAGGGAGTTGGTTAGGGGGTGGGGGTTGGGTAGAGGGTGGGGGGTGAGGAGCAGAGGGGTTAGAACTGGAGGGTGGTTTAGTAGGTTGTTTTGCCTGTTGTGAGTGCGGGTTTGCTGCCATTTTGTGTTGTCTGTACGTCGGGCAGGAAGGGTGAAGAGAGGGGTGCTCATGCGACTTGCAATGTATGCAGAACCTGTTGCAGTTCAGACTTTCATCTGAACTGCCGCAGGACCTGTGCCCGCAGTTAGCACATCTCTTCGCCCGCCTGCAATTGGTACTGGTGTGCGTTTTGTAGGTGAGGCAGTTGGTGCAATATGTAATTGGTTTGTATACCGTTCCAACTGTGCGTGCACTGGCGCCGACAATGATTGTTTTATTAAGTGTAGGGGTTACAAAAGTGAGTATAACCTTGGGCGTGTTGATTTGATTACCAGAGGGAAGCGTTTTTTGGATTGGAAAGGATTTTTGGCTGTTTTTGCAGAAAGTTGGCTTCCTCTATGTAATTTGTTAAGTCGTTCTCGTTTTTCGAGAAACTAATAACGCCTCTAGACTCCGAGAACCACATTTGAGTTCTATACAATACGTTTTGGCCAGCAATTTTGGTGAGATTTTTTTTTGCAGCTTGTGCCAGTTTTAGAGATTTAAATTTAACCAAAAAGCCGCTGCCTAAAGTATAAGAATAGCCTCGGCTGTTGAAAACTAAGCCGATCCTTTCACGACTCTACACCTTGGAAAGATGTTGTCCTACAGTAGCAGCCAGAAAGCCACACGGCAGTAAACCAAAATGTAACAAACCTCCAAAAGCGGATCCAAATCCATCAATTTCAGTTAAGGAAACCTTTGATGTTTCGAGCCGTATTACTGAAGTCACAGTTTAGCTTAACTGAAAACGTTGGATTTGGAGCCGCTTTCTGAGCTCGAGTTGTGACTTGGTGCATCTATATCGACTACAGTGTAAATATCGTATGAGTTTTTTCCAGGATGTATTTCTCAGTTCGTGCAGAATAGCTTTTAACTCGAACTGGTATGAATTAGTACATAGTAACATGTATATCTGTGGAGAAATTAGAATGTTAAAAATTTTCCTGAAGGCCATGATGAACCAGACATTTTCGATACTGTTGTCTGGTTATTCGAGTTTAAGCATGAGTCTTAACACTTGAAAATCATCTAATTCTAATTGTGTAAATATCATATGAATTCGTTCCAGTATGTATCTCTCAGTTCGCGTAGAATACATTTCCACTCGAACTGGTATGACTTACAGCTTAATAATGTGTGTATCTTTGGAAAATAAGAATCTTAAAAATTTCCAGTAAGGCCTCGATGAAGCAGACAGTGTTGATGCTGTTGTCCGGTTATTCATGTCTTGGCATGAATCTTTACACTTGCAAAATCTTCTAATCGGCAATTGTATACATATCATATGAATTTCGAACAGGTTTTACCTCTCACTACGCGTAGAATAGATTTTAACTCGAACTGGTATGACTTTTTGCTCAGTAAAGTGTATATCTTTGGAGAAATAAGAAAAATAGGTTTTTTAAGAACCTAGGTAAATATTCAAAGTTATCATACTTTGAAAGGTAATTTTGAAAACATTAATAGGAGTTTGCTTATAATATATGAAACTTGTTGTTCTGGCAAAAATGGAGATACAAAATGTATGTCAGAGATACTTATTTCAATCTGATTCAGATACGTTACGAAACATTTCTGTTGAACATCTATATCATGTAAAAGTTTATAGTTTTGCCACAATTTAATCATTGGCCCTAACATATGAAATTCTGTGATTTTGATACTTTTCGAGGGGCATATTTTTTGAGAATTTTCGATGGTAAAGCACTAATGATACAATTATGTTTAATGCTTCATTTTGAAGCAAAGATGACTTTTATTAAGAACAATAAATTTCAATCATGTATCTGTCATACAAGTCATAGAAGATTGACATTTTAAAAAAACAACATTTTCAGCAAAGTTAAAACAATCATTGCTGCTTAACTACTTACGATTTTGAAATTGTATTTACACCTTCGGATGCACAGTTTCAAGAACAACAACTTTTCTGTGTATCCTTTCATAAAAAAAAGTTGATACTTTAGCTTCGAACATCGCAAACATTGTCTAGGGTCAAAATCTCAGCATTTTTTTAGTATTTTCCTGAATATTCAGAACAACATAACGCATTACTTATGTGGGCAATCTAAATGATGATTACATCTACTTAAGTGGAAAGTAAAGCACAACTTTTTCTATGTTACACCTTAGTATGAAAATATTAACCAGTTCGTCTTAATCGTGAGAAAGATCATGTAGGGGTCCATTTATAAGCGATTGTTCCATTTTCAGAGGGTCATTGTTTTAGGAGATTTTTTGGTTAAAAAACTACTGAAAATAGACGCATGTTTAATAGCTCATTTTAAAGCAGAGAAACTGATGTATAACCGAGAGTCCAACATGGAGTTCAAGGTCAAGCAGAAGGCTTGTAGACCTAAGAATTGACGCGTCAATCCCAGTTTTATTATTAATATTTGCAGGATTTGGTGATGCGGATTCTGAAGTAACGGCTGGGCTGATTCGCATGAAATAATCAGAGGTGATAGCCTTTAACAAAAACTAGCCCGGTACGTTCGCCAATTTTTTATTTTCGACTTCTTTCTTGAATTATCTCTCCTTGAATTAAAACTTCAAACGTTAGTAGCTCAAAAACTAATCAAGATATTTTCAAAAACCTTTTACCAAAATGTGGGCAATAACATTCCCCATCGACTGGGCCTATCGTTTTCAGCCGGTAAAATAGATTTTTCGCTATTTCGTAAAAACTGAAAGTTTTGTTTATTTTCGCGGTTTTGAGGGTACGCGTCTATGAAAATCTTCTCCTAAATAACTGCAATATATACAGCTATGTATCATAGCTCGATATGAGGCTGAATAACTGCTGAATAACGTATAATCGCCCGATATTGGAGTTTCGATTTGGTATTTGAGTAATTCTTCTTTGAAAATCATTTATAAAAAGGGCAAATTTCGGCCCTAAGTTCAAAGGGGCATTACTCTGTAGGAAATGAAGATATGTCAATGATACCTATTGCAATTTGATCGAGATACGTTCCTGACCATTTCTTTTTCATATCTATATCATGTAAAAGTTGATAGTTTTGCGACAAATTAATCATTGGTCCAAAAATATGAAATTCTGTCATTTTGAGACTTTTCGAGGGGTACATTCTATGGAGAATTTTCTATCGTAAGCCACTGAAGTTAAAACCTTTAATAGCTCATTTCGAAGTGGAAACGTTATGTATTAAGTAGAATAATGTTTAAGCAAGTATATTTCATCGTGTACATGTGATCAATCATAGAACATTGTCATTTTTAGAAAATCGCCATTTTCAGCAAAGTTCAAAGGATCATAACTTCATAACTCATTGCGCTATTGTAATTCGATTCACACCATCGGATGCACAATTGTAAGATCAAAAACTTTAATGTTGTACTCCTTCATCAAAAAAGTTTCATGATAGTCTGTGGCTACCCTAGAAACAGACGAGCAACCTATTGCATTTTCGACTTCGTTCGTGAGTTATCTACCCTTGAAGTCAAAACTTTAAACCTTCATAGCTCGAATACTAATCAATATATTTTCTCAAAACTTTCACCAAAATGCGGACAACAAAAAAAGTGTGAAAATTTAGTGCAATTCGCGTTTTTGAGGGTACGCGTCTTTGAAAATCTTCTCCTAATTCAAGGCAATACATACAGCTTTGTTTTATAGCTAATATAAAAGCTAAATACCTCCTTCACAACATGATCGAGCCCGAGTTTTGAATTTTATTCTAGAATTCTAGGTATACGACCTTAAAAATGTCGTTTTACGGCTCTGTGCTCAAAGGGACATAACTCAAGTACAAATACATCATTATTAAAACTAATTATTGCATTGTATTCCACAGAACTGTCGTAATAATTCCACTTGAGATCAATATCATATAAAAGTTGATAGTTTCGGCACAATTTGGACATAATCCCCAAAAAATTAAATTAAAATTATTTGATTTTTAGACTTTTCAAGGTGTACTTTCGTTGGAGAATTTTCGATCGTAAACCACTTATGATACAATTATGTTTAATACCTCATATTGAAGAAGAGATGTCATTTACTTAGAACAATACATTGAAAACATGTATCTGTCAAAGTTTACGTGAAACAAGTCATAGAAGATTGTAATTTTTCGAAAATCGCCATTTTCTCGAAGTTCAAAGCATCTCAACTGCTTAACTCCATACATTATTGAAATTTGATTGACACCTACGTATGCACATAAAAATACTCCTAGGTAAGCCTGATGTTTTCTGCAACTTCTTAACTGATTTCATGTTTTGAAAAAGGCGTAATTTTCATAAATATTATAAGATAATGTTTAAGATTTGCTGGCTTCTGAACACAACCATGTGGCAGTCGTATTGATAATATGTTGATTAAACTATATTGCCTTTTTGATGGTAGCGTTTCTCTTGTTCGCTAGTTTAATTCGGCATTTATCTATATATGATTCATGATGTTGTTTAGACATCTTACATGCGTATTTTGTAGTTCTGTATTTTTCTTCTATGAACTTGTATATAATTAAATTCTGTTCCTAAGTTATGTTGTGAAAGCTCCTTTTAAGCTTAGAAGAAGAGAGAAGTAGTCACGTTTTGATTAGACCTTTTTACAAGGTAATGTCCTCTTAGCAACTAATTGAAAATTAATCCCCAAATGCATGTTTTCTAGCATTTCTGACAGTTCTGTAGGTTTCAAATTCAGTAGATAACGAGATATATGATAATTGATTTTAAAGTAAACTAAATTTCTAGGTTCATTGTTTAAACGTGAATATGTAAATATATTTTGATTCGTATAATAAAATATATAGCGTGAATGTTATCATATTAGCTTCCTCACTATTGTTAATGTTTGTTTTCATCAATGCATAAGACACACGTCCACACATCAATGTTCAAAAACATCCTGCTTTTCACTTCGAAAACGTGTAGTTCTATTTTTGCAATGTGTCTGGGTAACTTACGCTAACGTATCCCTCTAAATGTTTGTATAAAAATAATAGTCTATTTATAAAGCGCTGTTTTCACAGTATGTATCCTCTATATGTATATGTATCTGAATGATTTACTTGACGTAACATTAATATATATATCGAGCAAAAACATTCCAAAAGTAGTTGCGTTGCGGCTCAGTGTTTTCAAGCATGGCACTGGATGAACATAAACTATTTATTACCTTTACAAATATTTATTATTTTGTAAATATCATCTTTAATAGATATTTAATCTTTGTAAATATCATCTTTAATCTGTATTAAATTTTTGTAAATATTTGTAAATGTTTGTGAATATTATTAAATATTTGTAAATATCATCTTTAATCTGTATTATTGTATCATTTTTTTAAATTTGTAAATATCCTCTTTAATAATGTTGTAAAGGTTTGTAAATATCATCTCTAATCATGCTGTAAAGGTTTGTCAATAGCATCTTAATGTATGTAGTAATTAGTGAAGGTGACTGATACCACTGGGGATGGGTGAGTGGGAGAGTCTGCACGGGGGTAGGGGGAAGGATGAAGGTGTGGGTTGGGATTTTGGCTTTTGGGGTCGGGGTTTTTTGGGTCGGGGTCGGGGTCGGGGTCGGGGTCGGGGTCGGCGGACTGCAGGGATTGGAGGGGAGGGGAGGGGGTGGGGGTGTCTGTTGGTTAGGGGTTGGATGTTTGGGGTGACTGGTGTGGACTGAATAGAGATTGAGGGTAAAAAGAGTGAGTGTATGTTGGAAGTGGGGGTGGTTAAGTTGTGAGTTAGGGTGGCTGGGGTTTCGTTGTGGTTGGCGTTTGTGTGTGGGGTGGTGCAGGGGATACCATTTTTCTGTGTTGAGCTGGAGGGTGAGAGGCATGAGTGCGCGTGTGTGTGTAGGGATGGGGTTGGGCGGCAGGCGTTGCCTGTGTTGAGTTGGGGGGTGAGAGGCGAGTGCATTTGTATGTATGTTTGAGGGAGTAAAACTGGCGAAGTGGGTGGCTGCCGAGTTGGGGATTGCGGGTGTTGACTGTGTAGAACCGGAGGGTGATGGGAGATAACTTTGGGTTAGAGGTATGCTACGGTCACACTTAGACGATGTCATAGACGTGCTTATTACGAGGTGCGGATTATCGTAGTAAAAGGTATTTTAACCTGTTTACAAGAACAAGATACGATGTACCGTGAGTGTATCACTAACACATTACATTCACATCAAGTGAGACTTGCGTTATTACTCAGATTTGCGTGCGTGTTTGTCACGTGTTCACAACGCGTGATTTAAGAGCTGCTACGTGCTTAAAACGTTGATATTACGATGTATTCGTGTTTTATACAACATAATATCTCCTTATCAATTTTGGTTTCAGACACGTTACACTACTGTGTAGAATTAAGTGCACCGGATTTCGCGACATGTGCAGTTGCAGTGTATGCCCTCGCCTTCGGCTCGGGCTATACAGTTGCAATGATGATAACACCAGAATATATTGACCTCGAGAGAAGTTTATAACTTATATAGTAGTGATTAAAACATCTCTTACCTGAACACTTTTTTCTACGACCTGGCATTCTTGCTCTCTTGTTCGCTTCTTGGGCAATACTAGAATGTGCCGCTGGTATTGCGTAAAGTATATTAATAGACGCAGTGTCCGCCAAATTTCATGAGCAGACCCTTTGACATGTAAGAGACTTGTAAACTGGAGGTATACAATGGATAAAATAAGTGAATCACAAGCTGGCTTTAGACATGGATATACCACCATTAATAATATATATATTACAAAGTCTTGTTAAAAATATTTGAATACAAAAGGGGGAACATTTTAAGCCGGGTTTGTAGATTTGGCAAAACATTTGATTTTGTGCAACGGAAAAAACTTTGGAACTTATTTCAATGTCATGGTCTTAGTGACAAAATGTGTAAACTTTTATTTAATATGTAATAACGTAAAGGCATGTGTTAAAAGTAACCAAAGATTTTCGAAAACGTTCGAATTGCAACTTGGTGTCAGACAGGGATGTATTCTTAGCCCATTTCTTTTTACAATCTTCATAAATGAACTTGCTACCCACATGGAAACTAACTGCTCAAACGGCATTAAACTCAATCCAGAAATTGTCCAAATATTCCTTCTCTTGTTTGCAGACGACATTGTTTTATTTCCAAGCACCATACGCGGCCTCCAAAATCAATTAAATGAACTTGAACAATACTGTGATACATTGAAATTAACAGTTAAAAGGGAGATAACAAAAATCGTAAGGTATAATAAGGGGGTAGAGCTCTAAAATAGAAAAATGGACATTTAAGGATATACGCCTAGAATGTGTTAGCTGTTATAAGAATTTGGGATTGTTGTTCACAAATGGGCTTTCCTGGACCATGCATGTCAAATATGCTGCGCTTCAGGCGCAAACATCACTAATCCGTATAGTGAAAACAATCAATACACTATGAATTATAAAACCTTCTTCAAAATATTTGATGCAAAAATTAATCCAATTTTGACTTATGGAGCAGAATTTTTCACCAAATAGAAAGTATACACTTGTGCTTTTAGTTCTGCTTTTGTGTAAAGTTCAGATAACATATTCACATATAAGCACTTACTTGTAATTCTATTCCTAGGTAAGTATAACTATCTGATGTTTTTTAAAATGACGTCACCAACAAAATATTGTCGAAAATTCACCCTTGCAGTTCCGGATCCAAACACAACTACTTTAGTCTTTTCAATATTCTCTTTCAACCTCCACATTACACAATATTTTCTAAATACATTTATGCTGTAACTCATCCGGCGTACTCCTTTACAACAATTAAAATAAGCAGAATCATTTCCCCCTAATGAAACACAATACTTAATTTCATCATACGTATTACAAATAACTTTTAAGATCTTCCCTGAAATCACATCATTGATAAATCTTTGCCAAAGTCCCACTCGCCATAAATTATCAAAGGTTTTTTGCAAATCTTTAAAGGCACTAAATAATTTCTTCGACAAGAGATGTTTATGAAGAAACCGTTCTCTTAATAAAACACATGCTTACTCTGTTAACTGCAACTTCTCAATTAAGTTTGTTTTGATAAGCACCCCCCTTCGCGGGTTGTGTTTTGACAAGTAAATACCCTTTTTCCAGCTATTAATTATACTAAACGGCACTTTGCCTGAACTGAAATCATATTCGGCGGGACTTCTGAAATTTATATTATTTAAATACCTATCTGTTGACTAGACCTACTTTGCCTTACCTCCTAAGGGTAATGCTATTTCAACCTTAATACAGACGAACTTGAAGAGTGGAGAAGGGGTGCGTAAAATCCCTTATCCAAGGGCCGGTAAGTCTAGATGGTCTCGTGACGTCACTACCTGTTCATATCACTCTCCTAAAAGTTGCAGAGCAAGGCAGACGTGTTTTGTTCTGTGACTGGGGTTTTAGCGGCTTGTGTTGCTAACTTGCTATTTTTCTCTTGTTAGTTCAAGAGATATCCTCAACTTTATTCTTCGATAGTGCAGGTTGTGTTTGCAATCTGTTTTCAAGTAGGTGTTAGTTTTCAAGGGGCCTTGTTGACATGTGCTAGCTAGCGACCACCCGGAGTAGGTGGATTGCATGCGCCGCACGTGCAGCTCGTGATTCTTTGTTTTCTCTCACCTGACTGTTGGGTGTTTGACTTGCGTAGGGTAAAGGAGCAGTGGTATCTCTCCTACGCGGGTGACTCGCTTCGCTTGTCATCCGCTTTCGCTTGTCATTCGCCATTCGTTCCGAGTGCTAACTGTTAGGTGTTTGTCTTGCGTATGGTAGAGGAGTAGTGGCATCTCTCCTAATCGTTTGACTTGCTTCGCTGGCCATTTGCTTTCGCTTGTCACGCGCTTTTCGGTCTGTACTCTCGTGCTAACTGTGGGTTGTTGACTTGCGTACGGTAAAGGAGCTAGTGGAATCACTCCTAATTCGCTTGTCATACGCCTGTCGGTCGTACTCTAGTGCTAACTGTTAGGTGTTTGTCTTGCGTATGGTAGAGGAGTAGTGGTATCTCTCCTATTTCGTTTGGCTTGCTTCGTTTGTCATTCGCTTTCGCTTGTCATACGCTTATTGGTCTGTACTTTAGGGAACTGTGGGTTTGACTTGCGTAGGGTAAAGGAGCAGTGGAATCTCTCCTACGCGGTTGGCTTGCTTCGCTTGTCATTCGCTTGTCATACGCCTGCGGTCCGTACTCAAGTGCTTCGCGTCTCGCTTGGCTTCTCGCCTCGCCTGTCACTGGCTTCGCTAGTTGTTCGCCTAAGGTGAGTCACTAGCTTGGTTAAGGAGCAGTGGATACACTCCTCGTCAGTGACACGCGTTGCCCGTTGCTAGCTTTCGCCTACCATTCGCCTTTGGCTTCGCCTTAGGGTGATTCGCTTTGGTTCAAGTGACTCGCTACGCCAGTCACTTAAGGTTTGGTTCACGCACGAATGTTATGTGAATAAAGATTGAATTATCTTGTAAGTGCTTAGCCTAGTTTTTGGTTTGGTTTGTTCGTCTTTGTTTACCTTGGCGGGCTGTTACTTGATTTTGACTTTGTGCTCTTCGAGTTCAGAGTTTTTGTTTCAACTCTCTTGATTGCATATCGTCAGAGTTGTTGTGCTTTTGCTCCGCCGCTTGGGTGTTTCACGTGTGTGACTCACCTCGTCTACGCTACTCGTGTTTGTGCTACGCCGTGTAGGTAACTCGACTGTCTCTACCTTCGCTTACGTTACGCGTTTTATCGTTATCGTTCGCCATGTACTCCGCCTTCTGCACGAACTGCGGAGGCAGGAAGTCCGCCTCTAAGGATCCGCACTTGTTATGTAGAAAGTGCAAGGACCTTTGCGAAGAGGATTACCGTTGCGACGAGTGCGCTCCTCTCTCCGAATCGGAGTTCCACGCGTACGTTTCCGCCATACGCAAGTCGGTGGCCGATAGGGCTGCGTCTCAGAAGCGTACGTCGTCAGCTCAACGTAGGGAGACGTCTCCCATTCGTCATCCGTCTCTGGTGGAGGATGTAGACATTGTCCTCACGGAACGGGCGGATGAATTCGACAGGGAATCGGACCTGTCCGAACCCGCTGGGGGGTCGAAGGATTTACGCTCCCCCCCTCCGCCGTCGTGTTCCGGTTCTCGTTCGCGGACTCACCCGTTGTCCCCTCCTTCGCCGGACAAACGGTTGTCTCCGCTTAGACTTAAGGTGGGCGGACCCACTACGCCCAAGAGCAAGAAGAAGAAGTCCAAGAAGGCTAGGTTTGACAAGGTCGATCCGTCCCTCCTTCTGGCATCCGTCAAGGATATGGTCTCTTCCTTGCTCGATGCGCCTTTGGGTCCGCGGACCTTACCCACTCACACTACGACTACGCAACCGTGTGAGCCCTATGCGGATGACGTACCTCAGGGTGCGCGTTCCTCGGCCGCTAGGGCCTTCGCACCCGCGACTCCTTCGCGTACCCCTCGCACCCCTGCGCGGCTTGTCACGGTGATGTCACCCTTACGTGACTCCTCGCCGGACTCACCGGAACGTGACACCCGCTACGTGGACGTGTCGAACCCTCCGTTCATCAGTATAGAAACGGAGGCGGAGGGTACGGGGTTGTCGGAGGATCCTCCAGTGGTTGACGCAATAGCTATGCTATCCGCAGTGGCTTCGTTCGCGGACGTTCCACTTAGCCAAGTCAGCGTGACGGGTCCGCGCACGTCGGCGGCCAGGAGGGCTTTCTTTGGCCCTGATGGCGAGGTACCTCCCGCGCGTCTTGCCCTTCCACCTCATAGGCTCCTGTTGGAGGCCACCGAGGATATGGAGCAAGTCGTATCATCTGCGATGCCCAATCGTCTGCTTCCGCCTTTGGTGGTGCCGGACAAGCGCAGACGGCGTCTGCCCTTGTATCCGGTCCCTTTTCAACTTGTTCCGCCTCCCCTTGATCAGGGTGCATCTCGGTTGTTTACCACCAACCTGCTTCACCGCGTGAAAGCGAAAACGGACTTTCGGCGGGGAGGTCGTGGCTGTGGATCCACGGGTCAGTCCCCCAAGTCCCCCCGGCCTGGCGCCGGAGGTCGTACCCCGCAAAAGAAGTAGAGGAAGTGACTCGTGGTCACCCCCTCTGCTCCCTCCTCCACTCGTCCCGGTATCGGAGGGCTTGGTGGGGGGTCGGCTCCAAGATTTTGTCAGCAACTGGGTACAGTTAGGGTTAGACCCTTACGTGTGTCGGATTCTGGGTCAGGGGTTCCGCATTCCCGTCTCGTCTCCGCCGCCCCTCACCTGTACTCCAATGGAGCGTCCCTTAGCAGGGGACCGGCTCAAATTGACATTGGAACAGGTGGAGATATTAATCTCCAAACGGGCGGTGCAGGGGGTCCTGACCCCGCATCTAACGCCGGGGTTTTACTCCCCAGTGTTCGTAATACCCAAAAGGAACTCGAAAAAATGGCGGCTAATTCACGATTTTAAGGTGTTCAACCGCTCCTTCCTCGTTCGGCCGCCATATTTTCGACTCTTGACGCTTCCCTCAGTGATGCGGTCCTTGGAGCGCTCAGACTGCATGGTGTCTCTCGATCTACAGGATGCGTACCTGCACGTGCCGATTCACTATCGGGACCGCAGGTACCTCCGCTTCATCCTGGACGGCAGACATTTTCAGTGGTGTGGCTCCCGTTCGGGATCTCGTCCGCCCCCTGGTTATTCACACGGGTGACTCAGCCCATCGTCCAATTCCTTCACCAATGCGACATTCAGTTCCTAATGTACTTGGACGATGGGATCGCTCACGACCGCTCCCCTGTCGTTCTCGAGGCGCAGCTCAGGTTCACGATGGACCTGTTCCGTCGTCTGGGGTGGCTAGTGAACTTAGAGAAGTCGGACTTGGTTCCGGCAACTCGTCTGAAGTTCCTAGGGGCTATCCTAGACACCCGGCTGTTCCGCGGGTTCGTCACGAGGGAGCGGATGGCTCGTTACGATCGCCTTATGGATCGCGCGCTCGACGCTTCGCTCTCCCTACGTTAGTGGCAAAGAGTGTTGGGGTTATTAACATCAGCTCAGGACCTGACCCGCAGGGGGAGGTTGTTCCTTCGCCCGTTACAGGTGTTCCTGAATCCCCACATCAGGGAGACGCGTTGTCGTCACGACATAGTCTTAACCCCAGACCTACATCGGTTCCTAGCTTGGTGGCGGGTAGACGAGAGTGTGTTCGCAGGCGTTCCACTTCGTCCTCGCCCCCCCCCCCCCCCCCCCCCCTCAGCTCACCTGTTTGTAGACGCCTCCACCCAAGGGTGGGGGGCGCACATGAGTCACGAGCAGGTGGCGGGAGTTTAGTCCCCATCAGAGCGGAACCTACACATCAACGTCCTCGAGTTGGACGCAGTACGTC
Source organism: Gibbula magus (assembly GCA_936450465.1). Taxonomy (NCBI): domain Eukaryota; kingdom Metazoa; phylum Mollusca; class Gastropoda; order Trochida; family Trochidae; genus Gibbula; species Gibbula magus. The sequence goes on along the minus strand of OW388305.1, from coordinate 45,925,268 downwards.
TTGCCATTCAGCACTGGCAGGTCCCCTTGAGGGGCCAGTGCCTGCTAGTACACACGGACAGTTCGGCGGCTGCTTGGTCGATAAACAAGCAGGGGTCCACCAAGGCGCAGTCTCTGCTACGCGTGTCACTCCAGCTCTTCGAGTTGGTGGACGAGGTGGACCTGGACATTCGAGCGGTCCACATTCCGGGTGCCAAGAACGTCTTGGCGGACGCGTTGTCACGTCCAGATGCCCCTCCCCCAACGGAATGGCAACTGAATCCGGTGGTTTTCAGGGGGTTGTGTCTCCAGTTCGGCACCCCGCTGATAGATCTGTTCGCGACGTGTCTCAACCACCAATTGCCAACCTACATCTCCCCAGTGCCAGACCCGCTAGCGATGGGCTTAGACGCGCTCTCGTTAGGGTGGGAGGGGATGGACGCCTATGCTTTTCCGCCGCCGGCCATCCTCTCCCAAGTTGTAGCCAAGATAGGGGAAACTCGAATTCTTCGTCTCCTGCTGGTCGCCCCTTGGTGGCCAGCCCGGCCGTGGTTCGTTCCTCTCCGTCGGCTCTGTCAGCAGGAACCGTTTCCGATTCAGATACGGAGGGATCTGATCATCAGCAGGCCAAGCGGAAGGTTACACGAGAACCCTCAGGTGTTCTCCCTTCATGCTTGGCTTGTATTAAAAGAGGGTTAAGGAGTAGTGGATACTCTAAGTGCGTCGCCAACGCAATAGCTACCTCGCATAGGAAAACCACTAGGAAGCTCTATGATTTCCAGTGGCAGGCCTTCGCCTCTTTCTGTGCTCAGAGGGATTTCATTCCGGCAGAGGCTTCAGTGCCTCAGGTTGTGGAGTACTTGGTGTACCTTCGCAACACTAGACATCTTAAGGCGTCGTCAATTAACACCAACATGTCGGCCATCCTGTCGGTTCTCAGGAAGAGATCGCCAGGATTGGATGTGTCGGTCCTCAAGGGCCTAATTAAAACCTTCCGTTCGGTGGACGGCAGGTCCAGGCTTCGCCCACCTGAATGGGACTTAGCCATTGTGCTCAACCACCTGCGCTCCGATAGGTATGAACCGCTCTCCGACGTGCCTCTCCTCCCTCTCACCATCAAGGTCATTTTTCTGGTGGCCATGGCCTCTGCAGCGCGGATTTCAGAGATCCATGCGTAGCAGGCGGACCTGCTACGTTTTGAGGTCAGGGAGGGGGGCTCCGCCTCGCTGGGGTTGGCTCCTGATTTTGTCTGTAAGAACCAGGCAGCGGATGAAGCGGGACGTACGTTCTCTATCCCAGCTCTGGGTTCGGACTCAGGAGAGGTGGATCTCTCTCTGTGTCCAGTAAGAGCCTTGAGGGTGTACACGCAGCGTACCCGCAGGCTGAGGGATGGCAGGCGTCGTCTGTTCTTGCCTCACTCACCCAGGAGCACCAAGGAACTAGACAAGCGAGCGTTGGGGGTGTATCTAAGATCGGCGGTAATTGATGCGTACAAGGCCGCTGATTTGCCTCCGCCGTCGCGTTCCAATCCTCATGAGATCCGCGCAGTTTCAGCCACGATGGCGTATCACTGCAACATCGCGGTTTCGGATGTCATGGCAGGGTGTTTTTGGCGTTCATCAGAGGTTTTCGCCAACCATTACCTCCGAGATGTCTCCACAGCTGATCTTGAAGGCATCTCTAGGGTGGGTCCACAGGTCTTCGCGCAGACGAAGGTGGTCCCCCCAACCAGACCAAGAAGGGGTCATCCTTCTTAGACGCTTTTGGGACTTATTGTAAATAAACAGGGTTTACATTGCTTACTCTCGTGTCTGTTGGTTTTTCTTTAACTTCGTTTTGACCCCCCCCCCCCCCCCCCCCCCCCCCCCCCCCCCCCTCCCTGTTGGGGTTTGGGGGGCGGTGTGTTGATCGGAAGTTGAGTGGCAGGGTTGTCTCTTCGATCCGCTTAGCGGTAGAGATGGTATCTCCCGGGCTGTGCCTTGTCCTCACCACAGGGTGGAGGACTCGTAGGTTAGCTTACACTCAGGGCTAGTCGCTGGTCTCGTCACTACCATGTATCTACTGACCCGCCTCCTTGCGGTGGGATTCTAGTCAAAGTAGGTCTAGTCAACAGATAGGTATTTAAATAATAGTACGTTTTTGATTAAACGTAATTATTTATACTTACCTGTTGACTAGACCTACGCTCTAGGCCCTCCCATCCTCCCCACTTGGTCTGTCTTGTCTTTGGGACTTTCGGAGAGTGATATGAACAGGTAGTGACGTCACGAGACCATCTAGACTTACCGGCCCTTGGATAAGGGATTTTACGCACCCCTTCTCCACTCTTCAAGTTCGTCTGTATTAAGGTTGAAATAGCATTACCCTTAGGAGGTAAGGCAAAGTAGGTCTAGTCAACAGGTAAGTATAAATAATTACGTTTAATCAAAAACGTACTATTTTATACTTCCCTGTCGACATAGAATGCACAATATGAAGAATTTCACACACCGTTCATTCAGACTACAAGACTTAAAGATATCTATCTTCAAACATGGAGTGAACAAAATTCGTTGTCAAGCAAATGTTTGTATTATTCAATGTTCAAAAATTATCTAATCGATGAATTATATTTATAATGTGTTAACATCAAGAAATTAAGACGTTCATTAGCACGATTTAGATGTTCGTCTCACGGCCTATCATTTCCTTCTCAGTTGCCCATCGTATTATACATTACGTTGTAAATATATTTAAAAATATTACTATGGCCATCCAAATACAATTAAATAATCAACTCTTGTCAGCATTAGAAGTCAAACTATGTTACAAAATCTTGCCATGTTCATACATTATGCATTGCTGTATAGAAACAACGTATTAGCGATGTAACCCGTATTTATGTATGTATTTATCCATCATGTATGTGCTATAGACCTTTGGCCTTTTCAATATGAAATAAAGATTGATTACATACCAAACATGCCAAAAAGACATTGTTTGTAAAGAGCACTTGAATATCGTGGTAGACACTTAATGGTGTCTTGTTAAACACGCCTTATGCTCGGAATCAACTCTTTCAGTGAACGTAACACATTCGCAATTAGCACTTCCTATTCGTACAGTTGACGGGAGCATCGTAATAACAATAATTGCACACGATAATGCTACGATAAGCAAGAGTAAAGTACGATGTAACACTTATGTACCGCGTGCACAGTGCATGTTTTTCACGATGTTTCCCGATGATCGCGAAAGTTTTGAGCATGTTCAAAACATGTTTCCCAATCGTAGATCAGTACAACCTTCGCTGAAAAGCCACGTGCACATCAAGTTCGTTGTAAGTGTGAATGGCGTGTGTATCCAGAACATATAGGTGCATATCAAGATGAAGTTGCACGTGATACATTGCGGATGACATCGTGTAAGTGTGACCGTAGCATTAGTTGTGTTAGTGTTAGTGTGTTGAGTTGGATGGTTGGAGGGAAGTGCATGTGTATGTATGTTTGCGAATGTTGACTGTGTAACTGGAGGATGAGAGAGGTGTAAGTGCGTGTATATTAGCCAATATAGTAGTCGTTGATTGTGGGTCAATTGGGGTTGTGGTATATGGTACTTGACAGGTTTAGGAGTGCGTATTTGAACAGTGGTTGTAATTCATTGTAGATGTACATGTAGAGGCACAGTTTGTAATCTGCCCTAATGTTAGGAGTTGTGAATAGGTGAAGATGGGAGCAGGGGATAGTCAGTAATGAATATAGTGAGTGACTGGGGGTTGGGAGAATGGATCGAGCCGGCCTATGGTGCGGATGAGGATGTAAGATGACTAAGGCAGGGTGGATATGGGGAGGTTGATGTTGGGAGAATGCCAGTCAGGGGATATACTGGGAGCTGGGGATAAATGTGCCTAGCGGTAGACGCAGTTGTGAGAGCTTGGATGTCTATGCTGAGAACATAGACAATGACTGAGACATAAAATGTAACACATGACTGGTTTGTTTAGCGTATAGTTGTATTCAGTGAAACTTATAGTTGATTATGGATGTGACACGTGATTCAACAGTTATATCAGGGTCATAGGCAGTAAAACATAGTCATAGTCAAGATGTATTATAGATTTAGCGATCAATGTTTGGGTTTCAAACATCATTTTAATTTCGAAAGAGTTACATTGCATTCTTGTATAATTCCAAAGATTACAGACGCATGCTAGATTTACAATACAAATACGTATAAAAACCTTTAAATAGAGTAAATGTGATAAATATTAACATAGGAAGATTAATAATTATTATTATTAACCATAATTATAAATGGTCTTTTCACACTATTGTCCTCGTTTTATGCGTGAGTGGTTGTATAGTATATGTCATTCCAATGTGATTCTGATCTCAAATACAAAGCTGTACTACCATATTGTATTAAATGTATCAAGTATCGTTACGGATAACAGTATTTAACGAACCCTATTGGAATTGTGAACTGCATAGATTATGTAGATCCTTTTGAAGAGCGAGTTTATTGGGGCAATGAATTAATTACAGAATTAGTGCTAGCTTCATTGCCAAATTAATTGTGGGTTATTTATTTTAGTAAGTTTTGTGCATAAATTAAAAATGTCAGTGTTTCAGTGTTGAAAATCTACATTAGCTATATAATTTAAGAACCAATTGTAAATGCATGTGTTCAAATACTTGAACTCGATATACTGTCTCTACTGAAATGTGCTTATGTGTAAATAATAGTATTTCAATCAAAATGTGTACTTCCTTCTGATTTAGTTTATTTCATTTTGGGAGCATATTCCTCATATACACATCAGAATAACGACTTTGCTTTTACCACTGTGTTACTTTTCAAACATAAACTCTTTTGATATGAAGTCATGTGTAGCCTTGTTTAGAGATATCGTAATTGTATGTTTGCATATAACATTTATAACTGTACATAAATGAATTTACATATGTGAGCGAATACAGACAGAGTCAACACACAGGCAAAATGATAATCAAGAGAGAGTTAAATGCGTTTAATAGTCCCTTTAATTACAAAGTAAGATAAGCATATAAGCATATAACGATATAATTCATATACAGCTTAGTCCAACCCGAATACTATATTTCCCATTTAACAATATTTGTTTACTGCGGTTAAATTCACTTCCATTGCGTTGTTATATATTCCTGTAAATGGTCAGGTAAATTTAGCTTTTAAATAGCATAATGTATTAACTAGTAATTGTAGGAACACCCTTGTATGTTTTCTAATTACATACGAGAAGCGCTTGCGCAAAGAAAACATGTCAATTCATAATAATTAATTAATGTATTTGTAAAATGTTATTGTTTACTCAACAAAATTGTAATGTTTAGATGCATTGTACATAGGCCGAGGGCCTATAAACCGAAATAAAAGAATTGAACTATAATATACCATACAACAGAAACAGAACACTATTTATAGACAGGTAAGTAAATCAACTTTTGTTCGGTGTCATTATAATTGTGTCATTTTGCAATGATATTCTTTATCTTAGAGATTTCCCTTTTTAGGGTCGGCCTATCAATAACATCTTTAATCTTGAACGGAATTTCCAATCAACGTCTATTAGCAAAGCACAATTCACACAGTGCAGCTTCCCCACCTTGAGACATCATTAGACAGTAATTACTTGACAACTAATACACATTCTCGCGGGATGTGTATTCATGTTTCACGGTGAAAATTGTTAAACATGAATTTAAAGCTGTTGGCGGTTTCTCCTATGATGTTTACAATACTTTATATAGATTTTTGGTCCTGCCTATCCTATTAGGATAATTAGGCAATTTAATATTATCAATTCTGTCCAGAATCGGGCATGTATATTCTTTCTTGGTGTTGGTTGTAAAACTCCAAATTTGGCTGTACGCGGAGGGATGGGCTTGGTTTTGCCCTTTACAAATACAAACAATTAAATTATGTCCTTTTGGAGCAAGCTTCAAAAATTGGATCGTTCTAGATTACCAAGTTTAATTTTCAGAAGGTCTGGTCAGTTCCCTAAGTCCTGGAATAATGCAGTCCTGAAACTTGTTGAAAATCTTAATTTGCCATTTGATTTTAGTAATATTTTTAGAATTGAGCTTTCCCATATCAGAATTTGGATGAAATCCCCTTATAGCCAATGCTGGTGTAACGAATTATATAATGACAGAGGTCAACAGAAAGGTAATAAATTACGTACTTATAGATTATTCAAGAAACTTTTGATTCCGGAATTACATGTTACTACTGTGTTAACAAGATGTCAACGTAGTGTATTGAGTAAGTTACGCTGTGGCACATTACCACTGGAGATAGAAGTCGGCAGGTATACCCACCCTAAAACACTTTTAGAAAATAGGATCAGTAAATTTTGTAATAGCAATGTATTTGCAGATGAAATACATTTTTTCACTGAGTATGACTTTTATTCTGATCTTAGGTATACTTTATGGCAGGATTTTTCTCTTGTTTTCCCTTTCTTTACACAGTTGTCAAAACAGCCCAATCTGTATTTATGTATGAAGCCTCTTGCCGCTCTAGTATTAAAACTGTATAATAGGCGAAAACATGCAATCAGCACCTGCAATATATAATTATCTTAACAATATTATCTCTTGTACATTTTGGTGTTGTAACGTGTAACATTATTTGTATATATATATATATATATATATATATATATATATATATATATATGTGTGTGTATATTTTAGACATTTATATAATACAAATGTTTATGTTTCTCATAGGCCGTATGGCCGGATGGTACGTTATTTTATTGAATGTATTCTGTGTTTTTAATGGGTATATATTGTACCAAGTGACACAGAAATAAAACAATTTTCTTTCATGAATTTTGCGAATATATGATAATAATTACTTTCACATGTTTGATGTAAATTTTGTTATGGTTAAAATGAATATTATAAAGTAGAAACTTCAGCTACCACAAACAGATAAAGGGCATCAAATACGACAATGAGTTGGCTGTTAATAAACAAATAAATGAAATACAAAAAGTCCTGATTTCTACAAAAAATTACAGGTTTAAAAAAGATTGGTCATCACAGTACTGTCTTAAATGTTAGGACTTAGATAATCATATATCGAGATAAATAAATTACCGATGTCGACTAACCAAACATCTACCTATTCTAGCCGGTTGTCAATTTCCCTGTCATACCGCCAGATACATATATTAACGGTTAAAAATATGTAAAACTTACAGGCTTTTGACACAATCTGAAACGGGTAGGAACATTACTTGATTACAATCCTGACCACATCTTACCCGACTAGTACACGAGTACAGGTGTTATCTCAAAATGTTTTTATTGAACGGTGTATCATAAAGTTTTAGGTTCAAAATTTAATAAATGAAGTGCTTTAAACTGAGTTCAAGATTGAAATTGTAGTTTGATGCCCTGTCACGTGTTTTAGAATATCCGATTAGAGTGTGATTGTTGAGTCGAATATTTGCCTGACTAAATAGATATGTACAGTAAATATTGATTACGCAGTGCTTCAACAGGCAAGCGAATATTCTGTTGAAAAATATAAACATGTACGAAAACATTAAAGTAATATTAGATATGCAATCTCCAAATAGTTAATAAAACGACTCGTTTGGGATTTTTAGATATGCGTAATACTTTTGTGTCAACACACTTACCAATAACATTTAAGAAATTTTGATTTTAAACAAAAGCATTACAAGTAAGATAAAAAAATTACCAAAATTACAAAAGATACTGTTGTGACATTTTAATTAACTTGCAAGTATTTTGTATATTACACAAGTGACTCCCCTGTTTTATGACCCGAAATCGCCGCCTTTAGGTTGACTCGCTGAGGTGAACAAGCGTTTGTATTCGTGATCGTTGTATGTATATTCAGGTGTTAATTCGTCGACTCTGATGAAAGTAGTCTCCTCTTTGATCAATACCCGTATACAGAATTCTCATTCATTCTTAAGAACACCATTTTGTATTATCTATACATGTAGCCGTCTTCCACTTAATAATATATATAAACTAGTTGATAAGAACATTTTAAGATGTTTTTTCTATGTAAGGATAGCGAACAATATGCATGCTAAACATTCAACCATCAATGTATTTAGACATGACTTTACAAACACGCTGTATAAGCCCTTGGCTGCCCTATTTTTAAGATTTATAAAGGGGGATTACACTTACATTAACATATCTAGTCCATCCTTTTACCAAATGTCCTTTATATCTCGTTTTTATATCTATAAATGAACCAACGTATTATGATGCCTCATAAGCTAATAAGGCCGGGTACTCTTTTTTAAATGCATTAATAATGCGTTATGTCGTTTTGCAATGAACGCTGGGGACTGGTCACATTGAGTAAGAATAGATACAATTTAATTTGAAACACAAACCCTTATAACGTGATTGGAACAAACCAAATAATGACAGGGATAGTGTTTGGGCGACAAGATTTAGTGTTTTTTTACCGTTGTGATTTGCATTTAAATATGATTATATGTTCATCTTTCATTAAAACTACTACTTTAAATAATATAATTTCTTAATGTCTCCGTCATGTTCTTGTTGTACATATAGTCAAATGTATTCACACTCCGAGTAAATGTCGAACTATCAGACGTCCAAGGAATATATGATGAAGAATATATATCTGAATGCAATTTAAGCCCTCTCACAAGTCGGACTCAATGAACTTAATTTCTCCCACGGGAGTTTATTCGACTGTGAGAACACAAACACTCAAGCGTTATTTGAGTTTTGAAAATTCGAGGGATTAGATTGTAATCCATGTAACAGACATCTGTATTGATGAACTTAATGAAAGGATATGGAAGACTAATGCGAAATAAAGCTTAAAATCCTGTACAGCCCAACGTGTATACATATACTGGTAAAATAGGTAAGGATATTTGTAAAATTTGAAATTAAAAATAATGATATATTTATTCATTGAAATATTGACAAAATATAAATAATAAACATTCAACTATCCCTAACTTATTTTGCCTAGTTGATATAAACAGCAACACTTATGTGACTACTTTGTTACGATCAACTTAACTGTGCAATGTTAGGTAAATCAAACTTATATTACAAGTACTTTCGTCTGCATTTACCGTCTCTTCGATAACAGCTAACTAGAGACGTGAATTTTAAGATATTATTATATCAATATGAAAATGGACTTTAAAATTCAACTTTCAAAGGTTTCAAAAATGTGTTAAGTAAAAGTAAATGTGACATGATATAATCATATTGTTTAATTTTAAATCTTGCAGCGTACATTATATTAACAGCTGACTGTCAACAAAAAAACATTCGGATATCCTAACTGAACAATTAACGTTACTTCATCTTCCCCAGATCTAACTAGTATTATCAAATATCTATTGGCAAAGTTTATTTGGACAGGTGTAGTTACGCAATTTAGTCATCATCACAAATTCATTCAACAATTTCCAGAGTTACACATAGTATCAGAAGTCAGTTTTAGCAATGTGTTATTTCATGTTCTCACTTTGTAATGTGGCGCCACACGTAAATTGATTGCAAAGATTAGTGTGTGTTGTTGATATTTAACAATGCTACATTTTAGTGTTGTATGTATTGAGCCTAAACCTGATTATCCTTATACAGGAACTGAAGTGCTGGTGATTTTTTACCATAGTAGGTCGGTTGTATTTCATAACAAAGGGCGTGTTCCCATTTGTTCTTTTTAAATATATATTATAATATTAATATATTGAATTCGTTAGCCATGGGAGGCGTTAATCATACTTGGTGGTAGTGAGTTAGACATGTATAAGCGTCAAGGTCGGTTCTTTCTTTCCCAAACTATTCTATACTCTTTGAGAACTATATGAATTTTATATTATTTTGTCTTTTTGGAGAAATATATTGATTTAGAAGTTCATGACAGCCTTTTTCAATGTGTTTAGTTAAGCTTGAAGAGAATTGAAGTTAATTTGGTATTTCACATTAAGCATTATGAATTTATAAATACTTGTATTAGTGTTTGGGTTTGTAAATCTATCATGTATTAACCACAGTTTATATGTATGTCTATGTATTTAGGAACAGTATTTAGATGATATTATCATAGCCTGTTTACAAAGGCAATTATGTTATGGAAATAAATATATATAAATCCTCCTTCTAGTTTAGTCTAGTCTTCGTAGTTTATAGTAAGCACTTCATTTTGAAACGTTTATCCTAATTATTGTAGACATGCTTAAGTGATATGTGCAATGTGGGTACTCAGGCAATTAGGTGATGTGATTTGATTTATTACTCTGAATAATTTGCGGAACGGGTGTAACGAATACACATGTTACGTAATACCGATAGGGATGTCTCCTTTAGCACTGGTTGTTCTGATAGTCCCAAGACTTAGTTAATTTGTCAAAATATATTGTACATATCTCCTCTCTTGTTAGAACGAACCATGTCACTATTTAGATTTCACCTGTCTGTTGTTTTGAATCAAAATTCTTCCCCTCAAAGCCAGTCACCCTCTCAACTTTACTACCTCTGACATACACACAGACTCTCTTCTCTCATCCTTCAGCTGCACACCTGGCGCCTGACACCTCAAATCACCCTTACCCGCTAAGTCAGCTACCTTCACAACTTCACTCCGCCTGACATACACACACTTCGCTTCTCACGCCCTTTAGCTCAATATACTCAACTACTGTCGCCTGCCACCCACAATTCCACTTCCCCTCCAAGCCAAGCCTTACGTCATTTTTGTCATTAAAGTATTTTTTTCTTCATAAAAGACCTATTTTTCATCAAAGTCCTACTTTTCATCAAATATTTTTTGTCAAAGTAAGTTTTTTCACCAAAGATAAGTTTTTTCAAGTCAGGTTTTTTCATGAAAGTAATTTTGTTTATTAATCAAAGTCATTTTCCAATTAAAGTCATTTTTTAAAATTCAAAGTCATGCAATCATCAAAGACAAGTTTTACCATCAAAGTCGGTTTTTCAATCAAAATGATTTATTAATCAAAATCCTATCCTTTTTTGTCCCCCGCCGCAACGCGGAACGGGGGACTATGAATTCAGCGGCGTCCGTACGTACGTCCGTACGTACGTCACATTTCTTGTTTACGCGATATCTTATGAAGCGTTGCATCCAAAGTCTTCAAATTTGATATATGCCTACATTGTGGGAAGATGCAGACACCAGTCAATTTTGGTGACCTTGGTCTTATTTTCAAGGTCACCATGACACGTTGACCACTTTTTGAACTCTTGTTTACGCGATATCTCATGAAGCGTTGTATCAAAAGTCTTCAAATTTGATATATGCCTACATTGCGGGAAGACGCAGACCCCAGTCAATTTTGGTGACCTTGGTCTTATTTTCAAGGTCACCATGACACGTTAACTACTTTTTTAACTCTTGTTTACGCGATATCTCATGAAGCGTTGTATCAAAAGTCTTCAAATTTGGTGTCTGTGTACATTGTGGGAAGACGCAGACACCAGTCACCTTTGGTGACCTTGACCTTCTTTTCAAGGTCACCACGACACTTTGACAACTTTTTAAACTCTTGTTTACGCGATATCTCATGAGGCGTTGCATCCAAAGTCTTCAAATTTAGTGTCTGCCTACATTATGGGAAGATGCAAACATTAGTCACTTTTGGTGACCTTGGCCTTATTTTCAAGGTCACCAAGACACTTTGACCACTCTTTGAACTGTTGTTAATGCGATATCTCATGAAACATTGCATCCAAAGTCTTCAAATTAGTTGTCAGCCTACATTGGGGAAAGGCACAAACGCCAGTTTATTTTGGTGACCTTGACCTTATTTTCAAGGTCACCGCGACAATTTGACCAATGATGTGTCTTACTTACTCAATGTCACCGGCGGGGGACATTGCCATGTTAGTGGCAAACACTTGTTTAAAATTAATTTTTCTCATTAAAGTCATTTTTTTCATCAAATTTATTTTTTCATCAAAAGTCATTTTTTAATTCAAAGTCATGTTTTCATCAAAGTCTTTTTTAAAAAATCAAAATCAATTTTTTCATTTAAGTCATTTTTTAAAATCAAAGTCATTTCTTTAATCAAATTAATTTTTTCATCAAATCTATTTTTTCATCAAAAGTCATTTTATAAAAAGTCAAAGACATGTTTTCATCACAGTCAATATGTTCATTAAAGATATTTTTTCTTCATCAAAGTCGTTTTTTCCATCAAAGTCGGTTTCTTAATCAAAATCATTTTTTCATTAAATTAATTTTCTCATATAAGTCATTTTTTTTCATCAAATTCAGATTTTCCATCAAAGTCATTGTTTTTACATCAAATGATTTTTTTCATTTAGGTCATATTTCTCATCAAAATCATTTTTTAATCAAATTCATGTTTTCATCAAAGTTAATTTTTTCATCAAAGATATTTTTTCTTCAGCAAAGTCAATTTTGTCTATCAAATTCATTTTTCTCATTAAAGTCTTCTCTTTTTTTATTCAAAATCGAGTTTTCATCAAAGTAATTTTTTTCATAAAAGATATTTTTTCTTCATCAAAGTCATTTTTTCCATCAAAGTCGTTTTTTCTCTTTAATAAATATTTAATCCTTTGTAAATATCATTTTTTCATGTAGAGAGGTTTGTTAATAATATGTATTTCTGACATGAATATGATGTTCTCAGCATTATGTACCATGTGGTTTGGTTGGGTCACGCGACGACACTGTAGCAGATGACTTTCTAGTTGCGACATGCTTTTGAAAATGGAACGGTGATGGGTGGTTTTTTTTCTGTTTTTTTTTTTTTTTTTTGTTCCCATAGGTTACAGGGTATATTTACATTGAACAGTGCAATACAAGATAAGGTAAGGAAGTATATAAACTGCTGAAGGATATATATATCATATAATATAATCATTGTCAGTTGCTGAATAGTGGGTTGAGTGATTGCCATTTATTTTGGATTTTTTCAATTTCATTATTTCTTTTTAAAATGAATCTTTCTACCAGAAATATCTCTTTTAATACTTTTTTTTATAATTACTGAATTTTGGAATTATATTTTTTATGTAACATAGATGTATATATTTCTTGGCTGAAATAATGATTTGATTCATCAAGATATTTCTATGTAAAGGGACAAACCAAATCAGGTATTTGGTAAAGATAATATTTTGTAGAAGGTATCTATTAATCCAAAGTTCAAGTTCATTCCAGAATTTTTTGGTTTCACAACATTCCCAGTAAATATGACATATGTTCTAAGAAAACTCAAAGCAAAAATTTGTATTGAAAATCAAGAAATTTAACATCTTTCAAGTTATGTCTATAAACATTCAAAATGATTTGCCAATCGAATTCACAATCCTTAAAACTCATTTCCCATTTATTACAAATCTCAAGTTTGTCATTTCTAGAAATCAGCTTGTCATAAAATAATCTTGAACCCTTTGTGGGCTTCATTATATTTTGTTGGTAAACATTGGTATACAAATTGTAAATAGGAATGGTTCTTGTCCTTCTAATAGCCTTTTTCCAAAAATCAGGTAAAATGTGTAGTAGATAATTGTAATCTAGAATTGTCCCTCTTATTCCATATATTGATTTTATTAGCTCAAAGGTCATAAATCCATGTTCGTCACATAAGTCTTTTATGGTCAATAACCCCATATCAGCCCAATCGTTAATAACATAACATGGATTCTTGTAATTATGATTTAGCCATAAAGGCTCTGCAAGAATGTGATCAATATTGATTCAAGATTAACATGTTTACAATAATTATTCAAAGCATTTAAAACATCTTTCCATAAAGGGTTTTTAATAATTAATTTCTTTTCTATGTTTGTTCCATATTTGAAACTATTATTAAATGGTATGTTGCAGGGATTATTGTCAAATGGCTTTATACAGTAAAATCGAAGAGTGGATAATTTCAGTGCTTCAATAAATGCCTTAATATCAACCATACCCAACCCTCCTTCTGTCTTTAATCTTTTCATTGTGGTTCTCTTTATCTTATCCTTTTTATCATTCCAAATGAATTTGAAAAATATTTGCTCAAGTGAGTTAATAAAGTCTTTCGGGGGGTTGGGCAATGAGCTGAAAATATGAACTAACTAAAAGGGCTAATGTTTTTATAACAGTAATTTTACCAATTAGGGTCAACTTTCTTTTTCTCCAAACTGCTAATAATCTGTTTATTTCTTCTAATCTTTTTCTTGTATTGATCACCCTTTAAATCAGCAACATTGGGGTAAAGGTGATTCCAAGCACTTCAAATTCCCTGCTAAAACATTTAATGTTCAAATGTGTACATAAAGTTTGTCTACTGTCAGCCATTTAGATAATCCATATTGCTTTTGTTTTGTCTATATTTATCTTCAAACCTGACATTTTGTAAATGTATTTAGTGTTTCAATAGTTCAATAGCTCTCTTCTTTACCATCAAGGAATAATTCTGTGTCGTCGGAATACTGTCCTAGTTTGTATTCTTCCTGATCAATATCAATACCTTTAATTTTATCATTATTTCTTATCATACATCCTAATATTTCCGCTACAAAGATGAATAAATATTGTGATAAGGGATCACCTTGTCTACAACATCTTTCATTATCAAAGAATTCAGATACATGGCCGTTTTGTATCACACAAGAAGTTGTGTGATACGTAAGTCCATTAATCCAGCTTATCATCTGTGGGCCAAAACCAAATTTATTGAGGACTTTATTGATGAAATTTTTAGAAACTGTGTCAAAAGCTTTCTCAAAATCAATTATGATTAGTAAACCTGGAATATTTCTTGTTTGTGTCTCAAACAAGAGGTCATATAGTAGTCTTGTGTTTTCACCGATTGTTCTGCCTGGAATAAAGCCTGTTTGATTTCTTTTTTAAACGATTTGTTATGCATGAACTTACTATTTTATAAACAGCATTCAGTAAAGTAATTGGTCTCCAATATTTTAAAACATTTCTATCTTTGTTTGCTTTTGGTATGCATGTTATAACCCCTCGTTTCATTGTCAAAGATAATTCTTCTTTTTTCAAAGCCTCATTAATAAATCTGAAGATCCATACTTTCAGGTCTTTCCAGAAGAATTTGAAGAAATCAATAGGGAATCCATCAATTCCTAGGCTTTTATTATTTTCCATATTTTTAACAGCTATAGTGATTTCATCTATATCAATATCTTTTCAAGTTCTTCTCTGAGTTCACTACTTAATATTGGATGTTTGATGTTTTCTAAAGTAAAATTTTCTTCAATATCATCATTTTTCTAATAGAGTTTCTGGTAGAATGTTTTTACTTCTTTTAAGATAGCAGTGCTATCAATAATCGTCTCAGTAACAATCTTATTTATTGATTTAGTGGTATAAGTTCTTTTTTCTAGGTTGCAAAAGTATTTCGTTGGTTTTTCACCTTCTTCATACCATTGAATTATATTTCTAATCTGAATCCCCCTGAGTTCCTCTTCCTTTATCTGTTCCAGTTCTAATTTATATTTTGAGAGTTCTGACAGTTTGGTCTCATCTATACTTTGAACAATCTTTTTATGGTGTCCTCACATATTTGTATTTTATTTTCCAATTCAACAGTTTTATTATTTGTATCCTGTTTAAAAAAATATGCGAAAGATATACATGTAGATTTCCCTCTAACATTCATTAAAAAGGTTTCCATGAATAAACCATCACTTATAGTAAGTTTTATATTTTCATAGTTTTGATCAGTCTTGATTTTAGATACATTATTTGCAGAATATTATTCAATAGTCTCTTTTAAAATTGTCTTGACCAAATCACTGTATTCAGGGTGAAGAAGTAATGATGTATTAAAACGATGATGTGTACATGTATGACTGCTGGAGTTGAAGGTTAATATATATATATATATATATATATATATATATATATATATATATATATATATATATATATATATATATATATATATTAATAGGTTTTTGTGTTTGTGTTCTATGACGATGGGTCTGTTGAGTTGTGTTTCAAACTGTTGTGAGTGTGGGTGTCGTAGGTTGATATTCAGATATTCAGATATTGCAGGTTGCTAGAAAGTAGATTGATTTGTTGGTGGTTGTAGGGTGGTCTATGTGTATGTTGGTGTTGTAGGATCGTATTAGTGTCAGGAAAAACCATACTGATGTCCCAATGTGATGATATTACAGATTGATGTGGCTGGTACTGACAGTAACTTGTGTGAGCGTTATGAGCTACCAGGTACTGGAGCGCGTCTGTCACTACTACAGCTGGCCCGTCAACGTCAACGTCAGGGTCAACTACAACAAGACAATGCTCTTCCCTACTATAACTCTTTGCAACCAAAACGCTTTCAGGTGAGTGTATTATTGGCATCTAACTATATTAAGCCATTAGATATCACACTGTCATCATGACTTGAGAAGAGACTTATAATATATTTTTGTTTGAAATGAATACACTGAATGGTTACAACATATATGCTTTGTACCAGTATAAAATCGCCGGGGTGAGATTTTATACGGGGGCGAATTTATACCGGGACACCGCCTCTATTTCGGAAATGCTAACCATAAGTTGTGGTATAAAATCCGAACTCAATGGAAACTAAACATTATATTCATTTATTTGAGGCAACTTTGGTATATTACCTAATAGATATTCAAATGACTGGACCATTTACGTTCAATTGTTGACATTTAGATCTAATTTTATCCCAAAGCCATACAAGTTACCACGTCATAAATTTAAGTTGGTTGATTTAAGTGACACACTTTTGTAAATTACTTACAACTCTTTGAAATACTTATACCATGCACATTACACATTATGGTGAATATTGTAGAGACGGTTTCGCATCAATCTAAATGTATTAAAAAGTAGTTTGACGTTTTGGAAATAAGCAAACATATTTGTATCCACAGATGCGTCAATTAGACCGCCCATCCGTGTTAGTTCTAAATATAATTACAAATGGAAGCTATCTACGGCTGTCACTACATCAAACTTAGCCATCAATTAAGGTGTGTGTCAAGTGCACATAGCTCATAGCGGACTTGATTCGACTCATCACAGCCTCCATTTTAACGACTTAGTGTCGCTGCATATGAAAATAGGGAAAACAAACTATATCAACCTCTTATAAGAGCAACACAGAAATACCAACTTGTAAAGTATGTTTCAGATAAAGTTGTGAATAGTTATTTTACATACTTTTGGTTTCAAGTGTAACAACATGATTGTTACCCTTTATATCCTCACATGTAACTGAGCACCACAAAGAAGCCCACATAATATCACATGTAAAAGAATTTTAGTTCCATCTCAGTTATTTTGTGGAAACTGGAAGTAAATTTACATTAGAGATGTAGTTAAAAATAAGGACGGTTAGTTTTTTGGCCTGAATTTGGGAAAATGTAAAAAGTATAAAACATTGATCCCAATGTACGCAAGAAACCATTTTGGGTCCAGGTTTCTACTTCCCTACAAAATAAAGGGAAATAATTACTGCTATCACAATGAAAGTTAGCCAGTGAAATCGTGAGAATTCAATATGTCCATAAACAATTATGAACTAAAACTTTATTCACTCGCCTTTCCTGGATTGGAATTGTCAAACAATTTTCACATAAAATAATAAAAATCCTGAAGTGAGGAAACAATTTTGTATTTACAAGGTTTTAATGGTCAGTATGCACGGGAATTTCATGACATTTCTCAGAGACACGCGTCACCTGATACTATGTCTTTTATTCAGATTACTACATCGTGAGTGAAGGTAAGTTGGACTTCGCGAGCTCGATACTCGCAGGTCATGACTTAAACCTTTGTCCATGTTCTTCTCTGGAACAAACATTAAGGGCGTGCTCTTGCGTGCAAACCCTTTTGCCAACAGGGATTGGAAATTTTACATTTGGTGACCCTGTTGCTCCAAATTTAATAAGGACCTCACATGCCATGACCTTAACACCTATTTTCATCTTCTTTTCCACAAGGGACCTAGAAGACGGTAATGTTATGTGCAGACTCTTTCAACCCGTAGCATCACGTGACTAAACTGTATGCCTAAAAGGTGTCTTGAGCGGAAGTTTTGTGCGGTGTCTTCAGCTCCATGCGATAATGACCAGTAATGGAAGAGACATACAAGTAGAATGTATTAAAAAGTGCAAACATCAGGTTGTAATATGTCACATAATGATTTTTGAGTCCCATCCCTATTCCATGCCGTCGTTTCACAGTTGAGTAATACAACTCAACTTGAACTTTCTATGTAAGTAAGTTATTTGAAATCTGTTAGTTGTTAAATCACTGATAAGTGGAACAGATGCCAGCTCGTTTGGACGAATAAGTTGCTAGATATAGCCTTTAAAACATTCATGACCCTGTCGTGATGTTGAAGCTTGCTTACAGTACGTGTCTTGACTGTACATTCAACTGTGTCTGCAGTAATAATGTGGCTATTTTTTTGATAATTTCAGAGAAAATCGACCATTATCAGTGCTGTTTTTTTTCCAGACGCTTTTAACTTCCATGATTTTAAAGTATTTTAGAGCACACTGTTGGTTTTCACGGAAACGAAAACTTGTCAATTACAAAACTTAATTTAAAAAGTGGGAAATACAAGAAGGGGGAATACCCAACCTGACAAGCTTATGAAGAACAGAAATGTTATATGAGAATGAAAAGGTGGGGCAAACTTTCAGAATTTCTGACAGTGATCCGATTCAAATATTATGAAAGACTATGTACGTGGGCTGCACGTATTTATTTTCATTTAATAACTTATTTTTTTGTCACATGTAAAACTGTAATATTTCGACATGTTTCCTACATTTTCCCCGGTCATTTAAAAGCTTTTAAGTGTCTACAAAGAAAATCCGAAACAAGGTCATTTGGACATATCATCAAAATCTCAATTTGTAACCCCTAGATTCGCATTTAAGGTACTAATATTCTAAATCATTGTCATAAATATTGTTTTTCTCGTATATTCTATTTGTGAATTTTATGAATTTTCGATTACTTTTAATTGTTTTTCCTCCGTGCCCTGGGTTTAATATAATTACGCCCCTTTTAACCTTGTCTGGTTCGTTTTTCCATATAAAATTAAAACTTTTTTCAACAGTCTTTCGATGACAGATTGTTAGATTTGTTGGTTTTGGTAGACATGAGAACAAATGGTTGAGCTTTGGTAGTAAGAGTGAGATTTCAGTATTTCTTCCATACGGGATAAGAGTACGAGCTGACCAAATGTTCATTTGCCAATCTAAGAAAGTTTTTCATTGTAGTTTATTTCAACCTATTTGACTTAAATCTTATATCGGGATCTCTTTTTGGAGCATATCCATATTAGCTTTGTTTTTTTCTATGTTGACTTTCTATCCTGAAAAAACGGGTAAATAAATCAAAGGTATTCAATGCTGCATAGAGGCATTTTTCAGATTCAGGCAGGATCCTTATTGTTATTGGCGTGTTTTGGGGTCTTCAAGAAAAAGTCTAGAACACCTGTTCTTGTTCTTATAGTTTTAAGGTCTTCAAGACGAATGTGTCAAAGACGTTTTGTTATTATCCTGATTATTTTATTAGGTCTTCAAGACGTATGTCTGGTATTGTTCTTGTCCTGTTTTTATTAGATTATTTGAACAAATCTTGAAATTCGGTTGGTAGGTTTTTGAGTAATCTCCTCTTGAAGTTTGCAATTTTCGAAAATTGCCTGATTTTGAAAGGTCACTGTTTAGAAAATTTAATGAAACTTGTACAAACTCGAAAATCACGTTATTGTCAAAGGTACATGGGGTAGGACAATTAAAATTAAAATGGCGGTTTAGCACGTGAACTACGAATTCGTTATTATTTACTGTTTTGTGCGCTTTGTTACTGCACATCTTTTAAAACAGGTTTGAAGACTCGAAGTACATTTTGAATATTTTTCCCATGTTAAAAATTGACATTTAGATTCAAACTGGACCTCTTATGGCTTGGTCGATTAGGCTTCGCACTTTAAGAGCATGTTAAATTTGGTTGCATTTTCGTCAGTCGTTTTGGCTGAATCTTGTCCACAAAATTATTGAAATAATAAAAAGAATTATAGTCGCAAGCGATGACAAACGGATTCATCGCATAAATGTTTCAATATGTTTAATTAAGACAGCTGTCCTAAATGTATATTGTTGCACATTTTCAAAAACAAGTTTCAAGTCTCTAGCATATCTCTAGGAGTATTGAGACCCTAAGTTTACCTGTTAAAATTAAACAATTGTGTGGCTATGCATTGGTATGAGCATGTACTTACGTAAATAGTATGTTTTGTTGCGTAAATAGTATGTTTTGTTGAAAATGTATGTAAATGAATAGACCGGAAGTGCTTGTTTCAGAACTACTTTCAGAAGGGAGCACCTGGAGTATTTGTCAGGTAGAATACGATTGAATAAAAGGAATAGCGACCAAATACAATATAGAAATGCGAGGACAATGAAGATGTAGAGCAGGCCCTCTCTTCACTTTCGTAGAGCTAATACTTTTTAAAAACGTTTGTAGTGCCTACGAAGATTTACTTTCCCAATTCTCAAAAAGTTTGTAGCGCTAAGAATTCCTAGACTTAAGAAAATATCTAAGACAGGTCCTAGGCTGTCGTAAGTTACATATGCACAATAAAGATGGCGTCTTACATTGTTGTCCGACAAGCGACAGACGAAGAAAAAGTAGGTAGAACTAGATGAGCGTTTGCGGGACACCGCAAAAGCAGAACAGCTCCGAAACTTAGGATCTCCGCTTTCCCAGTTCCGCCTTCTCGTCAGCATCAATAAATCGGGAATTCTTTTTAACCAAAATTTGTTCATTATTCGAGTTATTACTAATCATCACTGGGGTCACTTTTCACAAGTTTGTTCTTAAAACCTGTTTCTTTTTTCAAAATTTGATCAAAGGATTAACGTGGCCTTAACCAATGTCTCATGACCTTGACCTTTGACCTTCAAGGTCACACCATCAATGATCACTTTTCCTCTTGTATAACAATCATGCAATGACTCAAAGTGTTCATAGTTAAAATACGGCATATTCACAAAAGCATGTTTAAGTTGTGATCTAGCTGTGACCTTGATCTTTGACGGATTTTAGCGAAAACCTTTTCAAATCTTGGTCTTTCTCCGTGGTTGATATTTACCAAGTAAGGGCCTGATAGCACAAACGTTTTTGAAGTTATCGTGTTTACAAGGATTTTTGTAGTGATTTCAGAACTCATGACCTTGAACTTTGACCTTGAATGTGAGCATGTCAAAATAATTCCCAAGGTGTATAAGAAAGAAGCTATGTATATGAGGTGTTAATACCTTCTTGGAAAAAAGTTACTTACTGATTTCAGAACGGGTGACCTTGACCCTATATCGTGACCTTGACCTTTAAAATTCAAGGTCACACAATCAGTGATCACTTTTTAGCTCATCAGGCCTGAAAGGCCCGATGGGCTTATGGCATGGGATGGTGTCCATCCATCCGTCCGTCCATCTGTCCGTCCGTAAACTTTTCACTTTTTTTACTTCTTCTCCAGAACCAATAACTCTAGAGAGCTGAAATTTTATGTACAGACTCCTTGGCCAATTGGGATTCTAAATTGTAGATTTGGTGACCCTGTGACCCCAAATAAGGGCCCCAGGGGTCATAACCTTAAAAGCTATTTTCATCTTCTTCTCCAGAACCAATGACTCCTAAGAGCTGAAATTTTATGTACAGACTCCTTGGCCAATGGGGATTCTAAATTGTAGATTTGGTGACCCTGTGACCCCAAATAAGGGCCACAGGGGTCATAACCTAAAAAGCTATTTTCATCTTCTTCTCCAGAACCAATGACTCCAGAGAGCTGAAATTATATGTACAGACTCCTTGGCCAATGGGGATTCTAAATTGTAGATTTGGTGACCCTGTGACCCAAAATATGGGCCACAGCCTAAAAAACCTTTGAAAATGAATTTTGAACTGATATTTTATGTCATTACCTAAAATCCTGTTTTCATCTTTTTCTCCGGAACAAAAAGATCTAGAAGGCTGTAATATTGTATGCAAACTCTTTAGCCAATAGGGATTCAAACTTGTAAATTTGGTGACCCTGTGACCCCAAATATGGGCCACAGCCTAAAAAACCTTTGAAAATGAATTTTGAACTGATATTTTATGACAATTCAATCACTTTATTTGAAATGTATGTCGACTTGAGATAACAATCTACATTGTGGACATGTTTGTCAAATTGATGTAATCAATGTGAAATGAGAACTATTGAATAGCCTATGAACTGAAAATTGTGACAAGGCATAAAGGACTAAATTGAAGAGGAGTTAAGAATTCTTTTATTTTACATGAGATATGTGAACTGCATATGACTGGTGATGAAATGATAAGATAAGATTATTTTCATCTTCTTCTCCAGAACGAAAAGACCTAGAAGGTTGTCATGTTGTGTAATGAGTCTTTAGCCAATGGAGATTCTAAATTGTAGATTTGGTGACCCTGTGGCCCCAAATAAGGGCCTCAAAGGCCATTACCTAAAATCCTGTTTTCATCTTTTTCTCCGGAACAAAAAGATCTAGAAGGCTGTAATATTGTATGCAAACTCTTTAGCCAATGGGGATTCAAACTTGTAAATTTGGTGACCCTGTGACCCCAAATATGGGCCACAGCCTAAAAAACCTTTGAAAATGAAATTTGAACTGATATTTTATGACACTTCAATCACAATGATTTGAAATATATGTCCACTTGAGATAACAATCTACATTGTGGACATGTTTGTCAAATTGATGTAATCAATGTGAAATGAGAACTATTGAATAGCCTATGAACCTATGACCAGGGCCGATCATCGCGTGGAACTCAACCTACATACAGAGACGCAGTGTCAACAAACCCACGTGGTGGTTTGTTTACATCTGAACGCGGAAGTGATAGCGAGGAAAGGGAGGTCACTCCAATTGCAAGCTAGGAAAGTGGCCGAAGCCCGAACGTAAATCATACCGTCAACAATGTAAACATCCTGAGCTGGAACATTTAAGGTTTGAGAAAACATGACAATTCTGTTTCCATTCTTAAGAAATATTGTTCTCCCTATGACATAATTGGATTCTGTGAAAGCTTTGTCCGCAGTGATAATGAATTCTCTGATTTTCTACCGGGCTACTGTGTGTTCAATAGTGTAAGACAGAAAGCAAAGCGGCTCGGTCGATACAGCGGAGGCGTGACTGTGTTTGTTAAGAACTTTCTCATTGATAATGGTCTTGTTACCCGTGTGTTTGAACATTTTCGAGATGTTGTGGTTCTCATCTTGCACACGTCAAGCTTGAAATTAGACCGTGATATTATTTTAATGTTCCCATACGCTTCACCTGAGAATTCACCTATATATGATGATGTAGACTGCGATGGTATCTCTCAACTAGAAGATTACTTTCATAGAGTAAGAGCAGATTATCCAACTGACCATATATTTTTAGGAGGGGATCTAAATGCAAGAATGAAGGACTTTCTTGATTATATTCCTGATGACACTGTTGAATATGTTTATGATACAGATGACTATCCAGGAGATAGCTTTGACATTTCGAGGAACTCAAAAGATGAACATTATAACAATTATGGTATAAAACTTGCAGAACTATGTCGTACATTTGGGATACATGCTATGAACGGTCGACTCCATGAAGATAAGACTGGCGAGTTCACATGTGTTACCCACAATGGGGCCAGTGTTGTTGATTATATGATGGCAACTTCATCTTTGTTTCCTCATATCCATAACTTTGGCATAGGCACACATGATTTATCATGTCATTTTCCTTTATATTGCTCTATTGATGTATTTGATTTTGACAAAAATACTGACTCTAAGTCAAGTGACATTGTGCCTGAGGAAGTTATTGAACCATGGACCAAATATGTATGGTCAAAGGACAGTGACAATAAGTTTATATCTTGCTTTGAGAGTTTATTTACAGGATCTTTATCTGACTTGCTAAACATGTTAAATACCTGTGTTGACGATTCTTTGTCGGTGTTTGTCAAGTTACTTCATGATGCTGCAGCCCATACTAAAAGTGTATATCCCCCATTGTACAGAGTTGATAATGACAGGGAGCAGCCCCCCTGGTGGGACCAGGAATTAGAGGATTTAAAGCACGATAAGTACAAGGCTCTTAGAGCTCACAGAGATTTTAACCAAAGTTTGGATATTTTCAGGCATTTGAGAAACTCTTTTAAACATGCATTCAGAATTAAGAAGGAATCATATTTCTGTAAACAAAAGGAGAAGTTGGTAGCTGCTAGTAGGGATCCTAAGCTATTTTGGAAGATTTTGAAAAAGTGTAATTCTTTTAATGGTATTTCACAGTCTATTACTAATGAACAGTGGGTTAATCACTTTATGTCTCTTCTTGGTGCTGATCTTGATGAGTCTTTTCTTACAAATGAGGATAGTGATGTGTATTTGTCATCTCAGAGGTCAGAAGGGCTTGATGATCCTATTACTCAACAGGAAGTTTTATATCATATAGTTAAGTCTGCTAATAATAAATCTCCAGGGCCAGATGGTGTCGCTGCAGAATTCTTAAAGGCTTCTAGTCATCTCATTGTACCATATCTGACTCAGCTATTTAATCATGTTCTTGAGAGTGGTATATTTCCATCTTGTTGGGGTAAAAGTATTATTTGTCCTGTCTTTAAGTCTGGTTGCAGAGATGATACTAATAACTACAGAGGTATTTCTCTCATTGATTGTACTTGTAAAATATTCATGTCTATCTTAAATTGTCGCTTACAAGGTTGGTGTGAAGATCATGATATTATCAGTGAATCACAGGCAGGTTTTAGGGCTGATTATTCAACAATTGACCAAATTTTTTCATTGCAGTCCTTAATCCAAAAATATATTAGTAAAAAAAGAGGTAGATTCTATTGTGTTTTTGTAGACTTTGCCAAGGCTTTTGATACTCTAAGGCATGATGTCCTTTTAAACTCACTTTATGAAGTTGGTATAAAGGGTAAATTTCTTATGTTGTTAACATCTATGTATAGGTCTCTATCAGCCTCAGTCAGGACATCTAAAGGTATTTCAAATAGTTTTTCTTGTAACATCGGTACTCGGCAAGGCTGTGTTTTGAGTCCTCAGATATTCATTTATTTTTATAAATAAGCTATGTAATCTTATGGAGTTGGAAGGAGGTAAAGGTGTTACAGTTTCTTCTTCTGTTAATAATCTCTGTTCTCTTATGTTTGCTGATGATGTTTCAGCCATATCTGATACCTGTGCACAATTGCAGAAAAAGATTAATGTAATTAGCAAATTTTGTGAGCAAACTGGTATGAGGGTAAATCTTAAGAAGACCAAGATAATTGTGTTTAGAAATGGTGGTCCCTTGCGCTCATATGAAAAGTGGTTTTATAATGGTAATGTTATAGAGAGCGTTTCATTCTATAAGTATCTTGGAATTATGTTCACTCCTAAATTAGTGTGGAGTTAAGCTACATCTTGTCTTGCTTCACAAGCTAATAAGGCAATTTTCTCTGTTAATAATTTTCAAAGAAAACTTGGTAACATCAATTGTACAGATTTATTTAAAAATTTTGATTGTATGATATCACCTATCCTCTGTTATGGATCTGAAATATGGGGCACATCCTACTGTAATACTATTGAATCTATCCATGTGAAGTTTTGTAAATATGTTTTAAAACTAGGGAAATCATCATGTAACAATATGGCCTTGGGTGAGTGTGGAAGGTTGCCTTTACAATTAACTTATACAACCAATGCTGTAAAACACTGGTGTAGACTTTTACACATGTCTGAATATAGATTACCAAAACAATGTTTTTACATGCTATTATCACTAGACAATGTAGGTAGAAATTCATGGGCAACTAAGATTAAAGACCTTCTTTTTCAATTTGGCTTTGGATTTGTTTGGATAAGCCAGGAAATTGGTGACTACAAATTATTTATCAAATTATTTAGACAGAGATTACATGAAATTTCATATCTATTTTACAAAGTAATAATGCCAATATCATGAAGGATGTTTGTCTGTTTCTATACTTTGTTCATAAGAAACACAAATCTAAATGAAATATATGTTACAATGTGCTCATGTTATTCACATAATTATGTACATGTATTTTGGGCCGGTGGCCTGTTACTGAATAAAATGTCTGTCTGTCTGTCTGTCTGTCTGTCCTATGAACTGAAAAATGTGACAAGGCATAAAGGACTAAATTGAAGAGGAGTTAAGAATTCTTTTATTTTACATGAGATATGTGAACTGCATATGACTGGTGATGAAATGATAAGATAAGATTATTTTCATCTTCTTCTCCAGAACGAAAAGACCTAGAAGGTTGTCATGTTGTGTAATGAGTCTTTAGCCAATGGAGATTCTAAATTGTAGATTTGGTGACCCTGTGGCCCCAAATAAGGGCCTCACAGGTCATTACCTAAAATCCTGTTTTCATGTTTTTCTCCGGAACAAAAAGATCTAGAAGGCTGTAATATTGTATGCAAACTCTTTAGCCAATAGGGATTCAAACTTGTAAATTTGGTGACCCTGTGACCCCAAATATGGGCCACAGCCTAAAAAACCTTTGAAAATGAAATTTGAACTGATATTTTATGACACTTCAATCACAATGATTTGAAATATATGTCCACTTGAGATAACAATCTACATTGTGGACATGTTTGTCAAATTGATGTAATCAATGTGAAATGAGAACTATTGAATAGCCTATGAACTGAAAAATGTGACAAGGCATAAAGGACTAAATTGAAGAGGAGTTAAGAATTCTTTTATTTTACATGAGATATGTGAACTGCATATGACTGGTGATGAAATGATAAGATAAGATTATTTTCATCTTCTTCTCCAGAACGAAAAGACCTAGAAGGTTGTCATGTTGTGTAATGAGTCTTTAGCCAATGGAGATTCTAAATTGTAGATTTGGTGACCCTGTGGCCCCAAATAAGGGCCTCACAGGCCATTACCTAAAATCCTGTTTTCATCCAGAACAAACTAGAAGGAATATTTTGTTCAGAATGTTTAGATGTTTGGATGACAAGGCTTAGAACCGAGATTGTTTAGCCAAGGTGATTCTAAATTGTACTATGTACCATGCGATTCATCAGCTTGTTCTCTTTAAGCCTTATACAGTTAGATCAGTGCTGCCAGTGTTTAGTGCAAGCAAGAGTCTATTACATAATTTGGCGGTAAAACACAAAAAACACAGCTGGCTTGTAAACAGAGCCAAGGGGTCAGAATATTGCATAATCTCCTGTGTGTTGACCTTGCTGAGTGCTCTCTCTCAATTTCAAGAATAAGATTTGTCAGGGTTAGGGATTGTACATTATATTGAGACAACATATTTCTGTCTTCATCATCAAACAAAATAAACTCTGATGAGCTACAGAGCCCATGGCTCTATTTTTATTGTGTATCACAATCATGTAATGATTCAAAGTGTTAATTGTTGAAATAAGACATTTTCGCAAAAGCATGCTTAAGTTGTGACCTCGCTATGAACTTGACCTTTGACGGATGTTAGCGAAAACCTTTTCAAATCTTGGCCTTTCTCCATAGTTGATATACACCAAATAACAGCCTGATATCACACATATTTTTCAAGTTATCGTGTTTACAAGGATTTTTTTTAGCGAGTTCAGAACTCGTGACCTTGACCTTTGACCTTGAATGTGAACATGTCAAAAAATTCCCCAAGGGTATAAGTAAGAAGTTATGTATATGAGTTCTCAAAACCTTCTAGGAAAAAAGTTATAGCCAACACAAAACGCGCGGGCGGCGGCGGCGGCGCGGCGGCGGCGATGGAAACTGCGCAAAAACTGATAGCAGCTAAGTCGGAGCTGCTAACTAACAAGGAGATAGTTTACCGTAACCGTACACGCTACCTGGAACACTTCGATGATCGGGAAATTCTTAACAGGTACCGACTGTCAAGAAACGGGAACGAGCGTATAATAACCATCGCTTCCTCGCAGTTGACTAGGGACACCCAGCGTTCCGTACCCCTTGATCCCGATCTACAGGTACTCGTCACCCTCAGGTATCTTGTCAAGGGAGGATTCCAGTCGGAGCTTGTCGACCTACATGGTATTTCCCAGCCAAGTGTGTCGCGGGCCATCAGTGCCTGTATTGATATTTTCTGCGGGTTGAGATTTATTAAGTTTCCCAAAGACAATGAGGTGCGACAAACGAGGGCTGGATTCCACAACATAGCCGGATTCCCCCGTGTTCTAGGTGCGGTAGACGGCACTCTTCGGCCGATTATTCGCCCATCGAAAGACGAGGAAGCATTTGTTTGTCGGAAAGGATACCATGCAGTCAACGTCCAAGCCATATGCGACTCAACCCTGAGGTAACACGCTACTTACAATTGCATTCAGCATTTTTTAAACAAGTGATCAATGAAAAAGAGAGAACGGTATATATCGTGCCGTCAATATTTACCATATTGTATGACCTTCACATTCATGCAAATGAAAGGCCCTTTAGGGTTCCCTAAATGTATAGAATTGGGGCACATTTTAGGTTTACGTTTGCTATATAATTTGGTCTCAATGAAATTAATATATTAATTGTTCTTATTTAATACCATGTAGCTTTTACAGAATGATAAATAGTATAGTTTATTTCACATATATACAGTGTATTAGAAATGATGTTTTTATAAAAATAATAGTGTGTATGTATTATATATATAAACATTGTATTATAATCATTATTGATGATTAGTGGTCAAGACTTACCCAACAGATAAGTATTTGCTTTTTCATATTGGTATTACTATGTGCAATTATAATCTTAAGTAATTGTTTTTTTATTGATGATGTTCCAGATTCACGAATGTGGTATGCAAGTGGCCTGGCAGTAGCCACGATAGCTTCATTCTGGCTAACAGCCAGATTGGTGGGTACCTGGAAGTCAAGGCTGGTGCTGATGGATGGCTGCTTGGGGATTCTGGGTAATTATATTCCTAATCATTTATTACAGAAGTAAAAGTTGCACATCACATTAGTCAAAATGTAAACACAATTAAATTTTAGAATTGTTCACAATATTTGTAATGCTAGTTTTTTAGTTATAAATTATATTGATGATGAATGAGTCTGATAATAGAACCTGACAGATCTTAAAATTTGGGAAATAGGATAGGCAGCCATATGCCCTATTTTTTGTCACCAGGATAATTAATTTAATTGCATATTTTTCTACAGGTATGCATGCAGATCCTGGTTGCTAACGCCAGTCACCAACCCCAGCACCCAGGCAGAGGAGGCATACATTAAAGCTCACATGAAGACAAGAAATACTATAGAGAGTGCTTTTGGGCTTCTCTAGTCACGATTCAGGTAAATTGAATTACAAGATATTTCAATTCCAAATTACTGATTATTCAACTTTTAACATTTTAACATTTATAAGCTCATTAAGCTTATAAATGATGTCTAAACACTATGATGTGTAACATAGCATTGTGAATCATTTACTTGGTTCACAACATTTCAGCCCCTTATAGTCATTTGTTCTAGATAACAAGTCGAAAAAGGTGAAAAGTTTGCGGATGGATGCCATGATTACAACCCCAATTTAGACATTTGTTTCATCATTACAGTATGACTTAGGAACCCCAATATAAACGTATGATTATAATATTTGTCTGTCTCATGTGTCTGCACAAGACAACAGGCTGTCTTCCCTTCCAACCAGACAAGGCGAACAAGGTGATCTATGCTGCGTTCCAACTACACAACCTGTGTATTGAGCTGAGGGAGCCCCTGCCCCCTGGGCCTGTGGAGGAGGAACATCAGCTTGATGATGCAGTCTACCAGGGTCCCCGCATCACTGATGGTTATGCAGTCAGGAGGAAACTTATACAGGATGTGTTCATGTGAGGTGAGTCAAATAGCATTAGTACAACATAACATAACATGATAGACAACAAACATGATATTTTTTATATGTCAACTTTTATATAACAAATTTACATAAATTGTATTTATCATACATTAAATAAACAGGCATTTGTGTTGATAAACATCAAGTGTAGAAGCGAACACAGCTCACATACCCCCGCTTCCAAATATAGTTTGACATAATTGAAAATGGGGACCTTTATGGGAACGACTAACCTGTAAGTAAAAATTAATGAATATGCAATGTACAGTTCCATAGATAACTGTTAAATCATGTTTCCATGGAAACTGCCAAAAGTAAAATTCAGAAATAGATCTAACCCTCAAAGGGCACATCTAGGCAGCATGGTTGACATGTGTATGAAATTTGGTGTAGCTAGAATGTATAGTTTGGGAGATAAGTTCCACACAGAATGACACAGAGTCACTGGTTTGGTCAAAAGTAAAATTCAGAAATAGGTCTAATCCTCAAAAGGCACAACTAGAGATCATGGATAACATGTGTAGCAAGTTTGGTGAGGCTACATGTATAGTTTGAGAAAAATGCTCTGCACAAACTTTGTGACGGATGGACGGACTGACAGATGGACAGAATGAACGCTATATACCACCGATTACGCTGTAAGGGGGTACAATTAGTTTTGAGATAGTAACATATTAACAAATTAACAAAATAAAAACAATATCAACCAAAATAGAGCCATGGGCTCTGTAGCTCATCAGGATATATATTTTCAAATTCAAATGTTGTCACTAAGACATATTTCCCAAATCATGTTACAATATTTCAAGAATTTGGTGAGAAAAAATATGTTCTATTACTATTGTTAAATGTGTCCTTACTACATGAAGCTCTGTAGTGGTTTCAACTTCACTCAATGTTTATGCTGGACCAAGGATGTAGCTCATCAGGCTTAAAAAAGCTTACATTTCACTTTCTGGAAGTATTTATTTTTCTAGTAGAAGAAGTCGAAAGAACTTTGAATATATACACATTATGACATGGGAACTCATATATTTATTGTCCTATGTAGCTATGGCATACCAAAAGGGAAAGGCCCAACTGGCCTTTCAGGCCTGATGAGCTAAAAGTTTAATAACTGGTGACAAACATAAGTCGGATTCATAACTTTCATCAGCCACATTCTTCTGCTTTAGGCATTGGAGGATCTTCCTCTCTACAGCCAGCCTCTCCTTCTCCACTCACAGGCTCTACTTCTCAGTTGCCAGTTGTTCCCTCTGTATATTCAGCTTCTCTTTCTCCACCTCAAGAATATCCAGAGAAATATCATTTGGTCTTGTATCTGGTATATCAAAGAAAAAACATCATTTAATTATCTTAAAATTACCATATTCTTAACATTGAACATGAATATAGGATGGCTGGAATGGTCAACTCAGAAAGATACCTAGGATAGTGGATAGAGAGAAGAACCTGGGAACCCATCATATTACCCGGAACAATTATAGTCACTTGTTATTCAGAGAACAATTGGTGGAAACAGCAATATATCTCTATGCTGTAGCTTCTATCTCCATACATTAGCCTACCAAGTTGATTGAATTATTACAAAATCTTACAAACTTTAGGTGTAGGATCAACTAAATGGGTATCCGGGTAGGGTAGGTTTAGGTTGAGAGGTTCTACCTGCAAACCCATTGGATATTATGCGGCTTTCTTTGCAAGATAGAGCAATTGGGTGACATAAGATTCGATCTAAGGTAGGGTAGGATAATAGGGGTTGGGCTATTGGTAGACAAAATGAACCTATCTACATGTACCTGTCCCAGCCCTAGAGAATAGATGTAATGAAAATTGATTTGTAAAACAAAATAAAATAGGGCAAATGGTTCTGTAACTTATCAGGATTTGCAAGATCTAATGTTGAAGATGTAAATAAAACACCCTTAAAAATTGTTTGACTTACTTATATTTGACTTCACCACTCTTTTCCTCTCTCGATGCATGATGAGTGAAACTGAAAATAATTTATTTAAATGGATTATATTCTTTTACTCAAATGTTCATGAATATGGTTATGTTTGATTGAGTAACAAGTGTGCGAATGTAATTACCCGGCTATGAAAAGTCAACTTTATTATATTCAATCTATTACACCCTACTTAACAGCCTGCTTTCCCTGCCTGTTAAAGTCTTACAACCTGTTATCTTAATTCATTTCAATGACTTTTTTTTTAACTTAACATTGATGACTTTCAGTTACCTTCAGCAGAGCAAGGCGTGTGAGATGGTGTGACTGTGACTGTGTCTGAATCAGTTGCTTTAGATGGTCCAGCAACTGGAGATGGAGGGGGACAGCTGACAACCATGGCCATTTCATCAGTAGTTGGAGCATGGTTAATGTTTGGACCAGGAACTGCAATCAAATTTATGATTATTATTACCTATGAGATCATTCACATAAGAGTTCATTGAGGGTAAATATCACTTTGTCAATGTGACATCATGAACAATGCTTTGATTTCCCTATATTCTATGACAGTTCTAAATTTTAAATTAATTGTTTGTGAAAATAGATTTTTGATGTATTTTTCTTAATTTCATGACTTAATTACCAATACATAAGAAATAGAACATTATTTTGTGCCCTTCTCATACTGAATTTGTGACACTTTTGTTGAATACTATCAGTATATCCTTCAAGCTCCTACACTCATGAAATTTCCTCTCATAGATTACAGTTGAGATTTTTGTATAAATCTTGAGTCACTTTCAAACACTGCAGATATGTTATAGTCAATTTTCATCATTATTACTTTTCAGTGCAGTAGCGATAAAGTTAACTTAAAAGATAAAACATGTGGATAGTGGTTTTGATCTTTACTAGCTATTCACACACAATTTGAAGATTGATTGAAGATGTTGCAGGCCCACAGCAAATTTAGAAAGGTGTCAGAACATATGTTGATCAGAAATACTTACCTTCACATGCCTCACTCTCTAATCCCCCTTTTACCCCATCAACCTGGCAGGCTGGAATTATTGAGATTATCTACAAAATAATAGTTCATAAATCAGTTTCAATGTTTGAAATAAGGGTTTTAGTATGGGGTTATTTCTGAAAATTTTCACATTGTAAAATGACTAGATTCATAATATTGCAATCTATATATGTCATTGTTTGCATTTATTCAAATGACACTCCATATTCAAGGTTCCAGTTAAGATTTATATATTGTACATTATATTTTTAAAAGCTCATTACATACTTACCTTGTTTTTAATTGATGATAAATCAATAATGTCATCCGCAACTCCTCAAACTGTTTTTGTTCACTCTTTCTTTTGAAAGGAAGCCTTCTTGCGCGTCAGACTCCTTAAACAAAAATGTTTACTTACATTAGTATTATCAAATTATCTATTACTTGACTTGTTTGCCATGTTCAATTAATTTCCACAATTTGAAACCCAATTAAGCAATATTATTATATAGATTCATATATTATTATCTACGAGGCGAATTATTTTGGGGTTATTTTTCATAAGTGATTGCCCTGACGTGACGTCATAACGTCATGTTTCGTCTAAAATGTCGCGCTCTAAATGTGACGTAGGGTCGTCAACCAAAGTTTGAAAGTGGATTTTAGGGTATTTTCATTAATTTCATGACTTCGGTATGAAACAGTATTATATCTATGACACACTATGTTTACGACACTCATGCTTCAATCTCCATATATCGTAAATCCGTGAATAATCGCCCGGTGTTTATTAATTTCAAACCTCGATTTCACCTTGTGATTATTCAAGGCAGGCGATTATTTTTTTCAAAGGCATATGTGAAATTTTTAAGAATCATAGCATAAACATCAATGCAGTATGTTTTGAATTTTGAATATTGTAAACGATGAGCATGTCATGAGGTTAAACTTCACATAAATATTCTTATACTGAAATTATTTTTTAAAAGGAGATAGCCATAAGTTTATTTACATTTGCTAAATTTAACCGGGCGAATATTCAAGGCAGGTGAGTATTTATTGCTAAGAGGCCTTAGACCTGGTGATTATTCAAGGCAGTCGACTGTTCAAGGCGGGTAATTATTCAAGGATTTACGGTTACCCTTGACAGACACTCATATGATATCCTCTATAGACTGATCATCAATATTTCAATAAGTTATTGTGTGTCAGCTGTCAAGTAATACAAAAAAAACCCCACATTTTTTAGCATTTGACAGAATTTCCATCCCTTTTTTTAACTTAATTAAAATTCAAACGCTCATCTAAATTTGACACAGTTAGTGATATTTATTCATTTCTTTCCTGGTTTACTTACTTCAGGTCAGCCCACTTCTTTTTAGCTTGACGGACGTCCCTCACCGTTCTACTGTTAGCGTTGATCCTGTAAACAAGAAGATTTCATTTCAACTCCTTAATTTCTTTGAAATGGATTATCATTTATACCAACAATAAAACATATTATCAATTTGAAAATGAAACCACAATCAATGTGTCTGTTTTCTGTATAATTACGGAACTGTTTACATGTGTAGTTTATATATCACGACATCTCAAACACTGTTCAAAGTGAATATAAGCGATGCTTTCTTTTGTACGATGTCTCCCCACACTTTCTTCTTCTGTGACTGCGTTATTGTGGAGGAGAAGTGCCCAAAGAGGAGTTTGTATTGCTCTTGAACTCCCTCAATGAGCACTTCTACCTCCGTGGCCGTCCAGTTGACAGTCCGAGGCTTCCGCGGTGTGCCGCTTATAGTTCAGTCATGACAGATTGTCGGCTGCTGTTTACAAACAAGAGAATCCTCACGCGGCTGATGACGTAACGGGGAAATCCCCGTTAGAAACACTACTTCAGAACAAAAGAGCTCCTTTCTTAACTTACGAAAGTTGACTCACTTCTTACGAACCACCGCAGAGCTACGAACTAGATAAGACAGTTTCGAGAATTGATCTTATCGTATCTTAGAATTTGTCGTAAGAATTGTTGTAGGAGGTTACGAATTATTAGCTCTACGAACGTTTCGAGAATAGGGGGCCAGAGCATTAAAGAGTTAGAAACGGTAGAATAAATGTTTGTGGATATGAGGCAATAATGACTGAAATCCGTTACCCTTGGCTGGTTTTAAAATAGGCATTTGATGGTTACAATAAGTATACTGTGAGAAAGACTTGATAAAGCGAGAGTAGTTTCATTGATGAGTTTGTTAATAAATGGTCACGTGTGCAATGTATAAATGATGGAAGCGGGATCTTTTAGTGCAGGAAAATAACATGTTGTCTTAATGGAAGTAGCATACACATTGAAATAATAAAATCTTGTTTATGAATGAATGAAGTGTACATTCATTGACTCTAGCTACTTTCCTTAATAACTCTTTAACAAATTGCATACCAATGCAGTGTGCAATACATTCAATGCGAATCATATAACATGTTTGAAGTCTACTTTGTGAACAGTTTCGATAAGAGGGAGATTTCATATATTAGCATGCGCCTCTACCTGTTCCGATCACATGTACTTAAATGCTCATGCACTGCTTTACTGATTCCAGTTTCGAATTTAAAGGAATTAGGTAATCATCATGCATATGTTGGGCTTGCAATTAAAATTTTGAAATGATTTGTGTATTTCCTGGAAATATACTTTTTGTTTGTTTGGGATTGAATAGGACGTATTCACTACTGCACACAATAAAACCCTGAACCACTCACATCAACTATAAGGTTATGCACCTTTGAACAACGAAATAGTTATTTTACTATGAAGAATGACTCCAAAAACACATTATATCAAAGTTACTGAATCAGGCCAGGCCACCTGAATTTGAGTGCTGACTGTAAAAGAAAGTATTGCGACTTTGCAAATTCTAGAATCATCCTGAAGTAAGCAATGCTTCAGCTACATTATATTCAAATATGTGCTCTCTAATGCAAGTGTCTCAGAAGAAGAACATTTTCAAACTTTATACAGGAACGTTTGTTAAGTGTTTAAGGTCCATAATATATGTTGATTATAAATATTTTAATTGAATAAATATTAAAATTAAGCTTCGTGAAAATATATTAAGGCGTTTAGCTGCAATAGCCCCTGAAGTAAGTTCCAGTTAGGAAAAGGAGACATGAATAGAGTCATTTAACAGTATCATACTTTACTTGTTTGTTTCCTGGTTATGTGTTTATATATGTGTGATATATGTTATCTGTTATGATGAATAAATAGTTCAAACATGAAGCAAATTGATGAATAAGTAAAGAATTTCCGAATAGCACATAAAGCAGTTCAAATAAAAAATTACATCTGAAATTTGTTTTAAAACAGTTATCCAAGCAGTAACTCAAATCATCGTTTTCTTATTTTGAACTCATATTGCCAGTGAATGGTCTAAGGGAGGTTACTCTCATTTATCATATGCCAAATTAAAAAATTTACGTTTTGTTTGTTACATATTTTCAAGAAGCTTAATTTAAATATTGTTTTAACAATAAAATGCCTGGAGTACAGCAACTACCAGTACTACCACTACCATTCACTCAACCAGTACAGACAAATCCATTCGAAGTCTGACTCGGAAGCAATAGACCAACGTGTACATGAGACAGTACACTCTCATCCCACCTGCCATCGGGAACCACCCCCATCAACAAAAAGCAGGCGACAAACCAAAAAAACTCCAAAAGCGGATCCAAAACCACCAATTTCAGTTAAGGAAACCTCTGATGTTTCGAGCCGTTTAGCTTAACTGAAA
Organism: Gibbula magus; assembly: GCA_936450465.1. Taxonomy (NCBI): domain Eukaryota; kingdom Metazoa; phylum Mollusca; class Gastropoda; order Trochida; family Trochidae; genus Gibbula; species Gibbula magus. The sequence goes on along the minus strand of OW388305.1, from coordinate 45,888,591 downwards.
AGGTGGAATTTTGAGCCGCTCTCTGAGCTTGGGTTGTTACTTGGTGTATCTAAATCGACTACACTGTAAATATCGTATGAGTTTTTTCAAGGATGTATCTCTCAGTTTGCGCAGAATAGCTTTTAAAAGGAACTGGTATGATTTACGACATGTATATCTGTGGAAAAATTAGAATTTTAAATATTTCCTGGAAAGCCACGATGAACCAGACATTATCTATACTGTTGTCTGGTTATTCGAGTTTGAGCATGAATCTTTACACTTGAAAATCATCTAATTCATCTATTGTGTAAATATCATATATTATCCCTCCAGTATGTATACCTCAGGTCGTGTAGAATACATTTCCACTCGAACTGGCATGACTTAAAGCTTAATAAGATGTGTATCTTTTGAGAAATAAGAATTGTAAAGCTTTCATGAAAGTAAGGCCTCGATGAAGCAGACAATGTTGATACTGTTGTCCAGTTATTCGAGTTTTAGCAGTCTTTGCTCTTGCAAAATCTTCCAGATCGACTATTGTATAAATATCATGTGAATTTCTTTCAGGATATTCCTCTTATTATGCATTGAATACATTTTCACTCGAACCGGCATGACTTTTTGCTTAGTGAAATGTATATCGTTGAAGAAATAAGAAAGCTTTTTTAAGAACATAGGTATAATGTTCAAAGTCTACAAACTTTGTACGGTCATTGTGAAAAAAGTATTAGGAGTTCGCTCAAAATATAACAAACTTGTTATTCTCCAATGCTTCAGCTATATATAAATTCAAATTTCAGTACTTAGATGCGACTATCGTCAGAGTGGTGTTTCAGCAAAACTTTGAAAAACGTTAAAATTCAATATGGCGTCAAAACCACGTGATCTACGACTTCGCAATGGTAACATATTTTGCCTGTCTAGTTATTAAGCATCTTTTAAAACAAGTTGTGAGTCTTTAGTATGTCTCTGGGATTATTTAGACCCAATTTAACATGTCAAAATCAAATTTAAAGAAAATCAAAATGGTGGCTAAATCACAAGAGCTACAACTTTGTCATTATTTACTGCTTTGCTCGTATAGTCCTTGCGCATGTTTTGCAAAAGGTTTCAGGTCTCTGTGGATTTTGAAAATGTTACCATGTTAAAGTTTGTCTTTATTATGACCGGAAATGATTGTACACGAGCGACTTATTATTGTTTCATTAAGGCCATAGTCCTGTCTTACTCTCCTGAAAAATTCTTTCAATTCGTAGGGTAGGTTTTTTTTCCCTGAAAGTTCGCGATTTTCATTAATTGTCTGAATTTTAAAGGTCACTGTGAAAAAAGTATTAGGAGTTCGCTGATGCATTTGAGTATCGTTTAATCACCAATCCTGTAGCTGCACATATATGCACGTTTGAGCTCTTAGATGCTAGTATCTTCAGAGGAGAAGATTGTCAAAAGTGCATGGGGTCAAAACATTGTAAAAAGTGTCTTAAATCAAGATGCTGCAAACCACACATGACTTACGTATTCGCCATGATTTACATTTTATCTCGCATAATAATTGTGGATCTTTTGCAAAAAGTTCTAAGTCTCTAAGTCAAAGGGAAGCAACTCTTGCACATGACGCTTCAATGTGGAACAGTGACGTACTTATCTGCCAGGTGGCGCGACGGAATATCCGTCTCGCAAGAATCGCTAACGTAAACAAAATGGGATTGTGAGCGAAGTTTTGACCAGCGAAAATTCAAGAATAACAAGGGTTCAGGAGAACACATGACAACGATATCAGGTATGGTAGTTAAATATGTATATTAGTTATGTAAAACTGTCAAGCAGTAATTATGTTAGAAACGTAGGAAAACACAACGTCAGAAGTGCTGTTGACTGTTGTCTGGTGCACTAGTTACGATTGAAAATACCACGTTTCAATAGCAGTTGTATGACAGTCGAAATAATATATATATATAACAATATATGGTTATGATGTAAACACGATCATGTTTTGCCATTTAATTTTGGCGAATATTTATGAATGAAATGCGATTTTTTCAAAAGTAAATCATTATCATTGTTGTAACTGAGTTTGTAAATCGGGAAAACTTTGAATTTGCCTTTACCACATTTATCTAAATGTTCACTGGAAGGGATAGTACGATTTCGGGGTTGATTAATGTGGGATCGATGTAGGTTCATTCTTCTTTTTAATTTTTGTTCTGTTTTCCCGATATACTTCTCATTACACCCAGAACACGTGATGACATAAATAACATTTTTCATTTTAACAACAAAATTATCTTTGGGAGAAATGTTAATGGAACATCCTTCAACTATACTTTCACACGTGTGGCAACGAGAGTCTCCACATTTAGAGACTTTGGGAACAACATCAATCGAGTCATATCTAGATGCAGTTAACATTTTGCATAGGTTTTTGGGTTGTTTACGGCTGTTAATAAAGTTGTATTGTGTCATTAAAGCTGAGCACAATATATCTCTGATTAGGTAGCAGGGGTGTAAAAACAAAGCACCTAGGCTAAAACTCTGGAGCAGACACACTGTTGGATCTCTGGAAATATGTATCTTGACCTAGACCTCGGATCTGTATAAATATGTACCTAGACCTAATAACATCAAACACACTGCTCTCGTAACCTTACAACTTGGAATGTTTCCACCGCATGTCTCCAGTAGAGAAGAGCTACCAGTATCAGTGAGTGCCAGCACTGGTGACTGGCTCCGATATAATCCACGCGACCTGCAACACAGTGAGTCTGAAGACCTGAAGAAAGTAGGTACATGATGTACCTATTGAAAACGTTAGCCAAATTCATTTCAACAACATCTTTTTTATTTTGATATATGTGACCATAGAGTTTGAAAATTTCTTGTGATGTTTCTATATATACACGCTCTAATGGAAGGAGTTGAATTAAGAAGCAGGACGAAGAAATCCGAAAATGAAGTTCTGTCAAAGAAGCCATTCAAGGGATTCAAGACCGAATTTCAATTTTGTCGGAAAAATTTGACACAACGAACAATTAGCTGCAGGAACTAGTTTCTCTAACTAAGAAACCAAATCAGCAATTAGAATTCACTAACAACATCGTCAGTGATATAGCCAAGATCTTGACAAGTGCAGGAACGGCTACAACGGTAATTCATCAAGTGGAAAACGGTGACATTGTCAAATGTGTACAAGGATTAGAGACATAATCCATACATTGAGGAAATCCAAAACCTGACGTGCAAAGGGAAGCATACAGATTGAGGAACCTTATGAAAGGTGAGTGGAATTCCCTACGAGTAGCACGGAGCAAGCAATTCTGGAACTTTCTGAACGTGAGAAATCACAGCATCATATATGAATCCTGGATTGATGAAGAAATGTGTTGCTCCCTTTGAAGTACCGCTTGAGACATATCAATGGTGAGAGTGATGAAGCTAAGAATATTAGAATAAAATTAGCTGTGCAAACAGTTCATGCAGACATTGAATTAATGAAATTATTATGCCGAAAAATACTGCAAAAAATTCAATGATTTGGTTGTGAAAATGCAGAAGAAGTTAGCCCGAAAACATTCGGGTTATGTTTTAGACAGATTAGTGCAATTGTGGTGTGAAAATTGCAAATCTGACGAAGAAAACGCATTCAAGAGATGGGAGGGAAGGGAAACGTGGCTCTGTGCATATAAGGACACATATGGAGACAGTTATTTCAACGTGAAAAACACTGTTCAAGAAAATGATAAGAAAACAAGAAAGGAACTCAATAGAGAACCCGTTTACCAAAAGTAAACACGTCAAACTAAGACTAAACCAGGTGTAAGAAAGCCCCCTCAAAGAAGTTTTGCAGATGCGGTGAGACAAAGTGGCCATGCAGAAGCTATAAACATGTCCCCGAAAGAAATTGCTAAACAGATACGTTTAGGAAATAAAGTTCGGCAACAACTACCAAGACGTGGTAACAGGACATCTCGACCAAATGCAGGACGTGTGAATGGATGTTTCGGAGATAGACAGCAAAGGAACAGAGAGACAGACAATTTAAATAATACCACCTACATCGGTCGATCTGTTAATAAGTATTTTTTAGGTAGAGGAAACTAAAAAAGACTGAATCAACATCGCGGAAGAAAACCTCTATGGATAACATAAGGACGGACCGAAAATATTCGACCTTTCGTCACATCATTTGAGTGAAGATGAAGTGACTTTACTTAAGAAAGTTTTGAAGTTCACACCGACACCTAAACCTAATGAGCTTGAGGTGAAATCAGACATTAAACATTTTACACGTAAACTTAGACTGCCAGAGTTCTTTGAACCGGAAGAAGAGGAAGTCTCATATATGGATGAAGAAATAAACACTGTAGAATTAACAAGTCAAACTATACTTAATAACAAATCCAACTTTGTGCCGCCTCGTGGAAGGGATAAATATTTAGAGGAGTATTGTGACTTGCTTGAAAATGTGCCTATACATGTAAAACATGCTAAATCAAACTTGAAAAAGGGTGAGTCTAAAGCTTTACATAATTTAAGAAATGACAGTGATATAGTTATTAAGGAGGCGGATAAAGGAGGCGCTATTGTTATTATGGATAAGGCCTATTACAAAGATACAATATTGTCTATTCTTGATAATAAGGCATACTATAACAAATCTAATGCAAAAAAAGAAAAGGTTATCTTAAACAAAATTTGTAAATTGTTAAATAGATATGCAAGCGACATTTCAGACTCAGAACGAGACTATCTTACTAACTTTGAGGCAAAGACTGCATATTGTTATGGCCTTCCTAAAATACATAAGAGTAAAATAATTCAAGATAAGATATCTAATGAAAACTCAGCACTTATTTCTGTTAAAGACCCAGAAGATCTCCCCTTTAGACCTATTGTTTGAGGACCGGAAAGCCACACTCAAAGACTTAGTAATTTCATTGATGTTATCCTCAAACCTTTATGTACGCAATTTAAAAGTTACATAAGAGATGATATTGACTTTTTATGTAAGCTTCCACAGACAGTACCCGAGGGTTCGAAATTGGTTAGTTTTGATGTTGTTTATCTCTATAGCAACATAGATACGGAACCTGGACTGAAAGCATTGAAATACTGGCTGGCTGAATTCCGTCATGAATTACCAGATAGATTTTCTAATGATTTTATCACTGAAGCTTTACGTCTTGTTATTGAAAATATATATTTAATTTTGATGGAAGTTTTTACTCCCAAAACAAAGGCGTTGCGATGGGTACGAAAGTAGCGCCGACGTATACCACTTTAGTGCTTGGGTATTTGAAAAAGTTATTTTACTCTAAAATTGGAGAGATATTTGGACTATCAATGAAAGAGCATGTTGAAAATTCATGGAAGCGTTTTTTAGATGACTGTTTTATCATCCTTCAAAATGACAATAACCTTCTTCAAACTATTCATGACAATCTTAATTCACTTGACCCCTCAATGAAATTCACTATCAAATGTCATGATAACCATTTAAACTTTCTGGATGTCACTGTTAAGATAGCAACAGGAGATAACATAGCAACGGATATAGTTAATAAGAAAACAGACTCAGACCAGTATCTCGACTTTGGTTCATGCCACCCTCATCATACCAAACGTAACATTCCGGCCAGAAGAGTTTGCACAATTGTTTCGGATGATGATGTTAAAATCACTCGCCTAGGTGAACTAAAAGGTTTTTTACTTCAACAAAAGTATAGTGATAGTATACAAAAGGCGTTAAAAACGGAACAACAACAGCTGAGATCTAAGAGGGATAAAGACATGAATACTCAGAATAATCTCAGTCTTGTATCTACCTTCAATCCTAGTCATGATAGCACTGTCTATTGTCAAGCTGTATCTTTCTATTCTAAGCCCGAGTCAAAAAATGAAAAAGATTGTTAATAAATACAACGTTATTAACAGCCGTAAGCAACCCAAAAACCTACGCAAAATGTTAACTGCATCTAGATTTGACTCGATTGATGTTGTTCCCAAAGTCTCTAAATGTGGAGACTCTCGTTGCGACACGTGCCAAAATTAAATGGCAAAACCAGATCGTGTTTACATCATAACCATATATTGTTGTCAAAGTACATTATGACGTCATAGGTTCCTGTGTGACGTCATAGTGATATGTACTGTATGTCAATTACTGCATTAAACGGCCTGAAGAAGTAGGTACATGATGTACCTATTGAAAACGTTAGCCAAACTTATTTCAACTTCATCTTTTTTTATTTTGATATATATATAGTTTCCTAAATTAACATATTTAAATAAAAAATCATAGAATATCAAAGTGAATTTAACATAAGAAATTCTCATGTGTTAACCAGTATTTGACACTAGAATTCCAGTACGTATTTTGTTAATATTTAAAATCCATATTGACCTCAGCCTTTTAATAGAAATTCCCTTTTTGCTCAGAATTACATTTTATTTAAAAAACACATTAATCAAATTATAATTGGCAAATACAATTGTGTCTATTAACAGTTAAATGTCTGTAGAAAATGTTACTGGAATTATTACAATGTTATATCCCTTTTAAAAAAATAAACAAATTCCCACCTCTCTAAATTATAGAAGCTGTTGTAATGTACAAAGAAGTCCAGTGTAGAAAAGTTATTCAAAACAAACAATTATATTTTCATACAAAAGGGACCACATTTTTATTTTTCATTGATCATAATTTATAAACCATAGCAATGAATATTTTGACAGCGGTGGAATATTTTCTTGAATTTCCTGAACATATTTTAATTAAGAGTTTTTGACAATATTTTGTGAAAGTTTTCTCTGCAAACTTTTATCAAATAAAATATCAAACCCATTTTATTTGTGTATCTGCTGCATTGTAATTATATATGAATGCAGGGCTCATAAACCACTTCAACAAGCACTTTGCTTGTTAAATTGGTTAACTATAAATCCTTATTTGTCATTAACTGGTCAAGGAGGTATTTTTTTCTGAATGTTGGCCTGTTTGATACTATAAAGTAGGAAATTTGTAGGAGATTATTAGGACTTTCATAATTTTGTCCGGTTATGTCTTCACATGAAGGTAATATTTATGAGTGGGGTTTGATATGAACTTTCACTCAAGACAAAAAATAATATACAATTTGTTACAATTTAAAAAATTAGTACATTAGAATATTGAAATGAATGTAATTATTGTGGGGGAACTTAAATGAAAACAGCAATTATCTGAGTGTTATATGAATTACAAATAAGTTTTAATTATATTGTATAGCTGTGGCATGTACTTTTCTTCCCCTAAGAAAACAACAGGTAGTACAAATAATTGTCTTTTGTTTCAGATCCAATGTCAATCTACAGACAGCTTCATGTAGCAACAGAATATGGAGAGAAACAAAGATCACACTTGTGAAATATGACTTGCAGATAATAAATCAAATAACTATTGAAGGGGATTTGTGCCAAAAACGAAGACATGTTGACTTGTAACTTGTAAAGTGTAACATGTCGTTCTCAGCCATACAAGTCTCGAAAAGACAAGTCCAATCATGCAAAACTAACATTTTAATCCTGTCAATCTTAACTTTCTATTCTCAACTTTACAAAGTTGAAATGTAATTGTAGAAATCGTCAAAATCGAAAGTCAACTTGTCATTTTTAATTATTAAATCTAAATAATATACACATTGTGTAATGTTACAACTTACGTTTGACAAATGAAAAATGGAAAATGAGGATGAAGGAATTTTGTTGTGACCCAGAAGGGTGTTGAATTTTTTATTTTTTTTTGCATTTGATTGTAAAAGGGTATACAGGATTGCACAGTTTATACTCGGGTATAATAATACCTATACATGTATAAAGAGTTGGCATAATATAAAACTACATGTTTAATTCCTTCATAAGTAAGACACTCTGTATCAATTGGGTATAAAGAAAATATTGCGTCTTTTGTATAAAAAAAAATAATAACACCAAAAAATCAGTTGGTCCGTACATTTTTTCACAATCGATTTTTGTTAGATAATTTATCGACATTTTTTAAATAAATACATGATGGTAAATATTTGTAACTTTTCAAAATAAACTTTACGTAATTTCAAGTGGTTTCGAAACATAAATTACTGTCAGTGTCACGGACTGCTTTGATTTGGGTCCACAAAATTATTGTCATTTTCCTGTCTCAGCTTTTGGATCGTCGCAACACTGGTCACAGTTCGGTATTTGTTTTCCCCGTTTCCATGGAAACGCAACTTTGATTCCTTTCTGGGGCAGAACTAAAAATCCGTAAGGTATAGCTCAATGAAACATTATTTTCAAATGTTTTCTTAAGTTCATTTCACAGGTATACAGACAAAAGTGAAACACACATAAAGGATGTGCAGAGCTAAGAAACAATTTTTAAACCTGGAAATATTGTTTAAAAAATTCCATTTCGCATGGAAAGAAGGCGTTGTTTTTAATATACGAGCGAATAATGTTTGCAACATTAGATACATCCTTGACAATATTTACAACACTTTATATGGATATTTTAATGTTTGGAGGTACTGTAATGATATGATAATATCAGAGTATATATCGAGAATTTCACCCAAGTGTCTTCTGAAATCAAATATATCAACAATAGTTCATTAAAGTTACAAATTAACTGTCATTAACTGATTATATAATAGGATTATGAAGATTTGCTTTTAGTGTTATCTACAATGTAGATATCGCTTGTTTTGGTTGATAAAAGACGATTGTTCATGGTACTTTCGATTCCCCCAAACGTTTGTATAAGATGGCAGATGAATTGGCACTTTCACAATGATCACAAATACGTTCGAGGAACTGTGGGATCGAACCTGCAACCTGATGGTTTCTGGTCGAGTTAACTAACACTACAACCAGATGACATGAGAATGACATTTCTATGCAATTGATTGAGCAATTGATTAGAGTTTTAGATTTTGTTTTACCAAAATGATTATAAGGTTGCATTCTAGTCTTATTTTTGTCACTTTAAAGGAACTATAGCACGCCGTTCTAACTAAAAATCCATTACTCTCACGAAAAGAAACATAAACAGTGTAACCAATGGCTAAATAAGACCCCTGAAACAATTAAAGAATTCTATAACGAATGTTTTCCGGCCCTGTCATTTGAAGGTGTTCACACTTAATTGCCTGCTCGAAAGTAGTTAAAGCATTCTGACTGATTAAGCTATACCTATAAGAGCCATTGTGTATGTTAATAGACATTTCGTATTTTCGTATTGAAATATATAGTCTTAGTTTTTCGCAAATTTACTTTCTTGGACCCAAAATAAGTATGATATGTTTCCAGTTTACATATAGATCAAGTCTATTATTTTCAAGCGCGAAACATTGTGGTTTACTCCCAAATAAACATAAAAATAAACAAACAAATACAAGAGACAGTTTATGAGTATTTATAAAAATATAAATATACGTTTTGGCGTTTATTTATTTACCATTTATTTCAATTATGTAGTTTTTACAGATACTATATCTGTCATAGTTTGCTGGTATAATCACAATAAAATACATTTAACAGGTAAAATGTCAATAATGTGTATAGTAACAGGATTTTTTTAAACATGATAATATAACAATTGTCACGTTCAGTTGAAAACACTTGAGAAAAACGAGCTCCATATGGGTTGACATTGTGGCGACTTGTAAAATTGATATGCCAACACGCCTCGGAAATGTTGCTTGGTGGTACTGTTTTAATACAGAAAATGAAAAGCTGTTATTATGACGTAAGATTCTATTGACGCGCGTTAATCTAAGGCTTTCTTGTCTTTAAAACCAAATTTCATCGGATTCTCGTGATATGAAAATTATGTGTTATAGTTTTGTAGATTTCCCTAGCGATTGATACACATAAACGCAATGTTGTAGTTAAAACACAAACATACTCAATGGCTCTTTAACACTCAGAGTGGAGTTAAAGTATGGCATGATGGAATGGCCGCCATCTTGCTGTCAACCCTTCCAAATTGCATAAAACCAAGCAATCTACTACTCACACTGAAGAGTTCCAAAAAATTGTCGCTTTTCAGATCACACCCTTTTAAACCAATACGGATAAACATTTTTCTACTGATACGGCTTATTGGGTCGGGTAATGAGTTGTTTTACCCTCTAAACGTAATATATTGTATAAACTTCTTTTTTTTAAAAATTAAATTTAAAAAATGACACAATGGAGCAAAAATGTATGCAAATAAACGCGCTGCAGTAACTTTAAATGGAAGTGCACATTTTTATAAACACAATATGTTTTGTATTGTGTTTTTTTAATTTTATGTAAGCTGACGATATTGACATTGACAGTACCAACTTGTACATTTCCACATGCATCACGATTGGTTCCTGTATTCTGTGAGCTGCCTAATATAGACACTTTTTTCTGACAAGGACACGTCTCTTTTACCCTAATATGTCAAACAAACGAGAACTGAAAATAAAACTAAAATGTTGTCAATTCTGTGGTTTGATGTAGTGTTGAGATTGGGTTCAAATTAGACGAACCATCGAGCACGTGAAACATGAACACCTCGGCCTCGTGCGGGAGGGCTCTAACTGGAACACCTCGGTCTCAGTCGGTAACTCCCAAGTAAGCTCAATACAACCATGCTGTTATAATTTTAAATATGAGACAGCATGCCGTCTTGTGAAATATGAAGTTGGCATGCCGTCTTAATTTTTTAACATTTGACAAATTGAACTCTCCCTGAATCATTAAAACGGGATACTGTCTAATCCTTTATATAGACGTCATGCCATGTTTATAAGACAATATTTTTAGACAGCATACCGTCCCATTGTAACGAGATGGAAAGCCGACATGTCCCTGACTGTTTGATTTAGGTCCACAAAATGATTGTCATTTTCCTGTCTCAGCTTTTGGATCATCGCAACACTGGTCACAGTTCGGTATTTGTTTTCCCCATTTCCATGGAAACGCAACTTGGATTCCTTTCTGGGGCAGAACTAAAAATCCGTAAGGTATAGCTCAATGAAACATTTTTTTTTTTTTATTATGTTTTATTAAGTTCATTTCACATGTATACAGACAAAAGTGAAACACACATAAAGGATGTGCAGAGCTAAGAAACACTTTTTAAAACCTGGAAATATTGTTTAAAAAATTCCATTTCGGATGGAAAGAAGGCGTTGTTTTTAATGTACGAGCGAATAATGTTTGCAACATCAGATACATCCTTGACAATATTTACAACACTTTCTATGGATATTTTAATTTTTTGGAGGTACTGTAATGATATGGTAATAACAGAGTATATATCGAGAATTTCACCCAAGTGTCTTCTGAAATCAAATATATCAACAATAGTTCATTAAAGTTACAAATTAACTGTCAATAACTGATTATATAATAGGATTATGAAGATTTGATTTTAGCGTTATTTACAATGAAGATATCGCTTGTTGATATCCCATGATCTCACACACGCACCATCTACTTAGGGAGCCAGTTTGGGGTGATTAAAGACGATTGTTCATGAAACTTTCGATTCCCCCAAAATTCATTTACGTGATTACATTCATGAAAACACATTGGAAACTTTCTGGTTCAGATTTTCAATTCAATTTATTTCCGGTACTGAAAGGCCACAGGCCTGTAGTACAATACATTTACAGCATTGAAAATACCCGCACGTGTAACACACATGAAGATGATACTAGTTACTTGTAACTGATATTGTTTTTTTACATATATTCTGTTCTAAATAACATTGCATAAATGAACATCGAAAATTTTTGAAGAAGTGCATTATTTTTGGTATTCAATATTTCTGTGAATTTATAAATGTTTGGATGGACAATATAATATGTTTTAATATACAATTTTCTCAGGGAATCATAAACAGGGCAAATTAAAACAAAGTGATATTCATCTTCTATTTCATTAAGATCACAAAGTCTGCAAATTCAAAGTTCTCTTTGGACTGAGTTGAATCGTCCATTTTCTACAAATAAATCATGTGAAGAACATCTCAGTCTGATTAAAGCTGTCCTAAACTTTTTTACATTTACACATGAAAGATAGATTTCGGTTTCAAGAATATATTTAAACATTTTGTAATAAAAACATTTACTAGAAAGTGATATCTTTTACAGCCATTCTTGTAAATGTATGTCTTTTAATCTGCTTGTTAGTTCAAAAATAAACTTATCATCTGATTCAACATATTGGTTTATCCATACAAAACCGAAGCCTTTTGTGAATAGAAATTTTCTAACAGAACTCACCCAATTCTTTTGCCCATTTTTATCATATAACATCATCATATTATAGCATTTTTTTGGAAGTCGATATGAAGGCATATTCAATAGTTTCAACCAATACTTTATCGCTTTAATATTTGTAAATAGCTGTATTGGATATCTACCACATTCACCATAAACCATGATATTAGGAGTATTGTATTTAACACCCAGAAACCTTTTACAGGCTTTCAATTGTACTTTTTCGATTTCTTTGTAATAATCAAAACCCCATATTTCAGCCCCATATGATAAAATAGGCTTTATTTTGGCATCGAATATCTTAAAATATGAACTTATATTTAAATCTCCCAGTACATTATGTTGCTTAAAGATACCAATCATTACCTTTTGTGCTTGTATGGAAGCGTAATTAACATGCATTGTCCAAGATAAACAATTACTAAAAAATAATCCCAAATATTTGTATGAACTAGCAGAGTCTAATTCTTTACCTTTGAACCACCATTTTTCTTTCTTTGATAAACGCCCTCCCTTCTTGAACACTACTACTTTGTTTTTGGTTCTATTTACTGTTAACTTGAAATTGTCACAATAAATCTCTAGTTCTCTGATGATTCTTTGTAAACCTGCTACAGAACTAGAGAATAGCACGATATCGTCTGCAAAAAGCAATAAGAAAATATGTACTATATCTGGATATAGTTGTATCCCATACTCACAATTACTCTCAATTTGGGTTGATAATTCATTTATGAAAAATAAGAATAGAAATGGACTAAGTATACAACCTTGTCTTACCCCCAGCTGTAGTTCAAAACAATTCGATAATTCATTGTTATTTTTAACGCAGGCTTTAACATTTTCGTACATATTATGGATCAGTTTTCTCATTTTTGGACTAAGGCCATGGTTATTAAAAAGAGACCATAACTTTTCTCTATCTACTGAATCAAAAGCTTTTTCAAAATCAACGAAGAGAGCATACAGTTTACCACCCTTGATGTTGAAATATTTTTGTATAATACTTTGCAAAATAAAAATATTATCAGTAGTAGTATATCCATTCCTAAATCCTGCCTGAGATTCACTGAGTTTATCCATTGCCTCTCCCCATGATACTAGTCTTTTGTTAATGATAGCAGTAAAAACCTTGCTAAGAATACTTAAGAGTGTAATGCCTCTATAGTTGTTTGGATTATCCTTGCTGCCTGTTTTATGAATCGGAACGATAATGCCAACTGACCAATTAGTTGGAAATGTGCCCTTTTCTAATATAATATCGAATAATAATTCTAAATACGGTACTATAATATCTGCTGAATTCTTAATGAGATCTGGTGTTATGTCATCAATGCCTGGTGACTTATTGGGCTTTAAGCGTTTTATGCTGTTTAATATCTCATCCCTACTGATTGGGGAATCAAGGATGTCTTCTGATATCTCCAAGTTAGGATCTGATGACGCTTGTGTATTTACATCGTCTCCGAAAGTATCTGCACTATTCCCATAATCAGTTTTGAAGTTAAAAAGGTTACTAAAATGCCCAAACCAGTCATTAATGCAAATATTGTTTTTCGCTACAGTAGAAGTGTTCAACTTTTTCAGTTCATACCAAACCTTTTTCGAGTCCGATATGCTATTTTTTTATATCTACCTGTTTTTTTCTAAAGTAATCAAGTCTCTTCTGCTTACACACTGCGTTATAATCATTTCTTATCTGACAATATTCTTCGAATGATTTCTTATCTTTCCATTTTCTAAACTTGTTAAGCAGCTTACAACGTTTTATTTTTAGCTTCTCACATTCTTCATCATACCATTTGTTAGGTTTTCTTTTTGACGTACTTACTTTTCTTTTAATATTTTCCGCACCTAAACAGAGTGCGTCAGTAACATATTTAATACTGTCATCAATATTCGTAAATGCGTACTCAAGCGATTTATCAAATAGTGATTGAACATCATCTGATAGGAGATTTTCTCTAAAGTCTTCTGCTTTATCGTTAACCACACACAAATCTTACAGATTTATTTGGATTCTTCACATATTCGTCATAAGATCGTACATGCTTGGACTTCAACGATAATGTTATTGGTAGGTGGTCTGACTCGGTACGAGACTGTACACTAAAAGCATCAAAAAAGTCAAATAATACTGATGATGAAATAAAATAATCTATGAGGCTTGTACCATTAGCACCTATAAAGGTAAAATCTCCAATTTCATTATCACTACCACACCGTCCATTCATAATGTGAACATTCAAGGTAGAACATAAATCTAATAAGGTTTTACCAAAGTTGTTTACAACTCTATCGGCGGAAAAAACGTTTAGACTTACAGAAAGAACAAATATTTGAATGACTTATTTTCATTTTCAGCAGCTCTCTTGTGTAGATTGCTCTATTTATAATATATACTGAACATCTAAAATGTCACACTCTTAGTACAGTTTCTGGACTTTTCACATTAATCCTTGAAATATGTGTATAAAGAAGCCCATTCTGCAACTTCTAGCCGGATTGTGTTGTGTTTTTCCTTGACAACACATTAATTGAATGGACATTTCTTTTCTTTGAACTTTTATATTAATAATTTGATATATATTTCTACTCCAATGAGTTTGTTACATTAATGACTAACAAACAAAAGTGTTAATAGACACGGCAAAGACGTATGTTTAGGGGAGACATATTGTTGTAAAACATAAATTATCGGAACTATTATCTACATAAAAATTATCATCGTTTCATATATGAGTTATTAAAACACATATTTAATTTATTGAAAACAATGCGCATGTCAATGTATTCATGAATGACCATTTTAGTGAAATTGTACGTTTTTTAAATTATTTTTTGTATATATCCTGTATATGTTACAGTCGATTCAATTTTTAAATTCTACAGTGCAATTATATTTTTGAAATTACCAGTGATACAATTCTATTTCAGTTTGCATTCTATATTCATAATTATTTTCATATTTTGGCATGTAGAAGTTGAATGTTAATTGTTTAAAGTGTGAAACAACTGATCTAGGCTTATGATTTACATTTCATACTTGAATTCAGTAATTTGATTATATATATAGAATTAATGGGCATATTAATCATGGACAAATATATTTCTGTCCCACAACAATACACTTTTCACTGCTTCAAATACTAAAAATATAGTTTGCTTGATAAGTAAATGAAAATAGATAAATTAACATATTCAAAACCAATAAAAAATTTAAACTAGTAGAGAAAAGTTTGTACAATAATTAAAAGAAATAAATTCATCTCAGCTAAAGAACATTTCCCCTTGATTATTTGTCTGTAAGAATAAGACGCATTGACACTCAGAACAGTTTTCAGTTAAATTAAAGTGCAATGCATTTTTTTGTAATTTTAAAGAAGTATATGAAGTTCCCTGATTTAGATCATTGCTTTGTGGTACATTTAAAATATTTTAAAATAAATTATTATAAAGTTATCAACACTGGCTTATGTATTTCTTTCAATTTCTTCCCCACTAACGTTTATATACTTTCAATATCAGGATTTTCTTATTAAAACTTGGATATTCATTTCTGAATGCAAAAGACTTTACTGAATACACGTAAAATTGGAGTATAAAAAAGTGAATGTTGACATGATTGAACTGAGAGAAGATAATGTGTAAATGAACGCACGGAACGTAATTAATTTTTTCGTGTGTAGGATGTCTATATATGGTTTGTAAATCTGCAGTTTTATATGTAAGTGATAGAAGTTTTATGATAACGGATCGGATACATTTATCATAGCATCAATGCCAATCAAGCTATGCGATCCTTTATGTCTGTCAATGTCATCCCCCATTTACATTACTTCCGCATTCGTTTTGCGTTGCAAAAAAGTCTCGAAATGCTAAAGTCCGTTTTACAAAGCTGACTTTGCAGCTCCTCATTTTCCATTTTTCATTTGTCAAACGTAACTTGTAACATTACAAAATGTGCATATTATTTAGCTTTAATAATTAAAAATGACAAGTTGACTTTTCGACTTTGACGATAACTTGAATTACATTTCAACTTTGTAAAGTTGAGAATAGAAAGTTAAGATTGACAGGATTAAAATGTTTGTTTTGCATGGTTGGACTTGTCTTTTCGAGACTTGTATGGTTGAGAACGACATGTTACACTTTACAAGTTACAAGTCAACATGTCTTTATTTTTGGCACAAATCCCCTTCCATAATTTATTGGTCACATGTGGGTTAACGGTTAAAATAACTTAATATATAACCATACCATTTTCTTGTGCAGAAACCCTGTCAGGTATGTCCCCCTTGACTCCTCTTCACATCCTACGACTCACCAGTAACTTACATACATCATTGTGGCCATGGATACAGTAGCTACTTATATAATAATCATTATCAACATTTGCTTTTCAGAAGCGGCATACTTGCTAAACATCTTTGTTTCAGGGTTGGCGAGCTGATGGATCTAAGGCTTGCCATAATGTTGCTATCCTTCAAATCATTTAATGTCAATTCATATACTTGAATCAATTTCTGCTATGCTTCAGTCAGCCATGTTCTGCAGCGAGAGCTACTTGGCCCAACTCCAGACGTTTCACAAGGCAGACAGCGACAGCTTGGCAAATACCGGGTCAGCAAAGGCGGAATTAGGTGGTCAGGATTGCATCATTTTGAGGACCTGTTTGCAAACATCAACCTAGACCTCCTCTACATCAACTAATCGCAGTTCTGGTCTGGTCGTCGAAGTGGCCAAGGCTCGCCTGGGAAGGTCCTCACATCACCGCAATAGATCTTAAGCGGAGGAAGCTTAACCACCAGATTGTCAACCTAGTGCAAAGCTTGGGGCAGGGTTGCGATCTACAACATCTGCAAACAGAGGATATACGGCAGAAATGGAGCCTAACTCAACACCAGTATGGCAGCATTGTGGGATTGAACAGTCAGTGTTATGTGCTGAATCCGCACCAAAGGACAGGAACCTCCAAGCATGTCGTGTGGGTTATCGTTTCTGTATACACTTCAATCTAATCAGAGCTCATACATCTTATGCATTAAAAGACATAATTATTATAATTTAACTACAAGTGTTTATCAAAAGTGGAAATATCTGGCATGTGTATACTACCTGTGTTGTGGTTGCCTGGACATAAATAATCGTATCTATCCATTTAACGTTAATATTCTTTGTGTGCTTGGTCGAAACATTTGGCTGCCAAAAATCAATTCCATCATCTATGAGACTAGAACCGTCAAGATCACTGTATTTCTGTGATAGTCATGCTTACACCTCATGTCGCAAATAGGATAGGATCTCGGGATTGGGTGTTCTTGTGATTTTTCCGTGATGTTTCATGTTGCCGTCAAAGTTGAACTGCAGATCTAATCTCCTGTGTGCTGTGACATTCTTGTAAGTCTTTACGTCAATACCAGTGGCTATACAGCCGGGACTTTTGATGGTATCCAACATTTCTTTATTTGCTGCCCAGGACAGTGGCAAGGTGCATTTAGGCAGGACATTACCTAACATGCACATAACCATAAGTTCAAATCCCGAATACGCTTGCACTCATCATCCTATAACAGCATAAGGTAAATCATGCATTGCTTGCTTATCTATATCCCATCCATCCCTTCCCCTTCCCGGGCCAACTCCTACTTTCCATTTCCACCAATTTCACAGCCAATTCCACCACGCAATTCAAGCACACAATTTCAACACACCCTCATAATCACACATGGAATTTACTCACATTTCCCACGAACATACATTCATTCATATCATCCTAGCTCATTCATTCATTCATTCATTCATTCATTCATTCATTTCGTCCTGTCAATAACCAAGAACTGCAAAAGTTCATACAACAGTCTCCCGACAAATCCTGCCAACTTGACGTGATGCCGACATGGCCCCTGAAGAACTGTCTGCATGCTGTTGTACCCATCCTGACCCACATCATCAACTCTTCTCCGTCTGAGGGTTATGTTCCTCTACATCTCAAGGAGGCAGTCATTACACCGCTGCTGAAGACACCTAACCTTGACCCTGAAATCTTGAAGCAACATCGGCCAGTATCAAATCTTTCTTTTGTTTCCAAACTCTTGGAACGTGTGGTGGCACATAAACTAAAGGAACTTATCTCTGTTCATGAATGTTTGGAACCTTAACAGTCTGCATACCGAACATACCACAGTACAGAAACAGCCTTAGTGAAAGTCCAGAATGATCTCCTTCAGGCAGTTGACAAGAATGGTGCTGCAATTCTAATTCTGTTAGATTTGTCAGCAGCTTTCGACACGGTTGACCATGACATTCTCATCAACACCCTTGAAGAGAGAGTAGGTGTGACTGGGATTGCTTTGCAGTGGATCCGTTCATACCTTACAGAAAGATACCAACGTGTTGTCATTGGTGACCAGTCATCCGACTCCAAGGAGCTTGTGTATGGAGTTCCACAGGGATCCGTCTTAGGCCCCCTGTAATTCAGAGTTTACACCTCCCACCTTGGCCAGGTGTTACAATCTCTTTCCATCTTTATGCTAATGACACACAGCTGTACCTGTCCTTCAAGCCATTGTGTCACATGTCAGCTACACAAGCATTTGCGCAAATTGAGAACTGCGTACTGGCAATCAAGGATTGGATGACATCACACTGTCTGAAGCTGAATGGTGAGAAGACAGAGGTCCTGATCCTTACTTCTAAGCGAGTTGCTGAACATTCTCCTCTACCAGACCTACACATTGACGGTCATGTTATCCTCCCAAGTCCTGAGGCGAGAAACCTGGGCGTCATCTTTGACTCTTACTTGACTTTTGATGCTCATATCAAGTCAACATGCTGCAAGTCTTTCTACCATCTACGGAACATCTCGCAAATCCGATGCTACCTTGATGAAAAAACAACCTCTTCATTGATCCATGCTTATATTACATCTCGGATGGACTACTGTAATTGTTTACTCTATGGATTGCCTCAATCCTCTTTGGGAAAACTCAAATGAGTACAGAATTTCTCTGCCAGACTTGTCTCACGGTCTCACAAATACTCTCACATTACCCCGGTTCTGCAGAGGTTACACTGGCTTCCCATATCAGCTAGAATTATACAAACTCATCCTACCTGTCTTCAAATGCATCAATGACCTAGCTCCAAAATATCTGTCTGACCTGATCACAAGATATCAACCAAACAGAAGTCTCAGATCCGAAAATCTTGGTCTTCTTGCTGTCCCACACTTCAAGTCCAGTAACAGATTTGGGGATCGATCTTTCCAGGTGGCAGGACCCACTCTCTGGAATCAACTGCCTCTGGAATTACGGACTATACACAACCTGGAGATGTTCAAATGCAAACTGAAGACATTGATGTTCCAGATGACTTACAGTGTCTAACTTTTCATTCTCGAGTTGTACAGACAGCGCTACTGAGCAGTACTTTTGGAGTGGAACTGGTGCTATATAAATCTTTTTATGATGATGATGATGATGATGATGATGATGATGATTCACAGTGTGGCTTACAGCCCCAGCCCACCATCCCATAATATTGGGTGGGTTGGGTCTGTTTGGCATGGCATCAGCGAGGTCCCGCGCTAGGCAGCCGCCTTGGTATGGTTTTTGTGGCAGTCTTTGGACTCCCACTTTAGCCCGAGCTCCCTCGCTATTGTTTTCAGCGGGGAGTGCATAATATATTGGCTGTTGCTTGCACACTTTTTCTTTTATCCCACGTTGTGGGACCGCTCGCATCCAATGTTTTGGGAATCGGTTGTCTGGTGTGCGACCTTGCCGCTGTCGTCCTCACTGTGCCGAAATTAATCCAAAAAATACATTTTCTTCTTATTTACCTCATAATACTACCATCCTGCGTGCGTGGGGCGTTCGGACGTAGTGGCACGGGGTACCCACCCTAAATAAACACAACCTTAAGCAGCTATTCAATATAAAAGCTGGGTGCCGTGTGTTGCTGCCGGCCAGGCGCCCCTTGCAGGCTGGAAACTAAAGCGGTAAGATCTCGACCTAATATAAATGTAGATGCATTCTTACATCAATATGCTTGCTACAAATATAACTAATTTCCCTGACTACTTTGTTTTAAAAATTCAAAGTCTATAAATGTGTAATATTTGTTTGCAGAGCGCAGCATCCGACAAGTAAACAAGCTCACGAACAGAGAAATAAACTAAGGACAAGGAAACAAGCGAATGGACAAGGAAACAAGCTAATGGGAAGGGAAACAAGCCAATCGAAGAAAAAAGCTAATTTTTTAAATTCAATCAAATTAAAAAGTATAATCAAAGTTTCATCTCTCTGTTATCTTTGTGTTCTAAAACTTATCGACACGAACACTGAAAACATGGTTTTTCATGTTGTCAGGCATTTTCAATCATTCCACGAAGAACATTATCACAAAAGTCAAAACGAGTTGACCAAATTTAAAATGAAATGCCCTAACAGTATGTCAACTCAAAATTCATGTTACTATTTAACAAAACTAGAAAGCCCTATTTCATAATATGTATGTTATAACTTATTTTACAGTGGTGGTTAATTTACAATAAATGTACAAATGTAACTAATGTTACGTAGTAAGTACATCGTCTGAATTGGGTAGGCTACAACGTTTGTTAGTCTACAAATGGCAGCTGTAAGGACGTTATGGCAATGTCGTAATGCGTTTGAGAGACAACAAAACAACGTGAGGTAAACATAGAAATAGACGTCATTTCCGCGTCCTTACAATATCATAGTAAAAGTATAAAAAAACAACGTTGTAGCAACCTTTCTGAAAATCTACAGAATGACGTTATGACGACGTCAGGATCTACGTAAGGACAACGTAGAAATATAAGTCGTTACAACGTCCCCTCAACGTCGTAATTACGTAGAAATACAACGTTGTAGCAACCTTTCTAGAAGTCTACAGAATGACGTCTACATCATGCCGGACGCATTGTGGCAGGTTATCGAGTAATTTCTAAACACAAACTCAACAAATCGCTGACTGTGTTTGGACATATTTAACGCAGGGGGGCAGTGTACATAGTGAACATAGTGTACATAACCATAGTTTATGAAAACTATTACATGAACAAACTGTGATGTATGAATTAGAAAAGTATAAACAAGGTTGATAGTGATTGATTATATACTTTTTGTACACTAAACCGACCAATAACAGAACAAGAAATACTAGCAAGCATTTCAAACTTGTCAAACAACAAGACACCTTGACCAGATGGACTTGCCACAGAGTTTTTCAAAGCAACAAATCATAATATTATCAAACCACTTACATTTCTTTTCAATAATATTCTTAATACAGGGTATTTCCCAAACAGCTGGGGCAAAAGCATCATATGCCCTTTACATAAATCAGAAGATAAACATGACACAAATAACTACAGGGGCATTTCACTCATGGATACTCTTTGTAAGATTTTCACTTAAGTCCTAAATAAAAGACTACAAATTTGGTGTGATGAACATAACACATTAAATGAGGCACAGGCTGGGTTATTCCACCGTTGACCACATGTGTGTTCTTCAAGCCCTTATTCAAAAGTATTGTTGCAAAAAGAAGGGAAGATTCTACTGCCTCTTCATAGATTTTTCTAAAGCCTTTGACACTCTAAGACATGATGTTATCTTAGACTCTCTGTATAGGGCTAGGATATCTGGCAAATTCTACAATATTATTGCATCAATGTATTCCAATCTTACTGCTTGTGTTAGAACTAAACATGGTATTTCCTCTTGTTTTGATTGTTGTATAGGCACAAGGCAAGGTTGTATTCTGAGCCCACAGATATTTATCATATTTATTGATAGTCTTTATTAGTAATTGGAATTGGAGGGTGGTCATGGAATATTTGTAAATCAGCTCTTTCCAAATTTATCTGCACTTATGTTTGCAGATGACATTTCGGGATTACCTGGCACTTGTAATTTGCTTCAAAAGAAATTAAATGTTTTGGAAAGTTTTTGTAATAGTACAGAAATGAAAGTAAATTTGAATAAAACTACGATTGTGGATTTTAGAAACAGGGGGGCCTCTTCGTTCTTATGAGAAATGGTTCTATAATGGTTCACCTGTTGAAACAGTTTCTTTCTTTAGGTACTTAGGGTTAATGTTCACCCCTAAGCTAATCTGGAGTAAAGCCCAGACATGTCTTGCATCCCTAGCTTGTAAAGCTATTATGTCTTTAAATGGTTTTCAGAGGAAAATTGGTAAACATAAACTGTACTGATTTATTTAATATCTTTGATTCAATGATTGTGCCTATTCTTTGCTATGGGTCTGAAATTTGGGGAACACGTCATTCCAAACTGATAGAAGCTGTGCAAATAAAATTTTGTAAACAATATTTAAGGGTAAAAAGAACTAAATTAAACGGTATGGTTCTTGGTGAATGTGGAAGACTCCCATTGTAGCATGTGTACATGCCAAGAGTGATTAAACTTTGGTGTAGAATTATGCATATGTCACAAAATAGACTCCCTCATCAATGTTACTTAATGTTAAAAACATTAGATAGTTTAGGTTATAATACCTGGGCAACACAAGTTAGACAACTACTGTTTCAATATGGTTTTGGGTATGCTTGGCTAAGCCAAGAATTTGGATTTGTGGATTATTTTATTTATCTGTTCAAGCTGAGGCTAGGAGATAATTTAAAACAGTCTTTGTACTCATCAATAAATGCATCTCCAAAATGTACATTTTACAAGGAGTTTAAATCTCTGCAAAAATGTTGAAAGATATTTGTTTTGTGATATTCCTTTGAATTTAAGAATCGCTATTTCAAGATTCAGATGTAGTAACTTTAACAGTGATGTTGAATGTGGCAGGTATAGTGATATTGAATATAAAGAAAGAATATGTCCTTTCTGTAATATTACAGGTCAAGTTTATATAGAAAATGAATTTCATGTATTCTTTATCTGTAAAACTTGTGATAAACTCAGAGCTAAATATCTTCATAAATTTACTAAAACACCATATTTGAAGCATTCCATTGTCAATCTGTTGCAAAATATGAATAATGAAATTATATACAGTGTTGGTTTATACCTATATCATGTCCCGAAACTTATTAACTCCAGGATCTAGAGCTACAATGACTTGCTGCGCACACTGTTCAATCCATGCTGTAAGGCCTTCATACTGAAATAAATCTGTCTGTCTGTCTGTCTGATAATAACCAATATCCAGTCATTAAAAATAATATATGAATGAACTATAATTATTGATTTGAATATTTGTGTAAAGTTGCTATTTATTATGTATTATCATTGTATTTGTCACAAAACACTCAAAATCTACCCTCTCACACAGCAGTTTTTATCATTTATTCTCTCTTTAAAGCATCGGGACGTTTCTTTTGTACAAGTGTAAATATCGCATACATTTAGCTTTCTCACCAAATTAATGTGTAACCTTCCTTTGTCGGTAAAATCACTGTTAACCGTTTGTGCATGTTTATGTGTTCAAATTTGTCCTTTATGAAATACGTTTATGCATTATATCTTATTACTGATTGTGGGGTATTGTTTTGCAATTGCTTACATTTCTTTTTCATTTTGTGAGATATCCTTATTCCCATTAGAAGGCGTGCTAAAGCCCATTTAAGCTGATAAAACACTTAATGAAGACATGTGCACGTGTTTACACCTTATATAGTTAGAAGATGTGACATTGTATTACGTTTCATCATCGCAGGGCGAGTAGAGCAGCTGAGTTGAACTACTATGACCTGTTAACATCGATGTATACAGATTCGCTCTCATATAGCGACCTCGTCCACTATAATGCCACCACTCTGCGCATGAGCGACTTGCACACACGGACTTCGCACAGCTCTGAGGATCTCATAGTCAGGTAAAGTTGTGTATTATTACACCTTTCATTAACCATTACGATATTTCCTTGGACATCGAGGTACCAGAAACCACGTTAATGTTAAGTAGAAATTGCTTTTGGTTAGTTTTTTTTTATTTCGCGAAAATTAAGGCTCTATTTATTCCTGTAAAACATAGAAATCAATTGTTTAAATGAATTTCATATTCTCATTATATGCTTAAAATACATTTGAAAATTAAAATTTACGTGTATGTTAAACATCAATTGACCATTTTCTAGTTTCACAAATCGAGTGGGTTTAGAGTGCCGTCCCTTTGAAAAGTCATGTGACCGCGGGCAAGCCGTCTAAGCCTACGTTCAGTTCAACGGTATTTTGATCACCTTTTCACGCTCACTTACTTTGGTTGTATTTTTTAACAGAAAAAAACGTAATAATTTATCTTATTTATGAGATACAAAATTTAAATGAAATTGTTTGGGGGAAAATCAGTGTATTAGACTTAACATTTTGGTCTGGAGTTTGTTCCACTTCTTTATCAATCTGTTGTTAAATTAAATATTATATTGACGATGATTTGAGCGATTGGGCGGTAGTGTAGTCACAATTTACTTTTATAATCCTTTCATTTCTGTGGAATTCGAAAAAAAGTTGACAATGGTTTTGTTTGTGAATGTGTATGTTTAATTGACACCGAAGAAGATATGCATGCATGTGACAAACTCAAAACCAATTAGTTCAATTTCTGGACACATCGATTGTTTCCCACCTGAACGAGTTTTGACATGTACTTACGTGAGTCATTAACCTACAATGAATGTTTTTGAATATATCTATAGATTAATTTCTTATATTTTTAGATAATCATACATCTGTGTTAGCTGCATGGTTACCAGACCTTAATCCGTACACTTTACATCTAACCAAACTCTTTATATTACCCATATAGGAAGACGGACACAGGGCAGTATTTTTCTGTAAGATACATGGGAGTTGCAAATTTTCATAGCTTTTGATTGGCTGTTACTGAAAACAATCAATTTCATTGGTTGTCGCTGTAAGATTGAAAACGTACCCGCGTTGAAAACATACCCGGGGTCACTTTTCAATGCCTCGAGTCTTTTTTCAACTTTGAATAATTACCTGCTGTTGAAATTTAGCTTTGCACGGATTGAAAAGGTACCCTCGTTGAATAATTACCTGGAATGTTTCAAGTCTGTAAACTTTTTTAAAATTTAAGATAACAACTTAGATTTTCGAAGAGATACATTGACATTTCAGAAATGCTGTCTACCAGTATAAATTCGCCCCTGTATATAATTATGCAGTATTGTTTAAAATACTAGTGTTATGCATATTATCTAAAGTACAAAAGAAAGTATACACCTCAGTCGGTTTTGTCATATGTTTGGTTTACAATTACAAATATCTTAAGTTTTCGATGTCGTACTATAAAACTGAGTGCAGGCGTTTAGCCATTAGCCAGAGAATACTTCTACGTGGTTATTATTTTATTTTTTTTAGCTCATCTGGCCTGAAAGGCCCGATGGGCTTATGGCATGGCATGGTGTCCGGCGTCTGTCTGTCCGTCCGTCTGTCCGTCCGTCCATCCGTCCGTTTGTAAATTTTCTCATTTTCGTCTTCTCCTCCAGAACCACTTGGTCTACTAAGCTGACATTTTGTCTGCAGACTCCTTGGCTAATGGGGATTCTAAATTGTAGATTTCATGCCCCCATGACCTCAAATGGGGTCAAAGGGGTCACAATCTTAAAAAAACCTATTTCATCTTCTTCTCCAGTTCCAAAAGGTCTAGAGAGCTGAAAAGTTGTGTGCAGACTCCTTGGCTAATGGGGATTCTAAATAGTAGATTCCGTGACCCTGTGACCTCAATTGGCGTCACAGGGGTCACAGCCCCAAAAACCTATTTTCATCTTCTTCTCCGGTTCCGAAAGGTTTTGAGGGGTAAAAAGTTGTGTGCAGACTCCCTGGCCAATGGGGGATTCTAAATTGTAAATTTCGTGACCCTGTTACCTCATTTGGGGTCACAGCCCCAAAAACCTATTTTCATCTTCTTCTCCAGTTCCAAAAGGTTTTGAGAGCTGAAAAATTGTGTGCAGACTCCCTGGCCAATTGGGGATTCTAAATTGTAAATTTCGTGACCCTGTTACCTCATTTGGGGTCACAGGGGTCACATCCTTAAAAACCTATTTTCATCTTCTTCTTGAGTTCAGAAAGGTCTAGAGAGCTGAAAAGTTGTGTGCAGACTCCCTGGCCAATGGGGGATTTTAAATTGTATATTTCGTGACCCTGTTACCTCATTTGGGGTCACAGGGGTCACATCCTTAAAAACCTATTTTCATCTTCTTCTCCAGTTCCAAAAGGTCTAGAGAGCTGAAAAGTTGTGTGCAAACTCCCTGGCCAATGGGGGGTTCTAAATTGTATATTTCGTGACCCTGTTACCTCATTTGGGGTCACAGGGGTCACAGCCCCAAAAACCTATTTTCATCTTCTTCTTCAGTTCCAAAAGATCTAGAGAGCTGACAAGTTGTGTGCAGACTCCTTGGATAATGGGGATTCTAAATTGTAGATTTTGTGACCCCGTGACCTCAAATGGTGTCACAGGGGTCACAACCTTAAAAACCTATTTTCATCTTCTTCTCAAGTTCCAAAAGGTCTAGAGAGCTTGAATTCCCATGTCATATATCGTTGCATTGTTAGCCTTTTTTTATTTGAAAATATGTATACCTAAGTACTCTATATTCATCATCATAAAAAGAATACTGAATATTTTATGAATTTGGAAAAGAGAAATTACATAAATGAAAACATGAGTGAACTTATAACACAAAATTCTGTTAATATTAAGAGAATCATCCAAGTATTACTTAAATTGTACATGACAGTGCCTGGCAAAATGATCTAGATTTCATAACGAATATCAGTGTAAAACTCGCAGATGACAAACGTGCATTTTGTGAAAATGAACTTATATTTAATGAATGTGCAGAGTATGAAAAACCGAAAAAGTCCTGGCTCAGACGGTTTTACAGCAGTATTTTACAATTTTTTCTGGAAAGACACTGGCAAAATACTCTGGCGTCTATCATGTTTGCTTACAAAACAGGGATGCTATCGGTTTTTCAAAGGCAGGGTATAAATACTTGAATACCAAAAGATACGCACGACAGATAATACCTAAAAAATTGGCGACCAATTAGTATTTTAAAAAATAGATTATAAAGTTGCATCCGCCGCCATTGCTTCACGACTTAAAGAAGTTCTCCTTGATATAATAAGTGAAACACAAACTGGATTCTTAAAAAAATAGATCTATTGGGGAAAATACTAGAATACTATATGACTTAATGCATTATTGTGAAAAAGATGAAATACCAGGCCTTTTAGTAGCAATTGATTATGAAGAAGCGTTTGACATGCTTGAATGGGACTTCTTTGATAAAGCTTTGGAAGCGTTTGGCAGTGTACTCAGAAAATGGATTCAACTTTTCAAAAGAATAGCTGCAGTTATATCATCAATTCTGGTACATTATCAAGCTTCTTTAACTTGGGACGTGGTTGCCGAAAAGACGATCCAGGAGCGCCATACCTTTTTATTGCATGCGTTGAATTGTTAACAATAGCAATTAGATCCAACAGCAATATTACGGCCATAAAAATAAAATGCATGGAATATCTTTTATTTTATTATTATATAGGAAGACCACTAGGAAACTCTATGATTTCCAATGGCAGGCCTGCGCCTCCTTCTGTGCTCAGAGGGAGTTCATCCCGGAAGAGGCCTCAGTCCCTCAGGTGGCGGAGTACTTAGTGTACCTCCGCAACACCAGCCATCTTAAGGCGTCATCAATTAATACCAACATGTCTGCTATCCTCTCCGTTCTCAGGAAGAGGTCGCCAGGGTTAGATGTGTCGGTCCTCAAGGGCCTCGTCAAAAACTTCCGTTCTGTGGACGGCAGGACGAAGCTTCGTCCTCCTGAGTGGGACTTAGCAATTGTGCTCAACCATCTTCGCTCCGATACGTATGAACCGCTCTCTGACGTACCCCTCCTCCCTCTCACCATCAAGTTCATTTTTTTGGTGGCCATGGCCTCCGCAGCTCGTATTTCTGAGATCCATGCTTTGCCGGCAGACCTTCTACGCGTTGAGGTCAGGGAGGGGGGGATCAGCCTTACCTGGTTTAGCTCCCGACTTTGTCTGCAAAAACCAGGCAGCTGATGAGGCTGGCCGTACTTTCTCTATTCCGGCTCTGGGTTCCGACTCAGGAGAGGTGGATCTCTCTCTGTGTCCGGTGAGTGCCTTGAGGGTGTTCGTGCAGCGTACCTGCAGGCTGAGAGATGGCAGGCGTCGTCTGTTCTTACCTCACTCGCCGAGAAGCACCAAGGAGCTAGATAAGCGAGCGTTGGGGGTGTACCTGAGGTCGGCGGTCATTGATACGTACAAGGCCGCTGACCTGCCTCCTCCTTCGCGTTCCAACCCTCGTGAGATCCGTGCAGTTTCAGCCACGATGGCTTACCACTGCAACATCGCAGTTTCGGTCTCGTCACTACCACTTATCTACTGACCCGCCTCCATGCAGTGGGATTCTAGGCATAGTAGCTCTAGTCAACAGATAGGTATTTAAATAAAAGTACGTTTTTGATTAAAGGTAATTATTTATACTTACCTGTTGACTAGACCTACGCGCTAGGTCCGCCCATCCTCCCCACTTGGTCTGTCTTGCCTTTTGGGACTTTCTGAGAGTGGCATATTCCGGTAATGACGTCACGAGACCATGCAGACTTACCGCCCTTGGATAGGGATTTTACGCATCCCTTACTCCACTGTTCAAGTTTCGTCTGTGTTAAGGTTGAAATAGCATACATAGAGAGGAGGTAGGCATAGTAGGTCTAGTCAACAGGTAAGTATAAATAATTAATCAAAAACGTCCTATTATGTGGAGAAATATATTCTGTTTTGAATAACATAGCATGGTAAACAAACAAAGTCATATTTTGAAGAAGTGCAATTTTTGTGTTACTTAACAAGTCAACAAAAGTATAAAGGTTCGGATGGACATAGTAATGTTTTTTAATATACAACTCTCTCAGTAAATTATAAATAGGGAACATAAAAACGAAATGATTTTCATCTTCTATTTGATTTTGATTACAAAGTCTTCCACTTTCGATATATAAAATCCATATAAAACACCTTAATCTACTTTACCTTCTAAACTAAACTCCTAAATGTGTTTACATTTATACATGAGAGATAAATTTCTTATTCTAGAGTACATTTAAACATCCTATAATACAGACCCTCACTTGAAAGTGATATATTTTCTGTCCATTCTTGTAAATAATATATTTTAATCTCCTCGTTACTTGACAAATAAAGTAATCGTTTGAATCAACATACTGATCTATCCACACAAAACAAAAACCCTTTGTGAATAATAAATTTCTTACAGAAGTTACCCAATTTCTGTTACGATTCTTATCATATAATGATCATTTGTGGACCCTAATTGTAAAAAGCATGCCCCCAGGCGGGATATCATGAACTTGAGGACAGTTGAGCGCCTGGTAAACGGATGCTAGCGAGTCTACAGTCTTAATTCTGCCTGGGCGAAGTATTCACTTGTAGTGTGAAGAGTTCTCTATCCGTTTTCTCTTCAAATGGCAATTTGTATACGACTGTTCTCTTCTCCTGAAAGTATTCCCTTGTGATGACGTCAATCTATTATATTACCACTGGGTTATTTTATAAGGATCCGCTGTACTTTGATGTATTTTGTCATGGTATATATTAATGGCGTCTTAACATGTTTCAAATAAGACAAATTTATTTGTGTAGTGGTTGAGTCATGATTCCATATCCTCTTTTGAATACTCAGCTTTGCTCTTTTTGTGCGTGAAAGACCCAATTTTACTAGGATCGTAGCTTAATGTCCCATTTCCGATGAATGAACATCAACATTTGCAAGAATAGGTCATGTTTGTGCCAAATAATTGAATACTACTGAGGAAGTTTGAAAAGTCTAGACAAAGTCTCAGGGGTAGTCTGAATTTGGCGACTACATCATTCTTTTCAAGTCTGCCAAGTGTTTCCTTCAATTTATCATACCTTGCGTTGGACATGGATGACTGGTTTCCCTGTAGGGTCCAATTCGATGGGATATTCCCCTCTGAAGTGGCCTAGATCTGTACAATTGTCGTTGTATCCCTTCATTGGTCTTTCTTTGTTACATGATGAATGTGTACATGTTGACAAAATTAGCACTGATGGTTATCAGCAACGATGACCTCTAGGTCACGTGAATGTGATGTCTCATTTACCTCATGGAAGTTTTATCTCGCCTACAACAATGACGGTATTGTTAGTTTGTAGCCTTACAAACGCACTGTTAATGGTTCCAACTGTTGCCTGCAATCCAAATTTTGCAAAAACATGTGAAGGGATGACTTGAGCCTCTGCACCTTTATCAAACTAAAATTAAAATTACAATTTCCATGATTGTTTACATTTTCAAACCATGATGTGCTTGAAGAATCGATGCTATCAACATTGACTGTTCCAACAAAACGTGTATCAATTGAATCACTGATAGTACTGTAATATTCTTCCAATGAATGATTTTCGTTGAATATTTACCTTTTGTCTTGTTTTGTGAGCCCTTGTGTGATTCATGGGAAAGTTAAGCAAGACGCTCACTTGTGAGATGGTCCCTCAATTTAAATCTTTAGCATGTTTTGTTTCCAAAATGCCGGACATTCCATACCGACGTAAGTTTTTCCACATTGTTTACATCTGAATGTCTTTTTGGCTGAATCTTTCTTCTTATTTTAGCGGTCAACTCATCCATGAGAATACAAACAAATATATATACATCATAGATATATACATATTCATATATATATAAACATGTCAAGATGGCGAATATCACATCTTGGTTAATTGAAATGTTACATAAATAAACTTAGAGCAAGATGTTTTATGTAACAAATCTGAGTAGATGAGTAGGCCATATGGTCTTTTTACTTTCAGTAAGTTCAGTGGATTTATATACAGGGGTAATTATGATTGTCTATGAATTAAAAGTGTTTCGCATTTTAAAAAATAGTGTTCATCAAAATAAAGTTCATCTCCGACAATAGAGGAATTACATAAAATGCATACACAATTTTCTCTAGGAACATTTTACCAAAGGCCAACTTCTACAGATAGGTGGTGATTGCTGGTTTTAAATCGTAAAATAGGGATATAAATGTCTTTTGGAAGAAAAAGATACCTCTCAAAATTTAGATCAGTTTTTAAGATACAACAAAATGAGGATATGGGGCTCTGTATCAAACTATGGTTGTTGATTTTTATTACCTTTTCGTTTCAATATATCAACATCAGTGTTGTGTTTAATACCAAAAGAAGAGCAAGCTGCATCAAGAAACACTTTTGAGATGTCAGAAGCGATTTCACAGACAAACTGTTGATCTATGACAAGTGCTGGACTCAACTTGATAGAGTATGATGTCGAGCTTCTCTGCATCGATATTGGAACTGAGCTGCTTGTTAATGATCAAAACGGTTTGGTTGATTTGCCTATAGGGCCATGCCTTTAGATGCGCTGGGGACAGCCTGAACAACGTCCGGGGCAGTCGGAGCTAATATGGAAAATGATAATGGACAGTGTACGTCCGAGTAAAATAGTAAGAACTCTTCAACATTAAAGTTACAAGTTATACGAAGTGCTGATGGAGAAGCAATCATATAGTCAACAACATATTTGTCTTTACAAGTAGGTTTACCTGACACATTATCAGGTTGTATTCTGCCATTACAAATGAACATGTTTAAGCCTTTGCACATTTTGAGTAGTTTGAGTCCATGACTATTTAATCTACTTGTGAAATCCTTTCAGTGGTAAATTGAGGGAATTTAAAATTGCTTCTCGATCTAGATCATTTCCAATATCTTATAAATCAATGTCTAAGTCATCAGTGAGACGTTCATCAATACTTAAATAATCACATGATGTACTAGTCCTGGCATTAAAATCACCTACAAAGCACACGTTTTCAGAAAATGCCTGGAAATGCAATGCCGATTGTTCAATTTTATAAAATGCATCATTGCTAAAATATTTCGATCCTTCAGGGGGCAGGTACACAAACCGAATGTACATGTCACATTCACTAGAAATAAGGGCTTTTGAAATTTGTATCCATTGAACAAACTGGAATGGAATGGAATGTTATTCATCTTTAAATGCATACCCAATACCACCAGATTGCTTCATCTTCTTCATGCACTTCATTCGATGCATGAAATGCAAAGAGTAACCCTGAATTTCTAAGTCATCAAATATGTCTGTTTTGCTTTCTTGGAAATCGATTATTGTATACATATTGATTATCTCGCCAAATTCTACATATTCGAGCCTGTGCCTCATACCACATACGTTCAAATTAAGCACGTTAAGGGTAACTAGGAGTTTGATCAGATACAACAGTGTCAATCGAGTTACCGATTCTTTCATCAACATTATAATCCACATTCAAATTGCATAATATAACATAGAATGATGTGAAGGAATTGCAATTTTCGGGGAAATAAAACTTAGTTCAACATTACTGTCCGCATTGGCATGGTTAAACGTAGACTGGTGAGAGTAGGAAGTGGTTGCAGTTGTTGATGATATAAGAAATAACTCATTAACATTACCATCCATATCCGAGTTGCTATAGACAGACTGTTCAGAAATTGTAATATTTGATAAATATAGAATTCTAAACGATGTCCCGTTTGATAACATGTTTATTAAACGAGTGGATGGTTTGGTATTTTAACGAGCGAAAGCGAGTTAAATACCGATGCCATTCACGAGTTTCATAAAAATGTTATCAAACGGGACTGAGTTTAGTATTTCATTTATTACTCAATGATGTAAATAGCGCTGAATTGCAAGAAAATCGTTTTAAGTGACGCTTACTTGCAAAAATGGTCACCCGCTATTGCAGTCGCGCGGCTAACATTGTGATGTCAACCAAAAACGACTATGACGTCACGCGCCGATTATGACGTTACGGCAGCACGTGGTGGTATCTCACATGTGTGTAACCAACTCATTGTTATCTAACGAGTGATCTCACCACGGTTGAGTAATAACGTGGAGTTCACTGTGCATTCAAATGAAACAGGATTTTTTTGGTTTTTTTGGGGGGTTTTCTTTCTAATTTTTTTATTCACTTCACGAGGGTACAATAACATAGCAACACATCGCATTGAAATGTATATATATGCCATAATACAACATGACAGACGGCATAATGAATTCGTTCAAATATTGGGAGAAAACAATTCTTCATCTTCATAGAGAAATTCATCATTGAATCTTAAACTAGTGATCATGATTGACAGGAATTAAATGACATTCTCAAGAACTTTCCATTTTTTCTCAAAAGAATTAATGTTATCATTTCTCCTGGCGATGTATTTCTCAATGCCAAAGATATCCTTTAGTATATTTACAAATACCGAGAAAAAAGACTTGTTACCTTTAAAATGTGTCGTTTAGCTAAATACAGCATATGATTAAGCAAGTGGTCATCATTCGCACAAAATAATATATCTTGAGTTTGTATGTTGACGGTTTCAATATGGAATCTATTGACAAAGGCAGTGAATTATTTCCAGAAAAGTCTAATAACTGGACATTCAATATAAACATGATAAATATTCTCACTTAAACCGCATGAAGGACATAAGTCGTTATCAATTAGTATCATTCTAAATAATTCTCTTTTAGTATAAATAATTCTATGAATAAACATATATTGGAATTCGAGAAGCTTGGTATCTTTGGTACATTGTCTATATCTAAAAAATGTGGAACTCCAATTTATAACGTCATTGTTGGTTTCATGATCACTTTCCCATTTATTGCAGACTTTTGGAAAATTACCTGAAATTAGCGATATAAGATTATCATAAAATAGTCTTGATCCTTTTGCAGATTTTGCCCAGGGAAAATAGGTTGGCATATGTCTCATGGTTGAGCAGTTCTTTAATAGTATTTTTCCATGTTTTAGGTATACTAAGGATGACACGATGTAGATCGAGTACTGTTCCTTTAATGTCCTATTTTGCTTTGACTTCTGCAAAAGTTAAAAATTCATTATCTTTGCAAATGTCTTTCACATTGGTTATACCCTGTTTGAACCAGTTATTGATTATCAAATCAGGATTTGAACCAAAGGGATTGCATAATTACTTCATTAATATTTAAATCATTTATAACATAACCTTTAATATATCTATGCCAGGCATCCAAGGTGTCCTTCCAAAAAGGGTTTATATGTTTATATTTTTTTGTAATATTTGCACCTAATATAAGGACATGCTTTATAGGGAAACCCGCAAGACTATACAGTTTTGGTTTTGAAGCATATCTCTTTAAGCAAGAAAGTTTTAGTGAATCAATAAAGGTTTTGACATCAACCATTCTTAGGCCGCCATCTTGGTAGTTTCGCATTACATTTGCACGTTTTATTTTGTCCCTCTTGTCATTCCATATGAATTTAAAAAGCATATTGTTCAAGTCTGTTAAAAATTATTTCGGGGGATTTGGAAGGGAGGAGAGAATATGAACAATAGTAGATAGCGCCAAAGTTTTTATAACTGTTATTTTTCCTATCAAAGTTAAATTTCGTTTCTTCCAGTTAGATAGAATTCTATTTATGTTTTCAAGTCTTTTTTTGGTATTGATTACCAAAAGTTTTTCTAAATCTGCGTTTAGTTTTATTCCCAACACATCAAAGTTTTCGTTATGCCAATCAAGTTTAAAATCGCGAGACAGTGTTAAGTTGCTGCCAGCCATTGTTCCAAACCAAACTGCTTTGGTTTTATCCATATTGATTTTGAGACCTGACATTTTGTAAAATTCCGCCAGTGTGTTCATGGCTTCATTAAGAGAGGCTTCCGAACCATTTAGAAAAAAAGTTCAGTGTCGTCAGCATATTGACCAATAATGTGTTCTATTTCGTTGAGGATAATACCCTTTATATTTTCATTATTTCTTATCATTATTCCTAGTATCTCAGCAACGA
The DNA here is from genome assembly GCA_936450465.1 of Gibbula magus. Classification (NCBI taxonomy): domain Eukaryota; kingdom Metazoa; phylum Mollusca; class Gastropoda; order Trochida; family Trochidae; genus Gibbula; species Gibbula magus. The sequence continues at coordinate 45,853,378 of OW388305.1, read as the reverse complement.
ATAAAAACAAGCATGGAGAGATTGGATCGCCCTGTCTGCATCCCCTTTCGTTGTCAAAAAATGTTGATAGATGGCCATTCTGAACAATACATGATGAGGCATTCGATATTAGAATATTAACCCATTTCAATTTGTTGTTTCCAAATCCGAATTTATTTAATACCATCATTATAAACTTCTTGGAAACTGTGTCGAAATCTTTTTCAAAGTCAATTAGGATTAATAGTCCTTTTTTGTTTCGTAGTTTCGTTTCAAACATAATGTCATAAAGCAATCGAATGTTTTCTGTAATACATCTACCTGGAATGAATCCTGTTTGGTTTTCGTGGATAAGAATATTCAGTGTCGTTTTAAGCCTATTAGTAATGCAGGTACTTATAATTTTATAAAGTACGTTTAGGAGGGATATAGGTCGCCAGTTTTTTAAAAATCTTCTGTCTTTACCTGGTTTGGGGATACACCCGGATACACCCGGTCCGGCCGCTAGGCCAGTTCGGCCGCTCTAAGTTACCCAGTTCGGCCGCCGGTTCATCCGAAGGTTAACTAGTCTCGCTGATATCCTACCCATTTCGTCCGCCGCTATGTCCGATGGTTAATAAAAGGATATTTGACTCATTTCGGCCGTTGATAAGTGTTTCGGGAATGGGTACATGTATTTTAAAATCGGATATATATATATATCCGGAAAATAACGACAAATAATGATAATGAAATGATATGTCTCTTCATATTTTGTGCATATAAAAATATACTGCATATGTATACATATAAAGTTCATCTTACATTTCATTTTTTTAAAATTCATGTCTCATCATATTTTATTCAGTATGCCTTTGTCACACGAGTCGCAATAAAGACATTGTTGTCTGGAAGTACACTCTCTAGAGCAGTAGACACAAGGATATCTTACTGGTTCCATGGTGATGAATTGCACAATGTTTCTCATCTTTTTACATCATTAAACAGTGGGTGAACTGTTATCAACACTAATTATCACCAAAGATATCATGTCCTTGAATACACACTAACGGATTATCTCACTACAAAAGGTTTAACACTTAATTAATTGGTGTCATCTTATTGTATAAGTCATTATGAAAACACCAGAAGAAAAGTTCCGTGGTAGATATTTAATCCAATCATATAAAAACAACAATCGATCTGTTGAGAGTTTTATTGAGAAATGAATTCAGAACAGAACAGAACAGAACAGAAATTTTATTCTCGAAAATGACACAAAGTGACACAGAGAACATACAGCATTTAAACACATACTAAAACAGTGTACAAAGTCCAGCTTTGATAAATTGAGCAATTTTAGAGTTAAGTGGCGAATAATCACATTTCATTAAATAAATACATTTTTCAATATGAGGATGTTTACAGAAGTATTGGGGAAGGAATTGACATCTGAGGGAATGTAGAGCTGGGCAGTATAATAAAAAGTGAAGTTCATCGCATACAATAGTTGTACAAAATTGACAGGTTCTATTACATTTTGGAATGCCGGACCAACGGCCTGTTTAATGGGAAGCCTATGGTTTGAAGTTCTAAATTTAGTTAGCCAGCGTCTGTAATGGTAAGGTAATTGTAACAAAAATGATTCTAAAAATATTGATTGCTTGTACATTGTATAGTAATAACCTTTTGACGACTCCACAGCGGAGCGCCACCACAATTGCTTAAAATGATCTATGAACCTCATCTTCACCAATATACCTGAGACGCCTGGCACCGACTCTTTGGAACAATGCGAAACTGTGCTCAAGGATTTTATACAAAATGAACTTAAATACGACAGTTCTAACCTTCATTTAAAAAGGGTGCACAGGATCGGACCGAGGAGACAGAACACAGGAGCAGGCACTACGAACAGACCAAGGTCTATGATCGCCAAGTTACTGTACACCAAGGAGCGAGACGCAGTGAAGAGGTGTGGTCGGGAGCTCAGGGGTAAGCCGTATCACATCCTGGAACAGTTTCCAGAGGAAATAAACGCCTACAGGAAGGAAGTGCTCTTACCGCGACTCAGGGATGCTAAATCTCAGGTGATCGACAAACTCTATGTGAATAATGCCCTTCAAGTCGGTACAAACACCCCCGTACAGAGTACCCCAGGAGCAGAGCAGTGCTATTAGCTTGTACAGTAAGGCGCTTAATTGCTTTAACGAACCTACCATTACCAGTGAAAAGAACACCAAGATACAGATATTCATTTGCAATGTCAATAGATGTACCATTTAACATAAAGTTGTATTTCTTTTTACAATATCCTTTTGAAAATATAACAACCTTTGTTTTTTCTAAATTAACACTAAGTTTCCAAATTTTACAATATTGATTAAACACATTTAGAGCATGTTGTAACCCATCGCTTGTTTCAGCTAATATGACAGTATCGTCAGCATAAAGTAATATCAATAATTTCATAAAAATACCAAGCTGGTCCTCAATAAGCTTATTTACATGTTCAAGGCCAGTTACATCATGTTGGTGAAAGAAACACTCAAGGTCATTTATGTACAGAGCAAACAGGAAGGGGGATACATTTTCACCTTGTCTAACCCCAATATTACATGGAAAGGCATTTGTTATTACATCATCATGTACCACTCTAGACTTTATATGCTCATACATATTCTTTATAATACAGAAACATTTCCCACCGATGTTATTTTGAATTAATTTATACCAAAGGCCGCTTCTCCAAACAGTGTCAAAGGCTTTACTGAAATGTTGTTTTTCATTGATTTAACAGCTTGTGATATTTCTTCAATGCTAATCTCGCGTTCTAATGCATCTGACCGATCTTTATTTAAAGAAAGTATGAAGATATTTTTTAAAATGACTTTACTCTCATTGTCTATGTCCAGTTTTGATTTATATAAATTTTCGTAAAATGTCTTTTGTTCATTTATAATTTCATTTCCATCTGTTATTTCATTACCGTTATCTATAATAAGAGAGTTAATAAGTTTAGTTGTGTAGTTTTTATTCTCCAAATGACAAAGGTAATTTGTAGGTTTTCCCCCTTCTTCGTACCATTTAATTCTGTTACGAATTTGTATTCCTTTTGTTTCACCGCAAGAAAAGTGCTAGTATACCGACCAGTATACGTCTTGTCAACCACCCTAATTTCCTAGCGTATACTGGTTTGTCAACCACCCTATTTTCATAGCGTATACTGATCAGTATATGAGAAATTTCCTAAGCTTAGGAAACTTCAGTATACCCCAGTATGCGCTAGTATACCCCAGTATACCTCGGTATACTCTTGTATACCCCAGTATACTCCACTATATAATAGTATGTGTCATAATTAATTACAAATGAAATACAAATAAATTTGTTGGTTTGTTTATATAGGTGTTTACTGTAAGCTTAATTATATCAGATTGAACTACGCCAGACAAACTTTGTTTATGTCTTGGGTTTTATAAAAAAGAAAATGTCCGTGTGACAAAGTTGTAATAGCTATATATGCATTCAAATAATCTATATTTACTTGATTATTTAAGCAGAACGTATGTAAACATGATCAGCAGAAAGCATTATGAGAATTATGTATTTAATAGCAAACACGATATTGTGTATCCTTTGTGGTATGCATTTGATTATAGGCACTGGTTACTTATATTGGAATTCTGTGTTCAGTTTGTGACAATTATGATCGTGGTTTGTCGTTACTCATACAGCATCAATTAATGGACTGTAGTATAAACTGTCTCATCATTGTATATATAATAAGCAAAATGTGTGAAAGTATGTTATCGCCATACAAGACGTTTCACAATTTAAAAATCTCATATATATAAAAGATATAAATGTGACAATGGATATATTGCATTATTGAAGACTTACCTTGTCAACGAACATATCCGGAGGAAAATTGTTAATATCAAGATGACCACAAGAACACAACTTGAAACATTAAATCCCTAATCGAAACGTATGCGTTTGGGTCACAACTGATGTAGAAAAACACAAAGTTAACATCAGCTTTACGTTATTTGTTTGACAGTAACTGCTAATGATGATGGCGTGATCTTTCAACTGACGGGGTAACTGGTAAAGGCATGTCAAAATATTTATGAAGACGTTATGCTTACCTATTTTATTGGTTGTTAGTTTTTGCCTCAATTCTCATTGGCTAACTTTAAATGCCCAACCAGACAGCCAGACAGACATCTTGTTTATTGACCTGTCGCCAGGTCGTTTGCATGTTTATACAACACACCTGTCAGGCTCTTCAACGCACAACTGGTCTCTCTACTTATTACTTATATTATGTAATTTAGGTAAATACTTATATAAGGCAAGCTCATTAATAAACAGTTTAATAAGTACACTCTAATGTAATTAGTTTAACCTCCATCAACTACCTGTTGTCACCATTTGTTATATACACCTGTACCATTCTCCAATACTGTATGTTATTCCAATTATCTGTACAGATAACGGAAATAAACGAATTGAATTGAAAAATTACTAGCCTGAGTGGCTTTAAGTTTTGTCTAGATAAATGTTAATTAAGCATGCATTGTCCCTCAGACAGACAGACAATGGTTTGGTTGCGCCTATCTTTAGACATACAAAAAAGCGTTATATCAATAACCAACAACAATAATTATTCATCTCCTTTAACCATAAATTTATATATTAAGAAGAACATGAACTAAAATAAGACGGAACATATCACACAGACCAGGACATAGCTTCATGATATTTCTGCATCACAGTTACGTTGGGATTTTTTAAATTGTGAGAACAAATGAAATAATTGTATGTACATAAAAACAGGATATTCATGGTGAAGCAACAAAAGTGCTGTTAAAGAAGCCAAAGAGTATAAATGAGATTAATCATAATTAATTGATTAAATTCATAATATTGGAACACCTGTTCCCGTTTTATGTGAAATAATTTGTTTTAAATTACGCGAAATAATATAAATATAAACAGACAATATCTATGCAAAGCAATATAATTTGGTAAAGTTTGCTTTTGGTAAGACTTCACTTCACAAGTACAAACATAATATACAAATAGCAGATAGGATATAGGGCAAACTGACCGAGGTTCGGACAGTGTTCCGATCTAAATACTTTCGCTCGTTGTATTTTCAGTATTTGACTCTTTAACAGGCAACAATAAGTGGTGAAAGCCGAGAATGGGATTATTGTTCAAAATTCAAAACACTATATTCGTTCATTATATGAATAGATATGTAATTTAGCAGTTTTAGGCGAGTATACCAATTCGCCCAAGGTTCGGACAGTTTTGACCTTGGTTCGGACAGGGTCGCCCGAAGTTCGGACAGTTCGTTTCCAGTCCAGCATGGACACAGAAAGGGTGACAGATAAACTGCAGTGCGATATTTGTTTCAGCCTGTAACGTACTTTAAATAATTTTTGAAAGTAATTAGTAGGCAGGATAATTAATTACATCTATTCACATGCAGGTAAGAACGTTTTGTGTCACGTGTAAAACCTCGGAGCAATAAGAATAGCTCACATTTTAAAAATCTATTCAAATTGATTTCACCTTTACCATGGGCCGAGTACAGTATCATTTGATAACTACTTGCTTACAATTTAATACACATGCATCTGTTAAAAAAAACTTTTCAGAGCACCGTAAATCGTTGATTAAGTAAGTAAGGAGTCTAAGCAGGCTGTCATTGTAATCATAATCGATCAACAGCCGTGTTTATCCCGCCGTCCTAAGTGATGCGCATCATATTTTAGCGTTTGTGGTTCAAATACATCTTAAGAAATTTCGAACAGTATTAAAACAATGAAAATATATGCAGGTAATGGTTCAAGTAATTACTCGGCTATAAATAAATGATTTACGGTACTCTAACCACGTGTAGACGTAAACAAAACCTCTAGGGGGGACCGGGAGGGGGTGTGCGTTAGCAACAATGCTGTAGATGTGCATTAATTCTTTAATTGTTATTCTTTTCATACGTTATAAAATATGATAATGCTTAGTAAAAACTACAGTGTAACACATTGAAGTTATTAATCCTAATAGATACCTACAGTTTGAGTTATGTGATACGCATTGTTCATTTGTAACACATTTAGATAACTTGGTATTCTTTGTTACATTGAGCTAAACAAAAGATGAGAGTCGACAAGTGACACAACGCAAATATTTAATCAATCATTTCAACATCATACAGTGCCCTGTTGGCGGACATGTCGATCAGTTTCCTCTCTTCAGTGTTGGTGAGTTGAGGTTGTACCCCGTTCTTAGCATACACTTTAACCCGGCCTTTATTTATTTACATTGACCCGATCAGAAATTGTAGATTTCGCAACGTTATACATCTTGGCAGCTTTTCTTATAAACAGCAAAATTGTGAACAGCTTTCATAAGCCTGGGGACTTGACATGTTTCTTACGCAGCTTTTACTTGTCTGGCTGACTGGTTACCAGAGATACGGCCACTATGACGTCACTGTAATATATGACGTCATACAGGCATCGCATATAATGGCGCCATATCATTAGAGCACTGTATACATGCAAAACAATCTGATTTTGTTGTTTTACTGTCCATTATGAAATTCCCGCGTGCAACCAAAAATGTTACCGCCATTTTATTCAGCAGCCGGAAGTGTCCGAGCCTTGGTCGATTTGTGTCCGAACTTTGGTCTACTTGTGTCCGAACCATGGTCAAACCTGTCCGAACCAAGGTCATTTTGACATGTTATCAAAATCGCAATTCTAAACCCAAGAATACATTTGAAAGTACTAAAATACAAAGTTAATCGACTACCTAATTGTTTCTTCATGTACGTGCATATATTTGAAATAATATGATCGCTTCCTTCATTCCCTGAATTGTCACACAAAATTTACGTTCACACAAATATTTCGTCGATTTCTTTCATGAAACCGTTATTTGTACCTACCGCTAAATTTCGTTTTTAAAATATACCTTACTGTCAGATATTTCTCAAATGAATCAAGTATTGTCAGTAATTGAACAGAAATATTTAGAAGCCAACGGAGTGTTACACTTTGCTTTGTTTTTGCGTCAGCTATAACTTGAAAGTGTCCGAAGTCCGGGCGACTTCGGATGGTGTCCGAGCTTAGGTCAGTTTGCCCTACCCTTTAGCGCTACCGGCGGTCGCGCTAAAGTACGGTTTTACGGCACAGAGATCTTTATCGCGACCGAGGCCGGTAGCGCTAACGTTCCGTCGACTCTAACGTCACATTCCCTTGACCAAAATTAAAACATTTACTTGAAACCGTCTGTAGTTACTTAATTATCGATTCCAAAAACTTACTTTAAACATTGAGCTCGTATTTTTGTTTTTTTGGACGGTTGAAAAAATCCGATATTTTGTGAGCTATATCGTGCTTACCGGATTTCCTCCCTATAGCGCGACCTTAGAAAAACTTCGAAAAATCAGCTTAGAAAAGATATATCTCCGTAAAACTTTGTAGTGATCTACAATAACAACATATATGCAAGGAAAGTTAACATATTCTATCATTGGTAAAAAGTGCAGCTTTATACAAAAAAACAAAGATTTGTGTCATCTAAATCGCTAACATTTTCGACGAGGACATCTGCATTAACTGCGCATGTCTCGAAATTTAAACTGTCATAGCCCGACATGAGAATGAGGCAACGAGTGACATGATCGAATAACGATGAAGGCCAAAGGTAAATAAAACATCATCTGCTTCATGTGTCGATAGTTTGTACTTTTCTCACATCGCATTATGCCATGTGTACACTTATTAATCTAAAATTGTTGGCCTATCGCCAGACCTTCATTTACACTTCGGTTAGTTTGGACAAGTCCGTAAAACCCTTGTTTTCAAATCAATTTTAATATAAAAAATATTTGTTGTTAGATAGGCCTATAGCTCTACAGTATTAATTAGTCATAATTTTCCCAGTAAATCTCCAAATACATATCACATATACAGATGAGTGTTTTCATATTTCAATCACTAGATCTAGGTAGAAGTTTGAGAATTGTGACAAGTGCGTGACAACTCATCGTCGACGTCGGTGTCTCCTCGCCTGGACATAACGTACCGTAATATACCCATAGACGTGAACGTGTTAAATAGCTGTTGCGAGAATAATTTTCATTAATCTGTTGCTTGTCGATTAATTCTGAAATCTTTACCAACATATAGGAAATCATCTCGGCTACAGATACATAATTTCCATAATATTTTCTGACACTTATTAAGAAATCTACCTCTTATCAAACAACACTTACAACATCCCAATTAGATTTAACATGGCCGTCATTGTGACATTGGAATCACAAGTAGTACATACGATGTTTAAACACATGTCATTCGTAAACTAATCAAGTGATTGATGAAAGGTAATTATGTACCTCTAGATGGGACGATTCCAAATATGTCCGCAAAATTTGACAGCAAAGGGGCTTTTATTTAATTTATGAAAATTATTCTTGCAACAGCTACTAACACGTCTACTCGGAAATGTGCGTCACATTTAGCAGACCACCTGCTGGCGGCCGAGTTGATGGCTACAGTACGATTCTTGATTTTTGCAGGGCAGAGCACTCATGAAAATAATTGTTCTATATATTCGTAGGGTAGCCGGCTTTGACTACTGTCATGTGTATCCACTTTGTATCCAGTATGTGTGTCTACAGTACCAAAAGTGAGTCCCGTAATTCCCATAGACCTTCATTTTAATTAATCGTTGGAAAAATAATTTTCATTAATTGATTATTGGCCGAGTTGCTTACAAAAGGTCTATCTACAAATTAAGAAATCATCTCAGCTACATATCCATAATTTCCATTATACATTCGGATGATTATAATGAAAACTGCAGCTTTTTTAACAAAAAAGGTCAGAAAATAAAAGCATATTTATCAGGTTCAACATGGCGGTCAATCACCCCCTGGAACGTCCTGTTCTGCAGAGGTGCAGTGATCGGGGACTGAGCAGCGGTATACATGTGTCCCTTAATTAATCATTTGTCATTCAAAAACTTATCAATGGAAAGGTAAAAGGTACTTTCGTTTGAATAGCAGAAATGATTTCCTTGCTGTGTACAATAATAAAAAAAAAATTCAAGGACTTCTCTATTTATGAAAATTATTCTTCCAGCGATTAATTTAACATGAAAGTCTATGGAGGTTTCAGCTTTGATGACTCACTTTTGGCCAGGTACTGTACTACAGAATCATGTAAGAAATATTCGGACAGCGACATTATTTTTATTTCCATACAGTAGATTTGAATGTCTAGAATAGATCATTTTTGTTGACAGGATTTTTGTTGATGATGATCCTTTTCACACTTGTCAATTTTGTGAAGACTTAGATCTATATCTTGGTTGCAACCTCATAATTTATTTTAAATTTTCTGTTTTCTATTTGGAATAACCGTTGTTGTCGTGAAAACAATTTTTATTTTATGTACACATCATGTGACATGTAGGTAAATCAGATGACATAGGTAAAATTGTCGTCAGAAAAGTTAATTAAAATTATGTAATTCAAGCTGATAATATGATTTCAAATCGAGCTGAAAAATTTGACATTGATCCAATCCGAATCTATTCTGTGAAAATTATTTATCCTAGACTAAATTAACATACAAATCTATGGAAAAAACATCACCGTCCAAATAATGTTTGCATGACTCTGTATCTAGATTTATGTAAATGGGTAATTAACATAAACTAAACATGAAAATTAAAACAGGGAGCAGTGAAACAAGGTTGCCTTGACAGACTGTGTTTGCGGACATTGACTGAATTTTTTTTATCAGGAAAGCAATAAAGTTACCTGATACCAGATTCGAAACACAAGAATTACATAGTTTTGTTCTGTTATGGTTCGAACAGTCACATGATCTACAATTTTGAATCAACATTAATTGCTAATGTCTGTACACAAGATTTAACCTTTCTAGAACATTCTGTTTTGGAGAAGAAAATGAAAATAAGTTTCTTGAATCAGTGGTTCTTGTGAAGAAGTCAAAATATGAAAAGTGACAGACAACGTCCAATGCGATAAGCTAATCTGGCCTGAAGCCATTAGTTCATCACATTTCAAATAATACATCACATATATATAATGTACATTTTCTGGAATAAGTAGTTGTCAATTACTAAATATACAATTAATAAGTCCCACAAACTAAGGTGTCCACACAAGATTTAAGCTAAGATGAAAAGTCTTATAAAAAGACGAGATTTGAGGCATCTTGAAGTTGATAAGGCTAGAAAATATTATGAATAGGATATCAGGGTTCGAAAGTAGCACTAGTCCCGTAGTCCGGTAGCCAATGGCTAGTGAAAAAGAAGCTGGGCTAGTAGAGTGTAAAAACTGGTAGTCCATGGACTAGTTAAAATTTGAGGTGAAATGGTCATGGTGATGTATTTGGCTAGTTGGAATAAGTCTGGACTAGTACTTTTAGAAATGTACTAGTCCAAGTGGCTATTGCATTGAAAAGGTTAATTTCAACCCCTGGAGATGTATGCAAATGTTTATAATAAAATGCATTGTGGCCTTTTTTGGGATAAAACTTTGATTACTAATCAACAACAATGTTGATTATAACAGTTGTTCAATTTGAATGTCTCGAGTTAAAGGAATCATACTTTGATCTATCGTAGTTTTGTGATGTATACTGTGATACAATTTACATACATTATTTATCCCTGTATAAAAATCTATTACTTTTAAATACGAGACCATCTTATAATTATTAATATTATGGTCTCTGATAATATATAGATCTAACGTCCCTGATTTATTTTAACATTTATTATATGATTGATCGCCGCTAATGGCTGACTTCTGAAGCGGCGTTAAACAATAACTCACTCACTCACTATATGATTGCAGGTGAAATACCAAGATCTATCAATGAAAATAAACCATGTTATCAGTCACTAGTGAAAATAACAATGGAACGTGTTATCAGTCACTAGATACTGATATAACAATGACCTGACGTCATAAAACAATGCTCCGACGTCATGGCGTCACATTGTTGCTGAGGCGACATACTCATTCTGGAGCCGACTTAACGTAAATGCAAGTCTATTTCGGTGAATATGCAAGATTTGGTCATATAATAAATAGAAAATTTGTCTTTTCTTGACAAATACCATGTTTATCTCATCTCGTGAGATAGAAAAGTTATATATTTTTGCTCCTGGCTGCGCCACTCGTGAAAATATAACCTTTCTACCTCACTCAATGAGATAAACATGGTATTAGTCAAGAAAAACCAATTATCCTCTAAATATTGAATTATATTATGAATTTTATCAGAACGTTGATTTTTGTCATTGCAAGAATCAAGATATATTTATAAGAATATGTATATGAATAATTCAAATTTCAGCAGTCAATCATTTGTTCAAACTTTGCTAATTTAAAGTACTGTAAATCCTTGAATAATCTGCCTTGAATAAATGCTGGGTCTGAGTCCCCCACTAAAATATTGGGGCGAATACCTTTAAATGACTGGATAGCGGAGTGTTTAGGAGTTCGGCTTTTGATCAAGAGGTCAGGGGTTCGAATCCCGCCAGGGGCACAGCAAATTCGTCTGCAGTAGAGAACTGCCTATACAGAGTAAGGGTTGGGTGCAATGCAATGAATTTCAGCGTAGTACCACCCATGGTTTGCTAGTTCAAGGTTATGCTCGTAGCTTTCACCACAATGCATAGCCACATGGTGTTGCAGGCTTTCTCCCTGCCACAGTGCTAGCAGCTCCAATATGAATGAAATATTCTTGAAAGCTGCGTTAAACCCAGAGTCACCTTCTCCAAAACCAGTTGGCATAGTCATTGGGGGTCTCAGTTTGTAAAGGGCTATGGTTCATTGGGTTTTGGTCAAGCCTTTTCCACTTCTAAGTAGGATTCATTAATACAGTATACACACTTGAAAATGGATTTGTATTGTTTCTCTCAAAATGTTATATAATACTAATTTGTTTGATGATTTGGGTAATTTTTATTTAATACATTGTAGTAATTTACCATTTTTACACATTGCGACAACTTTCATTATATTTGTATCATAGAGAAACAAACTTCAAACATATGCTAGCCAGAAGGGCTAGTCCTTTTGATTTCTACTAGAACCATACAAGTATCACTAGCCTGCATCTCCCAGTAATCAAACAATTATAACTTGTTATGTTTGACCTACAATGGCAAGTATTTTCCCTACTTTAATCATTCACATCTGATACCATTGTTGCTCATGTTATCATACTTTGAGTATTTCATGATTCAGAATTTTTTAAAGGCCCACAGGGCTAGTAGAAGCTAAAATTTACTAGCCTGGTGTTATGTTTACTAGCATCAGGCCGAAGGATTAGTGTAAATTTCTAGCCCTGTAGATATTAAGCAAGATAGAACTGAGTTTATTTTTTGCAATTTTTAGTCTACAACACAAATCACTATCAAGCAGGATAGCTAGAGAGCCAATGGTTCTATTATTACTACTTTGAGTGAACAGAAAACACTAGAATGCTGAAATCTGGTGTAGACATATCTTTTGAAGCAGTTATAATTACATAATATAAATCTCTTATTCTAATTTTAACAGTTGTTAAAAGGAGGGTTCTATAGGGGTATCTTTTGTGGAAACGAAATTCAAGAGGATATTCCCGTTTACACATATTATATATGCTATTAATACATGATTCATACACGGTCAAATTGAATTTTTTAACTTGATTTTCCGAAGGGCATGTTGTTTGTTACTTGAAAGATAAATGAATCTTTTGGCTAGAAGTATAATATGATTTAAACCCCCCTCAAATCTTTAAACGACTTCTTCTCCAAAACTATTTGATACAGAAAGCTCAAATTTTCAGAATGACATCTTTATAACATATATACTATAGTTTGTTCATTTGGTAAAAATCATTTCTCAAATATGGGCGGGGCAGGGTGTTAAATAAAATGTAAAAATAGAGCCATGGGCTCTGTAGCTCATCAGGATTTCCTTGATTTACTATCTAAAGTTATTTAAGTTATTGTTTACAAGCAAAAGATAGGTTCTTAGATCATGATCACTGTGACCCCATTAGGGGTCATGGGGTCTCACAATCTACAAATTTAGAATCCCCATTGGCCAAGGAGTCTGCACACACCTTTTCGGCTCTCTGGACCTTTTTGAACTGGAGAAGATGAAAATAGGTTTTTAAGGTTGTGACCCTTGTGACCCCATTTGGGGTCTCCGGGTCACGAAATCTACAATTTAGAATCCTCATTACCCAAAGAATCTGCACACAACTTTTCAGCTCTCTAGACCTATTGGAACTGGAGAAGAAGATGAAAATAGGTTTTTAAGATTGTGACCCCTGTGACCCCATTTGGGGTCTTGGGGTCACGAAATCTACAATTTAGAATCCCCATTACCCAAGGAGTCTGCACACAACTTTTCAGCTCTCTAGACCTATTGGAACTGTAGAAGAAGATTAAAATAGGTTTTTCAGGTTGTGACCCCTGTGACCCCATTTGGGGCTCGGGGTCACGAAATCTACAATTTAGAATCCCCATTACCCAAGGAGTCTGCACACAACTTTTCACTCTCTAGACCTATTGGAACTGGAGAAGACGATGAAAATAGGTTTTTAAACATGTGACCCCTGTGACCCCATTTGGGGTCATGGGGTCACGAAATCTACAATTTAGAATCCCCATTGGCCAAGGAGTCTGCAAACAACTTTTCAGCTCTCTAGACCAGTTGGAACTGGAGAACAGGTTGAAAATATGTTTTTAAGGTTGTGACCCCATTTGGGGTCTCGGGGTCAATAAATCTACAATTTAAAATCCCCATTACCCAAAGAGTCTGCACAAAATTTTTCAGCTCTCTAGACCTATTGGAAGTGGAGACGAAGATGAAAATAGGTTTTAAAGGTTGTGACCCCTGTGACCCCATTTGGGGTCTCGGGGTAACGAAATCTACAATTTAGAATCCCCATTACCCAAAGAGTCTGCACACAACTTTTCAGCTCTCTTGACCTATTGGAACTGGAGAAGAAGATGAAAATAGGTTTTTAAGGTTGTGACCCCTGTGACCCCATTAGCCCAGGAATCTGTACATAAAATTTCAGCTCTCTGGAGTTATAGGTTCTGGAGAAGAAGTCGAAAAAGCAAAAAGGTTACAGACGGACGGACGGACGGACGCCTTGCCATGCCATAAGCCCATCGGGCCTTTCAGGCCTGATGAGCTAAAAATTAACTATGAAAGCCAGGAAGCCATGAAAGCCAATGGCTCTATGTTTTTGATCTTCAATCTTAGATAATAAATCATTTCAGTACTGACGAGCTACACAGCTCATGGCTAATTTAAAGGCACAAACATGCAAACCATTAATTTCAAAACATGCAAAAAAGAACATGTTTCGATGAACAATACATTAGCCTGTAACTATAAAATGCACCCAGCCAACATCTCCGCCAATTAAACTCCCCAACAATTACTTACTGTAACCCAATGATCAAATATTGACCCTCTAGGTGTAAGGTACTTTCCCACAAAATGTTTGGTAACATGGTACTGCACCTCTGCTAGTGTTCTAGAAGACATTTGAAAAGAATCCTTTGAATAGTTTTCTGTTATCAGTCGACTAAAAGGTGGACAGTTGGACTCTTTGGTATTACTATAAACCCCCGAACCGTTGGTCAGGGGTATGAAAATTAAACAGCAAATCTAAACAGAGAAAATGCTTTATTACCAACAAGGAATACAGATTTGGTCAACTTGTGTCATTATAGATGCCTTCCACCAGGGTTGCAGATTCATATTTTTGCCAGTCAGACATTTCATCTTTGATCCTAATTTTTCTTTTTTCCTTTTCATTTTATTCAATCGGTCAACTGACTTTTCAAATGTCCGGTAGGTCTATTTTCCATTCGGCCAAATGGATTCACAATCTCACATGTCCGGCAAATGGACCGATTTCTGCATCCCTACCTACCACCATCTGAAAAATAAAAATAAACCATATCAAATATAGACATAGACTGATCTGAAGAATGAAATGTCTGTTACAAATTGCATTGATCACTGAGTCTGAAATTTTTTACCAAAGGGCAACAAAATTGAGGTATCTTCAACCAGTTTAAAGATTTATAATATGGTGTAACACGCTATAGGACAACAACATAGGAAAATTCACCAACAAAATTGTTCAATTAATCTATTGACAATCAATAGATGGATGGCTGCCAAAATCAAAAATGATTTTGAAGATCTCAAATGCCAACACTACATATCAAAGCTTTAAAGGCACTGTAACATGCCTTTCTTGGTGAAATAAAGTGCTCTCACAAAAATAAAGTCATGGGCTCTGTAGCTCATCAGGTTATAAATTATACCTATATATACATGTAGGTTGAAAATGTAAAATTAATAATCCTCATAGGTCAGAACCAAGCATCTGCACAAGAGTTAAGGAGAGTTTGAGAGGCCACATAGTCAACAAATCTCTAATTTACTTTATAAGTTGTCAGACCGCACCTCAAGGTAGATGAATTTCTAATTCTAACTTCTGTTCTACTGGGGCTGGATTTCTTGGCTCCAGCAAAATTTCCAGCGGGGAAAGGGGAAACCTCATACTGTAACCATTAACCAATGAAAATCTTTTAGCTGCTATGTCCAAAAAGTACCTTTAAAAGATCTCAACATTTCACTGTAGAGGGTCTTCCTAGTGTAAGTTAGCATATTTATCACATGCAGATGACCAGCTGATATTTCATCCTCGATGTTGAATACCGGTAAGTAAAATATCAGTTAAGTAACAACTTTCTCATGGTCTCGTGAAATTTTACTTTACTAGTTGTGACTGTATGTAGATACACTTGTAAGCGGGCTTTAGGAGCTTAAAAAAACTGAGAAAATGTTCATAAATTATGCAAAAGAGGGTATGAAATATGCAAAAGGCAGATGTTCACATCATAGTGATTTACTTGTATCAAGTTTCGAAATATTGAACGATTATTGTCTGAGTTATGAATGGAACAAAATATGTGACAAAGCAAAAATGCCTCTCAAACGGTTTAAAGCAAAAAAAACCATTAAAAATTTGCATAAATTATCAGCAAATGATAGTATAAAACAATACAAAAGGCAGATATATGCATCATAGTGATTTACATGTATCAAGCTTTGAAACATTGAACTGTTAGTTGCATGACTACTTTGTAGCGGGGGTATAAAAAGTTTCATCAGTGATTTTTATGGACTTTTGTACAGTTTGTAAAATAACCAAAATAATAGGTTCTTAGATACAAATCATTTTCTCATGAAATATTGTTTATTTAAACATTTTAAACAAATTATTTATAACATTGTTACATTAACATCTAACATCCCAATCAATATGTTAACACATCACAATAATAAATTTGAATACCGACTATTACTAAGTAAAACTTGCCTCGCATCCTTAATTAAAGCCACAATTATAGATTAATTGCTCAACATGTTTTTATGTATTTCTTACAAATAAGTGAGAACCTAATGTTTTTTGTTTCATTACTGAAGACATTGATTTAGCTTTGATTGACCCCGAGGTTTGTCTTTTCACAGGGGCTTGTATTGCTGAAAATAAACAGTTCCTTGGTAAAATAAATAATAGTATAAGGTGTCTTTTTAAAAGAGCTGACAGTTTTCTTGAGAGATGGTTAAGATTTTAAGAGTTTCTTCTCACCCAGTAAGCATAAATAATATTAAATATATAATTTGTTCATGGCTTAAATCAACAGAGTGTAAATTTTCATTCATATTTGTTGTTTGTTTGGAGCACTGGATTACAAGAGTCTGGGGGGCGGGATAGCGCAGTGGTTAGCGCGTTCGGCTTCGGATCAAGAGGTCCGGAGTTCGAATCCCGCCAGGGGCACGTCAACTTTGTCTGCAGAAGAGAACTGTTCTACACGCAGTATTAAAGGTTTGGGTGCAATGTTACACTGAATTTCAGCGTAGTACCACCCATGGTTCGCTAGTTCCAGCCACTGCTCACAGGTTTCACCGCAATGCATAACCACATGGCGTTGCGGGCTTTCTCCCTGCCATAATACTAGCAGCCGCGATATAAGTGAAATACTCTTGAAAGCGGCATTAAACCCCAACTCACTCACTCACTCACTACAAGAATCTGTAAGACTTACAATGCAAAATCATTCATGAAAACTTGCCTAGCAGATAAAATAGCATCATAGGCTGTTGTAATAAGATAATCGACAGATGTATCCAGACTGAACTTCTGTCAAGTGATTTTATCATAATATTTAGCAAAAGTAAGAGGTTTTTGTAAAACATCTACCAACTTGTCAATGCTATTTGAATGGTATTTCTGTGTTTTCTGTGCAGCCTTAGCCTCATTTTTTATTTTGTTATGAGGCAATATAAGAATGCCCACATAACAGCACATTTGATACCCAGGCCTGACATCTTTAATAGTCAAAGTACACTGCAAGACAGTAACAGTCACTTTGTTGACATGTGTACAACATTGTTGCAACTCCATGATAACTTGTATGGTGAAATAACCTTCAGGAAAAAGATAACATTGTTGTTGGTAAGACATGATACATGTGTGAACAGTGAACTTTAAAATATTCAAGAACTTTTAGAATATTTATAAAGGTGACCTAGATAATATAGTGGAAAATATTGTCTGGGATATTTTGTCTAAGTGTCATGGGCTCTGCAGCTCATCAGGATTTATATTGTTCGATGATGAAGAGTTAAAGACTGAAATTAATAGATTGTTTTTAATACAATGCACAATCCATAGCCCTGAAAAGTTTCTAGTCTTGGTCAGTGGCACAGGGGTGTGTATTGCTTAGAAACAGCGTTTGATAGTTATATACCTATATACAGACCCTACCCTATTACTATATAAAAGGAAAGGGATGTAATGACCAAACCACCCCATGATCATTCAAAGTCATATTTCGCATCATTTTATGGCCCAGTCAATGACTACCATACGACAGCTAAATGATTTCCCTACAAAATGAGCTATAAATGGTCACAATCGGATCATTATTTCATGCGACAAAGACAGTCCGTAATCGCTACCACGTGAATTCTAAGCCAATTTCCCAGCTCACGAATATCAGCGAAAGCTCACCTTTTAAAATCGTTTTTTAATTCCAGCAATGTTGAAATCACATATGAATTGGCAGATTCGAACCGCAGAGTGAAACTCCGACTGTATTATGTCTCAAAGCATCGCTAATCCAAATTCACCTACAGCCTAACTGTAACGGACGCATTTCGGATTGTCCCAAAGTGTTTATTACTACTGCATCATGTTGGTACATTGTTAATGATCCGTAAAACACTTTAACACACTCACAACCATAACCTTTTCTTCTTCGGAAAATAATACTGTTAGTGTTACTAGTTCGCATTGGCCATGCTTCTCGGAACCCATTCGGAACTGATACATTCGGCACGTTCGTTCCAACCTTATCTCGGAAAATCTCAAGGGAGCTAACTCCCCACAAACCGCTCAACTCGCATACCATGCAACAGTCAAACCGTTACACTCCCCAACTTTAAATTAGAAATTACTAATTTAAGAAACACATATAACCAGTAAATAATTCAACGAAAAATAAAAAATAATAGTTTCATACTTCTCAGGGAAATGATAACTTCATTTTTGAGAATAGAGTCTCTAGGATGCAAAACAATACACCCTTAGAATTGTGATACTGAAAGATTCAAAATAAATGTCTCTGCATTTTAGTCACTGTTAGAGTTCTCCATTATCAGCACCAGTTTGTGGATCGGCCTGTCCACAAAAGACAAGGAGCTGCCTTTCGTCTCAGTAGAATCAACTGGGATAGCCAGTCGAACCTTTCGCACAAGTCCATCATGTCCCGGGTAGACTTCCGAGACCCTCGCCAAGTGCCACGTATTCCGTGGCATGTTGTCATCCTTGAGGATGACGATGTCGTCAATTTCCACATTCCTCTTTGGAGAAGTCCATTTTTGTCTGCTTTGCTGACTCAAGAGAAATTCTTTTCTCCATCGATACCAGAATTCGTTCGAGATGTGTTGAACACGGCGCCACCTTTTCCTAGAGTATACATCCGCTTCGGAGAAACTACCTGGAGGAGGCAGAATTACCTGAGATTTCAGAGTTAACAGATGGTTAGGAGTCAAGGGTTTTAATGACAGAGGGTCATTCAGTGTGTCAACGGTCAAAGGTCGACTGTTCACAATAGCCGCTGTTTCACACATGACAGTTCGCAATGATTCATCATCCAGGTGTGAACCGAATTCACAAAACAGTGCAGACATGATGTTCCTCGTCGTTCTAATTAGTCTCTCCCACACACCTTCCATGTGGCTAGCATATGGTGGGTTGAATTTGAACTTGAAGAAGTCACAGTTCCTTTCTAGCATGAATGATTTGACATGGTCTTGGTTCAATGCTTCCAATTCATTCTTCGCTCCAACGAAATTAGTTCCTCGGTCGCAACGTAACTGACGGATGGGTCCACGAATTGATAGAAATCGTCTCAAAGCATTGATAAACGAATCTGTACTCAAAGATGCAGCGCTTTCAAGATGTATAGCCCGACAATTCATGCACGTGAATAGCACCCCGTAACGTTTCAGTTCCTTTCTGCCTTCACGTATATAGAATGGACCAAAGCAATCGACTGCACAATATGTGAACGGTGGGCATTCTTCACCTCTGTCAGAAGGCAAGTCTGACATCTTTTGGTTCTGTACAGTAGCACGTAACTTGCGGCATTGAACACATTTAGCGATGTAATACGAAACACGTGATCCACATCCTACAATCCAGTAACCGTTAGCCCTGATTTCATTCAGTGTCAAACCCTTTCCCTGATGATGTACCTTCTCGTGGCAGAAACGGATAATCAACTGAGAGATGTGATGTCGTTTTGGAAGAAGCGCGGGGAACTTCATAGCATCAGAGGTTCGTATCTGTTTCAAGCGTCCTCCTACTCGCAGAATCCCATCATTATCGAGGAACGGATCTAGTCGACGTAACGAACTTTTGGACTTCAGAGGATGATCACCTAGAGACTTCAAGCTTTTTATTTCCTCTGGGAATGCTTCAGCCTGAACAAGTTTGATGATAAACAGTTCCGCTTTTCTGAGATTTTCAGTCTGAATAGGAGCAGTGTCCAATGATTTTCCAAGTAGACGAGTCTTCAAATTCATACAATTCGCAATAGCCCTTTTCGCCCTGTACCAGTCAGAAAATTTCTCTAAACGTAGAAGAATGGAATGAGTCTGAGTTCCTTCTTCAGAGTTCGCAGTAAGCACAGTTGATTTTCGCACTTCCGGATCTTCTACTGATACAAAATAGTCAATGTCGTTTGATGAGGGAAGAGTTTGCTCCCAAAGAAAGTCTGGGCCCTGTAACCACTTTGACTTAGACAACTGATTGGCGGTGAGACCTCTCGATGCCTCGTCAGCAGGATTGTGACTGGATTTCACATGTTGCCACTGATCTGGGACAGATCGATCCCTAATTTGCTGAACACGATTCGCGACATACACATGAAACCGCCTTGCTTCATTTGAGATGTAGCCAAGAACAATACGGCTATCAGTCCAATAAGTCTCTGACACATTGTCAAGCTTAAGTTCATTCTTCAGGAATTGACCTACTTTCACAGAGAGTACTGCGGCTTGCAATTCTATCCTCGGAATGGTAATTGGTCTCATTGGTGTGACTCTTGATTTTCCAAGCAGGAAACAACAATGCACTTGCTGATCTTCATTTACAAGTCTAAGATATGAGCACTGTCCATACCCCGATGTACTTCCATCCGCGAAATGGTGTAATTCCACAGAGACAATCCTTCCAAAGTTGTCAGGCTTCACGCACCTCGGAATGTTCAATGAGCGGAGAGAAACTAACTCTGATTTCCATCGATTCCAAGAGTCAAGGATATTTCCAGTCACAGGTGTGTCCCAGCCATACTTGTCCTTGCACAACTGTTGCAGAATTGATTTTCCTCGCAGAATTACCGGTGACAAGAACCCTATCGGATCGTAGATGGAGCTGATGATGGACAGAATTGTGCGTCGTGTTACAACTTCAGATTTCGATGTAATGTCCATCTTGAATTGAAAGGAATCCGTATCCGCACACCACTGTACTCCAAGAACCCTTTCTGAGGGTAGGGTTTCCCAGCTCATGTCCAAGTTCTGCGCACTGTCTGTTCGTTCATCAGGAGGAATCGCTTCCATCACTGTTTTGGAGTTTGATATGAACTTATGAAGTTTCAGCCCCCTATTTGCGCAGACTTCCTTACACTCTTGGATGAGATTCAGAGCCTCTTCTGAAGTGGGAACTGAACATAGTCCGTCGTCCACGTAAAAGTTGTTTCGGATGAAGTCTGTTGTCAGCGGAGTGGCTTTTTGATCTTCGACAGTCTGCTTCAAAGCAAAGTTTGCACAGCCAGGCGACGATACCGCACCGAACAAATGAACTTTCATTCTGTATTCGAGTATTTCGTCATTGTAGTCGGAGTTCCTCCACCAGAGAAACCTAAGGTAGTCTCTATGCTCAGGGTTCACAAAAAACTGGTGAAACATCTGTTTTACATCACACATAACAGCTACCTGTTCCATCCTAAATCTGCACAAGACACTGAGCAGGTTGTTAGTCAGGTCTGGACCCTTGAGCAGGCAATCATTTAGAGACACATTGTTGAACTTGGAGGCACAGTCAAACACAACCCTGATCTTATCAGGTTTCTTGTTGTGATACACGCCGTGGTGCGGCAAATACCACTTCTTGCCTTCACTTCCGGACAGATCCTGCTCCGGCACAACTTCTGCATGAGCCGAGCTGATGACGTTGTTCATGAAAGTGATGTAGTCTTCTCGGAACTTGTCGTTACCCTTGAAGCGTGTCTTGAGGCGGTCGAGTCGATCAAGAGCGATGGATTTATTGTCAGGTAGTTCCAGATTCTTTACTCTGAATGGTAGGGGCATTTCATAATGTCCTTCACTAATGTGAATGCCTTCTTTCATCTGAGTTAGAAAGCATTTGTCCTCATATGAAATGTTTTCATTGCTGACGGAAACCTCATGGAAGTCCATTTCAAGAGCATGGATTGCTTTTTCCAATGTAGCATGTTCCTTAACAGTTGATTTGTGTGAGAAGTATACTTCTGTCGGAGGCTGCAGAGTTTGCGGAAGTACATGTGTCATAATTCTGTGACTGATTCCGATCGCATCTGTTTCTTTGATTTCAGCATGGTTGATCGCTCCAACGACTCCCCATCCAAGATCACTGAGCTGTCCGAACGGTTCACAACTATTCTCAGATGCGATAACATCACGAGGAATTAATGCTTGAGGGCAGTTGTATCCTATCAAAAGTTCAACCTTTGCGTCATAGGGAGGAGATAACTTGTCTTCAAGTTGTTGAAGGTGAGGCCACATATGAACCTTGTCCGGTGTGGGAATGTGATTGATGTTGGCAGGAATGTCATCTCTTGTGTAGGCTAATGGGATCTGAATACGGACGGATCTATCGACACCACGAACCTGGAGAGAATGAATTCTTCTGCTCTGCACCGTTTTGTTGCATGACGTAATTGTTGACAGAGATAGTTTCACACTTGGACCAGTCACATTCAGCTTATCACACAAATTCTGATGAACAAAAGACGTGTCGGATTGCGTATCAAGAAGTGCGTAAGTCAAATGTTCATTTTCCGGATTATCAGAACTTGATACCATAACAGGCAATATCATGGAACATTTATCATAGGAGTCACTTCCACTGAGATGGCTGATACCATTAAAGGAATTGTCAATGGGCCTTTTCTGAAAAGGAAGGTCACCATGCAGGACTGTAGAATGTAACTTTGAGCAAGTTTTACAGGAAAGTCTGTTTTGGCAAAACCTTGACCTATGACCTTTCTTCAAACAACCAAAGCATAATTCATTGTCAATCAAAAACTGTTTTCTTTCCCGCATAGGTTTGGATAACAAGGTCTCACAATTGTCAAGGTGATGTGACTTCGTACAGAATAGACACTGTTCATTCGTCGGACGAAATTCCTTTTCCGTCAGTTTACTTCCTACACTTGAGTTTGAAGTGAACGTCGATTTTTGCCTACTAGGAAAGGAATTCATGTTTCGTTTTCCGATTTGCGCACTCTCAGGTTTCCTACCAGCCAATGAAGTAATTGGGTCACACATGATTTCTGCCTCATTTGCAACAAAGTCAACAAAATGGTAGAATGGCGGAAACGTTCCGTGTTGTCGACGTTGATCCACTACATATCGTCCCCACCGTGGAACTAACCAATCTGGCAGTTTGCTCAACATCTTCCTATTCTCTGCTTCGTCATTCAAGATATGGAGGGAAACACAATTGTTCATAGCAGTCTCACACTGTCTGAGAAAGTCTGCGAATTTCCTGAGCGCATAACCATCACGAGGAGATATTTTCGGCCAGTTATCAATTTTGTCACGGAAGGCGGAGCTTATGGTAAATGCATTACCGAATCTTTCGTCAAGAACCAACTTTGCTTGTTCAAACGCCTCGTCAGTCGAAATAAGGAAATAGCCCTCAATAGCTTCTAACGCCGCACCAGAAACATACTTTTTTAGATAGTAGAGTTTCTCACTTTCAGGAATACTGCGTCTCTCAATCAGAATATTAAACGCCCTTTTCCATGCGGGATATGCTAACACGTTACCCGAGAAAACACCTGGTTCTGGCTGAGGTAAGCGACCTACACAGACCTGTTCAGTTAGAGTCCTGATCAAGTTCAACTGTTCAATGTTAGTGTTAGAAGTGTTCTCAACCTGATGTGAAGGAGTCTGGAAGTCAACTTTATGTGAGATGGGATCTGTGTCAACTTTATGTGAAGCAGGTTCAGGGTTAACTTGATGTGTAAAATGTTCAAACTCAACCTTCTTATCAGATTCACTTGTCAACTGGTTGACATAATCCTGAACATACCGATTTGATCCATCAGGAACATGTTTAAGAGGTTCTTGAATGCCCTGATTAGTATGGTCATCTGTACACATGTTAATTGCCTCAAGCTTAGCTTGTGCCACACAGAGTTTTACCTTTGTCTGAAATTTCTCAAAATCACACCTTTTCTGATTTTCCTCATCAATTAGAGACAATTTTGCTTTAAGTGCTGCGGCCTCAGTTGCAGTTTCAATAATCTTTGTTTCTACTGTCTTTGACCTATTTGAAAGCTTTGAGAAAGTTCTTAACGATGACATTGACCTGAGGGATTTCTGTTCACTTGCATTACTCTCAAGTTCATGTATCTTGTCAGTCAAACTTCTAATTAATTCAAAGTGCTGTGTATCTATATCTTCAAACCTTGCATTCAAACTTGGATCAGATACTTTAAATTCACTTGTCAGCCTATCATGTTCAGTGTAAACTGCAGACATTTTATCTTCAAGACTATCCCTAGCCTGTCTAAGATCATCCACTAAGGTAGAGTCGGTCAGAATTTTCATAGCACTGTTTGCATTACGTCTCCATGCAGAAAATGAAGATTTTAGTCTATTAATACAAAGTTCTGTCTGATATTCAACGTATGCTGGTGTTGACATATTCTGTCTTGTCCTATTTCCATTCATGAGTAGTGTTTATGTGTGTTCAAATTACCATAAACAATGTAAACAATGTCACATGTTCGGTGATCGAAAACCGGACAAATTGGCGGTCGGCATAGTGTTTTACTGTAACGGACGCATTTCGGATTGTCCCAAAGTGTTTATTACTACTGCATCATGTTGGTACATTGTTAATGATCCGTAAAACACTTTAACACACTCACAACCATAACCTTTTCTTCTTCGGAAAATAATACTGTTAGTGTTACTAGTTCGCATTGGCCATGCTTCTCGGAACCCATTCGGAACTGATACATTCGGCACGTTCGTTCCAACCTTATCTCGGAAAATCTCAAGGGAGCTAACTCCCCACAAACCGCTCAACTCGCATACCATGCAACAGTCAAACCGTTACACTAACAATGTCAGCCATTCATGAACTTGACATTAAGTTGACCTGGAATATCACTATCCTCGTTTCCGGGCCTTCTACGTATAATAGGGTAGGGTCTATATAGGTATATGTCTTTCAAACGTTGTTTCTAAGCGACACACGCCTCTGTGGTCAATAGATAACAAACACATGTCTTGACACTAAATTTTGACAAAAATGGTTGTCCAAGTATCAATTCCTGCAAAGACATTGAAGAAAATGCGATCCTCCCAATTAAAATGTAATAAACATATTCCTCAAATCATCAAACAAAATGTTACAAAATTTGGAGAGAAACAATACAAATCTCTTCTCAAGTCTTGTAAATAGGGGTGCAACCTACATATCTCGATACAGCTGCCACGATTCGATATGTATCGCTATACACAAAGTGTTATTAAAACCATGGTCTCAAAGTTCAGAAAATTTGGATCATTCAATCTCATGTTTCATCCGACAATTTGTTTTTAAAATTCCCAATGTTTTCATGTTGAAATACTATAAAACTCTATGAGAAAGCATTTACTGTATTTGACAAAAAATTCACTATATATAATTTGTATCGTATCGTATCGTATCATATCGTAGCACTGGTGAATCGTATCGTGTATCGTATCGTATGCCTATGAATCGAGATGCACTGGTGTATCTGTGTATCGCTGTACCCTTACTTGTAAACATGTAATTGTGTATTGTATATCTTAGAAGGGAAGCCGAAATGAACAGACATTGATCCTCTAGGCTCTAGGTGCAAGGTACCTTCCCATAAAATTTTAGCTTTGGAGAAGTTGAAAGTGTGAAAAGTTTACAGTACAGACTACAGATTCCGGCCCATGCCATAACCACATCTGGCCTTTCAGACCTGTTGAGCCAAAAGTTAAACCAAACATAAAACCATTACAGCAAGAAATTATTAGATAATATTACCAAATAACAAAAACAATTGCCTTTCAAATTGTAAAATATGCAAGCATTCATACATTCTGGTCAACATAACAAGGGCTTTTTCAACAAGATCCATCAGGAGAGATGGCTTATCCCCCCCCCCCCCCCCCCCCCCCCCCCCGACCCCACACATAATCAGTTTAAGCAGTATATAATTAAAACTTTCCCCCAATTTAAGTTTTTACCTTACTTAAAAAGAATTGTCAAAACATGTTGCCACAGAAAGAGAAAAAATAGAGCAATAGGCTACTATAAGCATTTTTTTTTTTTAAAAGCCATGGGCTCTGTAGCTCATCAGGCTTTATTCTTAACTAATTCAAAATGTCAACGTTCAGTTGAAAGGTACAACACATTTTAAATGCACTTTAAATGGAGAAGATGAAATAGGTCTTAAGGTTCTTATCGCTCTGACCTATCTTTGAGGCCAGAGGTAAAATCCCCTACAAATAAAGACACACTTGAAGATTTAATTCATTACTTTTGTTTCCTTTAAATTACCTCCCTTTAAAGAGCACATCAAATCTCAAGATGAAATAGCTTTTTAGATCATGACGTCTGTGACCTATATTTGGGGTCGCAGGATCACAAAATCTACAATTTAGGAACCTCATTGGCCAACAAGTCTGCAAACGACTTTTCAGCTCTCTAGACCTTTTGGAACTGGAAAAGAAGATGAAAATACGTTTTTGGATTGTGACCCCTGTGACCCTATTTGAGGTCAAGTGGTTGCAAATCTACAATTTAGAATCCCCATTAGCCAAGGTGTCTGCACACAACTTTTCAGCTCCCTAGACCAAGTGGTTCTGGAGAAGAAGATGAAAATGTGAAAAGTTTACATACGGACGGAAGTACGGACAGACGCCGGACACCATGCCATGCCATAAACCCATCGGGCCTTTCAGGCCAGATGAACTAAAAATTCAGAATAACCAAAATAGCAAAAGGCACCACTCCACCACTAGGTCTAACCACATACCAAGTTTCGTAAAGAAATACTGGATAGATTTTGAAATAGAGGCCGGAAAAGGTCCCTACCCCAAATTTGTGCTAAGTTCAAATTGTTTCCATGGAAACCAGAAAAAATAAAAAAAATTCAGAATAACCAAAATAGCAAAAGGCACCACTCAACCACTAGGGCTAACCACATACCAAGTTTTGTGAAAAACATTATGTCTCCCCAAAAAAATTTCAGGGGACATAATTAGTCACATGCTAATGACGAGTCCGGGTAATGTGATGAGTATACTCAGGTCCTACTCAGTATCCAACTCGTATCTGGGTTACCCGTCCCAGCCCTAATTTCATCATAGATATTAAATGTCATAAAAAGTGAGTGACGGGTCAGTTTGTTAGTTAGCTACAGAGTACTGCGCCCAGTTTATTTTGTTTCAGAGGTGCTATTTAGCAGGTGGTGTCTTACATAAGAATGGCAAAGAGAGCTGTTGGTTATCTGAAGGGTTGGGAGGTGTTTGGGCTGATAATGGGTCAGAGAAGATAAGGGGATATAGCAGAAACATAGTTGAAGATTTTGTAAAGGTAATTTGACAACCTGTATTAAAAGCAAAACTTCCTGAACCTTTTAATTTGTTCATATAATTTGACCACATAAGCAAAGCCATATCATTTGAATCATATGTAACATTTTGACAGTAAACATAATTGTATACTATGATATGATAGAATTATAAGCTTACAAGATAATGTTTCACTGCATTCGATTAATATGCAGTGTTACAATTTTGGTTATTTGATGTCAGAAAACAAGTATTGTTATGTTGAGGACAAAAGGTGATTAATTATTGGTTGTTTTAATGTGTGCTTTCTGCTATTCCATTCTTACTATTCAATTGATCAAACTTTAGTATGGGTCTTTTAAAAAAAAGGACCTTTGAAATCTCACACATAGAGGGTTGCAAATAATTTGCAACACTTTTTTGTTATTTTCAGGTTATTAGGAAAGCGGTGTTAAAAGGAAAACTTTTTGAACTTTGTAAATTTGCCCAAACCATAAAAACACATGAGTGATTGAATATTTTTGTGTGTGTTAGATATATCCTTATAGATGTACCGGGGTATGTTAGGACCTGATGAGCTGCAGAGCCCATGGCTCTATTTTTTGCATTTCTTACAATCATATATATTTGAAGCAATAATATTCTTTTCCATTGTGTTGAATTTTCCAGTTAAAATTTGTTTGGCCTATTCAATAATCTATGAAATTAAATTGCAAGGAGGCTTCGCTATCCTACGTCATATTTTATACTTCTCGAGGGGGTTTCCCCACTCAAACCACATGGAAGGAAAGTGGGTAGGTAGTAGGTATGTATCATGCGACATGCGTTCTATGCGTTATTCCTTGATCTATAATTACAAATCCCGCTTTTTAAATAGTTTGGAATTTTTATTGATATTACTGTTGCTGACATATACATGTACATAGACCTACTGTTTATTTTTAAGATAAATTAATACTGAAATTCCAATAAGAGCATATCTATTTTGGCATCCATATCTGTAGACTACAATACACTGGATATATCATCTTATATGAACTTTTTATAAAAAGTAATATCTAACGTACTTGATTAATGCGTGTAGTGTGCGCAGAAAAACGCAACGTATCGCAAAAAAAAATGAAGTCATGTGCGACCATGCTAAAGAACAAAAAACAGAAAATTTACGTATCTGCCATATTTCAATGAAATGTTGAAAGTTAGATAGTGGATCATAATTTATTAATTTTCATCATATCTTTAGAACATAATTGAAAACAGTGATCACATGATTCAGAATCAACAAAACTAAAATATTATCAAAACACACATTAGAGGAAACTTGACAGCTTTTTTATACATTTTCCAAACTTACCTGTAAAGTAAAACTTCGGAATTACACATTGATGTAATAAAACTTCTATTTTTACTTTTCCAAAAATAAATTTTAATATAATAATATCAGTGATGAATTATTTAATTTTTGTTAATGAATTCACTAAAGTTTTATTGATAAAGAAAATATTAACCAACAAAATTTCAATATTGATATATCTTATTCAAAATGTTCAAAATATGTGCATCTGATATAACATTTTAACAACAGGACCAAGACTGAATTAAATATTGCTATTAATTTGATCTAAAACCAGTTAATATTTATTTGTATGTATTTGACATTACAATGTATCCAAATATAATGTCCAAACATGACTGCACCATTTGAATACTACACATAACAAATTATTCTCTGTATGTTTAGTCTAAATACTTGAGAAAAATCAACAAAGGGGTCTCTGTAATCTTTTCTCTGTTCGCACATTCTGGCTGCATATAAATAAAATATGATGGCAATGAAGAACATTAGTTTTATACTAAATTTATATTCAATAATAGCGCAACCCTTTCACAAACATATTTGGCTTTCAGATATCCTAGTTCAATCACTGCTAACACATCAGTTAAAAATAGAGCCATGGGCTCTGTAGCTCATCAGAATTTCATTGATTTATTATCTTAGGTTGAATATCTAAGTTATCTCAAGTAATACATTGTTAACAAGCAAAATAATATGGGTTTTAGATCATGACCCCTGTGACCCACATTTGGAGTCACAGGGTCACCAATCCTACAATCAAGAATCACCTTTGACCAAAGTATCTCTACACAACATTTCACCTTTCTAGAGCTTTACATATAAACTGGAAAAGAAGATAAAAATAGGTTTTTTGGTCATGACCCGTGACCTAGATTGGGATCACAGGGTCACAAAATCTACAATTTAGAATCCCCATTGGCCAAGGAGTCTGCACACAACTTTTCAGCTCTCTAGACCTTTTGGAACTGGAGAAGAAGATGAAAATAGGTTTTTAAGGATGTGACCCCTGTGACCCCATTTTGGGTCGTGGGGTCACGAAATCTACAATTTAGAATCCCCATTGGCCAAGGAGTCTGCACACAACTTTTCAGCTCTCTAGACCTTTTTGAACTGGAGAAGAAGATAGAAATAGGTTTTTAAGGATGTGACCCCTGTGACCCCATTTGGGGTCACGGGGTCACGACATCTACAATTTAGAATCCCCATTGGCCAAGGAGTCTGCACACAACTTTTCAGCTCTCTAGACCTTTTGGAACTGGAGAAGAAGATGAAAATAGGTTTTTAAAGATGTGACCCCTGTGACCCCATTTGGGGTCGTGGGGTCACGAAATCTACAATTTAGAATCCCCATTGGCCAAGGAGTCTGCACACAACTTTTCAGCTCTCTAGACCTTTTGGAACTGGAGAAGATGAAAATAGGTTTTTAAGGATGTGACCCCTGTGACCCCATTTGGGGTCGTGGGGTCACGAAATCTACAATTTAGAATCCCCATTGGCCAAGGAGTCTGGACATAAAATTTCAGCTCTGTGGAGTTATTGGTTCTGGAGAAGAAGTCGAAAAAGCAAAAAGTTTACGGACGAATGGACGGATGGACGGACGGACGCCATGCCATGCCATAAGCCCATCGGGCCTTTCAGGCCTGATGAGCTAAAAATTCTGTCTAATTGACATTATATAAATTTTCAATTAATAAATTAAACGACACCTATTATTCGGTTGATGTGGCTATTACTGTAAGAAACCCCATGTTAATGTTACTATATACATTGCACTGTAAGTTCAATGTGTTGTCAATCTACGACAGCTTCGAAAAGATCATTGAAAGTTTTGCAATAAGACTTTTTTAAACAGTGTCTGACTGCATCTTCTATTTTCACTAATGAGTGACAAAAACTATTAGATTACAATACAGAATACTTCATAGGTTTCTACCTGCAAATGATTTGTTAGCAGAAATGAAATATAAAAACAATAAAATTTGTACATTTTGCAAATCTGAAACAGAATCAATATTAAACTTAAATATTAAATGCCTGTTTTCAGACTCTGCATGTATCTTTATAGTATATGTATTTAGCATGTGTATGTATTGAACTGTTTAAATGAATTGTAATGATGGAGTTCCAAAAATTAAAAGTTTAAAAAAAGAATTGTTAGATTAAAAATGAAGTATATCAATGCTTGTGTTATAATCTTGTTTTGGTTTCCCAAAATAATATCCCCCAATTATTACCCCTGTTCTCTTATCCTGTATGACGATGTCAGTGACATGCCTGTGGTGAGTTTTGTATTTGACAAGTTAAAGCGCTGCTCGAACAGAGGCACAAAGTCAACGCACCGACGCACTGATATGCGCAGCGCTGCTTGAGCGCTGCCTGTTTGGAGTTTGGCCTTAATAGGGATGCTTCTGTTGAAATACTTTGTAGACAATGATTTTTCCTTCAATCATCTATGTCAAGAAAAATATTTGCCATTGACATGATATTAATTTCACAAAGTTTAAAGATAATTGTCCAAGTTTCCAAAAATATGAAAGACAATCAATATTCTGCTGAATTTCATGCAAATATGTAAAATTATGAAAGTCGACCAACCTTCATGTATTTTTTTTTAAATTTGGAAAGCCTGAGTTATTATCTGGTAGTAGGGCAATAGCCAATTATTAATATTATAGGCTTATTCTTATTTGTTTTCTGAACTAGTTGGCATGAGAAATTCAACTGATTTAGCTACCAAAATGTCTATTTCATTTCATGATTTTTAATAATAAATCTTTGGATTTTATGTTTCATCAAATTAATTCTAAAATAAAATCCAAACTAATTGCATATGACAAACATTACAATAGTCCGATTGATTTTTTTAGGCCTAGTTAGGTTGTTTGTCACATGTATGCAGATCATCTACAGTCATTGGCCAAAAGTCTGTTCGCTGTGATGTAATTTTCATAGATTTACAGGTTAATCAGTTATTGCGAGAATATTTTTAAAAATTAATTAGAAGTGCATTTGCTGCCATATTTTGTAGACAGCTTTGAAATCAACTCAGCTATGCGCACATAATTACATTTCATTTACCAGTTTATTAGTTTTTGAATGACACTTGTTTAAACATCGAATGTACAACTTGTGACTCCAATGTCCCATTCACGGTAATCTGCAATATTTTTGAAAAGATTTCAGAACCTGTCGCCAAACAAATAACTTATTTAATTATTCTCGCAATAAGTCTATGGAAATTACGTCACTGCGAACAGACTTTTGGCCACTGACTGTACTCAGAAGTTTATTACCACGAAAACAGGTAACACGACACTTGCAGTGACAATTTCATTCATGATCATTCATGACTTTTCTAGTGCGTTTACAAACCAATTCAATGACTTGTATGGATTGTAAAATTGTCTGAATTTTAGCATACCTTACTTGGCTTATGATGAAAAGCCGATCCGAGCAGGTCCAATCATCGGCATTCATGTAACTCGCTTCTGGCACTGGTTCTCCATGTTGTTCTGGTTCTCCATGTTCGTTGCTTCGCTCGGAATAATCTCCCATGAAATCCTCAAATAGTAACCATCCAAAATTTCGAGGGATTTATACTTTTACAACACGCGTGTAGATCCGGAAAATAAACGTAAATCAACCGGAAACTGGTTTCTTGTCGAAAACACGGTCGCATGCGCGCGGAAGCAGGGCACCAGTCTGGTAGCGCTATAGTCGATTTGTACTTATGTTAGCTTTGGTCGCGCTATAGTCATACAGTACTTATGAAATCATTAGCGCTACCGGCAAAAAAGCTATATCTTGAAGAAAAAACAATTTCTAAAAAATTAGTTGACATATCATTTTAAAATGACTCTCCAATTCAAGTTCCGTAATATTTATTTTCCAAAAATATTTTTAAAAATATATAGGTCGGTAGCGCTATAGTATGGTTTTGTGGCGGTAGCGATATAGGGTAGTTAGTTCTTATATATATATATATATATATATATATATATATATATATATATATATATATATATATATATATATATATATATATATATATATATATATATATATATATATAAAATATATATATATATATATATTTAACGTGTCTAGTGGGCACTGGGTCGCTACACCATCGTACCGGGCACCAGTCTTTCTGCTGTAGCTACAGGGTTCACATTTAGTATTTAGATTGCTGAAACCATTCCTAGATAATGTATAACTTTTATTTCAATATATCTCACTTATTTAATAATATTCAGTATATCCTAGTGGGCACCCGTTTCGTTGCTGTAGCATCGTTGTGGGCACTTGCTCCTTATGCACACCCCATTTGAACTGGTTATCTAACGAATGTTGTTCGACAACTCTCGGCTCGCTAAGGAAACAAGGACGAGTTAATTAGTCACAGACTGGCTATTGCTGTGTTCCTGCCACCGTTCTTCAGGGCCTCTATATATAACACTTTATCAGGGGTCATTTTGTAATGTTCTCTTTATATACATGTACATACATTTATTTTATTTTGGATTAGAATTACTAACCTTTAATAACACTATGATGATAAAGATTAACTTTTATTAATTTCGCAATCTTATCAAAAGTGGATATATGAATACATTATGAATGTTTATAATAAATAATAAAAATGCTAACATGTGACCTGTTAGATTCATTTAATTGAGGAACAACGAGCATTATTATTGACTTAGTTTCTAAAGAAAGTGGTGTTATATAATTCATCACATGTAGTTTTAAAATACATAAGTTAAGTAACTAAACGTGATGTATCGTACCACCATGTAGTAATCAAGCAATAAGCATTTTATTCCAGACTTAGAATCCTGAGAATCAGATGTAAATATATAGCGTGATGTTTACCATAATAGGGCGTAAATAAAAAAAAATCTATCATGCCTGCATTTTAAAATGAATGTAAACTGCCATTGTGTGTATTGCATTTGATGTTTTGGCGTATGTCTGTATATCCATCAGTGTACTAGATCATTTAGTAGAGCAGCGTTCATATAAGTTTAAATATTTTAAAACAACAATAACCTGTGACTATGTGTGACATTGACAAAATCTCCGAAGCTGATATGATTTATAAAAACAACCTTTTTGTACATTAATTAAACTACATTATGCTTCTGAAAAGTGTTAAACTCATGAGTTCCTCGGTGAAAAACAAGAAGCATATAACGAATTTAAAACCCGAATTTATATGATAAATATATGTATACAATAAATGAAGTGCGCCAGCACCTCAATCAAGTTGAAGAAAGCCGTCTTAACAAGTGAATATATGCTAAACAAATATCATATATATAAAATAGAATACTATCCAGTGGATTTGATCCGATACACATTTGCATCTATATAAATCAAGATCTCGTACATTTTCATATCTTGGTGAGAAGAAGTGTTTGCACTATATTTAGAACATCTGAACTTCGGAATGAAGTAAATAATGTTATATAATAAACAAAGGTAAACACGCCCGTTTTCAAATGAACTTAATATGATAAACTTGTCGTGGTTGGGTAGGTATGTACATTTTCTAATTAATCATGTGCATTTCGTGTGTATTAATATATGAATTCGGATTAAGCATGCACATTTCAAACTATTAGCCAACAACCTTTTTAATAGCTGAATATATAGTTCTCATATGTCAAAATGTCATTTCACCATCCTAGTGGGCACTTATATATAACATAGAATACTATCCAGTGGATTCTATCCGATACAAACTAACCTCTGGCGATTGGATGGCTATGTGTTGTATTAAGAGAGTAATCTAGACATGGAACTTGAAATATATCATTACATATTCAATCTAATGATTAAGATTAGGCAATCAGCGGCAGTATAGGCATATGTATATCAGTGCATTTCTTTGTTTCTATCACATATATGTGCATCTATATGAATCAAGATCTCGTACATCTTCCTAACTTGGTGAGAAGAAGTGTGTGCATTATGTTTAGAACATCTGAAATTCGGCATGAAGTAAATAATGTTATATAATAAACAAAAGGTAAACACGTCCGTTTTCAAATGAACCTAATATGATAAACTTGTCATGGTGGGGTAGGTATGTACATTTTCTAATTAATCATGTGCATTTCGTGTGTATTACAATATGAATTGGGATTTAAACATGCACATTCAAACTATTAGCCAGCAACTGTTTTAATAGCTGAATGTATAGTTCTCATGTGTCGATAGGTAATTTCACAATCCTATTGGGCACTGATATACAACATAGAATACTATCCAGTGGATTTGATCCGATACACACTAACCTCTGGCGATTGGATGCCTATGTGTTGAATTAAGAGAGTAATCTAGACATGGAACTTGAAATATATCATTACATATTCAATCTAATATTTAAGATTAGGCAATCATCGGCAGTATAGGCATATGTATATCCATACATGTCTTTGTTTCAATTGTGCATCTATATAAATCAAGATCTCGTACATCTTCATAACTTGGTGAGACGAAGTGTGTGCAATATGTTTAGAACATCTGAAATTCGGCATGAAGTAAATAATGTTATATAATAAACAAAGGTAAATACGACGGTTTTCACAATAACTGAATATGATAAACTTGTGATTAATGGGGAAGTATGTAAATTTACTAATTAATCATGTGAATTTCGTGTGTATTACAATATGAATTGGGATTTAAACATGCACATTTCAAACTATTAGCCAACAACCCTTTTAATGGCTGTATGTATAGTTCTCATATGTCAATAGGTCATTTCACCATCCTAGTGGGCA
The DNA here is from genome assembly GCA_936450465.1 of Gibbula magus. NCBI lineage: Eukaryota > Metazoa > Mollusca > Gastropoda > Trochida > Trochidae > Gibbula > Gibbula magus. The sequence continues at coordinate 45,817,731 of OW388305.1, read as the reverse complement.
CTTATATACAACATAGAATACTATCCAGTGGATTTGATCCGATACACACTAACATCTGACGATTGGATGCCTATGTGTTGAATTAAGAGTGTAATCTAGACATGGAGCTAGAAATATATCATTACATTTCAATCTAATATTTAAGATTAGGTAATCAGCGGCAGTAAAGGCATATATATATCAATGCATTTCTTTATTTCAATTACATAGATGTGCATCTATATAAATCAAGATCTCGTAAATTTTCATATCTTGGTGAGAAGAACTGTGTGCAATATATTTAGAACATCTGAAATTCGGCATGAAGTAAATAATGTTATATAATAAACAAAGGTAAACACGTCCGTTTTCAAAATAACTAAATATGATAAACTTGTGGTTGATGGGGAGGTATGTAAATTTTCTAGTTAATCATGTGCATGTCGCGCTTATTACAATATTAATTGGGATTTAAACATGCACATTTCAAACTATTAGCCAACAACCGTTTTAATAGCTGAATGTATAGTTATCATATGTCAATAGGTCATTTCACCACCCTAGTGGGCACTTATATATAACATAGAATACTATCCAGTGGATTTGATCCGATACACACTAACCACTGGCGATTGGATGACTATGTGTTGTATTAAGAGAGTAATCTAGACATGGAACTTGAAATATATCATTACATGTTCAATCTAATATTGAAGATTAGGTTATCACCGACAGAATAGGCATATGTACATCAATAAAAAAAATTTTGTTTCAATTGTGCATCTATATAAATGAAGATCTCGTACATCTTCATAACTTGGTGAGAAGAAGTGTGTGCATTATGTTTAGAACATCTGAAATTCGGCATGAAGTAAATAATGTTGTATTATAAATAAAGGTAAATACGACGGTTTTCACAATAACTGAATATGATAAACCTGTGATTAATGGGGAGGTATGTAAATTTTCTAGTTAATCATGTGAATTTCGTGTGTATTACAATATGAATTGGGATTTAAACATGCACATTCAAACTATTAGCCAGCAACTGTTTTAATAGCTGAATGTATAGTTTTCATATGTCAATAGGTCATTTCACCATCCTAGTGGGCACTTATATATAACATAGAATACTATCCAGTGGATTTGATCCGATACACACTAACCACTGGCGATTGGATGCCTATGTGTTGTATTAAGAGAGTAATCTAGACATGGAACTTGAAAGATATCATTACATGTTCAATCTAATATTTAAGATTAGGTTATCACCGACAGAATAGGCATATGTATATCAATACAATTTTTTTTGTTTCAATTGTGCATCTATATAAATCAAGATCTCGTACATCTTCATAAATTGGTGAGAAGAAGTGTGTGCATTATGTTTAGAACATCGGAAATTCGGCATGAAGTAAATAATGTTGTATTATAAATAAAGGTAAATACGACGGTTTTCACAATAACTGAATATGATAAACCTGTGATTAATGGGGAGGTATGTAAATTTTCTAGTTAATCATGTGCATGTCGTGTGTATTACAATATGAATTGGGATTAAAACATGCACATTTCAAACTATTAGCCAACAACCGTTTTAATAGCTGAATGTATAGTTCTCATATGTCAATAGGTCATTTCACAATCCTAGTGGGCACTTATATATAACATAGAATACTATCCAGTGGATTTGATCCGATACACACTTAACTCTGACGATTGGATGCCTTTGTGTTGAATTAAGAGTGTAATCTAGACATGGAGCTTGAAATATATCATTACATGTTCAATCTAATATTTAAGATAAGGTAATCAGCGGCAGTATAGGCATATGTATATCAGTGCATTACTTTGTTTCTATCACATATATGTGCATCTATATAAATCAAGATCTCGTACATCTTCATAACTTGCTGAGACGAAGTGTGTGCAATATGTTTAGAACATCTGAAATTCGGCATGAAGTAAATAATGTTATATAATAAACAAAGGTAAACATGTCCATTTTCACAATAACTGAATATGATAAACTTGTGGTTGATGGGGAGGTATGTACATTTTCTAGTTAATCATGTGCATGTCGTGTGTATTACAATATTAATTGGGATTTAAACATGCAAATTTCAAACTATTAGCCAACAACCGTTTTAATAGCTGAATGTAACTATAGTTCTCATATGTCAATACGTCATTTCACCATCCTAGTGGGCACTTATATAAAACATAGAATACTATCCAGTGAATTTGATCCGATACACACTAACCTCTGGCGATTGGATGCCTATGTGTTGTATTATGAGAGCAATCTTGACATGGAACTTGAAATATATCATTACATATTCAATCTAATCTTTAACATTAGGCAATCAGCGGCAGTATAGGCATATGTATATCAGTGCATTTCTTTGTTTCTATTACAAAGATGTGCATCTATATAAATCAAGATCTCGTACATCTTCATAACTTGTTGAGAAGAAGTGTGTGCAATATGTTTAGAACATCTGAAATTCGGCATGAAGTAAATAATGTTATATAATAAACAAAGGTAAAGACGTCCGTTTTCGTATGAACTTAATATGATAAACTTGTCGTGGTGGGGTAGGTATGTACATTTTCTAATTAATCATGTGCAGGTCGTGTGTATTACAATATTAATTGGGATTAAAACATGCACATTTCAAACTATTAGCCAACAACCGTTTTAATAGCTGAATGTATAGTTCTCATATGTCAATAGGTCATTTCACCATCCTAGTGGGCACTTATATATAACATAGAATACTATCCAGTGGATTTGATCCGATACACACTAACCTCTGACGATTGGATGCCTATGTGTTGTATTAAGAGAGTAATCTAGACATGGAACTTGAAATATATCATTACATATTCAATCTAATATTTAAGATTAGGCAATCAGCGGCAGTATAGGCATATGTATATCAGTGCATTTCTTTGTTTCTATCACATATATGTGCATCTATATAAATCAAGATCTCGTACATCTTCATAACTTGCTGAGAAGAAGTGTGTGCAATATGTTTAGAACATCTGAAATTCGGCATGAAGTAAATAATATTATATAATAAACAAAGGCAAACACGTCCGTTTTCCCATGAACTTAATATGATAAACTTGTCGTGGTGGGGTAGGTATGTACATTTTCTAATTAATCATGTGCAGGTCGTGTGTATTACAATATGAATTGGGATTAAAACATGCACATTTCAAACTATTAGCCAACAATCGTTAATAGCTGAGTGTATAGTTCTCATATGTCAATAGGTCATTTCACAATCCTAATGGGCACTTATATATAACATAGAATACTATCCAGTGGATTTGATCCGATACACACTAACCTCTGGCGATTGGATGCCTATGTGTTGTATTAAGAGAGTAATCTAGACATGGAACTTGAAATATGTCATTACATATTCAATCTAATATTTAACATTAGGCAATCAGCGGCAGTATAGGCATATGTATATCAGTGCATTTCTTTGTTTCTATCACATATATGTGCATCTATATAAATCAAGATCTCGTACATCTTCATAACTTGCTGAGAAGAAGTGTGTGCAATATGTTTAGAACATCTTAAATTCGGCATGAAGTAAATAATGTTATATAATAAACAAAGGTAAACACGTCCGTTTTCACATGAACTGAATATGATAAACTTGTCGTGGTGGGGTAGGTATGTAAATTTTCTAATTAATCATGTGCATGTCGTGTATATTACAATATTAATTGGGATTAAAACATGCACATTTCAAACTATTAGCCAACAACCTTTTTAATAGCTGAGTGTATAGTTCTCATATGTCAATAGGTCATTTCACCATCCTAGGGGGCACTTATATATAACATAGAATACTATCCAGTGGATTTGATCCTACACACACTAACCACTGACGATTGGATGCCTATGTGTTGTATTAAGAGAGTAATCTAGACATGAACTTGAAATATATCATTACATATTCAATGTAATATTTAACATTAGGCAATCAGCGACAGTATAGGCATAGGTATATCAATGCATTTCTTTATTTCTATTACATAGATGTGCATCTATATAAATCAAGATCTCGTACATTTTCATATCTTGGTGAGAAGAAGTGTGTGCAATATATTTAGAACATCTCAACTAAGGCATGAAGTAAATAATGTTATATAATAAACAAAGGTAAAAACGTCCGTTTTCACAATAACTGAATATGATAAACTTGTGGTTGATGGGGAGCTATGTAAATGTTCTAATTAATCATGTGCATGTCGTGTGTATTACAATATGAATTGGGATTTAAACATGCACATTTCAAACTATTAGCCAACAACCTTTTTAATAGCTGAATGTATATTTCTCATATGTTAATAGGTCATTTCACTATCCTAGTGGGCACTTATATATAACATAGAATACATGTACTATCCAGTGGATTTGATCCGATACACACTAACCTCTGGCGATTGGATGCCTATGTGTTGTATTAAGAGAGTAATCTAGACATGAAACTTGAAATATATCATTACATATTCAATCTAATATTGAAGATTAGGCAGTCAGCGGCAGTATAGGCATATGTATATCAATGCATTTCTTTGTTTCTATTACATAGATGTGCATCTATATAAATCAAGATCTCGTACATCTTCATAACTTGGTGAGAAGAAGTGTGTGCAATATGTTTAGAACATCTGCACACACTTCTTCGGCATGAAGTAAATAATGTTATATAATAAACTAAGGTAAACACGTCCATTTTCACATGAACTTCATATGGTAAACTTGTCTTGGTGGGGTAGGTATGTACATTTTCTAATTAATCATGTGCATGTCGTGTGTATTACAATATGAATTGGGTATTAAACATGCACATTTCAAACTATTAGCCAACAACCGTTTTAAGAGCTGAATGTATAGTTCTCATATGTCAATAGGTCATTTCACAATCCTAGTGGGCACTTATATATAACATAGAATACTATCCAGTGGATTTGATCCGATACACACTAACCTCTGGCGATTGGATGCCTATGTGTTGAATTAAGAGTGTAATCTAGACATGGAGCTTGAAATATATCATTACATGTTCAATCTAATATTTAAGATAAGGTAATCAGCGGCAGTATAGGCATATGTATATCAATGCATTACTTTGTTTCTATCACATATATGTGCATCTATATAAATCAAGATCTCGTACATCTTCATAACTTGCTGAGAAGAAGTGTGTGCAATATGTTTAGAACATCTGAAATTCGGCATGAAGTAAATAATGTTATATAATAAACAAAGGTAAACACGTCCATTTTCACAATAACTGAATATGATAAACGTGTGGTTGATTGGGAGGTATGTACATTTTCTAATTAATCATGTGCATGTCGTGTTTATTAAAATATGAATTGGGATTTAAACATGCACATTAAAACTATTAGCCAACAACCGTTTTAATAGCTGAATGTATAGTTGTCATATGTCAATAGGTCATTTCACAACCCTAGTGGGCACTTATATATAACATAGAATACTATCCAGTGGATTTGATCCGATACACACTAACCTCTGACGAGTGGATGCCTATGTGTTGAATTAAGAGTGTAATCTAGACATGGAGCTTGAAATATATCATTACATGTTCAATCTAATATTTAAGATAAGGTAATCAGCGGCAGTATAGGCATATGTATATCAATGCATTACTTTGTTTCTATCACATATATGTGCATCTATATAAATCAAGATCTCGTACATCTTCATAACTTGCTGAGAAGAATTGTGTGCAATATGTTTAGAACATCTGAAATTCGGCATGAAGTAAATAATGTTATATAATAAACTAAGGTAAACACGTCCATTTTCACATGAACTTCATATGGTAAACTTGTCTTGGTGGGGTAGGTATGTACATTTTCTAATTAATCATGTGCATGTCGTGTGTATTACAATATGAATTGGGTATTAAACATGCACATTTCAAACTATTAGCCAACAACCGTTTTAAGAGCTGAATGTATAGTTCTCATATGTCAATAGGTCATTTCACCATCCTAGTGGGCACTTATATATAACATAGAATACTATCCAGTGGATTTGATCCGATACACACTAACCTCTGGCGATTGGATGCCTATGTGTTGAATTAAGAGTGAAATCTAGACATGGAGCTTGAAATATATCATTACATGTTCAATCTAATATTTAAGATAAGGTAATCAGCGGCAGTATAGGCATATGTATATCAATGCATTACTTTGTTTCTATCACATATATGTGCATCTATATAAATCAAGATCTCGTACATCTTCATAACTTCGTGAGAAGAAGTGTGTGCAATATGTTTAGAACATCTGAAATTCGGAAGAAGTAAATAATGTTATATAATAAACAAAGGTAAACACGTCCATTTTCACAATAACTGAATATGATAAACGTGTGGTTGATTGGGAGGTATGTAAATTTTCTAATTAATCATATGCATGTCGTGTGTATTACAATATTAATTGGGATTTAAACATGCACATTTCAAACTTTTAGCCAACAACCGTTTTAATAGCTGAATGTATAGTTCTCATATGTCAATAGGTCATTTCACTATCCTAGTGGGCACTTATATATAACATAGAATACTATCCAGTGGATTTGATCCAATGCACACTAACCTCTGGCGATTGGATGCCTTTGTGTTGTATTAAGATAGTAATCTAGACATGGAACTTGAAATATATCATTACATATTCAATCTAATATTTAAGATTAGGCAATCAGCGGCAGTATAGGCATATGTATATCAGTGCATTTCTTTGTTTCTATCACATATATGTGCATCTATATAAATCAAGATCTCGTACATTTTCATATCTTGCTGAGAAGAAGTGTGTGCAATATGTTTAGAACATCTGAAATTCGGCATGAAGTAAATAATGTTATATAATAAACAAAGGTAAACACGTCCGTTTTCACAAGAACTGAATATGATAAACTTGTCGTGGTGGGGTAGGTATGTACATTTTCTAATTAATCATGTGCATGTCGTGTGTATTACAATATTAATTGGGATTAAAACATGCACATTTCAAACTATTAGCCAACAACCTTTTTAATAGCTGAGTGTATAGTTCTCATATGTCAAAAGGTCATTTCACCATCCAAGTGGGCACTTATATATAACATAGAATACTATCCAGTGGATTTGATCCTACACACACTAACCACTGACGATTGGATGCCTATGTGTTGTATTAAGAGAGTAATCTAGACATGAACTTGAAATATATCATTACATATTCAATGTAATATTTAACATTAGGCAATCAGCGACAGTATAGGCATAGGTATATCAATGCATTTCTTTATTTCTATTACATAGATGTGCATCTATATAAATCAAGATCTCGTACAATTTCATATCTTGGTGAGAAGAAGTGTGTGCAATATATTTAGAACATCTCAACTAAGGCATGAAGTAAATAATGTTATATAATAAACAAAGGTAAACACGTCCGTTTTCACAATAACTGAATATGATAAACTTGTGGTTGATGGGGAGCTATGTAAATTTTCTAATTAATCATGTGCATGTCGTGTGTATTACAATATGAATTGGGATTTAAACATGCACATTTCAAACTATTAGCCAACAACCTTTTTAATAGCTGAATGTATAGTTCGCATATGTCAATAGGTCATTTCACTATCCTAGTGGGCACTTATATATAACATAGAATACATGTACTATCCAGTGGATTTGATCCGATACACACTAACCTCTGGCGATTGGGTGCCTATGTGTTGTATTAAGAGAGTAATCTAGACATGGAACTTGAAATATATCATTACATATTCAATCTAATATTGAAGATTAGGCAATCAGCGGCAGTATAGGCATATGTATATCAATGCATTTCTTTGTTTCTATTACATAGATGTGCATCTATATAAATCAAGATCTCGTACATCTTCATAACTTGGTGAGAAGAAGTGTGTGCAATATGTTTAGAACATCTGAAATTCGGCATGAAGTAAATAATGTTATATAATAAACAAAGGTAAACACGTCCATTTTCACATGAACTTCATATGATAAACTTGTCTTGGTGGGGTAGGTATGTACATTTTATAATTAATCATGTGCTTGTCGTGTGTATTACAATATGAATTGGGTATTAAACATGCACATTTCAAACTATTAGCCAACAACCGTTTTAATAGCTGAATGTATAGTTCTCATATGTCAATAGGTCATTTCACCATCCTAGTGGGCACTTATATATAACATAGAATACTATCCAGTGGATTTGATCCGATACACACTAACCTCTGGCGATTGGGTGCCTATGTGTTGAATTAAGAGTGTAATCTAGACATGGAGCTTGAAATATATCATTACATGTTCAATCTAATATTTAAGATAAGGTAATCAGCGGCAGTATAGGCATATGTATATCAATGCATTACTTTGTTTCTATCACATATATGTGCATCTATATAAATCAAGATCTCGTACATCTTCATAACTTGCTGAGAAGAAGTGTGTGCAATATGTTTAGAACATCTGAAATTCGGCATGAAGTAAATAATGTTATATAATAAACAAAGGTAAACACGTCCATTTTCACAATAACTGAATATGATAAACGTGTGGTTGATTGGGAGGTATGTAAATTTTCTAATTAATCATGTGCATGTCGTGTTTATTAAAATATGAATTGGGATTTAAACATGCACATTAAAACTATTAGCCAACAACCGTTTTAATAGCTGAATGTATAGTTGTCATATGTCAATAGGTCATTTCACAACCCTAGTGGGTACTTATATATAACATAGAATACTATCCAGTGGATTTGATCCGATACACACTAACCTCTGACGATTGGATGCCTATGTGTTGAATTAAGAGTGTAATCTAGACATGGAACTTGAAATATATCATTACATATTCAATCTAATATTTAAGATTAGGCAATCAGCGGCAGTATAGGCATATGTATATCAATGCATTTCTTTGTTTCTATCACATATATGTGCATCTATATGAATCAAGATCTCGTACATCTTCATAACTTGCTGAGAAGAAGTGTGTGCAATATGTTTAGAACATCTGAAATTCGGCATGAAGTAAATAATGTGATATAATAAATAAAGGTAAACACGTCCGTTTTCACAATAACTGAATATGATAAACTTGTGGTTGATGGGGAGGAATGTAAATTGTCTAGTTAATCATGTGCATGTCGTGTGTATTACAATATTAATTGGGATTAAAACATGCACATTTCAAACTATTAGCCAACAACCGTTTTAATAGCTGAATGTATAGTTCTCATATGTCAATGGGTCATTTCACCATCCTAGTGGGCACTTATATATAACATAGAATACTATCCAGTGGATTTGATCCGATACACACTTACCTCTGACGGTTGGATGCCTATGTGTTGTATTAAGAGAGTAATCTAGACATGGAACTTGAAATATATCATTACATATTCAATCTAATATTTAAGATTAGGCAATCAGCGGCAGTATAGGCATATGTATATCAGTGCATTTCTTTGTTTCTATCACATAGATGTGCATCTATATAAATCAAGATCTCGTACATCTTCATAACTTGGTGAGAAGAAGTGTGTGCAATATGTTTAGAACATCTGAAATTCGGCATGAATAAAATAATGTTATATAATAAACAAAGGTAAACACGTCCATTTTCACATGAACTGAATATGATAAACTTGTCGTGGTGGGGTAGGTATGTACATTTTCTAGTTAATCATGTGCATGTCGTGTGTATTAAAATATGAATTGGGATTTAAACATGCACATTTCAAACTATTAGCCAACAACCTTTTTAATAGCTGAGTGTATAGTTCTCATGTGTCAAAAGGTCATTTCACCATCCAAGTGGGCACTTATATATAACATAGAATACTATCCAGTTGATTTGATCCGATACACACTAACCACTGACGATTGGATGCCTATGTGTTGTATTAAGAGAGTAATCTAGACATGGAACTTGAAATATATCATTACATATTCAATCTAATATTTAAGATTAGGCAATCAGCGGCAGTATAGGCATATGTATATCAATGCATTTCTTTGTTTCTATTACATACATGTGCATCTATATAAATCAAGATCTCGTACAATTTCATAAATTGCTGAGAAGAAGTGTGTGCAATATATTTAGAACATCTGAACTTCGGCATGAAGGAAATAATATTATAAAGTAAACAAAGGTAAATACGTCCGTTTTCACATGAAGTTAATATGATACACTTGTCGTGGTGGGGTACGTATGTACATTTTCAATAGGTCAATAGGTCATTTCTCCATCCTAGTGGGCACTTATATATAACATAGAATACTATCCAGTGGATTTGATCCGATACACACTAACCTCTGATGATCGGTTGCCTACGTGTTGTATTAAGAGAGTAATCTAGACATGGAACTTATGTATATGTATATCAATACATTTCTTTGTTTCTATTACATAGATGTGCATCTATATAAATCAAGATCCCGTACATCTTCATAACTTGGAGAGAAGAAGTTTGTGCAGTATGTTTAGAACATCTGAACTTCGGCATGAAGTAAATAATGTTATTTAATAAACAAAGGTAAACACGTCCGTTTTCACATGAACTTAATATGATAAACTTGTCATGGTGGGGTAGGTATGTACATTTTCTAATTAATCATGTGTATTTCGTGTGTATTACAATATGAATTGGGATTAAAACATGCACATTTCAAACTATTAGCCAACAACCGTTTTAATAGCTGAATGTATAGTTCTCATATGTCAATAGGTCATTTCTCCATCCTAGTGGGCACTTATATATAACATAGAATACTATCCAGTGGATTTGATCCGATACACATTTACCTCTGACGATTGGAAGCCTAGTGTTCTTACATCTCCATAACTTGGAGAAAAGATATGTGTGCAATATGTATTTAACATCTGAAATAAATAATAAAAATATAATAAATGATGCTAAACACGGGCGTTTTTACAATTACTGAATCTGAGGGCGAGATATATGTATTTAAACTGTCTAATTACCCATTTGTATTTACTATGTATTACGGGACAAATTTTACCAAAGGCCTCGGCCACTTAACTCCTACAGTGATTTACAGCCGGACCCCATGAAGTCCAGCATGATGTAATAGAACAACATGAACCCGTAATTCGGCCAGCTCTCTCAGTAGGGTGCCACATGCCACATAGATTAACTATCAGAAACTGAGGTAAAGGTCTTGAAAGATGCTTCTTTTACTACATAAATTGTCAGCTAAAAATTTTTCTAAGTCCAAATGGCCATAATGACAATACTGTCAAAAATTTTTTCCATACGTTTCATGATGAAACGAGTCATTTGCGCCAACGTGTCTAGTGGGCACTTGGCGAGGTGCCCACTACGTTCAGCAGGTGCCCGGTACGTGGGTCGCAGGAACACGGATATGCCCACTAGGCACGTTTAATGAAGCTATATATATATTGAAATAGGTATGTGGTATCAAACTGAAATGAATTTGGCTTTAACTTCCTCCAAACCCCCACTAAAACCCTTCCCACTGACCAATCCGAGTCCATGGACACGGAAAATCCCCCACCTAACCCACCCAACCCCCCCCCCCCCCCCCCCCCCCCCCCCCCCCCCCCCACCCAGCATGTAGCCCAATCCACCCTCCCGCAACCCATCATCCACTCACAATCCCAGCATGTAACCCAAACCCACCTACCTCCCAACCCCCCCACCCAACTCCCCACAGCATCCTCCACACCCAAACCTAACCACTCTAACCCACCCTCCACCTCCCAACCTCCACCCAACCTCCACCCACCTCTTCCTCCTTACCCCTCCCAAATAACCAAAACCCAACCAAAGTAACTTCATCCACCCCTGCTCACCTCGCTAACAAACTCCGCAAACCTAAACCCTCCTCATCCACCCCCCGCAAACCCGACCCCCTCAACAACATCATCGCGGTAATTTCCATCGCTACAACAACGCGCAATTTCACCATCCCGCGTATGCATGCCTTACTCCGCAAGGCAAAATTAACTAATCTTAACCTCAAACCATTCAACCTACTTCTCAAACAATTCCAATAAATAAATACCCCTCCACCCTAAGTAATCTTTGCATAAACCAATAATGCAGCACAAACTAAATTTATACTTCTTATTCCATTGTTTACTTCTTCTCACCTTTTCATTCATGCAAATTATACAATGGAATGCTAATGGCCTTTCGGCACACGGCCATGAGCTTAAAGCCAAAATTAAACTTAAACAACTAAACCCCCATATTATCTCCATTCAGGAAACCCATTTCGGCCCTAGGTCTAACTTTAACATTCCTGGTTACAATTTAGTAAGGCTTGACCGGCCCAAAACCAATCCCGGTCCCCCCAGGGGAGGCCTAGCTATTTTTATCCAGGAACAAATAAACTACCAAAAATTAAATATTACCCTAAATTCATTAGAGGCACATGCCATAACTATTATCCACCAAAATGATAGGGTTAATATTCACAATATTTACAAAAAACCCGATTTGGCATTTCAAACAGAGGACCTTCAGGCCCTTCTAAATTCTTCTAAGGGTCGTTCCATGTACTTGGGCGATTTCAATAGCCACCACCCGAATTGGGGAGTAAAGGATAAGTTAGATCCCAACGGCAAACTAATTGCCGATTGGGTCATAAATAACAATCTAGTAATCCATAATAATAATTCTCCAACTAGGTACGATAGCTTTAGGGACCTTATGTCCGCTATCGATTTAACGATCACTACCCCGGACATCGCTATAAATACCGAGTGGCAGGTATCTGATGATCCGTGGGGAAGTGATCACTTTCCTATATTTATTACTTTAAATAATTTTCTTCCTACAAATAACTCCAATATTCCAAATTCACCCCCAAATCCTAAATTTCATTACAACAAGGCTGACTGGGACAAATTTAATGCACTTTGCAACCAACTTAACCCAGCAGACCTTGAAAATAACGACCCCAAAACATTTTCTGATAATTTCACTAATGCTATTATCAATGCTGCAAAACAAGCTATTCCATTCTCCCCCCCTAATATTTCCAAACCCTCAATTCCCTGGTGGACTGAGGAAATTAAAGTTGCGCGCAAACAGCGTAAAGCGGCCTTTAAAAAGGCAAAGCGCAACCTCTCAAAATTACCTTATGCTAGGCATTTAAAAAATAAAGTAAACCTACTCATAAAACAAACAAAAACACAACATTGGGAAAACTTCTGCGAGGAGTTGAATGGCAAAGCCAATTCCAGACAAGTCTGGAATAAACTTCGAGTCATTCGTGGCGGCAAACGCAGTAGTAAAATCCCACCTATAAATAATCTTAAAAACCCTAAAGATAAAGCTAACGCAATTGCATCACACTTTGCTAAGGCAAGCAGCAACACCAATTACTCTCCGGAGTTTTTGAAAAACAAAAACAAATCCGCACCCACCACAAAGCACCCAACAGATAACAAACCAATCAACAAAGCATTTACAATGGAGGAGCTTCAATTTGTACTAAATAATAGGAAAAAAGGAACAGCCCCCGGGCTCGACCTAACCTCCTATCAAATAATTAAGAAGCTACCCACCGCCACCCTTACTATTCTATTAAACCTATATAATACCATTTGGCAAGCAGGAAAGCTCCCCTCCAACTGGAAGGAAGCTTTAGTAATACCAATACCTAAACCCAATAAACCCCCCGGGGATCCAAATTCCTATAGGCCCATTTCCCTAACTTCAAATTTATGTAAAGTAATTGGAAGCAATGGTAAAACATCGCCTCCAAGCTCACCTAAAAACCAATCCATTAAATAACGACCAGAGTGGCTTCACTCCTGGTCGTTCAACCCTAAACAAGCTTGCTCGCCTCGAGCAAGATATTAAACTTTCTCAATCCAACAAGCAATATACACTCGCAATCTTCCTGGATTTTTCCAAAGCATTTGATATGGTGTGGCATAACGGCCTCACCCAAAAATTAATTAAAAAAGGCCTTTCAGGCAACATAATTAATTATATCCAGGATTTCCTACACAATAGGCAAATAACTGTCGGGGTCGAAAACCAAAAATCTGAAAACCACCCTTTAGAAAACGGCACCCCACAAGGCAGCATCATTAGCCCCACTCTATTCAACATAATGGTTGATGACCTTTTCGAGGGTATCAACAAAAAAATAAACACCTCCAAATTTGCAGACGACGGTGCCCTCTGGGCACGTTGTAAAAACCCAAATAACGCTATCTCCTTACTCCAAACCGCATTAAATAAAATCAGCCGCTGGGCTGATAAATGGGGCTTTAAACTAAATGCGGAAAAAACGGTAGGGGTAGTATTTAAACATAAAAATTCGCGCCCTATCTCCCCTAACTTATATATAAAAAATAACCAAATTAAATTCCAAAAACAAACTAAATTTTTAGGGCTAATCTTTGACGAGCATCTCACATGGGAAGCTCATGTCAAAGAACTTAAACTTAGATGCTCGAAAGACCTTAATGTCATGAGAGCAATCTCCGGCACAGGCTGGGGTGCAAATAGGCAAACCCTTCTCCATCTCTACTCCTCCCTCATAAGGTCCAAACTGGACTATGGCGCACCTATATATAACTCCCTCCAACCAACCCAAATTAAAACCCTAAATTCTATTCAATATCAGGCACTAAGGGTAGCTACGCGCACCCAAATGGGTACCTCACTTGAAGCTCTCCAAGCCCTAACTGGTGAAATTCCCCTCGAACTGAGAAGGGACCAACTCACCTTAAACTTCTGGGCTGGATCTTCGGAGGACCCCCTTATCAGGGAACTACTTACTAGTGGTCCCTCTAAACGTAAAACGGCATTTTTTAATAAACACCCCTTAAGGGCTCCAATCTCCCACCGCATAAAAACACTTCTATCTCAAGCTAAGATGGAGCATATCAACCTCCCCCCCATAAATACGGTGCATCACCCTATTGCCCCCTTACCCACCCCCAAAATAAATGTCCATCTTAGCAAAATCACTTCTAAACAAAACCCCAAACTCGCTCAAACTACCACTCTTAACTACATCCAAGAACACTGGTCCGACTGGTGTCACATATACACAGACGGGTCCCGGGACCCCGATGCACGCACAACAGGTGTAGGCTTACACATGCAGCACCCCACCCAACTTTCATATTCCAATAGGCTCCCTAATGACCAATCGGTCTTCACTGCTGAGCTTATGGCTATAGCACTCGCTTTATCCCACCCTAATATTAAAGATCAGGGCAAAATTCTCATCCTTTCGGATTCTCTCAGTGCCCTTCAGGCACTTCAAAACAAATCAACAAAAAACCGCCCTGATCTAATTTCCAAAATTCTAAATTCCATCCATAACTTAAATTTCCCAGGCAAGGCAGTAAAACTCCTATGGGTACCAGCACACGTCGGCATATTTGGCAACGAAAAAGCCGACAAAGCTGCCAAGGAGGGCCTTAAATTACCAAAAATTCTACCCCTTTTTCATTCGAAACAAGAGGCAAAAAGCCTTTCAAAATCACACGCAAAGCGAGTATGGCATATGCAATATGCAAAGTCTAAACAGGCTCATCACACCAAACAAATTATCTCTAAACCCCTAACTAAACAAAAAATATATTCCAAAAACAAAAATATTGATAGGGCAATAATTAAGCTCCAAACGGGGCATACTAAATTAAACTATCATACCAATAAAATTAAAATTACAAACACCCCCGCAACATGCCCACACTGCCCACAGGCAGAAACAATTCACCACATTCTTACTGAATGCCCACAGTATGCGGCCTTCCGCCAAATACTAAACCTTAAATTAAGGGCAAACAATATCCAAACAAATAACATATACCAAATTCTAAATCCACAAAATAACTACAGTACCTTCCAAGCGGTCGGCACTTACTTAAAGGATTCGGGCCTTTTGGACCGAATCTAAAAAAACACACTAAAATTATATTTCATCAAAAAATAACAATTTTAACCTTCCTCCTCTCTCTCCCCCCCCCCCCCCCCCCCCCCCCCCCCCCCCCCTTTCCCGGCTTAACCTAACCTAGGTAATTTTCATATTCCAAATTTCAAAATTTCAAAATTGCCTCCACCTTTCGGCCGTGGCTTCAAAATTATCCATTTTCTCGAACTTTCGGAACTTTATTAAAGGTCCTTGCGACCCGAGTGGGAGAACAGCTCCGCTGAAAACCGCTCGTTAAATCCCCGTAATCATCATCATCAGGTATCAAACGTGGAGAAGTGTATAAGTAAATTTAAATAGTACACTGAAGACGTATATCAACTTTCATAATCAATACTTTTTATTCCGATATTCATATTTCTGCTTCTTGTTTCGAAGCTTCATCAGGGAATAATTGTTTGAAGCATAGCAGTAGTCTTATAGTCAGTTTATGCAAACCTGGTGCCGGGCTTCTTAGAAAAAAGACTCTACTCAGATTTCGAAACCAGTTATGGTAAAACATTTGCAGATAATTTCCGTGCCCAATGGAAACGATATCTAGATGATTGCTTTATATTTTGGGAAAACAAAAATGTAGACATAACAGAAATTATAAAATCCCTACAAAGCCTACACCCTAAAATTAAATTTACAATGGACACAAACGATCAGGAACTCCCATTTCTAGACATATTGATAAAAAAAAAAAGAAGGGACAAGTATTATAACTGACATCTACCATAAACCTACGGATACAAAACAATATCTTCACTTTAAGAGTTCCCATGAACGTCACACTAAGGTCAACCTCCCATACTCATTAGCACGAAGAATTTGTACTATAATTACGAATGAAGATCTAAGAAAACTACGACTCAAAGAATTAGAAGCTTCATTAATTGAGAGGGGTTATCCAAAACAACTTATACACCAAGGCATACAAAAGGCCCTAAACCTAGACATTATGTCACTTAGAACACCAAAGGATAAACAACAAGATAAACATGTCCTAGCCTTTGTAACGACATATAACCCAACCAACATGGAAGTCTTCCCGAAATTACAGAGCAATTTAGACATTATGAGACAAGATGACCGTCTCGCACAAATGCTAAAGAAAACTAAAATAATAAAAAGTAAGCGTCAACCCAAAAACCTGAAAAAGATACTGACATGTGCAAAATTTACAAACAACCACAATTTTCCAAGTGTCAAAAAATGTTTGGATAAAAGATGTGGAACGTGTCCCTATCTCAAGGAGGGTTCATCAGTTACTTTTGAAAATGGCAAAGACTTCCATGTTAAGAGTAATATGTCATGCAAATCGAAAAACGTGAGTTATGTCATTTCTTGTGAAAATTGTGATCTCACATACATTGGACAAACTAATAACCTTAAAAAAGAGTTACAGTGCACAAACAGCAAATAAGAGATGAAAATTTAAGACACTTAAAAGTTAGCAAACATATATCTCAGTGTAGTAAAGGCACATTCAAAATATTTCCCTTTTACGAAATATACAATAACGGAGGTGACATTACTACACAATTAGTAACAAAAGAACAGTATTTCATTTCAAAAGTTTCCCCTTCATTAAACAGCAGTTAACACCATAATCCCTAATTCCATCACGGTCAATTAAGACCAATCAGATTATAGTGGGGATAACTCTCAAAGACGCTTATTGATTGCTTTGACGTTATTAGCAACCTGTGTTGCCAAGACAGACCATTTGTACATAGACTATAAGACTACTGCTATGCTTCAAACAATTATTCCCTGATGAAGCTTCGAAACAAGAAGCAGAAATATGCATATCGGAATATAAATATTGATTATGAAAGTTGATATACGTCTTCAGTGTATTATTTAATATATATATACATATATATATATATATATATATATATATATATATATATATATATATATATATATATATATATATATATATATATATATATATATATATATATATATATTGGAGAATTTAAAAGGAAACTGAAGGAAACCAACACAAACCCAATTTATTTTGATTTATATAATGGCTCAAGATTTTGTCAAATAATCCACTCCCGCCTTCGGCTTGGTTGCAGCGATTTAAACGCTGATAAGTACGCGAGACATGTATCCGATATCTCTACTTGTAACTGTGGACATCATTCCGAAGATGCACTCCATTTCTTTCTTGTCTGCCCCATTTACCATGAGTTAAGAATAAACTCCTATTTCTTTACTCAAGGTTACAATCTACCATCAATTCTTTACGGAAATGCTAGCTCGAGTAATGAAGAAAATATTGAACTACTAAAATCTGTCCATTACTTCATAATTTACTCTCGAAGATTCTCTGATTTCTGCTAAATTTCATACAACAAACTTCCCTTGCTAGAATATTGTCGTTTATGTAATTTTAGTTTATATGCTTTCAAATGCTCATGAATATGATTTGTATGTGTCACTAGTAATTATACGTTGTAATTGTAATTCTTTTGGAGCGGCCTTTATATAAGCACCTCTGTGCTTGTTGGCCAATCCATTCATGAATTGTATGTCTTTTCATGAATAAATATGTTTAAACCATATATATATATATATATGTTTACTTTAGATAAAATGATATGTAAATTACTACTACTATTAAGGATCAATTAACAAAGTTAAGTGTACTTGTTATCTGTAGTAACATGATTTAAACAGGAAGTGTATCCTTAGAATTACTATCAATGTAGTTTTCATAATCTTCTTAAATTACAAGATGACAATTCAAGTCGATACCATACTCTTATTATTTCTGTATATAAGAACTGTTACTTATTTCCGTTACTTTTTTCCTGTTACTTTTTTCAGTTACTTTTTCTAGATTTCTCTTAACCTGATCAGCTAACTTTGAGTAAACAACAAACATCAATTGTGGTGCTTTCAAAAATATTTAATTTAAAGGCAAGGATTGGTAAAGAGACTAGCAGTTTATCTTAAAGGTCTTTAAAGGTGACATCGTGCTAGGAAATGTTACATTGTGCTTGTATATTATATGGTTTAAACGTATTTTTATTCATAGAGAATCTGGTTTGGTAAACAAGCAAAACTTTTGCTTATATTAATACCTCACCAGTACATACATATAATAACAAGCACACACGAACTGGACATAAACATGACAAACTAAAGCATAATGATACTATGCGTACATGATTGTTGTTTATGAAATATTCTTTGTATATTGTATTACAAACTCTCACTGTACTGTTACATAGACTCCCAGAAAATTAATAAAATCGCTTATGGGCACTAATAAATGATCTACACCTCCAAATATGACATTATGCTTTATGTGACAATGTGCTTGTATAGTTGTTAAATAAAAAGACTTGAAAACTGTTACTTTTTTCCTAGCAAACACTGTTACTCTGTTCTGTTACTTTTTTCTGTTATTTTTTCTGTTACTTTT
The DNA here is from genome assembly GCA_936450465.1 of Gibbula magus. Taxonomy (NCBI): domain Eukaryota; kingdom Metazoa; phylum Mollusca; class Gastropoda; order Trochida; family Trochidae; genus Gibbula; species Gibbula magus. Next base: position 45,798,265 of record OW388305.1, on the reverse strand, counting down.
TTCTGTTACTTTTTTCTGTTACTTTTTTCTGTTACTTTTTTCTGTTACTTTTTCTGTTACTTTTTTCTGTTACTTTTTTCTGTTACTTTTTCCTGAGCACTAAGTTTTACAGTTGTCTCCATTAGAAAGATAAAATCCAACGATATATTTTCGTTGTTAACGATTCAGCTTTTCACAATAATAAAAATTTTAATCCCTCCATGAAAAAACACCTGATATAAAAGTGGTACGGCAATGTCATTCTTGCATCACGAACTGACAGGCAGAGGTTTTTAAAATACTGCAACTGATCAAAGACAAATCGGATTTATTTATGAAAACAACAATGTCTCAAACTCTTGTTCTGTTAGTGATCAAAGACTAAAAGGGAATTACTTATGAAAACAACATTTTCTCAAACTCTTTTTCTGTTACTGATCAAAGACTAAAAGGGAATTACTTATGAAAACAACATTTTTTCAAGCTGTTTTACTGTGAGTGATCAAAGACAATTGGATTTATTTATGAAAACAACATTTTCTCACAATTCACTTCATATAAACTACTCTACAACGCTCTATAACAAAAGATCATTTTAAGCCTTCTTATTAGAAATAACATAATGATCAAAGAGAAATTCTATTATGTTGGGGATGGTGTCTGTGTTGTTGTTTTTGGGTGGGGGGGGGGGGGGGGGGAGGGTTATATCCACTGGGGATTTTGTCATAGGGGATTATGTCCTTGGGGATTATGTACAGTGGGGATTTTGTCCGTTCACCCCGCTTGTCTCCATAAATTCCGAAAATATATCATAAAGACTACTTTTCAAACTAAAATAAAATTACATTTTGTGAAGTAAACTTGTTATCAGTAAATACTTAAATGCACTGGGATATAATTCTGCCCTCTCACCTACGCAGGTTATTTGACTTATGTTCAGCTTAATTGAGTAGCTGTAGCTGTAGCTGTAAGAGCACTTCTCTCGGTTTAAACATATTTATTTCCAAAAAGAAGGAACCGGATTGGTAAACAAGCAAATACTTACATAAATACCCCTCCGGGATACAACCAAATACAAAACATGACATTATGAATGTGCAGTATAAATTTGAATATAAATAAATGATTCAATCTGAAAAAGAACGCCAATAAAATACAAATTATGACTATGCCATAGAAGCACTACTTTAAATCAAATCTGCCTGTTAAATTTATAAACGAGTGAACTGAATATAAGAGTTCCATATTTACAGCTGGGGAAGAAATGTGACTTCCAAACAAAATTGATTTAAGGTCAAATCCCTTTGCATAAAATACAGACTTTGAACGAATATCGCTATAGAGAGGACATACAAGAAAGTAATGAATATAGTCTTCAAAGATATAACCACAAGAGCAAGCTGGTGTTGGATATATAAACCGTTGATATTTATGTGCATTAAGATCACTACATTCCAGTCGGAGAAGAGAATGTATTATTTGACAAAATATGCTACCGGTGTTTAAGTCAAAAGTGGCTGTAAATATTCGTATTGTTTAGAATGGCAGTTTTTAATCTTGACACTGGCTGTATTTCTCTCTGTTCAGGTGGCAATGAATTCCATATTTTAACTGCATCTGTGGGGATAGCTATAGGCCCTGGCATAACTTTCAGTTTTAAATGTATAATCTGAAGATTCGAATCATTGCGTAGATTATAATCAGTGACATCTGAGCACTTCTCTCCTTAGAAATGATCAAAAAGAGAGATGATAAATGTAAGTCTCACCTCACAAATTAAATACATACATTGAACAAAGGCATACATTTTAGTCTTACAGGTTCCAGTTGTCTTTCAATATATTATGTATTTCATACTCAAAAGTATTTGTTAGTAAAATAGCTACTCCTCTTGAATTAGACTTGAAGCGTGCAATCACACAATCCAACCCCCATTCATATTTCATTATCTGTTCATGTTCAGGAGATATATGGATATCCTGCAAACATATGATAGATAATTTCTTTTTTCTATAAATATTCATGATTTCTCTACGTTTTCTTTTGTCGGCTAAACTTCTGCAGTTGGCTGAAACAATGTTTATTTTAGGCGAAATTCCCATAAGAAATAATAGCCTTGATTGGGAGCGGTTTAAAGCTGCGAGGAATAAAATCATATCGGAGGTTAGAAAAGCTAAGCGCGCATACGACTTGAAACTTGATACTATTATTAACACTGAGCGGGGAACAAAGTCATGGTGGCGTTTAGTCAAGAAGTATATTCAGAATAACAGTAGCTCAGGTAAATCTTTCCCTCCAATCACTCATGATGATATCGTTTTAGATAATTCAGACGATATTGCAGATGCTTTTAACGAATATTTCACAGATCAAGCTCAAGTTAACGAACCTAACATCGAACCTACTCCTCCCACTTCCAGCGAAATCAAACTAGATATATTATCTCTTACAGACAGCGAAGTCCTTGATATCCTACTTTCGCTTGATACAAAGAAGGCCAAGGGTCCGGATAACTTGAGCAATAAATTATTAAAAGTTTTGGCGCGTGCAATGTATTGCCCTGTTACCAAGTTATTTAATATTATTAAAACTTCCCGATTTCCCGATATTTGGAAACTTTCTGCGGTCGTCCCGATACATAAGAAAGGTACTGTCCATGTTTGTGACAATTATAGACCAGTTGCGTTAACGTCGTATTTGGCTAAAGCATTCGAGAAGTGTATATTTAAGCACGTTTACAACTTTTGTGTTGACAATGATATCATATCCGTACACCAATCAGGATTTAAGCCAGGAGACTCGACTGTATATCAGTTAACAGATCTTTATCATGTACTATCAATGGCTTTAGATGAGGGTAAAGAAATCAGAGCTGATTTCTGTGATATCAGCAAGGCTTTCGATCGTGTTTGGCACAAAGGACTATTAGCAAAATTGGAATCTATTGGGATAAATGGAAATTTGCTTGAATGGTTTAAACATTATTTACATGATAGAAAACAATCAGTTTTTATCAATGGGCGTAAGACAAGTGCAAAATCTGTATTAGTCGGTGTGCCTCAAGGTTCAGTCCTTGGGCCTCTCTTATTTCTTATATACATTAACGACTTAACAAACGGAATTGTAAGCAATGTGAAACTTTTCGCAGATGACACTTCTCTTTATTTAGTTATTGAAAATCCAACCCAGGCACAAACACTACTCAACAGTGACCTTGAACTTATTTCCGATTGGGCAAGCAAATGGCAGGTTAAATTCAGCCCCGAAAAGACAGAAGCTATGCTTTTTTTCAAATAACACCAACGCAAGTCCAAAATTACATCTCAAACTCAATAATTCGGTAATTCCTGAAGTTGAAGAACATAAACATCTCGGTTTAATTTTACAAAATGATGGAAAATGGCAAAAACATATTGACTATATACTACGGAAAGCAAGCCCGCTAATAAATTGTTTGAGAAGTTTAAAATACAGGTTGAATAGAATATCACTTGAAACTATGTACAGATCTTTTATAATGCCAATCTTTGATTACTGTGACACGATATGGGATAATTGTACAAAGGATCAGGCCCAAATGTTAGAGAAATTGCACTTATACGCTCTAAGGACTATATCAGGTGCGGTAAGAGGTACCAGTCATGAAAAGCTTTACTCGGAAACTGGATATAGCTCGCTGTTCGAAAGGCGACAGCATCACAAACTTTGCATGCTTTATAAAATGATTAACGGTTTAACCCCACAATATCTGTCGATATGGATACCCCCAAACGTTTCAAACTTGAGCAGATACAACTTGAGAAACTCAAATGATCTCCAAAGTAATACAGGCCGCACATCTCTCTTTAATAACTCGTTTCTTCCCTCCACCGTGAGAGCATGGAATTTGTTAGATATAGATATCAAAAATGCTGAATCAATATCTCAATTTAAGAAGCTCACTTCTTGTGATAGGATGTTGTCTCTAAAAAACAAAAAGTATGTATCATTTGGTCTTAGGCGCTGCCAAATTCTCCTTTGCCGCTTGCGCATTGGCTGCAGTGACTTAAATTCTCATTTATTTGATAGATGTTTATCTGACAACCGTGCCTGTTCCTGAGGCAATATTCGAGAGGATTCATTCCATTATTTTCTCCAATGTCCTCTATATGACAGATTTAGAATTAACAAGTACTTCTTCCAAAACAATGTCACTTTAAATGTTATCTTAAACGGCGACGAATCATTGTCCTGGCAAGAAAATGAACTGTTGAAAAATTTGTTCACTCTAAACTGAATCTCGCCGCTTTTCTTAAACGATCGATATCATAAATGTAATGTTGACTTATTGTACCATTTGTAGGCATTATATTTCCATGTATGACATTAAAAATATATGTAACAATTTTTGTTTTAAGGAGAAGCATTTATATAGGCTTTATTAGCCCGTTTGCTACTCCCTTTTCCATGTATATTGTACTTTTTGTTTTGTATACCATTAACATGTCTTATGGAAATAAAATATTGTTTAAATCAAATTCCCATTGGTAGTTTTTTTCTAATGAAGGCAGTTTCAGGGTAGTAATTGTATCCAAGTGGAAGTGTTTTTGATTTTAATATCACAAAGAAAGAAAAAGGTAAAAACAAAGATCAACATTGTTGTTTACAAACAAGATCAGGGCTTGTACAGAGAGGATCAGTCGTATCACTTCCACGCAGAACCTGGAATCTGAGGGTCTCTTGTCTCCAGGACCACCTCAACATCTACTACGCGGACTCTGGTCCAGATCTTCTGATTCTCGCGAATGGCTGCAGCTTGTCGACTCAGAATCGCACGTCCTTTTTTCAGCATGGGGGGAAGGTCAGTTTGGATGCTGATTTTTGACTGTTTTAATAGTTTCCGGGCCGCAAACACCGCTTTCCGGTCCGGCATATATAAGAAAGTCGCGGTTGGGTTGTTCTTTCTTTGGTATTCTGACAGGGGAAGCCTATGAACAACTTTAAAAGATACCTTGTTAACTCTGTCTTGTTGAAAGTTGAGAGATGTAACGAGGAAGTTCCGTAGCACTTCTTCTGTATCCTCCTGGGGGGGACTCGGGAATCCCAAAGATCAGCAAGTTGAACTTCCTATCGTGGATATCCTTGAGTGTCAGCTGTCTCTGGTAGAATATCCGACTTTCCCGTTCTTGGTCCAATGTTTTGCGCAGTTTTGTGATTTCATCACTATGAGTTGAGACAGAGTGTTCAACCGAACTGACTTTCTCTCCAATTTCAGTTATTTGGTCTTTAATAGACACTTGTAAATCAGATTTCACAGATAAAATGAGTTCAGTAAGCCTCTTTTCAGCAGCTTGCACAATATCTTCGACATTGCTCGATCTTGTCGTTCGACTCGACTCGGCCATTTTCTTCATTTATTGCGATATTAATGTTCAAAACATACAAATAACCCTGCCCTTGTGTTTTTAAATCACAGCATAAGGCTCTTATTCAATAATATTGTTTGAAATAGCGTTATTTTTAAAAGATTCAGTGGATTTTTACGGGGGTGGCAAGAGCCAGCAGAAACACGTCAGCCTCTTGTCATGCGCACCCGGAAGTTCTCTACGGAAACAGGATTGTTAGTGCATTGAGCATCGTCATTTCTAAGATGTCATGTCAGTGTTCAACTCTCCAACATTTTGAGCACACGACACATGACTCGTCCCGTCACTTAAACAATACTTTGAGTTGTTGTGCAATTCAAATTCACAGTCGAAGTTTGTTTCATCGATATCATGACCGGAAGATGTGATATAGTTATTAGTGTTGCTTGAATAAGTGTTACTGCCGTGTTCACGTGTAACTCAGTTGACAGCACACCTCACGCGCACACATGGCTAATGCCCATCCGCGTACCTCTACCTCTGCCTCTTTCTGGTGTTTACACTGCTCTCGAGGTGGCTTTACATTTTGTAGAATATTGTCAACATATAGCTTGTCAACGACGACGTTAGCTCGTTTGCCTGAGTACGTGCTGTTCTCATCTCTGGGAATAACACTTCTCGACTATAATCACTAACTTCTTCTGGAAATTGTTTACTAATGCCAAAGGGTTTACCGACCACCTCTCTTAACAACAGCACGCTCCTTGGTGTAGAGGAATTTTGGCCATTGGAATTATAAATTGTAGATTTCACTGTACTGAAGGTGATGCTGGTAACGTACGTTACCAACATCCCAACATGGCGGAAGGCAAGATCGCTTTGCGAGTATTTAACACGAATTAATAGCTTTCTTGGAGTATATAATAAAACTTAGTTTGCACACATATGAATATTGATGGTGTGGATAGATTTGATGCACTGAATCTACATATTAATGTCCACGTCATGAAGAATACGCAATTTTAAAATCACGGTGGGATGTTGGTCACACCCTGCGAGTTTGACACAAGATGTTGGTAACGATGAATGGAATGGATGTTGGTAACAATATTGAGAAAGTGTTGTTAGTTCTGTTGTGAATACGAGAGTCCTTTGAGAGAGGAGTCACATTCTTTATGTGCTAGTATTACTAATCTAAACATGTTTTCTATCTATCCCGATACACGATACAAGTAAACGTGCTTATCAAGTAAACATGCTTATCAATATAACAATATTGAAAGTATCGTGTGTAAAATGGAGGATCTCTTACATCCCAAATGGCTGATACCAGAACATTGTTGCCGGGTTCTAAGTGATAACGTTTCTTCAATGATATTTTGGTTTACATACAAAATCTGCATACATAAAATCATATTAGACAGGTGTTGGTTCAGACAGGTAACTTGAGGAAATAGAGACGATTTTATGGATATACAACTTCTTTATTCTTTAAAGGCGACGTTTCGACATAGGTTCTAATGCAAGTGGTTCACAAGTGATGATGATGAGTACGGGGATTTTACGAGCGTTTTTCAGCGGAGCTGTTCTCCCACTCGGGTCGCAAGGACCATTAATAAAGTTCCGAAAGTTCCATGAAGAGGATGCCAGGTGGAGGCAATTTTGAAATTTTGAAAAATGTAAATTACCTAGGTTAGGTTAAGCCGGGGGGGGGGGGGGGGGGGGGGGGGGAGGAGAGAGAAGGAGAGGGGGTAGGTTTAATTGTTAATTTTGGATGGTATTTGATTTTTAAGTGTGTTTTAGATTCGGTCCAAAAGGCCCGAATCCTTTATGTAAGTGCCGACCGCTTGGAAGGTACTGTGATTATTGTGTGGGTTTAGAATTTGATATATGTTATTTGTTTGGATATTGTTGGCCCTTAATTTTAGTTTAAGTATTTGGCGGAAGGCCGCATACTGTGGGCATTCAATAAGGATGTGGTGAATTGTTTCTGCCTGTGGGCATGTTGGGTGGATGTTTGCGATTTTGGTTTTGTAGATATGATAGTTTAATTTTGTATGCCCCGAATGGAGCTTAATTATTGCCCTATCAATATTTCTTTTTTTGGAATATATTTTTTGTTAAGTTAAGGGTTTGGAGATAATTTGTTTGGTGTGGTGTGCTGTTTTGGAATTTGCATATTGCTAAGTTCACAAGTGGGGAAACAGCTGGGTTATATACATGAATTGTTTTTACAAGAGATTGGAGATGAGTTGTTTAATTATACAATAAATATAGTTGATGGACAAAGGTTGAATAGCTAATTAAGTGGAAGCCAGTTATGTGATGTACAGAGACAGCATGAAGGATAGGCGAGGTGATTGGAAGCCAGGTGAATGTTTATACAATAGAAGAGATTGATGTACATAAATAGGTGAGTTGATACAACAGATGAGATTAATTTATATAGTAAAGTAAAATTGATACAACAGATGAGATTAATTTATATAGTAAAGTAAAATTGATACAGTAGATGAGATTGATGTACATTACGAGGAGGTGGTGATTACAAAGTGTAAATGGAGAGCACAGTATCATAGATTTTTTAAATGGACATATTGAAGCATTAAATAACAGTGATTACTTTAGCAAATGGCGATAGGCTCTGGGGATGAAGTATCCTTCATCTCTGTTGAAAGAGGGGCCTTTTTTTCATGATGCGGATGGCTTCAAGTAATTGTCGGGCTTTGTAATTCGTCTGGTTTCTTTCCATGATAATGATGTTGTCCGATGGTGTGGTCTGGGTGGACTTTGGTGTGGTCGACAAAGCTGATTTGCCATTGTTCTTCCTGACAGAGGCCTGGTGTTCCTTGACTCGGAGGGAGAGCGGCCTTGATGTTTCTCCAACATAGGACTCGTCGCAGTCACATTCTATGTGGTTGACCACACCTGCAGGATCCGGCTTCGTTGTTGACTTGGGTCTGCCAGTGGCCTGCAATATGTTCTGAAGGGTGGTGCCTCTTTGGAACGTGACGTCAATGTTGGCTTGATGCTTTAAGAGGCGTCGTATCCGGTGGCTAGTAGGTCCAATGTAGGGTATGCTGATGGTGAACGGGGCAGTTTGTTGTCGGGGAGGCTTAGTCTCAGGGATGAGGGTCTTGTTGATGGTCTGGCTGACGAAGGTTGCAGGGTATTCATTGTTGTGGACGAATACTTGTCTCAGGTGATTTAACTCGGTGTTAACGGATGCGGTTGTGGAGCAGATGTTCTTAGCTCGTCTCGTCAGTGTGGCAATTATTTCTCTTTTGACTTGGATGGGATGGCTGGAGGGAAAATGAAGGTATTGGTCCGTATGGGTTGGCTTGCGGTATATACTGGTGTGGAGGCTATGGTTATCCCTCTGGACTAGGACATCGAGGAAGGGAAGTTTATTTTCTGATTCTAATTCCATGGTGAACAGCATGCGAGGATGTTGGGAGTTGAGATGCTGTAGGAGGACGTTTGGGTCATCAGATGGAGGGAGGATGACGAAGGTATCATCAGCTTTCAATGGCATTCAGATCTGAAGAAGAAGATGAAAAATGTTTTCTATCATCAAATCTACATTTGTATAATCCCAATTGTCCAAGTAGAGTGTACACAGGATTTGAGCTCTCTAGAGCCAGTGGATTCGCTAGTTCCAGCCGGTGCTCGCAGGTTTCACCGCAATGCATAGCCACATGGCGTTGCGGGTTTTCTCCCTGCCATAATACTAGCAGCCGCGATATAAGTAAAATACTCTTGAAAGCGGCGTTAAACCCCAACTCACCTCACATCACCTCTAGAGCCAGTGGTTCTTGAAAATAAGATGAAAAATAGAAAGGCTTACAGACGGATGGACTGACGGACGCCGAACTCCTTGGCAGGCTTTTCAGATCTGAGTGCAGTCTTTTCTTCGCTTTATTGCTGATAGTGTCTGCATTGTTCCATGTGTTAAATATGGATGACAACTGTTTCAAAATCCGTTATACTCACCCCTTTATTTCCTCATGAAATCACATAGTAAGTATACTTTTATTCCCAGATGCAAATATATTCCAGGTGTATATACACTTACATATGTATATTTCTGCATGTAAACGGGTGTTTAGAATGTAAAAATCTTATAATCCTCAACTGTGTTTATGGGTTATACCTAAATAACAGTAATAGTATATTTTAGTACCGTGAAATTGAGAAACCCTTTCATTACTACGAAATCAGGCGCTTGGAATGGTGGACTTGGTGTTCAGAGGTATCTTCGCACACTACGCTAATAATAATATATATCACATTTATCATATTTCATTAAAATAGCTGGTTGTATAAATAATAATATTTATGGTTGAAAATAACCGAGTTAAGATTATTGATATGAGCACATGTGCACATATCACGTTTGCCTAGCAACCATTATTTCACCGTATTTCGTCGTCTGTGACGTCACTGTAGCTTGCTGCCGCTAGAGAAGGGAGTCGTTTCTTGACTGATTTTACGTGAATCAAATGGAATAGAATGGGTAATAAAGAAATTATAACACTCGAAAGTGTGCCATATGAGTTTTACGAAACTCGTGCAAATGTATGTGTAACCCTCAAACTCGTTTCGTAAAAGTCATATGACATCCTTCCTCACGTAATAATCTCTATATATAACTTCATTTTAAGGTCCTTCTGTATCTTGATGTGATGTCAAACTTATGATGAAACATTTTCATTGGCAACGAAGATTTGTAAGTTCAAATGTAGCAGCAGTAGTACAGGTCTGTGAGGGGGGGAATGTCAAATTAGTGTTTCCTTTGGTTATTTATAGTAAGTTTATTTTAAATAAATAAAGCAAAACTATATATGAACCGTCTAAAGTATGCTACTGTGATTTTGGCGTTACCAGCATCATTTATTTCAAAACAAGAGACGTTACCAACATCTTGACTGGGAGTTACCAGCATCCCACCGTGATTTTAAAATTGCTTATTCTTCATGACGTGGACATTAATATGTAGATTCAGTGCATCAAATCTATTCACACCATCAATGTTCATGTGTGTGCAAACTAAGTTTGATTATATACCCCGAGAAAGCTGTTAATTCGTGTTAAATACTTGCGAAGCGATCTTGCCTTCCGCCATGTTGGGATGTTGGTAACGTACGTTACCAGCATCACCTTCGGTACAGTGAGATTTGGTGACTCTGTGACCCCAAACAAGGACAACAGGTGCCACACTAAAAAAACTAACATGTGACTTCTTCTTCTTCTTCTTCTTCTTCTTATAAAGTAAATGCAATAGAAAATTGAAACAGTCTGTACACCTTGGCAGATGGGTAGCCTTGGCCAAAAGGGGTTACTAATTATTGTCGATTTGGAAAATGTAAGTTTTCAACCTTATATATTGGATTATTTAAGGTCTGATCATTTATAGAGTCAAGTATGTTTGGACAGGATGTCAGCAGACAGCTACATTTTTGTATAAGATGGCAGATGAATTTACACTTTCACACCGATCACAAATACGTTCGAGAAACTGAGGGATCGAACTTGCAACTTGATGGTTTCTGGTCGAGTGAACTAACTCTTCTGGTCGAGTGAACTAACACTGCGACCAGGTGACAGTTCTTAGATTTTATTGGGCCAAAATGGTTATATAAGTTTGCATAGTAAATTTATTTGTATAACTTAAAGGCTCGGTAGCACGGGGTTCTTACTGAAATAAATTGCTCCGACGATAAGAAACAAACGTATTACAAATGGCTAATTTAAATTAAAACAAAGAGTTCTATAATGAATGTTTTTTTAAGGTGTCCACACTAAAAGCGCTGCTCGAAAGTAGTTCATCATTCTGACTGATTTAGTAATACACATACATGTACTGAAACATTTCTAAAAAATTCTATCGTATTGAAAATATATGCTCTTATTTTTTGGGCAGATTAGTTTTTCGACCTAAAATAAGCGGAGATTTCACGCTAATTAGTAAATGTGTTGTCAAGCCTACATACAGATCAAGTCTATTATTTTCAAGCGCAAAGTTTGATTACAACATGAAAAAAGTGAGCATGGCTCACATACCCCCGCCATCCGCTATCCGCCCATTGCGAATTATAGATGTGAAGGGTACTATGTATTAAAAAAAACAGCTTCAAGCATCATAATATTGTCCAAAATCATGTTAGGAACTGACTGTTATTACAAAATTTCAATCACCCAGATGTAATATTTTTCAGGTAACTTAATTGTTCCCATAAGAGCATCACACCGGTAATGTGTACCAAGTTCAATTACAGATTCAAGGCCTTCATAACTCCGTAAAAAGTAATATTTCGGAACTGGACCGTGAACTCGATGAAGAGTATCATCTGGACTACCTACATGTTAAATTTCATTCACCTAGATGTAATAGTTGCCGGGAAAAAGTGTCCCAATTGGAGCATCACAGCTCTTTTTGGTACCAAGTTCAATTTCGGTTTCAAGGGCCATAACTCCGTGAAAAATAATATTTCGGAAATGGATTTTAAACTCGATGAAGAGTATCATCTGGACTACCTCCATATTACATTTCATTCACCTTCATGTAATAGTTTCCGAGAAAACTTGTCCCCATTGGAGCATCACAGTTCTTTTGGTACTAAGTTAAATTTCGGATTCAAGGGCCATAACTCCGTAAAAAAAAGTATATTTCGGAACTGGTTTTCGAACTCGATAAAGAGTATGGTCATGAGTACTCACAACAAAAATTCCATTCACCTAGATTGAACAGAAGCCGAGAAAACTTGTCTCCATTTAACACAATAAAACTAAGTCCAAAAAGTGACGTTTCCATGGAAACGACAAAACAAATTAAATCTCAGAAAATTGAAAATTGTCTGTGCGCGATCGGAAGAACATGGTTCACAACTGTACAAAGTTTGGTTGATGTCTGACGGTTTTTGAGAAATTGACCGGACGGAAGGACGGACGGACAGACAGACGGACGGACGGAATGACCGCTATATACCCCCTCTTATTTTGTAGGGTATAATAAAATACCATTTAAGGTAAAATGTCAATAATTTGTATATTCACAGGACATGTTAATGTAACAACCGCCACATTCAGTAATGTGTGAGAAGGGACGAAAACAGTTAAGAAAACGAGCTTCATATGGGTTATGGCGACTCGTGAACTTGACAAGCCTACACGCCTCGGAAATGCTTGTTGTTGTGTAGTAAGTTGTATTCAGAAGAGAAAAATATGTTTATATGGCATCACATTCTATTGGCGCGCGTTAATCTAAGAAGTACTTGTCTTCAAAATCCAATTTCATCGAATTGTCGTGACTTTAAAAATATTTATTATATGTTTTGTAGATTTCTCTAGTGATTGATGTCATAAGTATATTTTCCAAAAAAATAGGGTTGTATTTCAAACACTAACATACTTGATGTCTCTTTCAAGTTTTGAATATGGCACCATGTTAGAATGGGCAACCATCTTGCTCTTAAACTCTCAAAATGCATGAAACCTGCAAATCTACCTCTCACACTAAAGAGTTCCACAAAATTGTCGCTTTATACTATTTTAAACCAATACGGATAACCATTTTCTATTGATACGACTTATTGGGTCGTGTAGCCTTGTGTAATGAGACGTTTTACCCTCTAATGTAATATATTGTATAAACTTAAAAATATATATATGACACAATTGAGAAAACATAATATGCAAAAAACGTGTTGCAGTGACTTTACTTATATGTTGTATCTGTGAGGTTTTTTTTTGGTAAGTTGACGTTAATGACACTGACATACCAACTTGTATATTTTCGCGTATTTCCACGTGCATCACGGTAAGTTCATGCTTTATGTAAGCTGCCTAATATATAGACACTTTTATCTGACAAGGACACGTCTCTTTTACCCTATTATTTTAAAAAAACGAAGACTTTAATTAAAACTAATCATTTTTCATTTATGTTTGTGGTTTGATGTGGTGTTGAGCTTGGGTTCAAGAAAGATGAACCATCGAGCACGTGAAACATGAACACCTCGGCCTCATGATTCACGTGAAGAAGCCTACGTTTCAGTCGGCAACTCAATAACAAGCTCAATACAGTCATATTGTTATATATCTTTATATGACACAGTGTGACGGCTTGTGAAATATAAAATGGAATGCCGTCTCTCCCTGAATCATTAAGACGGGAAACCGTCTAATATATTTCATAAACGGCATACCGAGACGGAAAGTCGTCATGTCCCTGACAGCCTTTACTTTGTATGTTTGGGGTTGAACTCTGAGCGGCCGCCATGTTTCTTTTCAATATGTGATTTGGAGAATCGTCTGATTCGTTGAAAGATACGTTTACGTTTCTTGTTCTTCTTTCTTTTATGTTCTGTCAAGATGCCGGCAGCCATACTCTTGATGGCCGATTGAGAGTTGAAGAGTGCCTTTTGTGCTAGATAATGGTTATAGATTAAAAACCAAGGTAGAAGGCAATCACAAACACGTCCTTAGTCCACCATCTTGATCACGTGACATGCTGCAGTGCAACAAAATGGAGACAAAGTCTCTTCGAGTTTATCTTCTGACCCCGAAGCTGAAAAGTAGAGCTTAAAGTTTTGCATCCATCTTTTGGTTTGGTCTAAACATATTTTATTCAATAATAAAAGGGATTAAGAATACGTTCTCCTTGGTATGTACATAGTGAAGTTCCATTTTTGACAGAAGAGACATAAAGAAGAGTAAAGACATAATATAGAAACATAATGGTATGTTATACGAATCATTTTGTCTCAGTAATGAACGATTGCTTTCAGTTAAGAAGAGATGGGACCCATTAATCGAACTAGCTTACTTTAACATTGTGCGTCAACAGTTTAGTGTTGTAAACAAGTCTCAAAATAAAGATTACGTTGTCTGGTGCATAAGCTTATCCGTACACCAATGGAAAGCGCTCAAATTTACCGTAATGCCTTTTTAATGGATATTTTAAGACATGCCGCATAACGTTACCGTCACCTATATTCGCGGTAAATATGTTACCATGTGTGCTATTCGAATTACATACGTATCTCAAACTAGTGACGATTTTAAATCGCCTGGTATGATAGGTATTCTTCAATCAAGCACTCTTAGATGGAAAATATATTCAATAATAAGTCCACGGTACACCTTTAAGTTACACTTGCACTCATCAAAACTGCCATTATGTCAGGCATTTATGTCGGTAATTTAAAACCATTTATAACCATCACATCTCTCCTTCAACACATTTGTGTGTTGGCATGGTGATAGATCTGGAAAATGTTGCGCTGTGCCACGCTAATTAGTTTGTAATGAATTGTCACTGTAATGACATCAGAAAATAATCAGTTAGATATCTAAGGATTTGATATCGAATATTAAATTATTTTGGAGAATAATAGTATGTTAAATCGACAGTTAAACAGGTGCTAAAACACGTTTAAGTACCATGTATGCGGATATCCATTCAAGCGCCGGGAGTGACGTCTAACATACGCTTATACGCTTCAGTGACTTCAATAATCGTTTGTCGGCAGTAATAAGGTGTAATTAAAAAAACGTATATAAGACATTTAAAGTCAGGTATTTGTCAAATTGAAATCCACTTTAAATGAATCCCTAAAATTACCATGGAGTATCACACCCTACCTTAAAAGTTAAGTACTAATGTAAAAATCCAGTTTCCAGTTTTTACTGACATTACCTTCGAACGATAATTGTTATGGAATCCGATAACTATCCATAATGAAGTGAATTCTTCGAGATTCTCTGACACCATATAACAGACGGACAAAACAAATGTGGTATATCACATGACGTTTAAGTGATGATATATTTAAAGTTATAAATGATGTCACACAAAAATATGTATAGGTCTCCATTTGCAGACAAATATAACAAGTGTTACAAGTTGTTACAGTTTGGATTATATAGCTAAGGATGTACATTTATGTAAATTTAAGTTTCTACTTACAGCTGCAATTGGAAGAGTGAGGAGTGTGGACCTGATAACTTCACGGAGGTTATTACTGACCATGGGATGTGCTACACCTTTAACCTTGGACAAAATCAGCGGGAAGCACTCAGTGTCACTTCCCCAGGTAGGGTAAATAAATCATTAATCTCAATAATCCTTAAATAAAATCGTAGTTTCTGTATATGCGAAAAACCAATAGTAACGTTACCGTTGTTTACTAAATTCACCTGAATATATAGATAATCTAACTATCATGTCATGTTCTTTCTAATAAAAACTAAAAGTTAATAAATTACTAACTGATAACAAGTAACAAACAATGCTGTTACATCATGACGAAATGAGTTATACGACATCATAAACATAATTATATCAATGTTATCACATTTTTGCATTGGAATCTAATAGTAATGATGTGTTCAGAAATCGTATGTTCATCGTGCCTTGAAAAGAAATGATTAATAATATTGATAATAAATAGAATTGTAACCCTTTATCTCATCAGTCAGGTCTGGTTGTATTTGATTATTTCTTCTATTGCATTGTTCTATATGAAGCTGAGGGTTGGACAATTTTGAACTGATTTTCGTTGTTTTTCTATATTTAAGGATTCAGCCCTTTGGGGCAGAATCCTTATTGTTATTGGCGTGTTTTTTAAAATTATTTTTCCACCGATTTTGTCAGTGGCACTTTGGCAAGAAGGAATGCAGCTATTACATTCATACTTTACAGGCTGATAGCCCTTACTATGTAGTTGTGCCGCGAAGCTTTTTGGCCCAATCTGTTCACCCATTAAAGGTCCAGTTCGAATCCAAATTCCGATTTTTAACATGGGAAATTTTTCAAAATGCATTTAGAGACTCGGAACTTTTTTTTAAAAGATGTGCATTGACAATGCCAGCAAAAAAGTAAATCGCAATGAAATTGTAAGTCATTTGGTTTAGCCGCCATCTTGGAATGTTTAACTTTTTCAAATAATCTGACCCCATGTACCTTTGCGGAAACACCACTCGGAAGATATTTGCACCTAAGAGCTGAAACTTGTTTTATATATAGCTGAAACATTGGGAAATAACACGTTTGTTCTTTTTTGAGCGAACTCCTAATACTTTTTACACAGTAACCTTTCAAAGTTTGGTGACTTTGAACAATGTACCAACTTTAAAGGCGAATATTTCATTAACCTTGAGGTTTTGATGCATGATATTTTCAGGACTACTAGACAAAAGATTAGTGTACATGAATCAATAAAAAAAAATCGATCGCGAACAGTCATTCCCGGTCGTGAAAAATGGTAGAAAATGATATAAAATAAGGTTCCGAATATTTAACCTTGTTAAAAAAAATTCAAAATGCACTTAGATACCTGAAACTTTGTTTAAAAGATACACAATAACAATACACACAAACTAGTAAACATGACGAATTCTTAAGTCACGTGGTTTAGCCGTGATTTTGACATGTTACATTTGGGTCTAAATAATCCCAGACACATACTATAGACTCGCAAATTGTTTTAAAAGATGCTCAATAACTAGACAAGCTAAATATGTTACCATGGCGAAATCGTAGGTCACGTGGTTTTGACGCCATATTGAATTTTAACCGTTTTCTTCCGATTTTGATATGGGGACTATTTCAATTACGTACATGCGTACGCACAGGTGTACCAAACCCTCATCACAAGGGCATAGTAACGGGCAAAAAAGCTTGCTTGCTTGCTTCGCTAAGCTAA
Organism: Gibbula magus; assembly: GCA_936450465.1. Taxonomy (NCBI): domain Eukaryota; kingdom Metazoa; phylum Mollusca; class Gastropoda; order Trochida; family Trochidae; genus Gibbula; species Gibbula magus. The sequence continues at coordinate 45,781,233 of OW388305.1, read as the reverse complement.
GCTAAGATATTTTATATTAATTATTTAAAAGGGGCCTTTTAGCTATTGTACCAGTTTGACTCGAGCGGGTGTGAGATCGGTTGATGAAAGTGTGAACTTTGCCTGTCTCATTATTCTAACTTTGAACAACATGGATCCCCTCTCATCACGATGGTATCGACATTGTGATATTTAGTTTTGTTGGAAAATTGCAAAACGTAAATTTCACACATTTTGCTGATTCAAAAGGAGCAAGGCACCGTTAAAGTTTCTCCTACGTTTTTTACTCAAACGAAGTAACTGTTACAGTTTAAGGCCTCACACGCTCACTGGCATTGTTTCTCCTTTTTCTTTTTCATTACACAATGTTAAGGATACTGCTTCCAATGACAACAGATGACTCATGGCGGGCTGAATCATTTTATCGTCGCTTGCGACTATACTTATTTACTTCATGTTTGGTGACATTGACTTTTTCAATGAAACCTGAAAGGTCCGATTGGCACCAATACATTACACTGGGTAGACATCACAATCCTGTAAATCAATCGCCCAGGCTACAAAATAAGATTTTTTAGAAATAAAAAAATGAATCTTTTAAATTCTTCAAGGAACCATGACCAATGATATTTCATCCAACAACTTAATTGATGTGCTCATTAATTGGTGTTTAAAACACAACAACTCTGCTGGCAAACTATTATTCTAATAAATTACAAAGCATATTCATAGCATGCCAGGCGTGCTGCATGTAGCACAAATAAAAACGATGTTATGTAATAAAATTGTAAAGTAAGCAAATTGTATATAAGAAGCTAATATTACATATCTCTAAAATGTTCCATGTTCCTAGTGAGTCACAATCCATAGTAGGGGAGGTAAGTTTAGGCGTTTAGTTCGGGTGCGATAGCAGCCAATACCTGGTACTTGTCTGCAGTGTCTTGTTACTAAGACATAAAGACTACATCACGTTTTAAGTCACTTACCATTTTGTTGACATGGAAGGGGACACCCGACATGAGCAGCTAGGTGGCCCCTCCACGTTTCAGGCTGAGGGTATTGTAGGTGGTGTCTGAGTAGACAAGCACATTTCTCTCCCACCCGATATGTGAACAACGGGTAACACTTGGGTAGAGACACAGACTTGCACATAAACTGTCTTACTGGCAGGACATAGGGGGTGCTCCGGGAAACTTGGAATAGGGTGTACAAGTTTCTCATACTGCACAGTTTGAGAGCCTCGGATAGATAGTGTATATCCCTGCCGAGAGAGTTGTACATTATGCCGGCCGAGTGTGTAGAGGCAGCCTCAATCCGGAGGAAGCCACAGAATCAGGTCAGCAATAAAGTATAGAACTGTTGGAGCATGTAGGAGCATATCAGGTGTGAAGGGAGCTTTGGGTTTGTGTCCTTTGACACATTTAATGCCTTAAAGGGATTGGGAGTTGACCGGGTTGTTCAAGTTTAGTTCTGTATGCATCTGCATCACTGAGGGATAGGATTTTCCCCTGGCCAGGTAGGCAGCATACTGGCAAACAATGTTCTCTGGGCTGGGAAGGGTATACATCAAACACGACTAGAAAATGAGAGGTAGGCTGCCCTGTGGGCGTTGTGTGTCTTCCTGGTTGATTCGGCATGATTGTAGGGGAGGAAGTAGGACACTTCTTGGTTCAACTCAGCCCGAAGTTTAGGTGCTGCTGGAACTGTGAAGATAAATAAATATAATTGACATATGGGCTGGTAACCAGTAGGCCGTTGGAGTAGAGATTTGAGGGTACCATTGTGATACAAGCGACACCAATCTGGCTATCTGATGTGGATGGTTCAGCCGGGAAATGGCATATGCAAGTTCGTTACTGGTTTGGGATTCCTGGCATTGGGTACTTCCTTTTTTAATAATTGCGGCCGTAATCGTGTTGTCAGTGGCAGTTATTAACTTTCTTATTACTCTAGAACTGACTGCCACTTTAAGGGCTGTGATAGTTGGGCCACCTTCGTGACATAACCCACATAATCCGTGATTTGCTTTGGTGTTGCCCCATCTACCTTACCTTGTCCATTTCCTGTAGAATATTGTGGACTGCCTCCATGTAGTGGCTCTAATTTATTTGCTCCCAGGGGGGTTTGCGCTCTGCCATTGAGGTGGTGCCCTCCGACGAAGCAAGCTCCATCGACCCTTATTTAACTGTACTAGAGTTGGAGTTGGCCTCTCTTGTTATGGGCATTTAGCTGTGATCGCTAATGTGTCTGTAAGGAGTGGATTACTTATCAGGTGGTTGGCTATGCCTGATTTCACCTGTCCTGTTCACACTGTACACTAACGACTGTGTAAGCTCGAATTCAACCTGCTCCACTATAAAGTTTGCAGATGATGCAGCAATTGTTGGTAAATTAAATGACAGAATTTCTGAAGAACGTTTTTTAAATGATATAAACAATTTCACAACGTGGTGCGATGACAATCACTTACTTTTAAATGTTTCAAAAACCAAAGAACTTGTAATTGACTTTCGGAGTAACCCAAGTGACATGCTTCAAGTGATAATCAAAGGTGAACGTGTTGAGACTGTGTCTGAGTACACATATCTAGGAACCTTCATTGACTCTTAAGTTAAACTGGAAGTCTAACACTGAAGCTTTGTACAACAAATGCCAGCAGCGTCTTCATCTCATGCGCAAACTCAGATCTTTCAATGTTAACCCGTCTGTCATGTCTTTTTTTTATGTAGCATTTATCCAAAGCATTTTAACGTTTTCATTTCATTGTTGGTACGGGTCTCTCTCAGTTCATCTGAAATCTAAAGTGAACAAAATTGTAAACATTGCAAGTAAAATCGCTGGGGTCAAATTTGAATGTTTAACAGAAATATATGAGCGGCAAATCTTAAATCAAGCTGTTAAAATCATATCTGACCCAACACATTATTTACAATCGGAATATCACATCCTCCCTTCAGGCCGCAGCTACAAAGTTCCAGTTTTGAAAACTAAGAGAGCCCGTACGTCATTTGTACCAAACACAATATCTCTTTTTTAGCTCTGTTGATGTAAAACAAATTCCTGAGAAGGCAATAAAGTATTATTATTATTATTATTATTATTATTATTATTATTATTATTTCGCTAGTAGCCAGGGTAAACAAATGTCACCCTCTCTCCAAGGCAGGCCAGTCAGGGTTGAAGTAAAAGCTCGTAACCACTGAAAGAGTGGTCTAAGGGAAACAACTGTTGAAACGTCTAGTAAATCTAGTGAAGCTCTAAGCTTCATAAAATCTTTCATAATGATCATTTCGTGCGTGCAGGTGTTTTGAACCTTTGACACCTGAATTTGAGTGCTCACTGGGGAAAAGTATTGCGAATTTGCAAATCAGTCTGAAGTAAGCAATGCTTCAGCTACATTATATTGAAGTTTGAGCTTTCTAATGCAACTATCTCAGATGAAGAACATTTTCAAACTTTATACAATAAAATTGTTTAAAAGTTCAAGGTCACCATGACGGATTCAGCGCTATATATTGATCAGAAATATCTTAATTGAATAAATATTTAAATTAAGCTTCATGAAAATATGTTAAGGCGTTTAGCCCCTGAAGTAAATCCCAGTTAGGAAAAGGGGATATGAATAAAGTCATTTTCAACAGTATCATACTTTACTTGTTTATTTCCTGGCATGTGTTTTGATTGATACATACTTCAAATTTGAACAAAATCAGTAAAGAATTAAAGATAACACGAAGTGATATATTTTATCTGTTATGATGAATAAATAGTTCAAACATGAAGCAAATTGATGAATAACTAAAGAATGTCCAAATAGTTTCATTGCAGTCCTAGCATGTGAAGCAGTTCAAGTTCAGTTCATATGTAATATGTTTTAAAGCAGTGACATGTATCTGAGCAGCAACTCAAATCATATTTTTGTTATTTTGAACTCATAGTGTCTGTGATTGGTCTAAGGGAGGTTACTCTCATTTTTCTCTACGTGTAATGATCTGGTTTTGTCTATATTGATTGATATATTGATACAGATGTTTCATTTTGGGTACGTGAGCCCAATCAAGGGCAGGTAATTCAAGTCACAGGTATTACAAGTTCGTCTCGAGGTTGCATGGCATGTTGGTTTTTAAAGTGCATATAAAGAATATATATAAAATAAGTATATATAAGAATACTAAATATCAGTATTTGCAATAATATAACATAAGTTTATTACTTATTCAAAGAAAAATGTATCAAGTTTGTAAGTTCGAAGTTGGTTCGACTGTATGTAAACAACGCATGTCGGTCGTTGTAACTAAACTAAGTTGTTTTAATTGTTTACAATCAATCTATTACTTCTACCACTTCTACTACTTCGTAAATAATGTAAGTAAAGAATGTAAGTAAAGAATTTAAGTAAAGAATAAAGATAATACATCGCTCTATCATCGTGTGTTCGTTCGTTACAACATTGACGTTTTATCGTTGGATATCACCCCCCAGAATAGAATCTCCCCCCAAAAGAAATGAATAATGAAGACAATTTTCATCATTGTTTCCACTTAAAAAGTGTTTACAGCGTATCGTCTGTCTATCGTAAGTCTGATTTACAAGTAATTTGAGAGACCGTTGTACTAGTAATATTGTCACTAATTAGCAGCCCCTTAGTCGTTGCTGCTATCAGTTTTTGCGCAGTTTCCGTTTTGTATTGGCTATAACTTTTTTCCTAGAAGGTTTTGAGAAATCATATACATTGTATATAACTTCTTACTTATGCCCCTGGGGAATATTTTTGACATGTTCATATTCAAGGTCAAAGGTCAAGGTCACGAGTTCTGAAATCGCTGAAAAAATCCTTGTAAACACGATAACTTGAACAATATTTGTGCTATCAGGCTCTTATCTGGTGTATATCAACTATGGAGAAAGGCCAAGATGTGAAAAGGTTTTCGCTTACATCCGTCAAAGGGCGAGGTCACAACTTAAGCATGCTTTTGCGAAAATGTCTTATTTCAACTATTAACACTTTGAATCATTACATGATTGTGATACACAATGAAAAATTATCACTGATTGCGTGACCTTGAATTTTAAAGGTCAAGGTCACGAGATAGGGTCATGGGCACCAGTTCTGAAATCACCAAATATCTTTTTTCCAAGAAGGTATCAACACCTCATAAACATAGCTTCATAGCAATATCAAAGCAAGTTCAAAGGTCAAGGTCATGAGTTCTGAAATCACTACAACAAACCTTGTAAACACGATAACTTCAAACAGTTTTGTGCTGTCAGGCTCTTACATGAGATATTGGTCAAGGCCATGTTAAACCTTTGACATAATTTTGAATCAGAAATAGGTTTAAAGAACAAACTTGTGAAAAGTGACCCCAGTAATGATTCAACTTGTTAGAATGACTTGAATAATGAAAACATTGTTTTATTTATGCTGACGAGAAGGCGGAACAGGGAAAGGCGAGACCAAAAGTTTCGGGGCTGCTCTACTTTTGCGGTGTCCCACAAACGCTCATCTAGTTATATTCAGGTAATATGGAACGGCAGGGAGGTTTTAAGTTATATTATTGTGAATTTAATACATATGTATGCTTTAGTGAAATAAGTTGGAAAACTTATAACAGGTATAGTGAAGTTAGTGTTGTTAATGCGATAAAGGAAATTATACTTGGTCGGATAATTAAATTTATCGATTTCGTAAAGGAGGTCGAATTTATAGGTTATATGTGTACCCATCTTTATTGTATTACTTGAGCATTTTCTTCATGGCAACCAACTTATTTTTGCTTCTTTCATTATCTTGTCCCTAGGGCTTTAATCTTTAATGAACGGAGAAATGGTTAGAGGAAGTTATATTCTATATTAGGTCTGGGTGTGACGTAGACATAGATATAGTTAGCGGGGGCGAATCTATACCGGGTGTGATGAACATACATAGATATAGTTAGCGGGGGCGAATCTATACCGGGTGTGATGAACATACATAGATATAGTTAGAGGGAAAGGATCTATCCCGGGCGTGATATACATACATAGATATAGTTAGAGGGAAAAGATCTATACCGGGCGTGATATACATATATAGATATAGTTAGAGGGAAAGGATCTATACCGGGCGTGATATACATATATAGATATAGTTAGAGGGAAAGGATCTATACCGGGCGTGATATACATATATAGATATAGTTAGAGGGAAAGGATCTATACCGGGCGTGATATACATACATAGATATAGTTAGAGGGAAAGGATCTATACCGGGCGTGATATACATACATAGATATAGTTAGAGGGAAAGGATCTATACCGGGCGTGATATACATACATAGATATAGTTAGAGGGAAAGGATCTATACCGGGCGTGATATACATATATAGATATAGTTAGAGGGAAAGGATCTATACCGGGCGTGATATACATACATAGATATTGTTAGAGGGAAAGGATCTATACCGGGCGTGATATACATATATAGATATAGTTAGAGGGAAAGGATCTATACCGGGCGTGATATACATATATAGATATAGTAAGAGGGAAAGGATCTATACCGGGCGTGATATACATATATAGATATAGTTAGAGGGAAAGGATCTATACCGGGCGTGATATACATATATAGATATAGTTAGAGGGAAAGGATCTATACCGGGCGTGATATACATACATAGATATTGTTAGAGGGAAAGGATCTATACCGGGCGTGATATACATATATAGATATAGTTAGAGGGAAAGGATCTATACCGGGCGTGATATACATATATAGATATAGTTAGAGGGAAAGGATCTATACCGGGCGTGATATACATACATAGATATAGTTAGAGGGAAAAGATCTATACCGGGCGTGATATACATATATAGATATAGTTAGAGGGAAAGGATCTATCCCGGGCGTGATATACATACATAGATATAGTAAGAGGGAAAGGATCTATCCCGGGCGTGATATACATACATAGATATAGTTAGAGGGAAAAGATCTATACCCGGCGTGATATACATATATATAGATATAGTTAGAGGGAAAGGATCTATACCGGGCGTGATATACATACATAGATATAGTTAGAGGGAAAGGATCTATACCGGGCGTGATATACATATATAGATATAGTTAGAGGGAAAGGATCTATACCGGGCGTGATATACATACATAGATATAGTTAGAGGGAAAGGATCTATACCGGGCGTGATATACATATATAGATATAGTTAGAGGGAAAGGATCTATACCGGGCGTGATATACATACATAGATATAGTTAGAGGGAAAGGATCTATACCGGGCGTGATATACATACATAGATATAGTTAGAGGGAAAAGATCTATACCCGGCGTGATATACATACATAGATATAGTAAGAGGGAAAGGATCTATACCGGGCGTGATATACATATATAGATATAGTTAGAGGGAAAGGATCTATACCGGGCGTGATATACATACATAGATATAGTTAGAGGGAAAGGATTTATATGTCATGGTTTACGTGGATGAGAACCTTATTGAGCTGAACCAATCATCACACAAGGAAAAAACGAAACACAAAATTGAAACACAAACATTTATTCTAAGACACAAAATACCCTTCACCTATAAAATAAACAAAACAGTATAACTAACGATTTCGCTGACATGCCATGAAACACAATACACAAGAATAATGAACACAGTTCATTCACATCACAATCCTAAGAGTCCCAATGATATCCAGCAGGTTATGACATCAAGCCACATCAAGTAACCAGTTCACGAGACGTCACAACACGTCATGACGTCACACGGTCGCGAGGACATCACATATTCACAATGGCACAGAGTCATGATGATACACAAGCAGCAACATGGTTACAGGTAACAGTCCATACAATCTATACACAGGTTGCCTCCTCCAGCAAGGTAATGCGACAGTTTCGAGCTCACTGCTACACCGTTTTCAACCTACAATCATACAAAATAATCCGAACAGCATAGGTTACTTTCTGGCAATACAATATCAGTTTACCAGATTATAGCTACATGCAACCAAATTCACACGTACAATGCATCAAATGTGAGATTTATAACATTTTCCATCAAACATTTACATTCAACAAACGAAATATATCAAAATACATTATATTTGCATTTTTACATCACTTGTGTCTATGAAAATATGAAATATTCACAGACTTAAAAACAAAACACTCATTTACATTTACAAAGTACATCTTTCTCCAAAGGCAACATCACAATAATAATTAAAAAAAACTAGGATTGGCGCGTCAATACTTAAGTCATCAAGACTTCTGCTTGACCTTGAACTCCATTTTGAACTCTCGGTTATTCATCAGTTTCTTTGCTTGAAAACGAACTATCAAACATGTCTCTCTCTTTAGCAGTCATTTTTGAAAAAATCTCCAAAGAAACTACCCTTCTGAAAATGGAAAATCCCGTATTAATGCACCCCTACATGATCTGTCTCACGAGTAAGACAACATCGTTAAGATTTTAATACTAAGGTGTCACATAGAAAAAGTTGTGCTTCAATGTCCACCTAAGTACTTACATGTATGTGATCATCATTAAGATTGCATACATCAGTAATTCGTTATGTTCTTCTGAATATTCAAGAAAATACTCAAAAATGCTTGAATTTGGACCCAATATACAACGTTTGCGATGTAAGGAGCTTAACAATCAACTTTTTTATGAAAGTGTTCGACAGAAACGTTGTTGTTCTTGAAATTGTGCTTCCGAAGATGTAAATATAATTTCAATATCTCAATAGGTTAGTTAAGCAGATCATTTGAACTTTGCTGAAAATGGCGATTTTGCAAGTGTCCTCTGTAGCAGATGTCTTCAGAATCAAGATTTAGTCAAGACCGAATGCCTGTATGTAAGTACGCGTGTATGCATATCCGCACATGTACATGCAAAAGGCATATTCCCAATCATCCAGGACAGCGTGACGAGCAAATAAAGTTTGCTTGCTTCGCTTCTTGAGTCGAGTCGAGATTTTTTTAGGGGGCGGGATAGCGCAGTGGTTAGCGCGTTCGGCTTCGGATCAAGAGGTCCGGTGTTCGAATCCCGCCAGGGGCACGGCAACTTTGTCTGCAGTAGAGAACTGTTCTACACGCAGTAAGGTTTGGGTGCAATGCTACACTGAATTTCAGCGTAGTACCACCCATGGTTCGCTAGTTCCAGCCGCTGCTCGCAGGTTTCATCGCAGTGCATAGCCACATGGCGTTGCGGGCTTTCTCCCTGCCATAATACTAGCAGCCGCGATATAAGTGAAATACTCTTGAAAGCGGCGTTAAACCCCAACTCACTCACTCACTCACTCACTCACTCGAGATTTTTTTATATATAAATGTAATAAACAGAAAGTAAGTCCTGACCATGCAGCAGATTTTACTCGGCTGGGTGTGAAAGCTGCTTTAACGCAATTTCTACTTCAACTGTCGCAAATTTTCAACTTTTAAACATGCATACCCTTTCATCTGGACAGTTCAGACATTGTGATGTTTAATTTTGTTGCAAAATTGCAACAGGAGCATTTCACAAACAACTTTTGCTGCAAAGAGCACCTGTCACCATCAACATTTCTCCTACGTTTTTGACTGCAAACTTACTAAATATTGCCTGTTTGTTGATCCCCTGTACCTGAAATAAGTACATGAATAAATATTGTTAAAACCATATCAAATCTGAATCAGTTTATTTCAACTGGGCTGTAGTTTATCTATCAAGAGACATGTGCTTTACCTCAGGTTGGCACCAATTTTGACCACACTAATTAATCCCTAATTAATCCCTCGTCTAGGTGAATCTTGTGGGCACTCTGAGGTGTACAAAATAAACGGGCATCTTTGTTTGTTATATAACATTGTGTTCATCTCCTGTGAAGACCATCTGTGAAATGCAGACGTCTTTGTTAGTGTCTATTAAGCTACTCAGACAATACTAGTTATTCACTTGTGACCAGCTAAGCAGGTGTGAACTCGTCACCTGTAAAACACAAACGGGTGGCTTATGGACAGGTGAAAAATTGCCTGTCAATAGAATCGCGTCACAGCTAACGGGCTAACTGTTTTGAGTTATCCAATGAAATCAGTAGGGGTTAAGTGAAACACCAATGAAATACGTTTGAGCTGAAACCCGGCATAATCAATTGGGTAAGATATTTACCACTTATCTCGAGTTACTGCACATGAAAACACCTAAAAGTTGCATCAATGGTGGATACACATGGCTAAAATGTCGTGTTCATACCTGCATTTGATTTGGATATTCTTATTGTTCTTTCGCATACGCTTTTTTTAAAAGGTGAGTTTCAGGTGTTTCATATATCTATCACGATCTAGACAACAATTATAAAGGAACTCGTATAAAGAACTTTAATGCAGTTAACTAATGCATTTGATACTGTTACATATCATGGTGAAGCAACAGTGACAACGAGCAAAAAGCTTCAAACGTGATTTTACACATGCTTCAATGAATAATTTTCTCCATAAAAGCGTCATCGTGAATCTAATGTTGTATAACTTGTAGTATTATAAGTATCAGGAAACGTGAAGTATCCAGAACAGGACACTTTAAGATACCCCGAGTATCCTATTGTATACTGATACTGAAATTCGGAGTATTCTGGCCAGGATACTTCTTGAAATCCCTTTTGTTTCTACAGTGAAGCTCCACAGAATCCACATTAGGGGCTAAAGGCATGTAAAATTTGGTTGCACTTGCTTAAGCCGTTTTGGCTAAACCTTATCTACAACATTCTTGGAATAATAAAAATAAACACACCAATAACAATAAGGATTCAACCAAACAAGTTGCAAGGTTCTAGCATGTCCCTAAACACATTATTGATACCCAATATGTACATGTCAAATCACAGAATTGTTAAGAAAAATCAATATGGCGGTTAAACCATGAGAGCTACATCTTTGTCACGATTTAATGTTTTGCTTGTATTGCTATATTGTATTGTTCATTTTGAAAGTTTTCCCCTATGTTAAAGGTTTTCTTTATAATGACCGGAAATGACTGTAAGCGAGCGATTTTATTATTGATTAATAAAGACCACATCCTTGTCTTATTGTCCTGAAAAAAATCTTGAAATTCGATGGGTAGGTTTTTTAGTTATCTTCTTTGAAGTTTGCGATTTTAAAAAATTGCTTGACTTTGAAAGGTCACTGTGAAAAAAGTAATAGCAGTTCACATATGAAAAAAAATGAATCATGTTTTCACCAATGCTTCAGCTGTAGATATGCAAGTTTCAGCATCGTTATGCAACTATGTTCAGAGGAGAAGATTCTTAAAGACGCAAGGGGTTGGACGTTTTTTAAAGTGTCAAAAATCAATAAGGCGCCTAAAACATGTGACTAACGAACTCTCCATGATTTACTTTACGCATATTTAAAAAAGGTTCCAAGTCTCTAAATGAGTTTTGAAAATTTTCGCCATGTTAAAAAATGACACTTGGATTCGAACTGTACCGAATGGGCCCAAAAGCTTCGCAGTTCCATTCCACATCGAGGGCTATCTGCATGCAAAATTTAGTTGAATCTGTTTCAGCCGTTTTGGCTGAATCTTGCTTACAATATTCTTGAAAAATGAAAATAATAATAAACACGCCAATAACAATGAGGATTCAGCACAAAATTTTGAATCCTTAATAATAATAAACACGCCAATAACAAGAAGGATTCAGCCATATTTCGTCTTGAATACCTAACTAGGACTGCCGCGGCAGTACTTAGGTCTTCAAGACGTTTGCTTGACCTTGAACTCCATGTTTGACCTTACCTCTAATTTACCAGCTTCTCTGCTTTAAAATGAGCTATCAAACTTGTCTCTATCTGTAGTTTTTTAACAAAAAGCTCCAAAGACAGTACCCTTCTGAAAATGGAAATACCCCACATTATGTTTCTCATGATTAAGACAATATTGTTAATATTGTCTTACTAACGTGTAACATAGAACATATAGTGCCTAAAATTCCACTTTAGTAGATGTAATCATCATTTAGAACGCATATATAAATACCGTATTCATCCTAATAAACGCCCTCTCCTAATAAACGCCCCCCTAAGCCATTTTTTGACTCGCGGAAAATTACCCCTAATAAACTGCCCTCTTTTGTATCGACTTATGCTACTGATGTTTCATTGAAAAAGAGTTTTCAATCTTGCTATCAACCTCTTATGCCCAGTAAAGTGTTTTCTAGTCCCCGGCGACTGTCGAATGTCTGTAACGATCAGTCAACACACATTTTATGCAACCGCCATGTTTTAAGAAACAGGAAAATATATTGCTCAACTCTCTTGGACGATTTCTCACAACTACAGATGACACTAGCACATTGACCGCGAAATTGTCATGAACGTTTTGTTCACGTGTAATTGTCAATGTGATATAAATAAAGAATATCATGACCCAGAAATAGTGTTTACATAATCGTTCTGCACCATGTGCTTATCAGCTGATTGTGTTTATGCTGTCGTTCATTGGTGGTTATATTTAGATTCCTAGTGGTCTGAATCAATTCATTCATCCACCTTCCTCAGCCATTATTCTTATTGTAAATCAGTTTTTGGGCCTGAAAAATACATCAGTGTCCTTAATGATAAATCACTTTTCAGAAGTTTCTGTAAATAAAGAATATCTCTACATGCCTTACAAATCCAGTGTTTTAGGAAAGAAAATAATACTCTGAACGATTTAACATGTTCATACTGTTCTTCAGGCCAAGCTGAATATGAATATCATATTCTGTTAATCTGTGAAGCCTTTTCCGAATGCAGGAATAAGTTTTTTAAATGCGTTAACGTTTACCTGTACAATCTTCTATAAATGCAAAAAATGCTGATGCCATTCAAAATGTTGCCATATTTATAAAACGTTTGATGTACCTTATGACTTCTCATGTAAAATCGTCTTCAAAGTCACGTGACCAAATTGTTCTAATATAATTTCAACTGTACTATGGGCCACTGAGCCTTACATGCTGAATAAACATGTCTGTATGTCTGTTTGTTTAGCGAATTAAAGTTTCATTGGATAAGAGTATTGACGCAACAAGATGGCGGATTCAATTACTCAATGTATCTTCTTGAGTTTAGTTTCAATGCCATTGCGAATTGTGTATCAGTACTTGTTAGCTCATCAGGCCTGAAAGGCCCAATGGGCTTATGGCATGGCATGGCGTCCGGCGTCCGTCCATCCGTCCGTCCGTCCACCGTCCGTAAACTTTGCGCATTTTCGACTTCTTCTCCATAACCAATTACTCCACAGAGCTAAAATTTTATGTGCAGACTCCTTGGCCAATGGGGATTCTAAATTGTAGATTTCGTGACCCCGTGACCCCAAATGGGGTCACAGGGGTCACATCCTTAAAAACCTATTTTCATCTTTTTCTCCAGTTCAAAAAGGTCAAGAGAGCTGAAAAGTTGTGTACAGACTCCTTGGCCAATGGGGATTCTTAATTGTAAATTTCGTGACCCCATGACCCCAAATGGGGTCACCGGGGTCACATCCTTAAAAACCTATTTTCATCTTTTCTCCAGTTCCAAAAAGTCTAGAGAGCTGAAAAGTTGTGTACAGACTCCTTGGCCAATGGGGATACTAAATTTTACATTTCGTGACCCCATGACCCCAAATGGAGTCACCGGGGTCACATCCTTAAAAACCTATTTTCATCTTCTTCTCCAGTTCAAAAAGGTCTAGAGAGCTGAAAAGTTGTGTGCAGACTCCTCGGCCAATGGGGATACTAAATTGTACATTTCGTGACCCCATGACCCCAAATGGGGTCACCGGGGTCACATCCTTAAAAACCTATTTTCATCTTCTTCTCCGGTTCAAAAAAGTCTAGAGAGCTGAAAAGTTGTGTGCAGACTCCTTGGCCAATGGGGATACTAAATTGTACATTTCATGACCCCATGACCCCAAATGGGGTCACAGGGGTCACATCCTTAAAAACCTATTTTCATCTTCTTCTCCAGTTCCAAAAGGTCAAGAGAGCTGAAAAGTGTGTACAGACTCCTTGGCCAATGGGGATTCTAAATTGTAGATTTCGTGACCCCATGACCCCAAATGGGGTCACCGGGGTCACATCCTTAAAAACCTATTTTCATCTTCTTCTCCAGTTCAAAAAGGTCTAGAGAGCTGAAAAGTTGTGTGCAGACTCCTTGGCCAATGGGGATTCTAAATTGTAGATTTCGTGACCCCGTGATCCCAACTGGGGTCACAGGGGTCACATCCTTAAAAACCTATTTTCATCTTCTTCTCCAGTTCCAAAAGGTCAAGAGAGCTGAAAAGTTGTGTGCACACTCCTTGGCCAATGGGGATTCTTAATTGTAGATTTTGTGACCCTGTGACCCCAATCTAGGTAACGGGTCATGACCCAAATATTTTCATCTTTATCTTAAGTATGTAAAGCTGTAGAAAGGTGAAATTGTAATTGTAGGATTGGTGACCCTGTGACTCCAAAGTTGGGTCACAGGAGTCATGGTCTAAAAAACCTATTTTTTTTCTTGATAACAATGTATTATATATATAACTTAAATAGTCAACCTTAGATAATAATCAATGAAATCCTGATGAGCTACAGAGCCCATGGCTCTATGTTTGAAATTTGATGCAAATAATAAACTGCGACATTTAACCCTTCTTTACATTTATTTGATACACTTATTTTGATTAAAAGCCTGATATAAAATCGATGTTTCTTTTTCTTTTGGACATCGACAGACAATTTTTTAATAAACGCCCCCTTTTTAAGATTTTTTAAAGTCATTTTAATAAACGCCCCCCTTTTCCAATTTTTTAAACGCCCAGGGCTTCTATTACGGCGAATACGGTAATGCGTTATTTTCTTCAGAATATCCAAGAAAAAACACAAAAATGCTGAAATGACGACGTTTGCTAGGTTGGAAGCTTAACCATCAACTTCTTGATGAAAGAGATCTACATATACGTTGTTATTCTTGAAATTGTACATTCGTAGGTGTAAATAACATTTAATTAGCGTAAGAATATAAATTTGAAAATGGTGATTTTCGAAAAATGACAATCTTCTATGACTTGTCACATCTACACTATGACAGATACATGCTTGAACGTCATGGTGCTTAGTAAATGACGTAACCACTTCAATAGGAGCTATTAAATGTGTTGCTATCGTAAGTGGTTTACGATCGAAAATTCTCAAAAGAATATACCTCTCGAAAATGCTCAAAATCACTAAATTTCAACTGTTTTCATAAATGCCAAAAGTGTGCCCAAACTATCAACTTTATGTGATAATGATATTTTATGGAATTGTTAAACTGGTTATGAGAAAGAGATTGTCGTATGAAACTTTGATACAAGTCAGTGTGTTACAGAGTTATGCCTCTTTGAACATTCAGCCGAAAAACGTTTTTTTGAGGTTCACATTCAAGAGCAGATTACTTGAATTCAAGGTCATAATTCTGTCGAGATTACTTTTTTCTAAATTCATCTTGTTTTCAGATGAGCTATCACACATAGAAGAAGATTTTTGAAGAGACGTACCCTCAAAACCGTGAAAGTTCAAACAAGTTTCTTTATTTTTCAAAAAAGCAAACAATCTTTTATTACGGCCGAAAACCTTTATAGGACTAATCGATGGGGAATGTTGTTACATTTATGTATATGGTTTTGTGAAATTATCTTGATTAATTTTCGAGCTATTGTGGTTTTAAGTTTTGACTTCAAGGGGAGATTTCTCAGAAAGGAAGTCGGAAATAAAAAATCGACCGATGTACAGGGCTACTTTTTGTCACAGGCTGCAATCCCTGAAAAATTCATGCAAATCGGCCCAGTCGTAACTTCAGAATCGGCCGCACAAAATCCCGCAAATAATAATTACTTTCGTCTTGTAGACCTAATGAAATAATCAGGATAAAAACAATACGTCTTCGAGACATACGTCGTGTTGACCTTATTATACTAATAATGAAATGTATAAGGATATGTGATAGTGAATATCTCATTTCACAGTTCGCATTGGATACATCAGAAGCATACCTTCAGACTACACTATAAACTTTAACACAATACACTTCCTTTTCTGGCTTGACAATAAATGCAACCAAAACGTAAATTATTTGGATAGGCTCTTTATAACATTCAAACAACACATTATGCAAAGACAATAAGTTAGACTGGTCTAAACCAACTTCCAAACGCAAGGCATAACTCTTGCCAGTCTGCATTAATGGCTGATTTAACCCTTGCGGTATTTCCCTCGCTTTCTTGTGTCGAGGCAGTGAATCGCTGCACTGGAAATGCATAGCGGGCCTGGATTTCTAAACACAGATTTCTGAAGGAAATACTGCAAGGCCTAAATCAGCCAGTAATGGAGACTGGCAAGAGTTATGCCTTGAATTGGGAAGTTGGGTCTAAACAGGAATTCACTATCCTTGGCATAACGTTTACTCACAATTTGGCAGAAATGGTAGAAAGAAATTACATTGATACACAGAAATTAAAATGAAGGAAGTTTTAAAGTACCAGATATACGAAAGATATTATTTTCACAAAAGAAAACCTGTGAGGAGAAATTTCGACGCCAATGATGAACCTTAACTTAATTTAAGAAACTGTTTCTTGAATAAACCAGAAACTACAATGATTTTTATCAGTACGTGAAACATCAATTATCAACAATGTTATTACCTTGAAAACTGCAGCAGTTTTGAAAGAGGTATTATTTACATGGGGACGCTTTTTGAAACAAAAAGGAAATATTGCTGAAACCCATTCAGCTATCCTTTCACAACAAATAAGGAGAAAAGCTGATAAAACAAATTAACAACATGAGACTAAACAAAACAAAACATATGGATTCAGGTGGACACTTTATTAATGATATCATTAAAATTGATAGTTAATTTCTCGTGTATGAGAAGTTGATTCATGTAAAATAAATGTAAAATAATGCAGGTATCGTTCATACAATTAAGACATATCTTTAAAAAGCAAAATATTACAATAATTAAATAATCCATTCCTTCCACATGTCATTGAAGACATTGTCGCCAATGTCGTCTATGATATATTACAAGAAACATCAAGTAATGTAAATGACTGTGAGACAAAGAGAAAATGGGATAAAGACCTTATGTGCTTAATAAGCGAAGCTGAATGGATAAAACGTACAAATAAAGTCCCTTTGTATCAAACCTTAACTCAAAACGTAAATGGTTAAAATATCCCATTGTGCATAGATTCCTTCCAACGAATGACCTTTTCGCAATCAAAAATGCAAACAAATGTAATTTTTCTGAAAAAGAAACCGAAACCACCAAACATCTGTTTTTGATTGATTGAAAATGTTGCATGTGATCATATACATATTTTTCATGCACGGAAATGTTTTAAGGGAAGCAAAGGATGTCGGCAACAAAAGTGAAATCTACATTATTTTGTATAATGGTGGTCAGATTTTGTCAATTAGAAGTAGAATTTCTGAGTTTGTAACCTTGCCATAAGACACAGTTACCATGTCAGAAAAACATATAATGACTTATTCCCACTCTCTAAACTAGAAACTTGAACTATTTGGCAGTTATGAATTGTAGTTTTGATAACTTGCTTGCTTTTAATGACCTATTTTCGTTTTGTTGAGCTTTAGAAATGAACGAAAATGTCTTGGCAAATGTTGATTGTTAATTGCACTATGCTAACAACTAAAGCCTGCTGAGCTACATAGCTAATTCTTTAAATTTTACCTTCTTAGCATTCTTGGTTATGTATTTTATCAAAACATTGTGATGTTATTTGATTATTAAACCATATGAACTGGAATATATCGTTGGATTTTACACCAGCTAAATCTTCTTTGGAATGAAGTTTTGGATAATGAATTTCAATCTTCTTTTGATGTATTAAACATCCCCGTATGTGATTTTAATTTTTGCGTTCAATATATCCTTGTTCTAAAACCTGTACTAAATATTTTGCTATTTTGAAGGTTTATACGAATATTCTTTTTAAGATTAGATACTGTCATTAATGGCCTTGGTGTTTCTCTGAAGCACATATAACAATACGTAACACCGAATAGAAAACTGAGAAACTCAGGTCGTGCAACTTTAAATCTAGCATATCCGTGTACAGGTGCTGAGAACGGGTTAACGTTGACGCTAAACGTTGAGCAGTACGAGTACATGCCTGGCCCTCATGACGCTGCCGGAGTCAAGATCCTCATCCATGACCATAAGCAGTTCCCTCAAGTCAATGCCCTCGGTATTTCTCTTCCAACCGGTTCTCATTCATTCGTTGGTTTGGAACTCATAGCTGTAAGTCACTGGGTATATACAAACATATGACTGGGTAATGCATGTACCGTTTTTGGTATCTTGGTGGTATCTTTGTTGGCCCTATGGCCCCAAAAAGAGACACAGGGGTCACGACCTTAATACGTATTATATTTGTATGAAAGGCTGTGTGCAGACTCCTTACGGGGTGTTCTCACGTTGCGATCTGTAGTAACAACATGTAGTTTACGATGTGTAGTGAGTACAGGTAAATAGTTCTAATCGTATCAACTCTTATGCTTATGAGGACAACATGGATTCATCAGGCTATGAGGAGACACTGGCTGTACTCTGTGCATACACCTATTTGGCAGGCCAACTACATCGGAGCCCTAGATGATAAATTCATTGCTGTCCGTGCTCCAGACAACAGTGTGAAAGGAAAACACGTAGGCAGAAATCAGTTTGGGTTCGGGTTTGGATTGACAGACGAGGCGATTCCGGCGCTCTACTAAAAGAGTTGGAAGTGGAAAATCTTCGATCTCTGAAGAAATTTCTTCGAATGGACACAACAAATTTTGACTTCCTTCAAGACATGGTGAAACCTTTGATCGAAAGTTGATGTTTATATGTATAAATATGAGTATAATGGCATTTTTATCATGACATTTTAAAACAAAATTATTATAATTTTGTGTAGGTACCAAACACTGAAAATAATTATTGTTTGAAGAATGATAAACGTTACAGTGTACTCAGTTTATATTTCAATGTCATAATATTTTCGTAAAAAATACATATCAGGAACAATTTTAATCATTTCTAAAGGTACCAAATACTGAAAGCCAGTGGAGCAAGATCAGGGAGGATTTGAGAGACGC
This sequence comes from Gibbula magus, assembly GCA_936450465.1. NCBI lineage: Eukaryota > Metazoa > Mollusca > Gastropoda > Trochida > Trochidae > Gibbula > Gibbula magus. Next base: position 45,762,101 of record OW388305.1, on the reverse strand, counting down.
TGGCAATTCCCGAACTGCATCGGAGCCCTAGATGGAAAACACATTGCTGTCCGTGCTCCAGACAACAGTGGATCAGCATTTTACAATTACAAAACATTCTTCAGTATAGTTCTATTAGCTTTGGTTGATGCAAATTGCAGGTTTATTTTTTGTTGATGTAGCTGCAAATGGTAAAGCAGGGGATGTTGCTGTTTATGCTAATTCTGATTTGTCTCATTACCTAGAATAAAACTCACTCCATCTGCCCTCTGCCATCCCTCTACCTGGAAGACAATACCCTGTGCCCTGTGTTGATGATAGTGTTGGTGATTATGTCTTCCCACTCAAAACTTACCTCATGATACCCTTGCCTCTAAAAAAATGTTTCACATTCAAAGAGAATCTTTATTTACAGGTTATCTTGGGCAAATAAAATGCATGATGCCCCCAATCGGTAGGATATCAACGGAGAAGAGCACTGGTCCTAGTACCAAGCCCTGTAGTACTCCATATATCAAGTCGTAAGACTCTGATGTCATACCGTCGATCTGACCACTCATTTTGCGGCCTATAAGATAGGACTTGAACTAGGACAGTGCCAATCCAGTGCCAATGATGTGTCAATGCTACGACAACACCACATAGAAAGTGCTCAGTGCTTAGAGAGAAAAAGTAATGAAGAATGATTTTGGATGAGGAGAGGTGAGGTGATTTGGGGTTTAACGCCGCTTTCAAGAGTATTTCACTTATATCGTGGCTGCTAGTATTATAGCAGGGAGAAAGCCCGCAACGCCATGTGGCTATGCATTGCGGTGAAACCTGCGAGCATCGGTTGGAACTCGCGAACCATGGGTGGTACTACGCTGATATTCAGTGTAGCATTGCACCCAAACCTTACTGCGTGTAGAACAGTTCTCTACTGCAGACAAAGTTGCCGTGCCCCTGGTGGGATTCGAACCCCGGACCTCTTGATCCGAAGCCGGACGCACTAACCACTGCGCTATCCCACCCCCGATTTTGGATGGTGAAAAGAATCTCACCCTCTCATAGACTCGTGTTGATAAATAGAGGACATTACATGAGTGATTATGTCAAACTATGTTTAAGATACGAATTCCTAACGTCATAGACGTTTATGTTTATGACATCACATCACCATGACAAAGTGATATTTTGCCCAAGGGCATCGTATGAAAAATACGAACCCCGATATGTTTGCTCTCGTAGGTAATAATTCAACATATTAATGTGTTAACCTGATAGAAGTGTAATTCCGGAGCCACTACTTCGCTTTTCGCTGAACTGTATTGGTCCATACTTCCTGGGTTCAGGCACCCATGTAAACAGCTGGGTGAGTGCAATGTGCCAAGGACACAACATAGCATTAGACTCAGGACACAAATATGTGGTATCTCCGCCGGATTTTTAAAACCTGGGTCGTTAGCGTGACAGCCTGTCACGCTAACCAATGCCTATGTACACGTTGTCTTTATCAGCTTCTTGACTACCTGTTTCAAAAGATAAAAAGTTTGAAATATGTTTTAACATTATTGTTATGTACTATAACATGAGTGTAAATTCTCACCAGACTACAATGACCTGAATTTTACCTGAATAATGTACAATTAATTGTTTATAAATGTTTTCTAATTGTAAATAATGTGAAATAAAAAATATAAATTTGTATAGCAGAATAATAAATGTGAACAAATTAGACTACCATTAACAATTTGATGACATTTGTGCAATAAAGGATCATTGTTTTCTCATTATATATGATAATGATACCATATACAACTTCTAGATATCTCATAATTGTCAATCATCTCAAATCATTCAGTTCATCACTACTGTTCATTTTCAAAGATATAGTCAAACATTAGCTGTTCATTTTTTAGCTTCAGTTCTTGTTTCTTCCTGGGATTTGTAACCTTTTTTAATTTCTATACCAACCTGATGGCCAAACAAATAGTCTGTGTCATTTAATCGCGCTGTTTTTGTTCTGTTTTTTTTTCTACATGGTAAGGAGAGATTTCACTATCAAATTGTATCTGTTTCCAGTTGATTCAGAAACCGTCCTTTTCTTTGTTGATGACAAAGAGAGGGCAGGCACTGCTACATTGTTGGAGTAATGATGAGATGGTTCCTGAAATAGTGCAATTGTCGTTATGTAAAATAGAAATTAAGAAACATGCAAGTACCAATACGAGTCAGTTTTATATTAACTTTTTAGATAAATGTTTCCCTTTTGATATAAAGAAAGCGTAGAGAAAATATATCAATCAATGTGTGAACATGCAATGCAAATGTATTGTACAGATTGTTTTTACTTGTAAAATTTTAAATATGAGGTTAATTCTGTTGTTATTTTCATTAATTAGTAAAATGACTTGAAATTAAACCTATGAGACAGGATTATGTTTTGCTATACATTTAACTGTGATGTTAATAAGTATGTGAAATTGAGAATCAAACAGGGAGCTGTGAGTCTAAATTCCTATAAATGAAAATGTGTAACATGCAATTGTAATATATGACTTAGCAAACATGTTAAAAGTGAAAATGTATTGGACTAATGGGTCAATGTATCATAGAAGAAGTGTTATAGGTAAATCTGCAATATGAAAAATATATTGATATGTGCACAAATAACATATAGAAACATTGAGTGTCGAATGACACTGAATTTTTACCACGTGGGTCAGAAATCAGTATATGTATGTTCTTTTAAAGTCTCCATCCATACCCTGAAGTGTGTTTGATTCCTTACCTCTGCTATAGGACCACATGTACCCTCACTAGGCTCTGCACAGCCTGATACGCCTTTGCACTCAGATACTGCCTCTTCCTTTAACTGTATTCATTAACATAAAGTCAGAGTCAGACCACAAAATATTACATGCTAATTTATACATACTTAATTAAAATATTATAGTCCATGGGCTGGGATAGGTGACCCTGCCCTTCATCTGAATCCTCGATTTCACTCAAATCTAACTTCTTATTGGATATTATGTCAGTCAGTTCTAGTGGAAGGATGCTGTTTTTGGTCCATTGACATTTCAAGCTATATCCTCCCTCTTTGAACCATTCATTGCCCACAGGATGAGCAGCACCCGGGAGAGTCTTGTCAGCATTAACCCATATGTAGGTCTGGTGATTTGCACGCTGTATATGCATGTGTAGCGAGTCTCTGCAAGGTGGAAGGAGACTCATGTCTACATCATCAGAACTTGTGATACTCTGTCCACCCTTTTTAAACCTTTAAACTTCTTCATGAAGAGAAGGTAGCGAGCATCATTTACATCGTGTGTTACCTGCCCATACATATGGCACACAAACGATTCCAAAGACTTCAAAATATCCACATCTTTCATGTCAGAGAGTCCCTTTTTGGAAAAAGCATTCACATATTCAGGATGAGATACAAGAAGCTTAATTGGGAGTGTCAGACGGAGGCACTGTTGGTATCGCATCCTGTAAATGCATGAAGGCTGACAAGACATTGCAGAGTGTGTGGACCCTTTCCAACTAATGATACTTTGCACATCCAGAAGTTTTCGTTTGTCACCGGTGCCTGTGTCAAACAGAACCGAGGTTTTCATTTTTTGGACGAATTTCGAAAGCAGAATCAACACATCTGTGTCAGGTGACCTTACCATGACGTATTCAGAGCATCAATATTCAAGAGTTGAAGACTAATTCTTGTGTCTGCTTCTTTGCGTGTTGAATACAAATCATTCTCTTGGGTAACATACACTTATTCACCACATGAAAACTCTTCACCTTTCACAAAGAAGACATTTTCCCCTGAAGTCCAATTGCGTATTTGTCAGTGCACCATTCATTCGTCTTTTGTTGGAATTTGACATAAATGATTTGATGGCTTCTTAATGGTAATAATCTGTCAGGAAATCAACTCTTGCTGTACGTGGAAGCATCACAAAGACCTTCTCAGTTAGTTTCTCAAATATAACCGGGGATGTAGCTCAGTTGGTAGAGTGTCCGCTCATCACCCGGAAGGTCGGGGTTCGATTCCCGGCCGCGTCATACCAAAAGACGTTAAAAGATGGGAGTTGTTGCTTCCTTGCTTGGCACTCATCATTATAAGGATAGAACAACGCATGAACTGGCGCTGCACTGTGGCTGCCGGGTACCAATGGTACAAAACAAATTTCCGAATTTACATTGTAATGAGGACAATAAAGTGTTATTATTATTATTATTATATCAGGAATGCTAGTGAGCGATGGCCATCAGCTATTGCTGACCCATGGAACCAGTGATAATGGTACTGACAATGGGTTTTTTAAAGTCAATATCTTGTTTCTCACTCAAGAGGACCAACTATACATTTCTTTCTGCTTTCACTTGGACGAGTCTGTTATCAGTACTTTCCTGGATCTGATATTGAAGTCAGCAAATCTTGTGCAACAGGCTCAGGAACTGGAACCAAAGAGGATAGGCGATATAACTGATCTGTGTTCTCAATCTTAAATGGATTTATGAATTATCCAAAACCCTTGACTACTGATTGAACGTCTTCATCATATTTCTGTTTTTGTGATGGTCTTATCTCTTTATGACCTGTTGTTTCTGATGAAACCATTTCCACCACTCAAAAGTCGTTTCCACGTAGCTTGCTCTGGAATGCCTGGTCATTGCCCATCGATAGTATGCAGGATAATTTCTGCTGAATCCGAACCATCTGTTGATTGTCTGTTCAATTATAGAGTCACCAGCATAACCAGCACCAGCATAACAATAACATTTTTAAAAAGTACATCTCAATCACAAATATGAATAAGTAGAGAACTATGCATGTTTGTTGTATACATTGACCATGAAATATTGATGATTAAGTTGAGATTGGGATATTTTAGATTATTTATGATGATAGGGCATGAGATTACATGAATATCTATATAGGTCATCGTACCTAAATCTATTCAATTCCTTAAGGACAATAAGTCATCAAAAACTATTTCCATGCTTTGAATATAGTTGTAACACTGAACTTATCCCTTACCAACACTCGTGAAGCATGAATTCTTATTTAAAGCAAATACCAATTACAAAGGGTAGAAAACGAAGTTTGATTTTCCACATAGTGTCAATGCACTTTTATTTAAGTTCAAACCTTCCTGTAGCTTTAACTTATGAATACAACTTAAATATCCTTATTGTCACTGATAGAGTTCAGACATTACAGCTTGTTTTTTTTGTTTTTTTAAAAAGATTGTGTTTCTGTTTAACTTTTATTTCATGGGGGTCATGGCGGGGGAAAAACTCGCAGTCCGGATGTAAAAACTTAGGATTTGAATGTACACAGAAAAATATAGTCTTCAAACTTCCCCCAGAGGGGAGGGTCACCTATCCCAGCCCATGGACTATTAAGGCTGACAATGGTAGGTTATATGTAAAAGGAGTATTCATATTTAGTGTTTCAGTGGCGGACCCGGCTGTAGGGGCTGCCTCAGGATCTTCAGATCTTAGTGTTTATACATATATTTGGTTAGGCCTGAGTAAAAAAAAATTCATCATAGATATTTGCTTTATATGTCTACATCTTAACCTTGTTACATGTAAAAAAAAATTATAACTTTATTCATTTTTGGTCATGTACATACACAATCAACGCATGTTAGAGACTACATTATATACACATACATAATTACAGTTAGGACATATAGACAATTACATCAAGTGAAATGGACAAAAGTAACTCCTTTTTATAGCAGGCAGATTTTATGATCTAATATAATTTCTTAGGATGGACATAATTTCTTTTGATATCACAGTGGCAGAATATGACTCTTTTATTCAAATTATTAGAAAAGATTGTGACATGATGACCAGAATTTCATGAATTTTGAATAATTACATGTCGTATATGCAGAGAATTTGTCTATGTTATACAGGTTGCGGATATCGTTTTTTATGTATTGAATGTTTGGTTATTTACTTTGTTGTTTTGCTCTAAATATATTATATTTTATTATTATCAATATAAGATTAAGGACATTGTTTCTGTTTTCAAGGTATCCGAAAATAACAGTTTGTTTTGATAGGTTTAATTGACATTGTGTTTTTGACTCAATCCGTTCTGTGATTTCTGACCAGATACGTTTTGATACTTTGCATTCATACATTATATGAATCAGTGTTTCAGCACTTTCCCCACAAAAGTCACATATAACACTATCTGTATAGCCCATTTTGGTCAGTAATGTATTTGTAGGTAATATCCTGTGTATCAAACGATATTGAAACCACAAATGGTTAGTAGATGTGTGGCATTTGTGAGCAGATCGATGTATTATTTTCCAGTTTTTCTCTGAGATTTGGCAATCTAAATCTTTCTCCCATTTTATTTCGTAATTTTGTCTACTGTAGTGTATGTTTTCAAGCTGTAAGATATCATAAAATTCCCTACATCCCGTTTTATTTCCTACCACATTTTCGAGAAAAAATGGTAATATTGGATTTGTTTTTTTCATGGTAAATACTTTACATTGAGATTTGGTGTAATATTTTACGGCTGCAACAATACCCGCATATTCAAGGAAATTTGTCTTTACATTGAACGTTTTTGAAAGAGTATCTATATCAAGATAGCATCCTTGATTATCAATAATGTCATTGACATAATTTATACCACCACCTTCCATTCTCTTATTATATATTGGTTTTCCGTTAACTGTTATGTTAGCGTTGTGCCACAGGGGCTGTGTTAGTATATCATTTGCGGTTTTTGTATTCTTTCCTTTAATTGTTAAATAATTACCCCAAGCCTCTATTACATCTCTCCAAAAATCGTTTGTCTTCACCGTAATTACGTTTTTATTGATATGCGATTCACATTTCCGTATCATACTTGATAAGTAGGTTGAGGTGTTCTTATGGAAGAGGTTTGATTTAGAGCCATTAGTTGAATTATATAGACGTCTTATCCATGAAAGTTTTTGTGACATAATTATATGTTTAATGTTTGGAGTTCTAATACCCCCCTTTTCAAGTGTGTTTGTCAGAACATTACGTTTGATTTTATCTGGTTTATTTCTCCATATAAAATTAAAACATAATTTATTCAATTCATTTATTCTTTCGTTGGTAGGATTAGGTAATGATGAAAAGAGGTGATTTAGTTTTGGGAGCAGCAAACTCTTTAACACTGTGTTTCTACCAAGTGGTGTTAAGTCACGTGCCAGCCACATATTCATTTCAATTTTTATACTTTTGAGTTTATCCTTATAGTTTCGTTCAACCATTTCTGCCAGGTTATGAGTAAATGTTATTCCTAAGATTTTGAAAGATGTCTTTGACCAATCTAGTTTCCAATTGTCACATAAAGGACTTTTTTCAAATCTTTTAGAACCTATCCACATCACTTGTGTTTTAGAAGGGTTTATCTTTAGACCTGACATTTCTGAATATGATTTCAGTGTCTGAAGGGCGTTTTGTAGACTGTTTTCAGTTCCATCAAGTATTAAAGTCGTATCATCAGCAAATTGCGATGTGAGATATTCTACATCACCAATTGTTATTCCTTTTATGTTTGGGTTGTTTCTCAGCATTATACTAAGTATTTCTGCACATAGGATAAAGATATAAGGAGAAATTGGATCACCTTGTCGGCATCCCCTTGATAATTGAAAAAACTAGAGCCGTGAAATGGGTCTCCAGTTCTTATAATGATGTTTTGCTTTGTTTTCTTTCGGTATACAAGTTATCAGGCCTTGCTTTTGACTCACGGAAAGTTCACCTGTACGGAAGCCGTAGTTTAAAGATCATATCAGGTATCTATTTAAATCATTCCAAAAGAATTTGTAAAACTCAACTGTAAATCCTGACGGACCGGGACTTTTTTCATTTTTCATTTTTTTCAATGCTTTTAGAACTTCTTCGTATTTCAGTTCTCCTTCCAAGTCTAGTTTCTGCAATTCTGTTAGTTTTGGAATATTCAATGTCTGGAACATGCCATGTAAATCAACGTCTCTACAGTCTTTTTTGGTGTACAAATCCTTAAAGAAACTTTTAGTTTCAATCAGGATATCTTTAGTTTTTGTTGCAAATGTTCCGTCTTTTTTTTCCAATTTGCATATTGCTTTATTAAGGAAGTTTCTGTTTTCTAAAGATAACAAATATTTTGTTGGTTTCTCACCTTTTTCTTTCCAATTAGATTTTGCTCGAAGTATTATACCTTCAGTTTTAATGTTATTGATATTTTCGAGCTTATCGTTTGCAAGTTTTAGTTTTTCAGATAATTGTTCTTTAGTTTGGATATTTTCTGTTGTGTCTAAAGCAGTTTGCAGTTCTTCAATTTCATTACGGATCAATTGTTCATCTTTTTCTCTGTTTTTCTTTTTTTTCAGATGAATATTTTATAGTTTGGCCTCTAATCATTAAAAGTAAAGTTTCAAAGAAAAGCTGATCATTAATACTTAATTTTAAACTACCATCTCCAAATTGACCTATTTTATATTGATCGATTGTTGTTCGAATGATATCTTTAACTTTCTTCACATATATTTCGTCATGCAATAAAGAATTATTAAGTTTCCAAAATCCTTTACCTCTTTCAATATCACTTATTTTTAATGTTAACCAGGTTGCGGAATGATCTGATCGATATGCTTGGTCAATACCTGTTTTTACAATTGAATTCTCTAAATCCCGAGAAATGAGAAAAAAATCAAGTCTAGCCTGTTTAATAGGTTTTGATTTCCTCCAGGTATAGCGTTTAGTAGACTGGTTAAATTCTCGCCATGGATCAATGAGGTTTTCTTCCTGTTTAAAGTCAAGTACAATATCTCTCGCATTTGGGTTATTTATGTGTTTATAGTTATATAAATCCAAATCAGGGTTTTGTATAAGATTCCTATCACCGCAGATCGATGAATGGTCCGAATCGAATTCCTTTATGATTTGTATTATATGCTCATAGAACTTTGGCGAATCTTCGTTTGGCCCATATACGTTCACTAGTGTCAGTGTTTTTCCGGTGCTTATTTCAATCTTGATCGCGAGAAAGTGTCCTGTTTCCTTATCCTGTTTCAAATTTACAAATTTGAATTCAAAGTCATTTTCAAAAAAGATGGCTACACCTCTTGCATTACTTTTGTATGAGCTAAACCAGCAATGCTCTGTTCCCATTTCCCTTTTAATTGTGTTCTCTAGGTCTGGTGTAAAATGAGTATCTTGAAGACAGCAAATGTTAGCTTTTTTAGTTTTTAGATTTTGAAAAACATCTATTCTTTTCTTCTTATTGTTCAGCCCTTGATAATTAGATGAATATATTTTAAGGTTGTTATCCATTGTCAATGGATTGTTGTCTTGCAAATGTAGTATTTAGTCCCGTTTTAAGCGCAACATGTTTGAATTGTGTATTTACATGCAAAATCAGGAAAATAAAAGTTTTTAAAGTTGACAAATGTGAACTATGTAAAAGAGAAGATATGTACAAATGATTAATCATAGTCAATAGGTTGACTTGACCAATCAGCTCATGCAATTTGATGCAGTTTGTGTTGCAATGATGATCGTCTTAAGATTTCAACCATGTAAGATTCCCCGTAACAGCTTTTCAGGCTATCTTTAACGTGCGAAGTGTGCAGGTCGTGCGTCTCCTGCTTCAATGCATGTTACATGTCGTTGAATGACACCAAGTGGATGGATACTAAAATGGAATTTACAAAGGCGTTTAGTCGTATGTGAGTACTTCGAAATGTATATTTTGTGTTTATATCATTTAAGTATATAAGATATATATATGTCATTGGAGACTGAGACTGTAATATATATATATATATATATATATATATATATATATATATATATATATATATATATATATATATTTGTCATCTTGTCAAAAACTAATGTCAATCGATTAGTTTGGAGGGTCATTTCCCTTAGGTTTCATATATGTCCGTTTTCTATAATACGTTTAAATTAAACATAAGTATTTCATGAAAGCAGTGTTCTACATATACCACATTTTCTATTGCTGCTCTAATGAATAAGGGTTGTAATTTCCAGCAGAAATTTGCTACTAAGCTGGAAACATACTGTCAAATCATATGTTATCTAAATACATTTACTAATGATTTAACTAAATCATTTCAGAATTCTTCATCAAATATATATTAATACTAACCAACTAAGGCAATTGTTATATTCCATATAAAAGCATTATTGTTCTAGTAGTCCTATAGTTTACTAAATTATAATGAATGAAGCTACATCAATATCATATACAATTCACTCTTGTCAATACACTTATCAAAATTAAGTCACCAATTAGGATAATTATGATATTTTGAAGACTTGTATAAATATTTTGATTTATAACAATATTTTGAAAGGAATATTTGTTAAAGTTACATCAATATAATGTACAAAGCCAAAGTATATATTTAGTTTACCACAAGGTCACACAGCCAAAACGTTATTCATTTTCTAAATATGAAGAATGAATGAATGAAGGATAGATGTATACATTCACCAATAGTACCAAAGTGAATTTTATCAATAATAGACATTCATGGGTGAAGTATACTTGTATTTGTATCACACTGACTGTCCTGTCTTGAACAAAGGACATGAGTTTTTGTTTACCTATACATACATACGTACCCTTGTATATACCAATATACATGTACATACATACATATATACATGCATACCTGTACATATGCAAAGTAAGGCATGTTAGGAGCATAATATAATGACTAAATGTCACAATTTTACTTCAATATATTCAAATTGAACTGTCTATCATGTATAAACTACTTTTCTGTGGTCGTTGAGTTAAGACTGTATAGTTAATTTTCAAGAGGTGCATATTTCTTCTGACATGACTACATCTTGAGGTATGGTTATTTGTATTTTCATGAGTCACTTATCTTGTATCCTATTTTGAAATATATGCAAAATTTATTATTCTTTTTGAGTCTGTGAGTTTACTCTGTTTATAAGTTCATCTTGAAGTTTAGACACGTCAGTATTGTTTGAGATCATCCGGAATTGGTACACTTACGCGTCTCCATGCGGTGTTAGGCTCGTCGGGACCCTTCACTTCTAATACCATGTCAATGCCTTTTGGTCTTACCCGAGTATATAAATTGTCCTTTTGACGAATCTCATAGGCTCTCTTGAGTCTTGTTTAGTACTGATCTGATCTTCTTCATCGACGGGGGTAGATCGGTATATGTTCATGGTTGTGTGGTACAACTCCTTCCTCTTGTCATAGATAAAATGTCTGTCTTTCATCTTTGAAAAACAAGCTATGATCGTATTTGGTCTCCTATCAGGTTCTTCCTTCACGCTGTATCTTGGTCTGTGAATGCGGTGCACGTCTCTGAACTGGATGTTCTTGACAATGTCCTGGGCGACTCCTAGTGAAGTGCTCATAAACTCCCTCAGCGTGTGCTCTGTGTCCTCTGTGTCCTCTCTCGTTGATGTTGAATGTTCCGGTATTCCATTAAAAAGGAGATTAGATCTCCTATCATGTAATTCCATCTGAATTAGGGTTCTCTGGACCATACCGTGTCTCAAGCCTGCATCGGCCTGTACAGTGTTTAAACCTTGCTTTAGGTGGAGCAGCTCGTCCGAGTTCATATCCGCCATTGCTTCAACCTCGTTCACTTTTGATGTCAGCTCCTTCACGTCCTCTACAACCTTATTGATAGATCGTTGCAAATCGTGAGCAGTGCTCTCTATCTTAGCACCAATTCGTTGTTCAGAAGCTAAATTAAGTTCTTTTATATCTTCTAGACTAAGAGTTGATCTTGTAGAGTGGCCACTTTCACGTACTTTACTTTGAGACATGGCCGACGCGTGTACTGATGACTTCACTCAAACAAATGACAAAATTGACGTTAGTTGGTCTGCAGTAGGGTCAAACAAAAGCACAATGGAAGACAGTCAGTAGTTATCACATTTGCTGTTACTCACTTTTGTATCATTGTAGGGTATTAAATCATATAAACTGCATCAACATTGCGAGCGAAGTTTCACCAGCGTCCACACTTCATGGCGACCTTGACCTTGTTACATGTAAATGGCCTCTGCTGAAAATGACATCTGAGGAATGGAGCAAGGAGTGGAAAGAATTCCAAAGTGGAGTGGTACACTTGATCTGTTCCGGCCCCACTTTTTTCATGGGCGTTTATTTTCCTCAGTTCTCTACCATAGTAGGTCCGCAAACTTGCTATTTTGGAAGCAACTTGTTCAACTGAAATAAACACAGTTGGATGTATTTTACTTGAGGTTATGCAATACCCATTGTAAAAAATAAACTTCATTAAGTCAAGATGAACCGAGTAATTTGTGAAATTATTGTATCACTTGTTATTAATATCACATAGGCCTAATACTCTGCAGCTAATTAATATTATATTAACATTTATGAACATTTAATTAAACAAATGAACACAATAACAAGCAGAGTGAAAATTCATGAGGGCTTGAACCGAAAAATAACTGTAGATTTGTTGAACAGATACACTTGTGTTTGGGTCTTGGCCTACCACTGTAACTCCTACATAGTACATTTACACAAAACAAAACAAACAGTATCCGTGAGATAACATACTGCATACAATATATAGTGTTTATATGTCTCAGAAATACTAATAATCATCCAGACTTCAGTTCTCATTCCTCCTCCTTTGATAGTGTTTCAAGAATAAATAGTCAATCAAAACAATCCATGGAGTAAAGCACATGTCGTCTGCCGGTCCCGTTGACCTGTCATATTCCTACCTGTCATCTCCCGACCGACCGTAGCAGATCATCTATTTGGCAATCATGGTCTGAGCAGCTGTTCTGTACCCTATCTTGGATTATTTGGCATGTTGTAGGTTCCATAAGCACACTTGCCCGAGATATTAACCGATAAAGAGCTTGGTTTCCGCTCGATGGAAATCAAGAGGCAACTTGATTGTTTTCTCCATGTTACTGAAAAAGGTAGGTAACTCGCGATAAACACGTAAACGTAAATCTGATTGGCTGTGCGTTTGTGATTTGTAGTAGGAAATTGGACAGGCTGCGACTGGCTTTCTACAAGTTGTTTACGATCCGAAGTTGTTACGATGTAGTTGTTCTCGCACAAGCTTCATGTTGTTACTAGAGATCGCACCATGAGAACGCCCCTTTAGCCAATGAGAATTTTAGATTTTGCGGCCATGTTGCCGTTTTTAAAGTTTCATTACCTTAAAACCAAAAAATGCTATGTGGCCAACAACAAGGGCAATAGAGGCTTAAGAGAATGTACAAATACACTTCGGCCAATGATGATCATGAATTGTAGCTATGTTGAGAACTAATTCTGGTAAGTTGATATTTTCAACCTTATATCATGTATTATTCAAAGCAACATGAGTTGCAGAGGCAATGGTTAAATTTATGTTTAGCTCATGAGGCCTGAAAGGCGGGATTGTCTTATGTCATGGCGTGTCGTCGGGACTCGGGGTTCGTTAATCTATCTGTCCAACAGGCCATCTCTTCATAAACTTTTCGCTTTATCTTTAACTTCTCCTGCAGAAACGCTGACTCCAGAGAGTTGAAATTCTTTTTTTCATACTCCTTGGCCAATGGGGATTATGAAGTGTAGAATTACCGACTTTGTGATGTAAAATAAAGGTCACAGGGGTCAAGAACTTAACACCTACTTTCATCTTATTCATCAGTGCGACACGCCCGAAACAGCTGAAATGTTGTATGCATACGTTTTAGCCATTTGGAATTATACAGTGCTGATTTGGTGATCATATGATCCCAAATACTTGTCGCTGGGGTCACGACCTACAGTCCTATTTTCATCATAGTCTCGATCGAGTACGAGAAGCCCTAAAAATAATGTGTAATGCGTTTAGCGTTTTGGGGATTATACATTGTCGATTTGGTGACCCTTTGGCTCAAACAAGGATCACAGGGGTCACGATCTTTCTACGTACGCGGGCTTCCTTTGCAAACAAAAACTCTAACACGGTTTTAATCCTTCTGATACAATTTTCACATATCTTGCTCACCAGGCCTATAAGGGTCTTTTTGCTTCAACTTTGTAATAATGTATAAGATTTTAAAGCAAGTGTTTGAGAGTTGTTGACAGTGAGATAAATCGTCTCAAGTCTCAAATATGAGTTCACTTCTTTATTTGTAGTGGGATGAAGGGGAGGATGTGGTCTGCTCTTTGCGAAACAATTTCCCCAAGTATTCATTCAGATATACAATGTCGGTCAAAAGAAAAGCCTACTTGATTTTCTTTATTTTTGAAAGATAATTAATTGTGGTCTCCAGGTAATGCTGAACAATACTTAATATGAAAATCTATTGAAATCGTAGGAAAACTTTGATTTGAGTCATTAACATTCAAGAAACAACGCCCAATGGAGACCGCTATTTCCGGTTGATTGACTTCGCACTGAAATTACGTTCCTCTGTAGCGTCATCACCACTTTAACGCGAATGCGTGCCTGTATTGTTGCTCGTGGTTGTATGAAAATCTGTTCCAAATGTTTTTTCTGAACAAGCACTGATCGAAAACTGAACAATTTCCGTTGTCTCATTTCAACAATCGCCATTCTTTTGTGACATGACAACTTCTGAAATGTAAACATATTATGCAGACACTTTTTTATGTGCAACTTCATAATGCTATATATTGCTGAACTGTTCATAATAGTTCTTACGAAAGATATCTGGTGGGCGTTTCTTTTGGTCGACAGTGTAGTAACTTGAGAAGAAATATGTTTTTGTTCTCTCCAAATGTCATACCATTTTATCTGATGATTTTGGAAGTATGTATACCATTCCAATTGGAAGGGTCACCTTTTGTTCAAGATCATTGTAGGAATTGTGATATTTAGAGAACCAATCATATCCAAGTTAATGTCAAGTTATGTTTTTGTTATGCACTAACCGTTTTTAAGACTTTGAGGTATTTCATGACTTGAGGTTACATAATCTCTGAGCAATTACTTCGGTTTTCAACATCAAACAATGCAAATCCTGTTGAACTACAGAGGCAGTGGCGCTATTTTCAGGACTAGGTTAATAAGGTAAGGGACCTTGACATATCTGTCATTTTCAACGTGCAACTGTGTTGTTATTATTATTATTATAATTATTATTATTATTATTATTTAGGTTGATAATTTTGAATATTTCTTTACAATACGCGTGTATGTATGTTGTCAGGTGGAAAACCTTGGCAGGCCCCACGGGGAATGTGCCTCTCCTGTGCTTCTTTACTTCCCTGAATACTCGCAAGAAAACTGTCAAGTGGAATGCTTCACTTCACTTCTGAAGACACGCTGTGGCTGTAGATTATTTTTCATGCCAAGCACCGGCGGTAAGTGAGCGCTCTCTCTTAAAGGTGCATCCATTGTGTTTCATAAAATGTTATTTGACTTTAATACGTTCCAACTCACCACATGTGATGTCTACAATAGAAATAAATTCACTCAGCTTGCATTTTTATCTCCAATCGCCAAATGTACCATAATTACTTGTTTCCAATTAAAATTGAGTAACATCATTAATATGCATGTGCTGAAACCGAAACTGCACGTCCCAGTTACATGCACAGTTGTTATTTGACCTATTAACCATTATCAACCCAAATGTGTCGTTTTGTCTGTTATACATAAGATTCCAAAAGTACGTTTGACACATTGACGCGCGCCACACGCTGTGCATTGTCCTGTTTTCTATCAGAAATCACTACTTTTACCTTCATATCGTCAATATTCTAAGTCGACTATCATTAAAATGGTAGTTTTCGGTAACAGTCGGTACTTCTCCATAAAGTAACACCATATATAACGTTTGCAATATGTGACCCCCAACAACACAATGGATGTACCTTTAAGTCGGAATAATTTTATTGATATTGTTATACACGAATGATGATTGGATATCTCCCAAATTCACCGTACAACATACAATTCGGTGTTGACATTCTAAGACCCGAGGCTAATTTGAGAAACTTGGTTGGATTATTTTCGATTATATCTATTGTAGCATAAGCCGACAATTCAGCGCCGTATAACATGACAGGAAGGATCATCAAGTCAAAGCTTTAGCAACACAGTCAAGAGGTTGATCGTTGTTGCTTGCCATTTTCAGTAACAAGACTGTAAATTATTTATTCTTAGTATAAACTGTTATTGATGGGTCAATTATTTTGTAACTATGCAATTCAAACCACCATCATCATCATCACATTTATTTCCTCCACATGAAGATTAATGATTACATCATTTGAACATGGAAAGAATATTTACATAAGAATGAGAAAATACAATATAAAATGAGAGTGTTTAAGTGGAGGCGTGTCACTGGCAAAATAGATCAAAGTGTTCAGTTCACAAGATTATCACATTCATGTAGAAAGTTCTGTCTGGTAGATTGCCATGATATATATGACAAACACGGCACACGTGTCCTGAAAGTCGCGTATTACTGGGGGGTCTGCTATGGTATCAGCAATTGATCTACCGTGTAGGTACTGCACACATGTGTCATTGTCTAAACGTGTAGAGTTCTGGTTTAAAGCAGTCAATGATTGATGTCCAGAACTGATGGTAACAGTCACTTAGCTGGTCACAGCGCAGTAGTACATGGATGAGGAGGTCACTGTAGTCACTGTAGTCACATTGACACAGGTCACACGTCTGCATAGAGTTTTGTGGAAAAGATATCCATAGTTTGGCACAATGGATATACTGTCTTCGGAATAGACTATGTCTTGCAGAGATGTATACAGGAGCCCGTCCATAGTTCTGTTGCAGCTCTTTGAAGCGAGAAACGACAGGGTCGGAGTTCAGCTGAGATGACCAGGAGCTGATGTAGTGTGTCCTCCGCTCTCTGTTACTAGTTGTTTCCAGCGGTGTTTAGATGGCAGGATGTTCTGATAATTGAAGAGTTCATCTATGAGTTGGTACTGTTCAAGGAGGGTGATGATATGAGGAACGAATCCTGTCTGTGGTCCGTTCGGAGATTGGAGATATTGGAATATACGTATGTGTAGGAGCTTTTTTGATATGTTGTCTGGAGGTTAAGAGCAAAGTCTATGTAGAAACATGAGATGTCGTTGTCAAGCATACTCAAACACATGTCACTTCTGGTTCTTCGTGGGAATCTCTGCAGCGTTTAAATTGCCATGTAATGACATGTGGATGAAATATCAGATATCGAGAGCTCAGTCCATATATATCTCACAACCATACAATATGGACAGTAGGACCAATGTCTTGATGTTATCGGCGGAGACTAGTTGGTTTACTTGGAGGAGGCCAATATCTCTCAGGGCATGAAAGCGAGCTTTTGGCTTTTCTACAGTTCTCTTCTATAGATCTTCCCGATTTCATTGAACGGCAAACAGTGCTTTCAAGATGCTGGGTGTCCTCTGTCAAGGTCGTTTGTGGAGTAGAAGATGGACATTTTCCAAATACCATGATGTTACACTTGGAAGGGTTGAGTTCGTATCGCCACTTTCTGCTATATGTTGTTAAAATGTCCAGCTGGTCCTCGAGGGCAGTGGTGATGTTGCAAGTACAGTTAGGTCGTCAGCAAGTGTGGGGTTTCCAAGCTTTATCCCAAAGGCCGAAATTCCTAGGTTGGATGTTTCTAGCTGTTTTAATAGTCCATGAATATACACTAGGTATAGTAAGGTGGAGAGAACTCCCCCTTGACGCATACGTACACCTTGCCCAATGGAGAACGTTTTGGATTGGGCTTCGTTTGTGAAAACATAGCTTTTCAGATATGTATACGCATTTACTATGAGTTTACATGTCAAAACAGTGATGTCAAATTGGTGAAGTTTGAGAAAAAGACCAGCATGCCACACTGTGTCAAATGCTCTTCTGTTCAAGAAAGCGCTGTATACATTGCTTCCAAGTTCATAGTTATACAGAATCGCTTCTTTTAGGCTGTGGTCATGCATCCTATTTTTGGTTGATAAACAGGCAGCTGCGTGCTAGGAATGGGAACATTTTTTACTTTCAGGAACAAGTTGAGTCTGTTTGTACAGAACAGGAAGAAGGGTTATGGGTCTGTAATTCTCCGGAAGATTCTTCGACTTCCTACCGCCTTTTTGAACAGGAATGATAATACAAATCTTGTAGTTAGATGGGACATAACCTTCTTTTAATATCTGATTGAACAAACATACTATATATGATGCTAGAACAGGACCTCTATGGACGATATGTTCATTATGAAGTTTATCGTGACCAGCTGCTTTCGACGTTTTCAGGCATCGGATTAGTATTTAACTTCAGCTAGGACCACAGGTTCTCTCATCACATTGATATGCGTGAATGCTTCAGACGACTTCAGTCTTGACACTTCCTTATTTACATAGGAATGACAATGGTTATCAAATGTGGGACTCTGCAGTGGTGTGTGAACAGATTTGTAGAAACTAGCAAAGGCATTGCTAATGGAATTGCCATCTGAAAATTGTCATCACGAGGAATGCTACGATTTACTTTTAGGATAATAATAACACTTTATTGTCCGCAAAACATACATACAGTGTTGCCATGGAAACAAAAAAAAACTATAATTGGAAAATTTTGAAACCCCCAAAAGGCACATCTACAAGATATTGGGAGGCAGTATACCAAATTTGGTGAGGATTGGGCGAGTAGTTTAAGAGATCTGCTCCGGAAACAAACCAAACCCTTGAAATAGACCCAAGTCTAGATAATAAAAGTATCATGAATTATGGGTGGTTGTTAATTTCGATTAAATGGCAGTCCACTTGAAAACAAACCCCTCAGATCTAAACATGTTATGTTAAAACGTTTCTTAATCACAATCCTCCCGCCCAACCCGGCCGTTTCTAAATACTATCCCCAATAAACTAACGATATTTCCCTGATATAACAAATCCCTATTCTGGGATCCCCGCAACACCCGTTCTGGACACTAATTAACCCTAATTACTAGCCTACACTAATTAACATAACACTAAAACTACTCCTCACGAGACAAGAACTGCCAAAGATAACATGGCAAGGGGTCGGCTGTCCACTCACAGGACAAGTCTCACCTATCTACTCAACCTCAAAAGACGACAATCTGCGGTCGCGCATCGGCTTTTATCCCTATCCCTGTAACTAATCGGGCTGGCCCATTATTAAAACCCCTAACCCTGAATAGACTATCCAGCACGTGCGCCCAATCACGCCCGCGTAGCGACGACCAATTGTTTTGGGTAAAATCTTGTTAGCGCGATATCTCATGAACCTGGAGTCTTCGAATTTGGTACCAGTCTTCATTAGGGGAATACGCAACACTAGTCGATATGGGTGACCTTGACGTTATTTTCAAGGTCATTACGAGACTTTGATTGTTTATCAAATATTGTTAGCTTGATATCTCATTGGGGGAACCGCTGCACTTAAGAGTCTTCAAATTTGGTACCAGTCTTTTGGGGGGGAATACGCAGACACCAGTCAATTCGGGTGAATTTGACATCATTTTCAAGGTCACTACGAGACTTTGAGCAGTTTTTAAAATGTTAGCTCGATTTCTCGTGAACTGCTGCACCTATATGCTTCAAATTTGGTACCAGTCTTCATTAGGGGAATACGCAGACATCAATCGATTTGGGTGACCTTGACCTCATTTTTGGGGTCAATACGACACTTTGATTATTTATCAAATATTGTTAGCTTGATAACTCATTGGGGGAACCGCTGCACTTAGAGTATTCTTGTTATCGTGATATCTCATGAACCGTGACACTTAGAGTCTTCAAATTTGGTACCAGTCTCCATTTGGGGAATACGCAGAAACCAGTGGGTTTGGGTGAACTTGACCTCATTGTCACTGCAAGACTTGGACCAATTTCTAAAATGTTCTGAGCCCGATATAATAACAATTAGAACATGTAATGGTCGGTACATTTCTTGATTGCGGCGGGGAACATGGTCACGTTTGTGACTATTACTTGTTGATATCACATTGTTTTGACAGCAACACGTGTCCTGATATATGGCGATCAATCGTATCTCTCTCTTGTCAGTATCATGTAAGATTTATCCTTAATCAACGACTTAGTCATTGGCTGGAAGATAATGACATCCACTCGGGGAACTCAAGAACACGTCTGTAGCATTTACTCACACTGGGTGAACATATGATATTTACTACCTTTACAAATATTTATTATTTTTTAAATATCATCTTTAATAGATATTTAATCTTTGTAAATACCATCTTTAATCCGTTTTAAATATTTGTAAATATCACCTTTAATCTGTAGTAAATATTTATAAATATCATCTTTAATGTGTTTTTAAAATTTGTTTATAGCATCTTACGGTATGTGGCAATTATTGAAGGTGACCGTATGTGTGTTTGTGTGTGTGTCACTCGGCTTTTGGAGTCGGGGTCTCTAGATTTTGACTGTGCTGAGCTGGAGGGTGAAAGCAATAAGTGTGCGTGTGTGTCTGTTGAAACAGGGGTGGCGGTGGGTTGGAGGTATGGGGTTGCTGGCGTTAACATATAGCAATAAATGTTGAGGGTAAGTAGGGAGAGTGTATGTTGGGGGTGGGGGATATGAAGTTGTGAAGTTTTCGAATTTGACAAATTACATTTCAACTTTGTAAAGTTGAGAACGGAAAGTTAAGATTCACAGGATTAAAATGTTAGTTTTGCATCCTTGGACTTATCTTTTCAAGACATGTATGGTTGAGAACGACACGTAACACTTCTACATGTCTTCATTTTTGGCACAAATCCCACCAACACCACAGAAATAACAGCAAAAGTTGAGTCGACAATACAAAGACTTGAGAAAACATTACAAGAGGGAATATATGTGAATAAAGCTTAAGACGCTTTCCAAGAACTTTTGAATGAAGAAAAGAGATCAACTTAAGAATATTAAAGAATAACACTAAGATCAACAACAACCCAAAACAAAACAAACCCTATTGGTCAATTGGGACAGTGTATGTAATTGTGAAGCTGAGTGGCTGCTGGCAACACGACTTTGGTTTCTGGAACTTCGATGCAGCAATTTCTGCCAATATTATGTGCCGACCCTAAAGGAAAAAGACTATTATTGCAGATATTGTCATTGTATTGAAGCTAAATGTAGTCCAGTAGAAATTATGAAAAACCCGGACATTTTCGATAACAGACAAATTTTGTTTTTAAATGGTCCCTATGACCGTGCTGATGAACCATGAAAAACCCAACCAAAATCAACCATTTTCGGGGCAAAAATCTTAAAAAATGAAAGAAAACTGGAATAATTTATTTAAAAAATTATCTGCTGCATAAAATACATTTCTAGTGATTAAAACAATAGATCATACACCATTGCATACTTCTTTTGGTCATTGATGGTATTAGCTGAACAAAATATATGTTTAGAGGTCAAAAACCTTTAAAAAAATGAAACAAAATTGGAATAAAAAAAATATTAAAAGTACATCTGTTGCATAACACACTTTTGGGGTAATTAAAATGAAAGATATTGCACCATTACATATTTCTAATGATAGTTAATGATATTAGTTGAACAACATGCTTGGTTTTTTGGGTCAAAAACCTTGAAAAATGAAAGAAAATGGGAATAATTTATTTTAAAATATAACTATTGCATAATACACTTTTATAGTGACTTGTATCATAGACCATGCACTATGGCATACTTTTAATTGTCATTGATACTCTTGGCTGAACAACATGTCTGTTTTGGGTCAAAAACCTTGAAAAAATTTAAGAAAATTGAATATTTTCTTTAAAAATATATGTGTTGCATAATACACTGTTGTGGTGATTAGAATGGAATGTTTAGGATAACAAGCCACATTTATCACCAAAAGACCCCAAATGTGTTACTTTTCCATCAAAATCATTGGGATTTTGGGGTAAAATCCTTTTAAAAAAGAGGACAAAATAGCAAAATATTTTGTGCAAATAATTCCATGTAGTACAACAAGACTGTTTTATCACTAAATGAACCTTAATTAGATACTTTTTCACTGAAGAAAATCCATCAATCTTAGGAACCTTGTCAGTTTGGGGTAAAAATCCCCCAAAATTATGAGAATATTGTAAAATATTTTGTGAACAGAAATATTTTTAGCACATCAACATGGGGCACTTATTCACCATTGAAACCTTACAAAATAAACTCAAAAGTGAGAGAATTGTTTAATATTTTGTTGAAGAATTACATTTAGAACAAGTCCATTTTATGGGTAAGTGAATGCCAGAAGGGTACTTATTAACGGTGGATTACCAAGCCAAAACCTTGAGAAAATTATAATATCTGAGTAAAAGGACTAAAAAAAATAGTTGAGTGTTTTTAATGAACTTATTTCTTTAACATTTATAATTTAGGACTAACTGACATTATAAACTAAGATGCTGTATTGCCTGTCAGAGCATCATACCTGTTCTGAAGACGCCAGATGTAGGGGACAAATAAAAAATCTCTGGAAAATGTTGTCTGATCTACAGCTGTATCCGTCACTCTCCTCTGTAGATATGTTATCAAAAGTGGTTCAATTTGTGGTGAAAGATAGAACGGAAGAGATTCATATGCACATACTGCATGGAGAGTGAGTTGCTGACAAATGTGATTATTGTTTTTAAGCCATTAGCACAGTTTTCCTGTTCAGTGTTCTAGGGATTGTCCTGAACTTGACTCTTGTTTGGTATTGTTAGGGAGTGTAAATACCCGAAGAAATTATTTATGGTATCTGACTGCAACTGCAACTTGTATTATCTTCACCAGCCTAAAAACCCTTGACGGTGGATTTGTCTAAGTGTGTTTCTTCAAGTACAGATTATTTATTATTTCAAGGTTAGTATCATAATGGTGGGGAAATGTTTTTCATGTTTGAAATAGTGTAACTTCTTTCCCGGGATCCATCAAAACCGTATAGGCCTCGGATCAAGAGGTCCCGAGTTCGAATCCCGCCAGGGGCACGGCAACTTTGTCTGCAGTAGAGAACTGTTCTACATGCAGTAAGGTTTGGATGCAATGCTACACTGAATTTCAGCGTAGTACCACCCATGGTTCAATAGTTCCAACCGATGCTCTCAGGTTTCACCGCAAGCCATAGCCACATGGCTTTGCGGGCTTTCTCCCTGCCATAATACTAGCAGCCGCGATACAAGTGAAATACTCTTGAAAGCGGCGTTAAACCCCAACTCACCTCACCACAACTCAAAACCTTATACAATGTTTAAGACTATGATAATTGTTCAAGAGCTCTCTAAGATCCGACAGACTCAGCACACCACAAGGTCTCTTTGGTTGTTAGATTCAAAGGGGCGTGTGGCCCCTGTGGTTAGATTCACAAATGACACAGAGAGTTGCCTGTAGAATTATTAAAAAAATGTATCAATGATACAAATTATCAGTTTGTTTCATTCATGATACCTTCTGCTTAAGTATCGAATTTAGTAAACATTCCAAATATACTTTCATAAGTATAGAATCCACTAGGTAATATTATTGTTAGCTTTTGTTTTCTGTTTGTTTTCTTATATGGTTGGCAACTCATGTTTGGAGAATTATTTGAGACTCATGTTTCTGTAAAGAAAGGGGAATTTTAGTAATATTGGCTCAATCAAATTTTACTAGTATTGTGTATTTTCTATGTAAATAATATTTATAATGTAAACATTTTTTGTTTGTCTGTTAGCATGTTGTTTTAAGTTTTAACTAAATTTGTGCATTAAAAAAACCTTTGT
The DNA here is from genome assembly GCA_936450465.1 of Gibbula magus. Classification (NCBI taxonomy): domain Eukaryota; kingdom Metazoa; phylum Mollusca; class Gastropoda; order Trochida; family Trochidae; genus Gibbula; species Gibbula magus. The sequence continues at coordinate 45,738,380 of OW388305.1, read as the reverse complement.
GCAATTTTCTCAAGTTATCTAATTTTATGATACGATAACCATTTTCTGACATAAATGACAAGCATGACACAGGAAAAAATTTAATGCTTTTGTGTAATTGAATAAAATAAAGTGACAAATAACATTCTGTCATATGATTTCCCCACAACTAAGGACATATATAATTTTGTTTTTAATTAATATTTAGCTATTATATAATTAAGTGATTTTATTTGGGTCTTCGTAAATTGATAATTTTTAATTCGTTCTTTAAATTTCAGAAAACAAATGACTATTTTAAGTTAAATAGATTGATTTACTAATAGATCAAGATCATGAATTGATGATCTTTTAATCTTTACAGACCAATAACATATTGTGTGTTAAACACTATCTCTTATTTTTGCATTGAAAAACTTCTTATAGTTTTCTTGAAATATTATTTATTATTAACCTAAAATGACCCTAAAATGGACTGATCAACAGACGTTTTTTTCATATGAAATAAGTCAACGTGAAAGTACTATCAGTATGATTGCATGCTCAGCTGATTAAATAATTTTTTACTATTTATTAACACAATGTTTCACTTGACATTTAATTTAATTCATCTCCTAAAACCTTCTACTCATCAGTTACATTACTGTTATATTACAAATCATAGTTGAAAAGGCATAATTTGCGAGTTTCTGAATGACTTTTGCGTCAAAATAATAAATTTACCATGTTAAAATTTGTATTGCTCAAACACTGAAAATTTAAAAATTTTAAGGAATCTTGTGAAGTTTAATACTTTTATATGAATGTCCCCATGTATTTCACTATAGAATACTCACTGTTTTTACCTTTAATATCATATTTCAGCGCTTTCAAACTTCTGTTGTCAACAACAATGTCAGCCATTTTAGCAGTTGCTACGAAGGGAGATAACTCAGACAGTATTTGTCATACAACTGATTTTACATCAGGAAATCTCATCACACCTTTCTGTGACATTTTCAAGTGGTCATAACTTTTTCTGCCAAGGGTTGATTTTGGTTGGGTTTTTTTCTGAGAGTAAGGGACATGCATTCTTTCATTTTTATCCCACCGGTATGAAATACCGTGGGATATAGTCATCGCCCCGTCCGTCTGTCCGTCCGTCCGTCTGTCCGTCCGTAATCATTTCGTTTCCGGAGCAGAACTCGAAAACCATTCATGATATCTTTCTGAAACTTTGCATGTGTATTACCCACCAACTGAGTGAGTGAGTGAGTTATTGTTTAACGCCGCTTCGGCAGTATTGCAGCCATTAGCGGCGACCCACCAACTGAAGTGGTGCCTTTTGATATTTTCAGATTTCTGAAAATTTTATTTTTTTTCGTTTCCATCGAAACATGTTGAAGTTGGACTTTGTTCAGAGACAGGTTCGTTTCCGGAGCATAGCTCCAAAACCGTTCATCATATCTTCCTGAAACTTTGCATGTGTATTACCCACTAACTGAAGTGGTGCCTTTTGATATTTTCAGATTTCTGAATTTTTTTTTTTTTTCGTTTCCATAGATACTTGTTGAATTTGGACTTTGTTCAGAGACAGGTTCGTTTCGAATTCCGGAGCACAGCTCCAAAACCGTTCATCATATCTTCCTGAAACTTTGCATGTGTATTACCCATTGACTGAAGTGGTGCCTTTTGATATTATCAGATTTTTTCTGAAAAATTTATTTTTTTCTGTTTCCATAGAAACATGGGATGTTGGTTGTTGTTGATTTTGACTGCTTCTGGAGCAGAAGTCTAAAACCCTTAACATTCCTGAAACTCTGTAATACCCACTAACTGAAGTACGGTAGTAGATACACAAGTATCTGTAAAAGATGTGTTTTACAAATTTTGTGGAACCGGTGGGATATGTCATCTTCTGATGACTCTTGTTTACAGTTATTTGTCTGTTATCGAAAATGTCCGGGTTCATTTAAATTTGGGGAAATTCCTACTGGCCTAATGGTTAAATGTAACATTCTGTTATATATTTTTTTTAATAAAGTGCATAATACTTACAGTTGACATGACATGTACTGGTTGTCATAGCGTCCAGTATCATTGATAAGGAATTGTTCTCTCACACTATTCTTATCTCCTCTACATTGAGATTTAGACCTTTTTCCCATACTGAAAACGGACAAGAAAATACTATATGAGGCATATCGAAGATAGACACATGATTAATCGAATGTAATGTGTTATTTTGAAATGTATACCATGAACCCTGTACAGGCTCTGGTTCTGGTTCTGTGTGAATCAGTAATGATTAAGTAAGACACGCATTTTGAAATCTTATTATTTGAAGATTGTGTGTCTGATGTTTGCATGTATATTTCCAAATATAATAAATACAACGAGTAAATATTTGATTAGAATATTCAAAACATTTACTTACCCATATCTGTCAAATGCTGAGCGCAAAGTGTCCATTTGTCATGTCAATAACTTTGAACGAAAAATAAAGATGCAAATATGGTGTTTTCTCTTAGCTAAGACATTGTAAAACTTTTGTTCAGTCAGAAATGTAAAGCAGGGTATACATTATACACATTGACCCTCAGATGTAAACTCTAATGTTGATGAAATACATGGTTGAACTTTACTTTGGTGGGAAAAGTTATGCATGTTTGAACTTTATGATGATACACACTAACTATGTATACAGCTTACGCAGTCGCACTGTCACAAATATGGAGCAAGCTATTGATGTTGCCGAAGAAGATTGCAGGTATGTTGTATGAAATGTTGTACTTCCTCCAAATGCTGGTTATAGTTATCAGCGTAGCGATTTGGAGTGCAAGGCCTCTTTTCACAAAGCACTGAGATAGTATGTAAGTCACTAAGATAACCTTCGTGCAACGCTAAAGCATGAGAGTTAGTATGAATAAAGGTTGCTTTCACTAGAAAATATGATATCAATGTTTGTTCTTTATCATCCTGACGATCATGTGGCTGTTAAACCACGATCAAGGCGTCTTCCTACCATGTGCTTGGGACTCACTCATCTAGAATTGTATCCCTTGTTGGAGGTAAATCTGAGGAGTACCCCACAACATTTCGAGGAAAACCAACCCAACTTTCCATTCACTCCTATCGCAGCTTACCCGAGAGGCCGCTACCAATTAACACGTTTCAGCATAATCACCGTCCAACCATTTAAAATCTGCCGGCCTCAACAATTGGCCTCTCCTTCTACCACATTCATCATGGCTTCTGCACTTCACACCCAATCAACAGTAATTCTTGTATCTACAATTTCAATAAATTCAATGGGTCTTTCTCATTTTACGAATTTACATACCATTTTTTATTTAGCAATCATGTTTGGTAAACACTGTAGAGTGGATTTACAATATTATCGTATGAAGTTGTAATCTCTCTAAATCTCTCACCATTATTTTCATTCGTATAAAAAGTGTATAATAATATGATATTTCTTACATTATATCTGATGAAGGACGACGTGTATTTTAACACTGAATAAGTTGTTTTCCAGAAATCTTGTCGTCAGTAATTAATGATGTAGTTTCACTTTTATGTGTTGGCGCATGTTGTTGTTACTCTTGATCTGTATACAACTCAGTCGACCACTTTCAAGTTCAGCAACAATCTGCGAGACTGTGGGTGAATTCCTGTGCGCACTGAGACATAAGTTAAGAAATGGTGTAGCCTTTGGCTGGAGACTTGTGCCAAAATGTTCCTCTTTTCACCAGAAGTAGGCCTCCGGATGGTACCAAGTGAAGAATGTTGCGTTGGAGGTGACCATCTATAGCACCATATATGACAGTTTAGTTAAACCAGTGTAATACTGTGGGTTTCGCCTTTAGCATACATTAACGGATGGACATTACCAATAATATTGTTATTTTTAAATCAAAGTAACCATGTAACCCAAATAACTCTATTGAAAATCCTTCGCCAAAACGGTACATAATTAGCACATCTAGTGCACTGATACAGGTCAATATAATAAACATCACACCCTAAAACATATCTGTTTACTTCTAAGATTGTAAAGGTTTTGAATAATTGCTTTTTGTGTAGATACATATTGATTAATGTGGAATATAAATTGTAAATGTATTGACTGTCCAAACAATAATACCTGATGAGCTACGGAGACAACTATCTATTGTTATTTTAGGGCCCTAATGCATTGTTTAGGCAAATCTAATTAGGGTTACCAACTGTAGTATTACAAGATAAATTTATGATCTAAGATATACATATAGATAAAGTAATCTAAACTGATACATTGTTTAAAATTATGTGAACATTGCATAAATATAAATAGCAAACAAATCAGTTGTATGCTCAACCCACCCAACCCCCTCAGTGACCCTGTCCCCCCAGTACTCTATGTTCCCTATTTATTCCTCCATACATAGCTATTTTATCAAATGAATACATCATATTCATCAAAGGAGTACACCACTGCTACGTCCTTGTTTTCAGGAGTAAGGCACTTAAATTTACCAAATGAAAGAGCAATGTGTGACATGAAAACCGGGGCATTTCCATGTAAAGCAATACAATGTGTTGTAACATAATTCTAATGTAAATTTGAAGTGTAGACCAAGTGAAATAGCATTCAATGAGATTCTAATTTGGCAAATATAGTGTTGAGAAAAATACAGTTGGAAGTGACAGAGGAAGGCACACACATAGAATAACAACATAAGAGTACATTAACATGGTAGATATAGAAAACTTTGTGTGGATATATACATACATATAATTACACAAGAGGAATTGCGTTATATACATTTATTATTATACAATTTATACAGCTGTGTGATATGATCGAGATTATCACTCAGTGACTGTAATCGTATTCGCTGGACAATGATTTTACATAAGATAGTATTACTCACATGGAAGTACAAATACAGATATATACAGTTATTATACATATTATACTGCTGTTTTTATGTTTCACTAGATTATAGATATGCATAAGATAAACTGATTCACACCTTTGATGGAAACCCAAGTACACAGCAAAAACAAAACACATCCTAGGCATGAATATATCAGTTCAAATCCTCTTGAATTTGTGACACGGCACCTTCTGGCTGTTCCAGAATGAAGATGCGGTCATCTTTGGTCCACGTGTTCTCGAACAGCAAGATTTCTTGAGGTCTCTTGCCATTTTGAACAGTTTGCTTCTGTGCCGAGTGAGGTCCTCATTGATGTAGACATCCTCCATCTCAGAGTGTAATTTCCTTCTGCGAGTGTACACATCATCCTTATCTGACGAACTTGACGATCCTCTGTCGACTCCTTCCTTGCACTGGCTTGCCTACATGGTGACATCTGTCTATATCTGTGATAGAGCTATCTTTGCTAATCTTCTTCAAGACTCCAATGGTCACATCCTGAATATCTTCGTCTTCAGATTCTCGCACAGTTCCTCCTACTGTACTGTTCCAACTCATCTATTTTCTTATCCAGTTCCTGTGTTGTTTTCTTCAATTCCTCTCTCAGCTTTGAGATATCTTCTTTCATGGATTGGAGCAGAGAGTTGAGCGTGCTCGACATGATTTCCTTTGCTACTTGTTGGAATGCTTGTGCGAACTTCTCTTGCAACTCCGGTAACATCAACGCTTAGCTACTCCATCTATGAAGTCGAACAGTGTTGAGGGGTAGGAGATGTTATGGCTATCTGCCTCAGACGACTGTTTCTTTTCATTTTCTCCTTGTGGATATTCACTTGCACTGTCGGTAGTAGCAAGCTTTGGTGTACTTGTAAAAGTGAAGACATCCGGCATGATGGTTTGAAAAAGATACTTTGACGACTTGGTAGGTAGTGAATCTGTAGGGGATCATGATGGTTTTCTGTTCTCACTTGTACTCCTCACTCTAGTATGCTTTTCACTTCGCTTTAAACTCCTTTCTCTTGCCGACATTTTCTTCTTTCAGCTGTTAAAAACGTCGATGTGTTGTTCACAGTGTCTAATTTACGACAGATTTATCCACACAAGCGGGAGCAATTTCAAACACGTCCTGTCACATCCGCCATCTTGGATCTAAATGATATATTACAGATAATGATCATGAATACTTACATATTAAAGACTGGCTTATATTGAAAGATAGAAATGACTGGCTTGCTGGGCTGTGGAATAAGCATAACCTTCTGAATGACTACAAACTAAGAACTTATCGTCTTTTCAAGCACACTCTATCTATAGAGTATTATGTTGAAGTTATTCTTAAAGATGCATCCATTGTGTTTCATAAAATTGTGTTTGGTTTTAATACGTGCCAACATACGATATTCAAATAATTTCACTAAACTTGCATATGGTAATAATTAGGTGAGGTGAGTTGGTGAGCTTTCAAGAGTATTTCACTTATATCGCGGCTGCTAGTATTACGGCAGGAAGAAATCCCGTAACGCCATGTGGCTATGCATTGCATGAAACCTGCGAGCAAGGGCTGGAACTAGCGAACTATGGGTGGTACTACTCTGAAATTCAGTGTATCATTGCACCCAAACCTTACTGCGTGTAGAAGAGTTCTCTACTGCAGACAAAGTTGCTGTGCCCCTGGCGGGATTCGAACCCCGGACCTCTTGATCCGAAGCCGAACGGGCTAACCACTGCGCTATCCCGCCCCCTATATAATAATTAGTAGCATCATTATACATGTGTAGAAACCGAAACTACAGGTCCCATGGTCCCATTTACATACACGGTAGTTATAAGACCTATTTAACATTATCAACCCAAAGTGGTCTTTTTGTCTGTTGTAAATAAGTTTCCAGAATTACGTTTGACCAATTGACGCGCACCACACGTGGCATGTTGTCCGGTATTCGATCAGAAATCGCTACTTTTACCTTTATATTATCGGTATACCGAGTCGACTGTCATCAAAATGGCAATTTTCGGCAACAGTCAGTACTTATCGATAAATGACACAATTTATTTGGCAATTGTGACCGATAACAACACAATGGATGTACCTTTAAGCGATCACAACGAAGTGTTTCAGCAAGCTGCGATGCGGATCATTACCCCTTGAAGTTGAAGTCGGACGCTTCACACGGCCTGTGACCTCATTGGATAACCGTATATGCAAATTATGCAACACTGACATCAAAGACGAGGGTCATTTTCTCGTTGAGTGTAGTTTTCATAATTACCTAAGCCCCTATGACACGTCCTTTAACAGTTGATCGCTAGTCAGTAAGTCAATATATTGACTCTCCAACAGGATTCATAACATTCATATCCATCGCCGCAGCGGTATACAAAATGTTTACTTTTAGAAATATTAGCCATTAATGTTATATTTTACTATTATGGATGTACTAGTTAATGTATGCTATCACATGTACATTATTTGCATATATATCTGACTATAATGTTCTATTTATAATATGCATCATGATGATTTTAATGTCTCATAGGTCATCTTGGCCAGACACTTTTATGTGTGTGACATTTAAATAACATATTCTTCTTCTTCTCTATAATAAATCTCGTTATCTACTCCATTTGAACCCGAAAGAACTGTGGAAATGCTAGAAACTGCTTTTGGGGATTTATTTTAAATTGGCTGCAAAGCGGATATTATCCGGTTAAAAAGTCTACTCAAAACGCGACTACCTATCTGGAAACGTCTTACTAAAAAATTTTGAGAAAAGGGCTGTCAGTAATATTTTCAGAGTGACACACATAATCTTCACTCGACACAATGCTTATTCACTGCGGTCAATAATCTAACAATAAGAGGGTCGCCTCAAAGTCTAAGATCTTTAGGTCGGGATGTTATTTATGTCTATAGAAACGCGAAAGAAAAATCAATTATTATCAAATTTTAAAATGACAGAAACCCCGGTGTTATCCTTACTCAAATATCAAATATTCGAATCATTAATCACACTCTAATCGGATATTCTAAAATTAGTGACAGGGTGTCAAGCTACAATTTCAATCTTGAACTTCGTATATAAATCACTCGATTTATTAGATTTCAACCTAATATGTTTTTAAAAACCGTTCAGTAAAAAACATTCTGAGATGACCCCTACGCCCATGAAGCACGTGTGCTTGTCGGGTAAGATGAAATCAGGATTATGTAATCAAATAACGTTCCTATCCGTTTCAGATTATGTGTCAATACGCCTGTAAGTTTTGCGTAGTTTGATTTATCTTAATATATGATTATTTTGGTTTAAAGTCGAACAAGCAGGGCAAGTGTTTTCTAGTCCCTTAATTTCGATTATATTTGTCCCGGTTTTAAATCATTTTAATAATCTGCTGTTTTCATTTTCAGGTGATGTTGAACTGTGTTCTCTTCAGCAACATTATGATTGCTACATCAAACATACAGGTAATGACTACAAAAGATCGTAAAATTTGTGACGAATTTTTCTGGATGACCATACCAAGTAACATTTTTACTTGTCTTCTTAAAGGCCGGGACCAATCAGTAAACACAGGACATTGTCTAGCTGACCTCATAAAAACTCTGTTTTGAAGAATAGTAACTCTGAGTACCTTTATTATTTGTTGTAATTCTAACCTCTTACCAAGAGGCTTCAATTGTACAGTATCCATGACACTTCACGAATGTTTGTTTGCCTGATATTTGATGAACTAGAGTCTTCAAAACTAAATCAGTTTATCATCCAAAACTGGGTTCAACAGGAGATATCACCTGATAAACTCTCCTAGGAGATATCGTTTTGACAGTAGATTTTGAACAATGCCCTGTTGGCGTCAGCTTCATGACATAACAATGATTTTGCCTCATCAGTAATGACGTAATAATCATGATGACGTCACAATGCTATGACATCACAGCACTGGAAGCCAAATGGCAAGTTTGTGTCCAGATATGTTCATTTTTCATAAAAAAAAAACTAATGAAGAATGATTTTGGATGATAAATAGAATCACTCGTTGATAAAAGTCAAAATAACTTTAACTCATGTTGATATATTTGATACTTGGGTGAGATTCTCTATATATCTTCATTTTGGGGGATACACAGATAACAATCGATTTACCTTGACCTCGATTTCAAGGTCACTACGAGACTTTGACCAGTTTTTAAAATGTTCTTAAGCTCGATATAACAATTGAATCAAACATGAAAAGCCCATTACGCATCCTCGGTGACCCATGGTTTTATATATGCTCCGCTATGGGCGGGTAATTTGAGAACAGATTCTCCTGATAAGGTTTCCCATGGGTGATGTAATGGAGAGTAACGGAGCATATATAAAACCATGGGTAACGCTGTATAAACTGTTTGTCCATTCTTTTAGCTCATTTCTTGATTGCGGCGGGGGACATGGTCACGATTCGGACAATTACTTGTCTAATTTGAATTTTCTGCAGAAACTGTCACACTGTCATGACTATATCCATATGGTGTTAACGAAACATATCATATATAACATTGAATTGAATTAGTTTCCAAGGCCTACTATGAAATAAACACCTGAACAACTATACTTCCCTCCCTAACCAAAATTTTTCTGAAAGATTTGATGATGTGATTTTTACATTTTCTTTCCGAACCATGAATATCATTGATACAAATATTAGTTTCTCTAGCTTGTTTTTTCTTCTTGAAACTTAGATGAACTACATTCTGCTCTGAAGACCGAATGCAAGTGTCCTGTTCCCTGCAAGTTTCACATCTTTGACCCAACAGTGTCTTATGCAACTACGTCAACATTCGTCATTGGTCGTTTTCTCAGCAACGCCAATAGGTCAGCTCTTAAAACAAAGTACCAGACAGCCAGAGACGTGACCAACCGTCACCAACAAAATAAAGTTAAAATCCTAGAAAAGATTCTGGTGAAACTTAAGGACAAATTCATGTTCTTAAAAGATGGACTGCACTGCATTAAAAGTGAGTTGAAGGAGCAAAGGGAAACGTTGAGGCGCGTTAGTGAGCGGGAGCTGTGGAACTGGAAGTGGACATACACATACTTCCGCTACCAGAACTACATCCTGCAGAAGAACCTAGTCCGTGCCAGGGATGCCATGGACGAACGTACCTTCTCCATACTCGCCCATGGCGTCCAGGAATTTACATTCAGTGTTGAAACCAAGATAAAACAGCTTGTAGACGGCAGATTGAATGATTCATCTGTACGAAATGTTATTTATCTGATGACGAAAAACCAATTAAATGCCAGACTAGATATAGCACGAAGGACAAGGCAGAACTATACTCAACTAATAACAGGCTTTTTAAATGCTTCATCCATCTTCGATTATAAGTTCAGAAACTTTCGCAGAAACGAAAGCAATTTGATTTTACCTAAGAACCTTCTTGCCGAGGCTTTTACACAGACCGACAGTGTGAGAAAACGTTCTGTGCAGGTTGAACAAGACATCATCTCTATGGCTTATTGGATGAAGGAATATGGCAGGTTAGCTACGGTTGCTTTTTACAACAATACCTTGAACCTCACAAGTTTACATATAACCAATGTACAGTTCCTTCGTTCTTCTCGTGAATTCTTGCAGAGCCGGAGTATGTTTTTTGATGATTTTATTCAGTGGCCTGTACTCCAACTTGATGCAAGGGAAAAACTATTCTTTGTCCTAAAAGATGGCCTGATGGAAACACGCGATAAAATGTATGGGTATTTCAACAGCATATCTCGTCTTATCATGGATATCGAAACATCGTTTCTCATAAACATGGTAGCAGGCTTAGAAATGTGCGAGAATTACTTACATTATGGAAACATTAGCAAACTGGAAGCGGCCGAATTTGTGGTCTCTGAGCGTGTTCAAACTGGAGCCAGCAGCTTGAGACATTTCACGGAGACGTTGCGACGTCGCTGTGAGAACGTACACGACAGCTGGAACCAACTTACCGCAATCACAATGGACATCTGGAACTATACTCTCAGTCAGAAAGATTTAATGCCCTACTGGACTCACAAGAATATCACGCGCTATCTGAGGGATTACAGTCTTGTGGCAGAAGAGGTGGCACAAGAATACAGTACTTATAGAACATTGATCGACAGCAGTTGTCAGTTTCACGGCGTGGACGAGGAGTTTCTCCAGAGTTTCTATTGGTTGACAGATCATATGCGGGAGTTCTACCAAACTAGTCTGGTTGACGAAGCTTTCGTCAGGCAAGTTAACAGTTTACACATATAACATATAAATGTTACAGGGATTTTACATCCAGGCCATTAAATCACGGCTGTATATTCACCATACTCATAATTAATGAGCTGTCCACAATGAAAGAGTGGTTAGTTCATTACACCAGTAGGGAAAGTTATGTCCTTTGTTCTGACGAGTCTTTTGTCTTGATAACCGACTCTTACCCCGGTTATCTACATGTGTTGATGTTTTTAACTGTTAATTGCGTCTTAAAGAATTCTACGCAAACGTTAGAGATGCATCCATTGTGTTAAATAAAACTATTTTAGCTTTAATACGTTCCAACACACCATATGTGCTGTTTACAGTACACCTATTTTTCATTCAACTTGCATATTAATCCATACATCATATTTATTAGTTTCCAATTAAAATCGAGCAACATCATCATGCATGTACAGAAACTGAAACTACACGTCCCATTTACATGCAAAGTGGTTATGACCTATTTAACATCATCAAACCAAATATGTCTTTTTGTCTGTTGTAAATAACATTCCAAATATGCTAAAATTTCGTTTTCTGGGATAGCACTCTAAGTTCATCTAAATATAAATTATGAAATCATCGCCCTTATGAATTTCCACTTTCTTTAGCTCCAGTTTTGCTTTCATGTACTGCGACGACCTCACTATAACTTCGTCTGAATCCGAGTGCATCTTGCCATACCTCAGTACAATGTGTTGAAAGTCTTCCACGAGAATTCAGTGCGCTTCCGCAAGTTGTAATCACGTGATCACTGAGTGTTGCGTTTAGATGTACTGTATAATGGGTTGGAAACAGTAACTGACCTTGAGGACAAAAGTAATGCAATCACATCTATGACCTTTCTCGTTCTTTAAACATACTTATGGATTGAAAAAGCATAAATTATTTGGCAGTTTCGTTTCATTCATCAGATATGAAAACATGCCAGCATCATTTAGCTGTTTGAGAGGCACTCTAGAAGTTGGTATTATGAAGAAGACAAGGATATATGTGGATGATCAACTTCTTTATGTAACAATAGCGACGTTTCGGTAAAGATCCTAACACCGTTATCAAGCATATGGGAAATATTATTAAACAGAATTTGTTTTATTAAAGTGTCACGTGCTTCAAGTTACAATAACATACAATATATACATACAATAAATTATAAAAGCACCAATCCATATAGGACTATGAGACACTAAATCATTAAATATCAAAGTGATACCATAGAAATAAAAGATATGTTAAAACACATTCACACTTTCTACAATTACCAGACGTGCAAAATCACACGACACCCTCCTGCACATACTATCATTCACTCACAAAAATTGCCCGCTCATCCACTCATACTAAATCATTCCGTCACTCCCATATATATTCGTACACTCATACAAAACATATAGTAAAATGCTCTGGAGATACAGAAATAACACATGAATACATTCATATACCAATGCGCACACAAGTATACCAAATATACACGCACACGTCATTATTCATATATACTTTTACCTGCATGCATGCACATTGTATACTCCATTGCATTCCATCCATCCATCCATACATCCATACATCCATACATATAATTATATATAGAATATCATACATACAAAACGTAGAAATAAGCCTATTAAAAATAATATAATTATAAAAAGTGAAATTCTACGTTTCACCATTAGGTGCATCTTTGAGGCAAAGTGAATTTGAATTTGGGGATTTGTTATTAAAAATTAAAAATACATATTTTTCATTGATTTTTTTCTGCGTAAAAGAAGCATTCATGGCGACGCTCTCTACATCAATATGTAAGTCAAAATGACAGCCACGTGACGACGTTGACCTACATCGTTAAGTAAGTCAACATGACAGCAACGTGATGACGTTAACCTACATCGTTAAGTAAGTCAACATGACAGCCACGTGTCAACGTTGACCTACATCGTTAAGTAAGTCAACATGACAGCAACGTGTCAACGTTGACCTACATCGTTAAGTAAGTCAACATGACAGCCACGTGATGACGTTAACCTACATCGTTAAGTAAGTCAACATGACAGCCACGTGTCAACGTTGACGTACATATTTTTATATACGACTTCTTTATTTCGTTGTTGTCAAGCAATTTTTGGATAAATTGTGTAGTTCAAGTGAGTTATTATAGGTAGTATGGTGTAAATGGTTTGGCAGGTTTTTCTAAATTTTCTGAATTTGTTGTAGCTATTACTTCGAATTACATACTAATTGATGGCTGTGTGTATTTGCAGAGAGAACTTTCTGAAAGTGGACATATTCTATCGTGAACTAAACTACGAAAAGATAACCCAACAAAAAGCATATGACTTATTTGCACTGCTCTGTAAGTATATTTTTTCCTTAATGTATTTTTAACCCCCACATTCCGCCCATACGTCCGTTGGAAACATGGTACCTGTTTTCTGATACAGATGTTTTTCTTATTTGAACATTTAATTATCCCCCGCCACGCGTTTAGTGTGAAGCGGGGGATATAGTATTCGGCTGCGTCCGTCCGTCCGTCCTTACAAAACGGAATAACTCATATACTATTCACTGGATTCTTTTCAAATTTTGCAAATGGGTTCATCATAGGAAGAGTAATGTTCCTACAGAGGTTTATGACCTGGACCTGCATCTCAAAGTCACAACGAGACCTTGTCATTTTGCCCTTGTCAGCGGGATATCTCAAGAACAGTTCATTGGATTATCTTCATATCTAACACATAAAATCTCCGAGGAAAGACAAAAGTGGTGATTAGATTTTGGTGACTTTGACATAAATCTAAAGGTCATAGCGGAACTTTGAATTTGTCGACATGTTAATGTACATATATAGCTTGTCAGCGGGATATCTCAAGAACCATTCACCGGAATTTCATCATATCTTACATAAAGCATCTCCTAGGGAAGATCAAGGGCTGATTAGATTTTGGTGATCTTGACGTTATTCTTAAGGTCAAAGTGGACGTGTTAAGCTTGTCAGGGGAATCGATATCACAAGAACTGTTCATATTCATCATTATCTTACACCTTTGCTGATTTTTCAATTCTGAAGTATTAATTTGCGGGGGGGCATCATGTCACCTTAGTGACACCTACTTTGTTTGTGTATTGAATCAAAGGTGTGCATGTGTGTGTGCGTCTTTTAATTACAACATGTGAACCTTCCTTTAAAGGAATTTTAACTGTCTAACTAACAGCGGTATTTTTATATCCTCGACCTTCAGTGATAACTTACTGTAAACTATAAATCAAACGAAGAACTGGATAAACATCGTTATTACGCAGGTACATTTACTGAATTATGGCCCATGACTCAGAGATTGTGGCTGATTAATTGACAGTACCTATGTTCTGATACGATTCTCCCACACGTTTTGTTCAATTGTTCTGAAATGTAAGTTGGCGATACCTTCCGGTTAATTCGAAAATATGTTCAGGTATGACCCTTGGATACTAGCCATTGTCTCTCTTAGAACAGACTTTAAACTTTAATCTAGCCTGACTGTAAGTTTTGAATTGGTCTCTTGAAACTTGATGTTGTATTTTCCTTGGCTTAAAACCATTTATAATAAGTAATATTGTATTACCTTCTAGCGGTGGTCTTGTTGAAAGACTTAAAATCTGTAACACTGACTATAACTTTCAATTATTCAGCATAAGTTTTTGATACTTGACATATGTTTCCCATGACGCATCCTTAGGCCATTACCTGACTTTGTGACACTGACCTTTGTGTAGGATGCCATAAGAAATTTTCATGGCTATAATTTCTATAGGCATTTGATATGTAACATGTGTATCCATTGTCACCATATCATTCGGATGATTTAATGGTAAATGCAGAACTCATTTATAATACCTGATCTTTCGTAAATTACCCTCACTTTTTAAATAATGGTTACATTCTTATTTAGAGGGAAGATTTTGTATCAAAAGGTCAAATGAGGCTTGTCGTGCTTGCAGAGTACTTTTGTTCCTTATACAACTTGATGATTATATTTCATCTTTCCATATACCATTTACAACTAATGCTGGTTTTAATCGGATGTATATTGCATTGAAGATTTTAATGATGTTTTTATTCTTCCTAGGTGATATCGGAGGATCCATGGGGTTGTTCATAGGAGCAAGCGTAATGACTGTCTTTGAGATATTGGACTTGGCCATGTATCACTCTATTAGCCCTCGAAGACGCCCCTTGGATTAAATAATTGTATGATAAGGCTGTATTGAAACCATATTTTGGGGGCAAAACTATTTTAACAGGTGACGAGGGCGGTAAGACTTTCTTCCTCCTTTTTGATGGGAGAAAATATTATGGAGAAAGTTAAAGAGCTATCGAGTATGTTGATAGACATACCGAAAAATTCTTTTGAAAAAGCTATCTCATTGAAATATATACACTTAAATTTCGAACTAAAATAAATAGAGAAATCCCACTTATTACTAAAGGTGTTCTCTTGTGGTTTACTCACATAGTGTAAACAAAAAATCACAGATTAGAAACAGTTTATGAGTACTCGAAGTTTATTATTTACCCTTTCATTCAATTATGGAATTAATGTATTACCCATCTATAGGCACAAGGGCGTGTATCGATTAGAAATAGCGTTTGAAAGACATATACCTATATAGACCAACCCTATGACTAACGACGAAACCACCTCATGATCATTCAAAGTCATGTTTCGCATCAAAAACAGTTTTTTATGTCACAGTCGATGACTACGATACGAAAGCTAAATGATTTGCTTGAATGATCATTGTCTCATTACTATTTGTGATTGATGGTTTGCAGTGTTTTGAATCCACCTTGTGGTGAGAGAAAGACGTGAAGGTTTTTTCAAGGTCACGGACATTGTTTACCAGTACTTTACCGAGAGTTAACTATGAGAGTAAATATGTCCAACCTCGCTAGAACTGATGACAGTTGGTTTCATCATTCTAACTATAACTTGTAAAATCGTTGATCCGAAAATCGGTCGATGTCAAGTCAAACACGTTTCGTGCTTCGAATGTGAATTTAAACATGATTATAATTTATCATAATGGTAGGAAATGACATTTACGTTTACATTATTATCCGATTTGAAATTAACTCTCAGAGATTTTAATCATAAACATAGCGGATATATCCGGAGAACATATGCACATCAATTGGATGAACAACAGTGACTCTACGAACTGAGTATATACCTATTACGATCATATTATTAAGAATCCTTATTGTTATTGGCGTGTGTTTTATATTATTATTTGCACCGATTTTGTCATTTGCACTTTGGCAAGAAGGAATGCAGCTATTACAGCTAATTTTTACAAGCTGATACCCCTCATTATGTTGTTTCATGTCGAAGCTTTTTTGCCCAATCGGCCAAGCCATAAAAGGTCAAGTTCGAATCCAAATTTTGTTTAATGCCCGTAGAGACTTGAAACTTTGTTTAAAATATGCGCATTGACAATGTGAACAAAAAGTAAATTGCGGTGAAATCGTAGGTCACGTGGTTTCGACGCCTTCTTGGGGATTTTAGCTTTTTCAATTTTGTTTACCCTTTTAATACTCTGAGTAGCAACTGATTGCTTTGTTTGGCTGAAGAGCCATTATAATACATTATAATAGTCACAAATCTTTGAATTAAGATAGAACTATTTTCGTATATTTAGGCTGAAGAGCTACTTAAACAAACATAAGTACGGTGATTTCAACCTGTATACATTTTTTGTTATGCGTAAATAAACTTATTTAATAATTTAAAAAATGTGTCTCTATTTTTCTTCAGGTAATAATAAATTCAAATTCCATTATTTTTTAGCCGCAGAGTTATCTCCCTTGATATGGAGCGGTAAACTCTTTACAGTGTTTTCGCTGTTTCACAGTGTGCAGAGTTTTTATCACAAGCGGAAATAGCCATGTACCCTATATATTTGATCAGAAAGTACAAATAATATATCTAAAGAATAATAGATTCGTTACACGGTGTGCCTCAGGAAAATACGGAATATACATGGGCCTACAGTCCCATACACCCTGTCAAAACACCGTGTAACTAATAGTATTGTTTTGTTTGAAATGTTTTTTGTAATCGGAGAAGATTTTTCTTGTTCCTCAATCTGTTATACTTCATTTTAAAGTAATATGTTTAAAGGTACCAAATCTCTATCAATCTCTTAAATGTAATTGTGAATTTCTTATTTTCATAGACAAAATTGATATATATAATTTTTGTAATAGTTTCAATTGTTCATTGTCTCAGTCAGACAACGACTGATGATTTGTGAGGACTTGGTACTGGTGATTTTGTGTGAGAGAAGTGTGTGCATAAATGAATCAATAAATACTTATATATTGTGTTGTCAATGAGGATACCTAAATCTGAGAAATTTTATTTGTTTCCAAATTCATCTACAAATTAACTCAGCGAAACGTTTGACTCGTTAGCTGATTAATGTAAGATCAGACATTATCCTTGAAACAACAGTGTCAGTTGGTAGGTTAATTACTTTTTGAGTTCTACGTCAATACTAGCTTCCGAGTCGGGACGTTGATATTTACGTGGTGTCCATATAGGAGAAAGATCAAAAGTCTTTTTCATGAAACTAAAAGACCAACGGCAGAGAAAAATTATTTGTATAAGATATTTATAAAATAGTTTTACAAACATGCTTGAAAATTTCACCTGTGAGTGTGAGCCCAAGGTCTTCTCGTGAGCAAATGAAGCACGGACTAGATATGAGTGTGTCAAATTCATGTTGGCGAGTGTGCAGCGGGTGTTTTCATCCAACACGCAGTAAACAAGTGAACTCTATTAAATCAATTACCGTCAGAGGTGGTTTAATGGACAGACAATTAAAAGTAATTCTGCTGATGAGCGTGGCTGTCTACCTCAGAAGCGTATCCCTCCAATTCAGACCAACTTCTTACCTGACTCTGTCACAAAGTGTATGCATGCAATCTCAACCATAGCAAGTGGTGGCACTATGACTAACCCTTTTATCCCCCGTCTACAGGAACTGTGCTCTGACATTGAATAAAACCAGGCCTTCCAAGGCGTGCAGCGAAAGATAAATACAAACAAGCAAAGCTAACTATTTGTGGGGAGTTTGAGTCTGAGGGTGAGTTCGAATCCAGTAACAATGACGTTTTGATGATGTTAAAGGAAATTAGAAAAGACATGGTGAACTTGAATTAATAAAATGGTAGAGTGGCTTTCGAAATGGCTCGTGAACACGAGTTGCTAAAACGGGAAAATCCTTAAAGGCAAACTAAACAAGTTGGAAAGGAGGATAGATAACACTGAGGCTCAGAGTAGAAGGTCGAACCGTATCATACATGGCGTCGCGGGTAAAGCTGGGGAGACGTGACACCAGTTAGAGGCATTAGTGCGTGACTTTATGAGGGATAAGTTGAAGCTGGACAACACGGAGGCAATATCAATCGTCTCTACTCGAACGCTAAAGAGAGTCCAATACAGTAAAGTTCTCTCTGTATAAAGACAAGGGACGCATACAGGCGGCGGCCAGGACACAACTGAAGGGCAGCACGGACCTACGAGTGAGTGACGACTATACCGAGAGGCTGAGGAAGACCAGATTAGCTGTCATCCCAAAGATGGTCGAGGAACGCGAGGCTGGGAAAGATGCCTACCTCTCCTACGACAAGCTGGTTGTGGGGAACAAGGTGTTTGCGTTTACATCCCACCGGAAAATAGTTTGATGTATGATAAACAAGATGATGATGGAATTGATTACCTTGAAAGCAAATTATCAGTGGTTGCAGCAGATCTTGACATTGAAAACTATGACATTCTGTTGATGGGAGATTTTAATATCGAACAGGACTCAATGATTTACTTTTAGAGGATGAGGATGACATAAGTTTTCTTAATCTCGGCTCTTTGTACCATGTTGATTCATTTTGTCAACCATGAAGGTCGATGGATGATAAGGTTAATAGGTTTGGCAAATCTTTACTATCACTCTGGTAAAGAAGATTAGGAATTGGTACCTTCTTGTGGAAGTAAAATCAAAACAACAGGCATCATCTCTACTAACCTTGCAGGCCATTATTGACAAACCTGTTAAGGTTACTCCTCATACATCGCTAAACAGCAGCAAAGCCATCATCCGGGATAAGGATCGCTGTCTCGATGATTCATCCGAACAGGAGCTCCTTGACAACCTCAAGAGCCAGGCGGTGACTGCTGTAAAGCGGTTCACTATCAAGAAGGAGGGCAACATCATCAAGACACGCACCTACCTCTTAACTTTCTCAACTCCACAAGCTCCAAAAATAGTTTATGCAGGGTATTACAAACTCTCCACTGAACTATATATCCCTAACCCTCTTCTTTGCTACCCGTGCCAGAGGTTTGGCCATGGAAGCAACTCCTGCAAAGCGGATGAGCGTGTTTGTCCTCAGTGTGGCAAACTCGAGGATGAAAGCCATCCAAACATCTGCAAGGAGTTGCCGAAATGGGCCAACTGTGCTGGTGAACATTTAGCTTCCTCCAAGGAGTGCCCACGGTGGCAATTCAACTTTTTCCACAATAGGTACCATGACATTCCCTCTTCTGTCCCTTAAAGAGCCTGTCAAGCTGACAGGATCTAAAATACCTCCATCTGCAAACCAAAATTCCAAACAATCAACCTCAAAACATAATTCAAAAAATTCCAAATCCAAAACAGCAAACCGCACTACCAAAAGCTTAAGGAGTGCGGTTGAAGTCTACAACAAGTATGGATCTCTTGACCTTGAGTCTGATGACGTCCCTATGGCCCAAAAAAGGGCACAGGGTTCGGTCCTTGGACCGTCGCTTTTCCCCGGTAAAACATCCAGGCTGTTGCAGTCAGTTTATCATTATTCAAAACTCTTAACTCTATGCTCTTTATACATCCCACCATCTCAAGTTCTTACTATAAAAGATCTTGATCCACTTGTTACTCAATTACCTAAACCTTTTATCATTATGGGTGATTTCAACAGTCACAATCCCCTCTGGGGTAGCAATACCCTTGATACTAGAGGGAAGAGATAAATCATTTTGGGTGAGGAAACTTTCATGTCTATTCAATGATGGCTCAAACACATATTTGAATCCTGCCACTAGCTTATATACAGCTATAGATTTATCGGTGACTGATGCATCCATTTTACATGACTTTTCATGGTCAGTCCATGAGGATACGTGCGGAAACGACCACTTCCCCATTGTATTAGAACCCTCATCACCTATTCCCTAGGAGCACAATCCTCATTGGAAATTTTCCAAGGCTGATTGGGGTACATTTCTACCCTATGCCGTGATCATATTTTATTTGATGAAATAGTAAATGCAACTGATCTAAGGACTCATTGATATAGCAACTGAAACTATCCCTAAAACCTCGGCAAATCCACGCATTCACAAGCCATGGTTTAATAAAACCTGCGATACTGCCTTTAAGGCACGTAAAAAACCTGACCGAAGTTCAGTAAATGACCTACAAGAATCAATTTAGATAAGGCTCGAGCTAAAGCTCAACGCACAGTCAACCAACAAAAACGCGAATCTTGGAGAGTCTATGTCTCTAAGATAAGTTCCAGAACACCTATAAGCAAAGTCTGGAATATGATTAGTAGAATTAAAGGCAAGGGTTCCAAATCTACAATAAAACATCTTAAGGTCAACGATGAACTTCTCACATCAAAATGTGACATTACCAATAAGTTGGCTGAAACAATCTCTTAAAATTCTTCATCTGCAAATTATGTCCCTGCTTTCCAAAAGTACTAAAAGGTACAGGAAAAACGACAACTTAATTTCAAATCTGACAATGGAGAAGATTATAATGAACACTTCTCCTTGTCAGAGCTTAAAACTGCACTTTCTAAAGCTCATGATACAGCAACCGGCCCTGATGAAATCCATTATCAGTTTTTAAACATTTACCGGAACTTTGTCTTGAGGTTCTACTAAAGGTATTTAATCATATATGGGAAACAGGTGATTTTCCATCTTGTTGGCACAGCGCTACTATTGTGCCTATCCAAAAACCTGGGATGGATCATACAGATCCTTCCAACTATCGTCCTAAACCCTTAACAAGTTGTGTATGTAAAACTATGGCCATCATTCGAGCGCCAATTGCAGCTTTGCCTCAATAAAATTCATAAATGGTCGTTGGAAAACGGCTTCAAATTTTCCAAAGGTAAAACATCTTGTGTGCATTTTTGCAACATGTGCAAAATGCACCAAGATCCAGAACTTTTTCTGGATAAAACTCCAATCAAAGTCGTTCCTGAGGCCAAGTTTCTTGGTCTTACTTTTGACAGCAAACTTTCTTTTATTCCTCATCTTAAAATTGTAAAAGCTACATGCTTAAAGGCATTAGACCTTTTTAAAGGTCGTATCAAATAATAAATGGCCATCAACTTCCTGTTGCGCATGACAGAGGTGTAACGTGTTTCTGCTAGGCTCTGCCAACCCACGGAAAAAATCCTATCAATCTTAGAAAAGGAGCGGTATTTGTCCATAAAATTATCAAGGAATCCATTTACGACGGTCCTAAGAAGACAAAACGAGATTTATTTTTCAAATTTTGAAATAAAAAGTGTTACTTTGATGCCAAAAAGGTCCTAGTCAGTTCGCACGACAAGGTCGGTCAGTTCAATGAAGGACTGTATTCAAGCCGCTGAAAAGAGACTCACTGACCTTATCAAATCCGTGAAGAATGATTTGCAGGGCTCGTTTAAGAAGGAATTAACGGAAATTAGAGACAAAGTGAGTTCGGCGGAATACGACGTGACGACCAACTCGGAAGAATTGACCAAACTGCGAGACGCACTAGACGAAGAGCGAAAAAGTCGTATCTTCTACCAAAAACAGCTTACCCTGAAGGATATTCATGATAGAAAGCCCAAACTATTGTTCTACGGTATTGTTGAATCACCTCAGGAGGATACCGAGAAAGAAAGAAAGACTTCTTCGTGAAATCGTTGAACTTTCAACAGGACAGGGTCAATAAGGTAACATTTAAAGTCGTCCTTAGACTTCCCCTTTCTGAGTATCAGAGAAAAAACCGCAGTCAGAAGCAGTCAGAAGCATCATAGCTACCTTCCTGTACATGCCGGACCGTGAGTCTGTATTTGCAGCTCGTAAAATCTTAAAACAAAGCAAAATCAGCATCCAGACCGACCTCCCCCCTATGCTGAAGAAACGACGAGTAATCCTACGTCGACAGGCCGCGGCTATCCGTGAGGAGGAGAAGATCTGGACCCGAGTGCGTGTAGTTGACGCAGAGATGGTCCTTGAGACGAGGGACCCACAGGTTACAGGTTCTGTTTGGAAGAAACGTGATCCAACAACCTAAAAACTGAACGTTACTAGTACTGTTTGTAAACAATAACGTGAAAGTTGTAAGATGAAACCTAGCAACTATTCATTTGTATTTTATGCATAGGAACAGAACTATTCTTTTTCCGTTCTAAACGAGAACAACATTACTTTTTGACATTTATTTTGAGTGGGGACATAATAAGGGATTTTGTTTGTTAAGATGCCATTTCTTGTTTGATCTATTTTTTGTTTAATTAATATGGTCGAACCTCTCCCTTCAAATATAAGTTGAACCGAATACCCTCGGTTTCTATCCTTAGTAAGCATGTGCGTTGCATGCTTTTCAGGTTAACGAGTGCAAACACGTGGTTCTGTAGGGCGGGATAGTGCCGAACAAATGATTGTGCTTTTGTGTGATTCAGTTATGGATTATAATGTGTGGACTACTGGATATGGAACTAAAACGTAAGTAATGCTCTTTATCAGTTTATCCATTACGGATATGTGACTTTGGAGAATCTGTAACAAGGTTGTATAGCACGACGGAGAGAGGGAGATACCACTTCAATACGATATAATTTTGTCTTTATTTTCCATGGAAAAGGCGGAGACCAAACCTTCTGTTGATGTATATATTTACCTCGAAGATGTGTTTTAATCAGTTTTGTATTTGTTGCATGAAACTACCCTTTAAACCAAATGAAACTTGCATACTCAAACTATCCTACTATATTTCACTGTCAGTGTATCCCGTAACTGACTTACAGTATGGCTGAAACAGTTAAGATGATTTCACAAAATTGTAGATGCATACACGATAAGAACAAACGTAAGGAACTTTTTACCTTTTTGAAACGAAAACGAGCGCAATTATACTGTCTTCAAGATGTGCACTTTACTGAAGATATGGAACAATGTATACGTGAAGAATGGGGATGCAGTAACTGTTACTTTAGTCCATTTAAAAGTAATTCAAGGGGTGTGGCTATCCTTAAGCTTGGATCTAAACACTTTGATTTTCAAGTTGAAAATGAACAGAGAGACACTACTGGAAACAAATTGACAATAGAAATAAAGATTGAAGAATTTCGGTTAGCTATAATTACTGTTTATGGACCTAATACTGATAGTCCTAAATTTATCACGAAATCTCGTCTATTGTAAAGACACTGAAAAGCGACAATGTTATCTTTTGTGGTGACTGGAATATTATACAAAACTATCAACTTGATGCCTTCAATTATAAGAACATCAATAACACAAACGCAAGACAAGAATTGTTATATTTGAAAGATGAACTTGACTTAGTCGATCCTTTTCTAAGCGTTTTACTTGGAGACAGCCAACACCTTTGAAGCAATCGAGGCAAGATTATTTTCTTGTTTCACATAATTTGATCCCCTCAATAATCAAAACCGAAATAGAACCAAGCTATAAATCTGATCACTCCCTTATTTCACTTACTTTTAAACTGTCTGACTTGAATCGAGGAAAAGGGTTCTGGAAATTTAATAACACGCTCTTAAAGGACCATGATTATATAAAGTTAGTGAAAGAAACAATAAAAGAAACAATAAATCAGTATGAATGTAAAGAAACCGAACAAGCTAATATTTTTACAATAAATGATCAACTTTTATTTGAAATGATAACCTTAAGTATTAGAGGTAAAACGATTGAATATTCTGCAAATAAAAAAAGAAAACGCGAGAAACATGAAAAAGACATACAAAACAAATTAAAGATGGCAAACCAAGAATTAGATACAGAAGTAAATGAATTTTTTAAAAAACGAAATTCTTACTAGTATAAACAACCTTGAACAAAAATATGAAGATAAAGTAAGCCAAAAAACTCAAGGAATCATAGTAAGATCAAAAGCTGATTGGTTAGAATATGGAGAGAAACCCACAAAATGCTTGTTAAGTTTAGAATCAAGAAATTAATAGAACAAATCTATAACTCGTTTGGAGGATAACCAGGGAGACATACTTAATGAACAAGATGCCATTATTGAAGAAGTAAACCTGTTCTATAAAAAGTTATATTCAAAACATGACGTGTCCAATATTGACCTTAATACATTACTTGATGACTTCGAGGTACCAAGATTATCAAAGACTATATCTAAGAAATTAGAAGGTGAACTTATTTATGATGAGGTACTAGAAGCTGTTAAACATTTAAAAATGGCAAAAGCCCAGGATCGGACGGCTTTACTGCGGAAGTTGTCAAATTCTTCTGGTTTGATATTGGAAAATACTTGGTAAAATCGCTTAATTATGCATATACAAATGGTCAGCTCTCCATATCCCAAAGACGAGGCATTATAACATGTATTACAAAGGAAAACACGCCAAAACAATTTTTTTTTTTAAATTGGAGGCCTATTTCTCTTTTGTCAATCTTTTATAAAATTGCTTACATGGCCATTTCACACAGAATAAAGCCTGTGTTAGATATTCTAATCAATGAGGACCAAAAAAGATTCATGTCAGGCCGATATATCGGAGAAATTACAAGACAGATATATGATCTTATTCAGCATACTGAAGACTACCAGATCACGGGCCTCCTGTTAATGGTGGATTTTGAAAAGGCTTTCGATACTGTTGACTGGACTTTCATTGAAAAAACTCTATCTTTCTTTGGTTTTGGAGATTCCATCAAGAAATGGGTTAACACGTTTTATAATGGGATTGAATCATGTGTTATTGTAAACGGTTTTGGCTCCCAATTTTTTAATGTCTTAAGGGGCTGTCGTCAGGGAGACCCACTATCCCCCTACTTGTTTCTCCTATGTGTAGAAAAATTGGCGATACTTATACGAAATAATGATGAAATAAAAGGTATCACAGTTGGAAACGTTGAATATCTCCTTTCACAATATGCGGATGATACTGCTTGTACCCTTGATGGTTCTGAAAGATGCCTCTATGCCGTACTTCAAACTCTCAATTTTTTTGCACGGTTTTCCGGTTTAAGAGAGAACACAGACAAAACAAAACTCATTTGGATGGGTGCAAAGAAAAGATCAAAAATGAAATTATGTCAAAAGTTGAACTTGGACTGGAAACAAGAACCCTTTAAACTTCTTGGCAGTACATATTCAATGGACTTAGAAGAAATGACTGAAATGAACTATGAAAATAACTTAGACATTGCGAAACATTAATGGCAATATGGTCAGCACGTAGTTTAACCCCTCTTGGAAAAAATACTATTCTCAAATCACTGATACTACCACAACTAAATCACTTATTCACAGCAATGTTTCAGTTTCATATGGGGAAACAAACCAGATAAAGTAAAACGATCTCAAATAATATGTGATAAAGAAGATGGTGGAATAAAATGCCCAAAAATAAGAGAAATGATTTATGCTCAGAAAATAACTATGATAAAACCAACAAACTCACGCTTATATAAAATGGGATATGTTGACAGTGATTTATGTTCTTATTGTTTGAAAGAAAAAGAGTATGTTGTTCACTTATGCACCTGTGTACGCCCCGTTTGGAATGAATTGAAAAACTGGTTGTTCTCTGAAGCTCAGAAACATATCCGAGGAAATTGTGCTTCTTGGCTACACCCAAAGAAACAATAATCCTCTCAGCATTATTCTGACCATAACAAAATATCACATATTTAACAGCAGGATACAGCGCAGAACACCAGATTTCAAAGATATCAAACGGGAGCTTGTAGAGTACTATAACTTAACAAAATATGCAGCAACTTTAAATTCAAATGTTAATTTGTTTAATAAGTTTTGGTCAAGTTGTCACCTGCTTTTTAGATGATCTACTGATAAATGGCCTATGTATGCACAGTATATGCGCAACTCATGTAAAATGCAACAAAAATATAAAAAAATATAAAAAAAAATTAATAATAAATGGGGTGGAGATGAAGAAACTCTTCTTCATCTCTATCGATCACTAATCCGTTCAAAACTGGATTATGGATCTGCCCGCCACTCTTATATCAAAATGCTAGATACAATCCACCACCAGGGTCACAGGCTTTGTCTTGGGGCCTTCAGAACTCACCTGTTGAAAGTATCTACGTTGAAGCTGATGAGCCATCTCTTGAAGATCGGCACATCAAGCTAGCACTTCAATATATCACCAAACTAAAATGTAACCCTTCAAACCCTGCCATTAAATGCCTATTCAATCCAAAATACCAGCAGTTGTATAACTCAAAACCTAAAGCAATTCCACCTTTTGGCATCTGGCTTCAACAACATGTTAAAGATTCAGATATCGACCTCTCAACAATAGCAGAACACGGATTGCTTGCCACTCCACCATGGCAGGTGGTCAGGCCCCGTGTCAACCTCTCTCTATCTACTCATAACAAAATCTAACACAGATCTATTAATATTCCAAAAGGCATTTTTTGAGCTACGTGATTTTTTCGCAGGCTACAAACCAATTTACACTGACGGTTCTAAGGATGGACCCACAGTTGCAGCAGCAACTGTCACTCCATCAACAACATATGCTTCAAGGCTGCATGATGGCAGCAGCATCTTTACTGCAGAAGCTAAGGTCATCCTGAAGGCCGTCCACCACATTAAAAACTCAACTCCCATTAATTATATCATTTTTTTCAGACTCGCTTTCCTGCTTGCAGGCTATTAAACCTTGTAAAAGTGATCATCCAATTATTAGGGATATTTTAGAACTTCATAATTCATGTCTCCAATGTGACATCGTCTTCTGCTGGCTTCCTAGTCATATGGGTATAAGAGGCAATAACAAAGCTGATTCAGCAGCTAAATCAGCATTAAACCTCAAACATATTTCCCCTACTAAAGTTCCATATACGGATTCTAAACCTACTATTAAATCTTACATTAAGCAGCGGTGGAGGTCCCAATGGGACCAACAACAACACAACAAACTTCATTATTTACAACCTCATTTAAGCTTTAAATCTCTTTCTTATTTTACCCGACAGGAAGCCTGTAACTATAATAAAACTATATTTACTTGATTATTTAAGCAGAACAAATGTAAACATGATCAGCAGAAAGGCATTATTATAATGATGTATTTAATAGCAAACACGATATTTTGTATCCTCAGTGGTATGCATTGGATT
This sequence comes from Gibbula magus, assembly GCA_936450465.1. Lineage (NCBI taxonomy): Eukaryota > Metazoa > Mollusca > Gastropoda > Trochida > Trochidae > Gibbula > Gibbula magus. The sequence goes on along the minus strand of OW388305.1, from coordinate 45,710,803 downwards.
ATGGCACTGGATACTTATATCGGATTTAAATTCTGTGTTGAGTTAGTGTCAATTATGATCGTTGTTTGTCGTTACTCATACAGCATTAGTCAATGGACTGTAGTATAAAATGTCTCATCATTGTACAGTGTGTATATACAATTAGCAAAATGTGTGAAAGTGTGTTACCACCATACAACACGTTTCACACTTTAAAATCTCATATATATATATATATATATATATATGTATGTGTGTGTGCACGTGTGTGCGTGTGTGTGTGTGTGTGTGTGTGTGTGTGTGTGAGTGTGTGTGTGTGTGTGAGTGTGTGTGTGAGTGTGTGTGTGTGACAATGGATATATTGCATTATTGAAGACTTACCTGTCAACGAACGTATCCGGAGGAAAATTGTAAATATCCAGATGACCAAAAGAACACAACTTGAAACAGTAAATCCCTAATCGAAATGTATGCGTTTGGGTTTGAAAAGGTTGACGTGAATACAGTCACAACTTATGTGGAAAAACACAGACAGTATAACTGCTAATGATGATGTCGTAGTCTTTCAACTGAGGGGGTAACTGCTAAAGGCATGTCCAAATATTTATGAAGACCATGTTGATTGATTGTTTTTAGGTTGAGATAAGTGCTTAATGCTTGAAAGGTGCTTAGGTCATTTTGGGGATTTAATATTAGATAGATGTTGTGTAGAGGGACGTTGTTGGCCCTGAGAGTTTGGTTAAGTATTTCGCGGAAGGCCGCATACTGTGGGCATTCTGTGAGAATGTGTTGGATTGTTTCTGCTTGTGGGCAGTGTTGGCATGCGGGAGATGCTGTTATTTTTGTTTTGTGGAAATGAGAGTTTAATTTGGTATGCCCCGTTTGGAGCTTAATTATGGCCCTATCAATGTTTTTATTTTTGGAGTAGATTTTTTGTTTGCATAGGGGTTTGGAGAGAATTCGTTTTGTGTGTTGCTGATGCCATACATGCTTTGTATAAGATTTTGAAAGGCTTTTTGCCACTTATTTCGAATGAGGGAATGGTAAGAAATTTGGAATTTTAAGGCCCTCCTTGGTGCTCTTTCGGCTTTTTTTTGGCCAAATATGGCGACGTGGCCTGGTACCCGTTGGAGCTTTACTGCCTTGCCTTGGCTGTTAAGTGAATGGATGCTGTGGAGAATTTTAGAGATTAAACCAGGACAGTTTTTGAGTGCTTCTAAAGCACTGAGGGATGAGAATGTTGTCCTGGTTTTGTAAGTTAGAGTGGTTTGGAGCAATTAGGATGGCCATAAGCTCTGCCGTGTAGACCGATTGGTCGTTAGGTAGCCTATTGGAGTAAGAAGAGGGTTGTGGATGCTGAAAGTGGATGCCTACACCTGTTGTGCGTGTGCCTGGGTCCTTCGACCCGTCCGTGTAGATGTGACACTAGTCGGACCAGTGTTCATGGAAGTATTGTAGTGCGGTTGCTTGCGCGAGGTGAGGGTTTTGTTTGGAAGTTATTTTGCTAAGATGGAGATTCATTTATGGTGCCGGCAGCGGTGGGATAGGATGATGCACCATGTTTTTGGTAGGGTGTTGAATGTGCTCCATCTTAGCTTGAGAGATAAGTTGCTGTATGCGGTGTGCTATGGGTGCACGGAGAGGGTTTTCATTGAATATATGTGTTTTGAATTTAGAGGAATTGCTGCTCAGCACATTCCTGATTAGGGGGTCCTCTGAAGTTGCTGCCCAGAAGTTTAAGGTAAGTTGGTCCCGTCTCAGTTCAAGGGGAATTTCACCAGTTAGGGCCTGCAGAGCTTCGAGGGAGGTGCCATGTTGTGTACGGGTTGCCGTTTTTAATGCTTGGTATTGGATAGAGTTTAGGATATTGCTAAGAGTAGGTTTTAGGGTGTTATAAATAGGGGCGCCGTAGTCCAGTGTGGACCTTATTAGAGAGGTTTAAGGTCTTTGACATGAGCTTCCCAGGTTAGATGCTCGTCAAAGATTGGCCCTAAACATTTAGTTTGGTTTTGGAAATTTATTTTGTTATTTTTTAGATAGAGGTTTTGGGAGGTAGGGCGCATATTTTTATGTTTAAATACTACCCCTATGTTTTTTCCGCATTTAGTTTAAAGCCCCATTTGTCAGCCCATTGGTCGACTTTGTTTAGTGCGGATTGGAGTAAAGTAGTAGCAGTGTGAATGTTTTTACAACGTGCCCACAGTGCACCATCGTCTGCAAATTTGGAAGTATTAGTTTTTGGTGAGATGCCTTCGAAAAGGTCATCTACCATGATGTTGAATAAGGTGGGGCTAAGAATGCTGCCTTGTGGAGTGCCGTTTTCCAAAAGAAAGTTTTCAGATTTTTGGTTTTCAACCCCAACAGTTATTTGCCTGTTGTGTAGGAAATCCTGGATGTAATTAATTGTATATATACCCTTTTTAGTTAATTTTTGGATGAGGCCATTATGCCACACCATATCGAAAGCTTTGGGAAAACCAGGAATATTGCGAGTGTGTATTGCTTGTTGTGTTGGCCTACTTTGATATCTTCCTCTAGGCGAGCAAGATTGTTGAGAGTAGAACGACCAGGGGTGAAGCCACTCTGGTCGTTGTTTAAGGGATTAAGGTTTAAGTGAGATTGGAGGCGAAGTTTTTACCATCGACTCCATTAGTTTACATTAGTTTGAAGTTTGGGAATCTGGGTCCCCGGAGTGTTTATTAGGTTTAGGTATTGGAATTACAAGAGCTTCCTTCCAATTGGTAGGTAGCTTGCCCTGTTGCCAAATTGTATTATATAGATTTAAAAGAGTATTGAGGGGGGGAGGGGTAGCTTCTTAATGATTTGGTAGAAAGTTAGGTCTAGCCCTTGGGCCGTTCCCTTTTTCCTTTTATTTAGTACAAATTGAAGCTCCTCCATAGTGAATGCTTGGTTGATTGGTTTTTTTATCTGTAGGCTGTTTTGCAATGTATGCAGTGTTGTTTTTGTGTTGAAGAAACTCCGGAGAGTTGTTGCTGTTGCTGCTTGCTGTTGCATTAGCTTTGTCTTTAGGTTTGTTAAGGTTATTTATTGGTGGGATATTGCTCCTGCGTTTGCCGCCTCGGATGGCTCGGATTTTATTCCAAATTTCTTTGGAATTGGCCCTGCCATTCAACTCCTTGCCGAAGTTTTGACAATGTTTTGTTTTGGTTTGTTTAATGAGTGTATTTACTTTATGTTTTAATTGCCTAGCAATAGGTTATTGTGAGATGTTGCGCTTTGCCTTCTTTAAGGCCGCTTTATGGTGTTTGCACGCAACTTTAATTTCCTCAGTCCATCAAGGAACTGTAGGTTTAGAAATTTTGAATGCTGAGAAAGGGTGGCATAAGTTCCTAGATAAGGTATCTGCTGCATGCATCTCTTTGCCTGGAGTGTACATTACCTCCATGTCATATTTCTGCATACGAAAACGGAAGCGTTGAATGCGAGGAGGACAGTCATTCAGAGCTTTCTTGAAGATGGGAATCAGAGGTTTGTGATCAGTTTCTGCAAGAAACTTTCTCCCATACACATATTGATGGAATCGTTCAGCTCCAAAACACATTGCTAGTGCTTCCTTCTCGATCTGTGCGTAGTGGGTCTCAGCTGTGGTCATCGCCCTTGACGCATACCCTACTGGCATCCATACATCCTCATGTTGTTGCAGCAGTATGGCACCAAGTCCCTGTTTTGATGAATCCGTTGATACTTTGATGGGTTTCTTGGAATCATAGAATCGAAGAACTGGCCTTTGTGAGATGAGACGTCGAAGTTCTTCCCATGATTTGTTATGTACATGAGACCAAGTTTCCTTTTCCAACAGCTGTCTGAGAGGTGGTGATTTTGGTGAGAGGTTTTGAATGTACCTTCCTAGGTAATTAACCATTCCAAGGAATCGTTGCAGTTCCTTCTTTTCTGTGGGTTATTGAAGATCCATGATGGCTTTTACCTTGTTAGGGTCTAGTTTGAGTCCATTAGGAGAAATTCTTTCTCCAAGGAAGGTATGCTCTGTGACACCCACTTCACATTTCTCTCTATTCAATTTCAGTCCACTGTCTCTATACTTCTAAAGAACAGCTTTCAGTTGCTCATTGTGCTCTCTGACGTCTTTCCCAAATTTGATCATATCATCCATGTTGGTGTCTACACCTCTGATGTGCTCGAAGAGTTGATGTATGGTTCGATGGTACACTTCTGGTGCACTTGAAATACCAAATGGGAGTCGGAGATAACGGTATCTCCAAAATGCCTTGTTGAATGTTGTCAACATTGAGCTGGCATGATCTAGCTTCATGTGCCAAAACCCAGAGGAGGCGTCCAGCTTGCTAAACACTTTTGCACCTGCAAACTGTGACATCACTTCTTCACGAGTTCGGAGTTTATAATGTTCTCGCTGAATTGCCAGATTCAAATTGCGAGGATCTAGGCATATTCAATTTTCCCTGTTTCTTGTGCATGATTGTGACTTCTTTGTCAACTGTTACTGAATGTTCACCTGGCAAGCATCCAAGCCCTGTGAATACATCTTGATTTTCACTGAGAATATTTTCTGGCTTTGTAGAATTCTGACTGTTCAACGTTTTCTCATCAACATTGATTTCATAGACTCTGCGAACCAAGTTCAATCTCTCACAATCATCAACACCAAGGATACATCTATTGTTCTCTGGCGTTACCATAAATACTGTATATTATGGTTTTCCTTTATAGGTGATTGTGAGTTCTACCTGTCCTTCAACAAGTATGACAATTCCGCCATAAGCTTTTAGGTTCACATTTGGCGGTTCCAGTGGTGGTTGGTGTTTCAGTTTATTCCACTGTGACAAGCTGATGAGTTTATATCTGAGCCGCTGTCAAATTTGAGAGGTACCTGTGTGCCATTAATGTCAAGTGACATCATCCAAGCCTTCGTGTCCCTCTGAGTGTCTGTATCCACAACATCAATGAAAAACTCTGGTGGATAATCACATGCTTGTCATCAATGTCATACACTCGTCGGGATCGACCTGAATGAGATTTGCATTGTGTAGCAAAATGTCCGAGACGACCACATTTCAAACACTTTTGACCAGATGCTGGACATTTCTGTTTTGGGGTATGATCTCTTCCACACCGTCAAGAAAGCTCTTGTTTTACATGTTCTTGTTTACTTGTTTGTTTATAGTTCATTCTCTGTTTGGGTTTTGTCTTTGATTTAGATTTAATGTAATGAACTGCACAATCTTCACATACTTCTTTAGCTTGACAACTAGCATATTCTGCAGCACGACATGAGTCTATTGCTCTTTTCAGAGTTTATTTGTCATCACGCAGCAACTTCTCTCTGTAAGAACAGGTGTACACGCCGCACACTATTCTGTCTCTAATTAAACTTTCAGTTGTTCAAATTCACAGGATTTAGCTTTTTGTTGCAGTTCACTAACATACTGATTTTTTGTCTGGTCTGCCTTTTGAGAACATGTAAACAAAATTATATCTCTCAAATGTCACATTTTTTCTTTAGAACACAGAACTGCTCAAATTGTTCTATGATTTTGTCAACCTTCTGTTTATCATCTTCTTCAGCCCATTCAAAAGAATTATATACTTCTCTGGCATTTTCTCCAATGCAATGCAGCAATAAAGATGACTTGAAGACATCAGGCTTGTTTTTCCCATAAGCTCTAATGGTGAAATGACATTCCCATGCTTGCCTGAAACGCCTCCAGTTTTCACTGACATTTCCAGCAAGTTCTAGAGGTTTGGGAGGCTTGTTGTGCCCTGAATTGTAATAAAAATCGCAAATTGTAATAACTGCCCTGAATTGTAATAAAGTTTACAGAAATGACTTCTAAACCTTCAATTCGAATAGAAACTGTTTTCTATTTCAAAAACATTTCTGAAAAATTATTTAAACATCAAACATTTTCATTTATAAAGAGTTATTTCAGTCAGAGACGAGTTTATTACAATTTGAGGCAAGCGATACATTTTTACCCCCTTGCCCTGAACTGTAATAAAGTTTTCAGCAATCAATTTTAGACCAACAAATCCGAAAGAAACTGTTTTCTATTACAAAAACATTTTTTTTTAAACTATTTAAACATCAAACATTATCATTTACAAAGGGTTATTTTAGTCTGAGACGAGTTTATTACAATTTCAGGCAGCCGATACATTTTCGGCACCCTTGCCCTGAATTTTAATATAGTTTTCAGAAATCACTTTTATACCAACAATTCCAACAGAAACTGTTTTCTATTACACAAACATTTTAACAAACTATTTAAACATCAAACATTTTCATTTACAAAGGGTTATTTCAGTCTGAGACGATTTTATTACAATTTGAGGCAAACAATCTATTTCTGGCACCCTTGCCCTGAATTGTAAGTTTGAATTGTAAAAGTTTTAAGAAATCCCTCTTATACCAACAACTCCAACAGAAACTGTTTTCTATTACAAAAACATTTTTTTTTAAATATTTAAAGTTCATACATTATAATCTAGAATGTAGTATTTAAACTTCTGATATATTTTTAACACCCTTTCCCTTGCCCTGAACTGTAATAAAGTTTTCAGCAATCAATTTTAGACCAACAAATCCGAAAGAAACTGTTTTCTATTACAAAAACTTTTTTTTAAAAACTATTTAAACATCAAACATTATCATTTACAAAGGGTTATTTTAGTCTGAGACGAGTTTATTACAATTTCAGGCAGCCGATACATTTTCGGCACCCTTGCCCTCAATTGTAATATAGTTTTCAGAAATCACTTTTATACCAACAATTCCAACAGAAACTGTTTTCTATTACACAAACATTTTAACAAACTATTTAAACATCAAACATTTTCATTTACAAAGGGTTATTTCAGTCTGAGACGATTTTATTACAATTTGAGGCAAACAATCTATTTCTGGCACCCTTGCCCTGAATTGTAAGTTTGAATTGTAAAAGTTTTAAGAAATCCCTTTTATACCAACAACTCCAACAGAAACTGTTTTCTATTACAAAAACTTTTTTTTTTAAATATTTAAAGTTCATACATTATAATCTAGAATGTAGTATTTAAACTTCCGATATATTTTTAACACCCTTTCCCTTGCCCTGAACTGTAATAAAGTTTTCAGCAATCAATTTTAGACCAACAAATCCGAAAGAAACTGTTTTCTATTACAAAAACATTTTTTTTTAAACTATTTAAACATCAAACATTATCATTTACAAAGGGTTATTTTAGTCTGAGACGAGTTTATTACAATTTCAGGCAGCCGATACATTTTCGGCACCCTTGCCCTCAATTGTAATATAGTTTTCAGAAATCACTTTTATACCAACAATTCCAACAGAAACTGTTTTCTATTACACAAACATTTTAACAAACTATTTAAACATCAAACATTTTCATTTACAAAGGGTTATTTCAGTCTGAGACGATTTTATTACAATTTGAGGCAAACAATCTATTTCTGGCACCCTTGCCCTGAATTGTAAGTTTGAATTGTAAAAGTTTTAAGAAATCCCTTTTATACCAACAACTCCAACGGAAACTGTTTTCTATTACAAAAACATTTTTTTTAAATATTTAAAGTTCATACATTATAATCTAGAATGTAGTATTTAAACTTCCGATATATTTTTAACACCTTTTCCCTTGCCCTGAATTGTAATAAAGTTTTCAGAAATCATCTTAAAGGTCACAATTTAAACAAAAACTCCTTTCTATTACAAAAACAGTCTTTAACCGAATGATTTTAAAATAATGGATTATAATTTAGAAAGTGGTATTTCAACTTGAGGTGAATTTATTACAAAGAAGACACGAAATGTAGTGAGCTCAGACTTTAGACTTTGAAGATCATTGTCACTCAATGCGGCTATGGGTATAGAGCGGCGGATAAATTTCATGTACATTTGTGGATTTGTGGTTTCTTGTTGACAGAGATGATTGTTTGTTCTCCACTTAATACATATAGATAGTGTATATTAGGTTAGATGGAAAGTTCTGTTTTGTTCTACTTATTATCTGTTGTGCTGTTTCTAACAATCCTTTTATTTTCTAAAAGTTGCCTTTATGTACACGGAAACGTCGCTATCATTGTGTTTAGGAAGTTGACCTCCCGCCATTGTCCTTATAATCATTTAAGTTTGTTTTTGAAAGTTGAATAAAACTTGAAAGATAATAGCTTTCGTATGTTTTGAATTATACATCAATACTACTAACTTCGTTCGATTAAAAGAAGCAAACTGTAAAATATGACGAGAGTCTTGTGAATGGTTCTTGAAATACAAGATTAACACGCAACATAGAACACCGAACCTATATATATAGGATAAATACTTAGTCGAAAATAAGGTTATGTTAATTTAGGCAATGTATACACTACAAGTACAGTAGCCTGAAGTCGGATGTAATGTTTAATATAAATTTTGAGTATAGCAATGTAACAGCAATAGCAATCCTAGCAAAAGCATCATAAACTATACTAGTTATATGTACAATAACGGAACATATGTTAATCAATTTGTAATGAACACGATTGAAACACATATAACACATATACATAGTTACACCATGTCTATAAACGCATGTTAAACGGTTAATTTTGGAATCTCCTAAAACCAATGGGATAGGGGAGTGAAATATGCCTTTCTGGTCTATTTTATGACATCCAAAAGTCATCGTTTAAAGTTAAAGGACGTACATTATGCCGACAACAACTTCGTTGTCTGAAGATAAACCTCAGTTTCCATGACATTTTAAATCATATGAACGACAATGTCAGTTTCACTACGGATGCAAACGATTTTGGAATGGCGTTTCTGGACACACTGGTAATCAAATCAGGCACAAAATGTGAAACGGTTATTCATTACAAGCCGATGGACACAAAATAATACTTAATCTTTAGATCGTGCAAACCCAGCCACACAAAAAGAAGTCTGCCATACACTTTAGAAATGAGGATTTCTACGAATGTAATCAATTAAGCACGCTTAATATAATAGTTTCTGAAGTAAAGATATTTTTACGCTTACAGGCATATCCATTAATTAATTAATGAATATGGACTGTGACGTTAAAACGACTAAACCTAAACTAGTGTCCAAATGAAACGTTGACGTTTTCAACAGAGTCAATAACCAAATACTAACCTAGGACAAAGTCGGTTTTGAATGTCTTTGGTAAGCTTCTGTTTGTTAAGTTGTATTAAGCATTTGAGTGCTTAAGTAGCTATTTCAAAGATTGTTTTGGAACTTAAGTTAATAAAAAGATGTTGATGACATAATGTAGCATCTACTTACTGTAGGACGTCATAAAACAAGTAAGAAAAGCCATGTTTCGCCTCCTATCACGCCTATTCTATTCTATTCTATTTTTGTTATGTTTAAATGACGTGTGACTTAAAATAATTGTACTCAAAATTGTTTATCTATATGATTAGTAAGAACAGGACAAATGAATGGGCGTAAAGTACTTCCGTCAACCAATCAAAACGCAAGTTATATTCAGATAAAATGTAATTCCCATGATCATTATGAAAACTTTTATATCCAGAATATCAAAATATCAAATCTAACATATCTATACTTGACCAATATAAGAATAATAATAACTCTTTATTGTCCGTAATACAATGTACAATGGAAATTTGTTGTGTGCAAATAGCACCCGGCAGCCACAGTGCAGCGCCAGTTAAAGTGTTGTTCTGTCCTCATAATGCTGAGTGTCAAGCAAGGCAGCAACAACTCCCATCTTTTAACGTCTTTTGGTATGACGCGACCGGGAATCGAACCCCGGCCTTCCGGGTGATGAGCGGACACTCTACCATCCCCGTCGAAAATGAAATCAATTTTGTAGTCGAGAAGAATTGAATTGATATGTTCATGATACATATTGGGCACATCCAACTCCCAATTCCAGTATGCAAAATCCCCTTGAAAAACTGCCCCTGCTCCAGTGTTACAAGCGTCTGTCTGAATTGTAGTGAGCGGCACTTTTTCTATGAATTTATGAGTACCATTGAATATATCTAGGTAGCTGCTCCACCACAACATATCAGCTTGGAAATCTTCATGTAAGACAGCTTTCTGGTTAGACAACTTAATGGAATTCTTAGTTTCTATAATTCTGCGAAGATATGTTCGCCCACCTGGGACAACCTGTGCCGCCCAGCTCAGTTTTCCGACCAAAGTTTCCAACTGCTTTTTCGTAGCTCTCTTCTTATCGAAAAACATTGAGATTAAGTCCTTAAAGGCTACGAGTTTGTCATGGGGCAGAGAGAAGCTCAATGAGCGTGAGTCAATCATTACACCTAAGAATGTTAGTTTTTGTAGTGGTCCCTCCACTTTTTTCCAGCTGATTGAAAAACCAAGGTATCTTAATACAGTTATCAGTTTACACAGGCCCCATGCACAGGACTGATTTGTCCGGGCCACCAGCAGGAAATCATCCAAGTATGAAATCACAGAAATATTCCACCTGACCTTCAGGATCCTACACACTGCACTGCTTAAGGTTTGAAATATGCGTGGACTTTTACTCGCACCAAACGGCAGTTTACGGTCCACCAAATACATTGTAGCATTATTGTACTTGAAATGCCACCTCAAGCCTGTAACACAAAAATTTGATGGGTGAATACCAACTGACCTATATGCACTACGAAGGTCAACCTTTGCTAAGTAATCGTTCTGCTCAATTAACCTCACTGCATCTCTCAGGTCCAGGTATGAACAATCAACATCGTGCATCAATGAATTCATGCAATCATTAACAGGCATACTGCCGTCATGAATGAGTCTGATGTCCCCTGATGGCTTGGGCACTGCTCCCAGGGCACTAACTATGGTTGGTTTTTCTGAGACTGCCACATAGTTGCCTAAGTCCATTTCATCTAACAAATGTTTTCCACCGAATCAACATCCATCAATGCAGAGCGGTGATTGGGTGTGTAGACACTCTTATCTGGCAACATATCAGTCTCCACTAATTTAAATCCTTCTTCGATACCACTCAATATGTAAGATCTGTCTCTGTCAGACACAGGTAACAAAAAAAGTCCATGCGTCATAGTTTAGATCAGTAGCTAGCCCATGCTGACTGATCTGGAATGTTACTGGTTTTTTGGATGGGCTTTTTCAGACACATGCTGGTTAGAACATATTGAACAACAGTGGGCCATGCTGCAGTTTGTCATGACACAAGCACTAACATTAAAGTTTCTGCATATCTCCTTCCCGTCAGGTGTGAATGGTCCCTTGAACCGACGACTACTCTGCAACTGACCATTGGTATTCTGCCACTGACCACTGGCATTCCACTGACCATTGCCCCTTCTGCCTGTCTGCTCTCTGTTAATGTTCTGCCTTTGGCTGTTAAAATCACGTCTATCACTTTTTGGGACAAGCTGAAACTCCCTTAGTTCGGGGTATGGTGTACCCCAGACAAAACCTTCCTCATTCTGCTTTTGCCTATATTCTTTATCATACAGCAGCACAGAAGGCCATGCATACTTGTGAGCTAGACGAAAAGTGTCCATCATGTGCTTCATGTACTTTTGTACGTCTGACATATTCATATGATCTTGGATGATTAACTCCTGCAGTATCTGTAGACTTGCATATCCCCAAATTTCAACCGTGACCTTTCCAAGTGGAACTTTAAGTTTATTTCCTAACTTTAATTCAGTGCCCTCTAGTGTAACGGACTGACTATTGTCTTCCTGCAAGTCAACGGGCAGAATCCACACATAATCCTCAATTTTTCGTAATTTCGATTTGCCCTCACCTTGAGGTAGACCGCCGCTACTCGGTGTCGCTGTAGTCCTGGGTCTAATATCAATCTTTCGTTGCAAATCCTCAATTTCGGCTTTTAGCTCCGATCTTCTAGCTTGTAGTCGCAAGCTTGACAATTCTGCCTCTAACTGCCTGCATTCCATCTCCAGCTGGGACCACACAATAGACTGACCTGCCCCCGTCCTCGGTTCCGACAACGACATCTGACCATGTGCGTAGTCTCCATGCAGCTGACTGGTCGTCGGGGTGTCACTTTCAGGCCCTCGTGTCAAAACACTATCCGTGATTTTGAGGCCAGGTTTTAAATCCGCCAGTATGGTTGGCAGTTTGCTCCCGGCGCCAGACCTCTTTGGTCTGTCTGTTGCCATTACTTCGTTAGTCACTACTTATTTTTGAACAGAGAATATAAAAAGATAAGCCACATTGCGATGCCATGCTTGTGTTAATGGCGCTATGACTACTGCGCATGTGCTAGAAACAAGGGACATAACTCCTGTCAAAAGTGAGTTGATTGAATCAACTACAACAATTAAGCATAATTTTGAATGTACAACTCCAAACAAGTTATATGTAATAACGTGCAAAGGCTGAATTAAACAGTATATCAGCCAAACAGAAAATCTGTCAGTCCGAGTTTGTGTCCACAAAAAACCGAGGTACGCTTTATCTCTCTCAGTAAACATGTGTACATTTGGGCGAAAGGAAAGACAACATAAGGGGCCGGTCATTTATTACATGGGGGGGCTGGGCCGGGGGTTTTCAGGGGAGGGTCATTAAAAAAATATACAGCCACAAGGGTAGGGTCATGAAAAAATATACAGCCACAAGGGGAGGGTCATGAAAAGATATACAGCCACAAGGGGAGGGTCATGAAAAAAATTACAAGGAGTTGGGGAGGGTCATGAAAAAATAGACCGTAATAAAACAATCTTTGTTACATACTTAAAAGAGGATCTGAAAAATGATTGTAAAGCAGTTGATAAAAAAGCATAGACAGCTGGATATTCCAAACTGATGCTAGTATTTAAAAATCCCCATGAGTTTTCTCCTTTGATCGCGGAAACAAAAGTAGAAAAGTAAAACTGACACTTTTTTTCTACGCAGGTAGTTTATTTTCAAGGCTTTTGTTTCTGTTTGATATAATTTGATAGATACATATTAAAAGTCACTATATAAGCTAATAAAGTCAGTCAAATTCATAATCTCAATGATGCAGTTATGAATATGATACAAAGGAAATACGACACCTATTAAAACTCCTGAAACCTTTGTAAAATTCCTTGATTTTTGCGAATATCTGACAATAGACACACATTTAAAATATATTAAACAGGTACCGGTATATGTAAATGAATTTCAATGTCGATATTCCTATAAGGAATATTTGCCGTATTTTGAGCATATATATTTGGGAATATTGTATGGACCATCGTTCATATTTGACATTTTTAACTTCTCCTCCAAAACCGGTGCACCCCCAAAACTGAATTTCTGTTGGGAGATACCTTTTACTTTAAGTAAGGGATCATTTGTCCTGACCCCCCTCAAATATTGAAGTGGCAGGCATTTTACCAAAAACAAACTTCTCAGAAACCAGTTTACATAGGAAGCTGAAATTTTCTGAATGACATCTTTGTTACATAAAGACTTACGTTTGTTCATTTGGTCTTGATCCCCCTCGGATATGGGCATGGCAAAGTGTCCACACTGAAATGTTCTTTCGACAACTAGTAAGTTAAGAAGCTAAAATTTTGAGGATATCAACTTTGTTGGATAGAGACTACGATTTGTAACTTGTGTTGCTCTGTATATGTACCATTACCATTTGGTCACTATACCAATTGTCTGTAAAGATATATCCAAAAAAAGTAATCAAATCTTATTGTCAAAAGTACACTTGTTTTCGAAAAACAATAATTATTTGGGTGGCAGTTGTTCTTCAAAATCATTTCTCAATATAGCAATCAATTTGGGAGCATTTGCTTCCTATAATTTTGAGTAAGGAAACAAAAATTCAGAGTCAGCTTGAAAATTCATATCTGAATGTAAAATAACCCACCTTTTCTTCAAAATGGTATTGACTATTAGCTACCTAAAATATTTTCCTGCTTTTATTCATAGATAGAGTATTTTTAGCAATCTAACTTTTTTAGTGCTCCTTGAAATTTTATTTTGCTCTTACCAATGTGATTTACCTTTTTTTACTGCTATAACATGTGCTATGTAGAGGTGTATATTGACTCATATTAGAGGGAGGGGGGAGAAGGGGAAGGGGGGAGAAGGGTCATACCAGGAGGGCTGGAAAGTAGGGTTAGGGTCAGGGAAGCAGTGATATATTTACCAAATACTCATAACATTTGGAAAGGACTCCTAAAACTTGAAGCTGCGAGTTACCAGGACACAAGGTATTTTTGGGGGTTGCATTTGCCTAATTATTGAGGGAATGATTTTAGTGACTTATATCTGCTGGGACTCCCACTAGTTTGTAATAGTCAGTCATATTTGTAAATTTATCACTGGGGAGGGTGTGAGCAGTGGGGGAACTTAGAGATTATTGTGGTACCATTGTACAAACCTCTCACAGACAAAACAATAGAGGTCACATCTTTAAAATTTATGTGTAATACAAATTATTATGAATCTCAATTTCTGGTTCCTTCCCCCTTTATCAGGAAAATGGTGAACTTTAGAAATATATATTTGTTACTTCTTCCTTAGAATGTAAAAGTCTATGATAATAAAATTGTGTGTTGACAGTGGGGATTATAAATTTGGTGACTCGGTAATGCCTTATCATTTAAGATGTTAATAGTTTTTACCTAACAGAGATAATGTAATACCTGTAATAATGTGTACCTGATGAGCTACATAGCCAATGAATCTGTTGTTCTACAGATACTTTTAACCCTAGATGTTACACATGTTAAACCCAAAACTGGTATATATTCTATAACCGTTTTTTTCTCTCGAGAGAACCTTTCTTTAAAGTGTCAAAAGAAAAATATTTCCAATGTAGAACCGAATATATCTTCAGAAGTCCAATTTCAAGACAATTTATAGATGTATGTTGGGGGAGGGTCGTGAAAAAAAATACACCAAAATCGGGATTGCCATTTAAAAAATTACGACAAGCCGGGGAGGGTCATATTTTTATGTACAAACCCAAGTAAAAATCTCCCCCCCCGCCCCCCCCCCCCCCCCCCCCCCCAGAAAAAATCAAAGGAATACTTAAAAAAAAGAAATATTTCATGAAGAAATACGAAACTAGGCTGAATGCTATTATATGCTATAACGTAATTTAATACGATGTCGACCAGTGTATCAGTGTGTTCAGGTATGTTGTAGAAATACAAACTTCAATATACCGATACACTGGTCGACATGAGCTCATCGTATTAGACATCGATTATTCCAGTCAAATCCATTTGATGTTTAACCTTTCCTTATGTATAACCTTATTTCACACGAGAAGCACCTATTCTTTTATTAATGACATGCTCATTCAGATGGACATAAACCTTATTAAGTCAAGTGTGTTGTTAAAGGAATTTATGCACGGATAGTTTTTTTTTTTTAGAAAGTAAAGACATGTGTACTATTTTTATATTTAAATTTGTTAATAGCATTCGAAGGTTAATGAAGCATATTTAAAGCTATTAACTATTAACCCTTTAACTGTTAGAATCATAAATAATGAGTTACACAAACTTGAATACATGAAACGATGTCAAACTCTTCGATGAAGTTCCACAGATTTCCCATTTTAGCCATATCTTACATGACTTTTTAGTTTTATTTTCTCACTGGGCATTTCATTTCAACCAATTTATACAGCATTGCATTAGGCAATGATAAATGAATAGAAAACAAAATTAAGCATCATTACTTTGAAACGTAAAAGTGATTCTGTGAAAATGTTTAGATGAATTTAGCACTCATCACATTAAAATAGTATGTTTTGTGAATAACTTATTTTATACATTTAAAACAGTACTGAGTGCCGAGACACAGTGCCGAGACGAAGCGATAACATAAGATTCCAAATTTAAAGAAAACAATATTGTCATCTTTTTAAGTTTCACGAATCGAACCATATTTATCATCAATAATAAGTTACTAACCAAGTGTTGAACTTTCATCCTTTTTTCAATAATGATATTCCTAATGCTATATCATACGATTTTAAAAATACATTGAGATTATTTTGAGTTCAATAAGTTAGTAAATCTTTGATATAAATGGATCAGTACAATACTGTGAGGATATTATTAGGAAACTTCAATTAAGTATTCAGCAAATTTGCTGATTTCATTTGTTATTGGCATGTTTATTATTATTAGGGGATAAAAAAAAAGTTTTAGTTTATTCGAGTGTCACACAGTTTACAATAAAGCACCAGGATACAAATAAAACACATTTGGTAAACGGCCCGGCCGTGATCGACCTATGAGACACGATAAATCATTAAACATATATATTAACCAAATTAAGAAGTCTGGAAAACCTCTATATTCGAACGTGTCTGTGCAGAGCATTCCCGCTCAACGACTGGCCCTATTTACATGAAGTTTTCAGGGATCTTATCTCGTGACTAAAACTGATTTTGTGTCGAGCCCGATTTTTTTAAATTTTCGCCTTCTTTCGTGAGTTATTTCCCCTAGAAGGAAAAACCTCAATATATCGCAAACTAATCTCGATAATGTCATAAAACCTTAACCAAAACAAACCACGCCGATTACACTCATAGGGGTTTTCGGCCATTATTTCTTTTTTTAAGGAAAAGAAAATTGTGTGTACTTTCGCGGTTTTGAGGGTCACATCCTTTTTTAATAACAGCAATTCATACAGCTATGTTTGATAGTTCTTGTTGAAGCTGAATAACTGATTTTTAACGTTGCATCTTATGAAGACTGAATTTATATTTGAAAAGGTGCGAATTCCAATAAGACACTTAATATTTCTGTTTAGGATCTATAAAAGGGTTGAATCCTTAATTAGCTCGCAAACGTCTGTATATCATTAAATGGTGTGAAAAGGTTAGAAAGTTCCAAACAGAGATGAAGCTATATTATCCTGGCATACAATGAGCTTCCTCTACCGCCAGAGATCACACCTGCCACGCAAAGCATGAAAACTGAACTAACAACTGATCTCTGTAAACTATTATAAGTTTGAATAAAACATCACTATAATGAAGTAGCCACTGCATATGAAGTTTTTAAGGGCCACAACAGAGAGTGGATAGTTGAGACAGAACATCTACACATAACATGGGCATAAGTTGAACACTTGAGGAATGAATAAATGAACAACAAGACAGTTGAAAGGATTATTATAAAAAATAATGTTCAAAAACCTCAGGGAAAAGGTGCTCAAAATGTATCACAAAATGATTCGTCTCAAGTTCTAGTAATTATTTAAAAAAATATATTGAATGATGTTTGAATAGATTTTGTTTAAAAATATTGGTTTAAAATTATCTTCTGAAAACTTCATTACATTTCAGGGCAAGGGTGCCGAAAATGTATCCTTCCCTCAAAGAGTAATAAACTTGTCTCAGACTGAAATAAACCTTTGTAAATGATAATGTTTGATGTTTAAATAGTTTTATAATAATGTTTTTGTAATAGAAAACAGTTTCTGTTTGAATTGTTGGTATAAAAGTGATTTCTGAAAACGTTATTACAAATCAGGGCAAGGGGGCCAAAAATGTATCGCATGCCTCAAATTGTAATAAACTTGTCTCAGACTGAAATAACCCTTTGTGAATGATAATGTTTGATGTTTAAATATTTTTATAATAATGTTTTTGTGATAGAAAACAGTTTGCTGTTGGAATTGTTGGTATAAAAGTGATTTCTGAAAACGTTATTACAAATCAGGGCAAGGGGGCCAAAAATGTATCGCATGCCTCAAATTGTAATAAACTTGTCTCAGACTGAAATAACCCTTTGTGAATGATAATGTTTGATGTTTAAATAGTTTTTTAAAAATGTTTTTGTAATAGAAAACAGTTTCTGTTGGAATTGTTGGTTTAAAAGTGATTTCTGAAAACTGTATTACAATTGAGGGGAAGGATGCCAAAAATGTCTCGTTTGCCTCAAATTGTAAAAACTTGTCTCTGACTGAAATAACCCTTTTTAAATGATAATGTTTGATGTTAAAATAGTTGTTTAAAAATGTTTTTGTAATAGAAAACAGTTTCTGTTGGAATTGGAACTAGTTATATGTACAATAACGGAACATATGTTAATCAATGAGTAATGAACACGATTGAAACACATATAACACAGATACATAGTTACATCATGTCTCTAAACGCATGTTAAACGGTTAATCGTCGTTTTGGAATCTCCTAAAACCAGTGGGATAGGGGAGTGAAATATGCCTTTCTGGTCTATTTTATGACATCCAAAAGTCATCGTTTAAAGTCAAAGGACGTACATTATGCCGACAACAACTTCGTTGTCTGAAGATAAACCTCAGTTTGCATGACATTTTAAATCATATGAACGACAATGTCAGTTTCACTACGGATGCAAACGATTTTGGAATGGCGTTTCTGGACACACTGGTAATCAAATCAGGCACAAAATGTGAAACGGTTATTCATTACAAGCCGATGGACACAAAATAATACTTAAACTTTAGATCATGCAAACCCAGCCACACAAAAAGAAGTCTGCCATACACTTTAGAAATGAGGATTTCTACGATTGTATTCAATTAATGCACGCTTAATATAATAGTTTCTGAAGTAAAGATATTTTTACGCTTACGGGTATATCCATTAATTAATTAATGAAAATGGACTGTGATGTTAAAACGACTAAACCTAAACTAGTGTCCGAATGAAACGTTGACAGGTTTTCAAAAGAGTCATTAACCAAATACTAACCTAGGACAAAGTCGGTTTTGAATGTCTTTGATAAGCTTCTGTTTGTTAAGTTGTATTAAGCATTTGAGTGCTTAAGTAGCTATTTCAAAGATTGTTTTGGGACACCATGTTTTGCATATATTTTTATATTGCATGGATTATAGAACTTAAGTTAATAAAAAGATGTTGATGACATAATGTAGCATCTTCTTACTGTAGGACGTCATAAAACAAGTAAGAAAAGCCATGTTTCGCCTCCTATCACGCCTTTTCTATTCTATTCTATTTTTGTTATGTTTAAATGACGTGTGACTTAAAATAATTGTACTCAAAATTGTTTATCTATATGATTTAGTAAGAACAGGACAAATGAATGGGCGTAAAGTACTTCCGTCAACCAATCAAAACGCAAGTTATATTCAGATAAAATGTAATTCCCATGATCATTATGAAAACTTTTTATATCCGGAATATCAAAATATCAAATCTAACATATCTATACTTGACCAATATAAGAATAATAATAACTCTTTATTGTCCGTAATACAATGTACAATGAAAATTTGTTGTGTGCAAATAGCACCCGGCAGCCACAGTGCAGCGCCAGTTAAAGCGTTGTTATGTCCTCATAATGATGAGTGTCAAGCAAGGCAGCAACAACTCCCATCTTTTAACGTCTTTTGGTATGACGCAACCGGGAATCAAACCCCGGCCTTCCGGGTGATGAGCGGACACTCTACCATCCCCGGTGAAAATGAAATCAATTTTGTAGTCGAGAAGAACTAGCTGTGAACAGTAAAATGCGAAAACTAAAAAAAACCATTCAAACAACAGCGTAATTTGTTTCAAATGAACAAACTATTTCTATTCCTGTAACAAAGTACAAAAGATTTCAATGAATTTAAAAAAAAAAAAAATTCCGAAACACGTCCGTATCTATTTGAGGCAAATTCAGCGAATTTTAAGGGGAAATAAGATTTTCGTATTAAGCATAATTTTGAATGTACAACTCCAAACAAGTTATATGTAATAACGTGCAAAGGCTGAATTAAACAGTATATCAGCCAAACAGAAAATCTGTCAGCCCGAGTTTGTGTCCACAAAAAACAGAGGTACGCTTTATTCCTCTCAGTGAACATGTGTACGTTTGGGCAAAAGGAAAGACAACATAAGGGACCGGTCATTTATTACATGGGGGGCTTGGCCGGGGGTTTTCAGGGGAGGGTCATTAAAAAATATACAGCCACAAGGGGAGGGTCATGAAAAAATATACAGCCACAAGGGGAGGGTCATGAAAAGATATACAGCCACAAGGGGAGGGTCATGAAAAAAATGACAAGGAGTTGGGGAGGGTCATGAAAAAATAGACCGTAATAAAACAATCTTTGTTACATACTTAAAAGAGGATCTGAAAAATGATTGTAAAGCAGTTGATAAAAAAGCATAGACAGCTTGATATTCCAATCTGATGCTAGTATTTAAAAATCCCCATGAGTTTTCTCCTTTGATCGAGGAAACAAAAGTAGAAAAGTAAAACTGACACTTTTTTCCTACGCAGATAGTTTATTTTCAAGGCTTTTGTTTCTGTTTGATATAATTTGATAGATACATATTAAAAGTCACTATATAAGCTAATAAAGTCAGTCAAATTCATAATGTCAATGATGCAGTTATGAATATGATACAAAGGAAATACGACACCTATTAAAACTCCTGAAACCTTTGTAAAATTCCTTGATTTTTGCAAATATCTGACAATAGACACACATTTAAAATATATTAAACAGGTACCGGTATATGTAAATGAATTTCAATGTCGATATTCCTATGAGGAATATTTGCCGTATTTGCCCCCCCCCCCCCCCCCCCCTGCATTTGTGTTGGGAGATACCTTTTACTTTAAGTAAGGGATCATTTGGTCCTGACCCCCCTCAAATATTGAAGTGGCAGGCATTTTACCAAAAACAAACTTCTCAGAAACCAGTTTACATAGGAAGCTGAAATTTTCTGAATGACAGCTTTGTTACATAGAGACTTAAGTTTGTTCATTTGGTCTTGATCCCCCTCGGATATGGGCATGGCAAAGTGTCCACACTGAAATGTTCTTTCGACAACTAGTAAGTTAAGAAGCTAAAATTGTGAGGATATCAACTTTGTTGGATAGAGACTAAGATTTGTAACTTTTGTTGCCCTGTACCAATACCATTTGGTCACTATACCAATTGTCTGTAAAGATATATCCAAAAAAAGTAATCAAATCTTATTGTCAAAAGTACACTTGTTTTCGAAAAACAATGATTATTTGGGTGGCAGTTGTTCTTCAAAATCATTTCTCAATAAAGCAACCATTTTGGGAGCATTTGCTTCCTGTAATTTTGAGTAAGGAAACAAAAATTCAGAGTCAGCTTGAACATTCATATCTGAATGTAAAATAACCCACCTTTTCTTCAAAATGGTATTGACTATTAGCTACCTAAAATATTTTCCTGCTTTTATTCATAGATAGAGTATTTTTTAGCAATCTAACTTTTTTAGTGCTCCTTGAATTTTTATTTTGCTCTTACCAATGTGATTTACCTTTTTTTACTGCTATAATATGTGCTATGTAGAGGTGTATATTGACTCATATTAGAGGGAGGGGGGAGAAGGGGAAGGGGGGAGAAGGGTCATACCAGGAGGGCTGGAAAGTAGGGTTAGGGTCAGGGAAGCAGTGATATATTTACCAAATACTCATAACATTTGGAAAGGACTCCTAAAACTTGAAGCTGCGAGTTACCAGGACACAAGGTTTTTGGGGGGTTGTATTTGCCTAATTATTGAGGGAATGACTTTAGTGACTTATATCTGCTGGGACTCCCACTAGTTTGTAGTAGCAAGTTCTTGGACTATGCAGTCATATTTGTAAATTTATCACTGGGGAGGGTGTGAGCAGTTGGGGAACTTATAGATAATTGTGGTACCATTGTACAAACCTCTCACAGACAAAACAATAGAGGTCACATCTTTAAAATGTATGTGTAATACAAATTATTATGAATTTCAATTTCTGGTTCCTTCCCCCTTTATCAGGAAAACGGTTAACTTTAGAAATATATATTTGTTACTTCTTCCTTAGAATGTAAAAGTCTATGATAATTAAAATTTTGTGTTGACAGTGGGGATTATAAATTTGGTGACTCGGTAATGCCTTATCATTAAATTTTAAGATGTTAATAGTTTTTTCCTAACAGAGATAATGCAATACCTGTAATAATGTGTACCTGATGAGCTACATAGCCAATGAATCTGTTGTTCTACAGATACTTTTAACCCTAGATGTTACACATGTTAAACCCAAAACTGGTATATATTCTATAACCGTTTTTTTTTCTCGAGAGAACCTTTCTTTAAAGTGTCAAAAGAAAAATATTTCCAATGTAGAACCGAATATATCTTCAGAAGTCCAATTTCAAGACAATTTATAGATGTATGTTGGGGGAGGTTCGTGAAAAAAAATACACTAAAATGGGGAGGGCCATTTAAAAAATTACGACAAGCCGGGGAGGGTCATATTTGTATGTACAAACCCAAGTAAAAATCCCCCCCCCCCCCCCCCCCCCCCCCAAAAAAAAAAAATCAAAGGAATATTTAAAAAAAAAGAAATATTTCATGAAGAAATACGAAACTAGGCTGAATGCTATTAAATGCTATAACGTAATTTAATACTACGATGTCGACCAGTGTATCAGTGTGTTCAGGTATGTTGTAGAAATACATACTTCAATATACCGATACACTGGTCGACATGAGCTCATCGTATTAGACATCGATTATTCCAGTCAAATCCATCTGATGTTTAACCTTTCCTTATGTATAACCTTATTTCACACGAGAAGCACCTATTCTTTTATTAATGACATGCTCATTCAGATGGAAATAAACCTTATTAAGTCAAGTGTGTTGTTAAAGGAATGCACGGATAGTTTTTTTTCTAGAGTGTAAAGACATGTGTACTCTTTCTATATAATTTTGTTAATAGCATTCGAAGGTTAATGAAGCATATTTAAAGCTATTAACTATTAACCATTCGAATGTTAATGAAGCATATTTAAAGCTATTAACTATTAACCATTTAACTGTTAGAATCATAAATAATGAGTTACACAAACTTGAATACATGAAACGACGTCAAACTCTTCCACAGATTTCCCATTTTAGCCATATCTTACATGACTTTTTAGTTTTATTTTCTCACTGGGCATTTCATTTCAACCAATTTATACAGCATTGTATTAGGCAATGATAAATGAATAGAAAACAAAATCAAGCATCCCTACTTTGAAACGTAAAAGTGATTCTGTGAAAATGTTAAGATGAATTTAGCACTCATCACATTAAAATAGTATGTTTTGTGAATTACTTATTTTATACATTTGAAACAGTACTGAAGGTTACAAAATTAATATCGCACATGCCGAGACGAAGCGATAACATAAGATTCCAAAGTTAAAGAGAACAATATTGTCATCTTTTTAAGTTTCACGAATCGAACCATATTTATCATCAATAATAAGTTACTAACCAATTGTTGAAATTTCATCCTTTTTTCAATAATGATATTCCTAATGCTATATCATACGATTTTAAAAATACATTGAGATTATTTTGAGTTCAATAAGTTAGTAAATCTTTGATATAAATGGATCAGTACAATACTGTGAGGATATTATTAGGAAACTTCAATTAAGTATTCAGCAAATTTGCTGATTTCATTTGTTATTGGCAGTGTGTCACACAGTTTACAATAAAGCACCAGGATACGAATAAAACACATTTGGTAAAACAGCCCGGCCGTGATCGACCTATGAGACACGATAAATCATTAAACATATATATTAACCAAATTAAGAAGTCTGGAAAACCTCTATATTCGAACATGTCTGTGCAGAGCATTCCCGCTCAACGACTGGCCCTATTTACATGAAGTTTTCAGGGATCTTATCTCGTGACTAAAACTGATTTTGTGTCGAGCCCAATTTTTTTTTTAATTTTCGACTTCTTTCGTGAGTTATTTCCCCTAGAAGGAAAAACCTCAATATATCGCAAACTAATCTCGATAATGTCATAAAACCTTAACCAAAACAAACCACGCCGATTACACTCATAGGGGTTTTCGGCCATTATTTTTTTTTTTAAGGAAAAGAAAATTGTGTGTACTTTCGCGGTTTTGAGGGTCACATCCTTTTTTAATAACAACAATTCATACAGCTATGTTTGATAGTTCTTGTTGAAGCTGAATAACTGATTTTTAACGTTGCATCTTATGAAGACTGAATTTATATTTGAAAAGGTGCGAATTCCAATAAGACACTTAATATTTCTGTTTAGGATCTATAAAAGGGTTGAATCCTTAATTAGCTCGCAAACGTCTGTATATCATTAAATGGTGTGAAAAGGTTAGAAAGTTCCAAACAGAGATGAAGCTATATTATCCTGGCATACAATGAGCTTCCTCTACCGCCAGAGATCACACCTGCCACGCAAAGCATGAAAACTGAACTAAAAACTGATCTCTGTAAACTATTATAAGTTTGAATAAAACATCACTATGATGAAGTAGCCACTGCATATGAAGTTTTTAAGGGCCACAACAGAGAGTGAATAGTTGAGACAGAACATCTACACATAACATGGGCATAAGTTGAACACTTGAGGAATGAATAAATGAACAACAAGACAGTTGAAAGGATTATTTAAAAAAATAATGTTAAAAACTTCAGGGAAAAGGTGCTCAAAATGTATCACAAAATAATTCGTCTCAAGTTCTAGTAATTATTTAAAAAAATATATTGAATGATGTTTGAATAGATTTTGTTTAAAAATATTGGTTTAAAATGATCTTCTGAAAACTTCATTACATTTCAGGGCAAGGGTGCCGAAAATGTATCCTTCCCTCAAAGAGTAATAAACTTGTCTCTGACTGAAATTACCCTTTGTAAATGATAATGTTTGATGTTTAAATAGTTTTATAATAATGTTTTTGTAATAGAAAACAGTTTCTGTTGGAATTGTTGGTATAAAAGTGATTTCTGAAAACGTTATTACAAATCAGGGCAAGGGGGTCAAAAATGTATCGCATGCCTCAAATTGTAATAAACTTGTCTCAGACTGAAATAACCCTTTGTGAATGATAATGTTTGATGTTTAAATATTTTTATAATAATGTTTTTGTGATAGAAAACAGTTTGCTGTTGGAATTGTTGGTATAAAAGTGATTTCTGAAAACGTTATTACAAATCAGGGCAAGGGGGCCAAAAATGTATCGCATGCCTCAAATTGTAATAAACTTGTCTCAGACTGAAATAACCCTTTGTGAATGATAATGTTTGATGTTTAAATAGTTTTTTAAAAATGTTTTTGTAATAGAAAACAGTTTCTGTTGGAATTGTTGGTTTAAAAGTGATTTCTGAAAACTGTATTACAATTCAGGGCAGGGATGCCAAAAATGTCTCTTTTGCCTCAAATTGTAAAAACTTGTCTCTGACTGAAATAACCCTTTTTAAATGAAAATGTTTGATGTTAAAATAGTTGTTTAAAAATGTTTTTGTAATAGAAAACAGTTTCTGTTGGAATTGGAACTAGTTATATGTACAATAACGGAACATATGTTAATCAATGAGTAATGAACACGATTGAAACACATATAACACAGATACATAGTTACATCATGTCTCTAAACGCATGTTAAACGGTTAATCGTCGTTTTGGAATCTCCTAAAACCAGTGGGATAGGGGAGTGAAATATGCCTTTCTGGTCTATTTAATGACATCCAAAAGTCATCGTTTAAAGTCAAAGGACGTACATTATGCCGACAACAACTTCGTTGTCTGAAGATAAACCTCAGTTTCCATGACATTTTAAATCATATGAACGACAATGTCAGTTTCACTACGGATGCAAACGATTTTGGAATGGCGTTTCTGGACACACTGGTAATCAAATCAGGCACAAAATGTGAAACGGTTATTCATTACAAGCCGATGGACACAAAATAATACTTAAACTTTAGATCATGCAAACCCAGCCACACAAAAAGAAGTCTGCCATACACTTTAGAAATGAGGATTTCTACGATTGTATTCAATTAAGCACGCTTAATATAATAGTTTCTGAAGTAAAGATATTTTTACGCTTACAGGTATATCCATTAATTAATTAATGAATATGGACTGTGACGTTAAAACGACTTAACCTAAACTAGTGTCCGAATGAAACGTTGACAGGTTTTCAAAAGAGTCATTAACCAAATACTAACCGAGGACAAAGTCGGTTTTGAATTCTTTGATAAGCTTCTGTTTGTTAAGTTGTATTAAGCATTTGAGTTCTTAAGTAGCTATTTCAAAGATTGTTTTGGGACACCATGTTTTGCATATATTTTTATATTGCATGGATTATAGAACTTAAGTTAATAAAAAGATGTTGATGACATAATGTAGCATCTTCTTACTGTAGGACGTCATAAAACAAGTAAGAAAAGCCATGTTTCGCCTCCTATCACGCCTTTTCTATTCTATTCTATTTTTGTTATGTTTAAATGACGTGTGACTTAAAATAATTGTACTCAAAATTGTTTATCTATATGATTTAGTAAGAACAGGACAAATTAATGGGCGTAAAGTACTTCCATCAACCAATCAAAACGCAAGTTATATTCAGATAAAATGTAATTCCCATGATCATTATGAAAACTTTTATATCCGGAATATCAAAATATGAAATCTAACATATCTATACTTGACCAATATAAGAATAATAATAACTCTTTATTGTCCGTAATACAATGTACAATGAAAATTTGTTGTGTGCAAATAGCACCCGGCAGCCACAGTGCAGCGCCAGTTAAAGCGTTGTTATGTCCTCATAATGATGAGTGTCAAGCAAGGCAGCAACAACTCCCATCTTTTAACGTCTTTTGGTATGACGCAACCGGGAATCAAACCCCGGCCTTCCGGGTGATGAGCGGACACTCTACCATCCCCGGTGAAAATGAAATCAATTTTGTAGTCGAGAAGAATTGTGAACAGTAAAATGCGAAAACTAAAAAAACCCATTCAAACAACAGCTTAATTTGTTTCAAGTGAACAAACTATTTCTATTCCTGTAACAAAGTACAAAAGATTTCAATGAATTTAAAAAGAAAAATAATTCCGAAACACGTCCGTATCTATTTGAGGCAATTCAGCGAATTTTAAGGGGAAATAAGATTTTCGTATTAAGCATAATTTTGAATGTACAACTCCAAACAAGTTATATGTAATAACGTGCAAAGGCTGAATTAAACAGTATATCACAGTATAAACAGAGGTACGCTTTATCCCTCTCAGTAAACATGTGTACGTTTGGGCAAAAGGAAAGACAACATAAGGGACCGGTCATTTATTACATGGGGGGCTTGGCCGGGGGTTTTCAGGGGAGGGTCATTAAAAAATATACAGCCACAAGGGGAGGGTCATGAAAAAATATACAGCCACAAGGGGAGGGTCATGAAAAGATATACAGCCACAAGGGGAGGGTCATGAAAAAAATTACAAGGAGTTGGGGAGGGTCATGAAAAAATAGACCGTAATAAAACAATCTTTGTTACATACTTAAAAGAGGATCTGAAAAATGATTGTAAAGCAGTTGATAAAAAAGCATAGACAGCTGGATATTCCAAACTGATGCTAGTATTTAAAAATCCCCATGAGTTTTCTCCTTTGATCGCGGAAACAAAAGTAGAAAAGTAAAACTGACACTTTTTTTCTACGCAGGTAGTTTATTTTCAAGGCTTTTGTTTCTGTTTGATATAATTTGATAGATACATATTAAAAGTCACTATATAAGCTAAAAAGTCAGTCAAATTCATAATCTCAATGATGCAGTTATGAATATGATACAAAGGAAATACGACACCTATTAAAACTCCTGAAACCTTTGTAAAATTCCTTGATTTTTGCAAATATCTGACAATAGACACACATTTAAAATATATTAAACAGGTACCGGTATATGTAAATGAATTTCAATGTCGACATTCCTATAAGGAATATTTGCGGTATTTTGAGCATAAATATTTGGGAATATTGTATGGACCATCGTTCATATTCGACATTTTTAACTTCTCCTTCAAAACCGTTGCCCCCCCCAAAACTGAATTTCTGCTGGGAGATACCTTTTACTTTAAGTAAGGGATCATTTGGTCCTGACCCCCCTCAAATATTGAAGTGGCAGGCATTTTACCAAAAACAAACTTCTCAGAAACCAGTTTACATAGGAAGCTGAAATTTTCCGAATGACATCTTTGTTACATAGAGACTTAAGTTTGTTCATTTGGTCTTGATCCCCCTCGGATATGGGCATGGCAAAGTGTCCACACTGAAATGTTCTTTCGACAACTAGTAAGTAAGAAGCTAAAATTGTGAGGATATCAACTTTGTTGGATAGAGACTAAGATTTGTAACTTTTGTTGCCCTGTACCAATACCATTTGGTCACTATACCAATTGTCTGTAAAGATATATCCAAAAAAAGTAATCAAATCTTATTGTCAAAAGTACACTTGTTTTCGAAAAACAATAATTATTTGGGTGGCAGTTGTTCTTCAAAATCATTTCTCAATAAAGCAATCAATTTGAGAGCATTTGCTTCCTGTAAGTTTGAGTAAGGAAACAAAAATTCAGAGTCAGCTTGAAAATTCATATCTGAATATTAATACCTTTTCTTCAAAATGGTATTGACTATTAGCTACCTAAAATATTTTCCTGCTTTTATTCATAGATAGAGTATTTTTAGCAATCTTACTTTTTTAGTGCTCCTTGAAATTTTATTTTGCTCTTACCAATGTGATTTACCTTTTTTTACTGCTATAATATGTGCTATGTAGAGGTGTATATTGACTCATATTAGATGGAGGGGGAGAAGGGGAAGGGGGGAGAAGGGTCATACCAGGAGGGCTGGAAAGTAGGGTTAGGGTCAGGGAAGCAGTGATATATTTACCAAATACTCATAACATTTGGAAAGGACTCCTAAAACTTGAAGCTGCGAGTTACCAGGACACAAGGTTTTTGGGGGGTTGTATTTGCCTAATTATTGAGGGAATGACTTTAGTGAATTATATCTGCTGGGACTCCCACTAGTTTGTAGTAGCAAGTTCTTGGACTATGCAGTCATATTTGTAAATTTATCACTGGGGAGGGTGTGAGCAGTGGGGGAACTTAGAGATCATTGTGGTACCATTGTACAAACCTCTCACAGACAAAACAATAGAGGTCACATCTTTAAAATGTATGTGTAATACAAATTATTATGAATTTCAATTTCTGGTTCCTTCCCCCTTTATCAGGAAAACGGTTAACTTTAGAAATATATATTTGTTACTTCTTCCTTAGAATGTAAAAGTCTATGATAATTAAAATTGTGTGTTGACAGTGGGGATTACAAATTTGGTGACTCGGTAATGCCTTATCATTTAAGATGTTAATAGTTTTTACCTAACAGAGATAATGTAATACCTGTAATAATGTGTACCTGATGAGCTACATAGCCAATGAATCTGTTGTTCTACAGATACTTTTAACCCTAGATG
The DNA here is from genome assembly GCA_936450465.1 of Gibbula magus. Lineage (NCBI taxonomy): Eukaryota > Metazoa > Mollusca > Gastropoda > Trochida > Trochidae > Gibbula > Gibbula magus. The sequence goes on along the minus strand of OW388305.1, from coordinate 45,681,564 downwards.
TTACACATGTTAAACCCAAAACTGGTATATATTCTATAACCGTTTTTTTTTCTCGAGAGAACCTTTCTTTAAAGTGTCAAAAGAAAAATATTTCCAATGTAGAACCGAATATATCTTCAGAAGTCCAATTTCAAGACAATTTATAGATGTATGTTGGGGGAGGTTCGTGAAAAAAAATACACTAAAATGGGGAGGGCCATTTAAAAAATTACGACAAGCCGGGGAGGGTCCTATTTGTATGTACAAACCCAAGTAAATAACCTTATTTCACACGAGAAGCACCTATTCTTTTATTAATGACATGCTCATTCAGATGGACATAAACCTTATTAAGTCAAGTGTGTTGTTAAAGGAATTTATGCACGGATAGTTTTTTTTTCTAGAGTGTAAAAACAAGTGTACTCTTTTTATATAATTTTGTTAATAGCATTCGAAGGTTAATGAAGCATATTTAAAGCTATTAACTATTAACCATTCGAATGTTAATGAAGCATATTTAAAGCTATTAACTATTAACCATTTAACTGTTAGAATCATAAATAATGAGTTACACAAACTTGAATACATGAAACGACGTCAAACTCTTCCACAGATTTCCCATTTTAGCCATATCTTACATGACTTTTTAGTTTTATTTTCTCACTGGGCATTTCATTTCAACCAATTTATACAGCATTGTATTAGGCAATGATAAATGAATAGAAAACAAAATCAAGCATCCCTACTTTGAAACGTAAAAGTGATTCTGTGAAAATGTTAAGATGAATTTAGCACTCATCACATTAAAATAGTATGTTTTGTGAATTACTTATTTTATACATTTAAAACAGTACTGAAGGTTACAAAATTAATATCGCACATGCCGAGACGAAGCGATAACATAAGATTCCAAATTTAAAGAGAACAATATTGTCATCTTTTTAAGTTTCACGAATCGAACCATATTTATCATCAATAATAAGTTACTAACCAATTGTTGAAATTTCATCCTTTTTTCAATAATGATATTCCTAATGCTATATCATACGATTTTAAAAATACATTGAGATTATTGTGAGTTCAATAAGTTAGTAAATCTTTGATATAAATGGATCAGTACAATACTGTGAGGATATTATTAGGAAACTTCAATTAAGTATTCAGCAAATTTGCTGATTTCATTTGTTATTGGCATGTTTATTATTATTAGGGGAGAAAAAAAAAGTTTTATATTATTCGAGTGTCACACAGTTTACAATAAAGCACCAGGATACAAATAAAACACATTTGGTAAAACAGCCCGGCCGTGATCGACCTATGAGACACGATAAATCATTAAACATATATATTAACCAAATTAAGAAGTCTGGAAAACCTCTATATTCGAACGTGTCTGTGCAGAGCATTCCCGCTCAACGACTGGCCCGATTTACATGAAGTTTTCAGGGATCTTATCTCGTGACTAAAACTGATTTTGTGTCGAGCCCGATTTTTTTAAATTTTCGACTTCTTTCGTGAGTTATTTCCCCTAGAAGGAAAAACCTCAATATATCGCAAACTAATCTCGATAATGTCATAAAACATTTACCAAAACAAACCACGCCGATTACACTCATAGGGGTTTTCGGCCATTATTTTTTTTTTAAATAATAATTAAGGAAAAGAAACTTGTGTGTACTTTCGCGGTTTTGAGGGTCACATCCTTTTTTAATAACAGCAATTCATACAGCTATGTTTGATAGTTCTTGTTGAAGCTGAATAACTGATTTTTAACGTTGCATCTTATGAAGACTGAATTTATATTTGAAAAGGTGCGAATTCCAATAAGACACTTAATATTTCTGTTTAGGATCTATAAAAGGGTTGAATCCTTAATTGGCTCGCAAACGTCTGTATATCATTAAATGGTGTGAAAAGGTTAGTAAGTTCCAAACAGAGATGAAGCTATATTATCCTGGCATACAATGAGCTTCCTCTACCGCCGGAGATCACACCTGCCACGCAAAGCATGAAAACTGAACTAACAACTGATCTCTGTAAACTATTATAAGTTTGAATAAAACATCACTATAATGAAGTAGCCACTGCATATGAAGTTTTTAAGGGCCACAACAGAGAGTGGATAGTTGAGACAGAACATCTACACATAACATGGGCATAAGTTGAACACTTGAGGAATGAATAAATGAACAACAAGACAGTTGAAAGGATTATTTAAAAAAATAATGTTCATAAACTTCAGGGGAAAGGTGCTCAAAATGTATCACAAAATAATTCGTCTCAAGTTCTAGTAATTATTAAAAAAATATATTGAATGATGTTTGAATAGATTTTGTTTAAAAATATTGGTTTAAAAATATCTTCTGAAAACTTCATTACAATTCAGGGCAAGGGTGCCGAAAATGTATCCTTGCCTCAAAGAGTAATAAACTTGTCTCAGACTGAAATTACCCTTTGTAAATGATAATGTTTGATGTTTAAATATTTTTATAATAATGTTTTTGTAATAGAAAACAGTTTCTGTTGGAATTGTTGGTATAAACGTGATTTCTGAAAACATTTTTACAATTCAGGGCAAGGGGGCCATAAAATGTATCGCATGTCTCAAATTGTAATAAACTTGTCTCAGACTGAAATAACCCTTTGTAAATGATAATGTTTGATGTTTAAATAGTTTTTTAAAAACGTTTTTGAAATAGAAAACAGTTTGCTGTTGGAATTGTTGGTTTAAAAGTGATTTCTGAAAACTTTATTACAATTCAGGTCAAGGGGGCCAAAACTGTCTCGTGTGCCTCAAATTGTAATAAACTTGTCTCAGACTGAAATAACCCTTTTTAAATGATAATGTTTGATGTAAAAATAGTTGTTTAAAAATGTTTTTGTAATAGGAAACAGTTTCTGTTGGAATTGTTGGTATTAAAGTGATTTCTGAAAACTTTATTACAATTCAGGGTAAGGGGGCCAACACTGAATCACTTGCCCTAAATTGTAATCAACTTGTCTCAGACTGAAATAACCCTTTGTAAATGATAATGTTTGATGTTTAAATAGGTTTTTTGTAAATGTTGGTGTAATAGAAAACAGTTTCTGTTGGAATTGGCACTTCTTGATAAGGAAATATCACAAACACAGGTTTATAAAACTACATGTATTTATCAGGGAAAAGTAAAAAAAACAGCGGAAAGTCAAGAGAGAATACACATATGCGTTGGTTGGCAAAAGTTGGTTTTTCAAACCTGACAAGTATGTAAAAAATTGTCATTGGCAATGATTGATTTGTTTAAGCGGCCATACACCGACCATTTGTCTGAAGTTGATACAACTGTATCGGTGTACGGTTACGGGTCAGTTCGCCCCAGTGGTGAGACAGGAAGGCGTCATCATCCCTCAAACTATTTTCAATAACCGTGTAAATTAAAACTATCTAATTGTCAAAAGCAAATTCATTAGAAATAGTCATTGAATGTCGCAAGGATAATACTTGTCCGCCATAATAAGCCGTCTTCGCTGGTGATTTGAAACCGGACCATTCGGAGTACGCCCTAGACTTGCGCAGGTTCCAATCAAGAAATATGCCCGTTACGCGGCTTCAAGCAGCGGACGCCGGGTCCCGAATCAAGCATAGCATGTATACTGCGCCTGTAACAGAACGCTGGTCACGTGGTCGGTGTATTTCGGTGTTTGTATGAATCAAGTGCAGCCATAGAACGTGGATAGAAACATCTAAGAATATATAACTGTCTTATTGGACCGTTTCATTCAGCTGATACTTGACATGAATCAGCTCTAACACGTCACGGTAAGTCAAACTTACAATCTCATGTGTCAATGGTCAAGAACTCTGAAGTCATGTTTTGAAACCTGATTATATGAAGCCATTGAAGTTGGATAATTTTTAATCGTCATCGTGGACACAACGTTACTGTTGAATAAAAAAGGCGCCTGCTACAAGGACTAATATGACGACAGTTAAAGAATAAAATGTATGCACCGGTGGTTCAGAACAACCATTCATCAAAATGGCACGCCCCCTCGGATGCGTCAATACCTACAATAGCCTAGAGTATGTACAGCTACAACAACACGAGGCATCACTGAAATGTCAAAAAGGGGGAAATAGGCCTTGTTCAATAACCCCTATTAGTGGTGCTGTATGCTTGAAAATGCAAACATTTCTATCATTAGGAAAGATAAATATTGATTTTAAATATGAACTATTTTTTTTTAGGCATAATAAATATAGGCCTATATATTCTTAAAAAATCATATTAAAACTATTATTTCAGTATGTTTTAAATTACTGTATTTCCTTAATTACATGCCTGCCTTAAATAGATGCCCTTGCACAGTGCTTTCTGAAAAAAATAAAAGCCTGCCTTAATTAAACGCCGGATAAACCAAATTTAACTTCTACTATTGCTGCTCCCTACCGTAGTCGTCTGTCTCTACGAGCCTTATTGCGAAACAGACGCCTGACTTGAATAGAAGCCTGCCTCAAATAGACACCTATGATGTAGACCGTTTGAAAATAATAGATGCCCGGTGTGTAATTTAGGAAAAAAGGTATGAATATTGTAAACAAAATGCATGTCATGAGTTTAACTTCGCATAGCTATGCTGTTGCTGTCTTTACTTTGGGAAAGGAGATACTGCCATTAGTTTATTTCCATTTGCTAAATTTAACCCGCCGATTAGAGATATCAATTTCTTTTGCAATATACTATTTTGTTTTCAGCTTGAAAACTGTAAGGCTGAGCTAAAAGGAAATTGGAATTTGGAACGATCTTCTGATCTAGTTTGAATGTGTTCCCTTACAATTTTCAACATAGAATTAGTGCTGTGTATCGTAGTCAATACAATATAATCACGATACCAGTTTTACCTAGCAATACAATATATCACGATACCAGTTTTACCTAGCAATACAATATATCACGATACCAGTTTTTCCTCGCAATACAATATATCACGATACCAGTTTTACCTAGCAATACAATATATATAATCACGATACCAGTTTTACCTCGCAATACAATATATCACGATACCAGTTTTACCTCGCAATACAATATATATAATCACGATACCAGTTTTACCTAGCAATACAATATATATAATCACGATACCAGTTTTACCTCGCAATACAATATATCACGATACCAGTTTTACCTAGCAATACAATATATATAATCACGATACCAGTTTTTCCTCGCAATACAATATATCACGATACCAGTTTTACCTAGCAATACAATATATCACGATACCAGTTTTACCTAGCAATACAATATATATAATCACGATACCAGTTTTACCTCGCAATACAATATATCACGATACCAGTTTTACCTAGCAATACAATATATCACGATACCAGTTTTACCTAGCAATACAATATATCACGATACCAGTTTTACCTAGCAATACAATATATCACGATACCAGTTTTACCAAGCAATACAATATATCACGATACCAGTTTTACCTCGCAATACAATATATCACGATACCAGTTTTACCTCGCAATACAATATATATAATCACGATACCAGTTTTACCTAGCAATACAATATATATAATCACGATACCAGTTTTACCTCACAATACAATATATATAATCACGATACCAGTTTTACCTAGCAATACAATATATCACGATACCAGTTTAACCTCGCAATACAATATATTGAGCAAGGATTGATACGTAACATGGGTGGGTGGGAATACAATACTTATCCCGAAACCTGTTTATTACTTTGAAACACGTACCTTGAATTATACCTCAAATGTTAAATCTAACATATTAGAAAGAAAAACTGAAATAGCAATATTTTCAACTTGTCATTTTAAGATATATTCTTTTGTAAGTCAATTGAATAAATGAATACGAATCAAAAGAAAGTATTAACTTTAAAAAACGACAAAATCTTTAACAAATCTTAACCCCAAGGTTGGAAAATTTTCCGGCCTCCATCTCAAAATCCATTCAATATTTTTTTTACGAAACTTGGTGTAGACCTAGTGTTGAAGTGGTGCCTTTTGAAAGGCCAGATGTGCTTATGGCATGGTCCGGCGTCCGTAAACTTTTCACTCTTTCGACTTCTCCTACAGAACCGCTATACCCCCAAAGCTGAAATTTTGTGGGGAGGTACCTTGCATCTAGGGGATCTTATTTTGTACAGTTTATCCAGACCCCCACCCTCAAATATTGGCGGGGGCGGGATAGCGCAGTGGTTAGCGCGTTCGGCTTCGGATCGAGAGGTCTGGGGTTCGAATCCCGCCAGGGGCACGGCAACTTTGTCTGCAGTAGAGAACTGTTCTACACGCAGTCAGGTTTGGGTGCAATGCTACACTGAATTTCAATGCAGTACCACCCATGGTTCGCTAGTTCCAGCCGTTGCTCGAAGGTTTCACCGCAATGCATAGCCACATGGCGTTGCAGGCTTTCTCCCTGCCATAATACTAGCAGCCGCGATGTAAGTGAAATACTCTTGAAAGCGGCGTTAAACCCCAATTCACCTCACCTCACCTCAAATATTGGCGTGGCAGGCAGTTTCCCTAAAACTTCTTCTCCAAATCCAGTTGACATAGGAGACAGAAATTTTCAAAATAACATCTTTATTACATGTAGTTTCAAATCTGTTCATTTGGACTTGACCGCCGATCAAATATGGGCGTGGCAGACTGGCAGGGGGTCCAACCTCAAATCTTTCAACGACTCCTTCTCCAAAATCATTTGATACCGAAAGCTAAAATTTTCAGAATAACATCTTTATAACATCTAGATTAAAGTATCTTCATTTCTTAAAATTCGTTCTCAAATATGGTCGTGGCATAGTGTTAACTGAAACTTTAAATTTCACTTCAGGAAATAGAACTGCTAGGACGCTAACATTTTTAGAGTATGTATGATGGTGAACAAAACCTGTAATTTTCATTCTTTTGCTGTGACAAATAAATTTTTAGCTCATCTGGCCTGAAAGGCCTGATGGGCTTATGTTCGCCGTCCGTCCATCAGTCTGTAAACTTTTTGCATTTTCATCTTCTTCTCCAGAACCACTTGGTCTGTGTACAGACTCCTTGGCCAATGTGGATTTTAAATTATAAATTGTCACGACTTTAAAAACCTATTTTCATCTTCTTCTCCAGTTGCAAAAGGTCTAGAAAGCTGAAATGTTGTGTAGATACTCCTTGGCCAACGGGGATCCTAAATTGTAGATTTGGTGAACCTGTGACCCTAAATATGGGCCACAGCGTTAATAACCTGTTGTAATAAGGTTTGAACTCTATTGAGATTTTATGTGTGCTTCATTGAATTGTTATCCCTGAGAGAGAGTCATGTCATCTTTTTCACATGAAAGTCCTAACATGTGGATTGAGAAATGCAGAAATTGAGAAAAGAATAATTTTGCAGTTAATCTTATTCTGACAGAAGGAATGTAAAATATGTGTCAACTAATATCTACATTATAGACATGTTTGATGTAATCAATGTGAAATGAGAACTGATGAATAGCCTATGAACTGAATATTGTGACAGACAGCAAAGGAATAAATTGAAGAGAATTTCAGAAATTTTGTATTTTACATGAGATATGTGAACTGAAAATATGACTGGTGATAAAATGATAAGATAAGACCACTGTATGGGCCTTACGTCGGCAGGAATAATTTTTATAGGTATTTTCGGGTATTGCTTACGCTGCTTCACCCGGGTAGGCTGAGGTCGTGCTTTCGGGAATGTTGTAGTTGTAAAAACATTTGAATTCAAGGTAAAGTCTACTTTCTATGTACATTTAAATGGGTGTATGATCAAGACGAAATGTTCAAGCAAAAATTTCTAACTTCCGACTGTAATCTGTGCATTATTATGTCCCCCGAATTTTTTTTCGAGAGACATAATGTTTTCGCCTCCATCCCTCATTCCGTTATTCCGTCATTCCGTTATTCCGAAATGCTTTCTTTTCCAGGCCATATCTCAAAAACCGTTCAATATTTTTTCACGAAACTTGGTATGTGGTTATACCTAGTGGTGGAGTGGTGCCTTTTGCTATTTTGGTTATTCTGAATTTTTTTTTTTTTCTTGTTTCCATGGAAACAATTTGAACTTAGTGCAAATTGGGGGTAGGGACCTTTTCCGGCCTCTATTTCAAAATCTATCTAGTATTTCTTTACGAACTTGGTATGTGGATAGACCTAGTGGTGGAGTGGTGCCTTTTGCTATTTTGGTTATTCTGAATTTTTTTTTTTTTTCTGGTTTCCATGGAAACAATTTGAACTTAGTGCATATTGGGGGTAGGGACCTTTTCCGGACCTTTTCCCGCCTCTATCTCCAAAACCGTTCAATATTTTTTCACCAAACTTTGTATTTGCTTAGACCTTACCCAGTGATAGAGTGGTGCCTTTTGCTACTTTGGCTTTTCTGAATTGTTTATTTCTCGTTATTAATGCAGTATTGAACTTGGTGCTTAGCATAAGTGAAAAATAAGGGTAATATGACTAGGTTGGATTGAAAGTTGGAGCGGGGGACATCACAGTGCATCACATGCACATATTTCTAGTTTATATAGATATGACAAAATATATCACATATGCCTCGAAAACATTGCCTATGTAGCTATTTTTCTTTAAAATGAACGATTTAAACTTAGATATATAGGAAAATACACTGTATTGAAAGTGTACATCACTGTTTGAAGTGATATTTTGCATTATCATAGTCACGAGAACGAGTTGATCATTTTGCCTGTTGATGTACCGATTTTTGAACATGCGACGTAATTTGAACAACGTGTTACGATTTTAGTTACACATTTTGAGCTACTTCATGATTTATCATTTATAATGAAACATGGACTAATCTTCAAATACAATACATTAAACTTAAACAGGTGACAGCCCGTATTTAGACTTCTTCAACGTGAGCAACGTTTAAGAAGTCGAAACAGCTCCCTTACAGTCATTCTCAAAGAAACTGCACAATTCAGAGACAAATCGAGAGAGATTGAGAGAGAGAGAGATCGAGAGAGAGAGCGAGAGAGCCAGGTAGGTGTGTCAGTTTTTACATGAAGATAAGAGGTTTTGAACACCATCTCAATAATAATTATTAAACAATAGTACTTAATTAGAAAATATAAATTTTACACAAAACTGACTTCTATTTTACCCATTTTAGCCCCTGTTGCGTAATTTACAGGCTCGCAGCAGTATTTTGGCTTGGGCACTAATTATACCCCCGCTACGAAGTAAGCGGGGGTATATAGCGGTTATTCCATCCGTTCTTCCGTCCGGTCAATTTTCTCAAAAAACGTCAAAGATTCACAACCAAACTTTGTACAGTTGTTAACCATGTTCTTCCGATCGCGCACAGACAATTTTAAATTTTCTGAGATTTAAATTTATTGTGTTCAATGGGGACAAGTTTTCTCGGATACTGTTCAACCTAGGTGAATGAAATTTTGGTTGTGAGTACTCATGACCATACTCTTTATCAAGTTCGAAAACAAGTTCCGAAATATTATTTTTTACAGAGTTATGGCCCTTGAATCCGAAATTGAACTTAGTACCAAAAGAACTGTGATGCTCCAATGGGGACAAGTTATCTCGGAAACTATTACATGTAGGTGAATGAAATTTAATATGGAGGTAGTCCAGAAGATACTCTTCATCGAGTTCGAAAACCAGTTCCGAAATATTATTTTTTAAGGAGTTATGGCCCTTGAATCCGAAATTTAACTTAGTACCAAAAGAACTATGATGCTCCAATGGGGACAAATTTTCTTGGAAACTATTACATCTAGGTGAATGAAATTTAATATGGAGGTAGTCCAGATGATACTCTTCATCGAGTTCACAGTCCAGTTCCAAAATATTATTTTTTACGGAGTTATGAAGCCCTTGAATCTTTAATTGAACTTTGTACAAATTACCGGTGTGATGCTCTAATGGGAAAAATTAAGTTACCTGAAAATTATTACATCTGGGTGAATGAAATTTTGTAATAACAGTCAGTTCCTAAAATTATTTTGGACAATATTATGATGCTTGAAGCTGTCTTTTAAACATAGTAACCTTCACATCTATAATTCTCAATGGAAGGATAGCGGATGGCGGGGGTATGTGAGCCATGCTTACTTTTTTCTTGTTAGCTCTAGAGCTGGTTATCGCTACTTTTTAGCTGATCGATAATCGCTAGTGTTCGATCGATAATCGATCGATTATAATCGTTTTTATTGCCGACAGACACTTTTGATTTCACAGTCTAAAACCTACGTAAGCCAACTGACTTCCGGGTCGTTGTCATCACTCTACATTTGCGAAAGTAAAAATAATGCTTTATCATATGTCTGCCGAAATAATACTGACCCCTTAATGTGAATAAATACAATTCCAGACAGTGAGTGACCTTCATTTAAATATTTAAAGACAATCTCGAACAAGAAAATGTAGGACCGTCGTCATTCATAAACTCATCGGTCACCTTTTCCTAGAAATGATAGTCTCGAACCATGGCACCTTTTGTCACTTGTAATGTTTTAATTCATTTATTTTCTTATTTATAAGAGTTGATAGCAGATCAACAAGAATTATATATTATGGAAATTACAGAACAAGTTATAAAACATTATCTAATTTAATTTCATGTACACGTTAATATTGAAATGTCCGACTGACAGCGTCCTTTCCACATTGCTTACCTTTCAGCGTCTTTGATTAGCAAATCAACTGTGATGTAAATAAATAAACCTCTGTTTTCATCTGTCTTGTGTTGATATTGTCTGTTGAATTGTTGATTTTGTTGTAATTGCTTATGATTAACTTAGCATTCATGATAAAGAATCGTATCAGAAGATATTATAATGAAATCGAAAGTAACTGTCTATTTTACTTGCATAAACTTAGTCACGTGATTATGTGTGATGAAAGATCAGCTTACTACTTACAGCCAATCACTAAGCACCTAACCTGTGACGCTTTGTTACATGGCCAATGAGAGTTGCACATCTTGGTCATGAATATTAATTACTTCCCACGCCGCCCGATCGACATTGAAACTTAAAATAAGTGACTGAGTCGTCATGAAGATCGATTTGAAAACAGGAATCATACTAAGAGGTCATATTGTGAATTTTTTTCAGTAAATAGTATCAACGATAATAACAACTATAATACGTTCACAATTGAAAGGTTATTTATAATTTTCATTCTTAGATTTATAACATTGTAAACTAAGAAACAGAAAAAATTTAGTTTATTCTATCGTATTTTGTCATCTTTTTTTTAACACAGTATTTCATTGCACTAAGTAAAATATAATAACAAATGTCTAGTAAATATCTTTTTGATAATATATATTTAAGATGTCATAGTGTCTAACTTTAGTGAAACTTAAGGCGTTCATAACTTCATTCCGTTGAAATTGATAAATGTTATATCACTACACCGTAGATTTACATTTCCAAAACTTTGGTTGTTTTAATTTTTAACATTGTTGCCTCTGAGCGTATAAATACGCAAGATATCTTTGGTTAAACTAACACAAATGAAACACCAAAACGTCACGTTCTAATATGAGATTTAATTTTCTCTTACATGCGCAAATACATTCATGAGAATGCTTACCGCAAATTTAATCTATTTCAAAAACAAAAGTCGAAACCCGAAGGAACCTTTATCAAACTTCTTAACTGGAACAATGTAGATTTGTTAAACCTCTTAACGAAATTAAAATTCTGTTTTTAAGGAACTGTTTAACAAACGTTTTCTGGAAACGGGAGACATTCACCGATCATCGACAATTTGGTGACAAATTCGGCAGGGATAAAAAGTTACCTTTCAAACTCTTTTGTAATTTTTGTTAAGAAATATAAGTTTATCTACATTGTCTGGTTTCAGACTAGCACGTTTGTCAGTGATGGTATTTCCACAGGCACTAAACACTTGTTCACTTGGGACTGAAGTCGCCGGTGTGGAAAGATATTTCCGGACAAGGGGGGCCAATTTGGGGTAGAATTGATGGTTTTTCCCCCACCAATTCAAACTTGTTGTTTTCCCCTGGGGTGGATCCTGTGACATATAATGCTCTAACTCAGTTTGGACGATGTCACTTTGACTCTTGTGTCCGTCCTCAACTTTGACCACAGTGACATCAGAAAACCACTCATCCACAAAGTTTTCAGCTTCACTTTCAAGTTTCACTTTCTTGATTGGGGGAGTAATTTCATCATCCTGGGCTTCGGTACTGGTACTGTGATCAGGTTCGATTCCTGCGTTGTCCAAGCTTGGCAACTCTGGTGTGTTGACAGTCGTGGTCGCAGTGAGATCGGGCTCCTCCTTGACAGTGACAACTCCGACAGCCTCTTCGACGATGAATGCACGTGCATTGTCCTTCTCAGTCTTTTCAATGAACGGCAAGCTCTTGTACCTAGGATCAAGCATGGAAGAGATGATAAGAAAGCGCCTGATTGCAGGATCATTGTATCTTTTCTGCAAGTTTGTCAACATCGACTTTTTCACGTTTTTCACAAGCCCGTTGTCGTTGTCGCTGCTTTGAAGATTCATTTCAAGTTTCTTCAATATAGGGAGTATCATGGAGACTGAGGGGTTTTGCTGGTCACAGATAATGACAGTTGCAGTTTTCATGGGACCTAAAACTTTAATTAGGTCTTCAACATCTTCCTGTTCTGACGCAGACAGTAGGCATGTACGTGCGTCCTTCTTGATGAGAGGATCTGTGAAAGATGCATGTATCGCGGCTGTCTGTTCTGTGAGTCGGACCATCATGTCATATGTAGAGTTCCATCTAGTATCGACATCCTGCAGCAATTTGTGGTCAGGTAAATCGAGCATTTGTCTCTTTTGGGTTAGAATGCTTGTGGCTAATGGGCTTCTTTTGAAAAATCCAACGAGATGACGACATTTGGCCAGAAGGGGAGATAAACATGTGAGAGACATGCCTGCCTTTACTGACAAATTTAGCGTGTGGGCTAAACATGGTATTTTCTCCCATTCCAAAATATCTATGGCTTTCTGTATATTTGCTGCATTGTCGCTTGTGACAGTCGGGCGTGTGATACCCCACTCCCTAGCACTTTGTTCTAAAGCCTTGCTAAGATTTTCAGCTGTGTGACTACCAGGTAATTCACGTGTTTGAAGAACAAAATTATTCATGTTCCGGGCGTCATCAATGCAGTGTGCAGTTACCGTCATGTATGCGTGTGTAGCTTCAGATGTCCAACAATCTGTTGTAATGGAGACGGGTCTACCTGTCATCTTGGCAATCACTTGTAATTTAGTATCCCTGTACATTTGTGGGATTAGGTTTTCCTTAAAGTAAAACCTACTTGGCATATCGTAGAGAGAATCTGTGGCTACGTCGAATATTTTTCTAAATGATTTTGAGTCGACAGTAGACAGGGGCTTCATATCTAATATCAAGTGTTCTGCTATTGATTTTGTAATTGCGATTGATTTGGGGTTTGTTTTGGCCCATTTCTGTTTTTGTTTGGTACTCAACATTGAAGAAATTTGCATTTGATTGGATTGGTTTGGTACGATATCACAAGGATGAGTGTTCTTCAAATGATTGCTCAAGTTTGTTGTGTTACCGCTGTACCTAATTGCTGTGGCACACGTGCGGCATATCGCCTTTGACTTATCAAGGTTAAATCCATCACCCTCTTGACGGTAAAAACCAAAATGTTGCCAAACCTGGCTCTTTGCCTTACCAGGAAAGTCATAAATTTTCTTCTTTTCACTCATGTTTTCAGTCAATACGACATAGTAAACTCGTAGTAATATTTGACCTTCGTGGGAAAGTGACGACATGCGATCTAAAAATAGTTGGCGATTTCATTGGCTGAGCAGGAACCATGCGCACATGAGTACGACATGACTTCCGTTTTTGAGGTAAACAAGCAAAACTTTACGATTTGATTACACTTTTCAAATAAAGAAAACACAGTATAGTAAAACATTTTATTGTTTATACACCAAAGTAATAATTATTTCCGATTATCGATGTGCAGTTAATTTGTAATCGACAATCGTTTATTTGACTTCAATCGATCGATTAAGCGATCCTACGATTAATCGCTCCAGCACTAGTTAGCTCTGCTGGCGGAATTTCCAGGCGGCGATTCCAGTACCGTTTTTACCAAATATACCGCATCTACATGGCAAATACGGACTATATACAGGCGTTCAATACAAATTCAAGTCGCGGCACCCGTACACAAATGGTTACTTCATACCCGCGACTTTAAATGAATTTTCTACGATGTTTCGTTTGTTTTCTATTACTTTGTAAAGATTGTTTTTAATTCGGGCCTTATAACATCATAAATTTGGAGCGCGCTACTGCAATTTATATATGGATTTGAAGACCAGACCATTATGTACAAATATACACACATATTTACCTGCGGTAGTGCACAGAACAGCTGTATGGACCTAACAAGGTCTGTATATAATGTTTATATACTCGTCCACACTTCGGCTCTCTATACTTTCAATTTTCCACTTCTTCATTATCTTCTTCATTTCTTTCTTTGTCTGTGGCAGTGATGTAAGCCCTGGTGTAGTCAGTGGCGGTGTGATACAGTTTGAAGCATGGTGCGGCGCACAGAGCAACATAACAATCTGTATATTCATAAGAAGACTCGGCTTACTCGTTTTCTCTTCCTTGCTGGCGCATTGCCTTCTTCTATCTGTTTTGCGAGGACCGCGCGTTTTGCCTTAGAGCATACCACACACATCCTTGTGATGTTTTTCTTCTTTCCGACAGCCGAATGTTCGTTGGAAAGTGACGTCCATGAAGAAGAATGACCCTCTCGTCGCTCGTGCTCGGCCGACCACGAGGACGTCTGCACAGCGATGGAACTTGTTCCTTGTCCGCAAATGTTACTATTTGTTGCGCCAAAGCCTTCCTGTATACCCAACTTGGTTTTAGAGGTTTATCATGGCTATAGTCTTTATAAATGATATAAGAGTTCAACAAGGCAACGTTGAGAACGTGAAACCAAACCCGTTTCCACCACTTCAAGATCTTCACTCGGAACGGCGTGTATGACAACATCTGGTCGGCCCGATCAACACCTCCCGTGTACTTGTTGTACGATGTTACAATGCGTGGCTTGAGAACTGGTTCCCCTGTTGCCAGGTGCTTCTTCCCTGTTTGTTCAAGATGTGTATCTTCAATAGTAGACATGAGAAGGACTGATTTTCTATCTTCGTAGCAAACAACGAGTAGGGCACGGTTGTGAGAAACTGTCATGTCCCCTTGCTTCGGTTGCTTTTTAGGCTTCTTGACAGAATCAGGAAGGCCCTTTCGATTGGCTCCCACAAGTTTATGTACAGATTTGTTGACGAATAATAGTTGTCCATAAAGATGTGATGCCCCTGTCCAACGTAGTCATTCACCATAAGTTTTGCCACCTTCAGAAACCGGTTCATTCGTTTTTCCAGTGTAGAGTTGAACTTGCAAACGTATCCGTAGTTTGAGTCACACAACATGAAAGCCTTTATCCCATACTTCTTAGGCTTGTCGGGAAGATAAACTTTGAAAGATAAGCTGCCTTTCCAGGGCACTATGCACTCATCGACTGAAATGTTTTGATGCGGTTTATACACTCTTGAAAAACGGTGAATTATCCGGTTATACAAGTGTCCCAGTTTATTTATTGGTGAAAAGTTTGGGGTGTTGCGGCCCGGCATCTTCATTGTCAGACAAATATAGGTAGGTTATAAGAAGCCAAAACCTATCTCAGGGCATGCACTTGGAGAAGAAAGGCGTTGAGGTAACATCACTTGTTGACCAGTACTCAGCAAAGTTTCTCTGCACAACTAATGACATGGCTATTGTCATGGCTACAAATACCTTCATCCCTTCTGCATTTGTGTCTTGCCACTGTTGCATTCTTGAACGGGGTCTTGGAATTTTGTCTTCAGTTGCTTGTTTGAAATATCTATTGGTTTCCTTTGCCATATCCTGATAGTCATCTTCATGTAAAAACAAATCGAAAAAGTCAATAGGTTGAGGGTTCTCAGGAAGTTCTATGAACTGGCGCAACCCAGTTTGACCAGTGAAAGGCAAATTTACACGTGGCCGCGGACCATCCACCCACTCATCAAACTTCTGTGTATTATCTTGATTAAATTGTGGTATGTCGGCAAACTCCTCCTCAAAACCACTAAAGTCTTCTTCGGTGGAATTACCGGCGGCTAGAATGTTTCTGGCAATCTCTGTCTCTATATCACTCAGACCATCTGTGACTGTCCCATTGTCACTCCTGTCACCATTTTCAGTATCTATGACAATGTCCCGATCATATGCATCATCACTGTCTAAATCACTGCTGCCATCACTGTCATCAGTTGACTCCATATCAGAGGCTTCATCAGCATGAATCTCATTGATGAAGTCGTCGTCGCTTGAAACGGCTTCAAAACTGCGTGTCCTAGTACGCATAGCCCTAGGCCGTCGCAGCATGGCCCTGCGTTAGATGTATGCAAGATATAACATGTGATCAGACACAATAAACATACAGAGATAATGAATGTGAGCTTCATGGACGTTCATTTGCTAGTTTCAGAAACTCCTGGCGCATCTAGGACGACTGCGCCGCAAGCGCCGACGGCTTCTGACATAGCGCCGATTTTGCCGACGCAAATGTCAAACGGACCATTTTCTGATATCCTTGGCGACATGTAGCACTGGCCGCGAGGCGCCGAAAATATACTACTACGTCAGGGAAGCTTGGGTTGTCAGTTGCCAAATGACTTCTCTTTTCGAGAAGCAGAGCATCCACGGAGCAGTCTCTCAGCGGGGCCCGGACCCATGGGACTCTCCGGGAATTCCCATACCCGTCTTCCGAGGCGGACCCCGGATTCAATCGCGGGACAGGTTTCCCATGTTCTCTTTTGAGAACGAGAGGCTCTAAGGAACAATCCTGTGGGACGAACCCCGGATTCTATTGGGAATTGGTTCCCATGCCCTCTCGACATATATAGCAGAAACTTTCGTACGTCGGAATGACATCAACCTTATTTTCAAAGTACCAAAAAAAAAAAAATTTGTACATCTGCTCAGTTCAGTCCGCTTCACTTATAAATAATTGTTCAAATCTTATTGAATGAAACGTCTTTTATTCAATAATGTAAAAAATAAAATAAAAATTCAATTCCAATGGTTTGGAAGGGTGCGCCAGCGCATTTGAATTTTAGAAATGCAAACCTTTCGCAAATGGCATCACTAACAAAAATGTTCACGCATTTTCAGAAAAACTCTGAAAAATTAAATATTTTTCTGAGAAAATATTCCCACGAAAAGGAGTCCCATACTCAAATATATTTTGTTTTTATGTTATATTTGTTTTTTCAAAACTGGAAGAAAAATTCCGTCATGACATTTGTTCATCGTTTATAAACCTTGCGTATCAAAAGAACAGTATTTTAGTTATATTTTATCATTCTTCTTCACTCTTGCGTACATAAATATTGCGGCGCTTAGCGCATTGAAAGTTCTTTGCGAAAATATGCGCATTATACATGGAATTGAAGACAATGTTTTCCTCTTTATAGTGATATAAAAATTATAAAAATCGGACTTGAGGTTCAACAGTTATAAAACCTGTAATGATGATATATGCTAAGAGCGCCACTTATTCAAAGCCGAATATCACCTTCTGTGCGGCACTTGGCGCATCAAAAGTTATTGCCGAAAATACAAGTATTTTATATGGAATTGAAGACAATTTTATATCTTTATAGTGATAAAAGAATTATGAAAATATCCCTTGTAGTTTATTAGAAATAGAGCGCCGCGGGATGTTGTGGTAAATTCGCCACATGTTTCAAAGATAAAAAGTACGAAAATCACCTATCTCTCGGCGATTGCTGTATTTTCAGTTTTGTTAGCGCAATAGCGATTTTTATACTGGAATAAAGGCCATTCTTTCCTCTTTATTTTGGTATAAAAAAATTGAAAACAACCAATTGGTTCATATGATACGAAGTGCGAGAGAAAGGTAGCTTATCGCAATATGTTCCGGTAATTAGAGACTATCTACCCATGTGGCGGGATGCGAGACAGATAAGCATGTACGGGCCTATCTCACCCCGGGGCTATGCAGACACTTAGGTGATATTATCCCCCAGGGAGGTTAGGCGTCAGAGCGAAGCCGGACAAAATTGGCCTTTTGTTAAGCTAATTATCGATGCGTTACGGGTCAACAATGCGCACGCAAATTGGTGTGATTTTTGCTGGACATTTCAACCAGACATTGATCAAAGTTTCGTTCTCGTGGCGAACTGCGGAGCATTAATACAGCGATTCTCATGGAGCGACTCCCGGAGACACCACATCTTCTTCTCCAGTACAGAAAAATATTTAAGTGTGGGGGAAAACAACAATTCAAATATATAATTCACTGACTGTAAGTCCAGGGTCTGCATGTTGTGTAATTGCATTGTTTTGACCTGGGCAGTGACCACTTGCAAACAGATGTCATTGCTAATACACAGAGGTTTCTGGTTACAGTTACAGTCCGTGTGTGAGGCTGGTTTAGTCTTGGACTCAGATGCTCAAGAGAATTTATTCATAAAATATGAACATTTTATTAAATATTGTAAAGAGCCTGAGAGAAACGGGATTTTCAGAAACAGATCACGGCTCCTTTTCATCATGTAATTAGTGTTGATATTTCCAGTATACAAATAAGAATTAAAACAATAAAATGTAAAAGTCTATAATATCTATATGAATGTGTATTAATGTGTAACCAATTTTGATAATAATGTTTAAGTTTGATGACTGGGCAATGGCTTATTATGTGATATCTTAATCTTTTCCTCAGAGATAATGAATAACATAATTCCTGATGAGCTTCAGAGCCAATGGCTAAATGTTTTAGAGCTATTATAAAATTCATGTTTTTTTCCTATTGCTCTTGCTTAGCAGCCCACAACAGTCTTACACTCAGATGCTCAAGATAATTTATTCATAAAATATCAACATTTTATTAAATATTGAAAAGCAGCCTATGTGAAAAGGATTTTCAGAAACAGATCAGGGCGCCTATTCATTATGTTATAATTGTTGATATTTCGAGTATACAAATAAGAATTTAAACAATGATATGCAAAAGTCTATAATATCTATATGAATGTGGATTAATGTGTAATCAATTTTGATAATAAATTTTAAATTTGATGACTGGGCAATTCCTTATTATGTGATATCTTAATCTTTTCCTTAGAGATAATGAAAAACATAATTCCTGATGAGCTTCAGAGCCAATGGCTCAAGTTTTTTCTGATTCCATGGCAAAATTTTGTACATTTGTCTTTTAGAAAAGTGACAAGTTTAAAGGGACATTCTGTATGTTATTGTAGTAACATAGGTCAAAATTTACCAAGGGTGTTGTTTTATCGAGAAGTAAAGACTGGTGTCGAAAATTATCCTTTAAGTGCCAATCTGTTCAGTATAGTTACATTATTAAGATGTTTAGTCGTGATTGTGATTGAAAACTGGATAGTGCTCCTCGGCTGGCGAGTCAATTGTTCAAACGTAATTTTGAAAACTTTTATGTAGCAGACAAAGAGACAGATATTGGTTGGTACTGTTCAATAGAACATAGTTATATAACTGGTATGCTTGTAAATGGGGCGCATGAATTCGGCTTCTCATAGTGTATTGAGCCGCTGCTTGAGGAAATGCCCACTAAAACCAATGTGACAAAGGGCAAGTGACAGGAGAGGGGAAGAAAACGTGTGTGTATTGATAGAGAAGACAGTGCGCACATAATTGGTGAAAGCATTCTCATCTTCAACTCTGTCCCTACATCAGCCTATGATAGTGACCAAACTCAAGTCTTTTAGTTGGTGTCAACCATGATCTGATCCATCATCTTTTAACTTGGTTCCTTCTATTTACTAACAGCTGTATCCTATGTTCATAGCTACTTCAATTTGATGTTGATATTCATAATTCAAATTCCAGTGCCAGAGCAGGAGTAGGAAGTATTTTGTGATCTACATAGCTTATCACAATTGTTTCTGAATTGGGTTTTGAAATCCTTTTAAAGGATCAGAAAGTCTATTAGCAGGTTATAAACTAACATGTTCTCCATGATCTTTTCAATGGGATTCCATGATCAAAATGCATCACTATTTTAGAAACAATTGATATGGAAACTCAGAACTGAAATTTTGTTAGGACAGATTAGTAGTTAGAGGTGGAGGTTGAAGCCTGATGAGCTAAAGGGGCTATGTATTATTGTTTTTGCAGACTGTTCACGATGGTGTCCTTGTGGAAGCAAGTATTGCGATTGTCCTGTTTGAATCTGACTGGAAGCTCTGGACAGAGGCTCCCCTCCCTGTTGAAGCCCAGTTGGAACTGTGAACAGAGGACCCTTTCTCCCCAAACTGGTCTTGTCAGCTCTTGCCACTTCTCTACATCACAAGCCAACCATGACCGGCTCATGGACTTCAAGCCTCCATCCCCCTACAAGCAGCCAGGGCCACGTAGATATGGATACAGCAACAAAATGTTTGCTAGTGGTGAGAATACTACTCATCAGTCAACAATAATATTCCTTTTCAGAAGAGATTATCTTTGGGGTGCTAAATGCAATTTCATATTCCATTGGAAAATAACACAAAAGTTGTAACGAATATTTGACGAAATTTTGTCTAAAAACCTATACGACCGCGCCCAACAGATTATGTCCCTCTCTCGCACAAGAGCGTCAGTCTTACCCAACCACTTTCGACCTTTCGTCACGCTGTCAACACCTACTCTGATTACACAGAAGACACGCTCTGAAAGATTTCCAACTTTTTCTTAAAACAAGAAGATGACTGACAAGACAAATGTATGTGTGTACGCCCGTCCGTAAACTTTTTGCTTTTTCATCTTCTTCTCCAGTCCCAATGACTCTAGAGAGCTGAAACTTTATGTACAGAGTCTGAACTACAGACTCCTTGGCTGAAGGGGATTTTAAATTGAAGATTTGTTGACCCTTTGACCCTAAATAAGGGTCACAGGGTTCATGACCTGAGAAGCTATTTCTTCTCCAGTCCCAAAAGCTCTAGAAATCTTAAATGTTATGTCACAGGTGAACAGAGATGAACGACCAGTATTCCCTATGTTCGAACGAAGTGAGCAAAGGTTGGCAACATGTTTCTCTCAACTTAAATCGAAATAATTTTGTATCGTCAAAGTCCCAAGAATTCAAACTCGACACCAATTTAAACACAGGGATGTGCTCTCTTAATCCCAACCCCATATGTTACATTTACTCACGTAAAACATATACAATTAATTATTTTAAGTGCTCAGAGCGGCTTCTCAAGCAGTTCTTCGCCTCCATTTCCACTCGCAACTTCCGCTTTACGGAGTGAATGAAAAAACGGGGGAGTTAACTCCAAATACTGTTTGTGTCACATGTTCGTAACAATGTCAATGATGGGAGCTCGCAGATTAAAGATTAACCATGAACGCGGACCAGAATAGATGCATCGCTGTTGTTGAAGCTGGCCACAATCTCCTTAAAACAGGACAGTGCGGGAGAAGAAGTCGAAAAAGCGAAAAGTTTACAGACCTATACATTGAGGTATGTTGTTTTCTTTTTCATCAGATGGTCTATTTTGCACAGTAGTGTGAAATGAAATCATTTCGGTCTAATGTCTCTAATTAATATGTCTAACTTTCAGTGTTAATTTGATTAACTTATTTTTGCAAACACTTACATCATACTGCATACCTTATATCAAGTAGTCCAGCATATTCAACCCTGTCGGGTAAAGATACACACTGCAGCAAATGTTGAGAGTGTATACAACACTTGTTGACCTATGGACCTATGGAGGCCGAGATAAGCTGCATATCAGCGGGAATTACGCTTTGATTTCAAATGCAAACGCAAATAAATAAAAGTGAAGCGTACCAAATACGCTTGAATATTTACTGATACACATGGTTTAATGTTATAGATACGTACTCAAATAAAATTTTAAAATCCCGTGCGTACTTCGAAAATCGTCCTGATGAGGTTAAACACCGTAGACGTTTTCAACTTCATGTTTCCTCGCACAAACGCAACACGTTTAATGCATCGTTACAGTTGATTGGTTAGAACTGAACCTACAGCCAATGAAAACCTTTGTTGCAAACTGACGGGTTATAGTCAAAACGGCGACAGGCCGTAAGTCAAAACGGAGACAAATTAGACGGAACGGCGACAAAAATAATTAGTCAAAACGGCGACAGCATAGTATTTGTATGTGAATATAATTCTTAAGAACATTTGCCAGTCACTGTACATTTTGTAAATCAATCTTATTTTAACAGCAAGATAAGAAATCGCGTCTCCAGTTTCTCTGAACTCTGTAAATATACCGACTTGTCGAGAGGGATTTTTAAAAATAAAATATCGTATATAGAACGGATTATTAAAATATAGATTTAGTTTGTGATTTACAAAACAATTATTCCTCTCGTTATGATAGAGAACTATGTAATGTAAACGGTTGTTTTATACAATTTTTTCATGTTTTTCCAACTCAAAACCTGCTTATCTACAGTCCGATTTTACAATGAAATATAGCCTCAAAGTCAAAATTGGCATTATCAATCAAGAGGTGTATTCTTGTTGTCCTTTTTTACGAAACTTTTCTATAAACTTACCCATGTGTTCAATGTTCTACCACCAATAATTAGAGTAAACAATGTCCTAAAACTGATGTTTTGTCCAAAGAACGATGAATAAGTTATTCTTACACTAACTAAAAATGAGTAGCACAATTACCCATTGTTCATAGATACGTTTCACTAATGTCCATCACATATACCAATTATACCAATACTTGTTAAAACCGCTTTGTATATCAAATATGACTTGCGTATGCTCAATTAATTCAACTGTATTACTTCAATATATTATTTGATAACTCTGTCATGACTTATCACTAATACTCACTTGAATTTTCGATTTCGTATTGATTGATTTGTTTTCTTAATAAATTACTCGTTGTACTTTTAGAGTAGTTGTCACAATCCAATTAAATGTTTTCTTAACGAACAAGGTATTGCAGTAGATGATTGATTATATGTTTTCTTAACTAATTACGTATTGTTGTAGAGTCACCTCGATGGTTATATAATACAATTCAGTAAACATATTACAACTATCGGTGGCGTACCTGTTACAAACAATGAAACTCTGTATATTTTGTAATATTTCTTTATTCATTTGATTCAACTTCATACAAAATGGCAATAAGTGAAATTTCATTTATAATAATCAGGAGTGAGGACAAATCAGATTAATATGCTTCCAGTACTCACATTTGCAAAAAACAATGAGTAACACTTTCTTAGAGAAACGTGCCGGAAAGAGAAATACCCACATCCATTTAAACCAATGAGTAAAGTACTCAACTGGTTAAAACCTTATCTAGAGCCCTGGGTAGTCATCTGATTACGTTCAGTGTCAATGTATTAAGCATTTCTACTTACAAATCTACATTAATTGTCCCCCGAAGCGCGGAGCAGGGGATTCAGCTCTGAATGTCCGTCCCGTTTCTTGTGAGCCCGATATCTCATGAACCGCTGCACCTAGAGTCTTGAAATTTGGTACCAGTCTTCATTTGGGAAATACGCAGACACCAGTCGATTTGGATGACCTTGACATTAATTTCTAGGTCACTATGAAACTTTGACCATTTTTAAAAATGTTGCCCAATATAACAATAATTGAATCAAACATGTAATGGTCACTACTCGGTACAAGCTGGACATGGTCACGTTTGTGACAATTACTTGTTTTAATAATAAAAGCCTAAACTTTCATATTGAGATAGTTTTTTCACATGTGAAATATTTTACTGGTATAAATGGGCTGTTGTCTCTTAGGTGCGTAGCTTTATCCGACAGCACTGTAGGCCTAACTACACAATAATTTTGCACAAATGCTACATAAAAGCCTTGGCCGCATATACAAGTTTTTTTATTAGATGAACTAAAATATCAAGAAGAGATAAATAACATATAGCCTATTTCACACATTTGATGCCAAATAAACAGTGATTGATGAAATTAGTGATGATATGCTGCTTGGATCAAAGCAGAACAACTGATTGATAAAATAGGTTCTAACCGCCAGGCTCCAGGGAGCACTTATGTAAAAATAATATCATATGTAAATACCCCGAAAACAGGTAACTCAATGGTCCATATGTATAAACCCAAATAAACAAACAAACATCATTTGAAAAATAAAAAATAACATGATTTAAGTTAATATTTTTCCTTAAAATGCCAAAAACATTATTTTTCATACAAAAAGGACCAATATATTGCAATAGTATTTTATATTGTGCTGATGATAAAATGAGAAGAGGGGGGGGGGGGGGGGGGGGGTAATTTTGATTAATCTAATGTCTAAATTTTTTACTTACGGAGTATCTTGACTTATAACATCTACCATCTGGACGTCGTTTCAAAATCTGGCATTTAAAAACTAACAGAGCATCAAAATCGTTTGTCCATACAGTATAAAAATTCTAAACCTTCACACCAAATAGCATTAAAGTATGGCATATATATGTCATATTTAGTACCCATCAACACAATGTATGTTATTATTGGGTTTTTTTATATTGTATTCATGTATTGTTATTTTGTACTGTAATCTACCAAAGACTCTTTGAGTGTAAGACAAATTTCCCATTTGGGATAATAAAGTTTATCTTATCTTATCTTATCTTATAACCTTGGATCCCAAGGTTGACCCCACCTTCCCCCACCCACCCCCATCAAATTTGGCATTTTAAGATGTAAGAAACATTAAACTAATGGTTATTAGTGATTATTTTCTCTCTCCATCTAATTTGCACTATGCTTATACAACTGTAATTGTTTGTCAACAATATACTCCATGAGGTAGTTGACTTTCCAATTCACAAATATGGTGACAGAAATTTATTTAAACATATTTTATACAATACCAACCAGTATAAATGTATTATTATACTAGTTATACCCCCGCTAAGAAGTAATCGGGGGTATATAGCGGTCAGCACGTCCGTGCGTCCGTCCGTTGGGTTTTTTTCCCGCTCATAATTCTGAAACAAGTTGCTCAAATTTTACGAAACTTGATATGTACAATCACCATGATGTGTACATCTGCCTTTTGTATGTTTCATACCCTCATTTGCATAATTTATGCAAATTTTCTCCGTTTTTCGACTTTGCCATTCACAGTTTTTGTTCCACTCATAACTCAAATACTAACGGTTCAAATGTCTTGTAACTTGATACATATAATCATCACGATGTGTACATCTGCCTTTTGTATGTTTCATACCCTCATTTTCATAATTTATGCAAATTTTCTCCGTTTTTCGACTTTGCCATTCACAGTTTATGTTCCACTCATAACTCAAATACTAACTGTTCAAATGTCTTGTAACTTGATACATATAATCATCACGATGTGTACATCTGCCTTTTGTATGTTTCATACCCTCATTTTCATAATTTATGCAAATTTTCTCCGTTTTTCATCTTCGCCATTCACACTTTTTGTTCCACTCATAACTCAGACTAATTGTTCAAATGTTACGAAACCACTGATGTGTACATCTGTCATTTTTATATTTCATACCCTCATTTGCATATTTGTATGTTTCATACCCTCATTTGCATATTTAATGCCATTTTTCAAAAATTTTAAACTTTTACTTCTAAAACATACTTACTGGTACAAGTGTAATACTTAGTACTCTGCTATAATAATACTTATATATAATGGTCTGTTCATACAAAAGTTTAAACATTGATGCCCTTTTGCTATTTTCAAACATTTCTCTTTGACCAATGTTAAAAGTGGGGGTATCATGAGTGAGCTGTGCTCACTAATTCTCTTGTTATATATATATATAAACCCAAAGTCTCAAATTGTCCGAACAGGCCTTGACAGGTGCTAATTGCTTTTTAGCTCATCAGGACTTAAAGGCCCGATGGGCTTATGGCATGGCATGGTGTCTGCCCATCTGTCCGTCTAAACTTTTTAGCTAATCAGGCCTGAAAGGCCAGATGGGCTTATGGCATTGGCCGACGTCTGTCGTCTGTCGGCCGTAAACTTTTCACTCTTTCGACTTCTCCTCCAGAACCGCTACACCCCCAAAGCTGTAATTTGGTGGATGTGTACCTGGCACCTAGGGGGTCAAAGTTTGTTCATCAAGAATTCCACAGCCCAAAAATATGGCCGCCAGAGACTTTTAAAGTGAAACCTTTAAATGCCATTAACATCTTTGTAGGATGGAGATGCAAGTTTGTAAATTTGTTTGAGATAAATTATGAAATATGAACTTTGCAGGTTCCATCTCGTTATCTCCCCCACCCTTCCGCCTGTCTCTCTCAGTGTGTAAAGGGCTATATGGTTCATTGGGTTTTGGTCAAGCCTTTTCCATTTATAAGTAGGATTCATTAATACAGTATACTCACTTGAAAATGGATTTGTATTGTTTCTCTCCAAATGTTTTTGTTTGATGACTTGGGGAATATCTATTTTAATTTAAAACATTTTAGTAATTTGCCATTTTTACACAGCTTTTTTTCATTATATTTGTATCATAGATATTAAGCAAGATAGAACTAAATTTATTTTTTGTAATTTTTAGTCTACAATATAAATCACTATCAAGCAGGATAGCTAGAGAGCCCATGGTTCTATCATTACTACTTTGAGTGAACAAAAAACACTAGAATGCTGAATCTTGTGTAGACATATCTTTTGAAGCAGTTATAATTACATAATATAAATCTCTTATTCTAATTAATACAGTTGTTAAAGGGGCTGTAGCATGTTTTTTGCAAATTTTATTTTCCCATTTATAATGATAGTTGATGTGATTTATATTTACTTTAGTGGTTTAAACATCTTATTACACAAACCAATTATCCGTACGTGGTAATAACAGTGTTGAGTATAAAACAAAAATTGCATGGCGGCCATTTTAATGTGAACACGATTCCCATGGCTTAACCGACCCATGTACACTAATTTTAGCTCATCAGGCCTGAAAGGCCCAATCGGCGCATGGCATGGCATGGCGTCAGGCGTCCGTCCGTCCATCCGTCTGTTAACTTTTTGCTTTTTCGACTTCTTCTCAAGAACCAATGACTCTAGAGAGCTGAAATTTTTATGTACAGACTCCTTGGCTGATGGGGATTCTAAATTGTAGATTTCGTGACCCCATGACCTCAAATGGGGTCACAGGGGTCACCACCCCCAAAACCTATTTTCATCTTCTTCTCAAGTTCCAAAAGGTCTAGAGAGCTGAAAAGTTGTGTGCTGACTCCTTGGCTAATGTTTTCATCTTTTACATGAAAAATGGCCTGATAAGTTTGAAGTTGGTTCTTGTCTATTCTGCGTTTCTTAAGCACCATATTGGGGAAAAGTACTGGAAGCAGTTTGAAAAATGACAGCTTACTGCAAACTGTTTGTGCTGCAGCTTGTCTTTCATCTGAGTACTTGTCATATATGTGATTACTTGTCAGAAACTGTGAATCATTAGCAGCCCCGAATTACTTAGTCGGGGTTGCTATCAGTTTTTGCGCAGTTACCATCGCCGCCGCTGCGTTTTGTATTGGCTATAACTTTTTTCCCAGAAGGTTTTGAGAACTCATATACATAACTTCTTACTTATGCCCCTGGGGACTTTTTTTGACATGTTCATATTCAAAGTCAAAGGTCAAGGTCATGAGTTCTGAAATCGCTAAAAACAATCCTTGTAAACACCATAACTTGAAAAATATTTGTGCTATCAGGCTCTTCTTTGGTGGATATCAACTATGGAGAAAGGCCAAGATTTGAAAAGGTTTTCGCTAACGTCCGTCAAAGTCAAGGTCACAACAAGGTCACAACTTAAGCATGCTTTTTCAAAAATGTCTTATTTCAAATACTAACACTTTGAATCATTACATGATTGTTATATACAATGAAAAGTGATCATTGATTGTGTGACCTTGAATATGAAAGGTCATGGTCACAAGATAGGGTCAAGGTCACCAGTTCTGAAATCACTAAATAACTTTTTTCCAAGAAGGCATCAACACCTCATATACATAGCTTCTTTCTTATACACCTGGAGAATGATTTTGACATGTTCACATTCAAGGTCAAGGTCATGAGTTCTGAAATTGCTAAAAAAAAATCCTTGTAAACATGATAACTTCAAACTTTTTGTGCTATCAGGTTCTTATTTGGTATATAGGGCCTATGAACTACGGAGAAAGACCAAGATTTGAAAAGGTTTTCGCTAAAATCTGTCAAAGGTCAAGGTCACAGCTAGGTCACAACTTAAACATGCTTTTGTGAATATGCTGTATTTTAACTATGAACACTTTGAGTCATTGCATGATTGTCATACACAATGAAATGTGATCATTGATGGTGTGACCTTGAAGGTCAAAGGTCAAGGGCATGAGATACTGGTTAAGGCCACGTTAATCCTTTGATCAAATTTTGGAATAAAAAATAGGTTTTAAGAACAAACTTGTGAAAAGTGACCCAAGTGATGATTGGTATTAACTTTTTGTTAAAAAGAATTCCCATTTTCTTGATGCTGACGAGAAGGCGGAACAGGGAAAGGCGAGACACTAAGTTTCGGAGCTGCTCTGCTTTTGCGGTGTCCCGCAAAGGCTCATCAAGTTTAAATGTATATTTTCATCTTAGAAACCAATGACCCTAGAACATTCTACTTTTGAGGATATCATCTATGTTTAGTGAATATCATGAGTTCCGAATTTCAAGTCTTTTGGATGAAAAATAAGAAAGTTATAAGTGAAAATTTTGTAATGGTTTACCATTTTGCTGAAATTAACTCAGCCATAACATATAAGAAGTGTTTATATTTGAATGAAAGGTGTTTTCAAGAGCTTTCTAACACAACTTTCATTATATTTGTATCATAGAAATTAAGGAAGATAGAACTTATTTTATTTTTTGCAATTTCACTTGGGCTGGTTGGAGGATCAGGTTTCACTCACTGTTCTCTACAGCAGTCAAGAGCAGTGGAGAGTAGGGCTTCCATGGGTACTCGAGTACTCGAGCACGAGTTGGGTTTAGCTGGACTCGAGTCCATTTACTGGGACTCGAGGACTCGGTAAAAGATCACATTAATTTCACATTAATTTAATTTAATTTCACCTTGTGCAAGCAAGTTATATACATTGAACATGTCGTACCTGAAGATTTAACAACAACTGTAGTGGACCCCGTATGTCGTGGCACCTTAAGTGACCAGTTCTATACCACGTTATAAGTGAACAGTGACACCAGCCCTGGTCGCATCGGCTACTCTCATTATCACAGCCACAAAGTTCAGTTAAACTCGTGCAATGCAACCAAATAAAACATTGAATTGATGATATCAGATGAAGTTTATACCAACAAATGTAAATACATATGAAGCTTATATGGTCAAGTTGGTCGATATACTGATGTCAAATATAAACTTGTGTTTATCAATTGTATGTTGGTCAAGTTGACAAGCGACAGTGGACGAGTTTCATATCTAATACTGAATGTTACGCTTTTTCATAAGGTAAAATAAATGCATACTGTTATTATTTCAGTATATTTTTTAAATAAACAGGCAATAATCAAAATCTTATATCACTACATAATAATGATAATGACACCGACATATGAGGTAAAATAGTCACCAGGGGTATAACCAATCAAAATGCGAGAATTTTGCTTGGAGGTAAATCAATCCAAATATGGTATGTGAAACAGGTTACAGATCTAGAAGGAATGTAAATCTATAAGCAGTCCATTTCTTAGTAGGGATGGGAATTTGTCTACGAATTGTTGACATTGGATAGATAGTATCTTTCTAAACCTATGTACAAGTAGGATACTATTTTTATTATAAATTTTGTTTGTTTATTATGTCTTAACTATTAATATTAAGTATCTAAATCTCAACTAATTTCTACTTGTATACTTGCTACCCTTCATGAAATGATCAAGACAATTCTTTGTTTATAAAAATGGCGACCATAGTCTTAAACACTGCAATGATTTTCAAGATTATCGATTATGGTTTCGAATATAAACATTAGATGTCAAATTCCATCCTAGCTATTCCATATCTAGATTTCTTACACTTAGTGTGAAAATTAGAACAACGACAAACTGTCACACATTTATTCAACGGTACCCTTTCTGTCATCTGTAATGTATGCCTTTGTAAATTGTCACTGAAGGAGAACATAAGTAAATATTATTTTATTGGAATTTTCCTTGTCTGTCATCTGCATGCACTCATCACTGAGACAGAAAATGAAAAGCATAAATAAATAACTTCGTGGTATATCAGAGTTCCACTGTATTCTTAATCTAAAACCTCAAAGACTAACAAAATGTTATTGTGACATGCTGCAACTTAGCTGAATGGTATTAATTTCGAGTACTCGAGTCCAACCCCTCGAGTACTCGAGTCCAATATTTTGGACCCGTGGAAGCCCTAGTGGAGAGAGAAGTGTAATGTTATGTAATAGGAGACAGTCAGGTTTTCTTTCTTCATCCAAGCTCAGTTAAACTAATCTGAGGTACTATAGACAACTGCATGTTTGTTTAGTATTTAAAGGATTAGTACAATGGTTAAGGACATTATTTCTTGCAGTTGATGAAAAAATGCTTTTTAGACTTTGTCTCTAATGGCTCTAATTTTTTTTATCCTATTAAATTATATGTTTAAATATATTTGATTTCTTATAATTTGTATATTTGTTACAGAAAGATGGTGCAAGCCCTGAAGCCCAAAGACGTTGCTGTGACAGCTTTGACAGGGATTGCCAGCCTACAGTATGGAGAGGAACTATACACCACTGGTGCGGCTGCATGGACAAACTATACACCACTGGTGCGCCTACATGGACAAACTATACACCACTGGTGCGCCTACATGGACAAACTATACACCACTGGTGCGCCTACATGGACAAACTATACACCACTGGTGCGCCTACATGGACAAACTATACACCACTGGTGCGCCTACATGGACAAACTATACACCACTGGTGCGCCTACATGGACAAACTATACACCACTGGTGCAGCTATATGGACAAACTATACACCACTGGTGCGCCTACATGGACAAACTATACACCACTGGTGCGCCTACATGGACAAACTATACACCACTGGTGCAGCTATATGGACAAACTATACACCACTGGTGCGCCTACATGGACAAACTATACACCACTGGTGAAGCTACATGGACAAACTAAACACCACTGGTGCGCCTACATGGATGGTAGATATTCAGCCATTGAACTTGAGGATCAAATTCTTCAGAATGATGTTTACAAAGATACAAAGCAAAACATTTTGACAACTGATGTTCCGATTATTGATGAAGTAGGAATGAATTCAAAGATGTTTGAGGCAATTGAAAATGTGTGTTCTGCAAGCAGGAAAGACAAAAGACCTTTTGGTGGAATTCAAGTCATAGCATCAGGTGACTTTAAACAATTGCCCCTTGTACCAAATTTCCAGAGTGATGACGGGGCCTTCATCTTTCAAAGTGATATGTTCAGAAGAGTGTTTCCCCATTTGATTACTTTGAAGGAGGTTGTGCGACAGACAGAAGAGGACCTCATATCTGCTATAAATGAGCTGTGTGATGGGCGTCCAACTGAAATTACTCGTAAATTGATGGACAGTCTCCGAAGACCAGTTCAGCATGGTGAGGGACAACCTAATCCAATTAAACTGTATGGGACTAATTTTGAGGTGAAGTTTGAAAACTTTTAAAAAATGAATGAAATGCCCGTTGAAATTCATCAGTTCAACTCAAATGATTCAGGAGAGACAAACCTGTTGCTGAGATCACAAGCTAAACGAGTCTTGAAACTTAAAAGTTGGTTCACTATAGTTATCCTAATCCGAAGTTTGACCCAACAGTTGGTGAATGGTAGGCAGGGCATAGTGCATAGCATTCAAGCTGGTGGACCTATCGTTGATTTCCATGGAAAATTGGTTCAGATAAGACCGATGATCTTTGAAATTTATGACAACACACGGAAAAGAATGAGAGCAACAAGAAGTCAAATTCCACTCAGATTGGCTCATGCAATAACATTGCATCGGGCACAAGGGCTGACCCTTCCTTCTGAAATTCATTTAATTGTAAATTGTGAAGATTAATGATTAATGAAGATTGATGCATTGTCAAAACAGAGCTCCAAACAGTCTAAAATTGACAATACAAAGCAAAGATTGCTTCAGGGTTAGTGAATTGGAAATTGTCAGCCAAACTAAGACAAAGCCAGTTTGTCAGAGATAGACTTCAAACAGTGTCCGTCTAGAGGACTGATGCACGTCTCAGATAAAACATTAGCTTTCTTCCTTCAACTGCATGACTTCATTCAAAGTCTGCCAACCTTT
This sequence comes from Gibbula magus, assembly GCA_936450465.1. NCBI lineage: Eukaryota > Metazoa > Mollusca > Gastropoda > Trochida > Trochidae > Gibbula > Gibbula magus. The sequence goes on along the minus strand of OW388305.1, from coordinate 45,649,112 downwards.
CATCATCTACATTTGAAACACGCAAATATTCATGGCACAGTACAAGTGGCACTTATGTCCAATTCCGACTTGTTCCAAATGTGGCTGGAAGTGTTCACATCTGCTGAAGCAAGTGACCAGGATGAAGATGATTCATTGGAAGTTCTCCATTCTTTACTCACTGATTTGTATTTTGATGTGTATGACCATTACTTGAAAATATCACTTGTTGATAAGTTCAAGTCGTTTAAAGCTTAACTCGATCCTCGCAAAAAGAAACAAACATTGAGATCAAAGATTGTTGCTTTGACAGCTGGACCATCTACCAGTAAAAAGCATGTCGTTGAGTATGTCATAGTTGACCTAGTTGCTCCAGACATCCAACCACTTTGTACCAGGGTGCCGTTCCACTAACCGATCTTATCTAAGATCAATCTTAGCAACTTACGTCAATTTTAAAATCGTCTTTGCTAAAAGTTCCACCCGTTCCACTAACCAATCTTAGACCGATCTTAGCCGGTACCGATCTTACGATCCGATCGTAGCTAAAAAAATTACTCTTTTGCGTTAGAGATAGAAAATGCGAGGCACGAGTTATCTCCCTTCGCAAACTCTAGCAGACGATGGAAGTTGACCAAGCAACTATGGCACTTGAGAAGAAACACAGAGCCAGGAAAAGCAACTTTTCTGCCGAGGAAGTTGTTCTACTGGTAGATGAGGGAGTACAGCACCACTCTCATTTGTCAGCTTCTTTCGGACCAGGGTTAATGAAGAAATCCAAGGATTCAATCTGGGAGGAGATTGCTACAAAGTAGGTGCTTGTTTCAACATAATGTGTATTTTAATATGTATTCCTTTCACATATGACTTAACTCAGGTTCGAAAAACATCAATGCACTCTAATTATATTTATTGTATTTTATCAGGAACCTTTTCTTCTTGCACCGGTAAAATGGGCAGGTAACTCTCAATTGTAAACATTTCCGAGTGTACTTCCGCATTCCACAGTCGTAAGATTGACGCCACCGAATTAATGTAAAGTGAAATATTTTTTATGATAGCGAGTTTTAACTTCCATTAAGAATCAATATAAAAAGCTAACTCAGTGACTGGGAAAGACACCTTTGAGAATGGGCCATTTTTAGGGGTGTTAGTCATTTTCAGAATTTCAAATGGGCCATTCTTTGAAGCAATAGTAAAATTTCAAATTGGCCATTTTTAAAATTTAATTTAAAATTTAATTGGCCAATTTTTTTTATCCAATATGCCAAAGCCCTACCTTTCCCTGCTAATTTGACAAAATAAACAACAAATTACTGAAGAAAAGTCAGTTATTTATCTACATGTAATAATATCACATTTTGCTTTGTTTATTTCCCTCTTTAGCAACAATGATATGAGCAAATTGTGTAAATTGCAGTTGAAATTAAGACATATGACATAGAACAATGACAATTTGAATGTATTCATAAATTGATTATTATTATTATTATATAGTGTACATGTATGTGTAAATCATTGAAATGTGATGGTAAACATTATATCTAACATGAAGAGAATGATGCTAAATATTTCAATATATGTTAAATGAACATATGATAACCAAAAGATGTATGATAGATACACAGAGACATGTACATGAACTAAACATTATTTCAGAATAAGTGCAAACACTGCTGGGGTACGGTCAGCATCTGAAGTCCGCAAGAAGTGGAACGACATAAGGTAAAATAATCATTTCACTTTACTCATTTACAATAACATTGACATCTACAATAGGTAATATTTGAAACAGATATTTTATCATCACCTAGATACTATATTACCTTAATCCACCAATCTTCACAATTATTCATATTTGAGCAGCATTTATATTCATACAAAAAATATTATGAACAATGGGTGTTTATATCATGTAGGCTTAAAGGGAGTATTTCATGAGATAGTGAATCTTGATCACAATAATTCATATTAAAAAAATGATGTAATGGAGGGTGTTACTGATAAAGCAATGGTAAAGCCAAACAATAACATAATACAGTATTTATTCCAAGTATATTACATTAATGATACAGATAAACAATTGGTGAAATATCTCTATATATCCTCTTTATTTTTAGAATAATATACATTTCACAACATGACACTACATGAAATATTTGATTTTAGATGTCAAGTCAAAAAAAGAGCTCGGCTACAGAAAAAGGAAGCTGGCAAAACTGGAGGTGGCCCCTCTGCAGCTGCTGTATTAAATGAGCTGGATGAAAAGGTATGATCAATATTAGGGCTGGGACCAGTAACCAGCTCCCAGAATCTACCCTGGGGTATAATAATCTCTTGGTTATTCTCTTGGAAAAGAACAAGCCTTTTTGCATTAAATTTATCATTAACACACTAATAGCAGCCAGTGGAAAGTGAAGTTGAATATCCATATTTTTTAAAATATTTACCCCATGATTTTCCCAAATGTCATTTTCATGTTTAATCAAAATCATCTTTAAATATTCAGGTACTTTCAACCATACCCACATGCCAGGTTGAAGGAATTGATGGAGGAAGTGAGACTCCAATTTGTACTGGTAAGTATTATTTATTTTTTTAGGTTTTTTTTAATGGTGACTGCTGATAATCTGTCTATGCTTGATATTAGACTTTTGGGTGTTTTCCTGAATTTCATGACTCTCATGATTAATATATTCATTATAACAAACTACTTGTAATACTATGTTTATGACACTCTTAACACAATTTGGAAAATACATACGTTTCACTAATTTATCCCTATGATGACCTACAGAGGCAAGTGCTATATATTTCTTTCTACTTTAACTTGGCAGGAGAGGTTTTTAAATGCTTATACTTTTAGAAATTAAAAATTTGGTACTTTCTTTTGATAGAACCTCAACCTTCAACCTCCAGTCACTCAGTTCTGGAAATTGAAGATGAAGCTTGTCTCCCTCAGGAAAGTGCTGCAGGTACAGTTTTATTTTAACTGTTCTAAACAAAGCTTAGATAAAGCCCCTGCTTACACTGTAAGGTTGGAATTTAATATAAAAAATGGCATACACTCACACAACTACTTACATATACCTATAAATGTATTGGTCTGAGTGAAGGTTATTGTTAAAGCAAATTCCTAATGAGAAAATGATGGAGAAAAAGAGCTAACTATTTTCCTTACACAGCAGAAATACTTTGTAGCATTGATTAATTTGAAACATACATGTATGTAGTCAATCATGACAATGTATAACAATTGTTTTGAATGAACAATCTGGAGCTACAATTTCAAATTCCTCATACAAATATATATATTCTTGATGAAGTCTGCTAAATTGGATATTAAGTGACATAACATTGAAATTGCCATTCATGTAAGCTGCTTTGTACCAGAGACCATAAAATAAAGGGACTGGACTCAGCCGCAGGCGGGAATATTTGTGTGCCTCGCTGGAACAAGATTGCGTTGGGGAAAAATTGAAAAGTGTAGATTCTGTTTCTCTTACAACTCATTTAATATAAAATATTTCCTTGGTTCCCAGGATCTATGAAATAAAGATATGTTAAACTTTCATTTGGTGTATTGTAAATATTACATGTTATTTACTTTTCTCAGCATTATTAGCACACATGACTTGTTGCAGCTTCAACAACAACATCATCAACAGGCAATGTGGTACAGCTGAAATCTAATTTGCCACATACAGCGACATCAACAGCAGTCTGCGCAACAACAGGATCAACATCCACCTCGAAAAGTGCGTCAAGGAGTCAAGTGGGGAGCCTAGTCAAGGTGGAAGAATCCAAGGTGGAGGTGCTGCAGCAGCTGCTCAGTGTGGAGACGCAGAGGCTTGCGGTGGAGAGAGAGAGACTCGGGTTGGAGAGAGACCGACTGGCACTAGAGAGACACTGACTGGAAATGAAAGAGAGGATCTACTATTCAAATGTTGAAAGTGTCCTAAGACCTATTATCAGTTTGGAATAATTTATTTAAAATGTTCATCTTTTAACCAAAAAAACTACTCCACATGAATTTAATATTGATAATTATTATGTAAGCATATTCTCCAAGCGACCTGATTGGTCGAGATGCGATCACGTGGCAGTCGACAGAAAATCATATTGACTCCAGCCGAGTCCAACCAAAAGTCGTATTGACTTGAGTGACGTCAAACGATTGTTGCATGACATTGTCCTTGGTCAATATTGTTTTCTTGGGTCCATAAAAACAGGTATTGACCTCATCACCAGTCAAAAATTGTAGAATATTAGGGTAAATAAAACTTTTTAAATGTTTCTCAGGCATTGGTGCATCACCTTTATTTGTGAGCATGAAATATTTTCATTGTCATTTAGAAAAGATGAATTAAGAATTTGATGCATCAATTTTGATAAACCACAAAATCATTATGTCCACCAAATATAATGGCTCAGCAGGAATAGATATAATAGAATTGTATACTTTCAACACTACCACATTCAAACTATATTTTGATGGGGAAAAAATGTAATGCTCCTATCTTTGCATCTAATCAACTGATTATACCTGTCTTTTCTTGACCAAAACTATCTTTATCTCGTCAAGTGAATATATATTTACTTTGTACCTGCATACTTGACAGCAGAGGCTATAAGGATAACGCTTACTAACCTCTATGGACCTAATAATGATGATCCAGGTTTTTATACAAATATAGGTCTTCAATATTATTATCTTGAAGAATACACAATATCGGATCAAATTTTAATAATGAATCTAGAATAAAGATCCTCGAGTATCATGTAAGAATAGATTTTCAAAATGTTAATGAATTAATTACAAGTTTTGAAGTCAATACCTAATTCTTGGAAATATACTATTAGAAACTCCCAAAATACCCCACTGTTTGGCATATTTATAACCAATTATCACTTTAATCTATTGAAATCATCTAAAGGTTCCTGAATATTTTATGATACATTAATTTCTACTGATGAGATGAGACTTGTTGACAATTTATCTTGTTGTCTTTGTTATGATATGAATGAAGGTATATGTCATGTTTTATTGGGATTGTAGTGTACTAGAGTGTTTTGACCCCATTTCTACATCTGTTTGTGATACATGTTTCTCTTTGTAGGAGCATGAAAGGATGTATCAATGTATTCATGGGAATTTTTTAATATTCTGTTGTTGTTACAGATTAACTTCAAGTGAAATAAATCATTTTCAAATTCTACCTTTATTCATTGTTTCTGGTTGAAGCTTACATACATGATTATTAATATTAACCACATTATACCACTTCTCACCTTGCTCATGCTGTGAAGAAATGATTGATGAGGTGTTGTCTCATTTGGTGCCCATCATTGACCGCTCCTAGGTAGGGGTCATCTATGTGGTCCTCCTCCTCAATTGGTTCTGGTTGAGGTAGACGAAGATCAACGCAGTAATTGTGCAGCTTGAAACAGGCTAAAATCACTTTACAGCATTTGTTGGTATTGAATGGGAGATACCCTGTGCTTTTGTGCAAACACCTGCAAAGATATCATTGAGAACTTTAAAAAATTAAATATTTATCACGGAGTATCATGATCAGCATTATTGTTACATTGTAAAATAAAATTTTCTTTTGAAATTTTAATTCATGGAGTTAACAATAATTGATAATTTTAATAGTTTTGTTTTTTTATTTTTTACACATCTATAAAATAATTACGCATTGTGACGTCATCTTTTTATGACGTTATAATATTGTGATGTCATTACTCAATGATGTAAATGCATTGTGATGTCATGTATTTGATAGGCATTGTACAAAATCTACTGTCAAAACAATACTGTCTAGGAAATTTGCACAAATGTGTGTATAACCCATGTTCTTGCTCGGGCAATACAAAAATTCTAAATTAATTCATAAAAGTCATATGACAATCTCTTTTGTCTAATAATCTCGAGTGTGTTAAAGTGAACCAACCTGAACCGTGATTTCAGAACACCAAATGATCTTTCAATCACATTTCTAGTCCTACAGTGTGCGGACTGGTAAGACTGCTCTGCCTTGGTCTTTGGATCTGCTAGTGGATCAGAAGCCATGGTCTACAACCATACCTGTACCAACATATAACAGATAATCTAAATACAATATTAACATTTCTCATCCATATTGTGATACATACAGATTCATGTGTAGGCCTACATTATATATGTATACACATGCACACATATCACTTGTTTAAAAAATATTTATGATATACTATTGAACAATTTATTAAATGAAAATAAAATGACAGTACCATGTAGGCCTATGCAATTCAGGCTTTTCACCAGCATATGTCTTTATCCTACATATATAATTAAGAGAAGCATTGTACCCTGATTCTCCAAGAAGAAAGCCATCTGGGGACTTTTGTTGAAAGGCTTGCCCTATGTTGCTGTTGTTCAGGATTGACGAGTCATGTGCAGAACCTGGCCATCTTGCCACCACATTAGTGAATCTGAAGTGACATAAGTAATAACATAATTCATGTAATGATCTAAAATTGTAATTATAAACATTTTGGGAAACTGGACACAATTAAATTGTTGTGCATTCAGTTGACATATAAATATTTAGTTGGAAGCTGATTAGTTGGAATTACGAATAAAAACTATAGGGTTTGTATTATCTTCAGTTTGAATGTAAAACAAATCAAATGATGACGAGCTTGCAACGAAAGATAAACCCCAGCAGGGCCCCATTCAGTAAGCGGAAATCAATAGCCATTGGTTGGCTTGGCTTGCCTAGAGATTGAAATGTCAAGGTCGTCTCTAATGTGAACAGGAAGTGTTAATAAATCTTTATTTATGGTTTTTAACGATTGAATAAATTATTGACAATCTTACCTCAAGGATGCATCGCACACCGCCTGTACGTTGACAGCATGAAATCCTTTCCTGCACACAAAAGCAGCTTCCTCATCAGCAGGGGGCTTCGCAATTGGGATCAAAGTCCCGTCGATGGCACCGATAACTTTCGGAAAGCCGGCTAGTTTGAAAAAGTCATTCTTTTTCCTGATTAAGCTTTCCCGTGTCTGTTCAAAGGATATATTGTCAAGCACATCACATAAAGCCTGTATGGTTGGGTGAAGTATTCGTGACACACTTGATTTGGATATGCCACTGAGGTCCCCGAGTTCAACAAAAAAGCTCCCCTTAGTGTCGGGAGCAAGTGCGTGGGAACGCTGGGTATCCGACACTAAGTACGGGTACACCTTATCGATAAGTCCGAATAAGGCATGTCTAGGCATCCTGTACCTCGCTACGAGAACATCGTCGGACAAGGTGTCGAGAAGAGACGTCCTGTCCCCAAACACACGTTCCCGATTAAAGGCTCTCTCTTCCTCTTCATGAATCAAAACGCCGCCATTTTGGTTCCTCTATGATCGATGTTAGCTACTCTAAGTTAGTTGTAAGCAACTTAGACTTTGAATCTTAACTTTACGATTGACTTAGATAAGATTGGTTAGTGGAACGGTATGCCGATCGTAACGTTACGCTAAGATTGGGATTTTAGGGAGTTACGATTGGCATAGGGCTAAGATCGGTTAGTGGAACGGCACCCAGAACTACAGATAGCATGCAAAGAAGCAAAAAAAGATTGTATGTGTTTTATTTGGTTGTCAATTCCTGGGTGGATATAACATGGTCCCTCCAAATAATCAATGAATCATTTTTAGCAATTATGTACTTCACAATGTAAATAGTATCTCATTATTATTTCAATCTGTTTTTAGAAAGTTAAGTATAAAATGCTTGCTTCAAAAGGAGGATCAAATCTAGAATTTAAGCAATTGATCTGTAGCTTTCTTGTCCAAAAGTGTTAAGGAACTGTGTAGATATAACTATTGCAAGTATTGGATATCTGAAATTTGTCTATTCTTGATCTAACTCATCATGTCTTAAAGGCCTCATTGGCATATGGCATTATGCCATCGACTGTCCGTAAACTAACAGTACCACTCATTGTTTGCTAGTTCCACGCCATGCTAACAGGTTTTACCGCAATACATAGCCATCATGGCATTGCAGGCTTTCTCCCTGCAATAATACTAACAGCCTTGGTATAAGTGAAATACCCTTGACGGCGTTGTTAACCCAAATTCACCGATAAGGTTTCTATATTGTAAAATTGGACCATTGGTGACTTTCACCACAACCAAAAAATATTATATTTGTGCCCTTCCCAAGAATTAAAAGCCTCTATAAGCAGAAATGGCCCCCCATCCAAGATTTATTGCAGGATGGGGGTCATTATTGGAATTGGCCTGAGGCCAAGCATATATACCTAGCATGTTGCCTATCGTTCCTTCGATCTACGCTATTTAAAGATTAAAATGTCACATGACAGTCATGTGACCCCTGTCCACATGCGCACGCAAGCGGAAGCCTATCTTGTTCTGGTCATATTTTACAGATGGAATATGATTTTTCTTAAGTAGATTTCCTGGTTGGGTATCCATTAGCAATTATTTCTCAGGGATGGGTCGATATATATGCTTGGCCTCAGGCCAATTCCAATAATGACCCCCATCCTGCAATAAATCTTGGATGGGGGGGGGGGGGGGGGGGGGGGGGGCCATTATTTTCCATTGAGCCTTCGGCCGTACATATATACCTTGCATCTTTAAAGAAGACAAAATCATATTTCTTTTCTATTTTTTATTTGACGTGAGGACTGCTTCATTAAACGTTTTGTTTGTCGCTTTTCTAAAATAAAACTTTTTGAAGTTTTTTGCAGACTGTATTCAACACGTCCTTGAGGGAGCACCCCCCTTTTACTGCTGCAGATGCCACTACTCCTCTGTACGAATGAGCTTTGAAGACTCTTGTGTCGACTCCGCTCAGGGTCAACACTTCATGCAACCAGCATGCTATGGTGCTGGTTGTGATTGGTTTATGTGTTTTGTATGATAATAAAAGATTCTGTGCTGAGCGTACTTTCCTTGTAACTCTCACATAGTGTAATAATGTGTGCATAACACAAAGAGATTCCTTCTGGTAGTGTTCAAACTTAACCGCATATGAGTGTCCTTGTTTGGATGCTTTTAAAATGTCAGTAAAATAAAAGTAAACACCATCTGCTGTCTGAGACATGTTCTTCAAATTCAGCGCCTGAATAGTCTGGGCCCTTGGGGCGATTGAAAGCGATATTAACGTCACCAGTTTTAGTGACAACATCTTGAGAGATAAAGAGTTCAAAGGAAATAATTTCTCAATATAGTTAAATCTGTATCTTGGTTTTGAAGGTGTTGAGCCTGCAGACCCCTCATGAACCTTGGGATAATGTTCAGTTGTAAGCACCACTTATTGTTCAACAGTTTGAAAGTCTCTATAAGCATAGCCTTGTATTATAGTTCCCATTTCATATGATATAAATTTTTACTGTACATCAAATCAATTGAACCTCTTTCTGATTTGTATAAAATAATTTAAATTTAATTGAACCTAAGACAAATAATAATTTGTATTTTGCTCTTTGGAAATAAATTATTTACTTTGAAAGAATGACCTTATATCATAAGGTGAGCGGAATTAAACTCTTAGATTTATGCTGCATAAATAATGGAGGCTTAGAATTCCGCTCACATGAACGATGTATTTTTCTTGAATTTCTAATTAATTCTGTATGAAACACACAATAGAAAAGTTCAGTGCAAGTATTCTGTTACCCATTTGTAATTGTTGTAATGTCCATGTGGCTGCGACTTTATTCGTTAGTAATTACTGTGTAAGATGCACAACAGTCGTCTTGAACCTTTATTCTCCTTACGAATCGGGACACAGAAAGCACAGGAAAAGTAAAATTTTGTTTCATAGAATTATAAAACCAAAATTACTCAATACTTTTAAACGGATTTCATAAATGATACTGTATTGTAACAACGTTTTGAAACGAGGTAATTATACAACAAGACAAAACACTTCAGGCTTGTAATGGTAGATTTTTTTAGCAACCGAGCGGAATTACCCTTATGAGCGGAATTACCCAGACCTACTCTACGGAAGATAGTGTTGATTCAGTCAATGGTGAATATAAGGAAATATATGTAATTAGCAAGACCCCCAAAGACTTCCTGCAGAGTGAGCCAGAATATCTGAAATTAAAAGTATCATCGCAAAATTGGAAACTTCTGAACATAATCAACTGAACATTGATGCATGCTATGAGAAGCTTACATCTCTCGTATACTCGGAAATGGAAGATAGGTTACCAAGGAAAACGTTCCAGTGGACGAAAGTGTGAGAGGTAAGAAGAAGAGGCGGGTGGAACGAGATTCTCGATTCAAAGTGGAATGAATTGTGCAGGGCTGAAAAACTTGGAACAAGGATAAAGACAAGGGGTCCCACTCATCTTATAAACAAGTATACGTACAATTGAGAAAGCAATTTGATAGATTGGTACAGAGAAGTTAACAAGAAGTACACAGAGAGCTTGAATGGATGTGTAAGGATAACCAGAATGAGTTTTGGAAGAAGATAGGAAAGGTTGGAGTGGGGTTTGAAAGGAACAAGAAGATTCCCATGGAGATAGTTAGGGACGACGGAACAGTGTGTAGAGACAGAGAGACTGTACTGGAGAAGTGGCGCTCTGACTATGAGTGCTTGCTCAACATTGAGGAAATACAAGATGTGAATCAGCAGTTTGAAGATACACAGGCGACTGCAGAGAGAGAACAGGAGAGTTCGACTCCATCATTCAATGATGACATCACCATACAGGAAGTAAGCAGGCCCCCGGTATCGATGGTATACCGGTACAACTATTGAAAGTAGATAACTTAGCTGATGTTTTACTGAACTTTTTCAACATTTGTTTTAAAATGGCTTGTATACCAAAATTGTGGGGGAAAGGACTGATAAAGCCAATTCCAAAGTCCGGATCAGCAGACCCGAGAGATCCACTCAACTACAGGAGAATAACCTTGACACCAGCCATGTACAAGCTTTTCTGCAACATACTCAATGAACGTCTATACACGTGGGCGGAAAGAAACGATATCCTCTGTGATGAACAGAATGGTTTTAGATGCGGGAGGTCGACCGTAGATCATATCAGTTCGATTACTAATATCATCAAAACTAGGAAGCTGGCAAGAAAACCTACATTTGCTGCATTTGTCGACTTCAGGAAGGCTTATGACGGAATAGATAGACAACTATTATGGGATAGATTGAAAGAAAGTGGTGTAAACGAGAGGATGTTTGCAGCTGTACAGTCTTTATATCGCAATGTCCTATGTACGGTACAAGTAAATAATTCACAGACCACTTGGTTCAATGTCAACAGGGTCCTGAAACAAGGCAGTATTCTATCTCCTCTACTTTTTAATCTCTACATTAATGACCTGATAAAGACAGCGAATGCGCTTGGAGTGGGAGTTACTATAGAAGATGAGTGTATAAGCAGCATACGCAGATGATGTGGTGCTACTGGCGGAGTCAGCTGAAGACTTGAATATTCTACTTGGATGTCTAGGTGAATGGTGTGATAAGTACAGAATGAAAATCAACCAGGAGAAAACAAAAATAGTACACTTTAGAGGACAATCTACACCAAGAACAGAAGTTAGATTTTCATGCGGAAACGTTGAACTTGACATGACTGACTCCTACCACTATCTAGGAGTACTTATAACAGAACATTTGGACTTCAGCATAATGGCCAAGACGACGGCAAAGTCGGGAAGCAGAGCACTTGGACTGTTGATTGCGAAGTACAAGGCAGTTACACGAAGCTGTACGATACTATGGTATGGCCAGTTATGGGTTACGGATCAGCTATATGGTGTACCTCCAATCACTCACCAGTCAATGCTGTGCACCATAGAGCTATTAGGTTCCATCTTGGGCTGGGGAAATATGCACCTAATCTTGCAGTTAACGGTGACTCTGGATGGATTCCCCCCGAAGTTCGACAATGGAGTAGTGTAGTTGGCCACTGGGCCAGAATGAAGAACTTAAGTCCACGAAGAGTCAACAAAAGAGTTTTTCTTTGGGGAGATTCGTCAACAAAGAAGAACTGGAATTTTATAATAAGGAAACACCTTCGTGAATTGAACTTTGAATTTAACTAGACCCGTCGAGAAGAAGTTGTTAGTTAGACTAGTTCAGCGAATTAATCTACAGAGTTTTATGATGTCATGGGAGACAAAGGTCCAAGCTGACACGGGAAACAACGGTACCAGCAGAAACAAACTAAGGACGTACAGAACCTTCAAGCACAGCTACGGAACGGAGCCATACGTCATATATCCCATACCAAGAGCTCACAGAAGTGCTTTATCCAAATTTAGTTGTGTAGTAGCGCCATTAAGAGTGGATACTGGACATTACGAGAATATGCCCCTAAATGAGAGACTATGTTTCCACTGTAAAGACTGTGTAGAAGACGAGATCCATGTACTTTTAACCTGCCAACTCTATACAGAAGAACGTAAGGATCTCCTTAATATCTGCAAAGAAAAATGGCTACACCTTACAACGACCAGCTTTTTATTTACATTGTAGGAAACCCCGATTTAGTCTTTCACCAGAACCTGCCGTAATATACTTTTTAAACAACGATTTATCTTATATGCCTACGATTTTAGCTTTTTGGCTCAAACTATTTTATGTTTAAGATATATTAACTTTTACCGCATTGTATATATATATATATATCATCTTACTTATCTTTCATTAACATTTATATACTGTTTATTATTTTTAATAGCATTGTATGTGTCTCTCGTAAATCGCTGTGCGATTGGTTGTGTATGTGTGTTTTATGTAGATATTTTATGAATTTGTAACATGTACACAAGTGAGACAGAAATAAAATATTGAATGATTGATTGATTGGCTATCCCAGCTAAAGCCTTGCAAGCAAGACTCTCAACCATTTACTAGGCTGCAGGCAAACCTGATCCCACCTAAAGCCTTGCAAGCAAGACTCTCAACCATTTACTAGGCTGCAGGCAAACCTGATCCCACCTAAAGCCTTGCAAGCAAGACTCTCAACCATTTACTAGGCTGCAGGCAAACCTGATCCCACCTAAAGCCTTGCAAGCCAGACTCTCAACCAGTTACTGGGATGCAGGCAAACCTGATCCCACCTAAAGCCTTGCAAGCAAGACTCTCAACCAGTTACTGGGCTGCAGGCAAACCTGATCCCACCTAAAGCCTTTCAAGCAAGACTCTCAACCATTTACTAGGCTGCAGGCAAACCTGATCCCACCTGACAGACACACAGAAAATAGAACTAAAATGCAAAAAATAATATAAGTTCTATCTTGCTTAATTTCTATGATACAAATATATTGAAAGTTGTGTAAGAAAGCTCTCGAAAACACCTTTAATTCAAATATAAACATTGCTAACATGTTATGGTAGCATCAATGTTAGCAAAATGGTAAACAACTAAAATGTTTTCACTTATAACGTTCTTACTTCTTACTTTTCATCAAAAAGACTTGAAATTTGGAACTCTTGATATTCACTAAACATAGATGATATCCTCAAAAGTAGAGTGTTCTAGGGTCTTTGGTTTCAGAGATGAAAAATATACCTCTAAATATGAACCCCTGCCACAATCAAAATATCAAAGTTTCAGGATATCTCCTATTGCTGGTTCATGAATAGAAGTCGTTTGAAGCTTTTAGGGTGAACCCCCTCTAAAGTTCATATTTCACGCAAATAACAAAAAGGATTCAGCAAAACTGCTGAATCCTTAACTAGGATTGAGGCGTCAATACTTAGGTCTTCAAGACTTCTGCATGACCTTCAGCTCCATTTTTGATCGAAGAATGTCACAAAGAGTCTTCTGTCAAAATTTCCTTGTCAAACATCTCATAAAAATGGCGCCAAAACCACATGACCTACGAATTCGCTATGATTTACTTTTTTCCTTGCATTGTTATTGTCCATCTTTTATTAAAGATTTCAAGGATGTATCTTAATTTTGAAAATGTTCCCTATGTTTAAATTCTAAATTGTGATGTTCTGTCATTTTTCCGCTTTAATTGTGACTGGGAATGACTTACGGGAGCGATGTTATTATTGATTCTTAAAGACACTATATTGTTCTAGTTGCCCTGAAATTTTCATGCAATTGTAAGTTCAGGAAGTTGGAGTTATGTCCCCTTCAAATAGGTCCCGCGTGACAAAACGGCCAACTTCGGCCAACTTCGGCCATCTTTAAAAGGTGATTGTGCAAAAAGTATTACGATTACCCTTATACAAAATTCAAATTCTATTCTACAATGCCTCACCTGTAGACAGATATAAGTTTTAGCATCGTGGTGCAAGTATTTTCAGAGAAGAAGTTTGTCAAGGGTACATGGGGTTGGACAATCAAAATGGCGGCTCAACTATGTGACCTACAGATTCGCCATGATTTACTTTTCTGCTCGCATTTTCACTGCCAATCTTCTAAAAAAAATTGCAAGTCTCTTAGTGCATATTGAACATTTTCCCCATGTTAAAAACCGAAATTTACAATCGAACAGGGCCTTTAATGGATCAACTAATCAAAAATCCTTTCGACACATTTCTAAGTCCCATTGAATTCTACCATCCCTGAAAGTTTCATCAAAATCGGTTTAGCCGTTAGTTCAGCAATAGGCGAACAAAATTTGTGGAAATCATAATAATAATACTGATTTGCATAATAACAATATGTCTTCGAGACTTTGTCTTGAAGACCTAAAATAATAATAAAAATCACGCCAATAACAATAAGGATTTCGCCATATGGTCTAGAAAGCTGAAAAGTTGTGTGCAGACTCCTTGGCTAATGGGGATTCTAAATTGTAGATTTCGTGACCCCATGACCTCAGATGGGGTCACAGGGGTCACAACCTTAGAAACCTATTTTCATCTTCTTCCCTAGTTCCAAAAGGTCTAGAGAGCTGTAAAATTGTATGAAGACTCCTTGGCTAATGGGGATTCTAAATTCTAATTTTGCGAAAGTAAGCCCTTGGCAGAGGGAAATTGGGAAGAGCAATTTCCTTCTGCCGAGGGCTTTCTTTCGCAAACAAACTGAGGGGCAGATTTTGATCCTTAACAAGAAACATAAGCACCTGGCATTCCTACAGAAATCACAGGGCTTTCCCCAGGAATGCCCAGTAATCGACTAGTACAGGTTCAGTCCCTGGTGAGACAATAGAGTGATGTCACTTGAGGTTTATAATGCTGTTGCCAAGTTTGGTTGAATAATTTAAGAATACTGGTGTCTGCTTTGAAAGATTGTTATTTTCACAGGAACATAAGCCTTTCTTGTGCCCTAGTATGTACATTGTGTGAGTTAAATTTCCACAAAAGTTTGTTATAAATACAGATATTTATGCCTGTCTTCTATTTGATTTTTGCTGATTTTGTTTAAGGTTTACTTCCACGGCCTCACATGAAGAAAGTGTTACACATCCCACAATACTCACCTGGGGAGAACTGGGCAAAGAAGAAAGCCATGTTTGGGCAAAATGATTACATTGGTAAGCCATTATCTCTAAAATAAAAGATGTTTACTTTTCCCGAGTTAGTAACATGTAGAGGCTTGGGAAATTTAGACATAGATCATGGTATTTTCGTTGAAACATGTAAATGACCTATTCTCCTAAACAAGTTGTCATAGAAAGATGAAATTTACAGAAGAACATCTTTGTTACAATGATATCAAAGTTTGTTATTCCGGTACCCTGACTACGTCGTAGTAATTTGGTATTTCAAGTATCCTATATTGTGCTGTTATGCCTTTTAGGGGTTTCAACTCGCAACATTTAAATCCCAAGCCAGAGGACGAAACTTAGACTTCTGGTCTTCTAACTTGAACGCTTTCAGCATAGTGATGAGTTCCTGAATCTGTGAAAGCTTCCAGTCATTTTCTTCACAGATATTACTGAGTTAAGGGCAGCTTAGTTGGCGGAAATCATGCCTCATGGAACGGAAGTGGTAAAGAAAGTTCGCCACGAATTGAGGAGAAGCTGTCATGGGATCCTACTTGTGCCCTTTACAAAACTGCTTGAAAAACAACCACTTGTCGTCATAAAGCCATCTATTGGACACACAATGAGCCCGAGCGTGGGTGCTGTAGAAGGTCCAGGCACAGATGAAACCTCTGTGGATCTGAATGATCCTGACAACTGTGCGGTTGTAGGAGGAGCTGAGGCCAAAGAGGAAGAGAGACAAGGTTTGTTTCTGTGAAACACTTAAGTTCTGGGAACCAACTTTGTGGCAACCAGAAGGACACCACCAAAAGCAGAGTCATCCGTTTTTTCCTTGATCTTAGTGATTACCTTTAGTAGGAGGGTCGGTGGAGCAAACTAAAGTGACAGTGTGTCCTCTGCCCATGCTGCAGGATGCTGGAAGAGGAGAGACGTAAGTTGGCAACTGGTGGTGAATAGATCCACTAGGGGCCGGTGATGAACATTGCAAATCTAGACAAACGCTTCCGGATTGTGCATCTACTCGATTGGAGTGGCCTTGTTTGATCTTGACAGCCTGTCTGCCAGAATGTTTTTGCACCCCAGGATGTGTCGTGCCTGACGAGAGTGGGTTGTTCCCTGGTTCCTGATCAGGTAAACCACCATGGAATTGTCTGTTGCTATGAGAAGGCGACAATTCTGCAGGACAGGAGCCAAAACACAATTGCCAGAATGAAGGCTTTGTCCCCTGGTGTGAGTCTTCGACCATAGACCTGCTGTTGTTAGGTGGCCCAAGTGGGCACCCAATCCCTGATGAGAGGCGTCAACGAACATTTTGTGTTGGTAGTTAAACTCAGTTAAAGAGATGCTTTCGTAGACATTTGATGGGATTGTCCACCACCTGAGAAAACAGAGGAACACCCTCCTATGTGACCATGTGACCCTATTTGGGGTCATCAGTCCTGAAAGGCCCAATGGGCTTATGGCATGGCATGGCATCCGGTGTCCGTCCGTCTTTTCTTCCTTAAACTTTTCACTTTTTCGACTTTTCCAGACTCTAGGTAACTGAAATTTAATGTACAGACTCTTTGGCCAATGGGGAGTATAAATTGTAAATTTGGTGACCTTGTGACACCCAAATAGGGTCACAGGGGTCACGACTTTAAAACCTATTTTCATCTTCTTCTCCGGTCCCAAAAGGTCTAGAGAGGTGAAATGTTGTATGCAGACGCCTTGGTAAATGGGGATTCTAAATTGTAGATTTGGTGATCCTGTGACCCCAAATAGTGTCACAGGGGTCATGACTTTAAAATCCTATTTTCATCTCCTTTCCAGTACCAAAAGGTCAACAGAGCTGAAATGTTGTGTGTAGATTCCATGCCCGATGGGAATTCTAAATTGTAGATTTGGTGGTCCTGTGACCCCAAATAGTGTCACAGGGGTCATGACTTTAAAGTCCTATTTTCATCTCCTTCTCCAGTACCAAAAGGTCTAGAGAGCTGAAATGTTGTGTGGGTTCATCATAGAGAGAGTAATGTTCCTACAGAGGTTTATGACCGTGACCTTCATTTCAAGGAGACTTTGTCATTTTACCCTTATCAGCGGGATATCTCAAGAAGCATTCACTGGATTCTCTTCATATCATACACATAGCTTCTCCAAGAGAAGACAAGGGGCTGATTAGATTTTGGATACCTTGACATTATTCTCAAGGTCACAGTGGAACTTGGAATTTTTCGACATGTTAATGTACATGTAAATGTTGACAGCAGGATATCTCAAGAACCATTCACTGGAATTCCATCATATCTTACACAATACACCTCCAAGGGAAGACAAAGAGCTGATTAGATATTGGTGACTTGACGTTATTGTCAATGTGCATCTTTTAAACAAAATTGCAAGTCTCTAGCTGTATTTGAATAAAAAGTTTAGATTCGAACTGGCACGGGTGGTTGAGTTAACATTTGTGATTCCATGTTAAGGGCTACCAGAATGCAAAATTTTGGTTGCATTTCCTCCAGCCATTTTCACTCAATCGTGAGTCACTGTTTCTTGATAATAAATATAGTTGCAAGCGACAATATTATGATTCAGCCTAAATAATCGGCAGCACATTTAAGTTTGTGATGTGTCTTAAAGGTGCATTGGGTGGGGACATTTACTGAATTTTTGGGGGTAATGTACAAGATACAAAAAGTGCTGAATCCATAATACGAGTCCATTTATATAGCGCAGATATCCATGCACATTTCATGCATATTACCTGTGATCAACGAGTACAGATGACTCCCTGAGGAGGATACAACTGGTCACATGTCAGGCACTTAAAGTTCAAATTCAGATTACCATCGTATCATACTAGGTATTAACCCTTTAGTTGCGTATTTCTATTTTACCCATTTTAGCCCATGTGGCAGAATTTTTCTGACCATCTAGCTCACAGCCGTATTTTGGCTAAAGCACTGATTGGCACTGGTGGCGTAATATTCCAGGCGCAAATCCGGTACCGTTTTTACGAAATATATCATTTCTACATCGCGAAAACAGACTATATGCCGGCGTTATATACAATTCCAGGTCGCAGCACCCGTACACAAATGGTTAATTCATATCCGCATCTTTAATGAATTTTCTAAGATTTTTTGTTTTTATTCTATTACTTTCAAAAGATTGTCTTTAATTTGGGCCTCATTATATCATAAATACAAAACGAAAAAACTTGATTTATATACGGAATTGAAGACAAGATGTTTGGTTTCACAATGATATAAAAGTAATTAGAATGCGACCTTTGGTTATAATTCTATAGCCATGTTAAGTTTGTCTTTATTTCCACCTATAAAATCGTAAATACTTACAACATTTATGCGTCATTGCAAACATCGTTCATCACACTTTTCCAAGAAATCATAATCTCGAACCAATTGACAAGTAAGAACATGTCAACCCAAATATGGTCATGTTGTTTGACCTTTCATTTGGTGTTACATGCCTCTCAAAAAGGTAAACTTGTATCTTTATTTCTGTGAGTAAATATGCACATTTTATATAGAATAAAAGATTATTCTTTTCGGTTTATTGTGATATAATAATTATGAAAATGCATTCAGTAGTTTAGCAGTTATGATTTGTGCAAGAAGTTGTGAAAAGCGCTGATTGTTTTAAAATTTATGAAGGTTAAACATGACTTTTTCGCAGCGCATACTGTGTCTTTATTATTTTTTCTTAAATTTTCAAATTTTATATGGGATTGTAGGCTATTCTTTCCCCTTTATTTTTGCGTAAAAATATTTGAAAACAACCAATTGGTTCAGATGATATGAAGTGCGCGAGTAAGGCGAGTTACCGCTATATGTTCTCGTTTTTGCGAGACAAATAGCCCATAGGGCTTATGGACCCGAGGCAATGCAAACACGTGGGTGATAATTAGACCCCAGGGAGATTAGGCTTCGGAGAGAAGACCGACAAAATTGGCCTTTTGTAAAGCTCATTATCGAATTACACAATTTGGTGTGATTTTTGCTGGACATTTTGACCAGACATTGACAAAGACTCGTTATTGTGCCGAACTGCGAGGCATTAATACAGAGCTTCTCATGGAGTGACTCCCTGAGACAGCTCGACTGGCAGATTGCAGAGGGAGCTAGCTCCCTGGTAGACAGCCGAAATATTTTCTAAGAGTGGTATCTGGGATCCGGTACGGGGTACCTTGGAATTGTTTATGGCCATCCCGGACCATGCCAGGGCTAGCAAGTTAAGGGTTAACCCTTAACATGCGGGTCCCGGAATTATCTGTTCGGGCTATAAGCGATTCCGAGGTACCCCAATACGGATCCCGGATCGGGTTCTTAGAAGAATTCACGGCTGTCTAAGTACTTTTCTATCCCCCATACCGGGTCCCGAGTCGATTGTTTCCGCGACTCGCTGCATGAGAATGGCTGTATTTATGCTTCGCGACCCGATATGAGAAAGAGGCTTTTTTCAGTGTCTGGTCAGAATGTCCAGCAAAATTCACACCAATTTACGTGTGCATTGTTGACCCGTAACGCATCGATAATTAGCTTTACAAAAGGCCAATTTTGTCCTGCTTCGCTCCGATGGCTACACTGCCCGGCGGCTAATTATCACCTAAGTGTCTGCACTGCCCGGGGTGAGATAGGCCCGTACAGGCTTATCTGTCTCGCATCCCGCCATATGGGCAGATAGCATCTAATTACGGGAAGATATTGCGATAAGCTACCTTTCTCTCGCACTTCGTGTGATATGAACCAATTTGTTGTTTTCAATTTTTTTTATACCAAAATCAAGAGGAAAGAATGGCCTTTATTCCCATATAAAAATCGCAATTGCGCTAACATAACTGAAAATACAGCAATCGCACAGAGATAGGCGACTTTTGCACTTTTGAATTTTGATACATGTGGCGCATTTACCCCAACATGCCTCGGCGCTCTTTCTAAGAAACTACTTGGGATATTTTCATAATTTTGTTATCAGTATATAGAGAAAAGAATTGTCTTCAATTCCATATAAAATACGTGTATTTTCGGCAATAACTTTTGATGCGCCAAGTGTTGCGCAGAAGGTGATATTTGGCTTTGAATATGTGGCGCTCTCAGCATATATCATCATTACGGGCTTTATAACTTTTGAACCGCAAGTCCGATTTTTATAATGTTTACATCATTGTAAAGAGGAAAACATTGTCTTCATTTCAATATAAAATGCCCATTTAAAAAAAAAAATTTTTTTTAGGTACAGAAGCTTCGTGTCATTCCGACGTGTGAAGGTTTCTGCTATATATGTCGAGAGGGCATGCATGGGAACCCAGCATGGGAACCCATTCCCAATAGAATCCGGGGTTCGTCCCACAGGATTGTTCCTTGGAGTCTCTCGTTCTCAAAAGAGAACATGGGAAACCTGTCCCGCGATTGAAACCGGCGTCCGCCGCGGAAGACTGGGACGGAAATTCCCGGAGAGCATGGGATTATGCGTCGATCATCTCCTACAACTATGACAATCCGGAAGCTATTGATGTACATGTGTCTAACATTACTACCAACACAGTTGTTGTCCCTCCAAGAGCTCTTTTGTGTGAGATCCAACCAGTGTCGATACTGGAGTCAGCCCATGGTGAACCGCTCAATCCCAGCGACATCGCTGACTTAGTAGACATCGATAAATCTGGATTAACTGAGGAGCAGCTACTACAGGGCCTTGATGTCATCAACAAGTTCAGCAACATCTTCTCGCGTCATGATGATGACATAGGATGCAGCAACATGGTTCGCCATAGGATTGACATAGTTGATGATATGCCTTTCAAGCAAAGACATCGTCGCATCCCTCCCGCCATGCATGATGAGGTTCGGAATCATCTACAGACGCTTTTATCAGCTGGAGTCATCAGAAAGTCCCACAGCCCTTGGGCATCCAATGTAGTGCACAGCTGTTTAAGCCGTGCCTAGGCCTGACTCTTTAGTGAACAAGCTGCTGATAGCGACAGGAGCAATGAGTCATGGTTTGCGCATGCGCACTAACTGTTGCTAAGGCTGGAATCATTATTTAAAGATGGCGTCGACCCTTAGCAACCTTCCCCACCTCGAGTTTTATTCTCCCTGTTTCTCTCTTGTAGCGATGTGTTTGTTAACATAGATGGTGTTATCTTAACACTTAACCTTGTGGCAAACCCTAAATGAAGATTAATGACTGTCTGGAGGAATCTCGACAAGGGAGGTTAGATTAAACAGACACAAGGGAAATTCCTGAAACCTGAACTATTGTTTATATTTAATGTCTCATAGTTATCTCAGTTTCGTTTTCTGGAGGAAAATGTTTATGTTTTCGTGAAGCCATAATTACCCTCTGTCAGAGAAAACTAACAGAAAGCACTCAAGTAAGGCTAGTTTTCACATGAATCTGTCACCAATACCAGATAGTGCGGTAGAGGGGGAATGGCTCCACAGAGCTTGGAGAAAGCTGTAGTCACATTTGCTTGAAGGGCTTAAAGTGTATTCTTAATGGAATAAGTGAATGTGTAATTGTGGCTGGAAGTTGCATTCATAATGGATACAATTAATGAAAGATTCTTGGAGAAATTGAAATTACTGTGCCGATTATGTGCTGGGAACCTTACACAATGTGGTGAACAGAGTAAGCCCTGTATGAAGTCCAGTGACAGACTGTATCATGCCTATGGTATAGATGTTCTATCTAATGAAATATTCCACCCGAAACTTCTCTGTGCAACATGTTATAACATGACCTTTACTAACAAACAAAGAACAATTAAGGATATAATCAAGGGGGATAAATTTGCGAATGTTTGGTACAATTTAAAAACCAAAGTAAAGGGGGCAGGCCGAAAAGGTTTATAAAGAAGACACGTGATGAAGAGTCAAATGAAGGATTAGAAAGCATCCCAAACGTTTTATCCTTGGGACAAAACGGTGACACAACATATTACACCACACCGACCCGTGAAAGTATAAAGAAACTCAAACTTCCCCATTCCAGTTCGTTGACAGCTCACTTGAACTGAAGGCTAGTCACTGTATAAATAAACCACTGATGAGACCACTTTTGAAATTTGAAGAAAAGTTGCAAACACATTTTGTTTAGAGAATATTAAATACAAGCACTAATCAAGGAACTTTAGAAAACGCTGTGTATGAAGGATGAAGTCTGACAAATTGAAATACCGGATAATTCTAAGTGAACATTCCAGTTTAACTTGTGCGCTGTCCATTCTACCAGTCCCACTGAACACATGTGAATAAATTATAAGGACTATTCCAATTGCTACGCATTTAGGGGCACTGATGAATCACATAAATAAAACTTTAACATTACAATGTATAATTTGTAATTAAGAACTTTGGAAATCCTACCTGGGAAAATTATTTAGTACATAATGGACTCTAAATCTCATACAAGTTTTATGTTGACATTTCATCATCTGTGCATAAACAATAACCATATATAAAGCATGTGTTTGGATACAGATACAGTGAATGGATTTAGCAGTTTCGAAAAAGTGAGTCCAAACCTCTTGTTATATTTAATCGAAAACATTTGCTTGAGTACGATTACAATATTGCTTTAGTAGAATTAGATACTAAACTGAATGTACATATACATAACATTGCTTAAACAACTACAGAAAGACCCATAAAGGCGGCATGTAAATTGGCAAATTATTAAAATACTGAAGTTCGAAAATGTATGGAATGTCAACGTTTTCACTGAATTAAAACTTTTAATATGTACACTTGTTCAAATGTAAGTATATAGCAATGTTGTATTTGACTTAATTGATAAAATAGCAAATCTCATAGTTCTTCCAAGGACCATGCAGCCAACACGCGCAGGTGTTTAAGAACATGTACGATCTAAATCTGAGCTAAGGAATGTACAGGCAGACCGCTCTGCCTTATCTCACACAGCCTTCCCGGGTCGGTCCGCTACACTGTGTGTATCAACTAAAGAGGCCAGTGCTAAACAGCTGTGAGTGCTAGCCAAGAAGAAGGATGGACACCTGCGCATGTGCGTGGATTTTCGCCAGCTCAATGAACGGACTATTAAGGACTCGTACGCTCTGCCCAGGATTGAAGAACTGTTGGATTGTCTCGGTGGGAATATGTTCTTTTCGGTCCTGGATATGAAGTCGGGTTACCACCAAGTAGAGATAGAGGAATCGCATAAACAGAGAACAGCCTTCACCGTTGGACCACTCGGATTTTTCAAATACAGCCGAATGCCATTTGGATTGTCAAATGCACCAGCAACTTATCAACGGTTAATGGAGCAATGTCTGGAAGGTCTGACAATAGAATTATAACCAAAGGTCGCATTCTAATAATTTTTATATCATTGTAAAGACAAACATCTGGTCTTCACATCCATATATAAATTTCAGTAGCGCGCTCCAAATTCATGATGTTATAAGGCCCGAATTAAAGACAATCTTTACAAAGTCATAGAAAAAGTAAAGAAAAATCGTAAAAAAATAATTCAAAGATGCGGGTATGAAGCAACCATTTGTGTACGGGTGCCGCGACTTGAATTTGTATTCAACGCCCGTATATAGCCCGTATATAGCCCGTATTCGCCATGTAGATGCGGTATATTTCGTACAAACGGTACCGGAATTGCCGCCTGGAAATTCCGCCAGCAGAGCTCGTTAGTGCCTAAGCTCAAACTACTGCTGTGAGCTGCGAGCCTGTAAATTCCGCCACAGGGGCTAAAAATGGTAAAATATATATACGCAACGTAAGGGTTAATATAATGGATACATTAGACATAATGACAGCCCTATAAAAATTTCACTATGCATATCTTGCACAAAGCTTTTTTTTAGGAAGACAAAGGGTTGATTTTGGTAACCTTCACGCTATTCTCAAGGTGTCAAGCGCATGTTCATAAAGTATTCTTTGTAGGGGTGAAATGGTACACTTGAGTTTTGGTTTGGTATGTATTGCGGTACTTGGTGTTTCCGAGATTTTAAATCAATCTGTGAAAGCTGTAGCAAAAGCAAAAGCCTAAATTTTGATAATCGACTTAAAATTACACAAAATATGGACTTGATCCATGTAGATCTGCTGTTTTCATGTAGAAAGTCGCCTTTTCGCAGATTTTCTCCCTGGCGATGATTGACTGGCTCTGAAATAAATGTTCTGTTCCAGAGATGGAGCGATGGTAAACTATAGCTATTCAAGAGTTGAAACAAGTTGATATTGTTAATTAACATAATTCAATAGAATATGATCCAAACAACAGTTGAAAAACTACTGTCTGTCGAAGAAATGGTTGCTGACAACTGCCAACTTCTGGTTTAGCATGGACAGGGCTTCTCCCCTCCTGTCTCAGGGTATAAGGCAGATACGCTCCTGTCACTTTCATACCCTGGGTATGACTCTGCTTGCACTGGATATTAGGCGTTAAAATGTATATTATTATTTATTATTATTCATACTGAAAAGTCTGACAACAGAGTCTGTTGCCAAACTTGTCAATGCCTTTGTTACATCCAGACTCGACTACTGTAACATAGGGATTGATCACCTCCAGGCAGTCCAGAGCAAATCTGTTTGATTAGTTCTACGAAAATGAAAATATGATCATGTAACTCTACTACTGCAAAAAGTGCATTGGCTTCCCTTCAAGTTCAGAGTGATGTACAAGCTAACAAATTGTGTACAGATATTTTGATGGCACACTTCCAAGTTGTCTTTCAACTCTCAAAGTAAGATCCATAACGCAACTTGCGATCAACTAAAGATGACACCCTTCCATCTGTTCTCAGAAATATGCCAACACTACAATGTTTTGAATCTGAACTCAAAATGCATCTCCTTAAGGAAGCTTTTTTGTAAACAATTCAGGGTGAATTATTTCAGAGCCAAGAAAAGGCACAGAGTCCTCTGAGAGGAGAACTGCTCTGTAGAAAAACTATCATTATTATCATTATATACACAAGCGATATGCAGTTGCTGTTTCAGAGCAAATCAGATGAATGTTCCTTTTTCAGACTGACGGTTAGAAATTAACTTATATGAATGATGTGTCTTTGAAACTTGATGTTTCCCTTTACATAAGACCATGGAACATTGACCACAGTCATTTTCTTTGACAATCTAAACTTGACGAAAGGTGTGCTTTTGATACTTGAAATAAGTTTTCAATGTCACACACATTGTCGGTCACATTAACCTTTGTCCATGTGACTGTGACCTTAGTATATGATGCCAGAACATTTGCCCATGGCCATAATATTTCATACATCAGTGATAGGTGTTTGATATTTGGCATAAGTATCCATTTTATTATATGATTGCAGGTTAAATATAAATAGAAAATTTGTCTTTTCTTGACAAATACCATGTTTATCTCATCTTGTGAGGTAGAAAAGTTATATTTTTTCACTCGTGGCGCCACTCGTGAAACTAGAACCTTTCTACCTCACTCGATGAGATAAACATGGTATTAGTCAAGAAAAGACATATCCTCTATGTATTACAGTATATGAAGAACAAGTGGGATGTGTCATCTGATATCTCGTGTTTGGTGAGTAGAGCAATTTAGTAATGTAGCTATCATTGTTTTTGCAGACATCCTTGGAGACGGGGGACTGCATCCAGTCGACCTCATTAAAGGACCCGGTTGGATCATCGGTTTTAAGGGGAATGAGCTTCAGAGATTAAACAGGCGACTTCGCTTTGAGGGACGGAAAATGAAAATACTTTATCCAACACAATATCATCAGATGAAAAAGCGCATTTACTTTCTAAATAAGAAATACAATAGAGGCCGTAAATCACATAGTTGGTAATTAGCAGGCCCGACTAAGTCGGGATTGCTATCAGTTTTTGTGCAGTTTCCACGTTTTGTTTTGGCTATAACTTTTTCCAACAAGGTGTTAAAAACTCATATACATAACTTCCTGCTTATATCCCTTGGGAATTCTTTTTTACATGTTCACATTTAAGGTCAAAGGTCAAGGTCACAAGTTCTGAATTCACTAAAGAAATATTTGTAAACACGATAACTTTACTTTCTTTTGTGCTGTCTTGCTTATATTTGGTATATATCAACTATGTTGGAACGTATTAAAGCCAAATAAAATTTTATGAAACACAATGGATGCCCCTTTAATTTTGTTTCCAGGTCAGAAACTGGTTGTAATAAGCTCAATGAAATCGGTTGTGCATATAAAGTAGCTGGTAACATGATTCCATTTGCAAATAAGAATTTTGAAAAAATAATAAATTAGTTCATACAAAATTACTTTGCTTTTCTGAATTTAACAAATTTCTAGAATGTCATTTGTAGAGCATGTGAGTATTTAAGCCTATAATTATACCCCCACTACGAAGTAAGCAGGGGTATATAGCGGTCATTTCGTCCTTCCGTCCGTCCGTCCATCTTTCCATCCGGTCAATTTTCTCAAAAACCGTCAAAGTTACATCAACCAAACTTTGTACAGTTGTTAACCATGTTCTTCCCATCGCGCACAGACAATTACCAGTTTTCTGAGATTTTAATTTTTTGTTGTTTTCATGGAAATGTCTTTTTTTTTTTTTTATCAGTTCAATCGGGACAAGTTTTCTCGGAAACTATTAAACCTAGGTGAATGAAATTTTGGTTGTGAGTACTCATGACAATAATCTTCATCAAGTTCGAAAACCAGTTCTGAAATATTATTTTTTACAGAGTTATGACCCTTGAATCTGAAATTGAACTTAGTACCAACAGAGCTGTGATGCTCCAATTGGGACAAGTTTTCTCAGCAACTATTACATCTAGGTGAATGAAATTTAATATGGAGATAGTCCAGATGATACTCTTCATCGAGTTCGAAAACCAATTCTGAAATATTATATTTTTTTTGGAGTTATGGCCCTATAATTGAAATTGGTACAAATTACCGCTGTGACACTCTAATGGGAACAATTAATGTTACCTGAAAAATATTACATCTGGGTGAATGAAATTTTGTAATAACAAAGCCAGTTCCCAATAATATTTTAGACAATATTATGATGTTTGAATCTGTTTTTTGAATATTGTACCCTGGACATCTATGATGCTCAATGGACGGATAGCGGATGACGAGGGTATGTGAGCCATGCTCACTTTTTTCTTGTTTGAATCTGTCATCTTGAATCAATTTCATGTAATAAAAACTGATTAAAAATCTTCAATTGTTGGTTGTTATAACTTATTATCACAGGGGGGTAGGTTATGACACTTGAAACCCGATTTTTTAGTCGTCAAACTTGAGTGGGCCAAAATGGTGTCTCAGAAATACATCGATAAAAAAGTCGATATTTCATTCCTAGCAAAGGCAATTAATCTCGGAAAGAGTTTTCTACTATCACTTTACATCCCTGATACATGTGTCATACTTGAATAGACTTTATTGCAACTTTATAGTAACTACAGGCAAATATAGGTCATTTCCTCCA
Source organism: Gibbula magus (assembly GCA_936450465.1). NCBI lineage: Eukaryota > Metazoa > Mollusca > Gastropoda > Trochida > Trochidae > Gibbula > Gibbula magus. The sequence continues at coordinate 45,621,243 of OW388305.1, read as the reverse complement.
AGGTTCTGGGTCAGCTCCTACCAAAACCGGTTCCACTCATCATCATCATATTAGATATTAAAATTGGGCAAACCGACCCTGGTATGAACTGATCCGGATCCTCTTCCAAGATGGCGCAGTTCGCTCGAAGATTTGCTTGTAGTTACTATAAAGTTGCAATTAAGTTGTTACGGTAAGATACCCAAACTATTCAAGTATGTCAAATGTATCGGGGATGTAAAGTGATAGTAGAAAACTCTTTCCGACATACTGCCATGCGCAGTACCTAGTTGAGTATTTTGATTATGTATTACATAATTAATAAGTTGAACGAGACTTAGAACCACAGTCAAACATTGACTTACTTATATCAGCTAATCTAAAGTAATGAAGGGATTACGTGAGATTGCACTGCGCATGCTCGAGTCAGACTTTTAAAGATTTACGAGAGAGTATCTTATATGTATATCCCAGCTCAAGGGCGGGTAAGAAAGGGAGGGCACGTAATCCCTTCATTACTTTAGATTAGCTGATAGAACCACAGTCGAACATCGACTTACTTATAAGTTATACAGCTAATCCCGTAATTCTCGGATCACGTGAGATTTCGAAGTGATACTCTCTCGTAAATAAATTCTACGACCAATAGTCATCTTGTGAAATAATGACAAAGTGTGTGATACTCATCAAAGTTTAATAACATTGTCTTGGAACAAACAATACACAGTACTGGACTATCAGTTCTGCAATACTGCCTCGGCAAAAGAGTTTCCCTGAGGAATTGTAGTTTTTAGCTCATCAGGCCTGAAAGGCCCGATGGGCTTATGGCATGGCATGGCATGGTGTCCGGCGTCCGTCCGTCCATCCGTAAACTTTTCGCCTTTTCGACTTCTTCTCCAGAACCAATGACTCCACAGAGCTGAAATTTTATGTGCAGACTCCTTGGCCAATGGGGATTCTAAATTGTAGATTTCGTGACCCCATGACCCCAAATGGGGTCACAGGGGTCACATCCTTAAAAACCTATTTTCATCTTCTTCTCCAGTTCCAAAAGGTCTAGAGAGCTGAAAAGTTGTGTGCAGACTCCTTGGGTAATGGGGATTCTAAATTGTAGATTTCGTGACCCCATGACCCCAAATGGGGTCACAGGGGTCACATCCTTAAAAACCTATTTTCATCTTCTTCTCCAGTTCCAAAAGGTCTAGGGAGCTGAAAAGTTGTGTGCAGACTCTTTGGTCAAAGGTGATTCTTAATTGTAGGAGTGGTGACCCTGTGACTCCAAATAAAGGTCACAGGGGTCATGATTTAAAAACCTATTTTTTGCTTGTTAACAATGTATTACTTGAGATAACTTAGATATTCAACCTTAGATAATAAATCAAATCCTGATGAGCTACAGAGCCCATGGCTCTATTTTTTCATAGAATAAAGCAAATGTAGACTCTGACACCCAGTCAGCTTTGTCTATAATGTCCTGTATTGGGACTGCTGCTCTGTGTGCAGCTGAAACAGCAGCTGCTCTGGTACTATGAGAAGCAAACACCCTAGTATCTACCCCCGCCTGTGAAAGTTCAGCCTGTATCCATCTGGATACGGTGTCTCGTGAGGCTTGATGCAGGTCACCAACAGTTTTCTCTCTCATCCCCCTCAGAGGGGCAGTTCTGCTAATGTACTCATTCAGTATAGTTACAACACACCGCTCCTTATCTTGAGCATATTCCTTCAAGACAACAGGTTTAGCTAACCTTCCTGGTCTTGACTGTTTAAACAAGCATTGGAACTGAAAAGTAATATCTGAAATCCCAACAGACATATTTTCAAGACTTAACATACGTAAAGTTTGACCCCTCTGGGCCGTCACTAACGAAAGTAACAAGACTAGTTTCAACTAGTTAAATTTTTCAAAGAACAGTGACATGTTATGAGTTTTCTGAGATAGTCAAGGACTGGTTTTACATTCCAAATCTATGTATAACTTGATTTTGGTGGTTCCCTTCTTAAAGCGACAATAGGGTGTGATCCGCAAGGCTGATTATCAATTTTAACGACAGTAGATATGGCACATCTGGCCGTGTGAACTGAACTATAGCTTAGTCCTTGCTGAACTAAAGATAACAACAAATTCAGTAGTAACTCCTAGAGATGGATGGTAGAAATTAACCACAAAACTTTCTCCACTTGTGTATGGCACTTGCATACTGCTTCCATGAGCTGATGAGAATCTGGGTTGCGTCCTGCGAAATTCCTCCGTCTCTGTAGAGGTTCCGGACACTAGGAAGGCTGTCAGTCTCAGCTTCTTCAGGATGGGGTGCTCCCGACCCTCTGGCGACAGTAGGAGGTTGCTTTTCCTCGGCAGCCTGACTGGTCTGAAACACAGTAATTGAAGTAAATGAGAAAACCACTCTTGAGTTGGCCAGAATGGTGCAATCAATACTGCCCTAGCTTTATCAGTTTAAATTTTTTGTAAGCATTTTGATATGAGACAGAAAGGAGGGAAGATATAGCAGAGCTCGGTTGTCCAAACAATTTGAAAAGCATCAATTGAGACTGCCTCTGGCTCAGGTTTCCAACTTACAACCCGATTCAATTTCTTATTCAATCGACATGCAAACAAGTCGATAGTTTCACTAAATCTAAAGAGCCTCATTACATCACTAAACACTGTCTGATTTAAAGACCACTCAGTACGCTCTGAGAATTTCTGTGAGACCTTGTCTGCCTCTATGTTATCACTGCTATATGTCCTCCGGTAATCCAAGCATTAGTCGCGATACACCAACTCCAAATTGCCTTGGTTAAATCATTACAGGATTTAGATTTACCGGTAGTACCTCCCATTTCTCTAAGATAAGCAACAGCAGTTGTGTTGTCACACAGAATATGAATGTTCTTCCTTTTGAAATCGTGACTCTGTGAAAATGATTTTATTGCCAATAGAATTGCCCTAAGTTCGAGTTCATTGATGTGTTTGTCTTTTTCATCTTGTGTCCAGCGACCGCCAATGCTTATATCCAGATGGGCCCCCCAACCATGGGAACTTACATCTGTACGAATCACCATATCCGGATTGGATGGAGGCCAGATACTCTTAATTGAACCATAGACATTTTCCTTCCACCAAATGATTTCTTGTTTTGAATTCTGAGAAATGTTCATATCTGAATCAAAAGTACCTTGATTTAATTTGAGTGCCTCTGCTTTGTCAATTTCAAGATATCTGTAATGCAAAGGTCCTAAGGGTACTGCTGGAAATCCAGACACAAACAAACCAAGGAGTTTTGCAACTTCTCTTATCTTATTGTACTCATTTCTGAAGATCCCCTCACAACTTTCAATAATAACAAGAGCTTTCTCTTCTGGCAACTGTACAGTCATAGTTTCCGTATCTAGATTAAAACCTAGAAATTTCATTTGTGAGTAAGGGTCAAAAGATGATTTCTCGTGATTTATAGTAAAACCTAAAGCTTCAAATTGTCTAGCCATGCTACACACAGACGCTTTACAAAACTCTTTGTTTACTGCATGAACAAATACGTCATCTATGTACCCCATACACATGTGACCCAGCTGTCTGAAGTGTGAGTAGACTGGTTTCAGTATCTTTGTGAAAACCCGCGGGGCACAAGCTAAGCCAAACGGCATGCATGTGAATTGATAAAGAATATCCTTCCAGTGAAATCTTAAATATTTTCTGAACTGTTTGTGAATATTCACAGAGTAGTAAGCGTTTGTGACGTCGATTGACGCCATAAATGAATTCTGTTTGAGCATGTGCACGACTGTCTGCAGATTATCCATCTTAAAATGATGGTATGTGACATATTCATTCAATTGTTTAAGATTCAAAATTAATGTATATTTGTTGTTTTTCTTTTTCCTGAGAAATACATTTGAAATAAACTGACCTTCATTCTCAACTGTTCTTTCAATAGGGCCAATGCGCTCCAATTTCTCAATCTCCTCATTTATGATAATTTTCTCATTGAGCTTAAAATTAATTTGACGTGGTTCCTTAATTTGTTTAGGAGTGGAAGAGAATTCTATCTTTAGGCCTTCAATAACCTCTAGGATATACTTGACACTAGTTAGCTTTTGCCACTCAGATAAGCACATAGACAAATTACCAGCTCTGAACTCACATTGAGGATCATTATGAGAAACACATTGAGAGGGATACTCACCTACCTGACCTGTAGGTGTCGCCTCTTCATGGGCTGGTCTACTGCCTCCCCTCTCTCTTCTCTGCTGGTCTGTAACTGTTCCAACGTGGTTTTCCTAAAAAAGCGTTATGATTGCCTCTGCCACGACCGCGACTGCAACCTCTGTAAGCATAGGGGTTGTATCTGTTCCCTCGACCTCTGCTCGGGAATCTCTGGCCAACATGGATCCTACTTGCGATTGACATGTCTTTGAGACTCTTGGAAATGTCGTCACCAAAAAGATATTCGTTTGACATGGGTGCACTTGGTGAGCACAGAGGACGATACTTTTCTCTCAGGTGAGGTTTAATCAGTTCCTTGTGCCTGGCGTTGATCTCTCTGTTTGCATGTGCAGACATAGTCAGCGCGTCACTGAGGCTTCTGACAAGTGATGAGAACAGAACTGTTTGTCAGTTTCCTGTGTCATGAGACGATTCAGTGTCTCGACGATGCATGTAGCAGACTTCACGACTCCAGACTGAACTCTCTGAATACGACAGTCCATTGACCGCACATGGGGTGTCAAAGAATCCCACAGAAGTTTGTTTACTTCCGGCGTGTTCAGTTCGGCACAATTGGCTGGCCGTTTGATCTTCTTTAATTTAGATGCCACAGCAGATTCATCGGCCTTAACTGGAAGAGTTGCTTAATAAGTTCAGCGAGCTTGTCGTTTATTTCATTCCCGTCAGAATTGTCGAACGGTAGGTTAGATTTCATGAGTCCAAGCAAATCTGTTGCTTTGCCATCCTTGACCTTAGTCAAATCAATAGCTCGGGAATCCCCGAGCAACTCACTGGCGAGATAGACTGGCGGAACACTTCCGTTTCCAGAATATGGCATATTTTGGCTAGGTTTGATATAATGATGTGCGAAAAGACAGGTGAGTGAGAGATATTGATGAGAGCCGCCTGATACACGTCTTGTCTGCTCGATACCGCAGCAAGCACTGACTCGAGCATGCGCAGTGCAATCTCACGTGATCCCGAGAATTACAGGATTAGCTGATAGAATCATTATTTATGACCCAGTCGGCAAGTAGTTTGCCTTTGGTGGTGACCTTATCATTTACACCACAGGTGAGGTGGTGGCAGTTTAAAGGTAGGGTTCTGTCGCCATCTTGGATAATTTGCATTAGGTGAAATGAAGACACGCTATATTGTACCCAATTTTGCAAAGACATACACTGATAGAGTATTCACATAGTAACACATAACATGTAATAAAACTATTAAACAAGTTGCTGTTATGCTGTATCGAAGATTTACCGACTCGCAGCAACGATGAATGGCTTCAGTTCTCATTGTTTTATTTTTCAACAAATGTGCGCTTGTGTTTATCAAGTTGTGAAACATAAAGTCATAAAAATGTTACCTTCATTAGTATCTTTCAATTTCACTGTGTTTTAATCATGTACAGGCCCGTAGCACCAATTTCGGGAGTGGGGGGCTGGAATTTGGAATTGTAAGCTCAGTGGGGGGGGTTCTCAGCTCAATGGATCCACCTTACATGTATTAAGTGTCATTCAAATACTAAAAAACACTATGTCACCTTCTTTAATACTGAGTACAGCTTCGTACTTAAACTTACTCATACTCAAAACTAATTGTCTACGCATTATGCGTTATACTCAAACATCCACTTGCACTATCACTATATAGAGCCAGTTGTGTTTATTGTCATTGTCTACACGTCAGACACGATACTTGTAACTTAGGAAACGTTACGTACATCATCAGAATTTTCTATAAGTGAAAATTATGTTTTTTTCATTTCTCTCACAAAGTTATTTGCAATGTGTTATGTCTATGTATATTTTAAAATCTAAATCCTTTAACAAGTGGAGTCTTCAAGTATTGGTTAGCTTATGGGGCCATTGTTCTTTTAATTGACTGTGTTGCTTGTGTCTTCTCACTATACTTTATCTTGTGTTAAAGCGCTTGGGTAATTGCTGTTAATTGGTAGCTTGCAGAATTCATTGACATGTATAAAATGGGCATTGCAATATTGTAAGTTAGTTGTTGGATTGTGCATGTATCAGGTCGGTTGAGCCATGTCGGTGATTAGTCTATTTTTATATTGTTAAGCCCTATATATTTTGTTAGCCTGCCAGTTAAGCTTTGGGAATTTATGCATTGTAATATATTTTCATTTAGAACTTGTATCATACCCTTATCCTATATTGTATTAAACCCATGTTAACTTTTCAAATTGTTGTGTGATATCTTTCTAAATACTTGTTATGTGGCAGATTGGGGTTATACCCATTTAACTTACCTATCTGACACATAACAAATGTCTTTCAGGTTAAAAAACACTTTGGAATAGAGAGCAAAAACAAAATTTCTCCCCCAAAATTTGTGGGGGGCGCCCCCCCCCCTGTTGCTACGGGCCTGATGTATGAATAACATGTATCTGTAAACACGAATATCCTCCCGAATTTCATTTCCACAAAAAAATACCCCGATAGAACCCTCCTTTTAAGTTGCCCAGAATGAATGTGCGACATGTTGCTAAATTTTGTAGGATATGGAGGTCCTCTCTTTAAAAAGGTTGTGTTACCCTATGGTATAGATTTATAATTTTAACCTGTTGGTGGTTATGAGATATGGCTTGAGCCCCTAAGTTTGGTGTATTTACCGGAAATGTGTTATAATTTAGATGTTCCTGGATAAAAATTGCTAAACCTCCATATGAGCGACCAGGATTGATTTTGGGCCGGTCATGCCTCAGCGTTTTTAGCAGCTCCGACTTAGTCAGAGCTGCTATCAGTTTTTGTGCAGTTTCCGTTGCCGCCGCCGTCGCCACGTTTTGTATTCACTATAACTTTTTTCCTAGAAGGTTTTGAGAACTCATATACATAAGTTCTTACTTATGCCCCTGGGGAATTTTTTTTACATGTTCACATTCAAGGTCAAAGGTCAAGGTCACGAGTTCTAAAATCGCTAAAAAAATCCTTGTAAACACGATAACTTGAAAAATATTTGTGCTATCAGGCTCTTATTTGGTGTATATCAACTATGGAGAAAGGCCAAGATTTGAAAAGGTTTTCGCTAACATCTGTCAAAGGTCAAGGTCATATCGAGGTCACAACTTATGCATGCTTTTGCGAAAATGTCTTATGTCAACTATTAACACTTAGAATCATTACATGATTTTGATACACAATGAACAGTGATCACTGATTGTGGGACCTTGAATTTTAAAGGTCAAGGTCACGAGATAGGGTCAAGGTCACCAGTTCTGAAAACACTTAATAATTTTTTTCCATGAAGGTATCAACACCTCATATATATAGCTTCTTTCTTGTACACCTGGTGAATGATTTTGACATGTTCACATTCAAGGTCAAAGGTCAAGGTCATGAGTTCTTAAATCACTACAATGATCCTTGAAAACATGATCACTTTAAACATTTTTGTGCTGTCAGGTTCTTATTTGGTATATATCAGCTATGGAGAAAGACTGAGATTTGAAAAGGTTTTCGCTAAAATCTGTCAAAGGTCAAGGTCACAACAAGGTCACAACTTAAGCATGCTATTGTGAATATGCCTTATGTTAACAATGAACACTTTGAGTCATTGCATGATTGTTATACACAATGAAAAGTAATCATTGATGGTGTGACCTTGAAGGTCAAAGGTCAAAGGTCATGAGATATTGGTTAAGGCCATGTTAATCCTTTGATCCAATTTTGAAATCAGAAATAGGTTTTAAGAACAAACTTGTAAAAAGTGACCCCAGTGATGATTCAACTTGTTAGAATAACTTGAATAAATTTATTACTATCAGCCAAACCCAACCACGCCCACTTTCTTTCAAACGTAAAATTTACTATTATGACTTGTGTGATACTATTGGTTTAGTAAAGCATTTAAAAAACATTGAATGGAAATTTGTATTTATTTATTTTGATGTTGATTCAATTGTCAAAAGATTTGTTGAACTATTTTCGGAAGTTTGTGATAAATTTATCCGCAATAGAATCATTACATCATTATTGATAATCCAAAGGAAGCTGCCCAAACGATAAATGCCGATCTCAAAACAATAAGTGATTGAGCCGAATCCTGGCAAGTTTCTTTCAATCCAAACAAGACTGAGTCAATGATATTCTCCCATAAAGTTAATCATAATTTTCACCCAGATTTGATTATGAAAGATAGTCATTAAAGAAGTTAATAACCACACACATTTAGGTTTGACTATGCAAAGGATTTCATTTATGTACTATCTAATGTTAAATATTTAAGTTATATCAACTAATACATTGTTTACAAGCAAAAGATAGGTTCTTAGATCATGACCCCTGAGGGTCATGGGGTCATGGGGTCACGAAATCTACAATTTAGAATCCCCATTAGCCAAGGAGTCTGCACACAACTTTTCAGCTCTCCAGACCTTTTGGAACTGGAGAAGAAGATGAAAATTGGTTTTTAAGGATGTGACCCCTGTGACCCCTGTGACCCCATTTTGGGTCACGGGGTGACGAAATCTACAATTTGGAATCCCCATTGGCCAAGGAGTATGCACACAACTTTTCAGCTCTCTAGACCTTTTGGAACTGGAGAAGAAGATGAAAATAGGTTTTTAAGGATGTGACCATTGTGACCCCATTTGGGCTCACGGGTCACGAAATCTACAATTTAGAATCCCCATTGGCCAAGGAGTATGCACACAATTTTTCAGCTCTCTAGACCTTTTGGAACTGGAGAAGAAGATGAAAATAGGTATTTGGGGTTGTGACCCCAGTGACCCCATTTGAGGTCATGGGGTCATGAAATCTACAATTTAGAATCCCCATTAGCAAAGGAGTCTGCACACAACTTTTCAGCACCCTAAACCAAGTGTTTCTGGAGAAGAAGATGAAAATGCGAAAAGTTTACAGATGGACGGCCGGACGCCGGACACCATGCCATGCCATGCCATAAGCCCATCAGCCTTTCAGGCCAGATGAGCTAAAAAATAGAGCCATGGGCTCTGTAGCTCATCAGAATTTTAATGATTTTTTATCTAAGGTTGAATATCTAAGTTATCTCAAGTAATACATTGCTAACAAGCAAAATAAAATTGGTTTTAGATCATGACCCCTGTGACCCACATTTGGAGTCACAGGGTCACAAATCCTACAATTAAGAATCACCTTTGACCAAAGAATCTCTACACAACATTTCACCTTTCTAGAGCTTTACATATAAACTGGAGAAGAAGATGAAAATAGGTTTTTGGGTCATGACCCGTGATCAAGATTGGGGTCACAGGGTCACAAAATCTACAATTTAGAATCCCCATTGGCCAAGGAGTCTGCACACAACTTTTCAGCTCTCTAGACCTTTTGGAACTGGAGAAGAAGATGAAAATAAGTTTTTAAGGATGTGACCCCAGTCACGAAATCTACAATTTAGAATCCCCATTGGCCAAGTAGTCTGCACACAACTTTTCAGCTCTCTAGACCTTTTGGAACTGGAGAAGAAGATGAAAATAGGTTTTTAAGGATGTGACCCCTGTGACCCCATTTGGGGTCATGGGGTCACGAAATCTACAATTTAGAATCCCCATTGGCCAAGGAGTCTGCACACAACTTTTCAGCTCTCTAGACCTTTTGGAACTGGAGAAGAAGATGAAAATAGGTTTTTAAGGATGTGACCCCTGTGACCCCATTTGTGACCCCTATTCAGCTCTGTGGAGTCATTGGTTCTGGAGAAGAAGTCGAAAAAGCGAAAAGTTTACGGATGGACGGACAGACGGACGGACGGATGGACGGACGCCGGACACCATGCCATGCCATAAGCCCATCGGGCCTTTCAGGCCTGATGAGCTAAAAATGGACAAACAAGCAACATTCTTCTGCTCTTTTCAATGTACATGTTTCTGCCTTTATTTATCATTAAATCTAATAAACTAGGCCATGGGCCGAGGACTGTTTTTGTTCATTTGAGGTCCAAGTTTTTGGTGAAGGGGAAAACTTTACTTAATATTGTAGAAAATGGTTATTTTTCACAAAATATTCAATGTTTCACCCAAAACACTTGTTCATTAAAGGATAGATGAAATGAATTTTTCTCAAGAATGACAGATGATTACCTCTACGTATATTGTATATCGGAATCAATTGAGCATAAAATCGAGACAATATACACTTGCAATTGATAATTAAGACGATTTTAATTCACCCATTTTAACACTACCGCAATTTGTTCGGCGAATCCTTTTGAAAATGCTCACTAAGGCGTGACTGTGATAAGCGAGAGGCGGGGCGGCTAGATAGCGGCTCCGCCGGTGTCTTGTTAATTAATTAATGATGATTATCACTGCCGCTAAATGAATTTATGAGGTGTATTACATCGCCAAAAAGACATGTTTATGTAATAATTGTGTAATTGTCATCTGCGGAATTACCTAGTTGGATATCTAAACATTCGATATATGGGAAATTTAAGTTGGTTTATTGAAGGTTTCTTTGTGAAATTAACAATCAAAATGTTGCGAAATTACGTTGAATTGTGACTATCGCCGAAAAATCAAATTCCTCCACATACGTCACAGAAGTCATCCCTTCACGGGTCACACCCCCGCAGACTTTCATTCTGGTCGCCGGGGCTAAATCAGGCGGTTTTTTAAAAAGCCGTATATAAGTAATTTATGGACCGATTTCAGAATTTTTAAATCGAGCAATTGTCAAATTGATATCCCATTTTAATGAATCCGATTTGGACCATATGTCATTTCATCTATCCTTTAATTAATAAACAGTAATAGAAGGCCCTTGAGAAATATGCTATTTTCAACCAATCAGAGAGCAGCTAGGTCAGCCTGCCCGGTACAGCAAAGATGGCCGCCCCCATTATAGATTGTGTGTGTGTCTGTTTGTGAGTCTTCAACTGATCAAATTGTGGCAATATCAGAAGTTTCTAGGGGCCATATATATGGGTATATTAAACAATGGCTACTTCTGGATGGAAAACAGAAAAATAATCATAACTTTGATTGTTAACACTGTGATACTGCAGAATAATGTTCAGGGGAGAGGTTTTCGTGGTCAATTTTCGAGTGAGAAGAGCTACTAAAGTTGTCTGAAGGGTGACATATGTTTGAAATCAACTGGGTTTGTGGAGAAATGTATAGTTGATTGGTGCGTGCATTTATTTGTGAATGTCACCAATTCTTAGCGTACATTTTGACCTGAAGTTGAATGGGCCGCTTCCTTAGATCGGCAGTATGGCTGACCTTGTTCCTTTATTCTTTTTATTTGATAAAGGGTGTAGGTTTTTTTTTTTACCTTCATTTAACCTTCGTTTTACTTACAATATCGGGTTCCTGTTAAGAAAATGGATCATTTGCCCAAATCAAATGGTACACAAGTTTTAATTTTAATTTTAAAACTGTCTTCATGGCTATAACTAACAGTTAATTTGGTATTTGAGTAGAAAACATTTTTGATGATGGCATGTAAAACACTTTATTGGTAGTCAATTTTGTGGCCATTAACATCAATCTGGTAACTTTTACTGACACCTATTATTATTTATCTTTGACAACAACAGACTGATGACATGTATATTTTTATTTTGTATGAATATTCTATGTATAATTGAAATGAAATGGAATTTAAAAAAATATATACACAAAAAAAGAAAGAAAGAAAAAGAAGAAAAAAAGTGTTCACACCTTTTGAAAAAACACACAGAAAAAACTTTTACCTTTAGCAATATCTTCAAAAATGACAAACAATCCTGAGCAAACAATGTATTACGATTACATGATTATATTCTATATGCAAATACTAAGTTGAATTTTGTTGGGTGTTCATATTGACTCTTTGCATATATCTACCTATCTACTGTCTATAAAACTGACGTGCAGATAAACTTTGCAAGCAGTAGAAACAAAAGTATGGGTCCCTCACAAAATGGCTCCAGGTCTCACTTCTTTTCATGGAAACAAATCAAAATTTGAAAGTTTTGAAACATAAAAGGCCCATATTTTTAAAAAGGTATATTGACCTTTTGTGTTGGGAAATGAAAGAAACCTATCCCTCAATAAAAGTCCAGTTCGTTTCCATGAAAACACAATACTTATATATTAAAAACAATTAACATGTCATAAGATACCACCTTTAATACTGATTACCACCTATTAAGTTTCAAAAAGATAACACAAACAGTTCTGCTTTGGAAATGAACTAATTCACAAGGTGGATAACACATATTAGGTTAAAAAAGATAAAAGATAAACCTTTTTTTTATTATAAATTTCTTATATGGAAACGAACCTGTCCCTGTGTCCAAATCCAAACCATTTCCATAGAAACTAAATTAATAATTTTAAAATCTTAAAATAAAAAAGGCATATGGATAATACACCTAAAGAGTTTCAGAAAAATAAAATTAACAGGTTTTTAGCTATGCTTTGAAAATGAACCTATCAGTCTTGGTAACACATTTGAGTCAAAATCAAAGAAATATCATTGAAAAAAGTGATAATATCTTAAAGCAACTCTTCAGTATTTGGTTGGTTACTTTAAATCCCCTGGTTCCTACGGCAATGTTGAAGATACTACGGAACATAATATTGGACGATAAAAGGTGATAGTGAGATTTCCGTGTCCATTGGAACCTTGATCAAAAGTGTATGAGGTCTGATTACAGAGAAGCTCAATAGTTTGTTTTTTCTAGAAGGGCAGTAACCGTACAAATATACGATAGTATATATTTATAAGATAAATAGTTTCGTTTGTAAAATTTCCGGGATTCATTGCTATTCAACACCCGCAAATTTAGTTTAAAACCGACGGCGTTAGCCGGAGGTTTTAAACGCTGAAATTTGCGAGTGTTGAATAGCAATGAATCCCGGAAATTTTACAAACGCAATTATTTATCGATATTGTAACATGACCGTTAGTTATCAGGCGTTTTGAATCGAACTCTCTTTTTGCGTACCTATCTCTGAGTGGAAAGGACTTTGCGACTGTTCCATTTTTGTAATAGGTGTGGTCAGGTAAAAACAAATGAAAATACTCGGCGTAATATGTACATTAGAAACAATTTACACATAAGCTCAAACAGTGTCACACAACTATGTTCACTTCACAATATTCACGTATCCTTTTAGATGGCAATAAACATTTATCTACGACACCAACACAGTAAAATACCTAGGAACAAAAATCTTAAACTTGCCCTAACCCATTGTGACAATGACAATAACATTGTGATGTCAAAACGGTTGATCACTATGACGTCATGTCATGGCAACAGCATTCGTTAAACACAACCGCATGGAAGAAGGCGTCAAACTTGGACAAATCTTACTAGTTGAAAACATTTTAGTTACTTGAAATTAAATAATTTTGAGAGTTATTTGTTACCTATACTGCTATACACAAGTTAGAAAATGACAATGCCACCTGTCAAATTTGAGTAAGGGGCACATATTAAGAGAAATAGAAAAATAAAATTTTGAGTCGGGTCGGATCTTGTGATCATGATGTATATGTTCGCGGTGATTCGCCCCAAGTAATTTGCGGGTATTCATTGTCATTCAACATACCGGTAGGCAAATCAACCAATCAGAATCAAGGATACACCGAAACCATGTTACAATTGAATTTAACATTGTTCTAAATGCCCATCAATTGAGAATCTTACCTAAGTGTCTTCTGTCTTCAAATATATCAACAGGACTTGATTAAAGTTACAAATATCCCCAGCATGCCAATGAAACAAATTTCCTCCGGGATATCTTATCTTAATGAATGAACATATCTCAAACACAACACTACCTTTTAGCTTCTTTGTCAGTGATCTCAGTGAAGTAGAATTGTGACGTCATCAGCACTATAGCATCATAACATAACATTACATCATCAACTTTGAGGTCATAACATTGTCAGCAGTGGCGGATCCCGGAATTTTGAGAGGGGGTGGGGGGTCAATACCCGCCCATGCAAAAGAGAGAGATGAAAGTATGTTGTCAATTAATAGTTTAATGTCATTAGTTCAATCCATAATCATGACAGATGGTATAACACTATTTGGTTTGATGTTTGTGGGTAGTAAGAATTGTAGTTTGTAACCAGTATGTTTTCATTGATAAAGCAAATAATCTTTTTTTTAGATTTTTTTGGTCAAGAAAAGACAGAATTTCTCTATTTATCTGTTTGAGAAAACGTTCTCACCAGTACCACTGCAGTTTGATCTCAGTTCTCAACACAGTGAAAATATCACACAGGGAATGTCCACATCATGTCCACAATAATATGACGCCACGTCTGCTATCAACAACGTCAGCGTATGATATCACAAGAACTCCCTAAGTTTTTAACTTTTTAACTTTAAAACACCACATTTCTTTAAACACAGAAGCATATAATAAATGAAATATTTTGTATTTACAGTGTATTGTCACTTATCTCTCATCTTATATATATTTTTTATCTGCGCCACTTAAAAAATACTGGCACTCGCTGAGAGATAAACTTCAACATCATACTGAAAACACTGAAGAATCCTCTATTTATCTGGCCTACCAAACACATAAGTTCTTTTGAATCAAATTCTCATAATCAAAAAATTATGAGCATTCAAAGGAATTCAAAGAAGTAAGTAAAGGGGAAAACATAATTGTTTTATAACCTTTTTTTTAAATCAAAGATATTTTCATTCATATTTTTATTTAAAAAAATAGAGCCATGGCCTCTGTAGCTCATCAGGAGATAATAAGTGGGGTATGTTATGGAGTGGACTTTATAGCAATGGTCAGATAATGGAATGTAGTAATAAGAATCTAGGTAGTGAAACGATTAAAGCAGTTTAAAAATATTTTGTTACCATAACTTTGCCAATCTGCTATATATATGTGTTGAAAGAGCAACACAAAGCTTTGAAATAAATTGCTGGTATCAAACATATAATAATGTGGTGGAGAGATCATACTATTTTTTAAGATCGTACACACATTATATAATAATGAATATACCGGGTACAATTCTTTGCATACAATTCACCACTGTAAGCTATTGCAATAATGGCCTGGGGCTGTAGAAGAAAATGAAAAAAACCTTTTTAGGTCATGACCCCTGCTAATTATTATCAAAATTGGTTACACATAAATCAACATTCGTTATGAATATCATACACCTTTGCATTATATTGTTTTAATTCTTAAAGGAGAATATTTGTAAAGATTTATATTCTGGTATAGTAAAATATACTTTAAAAAACATATTCCCCCGAAAATAATATGGAAAGCCGTGCTTAATTACAAATTACGCGATATAACAACCGCGCCTACTGTTGCCTGTGCGCGTATGCATATTTTGCCGGTAGCCTTCGGCAGGTTTAGGCTGTGACGTCAGAGATGCTCTTTGGCCCGCTTGGGTCCTTAGCTCAGTGAAAGGAAAAGCATTAGAGTAAATGAAGAATCGGTTGAATACGTAGAATTCGGATAGTTTCGGACTTGATATGGTACATTGTGCAGCGTTGATGTGCAGGAATTCATCAAAGTCTGGACAGAAGTTTACATATTTTTAATTTTCAACTGAAAAGACGGATTCAGAGCGGCGAAAGGTTTGGATAGTGTAAAAGAGGAAAGAAGGACCGAAAACCGTCGGAATCGGTCTCACTATGTTCAGAGAATTTTGATCCGTTACATATTTACAGTTTTATAAATAAGTGATAGTTAGTCTAAGAGTACTCGTAATTAACAGTCCTTTATAAGGATATAACTTATAATGCCTTCTTATGGGATGTGTCATCTTCGTTTACCCAGAGTTTTATGCTCCAGCGGAGAGTAACGGAGCATATATAAACCCCTTGGTACCACCGAGGATAGGGGATGTGTAGGCCGTGCTCTGACTGTGAAACTTGGTACACAGTTGTATAATTATTTGTCATTGGCTAATAACTGTATTATATTAATTTCAATTTAATATGGCCAACGTGGCAGCTCAAATGGCATTGTCAGACACCCAAAAATAAGTCCTGGTTATAAATCATTTGAAAACTATAGTGATATTCAACGCTAAAATGATATCTGTCGTTTATATTACACCCCACCACCCCGACTTACTAAATTCTAAATCTTGCCCCATTTTTAACCCTTCCTACGTCTTTGTTGGATCCCGTTATTTTAATATGTTTACCAAAAATGCATTTCCACTGATTGTATATGTTCACAATATCACAACAAATGATTATTGCAAAAATAATAAGTTTCAGTGTTCAATCCTTGTGGGTGCTTGGTTTGAGTAACTTGTGATAGGAGAACACGTAACTGTCTAGCAACTCAAGTTCAAATAATTACTGTCTGCAAGGCAGAACTAGTAGAAAGCACACGTAGAAAGTGACTCAAAGTGAAAGCCCCCACTATTATGAAAATTTGCTCATTTGAGCAAAATTCGCCGTATGGACGCATTTGCACAAATGTATATTTTACTACCGTAAGCAAATTTAGTCAAACCTAAGCCCCGTTCATGCGCCACTGTTTACATACATGTGCAGAAATACACATATATGTATATTTACATAGGTATGTAAACGTGGCGCATGAACGCAATTGCATACATGTGTATAATTGCATCGTATGCAAATTTGCACTGAGTCAAGAGGTAGTGCAAATGTATTTTTGCACATGTGCAATTTTGCACAGTATGCAAATTTGGCGCATGAACGCAAATACTGATTTACACACATAAGCAAAGAGAGAGAGAGTACCGAATGATGAACATGATCATGACTGGTCTTGCACAGCCATCATATCCCCTAGCAAGCATGACAGGAGCATATCAATGGCAGCAGGGAGGGGAACCTACATGTAACTTCAACATATCTCATGATGATTATGGGGATTGTTAAATCAAAATCAATAGACTTGTATACACGTTTTATCCAGGATCAAAGCATTACTGTTATGAATAAGTGACTTGGAGACATTTTAATTATTTTTTCAAGACAAGGATCAGGACATCCTATATTTTGTTTTCATTCAGTCTATTTACCATTCCAAGATCTCAGAATTTGCAAAGATACGAGCATAATATGCTCTTTCCAGCTAAAGCCCACTATAATATAAAAAAATCACAGACAACGTGCAACATAATCGAATAATCCCCATGCTTCTGTGAAGGTGCAATAATAGGGAAGTGTGACCCATCTATGGACCCTGCATGCACAATGTTGAAAACCCCAAATCTGCTCATAACCCATCAGAACCTCCCGCAGTACATCCCCTTCTGGAAACTTGATGACTTCAGGCGCCATCTTCTCCAACAAAGCATTACAGACTCCTGAACACATGTCAAAGGCGTATAGATTTGGCAACACCAAAGAGATGAGCAACATTTCTATATTCAGCTGTTGTTGCAAGCCAGTAAATTTTTATTGCTATTTGAAGTATAACAAACAATGTTTCATTTAATTTGTATTCGTTAGATTTTCCAGGGATCCAGACAGTTGTGCTTTTATATACTTATAGATATAGTCAAAAGATTCTTGTGACATTCATTATTCATTTGTGAAATTTTGAAGAACATGGTTCTTAGAACTGTTTCTGACAGATATCCCAACTCCTGCTATTACTGATGACTATCTACGTCATCACCATAAAGAGGAAACATCTCATTTGTCTCCGCTGTACACCAGTGTCTACATGACCAAGGCTTGTGCTTAAATGAAGGAAACTGAAAATTTACCCTATCAAAATACATACCATCAGATGGCGCATGAACGCATAGCAAATTTTGCATTTACACACCTGAGTATATTTACATAGGGTGTATTTTTGCATACAGTGCAAATTTTTGGCACATGAACGGGGCTCTAGTCAGCGACGGTTGCAATTGTTTACTACCGTGAGTGAATATGGTATTTTAACTATTCTAGAAACAGTTCGTCGTTTACGGACATAGTGACTTCACATCGATTGAGTAAATATATTAGAGAACTTTAGAAATTCTTAATATTGTTTTTTAAATTCTCTTTATAGGATAATCTCCTTCTTGCATGCGATGAACTTCTAAATCTATCTGACTTTTCGATTTTCATTATAATTAGGGCGACAAAGTCAAACCAATGTTGACAGATTTAAATTAATGCCATTTATTTAGTTTACATCTAATTCATATCAATTGACATATTTTAGAAATTCTCTATTCATATATTAAAAGAGTTGGAATCCAATTTTCTTAGGCAGAAATATTAAACATGCATGAACGCATAGTACATTTACTTTTACTAACATGCGTATATTACTACCATAAGCAATATTGCAAATGTGCACTGCAAAGTTCGCCGTACAAAATGGGCTTTACACTACGTTATTACAGGCTTCTAATATCGCGAGTTCCTTATTATCGTGTTAGTCCGGTTTTCGTGACTACCAAATCTCTCACATAGCTATGTGTAGATCTTACTGTCTATCTTACTTGATTAGGATTGAACAGTGGTGTGTACGTTACATCTAAATAATAATAATATTTAATATCAATACCTTTTTAAAGCAAACATGATTTGAATAATCGAGAATCAAGATGGTTTATTTTGTCCTGTACAACTGGTTACTTCAGCGGTACAGTATAAATACGAATAAAGCAGTATAATTTGTAGTAACATATTTTAATTAACTACATATAAGTTGTTGACACTCATGTTATTTACATGAAGACAATAACTATTTAATGTACGGCATAATCCACTTCTTATTGTGAAATTGTAACGTTATAGTTTGCCAGTCCCTACGTACGAATCTGTATTTCCAACTCTCTCACTGTTTACTTCTGAAAGCTCATCCTCACTTAATTCACTGGTGTTCAACTCAATGTTGATTCACAATAGGTTCATACTGATAAGGAAGGATGTTATTTATGTCAGATGGTTGAAAATCAACGCTGCCATCGCTATCCTAGAAAGCCATATAACAACACTACGAACGTAGAAAATACACTGCCTCAGCGCGCGGGAGAGCATCTTTGACATCATATCACGTGACTGCTGCCAGCCTGATTAACTCTCGGGGATTTCCGGAAAACGACTCGCACCGAAAACGTTTTATTCAACGTTTCTACATAAAATGTAGCATTTTAAAAAAAATTTTGACACAGTTTGTCTTAAACAATACTGTTAAACATGTTGAAACAAAGTTTTTCTCTAATATTCTCCTTTAATTGCATTATGGCAATACCAACATTTATTACATAATGAATAGGAGCCTCAGTTTTTGAAAATCCCATTTCTCATAGGCTCCATTTCAATACTTAATAAATTGGTGAATTTTTTTTAGTAAATTCTTTTTCACCATTTCTTATAGGCTCCTTTTCAATATTTGATAAAATGGTGATATTCTATGAATAAATTCTTTTTTAGAGTCAGTGAAAAGCAGTCTCACGCACAGTCTATGATAACACAGTGCTGCACAGAAGTTTGAAGTAACCTGAAACCTCTGTGTAACTATCAGTTTTCATTCTTCTGCCAGGAAGAGGTCAACACAATGCAATTACATAACATGCAGACACTGGACTCACAGCCAGTAAAATTTATATGTTAGATGCAGTTTTTCCTACAATTAATTATTTTTCTGTACTGGAGAAGATGATGAAAATAGGTGTGATGTCACAATCTCATATAGCTACTTCTTTTATAGTCCTATGTTATCACCAGTCATCACTAGTCATATTCAGTTCACATATCTCATGTAAAATGAAAAAATTTAATTCCTCTTCAAGTTATTCCTTCAAAGGGTATTCAATAGTTCTCATTTCAAATAAATTCACATTAAACATGTCCATGATGTAGACATCTATCTCATTTCTTGTTCCTATTGAATAAAATTAACTGCAAAGTTAATAGAAAACTAAATCAGTTATAAAGTATAAAATATGATATAAATAAGTTATACCAAATTGACTCGTACTGGAAATTCTCATTAATTAATTAATTAATTCTCCAAATAATTACACTATATCATGAGATATTAAAAAACTCCATTATTTACTCTTAAATTACAAAGAACATAATATTAGATTTAATAAAAGATTCTGTACTAAGTCTTTAGAATACTTTTAGACTTGTGTACCTTTATCAGCAAATTCACTTGCAAAATACAAATAATTACTCATATGTGAAATGTGAGACAAAGATAAAATATGACTTATAATTTTTGTTAGACCTCCAATTCTAAGTTTTTAATTCTAAATATCTCTTTTTCATCAGACATATTATATTCTCAAAGCACATGTTAGAACTCTCACATCAGAAAGATGAAATGCCTTTAACTCAGCTGTTTTCTTTAAAATTACCTCCCTTACCTACTTACTGATTGAAGTGCACATATAATCTCAGAAAGATGCTGTAAACTGAAATAGGCTTTTAGGTTATGATCCCTGTAACCCATATTTGGGATCACAGACTCACCAAATTTACAATTTAGAATCCCTTACAGCCAAGGAGTCTGTACATACAATTTCAGCTCGCTAGAGCCATTGGGACTGGAGATGAAGATGAAAATAGCATTTTAGGTCATTGCCTCTGTGACCCAATATTTGGGGTCTCACTGTCACCAAATTTACAATTTAGAATCCCCTTCAGTCAAGGAGTATGTACATAAAATTTCAGCTCTCTACGTTCATTGGGACTGGAGAAGATGAAAATAGTTTTTTTTAGGTAATGACCCCTGTGAGCCACACTTGGGGTCACAGGGTCACCAAATCTACAATTTAGAATCCCTTTCAGCCAAGGAGTCTGTACATAAAATTTCAGCTCTCTGGAGTCATTGGTTCTGGAGAAGAAGATGAAAATAGCTTTTAAGGTTATGACCCCTGTGACCCACATTTCGGGTCACAGGGTCACCAAATTTACAATTTAGTATCCCCTTCAGCAAAGGAGTCTGTACATTAAATTTCAGCTCTCTGGAGTCATTGGTTCTGGAGAAGAAGTCGAAAAAGCGAAAAGTTTACGGACGGACGGACGGACGGACGGATGGATGGACGGACGCCATCCCATGCCATAAGCCCATCGGGCCTTTCAGGCCAGATCAGCTAAAAAAAGCTCAAACCTTTAACTACTTCTACAGAAAATGGGTATCTTTAGCGAACAGACTTACCGGTAATACCGGTAATAAAATTTTAATTTCTTATGTACAATTTTGTATCGCTGCATTATTGTAGTTGATGTTTGCATCTTTATTTTATTTTTTACATATTTATGCCATTGGGAAAAAAGGGGGGAAAATCTAAAATTTATATTTACATTCTTCTACATTTTTGTAAAATATCATTCCATAATGTGTTTTCGTGCGTTTGTAATAAGAATCAGTTGTTACTTGATGGCAAATTCTATGAGAAATGTTAAAAAAAAATTAGAAATACTTGCAAGAGTTACTTCCCTTTGCTCTGAAAAAACTCTCACCCCTGTTATAAAAATTAATTTAGCTCTCTTGGAAATGTATGTAGTTTAAAAATTCCAACTTCTCATTGTTGTAATTACATCGGTTTCTTACACTATGAATTGAATTAGGGCTAAAATTTAATTTTCTTTTTAAAATCATAAACGAAATGGAACGGTTTGAGAAAAATTAATTTGTTTCAGAACATTTTTTGCAGAAATTTCACATTTATTTAATAGGAAACCAAGTTGGATCACAATATTTAGATAGAACAACATATTCTCTTTCAACAGATATGTTATATGTGGAAATATATTAAAAACTGTTGTCAAAAAATCAGTTTTTCCGTGGCTAAGAAGACCTTTTGTTAAACTGCTGATTCATCACTTCAACATGCCTTAATTTCATAATGAACAAGTATCCTAGGTGAAACATTGCATTTTTGGAAGCAGTAAACACTCAGGATTAAATTGATATATTGTTTCTGCCTTCACCAAAAACTTGGACCTAAAGTCACTTTAGAGACAAGCTACGGCTTTCGGCCCATGGCCTAAACCTAATCTAAATTTGATGAAACTATTTCTTAAATCATTATCTTTTCGGTTGAGCATTGTAGCATTGGCGTCGGTGTTCTCATTTTTTCTCCAAAACTACTAGGTCAATCATCACCAAATTTGGCATACTTATCATGCAGATGTGCCGTTTGGGGATTTGGGTGCGGGAAGTCCTGGGTTCGAATCCTGCCAGAGGCATGGCAACTTTGTCTGCAGTAGAGAACTGTTCTACACGCAGTAAGGTTTGGGTGAAATGCTACACTGAATTTCAGCATAGTACCACCAATGATCCACTAGTTCCAGCCGATGCTCGCAGGTTTCACCGCAATTCATTGCCACATGGCGTTGCGGGCTTACTCCCTGCCATAATACTAGCAGCCGTGATATAAGTGAAATACGCTTGAAAGCGGCGTTAAATCCCAACTCACCTCGAATCTTGTTTGGTTCATCCAAACAAAGCCAAAATTGTGAGAGTAAAAAGGTTTCTTAAATGGGATGCAAAAATGGTTTTACCAATATTATCTAAATGCAAAATCATGTTATAAGCTAGCTTTGAAATTCAATGTTTGTGCATACCAATGATTATTATCAATTGGTCAAAATGAGCTACTTTATATATTATTGCATTACTGGTAAAAAGGTGTCATGATGATCAGCAAATTTGAAGACTTTGGGTGCTCGAGTTCATGAGATGTTGCGTTAACGTTGTGAGTTCGAAAAGTGGTCAAAGTGTCATAGTCACCTGGAAAATAAGGTCAAGGTCACCAAAATCGACTGGTGTCAGCGTCATCCCCCAATGTAGGCTGACACCAAATTTGAAGACTTTGGGTCCAACCAGTAATGATATATCGCGTTAACAAGAGTTAGAAAAGTGGTCAAAGAGTCACAGTAACCTTGAAAATAAGGTCAAGGTCACTAAAATCGACTGGTGTCTGCGTCTTCCCCCAATGTAGACTGACATTCAATTTGAAGACTCTGGATGCAACGCTTCATGAGATATCACGTAAACAAGGGTTCAAAAAGTGGTCAAAGTGTCTTGGTGACCTTGAAAATAAGGTCAAGGTCACCAAAATCGACTGGTGTTTGGGTCTTTCCCCAATGTAGGCTGACACCTAATTTGAAGACTTTGGATCCATCCGGTCATCATATATCGCGTAAACAAGTGTTCAAAAAAGTGGTCAAAGTGTCGTGGTGACTTTGAAAATAAGGTCAAGGTCAACAAAATTGACTGGTGTCTTTGTCATCCCACACTATAGGCTGACACCAAATTTAAAGACTTTTGGTCCAACCAGTCATGATATATTGCGTTAACAAGAGTAAGAAAATTGGTCAAAGTGTTGCGGTGACCTTGAAAATAAGGTCAAGGTCACTAAAATCAACTGGGGTCTGCGTCTTCCCCCAATGTAGGCTGACACCCAATTTGAAGACTTTGGATGCAACGCTTCATGAGATATCGCGTAAACAAGGTTTCAAAAAGTGGTCAAAGTGTCGTGGTGACCTTGAAAATAAGGTCAAGGTCACCAAAATCGACTGGTGTCTGCGTCCTACCACAATGTAGACTGACACCAAATTGAAAGACTTTGGATGCAACGCTTCCTGAGATATCGCGTAAACAAGAAATGTGATTACGGACGCCGCTGAATACATAGTCCCCTGTTCCGCGTTGCGGCAGGGGACAAAAATGGGTGTCACCAACATTCCCCGTAAACCATGCACTTTGGTGTTAGGTGCTAATAGATGAAGTTTTTTTATTTTTCATATTTTGGATATCCCCAAATATCAGATCCATTTTACATTATCGGTTGTATTTGAGAATCGTTGGGGGACGACTTTTTTAATTTTAAAAAGATTTTAAAAGAAACAGACATGACGTCGAATAAAGCTTTCTTCGATTTTGATACTTAAATGTTCAACACGATTTGAAAAGTTCATAGTGTGGGTAAACAGAATACTAAGACATTTATTAATCTGTTAATCTTAAGGTTTAAAACCATCAAGTACACATTTTTCATTTGCAGTTAACGGCCCACCCCTTCTGAAAATTACAATGTTTGTTTTGTCATAGTTTACAGATAACTTCCATTCTTTTATGTAACGTTCCAATATATTAAGTTGATTTTGTAATCCTACAACAGTGTCTGACACTAAAATGACATCATCAGTAAAAAGTAGCATTACTATTTCAATTATATCTGGGAACATTTGAATACCATGCTTTCCATTATAAGTGATCTCATAATACAATTCATTTATGAAAAATAGAGCCATGGGCTCTGTAGCTCATCTTCGTTGATTTATTATCTAAGGTTAAGTTATCTCAAGTAATACATTTACTGTTACCAAACCATATTTGGGGTCACAAGGCCACCAAATCTACAATTTAGAATCCCCATTGGCCAAGGTGTCTGCACACAACATTTCAGTGCTCTAAACCTTTTGGAACTGAAGAAGATGATTAGAATAGGTTTTTAAGGTTGTGACCCCTGTGACCGTATTTGGGGTCACAGAGTCACAAAATCTACAATTTAGAATCCCCATTGTCTAAGGAGTATGCACATAAAATTTCAGCCCCCTAGAGTCATTGGTTCTGGAGAAGAAGTCGAACAAGAGTCATCAGAAGATGACATATCCCACCAGTCCCACATAATTTATAAAACACATCTTTGACAGATAATTGTATATCTACTACTTCAGTAAGTGGGGTATACATGCTGAGTATAATGAAGGGCTTTGGAGTTCTGCTCCGGAAGTAGACCTATCTCTGAAAATGTTTCTATGGAAACAAATTTTTTTTCTCTCAGAAATTTGAAAATATCAAAAGGCACCGCTTCAGTTAGTGGGTAATACATATGCAAAAGTTTCAGGAAGATACGATGAAAATTTTTCCAGAAACAACGTACCGTATTTCCTCTAATTGGGGCCGGGTCTCTAATAGCAGCCGGGGGGTAAAGGTACCCAAAGATGAGTAAGAGCCGGGCCTCCAATAAGGGCCGAGCCTCTTATAGGGACCTGGTTTATATCGCTACAGTTATTACTCCCTACTATATAAATCGGTTTAAATGTTTCAAGTCACTGAGGGGGGATAAAGTACCACGCTAAATCCTGTTTATATCAAATAGTGAGGAGTTTGTGTTATTCTCAGAAATTTTAGTTAGTTATTATAGGTGACCACGTATATTGGTCAAACTAGAGAATAAAAAAGGGTCGGGCCTCAATGAAATAATAGTTGCAAACTATTTAGATATCCACATCTTGAAGGTGTGAAAGTGAATGGTGTACGACTACAATTTGTATTGTACAGTGTATTCAAAGATCGTGAATAGGGGTCTTGTTTTTCGATTTTTACGCATTAAAATGATCTTGGGTAAGAGAAAGAATAACCAACTCAGTGCTCTGGATTATGAATTATCTGTCCCTCATGAATTATTATGTCAAACTCCTTGCTAAAGCTCGGAGTTCATCACAATAATTCACTCTTATAATACAGACTATAATAAGAGAAAACACATTTGAGGCATTTAATTGAAGTGATCCACCGATTTCAAATTACATGTTAGGTTTTTGACATTTTCGTGTAACTAGGTCGCGATCTTGTTCCACTCTGTAGATCTAAAATCTACAATAACAATGACGGGTCTTCGTTCCTCGTAATCTGTTTTCAAATGGGTTCACAGAAATGAAAAAGAGCATGAAAAGGTAAAATTGAGTCAATAAAACTATTGAAACATTAACACATTCAAATCCAATTATAATGAAAATGTACAATTAGACATTGAAATATATTTATGGGTTATGAACATATAATTTTACTTTTTCCAAAACGTTTAAACTATTAAAAAATGTGCCAAAACTAGATAGAAATGTCCGCAAACGTTTACAGTACAAATAATTTTCACTCAACTTATTACATATTCATCCATAATCGCAGAATATATTAATTCATAATTACAAGTTTCCAAATAAAATTGAGCAACATCATTATGCATATACAGAAATCTAAACTACACGTCCTATTTACATGCACGGTAGTTTTGGTCTATTTAATGTTATCAAACCAAATTTGTCTTTGTCTGTTCAAACATAACATTCCACAATTACATTTGACTACAATGTAAGTGTCGCGCGTCTATTGCGGTGCATTGTCCGGTTTTCGATGAGAAATAAGTTTTGCCTTCATATCGTCAACATACTAAGTCGACTATCATCAAAATGGTAGTTTTCGGTAACAGTCGGTACTAGAGGTGAGGTGAGGTGAGGTGAGGTGAGGTGAGGTGAGGTGAGGTGAGGTGAGGTGAGGTGAGGTGAGGTGAGGTGAGGTGTCGGTGAGATGAGGTGAGGTGAGGTAAGATGAGTTGTGGTTTAACGCCGCTTTCAAGAGTATTTCACTTGTATTATGGCATGGAGAAAGCCCGCAACGCCATGTTGCTATGCATTTCGGTGAAACCTGCGAGCATCGGCTGGAACTAGCGAACCATGGGTGGTACTGCACTTCAGTGTAGCATTGCACCCAAACCCGACTGCGTGTAGAAGAGTTCTCTAATGCAGACAAAGTAGTCGTGCCCCTGGTGGGATTCGAACCCCGGACCTCTTGATCCGAAGCTTGAACGCGCTAACCACTGCGCTATCCCGCCCCCTGGTACTAGGTAAATTACACCATTTATAACGTCAGGAATATGTGACCCCCAACAACAACAGTTTAAAGTAGGATTGACGCGTCAATACTGCAGGTCTTCAAGACTTCCGCTTTAACCTTTGGGCATGGAACCTTTGTAAACAACGTTTTTGGGCTTTGTACTTCTCAATAATAACTACGGGAACGGTTTCGAAGCAATTTGTAAAAGCAGTAAAAATAATAAATTTTTTGGGCTCAAAATTTGTTTGGCCTCAAAGCATGATTTTTCGGTGTTACATGGTGGCAGAAACATGACAAGACAGGAAAAGACACTTTTGGAGTTTGTACCTCTCAATAAGAACTGAGGAAAGGGATTTGAATTTGTTTTTAACACCAGGAAAAAAAAATGCCTTTTGCTCCGATTCGAGTCAAACCTTGATTTTTCTGATCCTCGCTGGATTAGAAAGTTGAGAAATCCAGGTTGCGCTCTGGACTCTTAAAAAAAAAAAAAAAAAAAAAAAAAAGTAAAAAGACCTCCATATATGTATGGCATCGATGCAGACAGGCAGGCTTTACTTGGTTGATTTCTTGTGTCTATTGATTGAATCAGTTCATCAGCATTTATATGAGCTATCAAACGTGACTCTATCTTCAGTAGTTTTCGAACAAAAATTCTCCATAGAAAATACCCCTAAAAATCGCAAATGTGTTCATGTCGACGTTGTGCTTTAACGGTCAACTTTTACATGAGTACATTCTGAAGTGGAATTGTTAAACCACAAATGATGGACAGATTGCAAAAAACCAAATTCGAACAGGAGGTTTTCTTAGCGAGTTATGTCCCTTTGAATGCCAGCCCTAAAAATGAGTTTTTCAAAAAGTTCAATTTTCAAATTGCTGTAGCTCGTTAACCGTTAAAAATAGAGCAAGGGTTAGGGGGATTACTTTTTGCAGCATTCTTTTAGCTTTCGAAGGAGCTACTACACGATGTTGTATGTATTGCCCTGATTTAGAAGAAGATTTTTGAAGACGCATACCCTCAAAACCGCGAAAGTGCACCAAATTTTCAGTTTTTTCAAAATAGCAAAAAATCTATCATTACGGCCGAAATCCGCAATAGTCCTTATCGATGGGGAATGTTGTTGCCCACATTTTGGTGAAAGTTTTATGAAAATATCTTGATAAGTTTTCGAGCTATTAAGGTTTGAAGTTTCAACTTCAAGGGGAGATAACTCAAGATGCAGATCGAAATTCAAAATTCGGCCGACAATAAAATCTAAGTTAGGACATGGGCTATCATCCCTGACAATTTCATGCAGATCGGACCAGCCGTTTTACCGGAAACATGGAACAAAATCTATGAAATAATAATAATAATAAGGAAAAACATGATAACATCAATAGGTCTTCAGACATTCGTCTTGAAGACCTAATAATTATAAGGACAGTAGAGAGTTGTTTAGCGTCACATGGGCAATATTTCAGTCACTACAGCGGGAAATACTTGATTTTCTTGCTTACATGTATAACACAACGAATTGTCAAACGTACTGATTTGTTATGTTTAATTCGAATTTCACAAAGATATCTATACTGCAGTGGTGCTCACCTATTATTGTGCCCCGCCGCAACGCGGAACGGGGGACTATGTATTCAGCGGCGTCCGTACGCCACATTTCTTGTTAACGCGATATCTCATGAAGCGTTTTATCCAAAGTCTTTCAATTTGTTGTCAGCCTACATTGTGGGAAGACACAGAAACCAGTCGATTTTGGTGACCGTGACCTTATTTTCAAGGTCACCGCAACACTTTCACCACTTTTCAAACTCTTGTTAATGCGATTTATCATGACTGGATGGACCCAAAGTCTTCAAATTTTGGTGCCAGGCTACATTGGGGGATGACGCAGACACCAGTCGATTTTGGTGACTTTGACCTTATTTTTAAGGTCACCACAACACTTTCACCACTTTTCAAACTCTTGTTAATGCGATTTATCATGACTGGATGGACCCAAAGTCTTCAAATTTGGTGCCAGGCTACATTGGGGGATGACGCAGACACCAGTCGATTTTGGTGACTTTGACCATATTTTCAAGGTGACTATGACACTTGACCAAATGATGCGTCTTACTAAACTCAATGTTAACGGCGGGGGACATTGCCATGTTAGTGGCAAACACTTGTTTATGTCTATATCCAAGCCCGTTTTTCTTTCTTCGGGGTATTTTCTTGACTCTGTCACTCTCTCACTATGCCACTCTGTCATACATCTAAATAAGAAGTATGACAACGTGGATTATTGTCGCCTCCAGTTCTGCTTCCATGTCCTGAGACGACCTCACTAAATCTTCGTCTGAATCCAAATATCATTTTGCCACACCTCAGTACAATGTGTTGACAATCTTGCACGAGAATCATGTGCGCTTCCGCAGGTTGATACCACGTGGTCACAGAATGTTGCGTTTAGATTTACTGCATGGGTCCAGAGTATACGGAGTAGATTTATCAGAGTGTATACTCTGGATAATCGAGAATTTTGGTACTGTAGAAGAAGATGAAAATATGTTTTGTTTAGGCCAGATGAACTTTAAATTATACTAATTGAAAAATAATTTTCTGTTCATGAGTCAAGTTTGTCAGAGAACTGAGACATATATGTGACCCATTTCAGTGTTCTGACCTGGCACATTTGCAATTGCATTCGCATGTGACAAAGGCAGTTGACTGATCGATAGAATTAAAGGGGTTTGTAACAATCGCCCACGCACATCTCATATTGTCAGATTTTCGCTCTCAGAACTTAAAGTAGCACTGAACTTAGATTATTACCTGTACGGACATTATATATCGGAATCCATTGAGCATAAAATCGAGACAATATACAATTGCAATTGATCATTAAGACGATTTTAATTTACCAATTTTAACAATGCCAAAATTAGCACAGCGAACACTTTAAGAAATCATTGAGGCGTGACACGTACAGACGCAGACGAGGCCCGACGAGGCGCCTCAATAATCAATTAATGACGATTATCACTACCGCTAGATGAATTTATGAGGTGTGTTAAATCGCCGAAAACAAATGTTTAAACAATAATTATGTAATTGTAAATCAGCGGAATTACCTAGTTGGATATCTAAACCTTCGATATATGGAAAATTTAAGTTGTTTGATTGAAGATTTGTTAGTGAAATTAACATTCAAAATGTTGCGAAATTACGTTGAATTATGAATATCGCCGATTACTCCAGTGACGTCACAAAAGTCATCTCTTCAAGGGTCACAACCCCGCAGACTTTCATTCTGGTCGCCGGGGCTAAATTAGGAGTTTTTTTAAAAAGCCGTATATACCGGTAAGTAATTTATGGACCGATTTCAGAAATTTAAAATCGAGCAATTGTCAAATTGACATCCCATTTTAATGAATCCGACGGTGACCATATGTCAGTACATCTATCCTTTAATAGCTTAGGTTCATTTTTCATCAACAGTGTGTCGTGAGAAACATTAAAAATCAAATTTCCTTTGAATACTAATAAAGAAAGGTAATGGTATTATGGATACACTTGGTCTGACGAGTTCAATCCGAACGAAACCGGTCACCACTCTACAAACACCAGCCCGTCTGGTCACGGTGGGGTACCTATTTAATTATTCTACCCCAACGGGCTCGACGCCCACCGCATCAACATCGGCGGTGGCATTTGCTCCATTTCTTAGCATTTCCACCACAGTTCATTCCCACCGGATTGAACAATCTGAGCAACACCGCCAATGTATTCATTGTAGCAAATGCTCAGAGGATGCCGATGTTCATACACAACAAAGCAGTTGTCTTCCACCTCACTGTTACTCCAAATTGTGAAGTGTCACTGATTTACTTATACAATCTCGAGGTCAAAATTCTAAGATTTGTTGGGAAATCCCCCCACCTTTGTTTGTTTGTTTGTGTTTTTTTGCTGTTTCCCCACCGGAACTACAGCTAGGCAACATATTTCTTTAGCTGGTCTCAAATTGAGGCATAGCATGCGCGCACTGTTATAATCTTTGGACTGATAATTGGCTGTAAATCGGTATCAGCCACTAATAAGTGTAGAACAAACATCTGTTTTCCTTTTTAAGTAACTCAATTCCATTAACGCATAGCTCTCTGCCAATTATCAAGGTCCCTGTCATCTCATAGGGTCTTTGAGTTTGAAAAGTATTACCTACCGTATTCGCCGTTATAAGCCCCCAGGGCGCTTAAAAAATTGACTTGGGTGGGCGCTTATTAAAATGATGTGAGTGACGAACGAAAAATAAAGACTATTCACGTGGAACTGTGTTTAGGTTGTCTTTGATAATTGATACAGGCGTTCAAAACACACTTACACATTATGGAGTTGAAAATAACACATATTGCTGCTAAATGTACTACAGAAACCACATTTTGATTTTAATTTTATGCTGATAATTTCTTAATTATTGCAATCGTAGTATCCTATCAACACAGTGCTATTTTTAGCCGTCACATATGTTGGCAGGAATTGTACATAATACAATAACTACTAAACTAAAAACTTGTAATGCTTTTCAAATATTTTACTCCTGCAAACATTTCATCAGTGATATTTTGAAACATACCTCAACATATAGATTTTGGTAACATTGAGCTGCATGGCTGTCTAAAACTACGACATTTAAAACAGAAAATCTGCATGTTGACAACAGTGCAGACCTCCCGGATAATCCATTTTCAACACAGGGGTGGCAATTGAAAATAACTTCAAACAAATTTTATTATTGTTTCTTGGTTTGACAAATCTATTATCTTATTATTTTATTTAAGTTTAGACTAAAATCAATCTTTATTTTCTATCAGTAATAATCGTTTAATTTAATTAGTCCTCTATCCTATTTGAACTATGCAACTCCTGTCACCCCCATACAAAAATAAACCAGTCCCTCTTCTTGGGGTATATTGCATGGAATTAGGTAAACACCTTGATTGACGTTTCCTGTCTGAAGTTGCCATGCAGCACTGATAAGCATTTGTATTGATGTTTATGATTTGTATTGGGTGTAATTATAAGATTGACAAATGCTTATTTAGCATAAATACCAAATTAAGGACTTATTAATTATATATGCTTATTTAGGATCATTTCTGCACAAATACACAATTTTGAAATTGGGACCGACAGTAATGAGAAATACCGGTCCAGCTTCGAAAATTTCGGTATAATACCGGTATTTACCAGTAAACAGGAACACTGCCGGGTTGGAACTTCTCTGTAAACTAAAGTTCAAGGGCTCTCAGCGACTAGTTTCTCGTCTGAAGGGGTTGTTGGATTGAATTTAGGTAAGTTGAATTTATTATTTAGTACCGCTGGTACATGGGCGGTTATTAGAGTTAATTGCTTATTGAAGCAGGGCGCTTATTACGGCGAATACGGTAATTAACCATGTTGTTTGAAAGAGGGAACAATCATCCTCTAATCCACTCAATTGTTACTTTGCCAATACTTTTCATACATATTCAACTTCAGCATCAAATTACTCAGAAAAAAGGTCTGTGACATATATTTTTCATTTTCTAATATTCTTCAGCGGTAGGTTTTCCACAAGTTTTATCATGTTTGAATTATTTTTCATACAGGATTCCATTGTTGACATTGTATTTTATCATATAAGGTTAATGGGAAAAAAGCAACATACAGATTGCAGAAATCACTTTTCTATTATAATAACATTCCTTTTATGAAAGAAAAACAACAATATAGCTCTGAATGATTATCATTATTTTTTAAAAAGTGACTTAAACGAAATAAAACATGTTTGCCATTTTTTGAGACATTACCATTTTGCAGAAAAAAATAGGTCTGTGACATGAACTTTTTCTTTTTTAATCTCGAATAATATATATTCAGCATGCATCATGCCAATTTACAGCAATTTTTCATTTGTTTTGATTATTGTTGGGAACCTCTTTGACTTTAAGTTTATTATGTCGCTTTGAGATAATGGGCTAAAAAAACAAACATTTGAAAACATAATTTCAACTGCAAACAGTTTATTACAAATAAAAAGATGTCATAAATTGGAAATAACATGAAGAGTAAACAATAGGTTATACATTATACATGAAAATATAACAAACATTACATTCAAATAGGCAGCAATATTTCTGAACAGTCTAAGCTTCGGATGTGGGAAATGTGCATGGTAATTACAATAACAACAAGCAGACAGAGTCGGCCATATCCCCCGCCATGTAGGAATTTTGAATATATTTATGCATTTTGAATATATAATGCATGCACTTTCTATATAGCAAAAGGCACATCTAGACTACTTGGTTGATAACTGTACAAAATTTCAGCAAAATATATTGAATAGATTTGAAGTTTGAGACCGGAATATAGTTTTCCCTCTTCTTGGTTCTAAGTCCAGAGTGTTTGCATTCGTAAAAAAAAAAAAAAATCTCAAATTTCTATATAGCAAAAGGCACATCTAGACTACTTCGTTGATACCAGTACAAAGTTTCAGCAAAATATATTGAATAGTTTTGAAGTTTGAGGCCGGAATATAGTTTTCCCTCTTCTTGGTTCTATCACAGTCCAGACTGTTTGCATTTGTACAAAAAAAAAAAATATTCTCAAATTTCTATATAGCAAAAGGCACATCTAGACTACTTGGTTGTTACCTGTACAAAGTTTCAGCAAAATATATTGAATAGTTTTGAAGTTTGAGGCCGGAATGGAAAAGCCTGGACGCACAGACAGACAGACGGACGGAGCTCATTTCTATATCCCCCGCCAACTTCGTTGTGGCGGGGAATAAAAAGAGAGTATCGGTGAAACTGATGCCTGAACATGTCAAAATAGATGCTTCAAAACAGTAACATGGGTTTAAACTTGTTCATAATTCATGGTTGAAGATATACAAAAACATTTCACAACAACAACTTTCCAAAACACTAATGACTTGTAAAAAGTATATTGTGATAACATGATTTCTGACAGCAAATTATCACTTCAAAATGAGAGGGAAAATAATAGAGGCACTGGCTCTGTAGCTCATCCATTTTTGCTTGATTTTGGTTGAGGAATATGTTTTTAGCATATTATCCATGTTGCATCTATTATCGGTTGCAAGTCAACAAATTTATAATACACTAGAAGAAAAAGTAACTGTGCATTACATAAATATTGATTTTACGGAAATGGTGCGTAATAAACGCGGTAATATAATTGGAGCATGCATGTGTTTGACATGCAATGTAACTCAAGCAGACTTTTCACGTCTAACACATCAGGAAAAGTCCATGCATGTAAAAGTCACCAAGTGACATGACAAAAGACATTATACTGATTTGAGTAGATTTTCTCCGATCCTTGAACCAGTGCTACCTAAACAATCCTTGTTTGTTGCATCTTTCTCACATGCAGGAAGGCCACTGTTAAATAGAACCATTGGGACAACCGTATTAGGCTCATACATCTCAGAAATCACCTCTGTATATAAGCCTTTTGTATGCTTTATAGTCTAAGGCAGTTAATCAAAATTATGACTATTAGTTAGACATATAGGCCTTGACAGTTACTAATTGCTAATTCAAATGCAGTTAAAATGCTGTTGAGGGATGGCTTAAATTCAGTAATTTAAAGGCACAAACATGCACACCTTGGATTTCAAACACAAATAAATAATATGGAGAGACTGGAGAAGATGAAAATAGTTTTTTTAGGTTGTAACACCTGTGACCCATACTTGTCATAGGGTAACCAAATTTACAATTTATAATCCTATTTGGCTATAGAAGTCTGTATGTACGATTTCAGCTTTCTAGAGCTTTTCCTACTGGAGAAGAAGGTGAAAATAGGTTTTTAGGTCGTGATCCAAGTGACCCACATTTTGGGTCACAAGTTCATTAACCCTTAATTTGCGAATCCCGGAATTATCCGGGAGGGCTATAAGCAAGTCAGAGGTACCTCATTTCCGATCCCGGATCCAATACTTAGAAATAATTCACGGCAGACTCTCAGTTTACAAGCCGTGATACCGGGTCCCGAGTCGATTGTGTCCGTGAGTCGCTCCATGAGAATGGCTGTATTTACGCTACGCGGTTAGCCGTGACAATGAAGGTTTGATCAGTGTCTGGTCAGAATGTCCAGCAAAATTCACACCAATTTGCGTGTGCATTGCTGACCCATAACGCATCGATAATTAGCTTTATAAAAGGCCAATTTTGTCGGGCTTAGCCCCGAAGCCTAATTTCGCTTGAGGCTATTTTCACCCACGTGTTTGCATTGCGTCGGGTTTGCCTCGCCGGAGCCTGCTATCTGCCTCGCATCTAGCGAGACGGGAAAAAAATCGCTAACTCGCCTTACTCCCGCACATCATATCATGTGAGCGAATTGTTTGTTTTCAAAAACAAATACGGCAAAATAAAGGGAAAAGAATGGACTACATTCCCATATAAAATTAGAAAATGTCAAAAAATAAATAAAGACACAGCAAGCGCCGTGGAAAAGGTCATGTTTACACTTCAACAATCCCTTTAACAATCAGCGATTTTCACAACTTCTTACACATTTATCACGGTTAAAATACTGAATGCATTTTCATATTTTTTATATCACAATAAACCAAAAAGAATAATCTTTTATTCTATATAAAATGTGCATATTTATTCACAGAAATAAAGATACAATTTTACCTTTCTGAGAGGCATGTGAAACCAAACGGCACACAAACTAATCAACATATTTTCATCAGTTATGGTTCGAGGTTAGCTTTTATTTGAAAGGTCAAACATCATAACCATATTTGGGTTGACATGTGCTTATTTGTCAACTGGTTCGAGATTATGATTTCTTGGAAAAGTGCGATGAACGACCGTTCGCAATGCCGCATACATGTTGTAAGTATTTACGATTTGATAGGTGGAAATAAAGACAAACTTTACATAGCTATAGAATTATAACCAAAGGTCGCATTCTAATAATTTTTATATCATTGTGAAGCTAGACATCTTGTTTTTTTTCGTTTCGTATTTATGATGTTACGTGGCTGAATTAAAGACAATCTTTCGAAAGTAATAGAATAAAACCGAAAAATCATAGAAAATTCATTCAAAGTTTCGGGTGTGAATTAGCCATTTGTGTACGGGTGTCGCTACTTGAATTTGTATTGAACGCCCGTATATAGTCCTTATTCGCCATGTAGATGCGGTATATTTTGTAAAAACGGTACCGGAATCGCCGCCTGGAAATTCCGCCAGCAGAGCTAGTTAGTGCCAAAGCCCAAACTACTGCTGCGAGCTGCGAGCCTGTAAATTCCGCCACAGGAGCTAAAATTGGTAAAATATATATACGCAACGTAAGGGTTAAATCTACAATTCAGAATCCCCATTGGCCGCAGAATATCTGCATAAAATTTCAGCTCTCTAGAGTTATTGGTTCTGGAAACGAAGTCATAAATAGGTTTTTAAGGCTGTGACCCCTGTGACCCTATTTGGGGTCATGGGGTCACCAACTCTACAATTTACAATTTACAATTTACAATTTACAATTTACAATTTACAATTTACAATTTACAATGCCCATTGGCCAAGGAGTCTTCACATAAATTTCAGCTCTCTTAGTCATTGGTTATGGAGAAGAAGTACAAAAAACCAAAAGTTTACGGATGGAGTGACGCAATGCCATGCCATAAACCCATTGGGCCTTTCAGGCCTGATGAGCTAAAATTTCATAAACTTTAATAATAGTTCTAAAATCTATATTTTTCACAGTAGAAAAATTGAAATTACAGGTGCTGATCTTAATCATACACAGGTGACATTCTAAAAATTTTAACTTCCTAGCATTACTAGTTCCTGGAGTGAAATTTAAGGTTTGGGTTTAACATCCTGCCATACCCAGGGTTTTCAGCAAATGAACAAACTTAAGTCTACATATTATAAAGATGGTATTCTATATAATTCAGCTTTCTGTATCAAATGGTTTTGATGAAATCTCAGTGTCCATCTAACAAAGACCCATATTCCTAAAATTTGACATTGAAACTTGAATCTTCACTTAAATAAAGATGATATTCTGAAAATTTCAGCTTCCTATGCCAACTGGTTTCGGAGAAGAAGTCGTTCAAAAGTTTTTAGGAAACTGCCTGCCACACCTAAATTTGGGGTGGGGTCAGTTCCAAATGTAAAACTATCCTCAAGGTACACCCCCACACAATTTCAGCTTTGAAGGTGCAGCAGTCTTGGAGGAGGAGTTGAAAATGATAAAAGTTTACGGACGACCGACGACCCATGCCATATAAGCACATCTGGTCTATCCGGCCTGATGAGCTAAAGACTAGGGATGGGGATTTCCAACATCAGTGTAGGGGATTTTTTAAGTGCTCTGATGCTTCCGATTATAACCACCATGGTAGGGGAATCGTGCAGTGCTCTGACTTCGGCAATTCTCACCACCAGGGAAGTGGCTTGTGTAGCGTTTTGACGCCTCCGATTCTCACCACTAGGGTAGGGGACCTGTATAATATTTTGACCACTCCGCTCCCGTTACAGTGGGGGACCTGTGTGCTTCTTTGACGCCTGCCTAAAACTATCTCCAGGCAAGGGATATGTTTTTTATTCTGACCCTTCTTCAGTTTCACCTTCCCCCTCTGGGTAAGGGATCTTGGACTCAACATCTACTGGAGGGCTTCCATCTCTGCAAGAGCTGCTGTGGTCCACGGGTTGGGAGCTGCAACAATAAACATGCACACCATTAATGTAGACAACAATACAGTTATCATGTAAGGGTTTTCAGTCTTCATTACTTGATAAATCTGCATATTGGGGTAATAATATAACCTACTTTTTAAACGATTTTAATAATTGCAACAGTGCTGCTTGAACACAAAACGAGTCATCAGAGGATGACATATTCCATCGGTCACACATAATTTGTATAATCTTTGAATTATATATCTTTAAAGACATTTTAAAAATATCAGTAGTTTGGATGCTTTCTTTGCGAAATATTTGCAAAAAACAGCAACACAATCAAATTCAAATCAGGAAAATGCTCCGGAATAAGATATGACTACAGACATGCAGACAGTTTGGAGATGATTTCATATAAATAAGTCATGGGCTCTGCAGCTCAGCAGTTTGTATAAGGACAAACCTAACACATCAAATATTATTCAATCACTCATGTGTATTTTGTTGTTTGGAATTTTTTTTACAAAGTTCAACATGTTTCCTAATAACCTTAAAAATAACAAAAAGTGTTGCACCGCCTATATGTGTGAGATTTCAAAGGTCCATTAGAATGGAATAGCACACATTAAAACAACCAATATTCACCTTCTGTTCTCAACATAACATTACTTGTTTTCTGACATCAAATAACCAAAATTGTAAAACTGCATATTAATCAAATGCCAGTCTGATTAAAACCGACAGTATTCCGCGGAAAAAATTGGCAAAATAGTGCATCTACCGGGATATGAACTCATATCGTTCGGAGATTTCCACGCCAAACCGTCTGGAAACAGTCCGTAGACTAGCGTGTTCGAGCGCAATTCAGGTAGCCAATCAAAAGATGCCCAACAAATGCTTTCGGTGCTAGAAGATAGGGGCAGGTAACTCCAAACAGCTATCCTTTGGTCTGTTCCGAATGCTTTCAAAACAGTGACCGTTTAAAAACTACGTTGTGATTGGTCAGCTATTTGACTGGGCCTTGGCTGTGCTCAACTGGTTCGGAACATGCGCCTATACGGGGTGTTCTCAGACCTTGTGGCGAGGAATCTACAGAACCTGTTCGTATCCCGGTAGATATATTATTTTGCAAATTTTATTCCACGGAACAAGGTCGATTTTAATCAGACTGAATCAAATGCAGTGAAACATTATCTTATTATTAGTTTATAATTATATCATATCATACAATTATTTGTACAGTCATATGGTCCCCTATGTATATAAAAGGATAAATCTCCCATATCAAATAATATGGTAATGCTTATGTGGTCCTTACAATATGAACAAATTAAAAGGTTCAGGAAGTTTTGCTTTAAATATAGGTTTCCTAACTACCATTACAAAATCTTCAACTATGTTTCTATAGTCTAACATTTAGCCTCTGAAATGAATTATTTCATCAAATCTAAACAATTTTTAAAAATTATACAATAAAATAAAAAGGAGCCTCTGAGATGTATTCACTTTGAGAAACTTAAACTGAGCTCTGTAGTCTTGTTCTAGACTTGCCTAGGCACTTTCATTTAATGGGTCTGGATGACAGACTAATGTTTCTACTACATCCCCTTATCTTCCCTGACCCATTATCACCTCCCTCACCCTTCAGGTAACCAAGACGGACACTTCTTCCTACTCTCTTTGCCATTCTTATGCAAGACACCACCTGCTAAATAGCACCTCTGAGACAAAATACACAGGGCACAAGTACTCTGAAGCTAACTAACAAGCTGACCTCTCACTCACTTTTTATGACATTTAATATCTAAGATGAAATAATATGACCTGTTGATACATAGTTCTTGGAAAGACTAAAGGGTGAAAAAAAGAAATCATTATAGAACAAACACACATTACAATAGAAGAAGTCACTATGTTGCTAATGTCTTGAATTTAATTATTGTCCCCTATGTATTTACATAAGACATTCAATAAGGTGTTATTTCAATTTATACCACTAGGGTCCGTTATGTCTATTGTTCTCAGAGGGGTTATTTCACATAACCTTGATAACCGCCCTAGGGCAATTATTTGAATTAAAAAAACATTTTGTTTCACTTGTAATGATCATTTTCTTTACATCTCATTCATTAAACGTACGTAAAAACAATATTCCCACGTGGTATAAGCCGTTTAATCACCCAAAACTGCGATAGTTATTTAGATTAACTCTGCTCGGGCTAACGCCCTCGCATAGTTAATCTAAATAACTACCTTGTTTGGGTGATTAACCTATACATAAAAATAATAAATTATTTTACAAGGGTCATTAGATAGCTGTATTCAGCGATCTGCCTGCACTGCTTGTACCAACTTTTACAAACCTCCAATGACATCACGCCACTATACTGCCTATAACATTATACTCAATAATTCCTATGTGGATGTATATTATACCGGGGATTATCTCATAATCCCCAGGATTCTAACGTAATTTCCCTCTACCCAGGGTAATTATCTTAATAATGCCACTCTTCAAATATCTGTATTTAATACTGAGATGTTAAGTTTAAGATGAAAGTTGGTGTATGTTATGTCTCTATTGGAAAACAACTGTTTATTCAAACATCAATCTCCAAATGTTTTTGCAATAACCCGTCTCGAACTCGAAACCTCAATACTCCTGCACACCAAGCGCAGCAATGATACCACTGTGCTACAGGAGCTAGGCTGATGAGGTTGTTTCCTAAGTTCCCTTTATAACCTACTGCCTTTCACCAAAAGGGGATATTTTACGGACGACTCCTTTACTTTTTCACACTATCAATTAGAATAGATTAAACATAAAATTTAACGACGGGGTCGGCTTGTAAGCTTGATAAAACATGCCAAAGGGTGTTTATGAGATTTAAAACCCTTACCCTCGGGATAAATACTCGGAGTTAACGCCCCTCGTGTTTATCCCTCAGGTTGCGGGTTTTAAATCTCATAAACACCGTTTGGAATGTTTTATCCTATACACATTACCAGGGACATGGACAGCTAAGGGAGGG
This sequence comes from Gibbula magus, assembly GCA_936450465.1. NCBI lineage: Eukaryota > Metazoa > Mollusca > Gastropoda > Trochida > Trochidae > Gibbula > Gibbula magus. Next base: position 45,580,787 of record OW388305.1, on the reverse strand, counting down.
GAAGGGGATAGGGAGTGGGGGAGAAAGCAAATCAAACTGACCAGCTGGAGGGAGGGAGGGAGGACATTACATAAGAGGCTCAGATTACATTTCATGGCTCCTCTCTACAGTGAATACGCTTTCTGGCTTTGTGATTTGGACTTGTTAATTTGTCAGTGAAGGAGAACAATTAAGCCACATTTAGAATATTTATTATGATACATACATAACAATGACTGCGTGAGAAAGCTGGTGAACACACCTTTTATACCTACCTTTATAAAAATAGAGCTATGGGCTCTGTAGCTCATCAGGGTTTATATTGTTTAATGATGAAGACTGAAATAGATTTTTAAGTCATGGCTTGAGGCCCTTATTTGGGGCACCACAGGGTCACCATATTTACAATTTATAATCCCCATTGGCTAAAGAGTATGCACACAATATTACAGCCTTCTAGGTCTCTTTGTTTTGGAGGAAAAGAAGAAATTATATTATAAGGTCATGGCCTGTGAGGCCTTTATTTGGGGTCACGGGGTCACGGGGTCACGAGATGAACAATTTAGAATCCCCATTGGCCAAGGAGTCTGCACAAAACTTTTCAGCTCTCTAGACCTTCTGAACTGGAGAAGAAGATGAAAATAGGTTTTTAAGGATGTGACCCCGGTGAACCCATTTGGGGTCACAGGGTCATGAAATCTACAATTTAGAATCCCCTTTAGCCAAGGAGTCTGTACACAACATTTCAGCTCTCTAGAACCAATGAAGTCGAAAATGCGAAAAGTTTATGGAAATGATGGACGGACGGACGGATGCCATGCCATGTCATAAGCCCATCGGAGAAGATGAAAATAGGTTTTAAGGTTGTGACCCCTGTGACCCCATTTTGGGTCATGGGGTCACCAAATCTACAATTTTGAATCCCCATTGGCCATGGAGTCTGCACACAACTTTTCAGCTCTCTAGACCTTTTGGAACTGGAGAAGAAGATGAAAATAGGTATTTAACCCTTAACATGCGGGCGACGGAATAATCCAGGCGGGCTATAAGCGATTCGTAGGTACTCCAGTACGGATCCCGGATCGCTTACTTAGAAGAATTCACGCCTGTCTATGTACTGGGCTAGCCTCCATACCGGGTCCCGAGTCGATTGTTTCCGCGACTCGCTGCATGAGAATGGCTGTATTTATGCCTCGCAGCCCGCAATGAGAATAAAACTTTCTTCAGTGTCTGGTCAGAACGTCCAGCAAAATTCACACCAATTTGCGTGTGCATTGTTGACCCGTAACGCATCGATAATTAGCTTTACAAAAGGCCAATTTTGTCCTGCTTCGCTCCGATGGCTACACTGCCCGGCGGCTAATTAGCACCTAAGTGTCTGCACTGCCCCGGGGTGAGATAGGCCCGTACAGGCTTATCTGTCTCGCATCCCGCCACATGGGCAGATAGCCTATGCTTATCTGTCTCGCATCTCGCCACATGGGCAGATAGCTTCTAATTACGGGAAGATATTGCGATAAGCTACCTTTCTCTCGCACTTCGTATCATATGAACCAATTGGTTGTTTTCATTTTTTTTTATACCAAAATAAAGAGGAAAGAATGGCCTTTATTCCCATATAAAAATCGCAATTGCGCTAACATAACTGAAAATACAGCAATCGCACAGAGATAGCCGACTTTCGCACTTTTGAATTTTGATACATGTGGCGCATTTACCCCAACATGCCTCGGCGCTCTATTTCTAAGAAACTACTTGGGATATTTTCATAATTTTTTTATCAGTATATAGATAAAAGAATTGTCTTCAATTCCATATAAAATACGTGTATTTTCGGCAATAACTTTTGATGCGCCAGGTGTCGCGCAGAAGGTGATATTCGGCTTTGAATAAGTGGCGCTCTTAGCATATACCATCATTACGGGCTTTATAACTTGTGAACCGCAAGTCCGATTTTTATAATTTTTACATCATTGTAAAGAGAAAAACATTGTCTTCAATTCCATGTATAATGCGCATGTTTTCGGGAAGAACTCTGCATGCGCAAAGCGCCGCGCCAAAAGGTATAATTTTCGCACTTCATAACTTTTGAACCGCAAGTCCGATTTTTATAATTTTTACATCATTGTAAAGAGAAAAACATTGTCTTTAATTCCAGATATAATGCGCATGTTTTTGGGAAGAACTATGCATGCGCGAAGAGCCGCAATATTGATGTACGCATAAGTGAAGAAGAATGATAATATATAACTAAAATACTGTTCTTTTGATACGCAAATATAGAGCTTTATAAACGATGAACAACTGTCATGACGGAATTTTGTTTCCAGTTTTGGAAAAAAAATTATAACATAAAAGTGAAAATATATTTGAGTACGGGACCCGCCGCTCGGGGAAAAGCCTTTTCGTGGGAATATTTTCTCAGGAAAATATTTCACTTTTCGGAGTTTCTAAAAATGCGTGAACATTTTTGTTACTGATGCCATTTGCGAAAGGTTTTTATTTCTAAAATTCAAATGCGAGGGCGCACCTTTCCAAACCATTTGAATTGAATTTATTATTTTATCTTTTACATTATTGAATAAAAGACGTTTCATTCAATAAGATTTGAAGAATTATTTATATGTGTAGCGGACTGATCTGAGCAGATGGATAATTTGATTCCTCACCACTTTTATTACCAAAGTTCTTTTGTATCACAATTACTTTTTTAGGTATTAGTTTTTTCGTGAGCAGGGGAATTTCCGACGGGATTCGCCATGACATAATGAGAAAAAATTCCCATGAACATGGGCGTGGTCCGTCATCTTCGGGACCGACCCACAAGTATAAATATCTACCGGGGGGTGCGCGGACCCCCCCGCTTTTGGTCGCCACCCCCCAAACTTTTTGTGCAAATTATTATTTTTGTTCTACTTTGAAATAAAGGTTCGTGTCATTCCGAGGTATGAAGGTTTCTGCTATATATGTCGAGAGGGCATGGGAACCCATTCCCAATAGAATCCGGGGTTCGTCCCATAGGATTGTTCCTCGGAGTCTCTCGTTCTCAAAAGAGAACATGGGAAACCTGTCCCGCGATTGAATCCGGGGTCCGCCGCGGAAGACGGGGACGGGAATTCCCGGAGAGCATGGGAGTATGCTCCCATGGGTCCGGGCTCCGCCTCAAGAGACCGCTCCTTGGATGCTCTGCTTCTCGAAAAGAGAAGTCATTCGGCAACTGACAACCCGAGCTTCCCTGACATAGTAGTTTATTTTCCGGGCCTCGCGCCCGGTGCTACACGTCGCCGAGGAAATCAGAAAATGGTCCGTTTGACATATGCGTCGGAAAAATCGGCGCGATGTCAGAAGCCGTCGGCGCTTGCGGCGCAGTCGTCCTAGATGCGCCGGGAGGTTCTGAAACTGGCAAATGAACGTCCATGAAGCTCACATTCATTATCTCTGTATGTTTATTGTCTCTAATCACATGTTATATGTTGCATACATCTAACGCATTTTCAATCATTTACAGGTTGAAGCAGAATGCTGCGCGGACGTGGACGCAAGGCCCTGCGACGGCCTAGGACGTTGCATACTAGGACACGCAGCTTTGAAGCCGTTACAAGCGACGACGACTTCATCAACGAGATCCATGCTGATGAAGCCTCTGATATGGAGTCAACTGACAGTGATGGTAGCAGTGGTTTAGACAGTGATGATGCATATGATCGGGACACTGTAATAGATAGTGAACATGGTGACACAGATGCTCTGAGTGATATAGAGACAGAGATTGCCAGAAAGATTCTAGCCGCCGGTAATTCCACCGAAGAAGACTTTAGTGGTTTTGAGGAGGAGTTTGCCGAAATACCACAATATAATCATGATAATTCACAGACGTTTGATGAGTGGGTGGATGGTCCGCGGCCACGTGTAAACTTGCCTTTCACTGGTCAAACTGGGTTGCGCCAGTTCATAGAACTTCCTGAGAACCCTGAACCTATTGACTTTTTCAATTTGTTTATACATAATGATGACTATGAGGATATGGCAACGGAAACCAATAGATATTTCAAACAAGCAATGGAGGACAAAATTCTAAGACCCCGTTCAAGAATGCAACAGTGGCAAGACACTAATGCAGAAGAGATGAAGGTATTTGTAGCCATGACAATTGCCATGTCATTGGTTGTGCAGAGAAACTTTGCTGATTACTGGTCAACAAGTGATGTTACCTCAACGCCTTTCTTCGCCAAGTGCATGCCCCGAGACAGGTTTTGGCTTCTTATAACCTACCTACACTTGGCTGACAACAGGAGGATGCCGGGCCGTAACACCCCGTGCTTTTCACCAATAAATAAACTGGGACACTTGTATAACCGGATAGTTCACCGTTTTTCAAGAGTGTATAAACCGCATCAAAACATTTCAGTCGACGAGGGCATGGTGCCCTGGAAAGGTAACTTATCTTTCAAAGTTTATCTTCCCGACAAGCCTAAGAAGTATGGGATAAAGGCTTTCATGTTGTGTGACTCGCACAACGGATACGTTTGCAAGTTCAAACTCTACACTGGAAAAACGAATGAACCGGTTTCTGAAGGTGGCAAAACTTATGATGTAGTCATGGACTTGGTGAACGACTACGTTGGACAGGGGCATCACATCTTTATGGACAACTACTGGTGTTGATCGGGCCGACCAGATGTTGTCGTACACGCCGTTCCGAGTGAAGACCCTGAAGTGGTGGAAACGGGTTTGGTTTCACGTTCTCAACGTTGCCATGTTGAACTCTTACATCGTTTATAAAGAATACAGCAAAGATAAACCTCTAAAAACAAGTCGGGAATACAGGAAGGCTTTGGCGCAACATATAGTAACATTTGCGGACAAGGAACAAGTTCCATCACTTTGCAGACGTCCCCGTGGTCGGCCGAGCACGAGCGACGAGAGTGTCACTCGTCTTCATGGACGTCACTTTCCGACGAAGATTGAGCCTGTCGGAAGGAAGAAAAACGTCACAAGGATGTGTGTGGTATGCTCTAAGGCAAAACGCGCCGTCCTCGCAAAACAGATTGAAGAAGGCAATGGGCCAGCAAGGAAGAAAAAACGAGTAGGCAGAGAGTCTTCTTATGAATGTACAGATTGTAATGTTTCTCTGTGCGCCGCACCATGCTTCAAACTGTACCACACCGCCACTGACTATTCCAGGGCTTACATCACTGCCACGGAAAAAGAAAGAAATGAAGAAGGGAATGAAGAAGAAGAAAATTGAAAGTAAAGAGAGCCGAAGTGTGGACAACCAGTATATACACATTATATACATACCTTGTTAGGTCCCTAAAGCTGTTCTGCGCACAACCGCAGGTAAATATTGTGTATATTTGTACGTAAATGCATTGTAATTTCATTGTAATACATGTCATTGCAAATAAAATATTCTTTATTTTATCAAAGAGACAGAGAAAGTGAATGCGAGCTTTCATTGGAAGTTCAGCCAGAACCGCATCATAAAAAACACCCATAAATGCTGAACCGGGTGGCCGATTTTCATAAAACTTACATGGGGTAAAGAGGAAAGATTCGGCTTTGATTCAATATAAAATTTATACATGCGCACGAAAAACTAAAGTTGCGGCACGTGCCCCGATATGCGCGATAGTCAAAAAGTTGCCTCAAAGTACCGAGGGTACCTTCATTTGGCACGCTATAGCTTCCGAACGAAGTTGCGCATTTTTTTTCTTTTTACATCATCGTAAAGAGCAATAAATTGTCTTCAATTCCATGTATCATATGTATATGCGCAGCGAAAAATAAACATGCGGCAAATGATGCGCCAGATGTCGCAAAAAGTTAGTTTTTCAAAAATGAATTTTCTAAGTACTGGGGGTGCCTTCCTTACGCTCTTCATATATTGCGAACCATTTGACGTATTCCAATAATTTTTATATCATTGTAAAGAGGAATAAATTGTCTTCAAGTACATACGTGTTTCGCATGCGCGCGAAATAATTTACGATTTTATAAAGCTGGAAATAAAGACAAACTTTACACCGCGCAACATGTATTGCGTTCGCCGCGGTGATTAGTGTATGCTGTGCTCATTAGTACCCATTAGTTCCACGCGCGCTCGGCTCTGGCACCCTCGAGGAGGTCTCGAGGAGGTCTCGAGGAGGTAACGGTACTGTAATTAGCACAGTCCCGGGGGGACCAAGCAGTGCCAGTAACTTGGTGCGCGTCGGGACCATTCACGTGGTACTGTCGGGGTAGCGTCACTCTCCTTTGGTTGGTTATATTTTCTGAACCATAAGTCGTATTCTAATAATTTTTATGTCATTGTAAAGAGGAATAAACTATCTACAAGCACATATAAATTTCGCAATATGCGCGCTCAGGAGTTTTGATTTCATGAAGCTGGAAATAAAGACAAACTTTAGATGACAATAGAATTATAACCATAGGTCGCATTCTAATATTTTTTATATCATTGTAAAGACAAACATCTGGTCTTCAAGTCCATATAAAAATTTCAGTAGCGCGCTCCAAATTCATGATGTTATAAGGCCCGAATTAAAGACAATCTTTACAAAGTAATAGAAAAGTAAAGAAAAATCGTAAAAAAATAATTAGAAGATGCGGGTATAAAGCAACCATTTGTGTACGGGTGCCGCGACTTGAATTTGTATTCAACGCCCGTATATAGCCCGTATTCGCCATGTAGATGCGGTATATTTCGTAAAAACGGTACCGGAATCGCCGCCTGGAAATTCCGCCAGCAGAGCTCGTTAGTGCCTAAGCTCAAACTACTGCTGCGAGCTGCGAGCCTGTAAATTCCGCCACAGGGGCTAAAAAGGGTAAAATATATATACGCAACGTAAGGGTTAAGGTTGTGATCCCTGTGATCCTATTTGGGGTCACAGGGTCATGAAATCTACAAGTTGGAATCCCTATTGACCAAAGAGTCTGCACACAACTTTTCAGGTGGGTGAGGTGAGGTGAGGTGAGGTGAGGTGAGGTGAGGTGAGGTGAGGTGAGTTGGGGTTTAACACCGCTTTGATGAGTATTTCACTTATATCGCTGCTGCTAGTATTATGGCTGGGAGAAAGCCTGCAATTCCATGTGGCAATGAAACCTGCAAGCATCGGCTGGAACTAGTGAAGCATGGGTGGTACTACGCTGAAATTCAGTGTAGCATTGCACCCAAACCTTACTGTGTGTAGCACAGTTCTCTACTGCAGACAAAGTTACCGCGCCCCTGGCGGGATTCGAACCCCGTACCTTTTGATCCGAAGCTGAACGCACTGATCACTGCGCTATCCAGCCTTCTCAACTTTTCAGCTCTCTGGACTTTTGGAACTGGAGAAGAAGAAGGTGACCCTTGTGACCTTATTTGGGGGTCAAGGGGTCACAAAATCTACAATTTAGAAACCCCACTGAGTCTGCACACAACTTTTCAGCTCTCTAGCTAGATAGACCTTTTGGTACTGGAGGAGAAAATGAAAATAAGTTTTTAAGGTTGTGACCCCTGTGACCTATTTGTGATCACAGGGTCACGAAATCTACACATAAAATTTCAGCTCTCTAGAATTATTGGTTTTGGAGAAGAAGTCGAAAAAGGGTAAAGTTTACAGACAGATGGACAGACGGACGGACGCCATGCCATAAGCCCATCGGTACTTTCAGGCCTGATGAGCTAAAAAATAGAGCCATGGGCTCTGTAGCTCACTAGGACTTCATTGATTTATTATCTAAGTTTGAATATCTAAGTTATCTCAAGTAATACATTGTGAACAATATTTGGAGTCACAGGGACACCAAATCGACAGTTTTGAATCCCCATTGACCAAGGAGTTTGTTCAAAACATTTAATCTTTCTAGAGCTTTTCATACTTGACAAGAAGATGAAAATAGATTTTTAGGTCTGAGTGTTGTGTCTGACCCTCACTTGCTTGGACCCACAAATTATTTCCATGCAGGACCAACCCAATTAAGACCTGCTAGTTGCAGGTTAAGTCTCCGTCTTTCAAAGATTTTAAATTGACCAAACTTTGATGCAACTCCAGATGCAAGTAACTCCCAAATAAATTCTAGTTTTGGGAGTGCAGTGTTTTTTAAGAAAATATACATATAATAATACATACAAATGATGGACCAAAGTCGGGTGACTGCCCATTCCATAAGCCCAAAAGTTTAATTAGCATATCTTGGTGATTTTTCCATCAGTGTGATAATTTTTGTTTTGAATACTTATGTCATGAATTTGAATATTTGTAACGTTACTGATTTTATGGCACTTCTGCTGAAATTAATCCAGGAGGGTAAACAAATCAACAGTAAAGCAAAACATTGTGATGGAGAGTGAAATCCTGACAGCAGCCCATGGTGATGTGATACATTTGCACACTGAATGTAACACTCAACGAACAGCAAATAAACAAGACAACAAACAGAAATAAACAGGGCATGAACTTGAGCACAGTTAGGAAAGCGAAACTGCAGTGCTCAGCTTTAGACATAGAGACAAACTAGTCACACCGATTACCTACCCTAGTAGCATGCACAAGTTGCCATATATCTCTGTTAGCAGCAATTAAAGAAAACAAACTCAGATTTAAATATTGTTCATGTCATAATTAGTCATACAGAAGTACCAGTTCCATCACATTTTGGAAAAAAATAGAGCCATGGGCTCTGCAGCTCACCAGGGTTTATATTGTTGGTTTATATTGATGATGAAGACTGAATAAATTGCTATCATTATCATACACAATCCCTAGCCCTGACAAATCTCAGTTTTGATATTGTCAGTGCATAACAAAAACATAAAACACTATATTTTGATAAAAATGACAGAGAGAGACAGAGAGAGAGACAGAGACAGAGACACAGAGACAGAGAGAGAGTGTGTGTGTGTCCACAATATGAACACTTATTACATGATGGAAAGGAGCCCTGATATGTTTCTGTAAATCCTGTTTCTCATAGGTTCCTTTTCAATATTTAATAACATGTTGATATTTTATGAATAAATCCTCTTGAGCATCTGAGTCTAAAGACTAAAGACTAAACCAGCCTCACACACAGACTGTAAACTGAAACCTCTGTGTATTAGCAGTGACACCTACTGTTTGCATCTCTCTACCAGGGAGTGGTCACTGCCCAGGTCAACACAATGCAATTACACAACATGCAGACCCTGGACTTACAGCCAGTGAATTATATATTTTAATTGTTGTTTTCCCCACACTTAAATATTTTTCTGTACTGGAGAAGAAGATGTGGTGTCACGATCTCATGTAGCTACTTTTGATAGTCTTTATCTTATCCTATCTTTATCTTTGATAACGTGTCACATTCATTTCACATATCTCATGTAAAATACTCTTCAATTTATTCCTTTGCCGCCTGTCACAATATTCAGTTTGAAGGCTATTCAAAAGTTACTTTCTTTTCTCAAATTCTCCATTTCTCAAACCATATGTTAGGACTCTCAAATGAAAAAGATAACTTCTATTCAATGAAGAGCACATACATTCAAAGCACATTCAAAGCTCATAACAACACTTTTTTTAGGCTGTGGCCAATATTCGGGGTCACAGGTTCACCAAATCTACAATTTAGAATCCCCATTAGCCAGGGAGTCTGCACACAACATTTCAGCTCTCTAGAGTCATTGGTTCTGAAGAAGAAGACGAAAAAGCAAAAGGTTTACGGATGGACTGACGCCATGCCATGCCATAAGCCCATCAGGTTTTTCAGGCCTGATGAGCTAAAAATGTACCCAGCCAACACCCATATGGGATGTGCATGATGGGAAGGACATGGTTAACAATGGTGCAAAATATGGTTGCTGTATACCGAACGGTTTTCTGGAAGATTGACCGAACAGAAGGACAGACGAAATGACTGCTACTTCATAGCAAAGGTATCATTAATATGTGAAAGCTCAACTGCTACTGCTAGTTGCTATCCTCAATATTAAATGCCTGACCTTCGGATCCATTCTAGGATGTCTCGATGGTGAAGGGGGAGAATAATAATCAATAAAAGACAATGGCGTTTTTTGTGTTAAAAATAAATGAAAGTTGTTGAAGTGAAATTAGACATGAACAGAGGGTCATATATCTATTAGCTTTTGGGCTGAGACTACATACCTGTCAGACGCTGCATCTGCAGCAACCTGCCGCCCCTCCTTCTCGGTCTTTCTCTGGTAGTGAGACCTGAAACAGCATGCCACCCAATGAAATCACTGTGTCTAACCACCATAAAAGATACAGCCATGGGTTCTGTAGCTCAACAGGACTTGCATGATTTGTGATCTAAGATAGAAGATCTAAAAAAAAACCAGAGCCCTTGGCTCTGTAGCTCATCAGGACTTCAATGATTAATTATCTCCACATTTGGGGACACAGGGTCACCAAATCTACAATTTAGAATCCCCATTTGCCAAGGAGTTTGTACACTATACATTTCAGCTCTCTAGACTAGTGCCAGCGGTCCTTGAGAAGAAGATGAAAAAGAGAAAATTTACAGATAGCTGGATGGACGAATGGACCTGATGAGCTAAAAACCTGAATTTTATAATAGCTCTAAAATCTTTAATATTTCACAGTAGAGAAATGAAAATTATAAGTCCAAGTCTCCATCATACAAAGATGATATTCTCAAAATTTGAGCATCCTAGCATTACTTATTCCTGGATGAAATATACGGTTTTAGTTTAACACCCTGCCATGCCAAGATTTGAGGGAAGATTTTAGGTCTTCATGTTATAAAGATTGATGTTATTCTGAAAATTTGAGCTTTCTGTATCAAATGGTTTTGGTGAAGAAGTCATTTAAAGATTTTAGGGTTGACCCCCTGCCCCACCCAATTTTGATGGGGGTCAAGTCCAAATGAACAAACAATCCACAGGTAATTAAGATGCTATTCTGAAAATTTCAGCTTCCTATGTCAACTGGTTTCGGAGAAGAAGTTGTTTTAAAGGTTTCAGGAAACAGACTGACACGCCCATATTTGAGGTGGGGTCAGTACCAAATGTACAAACTATGATCACTTGATGCAAGGTACAAACTTTCAGTTTTGAGGTTGAGTAGGTCTAAAGGAGAATGAAAATGGGAAAAGTTTACAGATGCCGGATGTTGGACAGATGACAGCCAATGATATAAGCCCATCTGGTCTTTCAGGCCTGATAAGCTAAAAAGTTTACGGGTGGATGGATAGACGGATGAACACCAGACTCCATACCATAAGCCAATCAGCATTTCAGCTAATAATGTAAAACAACTTTAACCCATAACTTGCGAATCCTGGAATTATCCGGGAGGGCTATAAGCAAGTCAGAGGTACCTCATTTCGAATCCCGGATCCAATACTTAGAAATAATTCACGGCAGACTCTCAGTTTATAAGCCGTGGCACCGGGTCCCGAGTCGATTGAGTCCGTGAGTGGCTCCATGAGAATGGCTGTATTTACGCTCCGCATTTAGCCGTGACAATGAAGCTTTGATCAGTGTCTGGTCGGAATGTCCAGCAAAATTCACACCAATTTGAGTGTACATTGTTGACCCGTAATGCATCGATAATTAGCTTTACAAAAGGCCAATTTTGTCGGGCTTCGCCCCGAAGCCTAATTTCACTTGAGGCTATTTTCACCCACGTGTTTGCATTGCGTCGGGTTTGCCTCGCCGGAGCCTGCTATCTGCCTCGGATCTAGCGAGACGGGAAAAAAATCGCTAACTCACCTTACTCCCGCACATCATATCATGTGAGCGAATTGTTTGTTTTCAAAAACAAATACGGCAAAATAAAAATAAAAAATAAAGACACAGCAAGCGCCGTGGAAAAGGTTATGTTTACACTTCAACAATCCCTTTAACAATCGGCGATTTTCACAACTTCTTACACATTTATCACGGCTAAAATACTGAATGCATTTTCATATTTTTTATATCACAATAAACCGAAAAGAATAATCTTTTATTCTATATAAAATGCGCATATTTATTCACAGAAATAAAGATACAATTTTACCTTTCTGAGAGGCATGTGAAACCAAACGGCACACAAACTAATCAACATATTTTCATCAGTTATGGTTCGAGGTTAGCTTTTACTTGAAAGGTCAAACAACATAACCATATATGGGTTGACATGTGCTTATTTGTCGACTGGTTCGAGATTATGATTTCTTGGAAAAGTGCGATGAACGACTGTTCGCAATGCCGCATACATGTTGTATGTATTTACGATTTGATAGGTGGAAATAAAGACAAACTTTACATAGCTATAGAATTATAACCAAAGGTAGCATTCTAATAATTTTTATATCATTTTGAAGCTAGACATCTTGTCTTCAATTCCTTATATAAATGGATTTTTTTTCGTTTCGTATTGATGATGTTACGAGGCCCGAATTAAAGACAATCTTTCGAAAGTAATAGAATAAAACCGAAAAATCATAGAAAATTCATTCAAAGTTTCGGGTGTGAATTAGCCATTTGTGTACGGGTGTCGCTACTTGAATTTGTATTGAACGCCCGTATATAGTCCTTATTCGCCATGTAGATGCGGTATATTTTGTAAAAACGGTACCGGAATCGATGCCTGGAAATTCTGCCAGCAGAGCTAGTTAGTGCCAAAGCCCAAACTACTGCTGCGAGCTGCAAGCCTGTAAATTCCGCCACAGGAGCTAAAATTGGTAAAATATATATACACAACGTAAGGGTTAAATTGCACCCCTGTAACACCCTTATTTTTTGGGATAGTGTAATGAAGTTTTAAAATGTTAAGTCTCCAATCTACCAAGATTATATTCTCTAAATGTGAGCCCCAAGCAAACTTATAATTTATTTGTGTTTTGAAATCAAATTTATGTGTGCATGCTTGAGTCATCCTATGTAGCAGAAGTCATGTATCAGCTAGAGATGTGCTAATCAGCGGTATGAAAGACGTTATTAACTTAGAGTTATCTCCCTGCCCTTTGCGATAAAGTAGATGGATGAAAGCACATGATGATGTTGATGGCGAGGAATCATGGTGTTCAAGAAGTTGAGTGTTACCCTCCATTGTATGTATACTCAATGTTGTGACAACTTACATAACGTAATCACCAAATGAAACTAGTAATGAAGAAGAAACTGATTAACTTTCATGGAACGTTAATTATATCTGTGTCCTGCATATAAGATTGAAGATTCAGAAATATGATTACGAAACTGCTATGTTTATTAGTTGCAGTAGACATTACTACTCTAGCGGACTGTTGCTATATCCTTTAACAGCATTTTAACTGCATTTAATTGAATGAACTTCTTATCTGATTAAGATAAGATAATTCTCTATTGCCCGTCTGAGTGAGCATACATTTTTTTAAAATAGAGCCATGGGCTCTGTAGCTCATCAGGATTTGTATTCTTATAATAAATTTTCTTAGCTTGTTCTAGAGCTTTTCTCACTGGAGAAGATGAAAATAGATTTTTAAGGTTGTGACCCCTGAGACCTAATTTGGGGTCACGGGGTCACGAAATCTACAATTTAGAATCCCCATTTGCCAAGGAGTCTGCACATAAAATTTCAGCTCTCTAGAGTCATTGGTTTTGAAGAAGAAGACGAAAAAGGAAAAGGTTTAAGAATGGACTTTTCAGCTCTCAAGACCTTTTGGAACTGGAGAAGAAAATGAAAAAGTTTTTTTTAGGTTGTGACCCCTGTGACCCCAAATGGGGTCAGCAAATCTACAATTAAGAATCTCGATTGGCCAAGGAGTCTGCACATTCAAATTCAGCTCTCTGGACCTGTTGGACCTGGAGAAGAAGATGAAAATAGGTTTTAACCTTTAGCCTGCTGGATTCTTTTCAGGTTTTTGCAGAGATTGTCAAATTGGTAAAATTGTAACAATTACGTCACATGGGTACTCTTCATTTAAAGCTTTTCTCTCCTTAGTAATTAACATAATGATAAAATAATGAAAATAAATATGTGAGTCACATTTTTATCCCACCGGTATGTAATACCGTGGGATATAGCCATCACCCCGTCCGTCTGTCCGTCCATCCGTCCGTAATCATTTCGTTTCCGGAGCAGAACTTGAAAACCGTTCATCATATCATCCTGAAACTTTGCATGTGTATTACCCACTAACTGAAGTGGTGCCTTTTGATATTTTAAGATTTCTGAAAATTTTATTTTTTTCCGTTTCGATAGAAACTTGTTGAATTTGGACTTTGTTCAGAGACAGGTTCGTTTCCGGAGCTCAGCTCCAAAACCGTTCATCATATCTTCCTGAAACTTTGCATGTGTTTTACCAACTAACTGAAGTGGTGCCTTTTGATATTTTCAGATTTCTGAAAATTTTATTTTTTTCTGTTTCCTCGGATAATTTGCTCCGACAGGAGTGGATGGAAGGTAGGGATACTTGGATTTGGTTTGGTTCGGTTCTCCTCGGATATTTCCTCCGACAGGAGTTAGAAGTTCTAGATGAGTGAATCCCAAGCACATGGTAGGAAGATGCCTTGATCGCGGTTTATTGCAGGTTGTTCCCTTCGAATGTCAATCGCTTCTTGGAGTTTTCTTTGGCGCCACTTCTTGTTGTTGGTTGACAGGACTTTGGTAGCTTCCCAATCGATGATGTGATCCTTGTTTTTCAGGGTATGCTCAGATTATTAGGCGGATTATAAGTTAGAAACAAGAGTCATCAGAAGATGACATATCCCACCGGTTTCACAAAATTTGTAAAACACATCTTTGACAGATACTTGTGTATCTACTACGTCCTTCAGTTACTGGGTATTACAGATGCTGAGTTTCAGGTATGTTAAGGGTTTTAGACTTCTGCTCAAGAAGCAGTCAAAATCAACAACAACCAACATCCCTCTCATGTTTCTATGGAAACAGAAAAAAATTTAATTTTTCAGAAACAATCTGAAAATATCAAAAGGAACCACTTCAGTAAGTGGGTAATACACATGGAAAGTTTCAGGAAGATATGATGAATGGTTCTGCTCCGGAAACGAAATGATTACGAACGGACGGACAGACGGACAGACGGCCGGGGCGATGACTATAATTCTACAGAAATGAATGATTTCAGGCCTGTTGCTCTTACTTCCATCGCTACGAAATGTTTCGAACGCATTATTCTTAACTCATTATTGTGTAATGTTAGACACTTACTTGATCCGTATCAGTTTGCATATAGAGCAAGAAGGGCTGTTGAAGATGCAAAACTCTGTATTTTAAACAGCGTATATAAGCATTTAGAACTTCCAAAATCCTATGTGAGAATTTTATTTGTCGACTTCTCTTCCGCATTTAACACGATACAGCCGCACATCTTGTTAGAGAAATTTTTTAACATGAACATAAATTGTAATCTACTATTGTGCATTGAAAAACTTCTAACTTTTAGACCACAGTTTGTGAATGTTAATTCCACCCATTCTTCTATTGTGTATACAAACACTGGAGCCCCTCAAGGATGTGTCCTTTCGCCTGTATTGTTTACTCTGTACACAAATGATTGCATAAGTAATAATCCCTGTAATCTAACAGTGAAGTATGCTGACGATACTGCGTTGGTAGGACTTATTCAAGAAGATGAACTTTCTTACAGAGATAACATTAAACATTTTGTTACCTGGTGTGAAAACAATTTCTTAATGTTGAATGTGAGAAAAACGAAAGAAGTTATTATCAATTTCAGGAACAACCAAAGTACTACAAGCCCTGTTTGTATAAATGGTGACAATGTGGAGATTGTAAATGACTATAAGTATCTTGGCACAATTATAGATTATAAATTGAACTGGAATGCGATTACTGATGCTGTTTTAAAAAAATGTAAACAAAGATTACATTTCCTGCGCAAGTTGCGATCTTTTAATGTAAATGAACGAGTATTATCACTATTTTATCACTGTTTTGTTGAAAGCATTTTAACCTTTTCCTTCCAATGTTGGTATGGTTCTTTGTCTCTTGTTAAAGGTGCATCCATTGTTACATAAAATTTTATTTGGCTTTAATACGTTCCAACACACCATATGTGGTGTTTACAATACAAACAAATTCACTTAGCTTGCATATTCATCCCCAATCGCCAAACATACCATATTTACTAGTTTCCAATTAAAATCGAGTAACATCATTATGCTTGTGCAGAAACCGAAAGTGCACGTCCAATTTGCATGCACAGTAGTTATATGACCTATTGAACATTATCAACCCAAATTTGTTATTTTGTCTGGTGTAAGTAAGATTCCAAAATTACGTTTGACTCATTGACGCACGCCACATGCGGTGTATTGTCCGGTTTTCGATCAGAAATAACTACTTTTACCTTCATATCGTCAATATACTAAGTCGGGTATCATTAAAATGGTTGTTTTCGGTATCAGTTGGTATTTCTCGATAAAATAAGACCATTTATAACGTTTGTCATATTTGACCCCCAACAACACAATGGATGTACCTTTAACAAATCTCGCTTAGAAAAAGTTGTCCACATCGCTGGTAAAATAGCTGGTGTTCATTTTACAAATCTGTCCTATCTTTATGAAAAACGAGTTTTGAAATTATCTCTGAAAATTTTGTCGGATCCAGATCATGTGTTGCACAGTGAATATGTTCAACTTCCTTCTGGAAGGAGATACTTATTACCTCGATACAAAACAAATAGGTCTGAATACATTTATTCCCTTCAGCATTTGTTAAATGATCCTTAAGTTAACTAATTGTGATTGTGTTTTGTATTACATGTAATCTGTGACTGTTAATTGCCATTCATGTATACGAGCTTTGTCTTGATACAAAATGAATTCCTTTCGAGGTAATAAAGTTTTATTATTAGGTCTTCAAGACGTATGTCTGGAAGACCTATTGTTATTATCCGTTTTTTTAGGTCTTCAAGACGAAAGTCTGAAGACCTATTGTTCTTATCCTGGTTTTCCTTATTATTATTATTATTTGTACTTTTCTTGTGCGCGGTGTAAAGCCAAAACGGCTGAACCGATCTTCTTGAAATTTTCAGGGATTATAGCCTGTGACCTAAACTCGGGCTGTACAAGACCAATTTTTTATTTTCGACTTCTACCGCAAGTTATCTCCCCTTGAAGTCAAAACTTCAAACCTCAATAGCTCGAAAACTTATTAAAATATTTTCATAAAACCTTCACCAAAATGTGGGCAACAATATTCCCCATCGATTAGGCCCATAGTGGTTTTCGGCCGTAATAATAGATTTTTTGCTATTTCGAAAAAACTTAAATTTTTGCTCACTTTCGCGATTTTGAGGGTACGCGTCTTCAAAAATCTTCTTCTAAATCACGGCAATACATACAGATATGTGTGATAGCTCATTCGAAAGCCAAGACAACGTAGAATATAATTTGCAAAAAGAATTTTGAATTTCGGTCTAGAATTCGAGTAATCTGTACTTGAATATGGTCCTTTTTAAAAAGGGCGTTTTTCGGTTGCAATTTCAAAGGGCCATAACTCTGTAACTAATTGACTTATGTCTAAGTTATTGATAGCCATCTCTTTCTTATAAAGAGCTAAACAAGTCATAATACATCAATATCATATAAAAGTTGATAGTTTCGGCACAATTTGGACATATTCCCAAAAAAGTAAGATTTTGTGATTTTGAGCATTTTCGAAGGGTATATCCTTTGGATAATTATTGATTATGAACCAATGACGACAGGAAGACTTTAAATAGATCATGTTGAAGCAGAAACGTCATTTATTAAGGACAATATTTTTCAAGCTCGTATCTCTCGTAGTTTGTTGGTGATAAGTCATAGAAGTTTGTCATTTTTACAAAATCGCCATTTTAAGCAAAGTTCAAAGGATCATAACAGCTTAACTTATTAAATTATTGAAATTGTATTTATACCTACGGATGGACAATTTCAAGAACAACAACGTTTCTGTTGAACCCTCTCATCAAAAAGTTGATAGTTAAGCTCCGAACATCGCAAATGTTGTCTAGGGGTCCAAATTAACGCATTTTTGAGTAATTTCTTGAATATTCAAACAAAATAACGCATTAATTATACATGCAAACTTAATGATGATTACATCTACTGAGGTGGAAATTAAAGCACAATATTTTCTATGTTGCACCTTAGTATGAAAATATTAACCATTTTGTCTTTATCGTGAGAAAGGTCATGTAGGGGTCCATTAATAAGCGATGGACAATTTCAAGAACAACAACATTTCTGTTGAACCCTCTCATCAAAAAGTTGATAGTTAAGCTCCGAACATCACAAATGTTGTCTAGGGGTCCAAATTAACGCATTTTTGAGTAATTTCTTGAATATTCAAACAACATAACGCATTACTTATACATGCAAACTTAATGATGATTACATCTACTTAGGTGGAAATTAAAGCACAATATTTTCTATGTTGCACCTTAGTATGAAAATGTTCATAGTTTTGTCTTAATCGTCAGAAAGATCATGTAGGGGTCCATTAATACGTGATTTTTCCATTTTCAGAGGGGTACCTTCTTTGGAGAATTTTTGTAAAAAAACTATTGAAGATAGAGACATGTTTGATAGCTCATTTTAAAGCAGAGAAACTGGCGAATAACCGAGAGTCCAACATGGAGTTCAAGGTCAAGCAGAAGTCTTGAAGACCTAAGTATTGCCTGTGGCAATCCTAGTTATTATTATTATTATATATTTCAACGTCAATCATTCATCGATATCGCGAAACATGACAATCACGAACACTCGCCACTCACCATTATTATGCATTTCCTTCGCTGATTACTGATTTGTTAAAATTATTAAAATCTAAATATTTTAGATATTTAAAAATACTTACCCCACTTCAGATATTGCATATTACCTTGTACTTCCGATAAGAGATTGGAAAGAGTTGAATCCTTAAATTGTCCTTACGAAGTAGTTGTGTGAATGACACGCAGACAGGATACAACGACCTGACCGGAATGTGTGGCCAATCCATCACGTGAGAACGTGACGTAATCATATTTCCTTCTATCAGAGATTAGGCAAGACGTATCCTATACCTGGGTGTTTTTTGTCTATGTTTTTTATTCTTTGTGCAAAGTTTACCTATATGTCCTTTTTCCATTATTATATCAAGTGAAGTGTGTGAATAAAGCATTTGCCCTACTTACCTTTTTGACGAATTTTTCTTCTCGTTTCACGTGGAATTTTTTTCGTCTACCCCACATCTCATCTCAGCATGCTAATTTTCCTCTTATGGCGAGTTTTCTCGTTTCTTGAGCCCCCATAACTTCGATTTTCATGTTTTCTACACCTTTCTTATATCCCTTTTATGCCTATTTTTCGGCATTTTTCGCAAGTAATTTTGCTTTGCTGGTTCCTTCTTTCCCTCCATCATGTATTCGTGCGCCGAAGCAGATGGTACAGTTTTTCTCACTTTGTTTTTTTTTTTATCCCTATTTGGCATCGGGATATGTTTTTTTATATGCTTGTTGAATGTTTTTTAACCATTACGTTGCGTATATATATTTTACCCTTTTTAGCCCCTGTGGCGGAATTTACAGGCTCGCAGCTCGCAGCAGTAGTTTGAGCTTAGGCACTAACGAGCTCTGCTGGCGGAATTTCCAGGCGGCGATTCCGGTACCGTTTTTACGAAATATACCGCATCTACATGGCGAATACGGGCTATATACGGGCGTTGAATACAAATTCAAGTCGCGGCACCCGTACACAAATGGTTGCTTTATACCCGCATCTTTGAATTATTTTTTTACGATTTTTCTTTACTTTTCTATTACTTTGTAAAGATTGTCTTTAATTCGGGCCTTATAACATCATGAATTTGGAGCGCGCTACTGAAATTTGTATATGGACTTGAAGACCAGATGTTTGTCTTTACAATGATATAAAAAATATTAGAATGCGACCTATGGTTATAATTCTATTGTCATCTAAAGTTTGTCTTTATTTCCAGCTTCATGAAATCAAAACTCCTGAGCGCGCATATTGCGAAATTTATATGTGCTTGTAGATAGTTTATTCCTCTTTACAATGACGTAAAAATTATTAGAATACGACTTATGGTTCAGAAAATATAACCAACCAAAGGAGAGTGACGCTACCCCGACAGTACCACGTGAATGGTCCCGACGCGCACCAAGTTACTGGCACTGCTTGGTCCCCCCGGGACTGTGCTAATTACAGTACCGTTACCTCCTCGAGACCTCCTCGAGACCTCCTCGAGGGTGCCAGAGCCGAGCGCGCGTGGAACTAATGGGTACTAGTGAGCACAGCATACACTAATCACCGCGGCGAACGCAATACATGTTGCGCGGTGTAAAGTTTGTCTTTATTTCCAGCTTTATAAAATCGTAAATTATTTCGCGCGCATGCGAAACACGTATGTACTTGAAGACAATTTATTCCTCATTACAATGATATAAAAATTATTGGAATACGTCAAATGGTTCGCAATATATGAAGAGCGTAAGGAAGGCACCCCCAGTACTTAGAACATTCATTTTTGAAAAACTAACTTTTTGCGACATCTGGCGCATCATTTGCCGCATGTTTATTTTTCGCTGCGCATATACATATGATACATGGAATTGAAGACAATTTATTGCTCTTTACGATGATGTAAAAAGAAAAAAAATGCGCAACTTCGTTCGGAAGCTATAGCGGGCCAAATGAAGGTACCCTCAGTACTTTGAGGCAACTTTTTGACTATCGCGCATATCGGGGCACGTGCCGCAACTTTAGTTTTTCGTGCGCATGTATAAATTTTATATTGAATCAAAGCCGAATCTTTCCTCTTTACCCCATGTAAGTTTTATGAAAATCGGCCACCCGGTTCAGCATTTATGGGTGTTTTTTATGATGCGGTTCTGGCTGAACTTCCAATGAAAGCTCGCATTCACTTTCTCTGTCTCTTTGATAAAATAAAAAATATTTTATTTGCAATGACATGTATTACAATGAAATTACAATGCATTTACGTACAAATATACACAATATTTACCTGCGGTTGTGCGCAGAACAGCTTTAGGGACCTAACAAGGTATGTATATAATGTGTATATACTGGTTGTCCACACTTCGGCTCTCTTTACTTTCAATTTTCTTCTTCTTCATTCCCTTCTTCATTTCTTTCTTTTTCCGTGGCAGTGATGTAAGCCCTGGAATAGTCAGTGGCGGTGTGGTACAGTTTGAAGCATGGTGCGGCGCACAGAGAAACATTACAATCTGTACATTCATAAGAAGACTCTCTGCCTACTCGTTTTTTCTTCCTTGCTGGCCCATTGCCTTCTTCAATCTGTTTTGCGAGGACGGCGCGTTTTGCCTTAGAGCATACCACACACATCCTTGTGACGTTTTTCTTCCTTCCGACAGGCTCAATCTTCGTCGGAAAGTGACGTCCATGAAGACGAGTGACACTCTCGTCGCTCGTGCTCGGCCGACCACGGGGACGTCTGCAAAGTGATGGAACTTGTTCCTTGTCCGCAAATGTTACTATATGTTGCGCCAAAGCCTTCCTGTATTCCCGACTTGTTTTTAGAGGTTTATCTTTGCTGTATTCTTTATAAACGATGTAAGAGTTCAACATGGCAACGTTGAGAACGTGAAACCAAACCCGTTTCCACCACTTCAGGGTCTTCACTCGGAACGGCGTGTACGACAACATCTGGTCGGCCCGATCAACACCTCCCATGTACTTGTTGTACGTTGTTACAATGCGCGGCTTGAGAACTGGTTCCCCTGTTGCCCGGTTCTTCTTCCCTGTTTGTTCAAGTTGTGTATCTTCAACAGTAGACATGAGAAGCACTGATTTTCTATCTTCGTAGCGAAGAACGAGTAGGCCATGGTTGTGAGAAACTGTCATGTCCCCTTGCTTGGCTTTCTTTTTAGGTTTCTTGACTGAATCAGGAAGTCCCTTTCGATTGGCTCTCAACGTCCCCGTGGCACCTATTCCCCGCTCCCACAAATTTATGTACAGATTTGTGGATGAATAGTAGTTGTCCATAAAGATGTGATGCCCCTGTCCAACGTAGTCGTTCACCAAGTCCATGACTACATCATAAGTTTTGCCACCTTCAGAAACCGGTTCATTCGTTTTTCCAGTGTAGAGTTTGAACTTGCAAACGTATCCGTTGTGCGAGTCACACAACATGAAAGCCTTTATCCCATACTTCTTAGGCTTGTCGGGAAGATAAACTTTGAAAGATAAGTTACCTTTCCAGGGCACCATGCCCTCGTCGACTGAAATGTTTTGATGCGGTTTATACACTCTTGAAAAACGGTGAACTATCCGGTTATACAAGTGTCCCAGTTTATTTATTGGTGAAAAGCACGGGGTGTTACGGCCCGGCATCCTCCTGTTGTCAGCCAAGTGTAGGTAGGTTATAAGAAGCCAAAACCTGTCTCGGGGCATGCACTTGGCGAAGAAAGGCGTTGAGGTAACATCACTTGTTGACCAGTAATCAGCAAAGTTTCTCTGCACAACCAATGACATGGCAATTGTCATGGCTACAAATACCTTCATCTCTTCTGCATTAGTGTCTTGCCACTGTTGCATTCTTGAACGGGGTCTTAGAATTTTGTCCTCCATTGCTTGTTTGAAATATCTATTGGTTTCCGTTGCCATATCCTCATAGTCATCATTATGTATAAACAAATTGAAAAAGTCAATAGGTTCAGGGTTCTCAGGAAGTTCTATGAACTGGCGCAACCCAGTTTGACCAGTGAAAGGCAAGTTTACACGTGGCCGCGGACCATCCACCCACTCATCAAACGTCTGTGAATTATCATGATTATATTGTGGTATTTCGGCAAACTCCTCCTCAAAACCACTAAAGTCTTCTTCGGTGGAATTACCGGCGGCTAGAATCTTTCTGGCAATCTCTGTCTCTATATCACTCAGAGCATCTGTGTCACCATGTTCACTATCTATTACAGTGTCCCGATCATATGCATCATCACTGTCTAAACCACTGCTACCATCACTGTCAGTTGACTCCATATCAGAGGCTTCATCAGCATGGATCTCGTTGATGAAGTCGTCGTCGCTTGAAACGGCTTCAAAGCTGCGTGTCCTAGTATGCAACGTCCTAGGCCGTCGCAGGGCCTTGCGTCCACGTCCGCGCAGCATTCTGCTTCAACCTGTAAATGATTGAAAATGCGTTAGATGTATGCAACATATAACATGTGATTAGAGACAATAAACATACAGAGATAATGAATGCGAGCTTCATGGACGTTCATTTGCCAGTTTCAGAACCTCCCGGCGCATCTAGGACAACTGCGCCGCAAGCGCCGACGGCGCCGACGGCTTCTGACATCGCGCCGATTTTTCCGACGCATATGTCAAACGGACCATTTTCTGATTTCCTCGGCGACGTGTAGCACCGGGCGCGAGGCCCGGAAAATAAACTACTATGTCAGGGAAGCTCGGGTTGTCAGTTGCCGAATGACTTCTCTTTTCGAGAAGCAGAGCATCCAAGGAGCGGTCTCTCGAGGCGGAGCCCGGACCCATGGGAGCATACTCCCATGCTCTCCGGGAATTCCCGTCCCCGTCTTCCGCGGCGGACCCCGGATTCAATCGCGGGACAGGTTTCCCATGTTCTCTTTTGAGAACGAGAGACTCCGAGGAACAATCCTATGGGACGAACCCCGGATTCTATTGGGAATGGGTTCCCATGCCCTCTCGACATATATAGCAGAAACCTTCATACCTCGGAATGACACGAACCTTTATTTCAAAGTAGAAACAAAATAATAATTTGCACAAAAAGTTTGGGGGGTGGCGACCAAAAGCGGGGGGGTCCGCGCACCCCCCGGTAGATATTTATACTTGTGGGTCGGTCCCGAAGATGACGGACCACGCCCATGTTCATGGGAATTTTTTCTCATTATGTCATGGCGAATCCCGTCGGAAATTCCCCTGCTCACGAAAAAACTAATACCTAAAAAAGTAATTGTGATACAAAAGAACTTTGGTAATAAAAGTGGTGAGGAATCAAATTCTCCATCTGCTCAGTTCAGTCCGCTACACATATAAATAATTCTTCAAATCTTATTGAATGAAACGTCTTTTATTCAATAATGTAAAAGATAAAATAATAAATTCAATTCAAATGGTTTGGAAAGGTGCGCCCTCGCATTTGAATTTTAGAAATAAAAACCTTTCGCAAATGGCATCAGTAACAAAAATGTTCACGCATTTTTAGAAACTCCGAAAAGTGAAATATTTTCCTGAGAAAATATTCCCACGAAAAGGCTTTTCCCCGAGCGGCGGGTCCCGTACTCAAATATATTTTCACTTTTATGTTATATTTTTTTTTCCAAAACTGGAAACAAAATTCCGTCATGACAGTTGTTCATCGTTTATAAAGCTCTATATTTGCGTATCAAAAGAACAGTATTTTAGTTATATATTATCATACTTCTTCACTTATGCGTACATCAATATTGCGGCTCTTCGCGCATGCATAGTTCTTCCCAAAAACATGCGCATTATATCTGGAATTAAAGACAATGTTTTTCTCTTTACAATGATGTAAAAATTATAAAAATCGGACTTGCGGTTCAAAAGTTATGAAGTGCGAAAATTATACCTTTTGGCGCGGCGCTTTGCGCATGCAGAGTTCTTCCCGAAAACATGCGCATTATACATGGAATTGAAGACAATGTTTTTCTCTTTACAATGATGTAAAAATTATAAAAATCGGACTTGCGGTTCACAAGTTATAAAGCCCGTAATGATGGTATATGCTAAGAGCGCCACTTATTCAAAGCCGAATATCACCTTCTGCGCGACACCTGGCGCATCAAAAGTTATTGCCGAAAATACACGTATTTTATATGGAATTGAAGACAATTCTTTTCTCTATATACTGATAACAAAATTATGAAAATATCCCAAGTAGTTTCTTAGAAATAGAGCGCCGAGGCATGTTGGGGTAAATGCGCCACATGTATCAAAATTCAAAAGTGCGAAAGTCGGCTATCTCTGTGCGATTGCTGTATTTTCAGTTATGTTAGCGCAATTGCGATTTTTATATGGGAATAAAGGCCATTCTTTCCTCTTTATTTTGGTATAAAAAAAATGAAAACAACCAATTGGTTCATATGATACGAAGTGCGAGAGAAAGGTAGCTTATCGCAATATCTTCCCGTAATTAGAAGCTATCTGCCCATGTGGCGAGATGCGAGACAGATAAGCATAGGCTATCTGCCCATGTGGCGGGATGCGAGACAGATAAGCCTGTACGGGCCTATCTCACCCCGGGGCAGTGCAGACACTTAGGTGCTAATTAGCCGCCGGGCAGTGTAGCCATCGGAGCGAAGCAGGACAATATTGGCCTTTTGTAAAGCTAATTATCGATGCGTTACGGGTCAACAATGCACACGCAAATTGGTGTGAATTTTGCTGGACGTTCTGACCAGACACTGAAGAAAGTTTTATTCTCATTGCGGGCTGCGAGGCATAAATACAGCCATTCTCATGCAGCGAGTCGCGGAAACAATCGACTCGGGACCCGGTATGGCAGATAGCACAGTACATAGACAGCCGTGAATTATTCTAAGTAAGCGATCCGGGATCCGTATACAGACACCTCGGAATCGCTTATAGCCCGCCCGGATAATTCCGGGACCCGCATGTTAAGGGTTAACCCCTTGGTTGGGCTTTATTATCACTTTGATGTGTTTTCTTTCCCCCATGTACCAATCGCACTACTTTTTTTTGGCTCTTTGGCTGGGTAGCAACGCGTCTAGACTGTCTGTTGACTCATTTATATTTTTAGCTCTTGCATCACCTTACATCTCTTTACGTTTTTTCGTAGATGCTTTCTTCATCTCACACCTGTTTGATAACACTTGTTGTGTTGTTGTGTTTACATTTATGTATGTACGCTTTCTGCTACAGTTTTAGATAATTGTGTTTTGATTTTCAAACATTTTATTTATTTAAAAATTATAAAATGCAATTTTTACCATCTAATGATGTTTTACATTATTTTTCTCTTGTCACTGGCTGTTCTAAGCTTGTGGTAATTGGTAAAATAATTTTATATAACAAACACAATATCTTTTGTTTGTTTTCTCTTTAATTTGTAACATTAAAGGGGGTCTGGGTCCTCCTTCATTTGTTATTTTTTGTTTCTGTTTTTACATATCCCAATGCCAAATAGGGAAAAAAAAACATAAAGTGAGAAAACCATCAATGTGCTTCGGCGCACGAATACACAGATCCAGTATCAAGCCCCGCCCCTTCGACGCGATTGGCTGAAATATTAGGGGGGACAAGTTACAGGCTCTGAGCGAGCCGGGACGCGAATCTCAACTTGACACTAGATATGATTTCGGCTTTCGTTGAGGTGGAAACTGTTTGTAGATATAAATTTTGAATCCATAAACTTGCATTTTATCAAAACTCATGTTGTATTTGGACTATTTAATCAGCCACGAACAGAGCGATCGATGTCCATTCAAGCTCGATCATTTTGTAAACAACCTGTTTTGAGGTACACATCCTTCGCTTATAAATGATTATTATCCATGATATTTCCAGCTTGATATTAACATGAGTTTAAATGATTTCACGAATAATCATCTAGTGCAGCTCTACTCCTTTCAGTGAGAAAAAACTCGGAAGCGAAGGGCTGAAATCAGCAGAGGTCAAGGTCGCTTTCACTTGTTGACACTTTCTATTTGAAAACTCAGAAAAGCAGCCTCTCGATATTTATTTGTAAAATAAAGATAGAATTGGTTTCAATAACATAAATTGTATTCAAAATTTTGAATTCAACTACTGATCTTAGATTTATGACTATAATATTATGTATTTTTTAAAAATGTTTGTGTATTAGGCCATTGTAGGCCTACCTTTTCTGGGAAAATAATATTAAACCTATGTCTACAGGTCTTCAGATACACATGATTTTCTTTGTTCAAATAGGCAATTATCTGTTTGTGCCTTCATTAGTTAATAATCTAAGTACTCTTTTTAAAATATTAGACACATAATTTGTTTTTAAATGCAATTGATTAACAGTATATTTACAACTACATTCTAGAAGTCGGTGTGATGAAGAAGACAATTATTTTATGGATGTAAATAAAGAAGTTGATCATCCATAAAATATTTGTCTTCTTCAGTATATTTACACAATGTAAATTGCAAGGCAGGTGATGCATTTACAAAATATGCTGGTCTATAATAATACTAAAAACTTATATTTATATATTATATTTATATTTAAAAACTAAAAATTATCATACATTTCAGTTTCAAGATATGAAAGCAAATTTCTGTCTATATCACTGCTGGGCCAACATATTATAAATGAGTATCACATTTATTGAACCTGGATTTTGGTATATCTGTCTGTAAAATTTTCTAAATATGTCATTAATCATGAATAAGTTTTGAGAAAAGAGTAATATTATATTATATGTGCACATTAGAGCCCTGTATAGAAATGAATAGTTTATTTTGATAGAATAATATTTCTGAAAACAAATAACATAGTTTAATTTCAGTTGAATACATTGGGTAAATGAAAGTTTGATTCATTATTTTTTCTCCTGATAAACAGATGATTATTTGTTACAACTGATTTTGGATACACTTTTATAAATCATTGATAAGGTTTTCACTACAACTTATCCCCCTGGAGACAGACAGTTTGAAAAGAAAACAGTCACCCATATATGTTTATTTATCATTTAGAAAGTGTCTGATTGTATCCTCTGATCAGCTACATCCTGACCATGAAAACTGAAAAAATAGGTTTTAACTATGTTTAATTATAAAATGCTAAGCTTGTATTTGACATTCAATATTATAAGTGAGTATAATGTGAATTGAAAAGTAATTCTTTATCCCGCTCTTTAAAACATTTAATATCTCATAACCTCCTATTTATTATACCCCCGCTACGAAGTAGTCGGGGGTATATAGCGCTAAGCGCGTCCGTCCGTCCTTGCGTCCGTCCGTCCGGAACACTTTTGGTTCCGCTCATAACTCAAATACTACTTGTTCAATTGTTATGAAACTTTATACATGTACACTTTATGGTCCCTAGATGTGCCTTTTCTATGTTTCCCTCAGATTCCATGATTATTTTTTCAGATTTTCCACTTTTAAGCGTCTCTGTGTGCGCGTCTATGGTCACACTTTTGGTTCCGCTCATAACTCAAATACTACTTGTTCAATTGTTATGAAACTTTATACATGTACACTTTATGGTCCCTAGATGTGCCTTTTCTATGTTTCACTCAGATTCCATGATTATTTTTTCAGATTTTCCACTTTAAAGCGTCTTTGTGTGCGCGTCTATGCTTACACTTTTGGTTCCGCTCATAACTCAAATACTACTTGTTTCCAAGAAGGTATTAACACCTCATATACATAGCTTCTTTCTTATAAATCTGGTAAATGATTTTGACATGTTCACATTCAAGGTCAAAGGTCAAGGTCATGAGTGCTTTAATTACTACAATAATCCTTGTAAACATGATAACTTCAAACGTTTTTGTGCTGTCAGGCTCTTATTTGGTATATATCAACTATGGAGATAGACCAAGATTTGAAAAAGTTTTCGCTAAAATCTGTCAAAGGTCAAGGTCACAGCAAGGTCACAACTTAAGCATGCTATTGTGAATATGCCTTATGTTAACAATGAACACTTTGAGTCATTGCATGATTGTTATACACAATGAAAAGTAATCAGTGATGGTGTGACCTTGAAGGTCTAAGGTCAAGGTCAAGGTCATGAGATATTGGTTCAGGCCATGTTAATCCTTTGATCCAATTTTGAAATCAGAAATAGGTTTTAAGAACAAACTTGTGAAAAGTGACCCCAGTGATGATTCAACTTGTTAGAATAACTTGAATAATGAACAAATTTTTGTCCAAAAAAATCCCATTTTATTTATGCTGAGGAGAAGGCGGAACAGGGAAAGGCGAGACCCAAAGTTTCGGAGCTGCTCTGCTTTTGCGGTGTCCCGCAAACGCTCTTCTAGTTGTTCAAATATTACGAAACCACTTTGACTTTTACTTCTAAAACATGCTTAGAGGTGTAATACTTACTCTGCTTTAATAATATATGTTATGGTCTTTTCATACAAAAGTTTAAACATTGATACCCTTTTGCTATTTTCAAACATTTCTCTTTGACCAATGTTAATGTAAAAGCGGGGGTATCATGAGTGAGCTTTGCTCACTAATTCTCTTGTTTATAAAAGTTTGTTATTTTGTTTTTAAATGGCAGAATTTTGTTAAGGCAATGTCTCAAAAATTGTAAAAAAAAATCATAGCCTTTAATTTGAGTTATATAGGTATATGTATTGACCAGATATGAACTTGGTGATGAAGAAATGAAAGCTATAGTTTGAAGCATGTGTTAATTAGACAACTTGAAAAAAATCAGCAAAATTAATCTTAGTTTTCCACTGAAAGATGAACATAATTTCTTTGTATTTATCTATTATGTATCAATATTTACACTAAAAAATCCTGCATGCATGGATATTTATTATCCCAATTGTTTTTTAATATGAAATAACTTACATACATGGAATATTTAATACTGCAAACTTGTCAGTTGTGTGATAATTATAAAAAAATAAGACATATAATTA
This sequence comes from Gibbula magus, assembly GCA_936450465.1. Taxonomy (NCBI): domain Eukaryota; kingdom Metazoa; phylum Mollusca; class Gastropoda; order Trochida; family Trochidae; genus Gibbula; species Gibbula magus. The sequence continues at coordinate 45,551,213 of OW388305.1, read as the reverse complement.
CCCTTTCTAGCTCATACATACACGTATCTAATTTACATTGCAGAGTAGTCTACAGCACATCGTACGTTTGACAAGGTTTACTTGGTGGTAGATTTTTTTTTTTAAATGCCAAAATGTAAAGTGTTATATTTTATGTAAGAATCTAAGCAAACTTCGAAACAAGATTGTTTTTAAATCTTGAGGTGCTAAAAAACTATAATCAAAACATTGTTTGAACTGTCATCTTGCTAAATTTATGTATCAGAGATTTGAAAACTGTATAATTCGTGCAAATTCTCACCTAAGAGCAGACGTCAGACACGCTAAGTACTGTAGTGTTTTTTTATCGGATGATGAGTGTTTTCCACATTGTCAGCGATTCAAAACGGCAATAATTTCCTCTTCACATAATAAGAAACCACCATGTCGTTAAATAAATACATTAAAGTTAAAAGGAACGTCAAGATGTTTTGAAATCTGTGCAACCGAGCTATCGCCAAAGCGGTTTGTTTGTCCCCGGAAGTAAAATTGACAAAGCCGCGTGATAATCTCGCCGCTCTGATTGGCTGAAATTACGCATGCGCGAAGTTTTGGATCGGTGTTTACATGATGGAGGGAAAGAAGGAACCAGCAAAGCAAAATTACTTGTGAAAAATGACGAAAAATAGGCAGAAGAGGGATAACAAAGGTGTAGAAAACATGAAAAACAAAGTTATAGGGGCTCAAGAAGCTAGAAAACTCGCCAAAAGAGGAAAATTAGCGTGCTGAGATGTGGGGTAGACGAAAATTTTCCGAGTGAAACGAGAAGAAAAATTTGTCGAAAAGGTAAGTAGGGCCAATGCTTTATTCACACACTTCGCTTGATATAATAATGGAAAAAGGACATACCATAGGTAAACTTTGCACAAAGAATAAAAAACATAGACAAAAAACACCCAGGCATAGGATACGTCTTGCCTAATCTCTGATAGAAGGAAATATGATTACGTCACGTTCTCACGTGATGGATTGGCCTCACCTTCTGGTCAGGTCGTTGTATCCTGTCTGCGTGTCATTCACACTACTACTTCGTTAACAAGGATTCAACTCTTTCCAATCTCTTATCGGAAGAACAAGGTAATATACAATATCTGAAGTGGGGTAAGTATCAAAAATAGAGCCATGGGCTCTGTAGCTCATCAGGCTTTATATACATTAACTAATTCAAAATGTCAACTTCTAGGTGAGAGGAATTACACATAGAAAGCACTTTAAATGGAGAAGATGAAATAGGTCTTAAGGTCCTTACCCCTATGATCTATCTTTGAAATAAAGTCACACTTGAAGATTTAATTCATTACTGTTGTTTCCTTTAAATTACCTCCCTTTAAAGAGCACATAAAATCTCTAGATGAAATATAGCTTTTCAGGTTATGACATCTGTGACCTATATTTGGGGTAGCAGGATCACGAAATCTACAATTTAAAATCCCCATTGGCTTTTCAGCTAGACCTTTTGGAACTGGAGAAGAAGATCAAAATAGGTTTTTTTAGAATCTGAATGTGACCCCTGTGACCCCATTTGGGGTCATGGGGTCACGAGATCTACAATTTAGAATCCCCATTGGCCAAGGAGTCTGCATACAACTTTTCAGCTCTTTAGACCTTTTGAAACTGGAGAAGAAGATGAAAATAGGTTTTTAAGGATGTGATCCTGGTGACCCCATTTGGGGTCATGTGGTCACGAAATCTACAATTTAGAATCCCCATTGGCCAAGGAGTCTGTACACAACTTTTCAGCTCTCTTGACCTTTTGGAACTGGAGAAGAAGATGAAAATAGGTTTTTAAGGATGTGACCCCTGTGACCCCATTTGGGGTCATGTGGTCACGAAATCTACAATTTAGAATCCCCATAGGCCAAGAGTCTGCACACAACTTTTCAGCTTTCTAAACCTTTTGGAACTGGAGAAGAAGATGAAATAGGTTTTTAAAGATGTGACCCCTGTGACCCCATTTGGGGTCACGGGGTCACGAAATCTACAATTTAGAATCCCCATTGGCCAAGGAGTCTGCACATAAAATTTCAGCTCTGTGGAGTCATTGGTTCTGGAGAAGAAGTCGAAAAAGCAAAAAGTTTACGGACGGACGGACGGACGCCGGACGCCATGTCATGCCATAAGCCCATTGGGCCTTTCAGGCCTGATTAGCTAAAAATTCAATAAATCAAATAATCTAAATCACTTTGAAAATATTCCGATTAAAACCAAAGTCAGAAAACATTTATCCACTTGTCTGTTGAAGATTTTATGTAAATATGGTCTTGAAAAGTTGAAAAATACAATCAAAATTTCGGTTCGGCTAGCGTTGTTGTGATGTCAACAATGTCACGTGATTAGCTCCAAAGTACAAACTTGATCATGTGACGACTATCTTTAGTTTGTCACTACACTGTAAATTTGCCGATTCAAACACTAGTTGTTTACATTTATTCTTTTAAATGTATTTGTTTGTCATTCGTGTTAATTTCACTGATATTATAACATGTGCATTCATTTAATTCATATCAGACCAAAATATTATGTGATGAAGCCGAGACGACACAGCTGGCATCCACTTGCAATGAATTCGAACTGACATGTCTATCTATGATTTCAATTGAAAATGGGTATAATTTCTATCAAATTCCAAATGAAAACTTTAAAATAATGAACATGAATCATTTAGCAAGTGTATTATTCATACAATTATTTCACATAGACGAGACTTGTTAATTCGTAATTTACTTTTTAGCGAGATAGGGTTACTGCTACTGTTTCACGGCTCCATCTCAACTTGCAGGTCGGAAAGTCGGTCCATGTCATGTCAAACACATTTTGTACTTCGGATGTAATCTCATACAATGGTAGGATATGACATTTATTTTTCATATATGTAAAATTTTATAATCAAAATTCAAATTTACTCACAGTGATTTTAATCATAAAAACATAGTTACATCCGAGGACTGCAGTGACTTACGCAAATTTATCGGGTCAAGAACACTGACTCTACGAACTGATGAAATAATTATTACAACCTCATTTTTTAGTTTTTGATAGATTTTTATAAAACTACATCGTATTTAGTGTCAATTTGTTTAATTTTAACAATTAATAACACTCTATGGTTAGATCGATGACCATTTCTAAAAATAGATACAGGAAGTCGCAAAACTTCAGAAACAGCAGGAGTTTTCCATGGGGTGACTTGAAAAAATGGCCGATATGGTACTGCTGTACAATGGTACACATTGAATATATTGCTATATTTGGAAACAAGAATTGACAAACAATGCACAGATACATGTTTATTTATTTTTGGAAGATTGTGAGAATCAAAAAGTGTAAGTGAAATTCTGTATTTATTTTCATGGATTTTACAAAAAGTAATCGATTGATGTTTTCATTTGCCGATATTTTCATAAATTTTTAATTATTTTCAAAGGTTATATTCAATGTCTAAATTTTTTTATAAGCTAGGTGACGATATTCCGAACATAATGATTTATGCATTTGGCATGCACTTACTATAGAATTTCAACACTTTGAATCGAATAGTTAACATTTTTATAACGAAACACACACCTGCAGGCAATTTTGTGATTGAAAATACGTTCAAGATTTTTAATTCGTCAATTCTTAATTAAATAAGATTTCCAAAAGTCCAAATTGTAACCATGGAAACAAAAACAAAAAACAATTTTCAACAAGTGTTTGCCACTAACATGGCAATTTCCCCGCCGGTAACACTGAGTTTAAAAGACACATCATTTGGTCAAAATGAGCTACTTCACATATTGCATTACTGGTAAAAAGTGTCATGATGATCAGCAGATTTAAAGACTTTGGATGCTCGGGTTCATGAGATATTGGTTAACAAGAGTTCGAAAAGTGGTCAAAGTGTCATAGTCACATGGAAAATAAGGTCAAGGTCACCAAAATCGACTGGTGTCTGCTCATCCCCCAATGTAGACTGACACCAAAATTGATATATTGGTTAACAAGAGTTCGAAAAGTAGTCAAAGTGTCGCGGTGACCTTGGAAATAAGTTCAAGGTCATTAAAAATCGACTGGTGTCTGGGTCTTCCCCCAGTGTAGGCTGATGCCTAATTTGAAGACTTTGGATACAACGGTTCATGAGATCGTGTAAACAAGAGTTTAAAAAGTGGTCAAAGTGTCATGGTGACCTTGACAATAAGGTCAAGGTCACCAAAATCGACTGGTGTCTGCGTCTTACCACAATGTAGGCTGACACCAAATTTACAGACTGTGGATGAAACGCTTCATGAGATATCGCGTAAACAAGAAATGTGACGTACGGACGGTCGTATGTACGGACGGCACTGAATACATAGTCCCCCGTTCCGCGTTGCGGCGGGGGACAAAAAGATTTTTAACCCTCAAAAGGCACATCTGCATGATAAAGGGAGGCTGAAAATTTGGTGAAGTTTGGTCCAGACAGACAGAGACAAAGACTATATCCCCCCCCCCCCCCCCCCCCCCATTATATGCTGGGGGGATAAAAAAAGGTTTAGCCAATACAAAACGCACAAAAACTGATGGCAGCTGCATCCAAGTCGGTACTGCGTATTATGGCATATGACAAACTACCTTAAGGCCTGGTCACACAGCCCAAAAGTCGCATAAACGCATGAATCACGCACACGATTCTTGTCTATCGCGATACATGCGTGATTTGCGCATTTCATCAGTTTGTCTGACGTGGAACCTCTGTAGTTGTCCGTCGATGTTCGCCGGATCGGAGCTTTATGGGATTCCTAGTTTTGAGCAGCTAAAAACTCGGCTTCGCATAAAATTTTACGCAGTACTGCACTGTTTTACGTAAGTTTTGCATAGTGTGCGTAGTTCTTACATGGACAGTGTGCGAAATATGCGTGGAATGTCAGTGATCGTTCGCGAACATGTTGCCGCTATCGCGTTCATCGACGACTTTCCACTGACATTTAGCAGACATACGACGCATGGTTCGCGCATGTAAACCCTACGTTTCAATGAAAATAACTGAATTCTGTCACAATTGAAGTTATATGTACAACATTTTGATTCGACACCACTTCAGTAAAATGAAGTGAGTATTGAAAATATGGATACCAACTCAAATTTCAAGAATATCAACTAGATTTCAAAGTACTGGTACGGTACCCACTTTCTAAAAGAGCTGATGGGCTTCATGCGACTGTTGAAACGGGAATGCCAAGGCGTTGTGGTCGCATCAGTATATATGTGCCGTTGTGCGCAGTTCATACGTGAATCATGCACGATTCATACGCAGTTCATTTGTGCAAGTGCGCAGATTGCGTGATTTTTCAGTGGAACTTTTGTCACTCTCAACCATGTATACATATTCGCCCTGTTTGCATGTCTATGCGCTGAAGTGTGTGGTTTGTTAGTGATTTGTGCGTGCTCTTTCCGTAGTTCTTGCGCAGCTCATCAGTGATTTTTAATCGCGTAAATCAGTGAAAATGATCAAATTCTCTATGGATAGGCACGCACAACCAAACTTTGTGTGCGATTTGTGCGTTTACGTGACTTTTGGGCTGTTTGAAAAGGCCTTAAGACTACAGAGCATGCAAAATGATTAGTCTACAGAGCTAATGGCTCTATTTTCTTAGATCTTAGATAATACATCATGCAATTCCTGATGAGCTACATTGTCTATGTTAATAATAACATGGTGTGCTGCTACCTGTATCTCTGCTGGATGATAACTGACTGGTTCCGTCCCTTCTTGAGTCGTTCCAGACCCAGACGAGGAATGGCAGCTGAAGGATCACGACTCTTCTTCAGACGCTTCTGGGCATAGTAGCTCCGAAACTGGTTCTGAATTAAAACTGCTGCCTGCGTCATCTTCTTAAAGTACGCATACTGAATTAAAAAGAAAACAAGGAAAAAAGTGAAATTGGCTCACTATACCCATTATCCTTTATTTGGGATCTCACTCATATACCCCCGCTTTTGACATGGTCAACGAAAAAAATGTTTCAAAATAGCAGGACATCAATGTTTGGTCTTTAGTATGAACAGACCACAGAAGTATTATGAAAGCAGAGTATATATTAGAAATACTTGCCATTTAGATAGTCAAGAAATATAACATGGTTATATTTGGGATAACCTTCAATAGTACAAATTCTTGTACTTTTTAGGGCGGAGTCCCATGCGGGATTCAAACCCACGCCCTCAGAGTAAGGCAACTATCGCCAGCACTGACTGTACCAACAGCTTGTGGTGAAGGATGGATTCAGGCTCTGCCCCACAGAATGTACAGATTTATCATCAACAATATGCATCTTGAACAGGAGAGTGTTTACTGGGAAAAATCTGTGAAATAGTCTGAATTGCATCCATCTTAATTTAGGATCAGGAGTAGTCTTAAAAGCTTTTATAAAGATTACTCCAATTTACAATTATTAAAGTTTCTTCTTCGAATTGTTCTGTTTACGCAGATAGTGTCTGCGTTTCGTTTCTGATTGGATAACATGGACCCAAGAGGAGGTAACTAGGTTAAGGATAAATACCCTCACTGTTTTCCAGCGCTTGTGTGTAGATTTATCGGAACAATAGCGCTGGATTATCGAGGATGGCATGCTTGTAGCTTTAAGGTACTTACAAATTGATCTTATAATTCTATGAAACTGAAAATGTGTCATAAAGTTGCCATCATCACTCATTATAGAATAAATACTATCAATATTATGTTCAAGAAACTTCTTACTATAAAATGATTTGCAATCTATAATTATATTTCAATTGTACAAAAGTGGTTCCTTAAAGAATTCATCATAGGTATTTGGTCTACTATTAAAACTATATTTGGCAAAGGCATTTAAAATATCTTCCCCAAAATATTTTGCATAGATTTTGAAAGCTTTAGTTGGAATTCACTACCAAAGAGTGCAAGATTTAGAAATTCTGGAAACAGTTGTTTCCACTTTCTTTCATAATCTTGTTGAAGTAATTTTCTAATCCATGTCACTTTCAAAGCCTTAACATAAGCAAATATATCAATCATTCCTAAACCACCTTCAGCAACTGGCTTACAAGCTATTGTTCTTTTGATTTTATCTGGTTTATTATCCCACAGGAAACCAAATAGTATGTTATTTAGCTTTTTAAGAATGCACCAGGTGGGTTGGGTAGAGTGAGAAAAAGGAAATTTAGTTTGGAAATAAGCAATGATTTTATTACAGCAATTTTCCCAAGCGGAGTCATGGTTCTTTTCATCCAACGTTTGATTATTTCTTCAATTTCATATATTTTACTTTCATAATTGAGCTTGATCATCTTGTTGATATCAACCGAAAAGATTATTCCTAGAAACCTAAAACTTTGGTTCCAACGCAGCTTTAAATCTGATCTGAATTTGACATTACTATTTCTATTTTTATCTATCCAGACAATTCTAAGCCAAGTACCGGTAAGCCCTGAAATTTGTGCATATAAATCCAGAGTCTCAATAACCCCTACAAATGATTTCATTGAACCATCCAGTTTGAATTCAGTATCGTCTGCATATGAGTGATTACCGGTAGGTATTCAATGTCATTCACTACAATACCTCTAATGTCTTCATTCTTTCTGAAGAGAACTAGCTGATGGTATTTCTGCACATAGTAAGAAAATCAATGGCGACAAGGGATCCCCTTGTCTATATATAGCTGCGATGAATGGAAATCCAGTGAGATATTTTTCCGTTAATTTTATTATCAGGCTAGATTTAGTACAGTGTTCCTGTTTACCGGTAAATACCGGTATTTTACCAGTAAAATTGGACTGGACCGATATTTCTCATTACTCATTACTGTCGGTTCCAAGGACAGGCAATTAAAATTTTTTGTATTTGTGCAGAAATGATCATAAATAAGCATATAAATAGTAAGTCCTTAATTTTGCATTTATGCTAAATAAGCATTTGTCATTTAATTACACCCAAAACAAATCATAAATTGCATGATCAAAACAAATGCTTATCAGTGCTGCATGACAACTTCAGACAGGAAACGTCAATCAAGGTGTTGACCTAATTCCATGAAATTACCCTAGAAGAGGCACTGGTTTATTTTTGTATAGGGGTGACAGGAGTTGCATAGTGCAAATAGGATAGAATACAATAACTTATTAAAAGATTATTACTGATAGAAAATAAAGAATGATTTGAGTCTAAACTTAAATAAAATATTTAGGTAATAGATTTGCCAAACCAAGAAACAATAATCAAATTTGTTTGAAATTTTGTCAATTGCCACCCCCGTGTTGAAAATGGATTATCCAGGAGGTCTGCACTGTAATCAACATGCAGATTTTCTGTTTTCAATGTCGTAGTTTTAGACAGCCATGCAGCTCGATCAATGTTACCAAAAACCATATGTTGAGGTATGTTTCAAAATATCACTGATGAAATGTTTGCAGGTGTAAAATATTTGAAAACCATTACAAGTTTTTAGTTTAGTAGTTATTGTATGTTATGAACAATTCCTGCAAACTTGTGACGGCTAAAAATAGCACTGTGTTGATTGATACCAGGATACTACGACTGCAATTGAGAAATTATCGGCATAAAATTAAAATCATATTAGATTAAATATTACATTACTTTTTTTATCAAGAACTTTGACAATTTAATAATTTGACTTGTAGTATTTGTATTGATATGCATGATTTAACTGTTGACTGTCGGAAAACTTTCAGTACCTGCTTACGTCACTCGACCACACTGTTAGTGTTATGTGACCAGCATTTCACTGATATTTATAAACAATATCAACTTCGTTCACAAGTGCACACATTTATTATTGTTTTTATAAAAACATATACTTAGTCCTTTCCAAACATGAAAATTTTAAGACTGGTTAACCCTTAACTTGCAGGTCCCAGAATGGTCCGGAAGGGCTATAAACGATTCCTAGGTGCCTCATTCAGGTACCTGGACACGGAACTTACAATTATTCACGGCCGTCTCTCAGTTTGCTAGCCTTGGCCGTGGTCTGCGAGTCGACTTGTCTCCGGGAGTCGCTCCAGGAGAATAATGTACTAATGCTCCGCAGTTTGCCATGAGAACCAAACTTTGATCAATGTCTGGTCGAAATTTCAGACATTTGCGTATGCATTTTTGACCCATAATGCATTGATAATTAGCTTTACAAAAGGACAATTTTGTCGGGCTTCACTCAGACGCCTTATCTCCCTGGGGCCTAATTATTACGTAAGTGTCTGCATTGCCCTGGGTTGAGATAGGCCAGTACATGCTTATCTGTCTCGCGTCCCGCCACATGGGCAGATAGTCTCTAATTATGGGAACATATTGCGATAAGCTACCTTTCTCTCGCACTTTGTATCATATGAACGAATTGGTTGTTTTCAATTTTTTAAGACCAAAATAAAGAGGAAAGAATGGCCTTTATTACTATATAAAAATCACAATCGGCTAACAAAACTGAAAATACAGCAATCGCTGAGAGATAGGTGATTTTTGCACTTTTTATCTTTGAAACAAGTGGCGCATTTACCACAACATCCTGTGCGCTCTATTTCTAATAAACTATTCGGGATATTTTCATAATTCCAGCGTTTCCGTTGTCCGGCATATGCCGGACATTGACCGGTTTATATGGTACAAGACCGGAAAAATAGAGCCATGGGCTCTGTAGCTCATCAAGATTTCATTGATTATTATCTAAGGTTGACTATCTAAGTTATATCAAGTAATATATTGTTATCAAGAAAAAAATAGGTTTTTTAGACCATGACTCCTGTGACCCAACTTTGGAGTCACAGGGTCACCAATCCTACAATTACAATTTCACCTTTCTACAGCTTTACGTACTTGAGATAAAGATGAAAATATTTGGGTCATGACCAGTGACCTAGATTGGGGTCACAGGGTCACAAAATCTACAATTTTGAATCCCCATTGGACAAGGAGTCTGCACACAACTTTTCAGCTCTCTAGACTTTTTGGAACTGGAGAAGATAAAAATAGGTTTTTAAGGATGTGACCCCTGTGACCCCATTTGGGGTCATGGGGTCACGGAATCTACAAGTTAGTATCCCCATTGGCCAAGGAGTCTGTACACAACTTTTCAGCTCTCTAGACCTTTTGGAACTGGAAAAGAAGATGAAAATAGGTTTTTAAGGATGTGACCCCTGTGACCCCATTTGGGGTCACAGGGTCACGAAATCTACAATTTAGAATCCCCATTGGCCAAGGAGTCTGCACACAACTTTTCAGCTCTCTAGACTTTTTGGAACTGGAGAAGAAGATAAAAATAGGTTTTTAAGGATGTGACCCCTGTGACCCCATTTGGGGTCATGGGGTCACGGAATCTACAAGTTAGTATCCCCATTGGCCAAGGAGTCTGTACACAACTTTTCAGCTTTCTAGACCTTTTGGAACTGGAAAAGAAGATGAAAATAGGTTTTTAAGGATGTGACCCCTGTGACCCCATTTGGGGTCACAGGGTCACGAAATCTACAATTTAGAATCCCCATTGGCCAAGGAGTCTGCACACAATTTTTCAGCTCTCTTGACCTTTTGGAACTGGAGAAGAAGATGAAAATAGGTTTTTAAGGATGTGACCCCAGTGACCCCATTTAGGGTCATTGGGTCACAAAATCTACAATTTAGAATCCCCATTGACCAAGAGTCTGCACACAACTATTCAACTCTCTTGACTTTTTGGAACTGGAGAAGAAGATGAAAAAAGGTTTTTAAGGATATGACCCCTGTGACCACATTTGGGGTCAAGGGGTCACGAAATCTACAATTTAGAATCCCCATTGGCCAAGGAGTCTGCACACAACTTTTCAAGTCTCTTGACTTTTTGGAACTGGAGAAGAAGATGAAAAAAGGTTTTTAAGGATGTGACCCCTGTGACCCCATTTGGGGTCAAGGGGTCACGAAATCTACAATTTAGAATCCCCATTGGCCAAGGAGTCTGCACACAACTTTTCAGCTCTCTAGACCTTTTGGAACCGGAGAAGAAGATGAAAATAGGTTTTTAAGGATGTGACCCCTGTGACCCCATTTGGCGTCATGGGGTCACGAAATGTACAATTTAGTATCCCCATTGGCCAAGGAGTCTGCACACAACTTTTCAGCTCTCTTGACCTTTTGGAACCGGAGAAGAAGATGAAAATAGGTTTTTAAGGATGTGACCCCTGTGACCCCATTTGGGGTCATGGGGTCACAGAATGTACAATTTAGTATCCCCATTGGCCAAGGAGTCTGTACACAACTTTTCAGCTCTCTAGACCTTTTGGAACTGGAGAAGAAGATGTAAATAGGTTTTTAAGGCTGTGACCCCGGTAACCCCATTTGGGGTCATGGGGTCACGAAATCTACAATTTAGAATCCCCATTGGCCAAGGAGTCTGCACACAACTTTTCAGCTCTCTAGACTTTTTGGAACTGGAGAAGAAGATAAAAATAGGTTTTTAAGGATGTGACCCCTGTGACCCCATTTGGGGTCACAGGGTCACGAAATCTACAATTTAGAATCCCCATTGGCCAAGGAGTCTGCACACAACTTTTCAGCTCTCTAGACTTTTTGGAACTGGAGAAGAAGATAAAAATAGGTTTTTAAGGATGTGACCCCTGTGACCCCATTTGGGGTCATGGGGTCACGGAATCTACAAGTTAGTATCCCCATTGGCCAAGGAGTCTGTACACAACTTTTCAGCTCTCTAGACCTTTTGGAACTGGAAAAGAAGATGAAAATAGGTTTTTAAGGATGTGACCCCTGTGACCCCATTTGGGGTCACAGGGTCACGAAATCTACAATTTAGAATCCCCATTGGCCAAGGAGTCTGCACACAATTTTTCAGCTCTCTTGACCTTTTGGAACTGGAGAAGAAGATGAAAATAGGTTTTTAAGGATGTGACCCCAGTGACCGCCGACTTTTCAAGCGTGAAACAACCTTGTTTTGTGAGGTGGTTATCAGTTTGAAGAGCTGTGAAATCGGTGAAAAAATGTTACCTGCACTTGTTTTGGAAATTGAAGAGGAGGCAGCTGACCGCAAAAACCCTACAGCAGTGAACATTCAGAAAAAAATCAAAACGTATGGGTTTTGTGGTGATGACGTACATGCTATCTGACGTACTGATCTACATGGACAGACTCGTGACTTTGTTTCAGCCAGAAAACCTGAGTCTTGGTATGATTATGCCAGTTGTTAACTCAACAATTGAATCCCTCAACGAGTTACTTCAAAACGTGGGAAGTGATGAACAATACTTTTTGAGAGGGAAGAATTTCATGGCATGAAACTCACATACGCTGATGACAGATCGGTGGCAAGCTTCAAGAAAATTCGGAATGAGTTTATCGAGGAACTGTGCTCTTCATTGAAAAAAAGGTTTCCTGTTTGAGTTTGAGCGTACTCTCGAGTCTTGACAAACTTCTCAACCCTCGTCGCTATCCTACAACAAGAGATGAAATGTCAGAATATGCACGGGATTCCCTACAAGTTGTTTTGGACTATTTCAGCCAGCCCATTGGTCAAGACCCTAATGACGTCAAAGGGTTACCCCTCGATCGCGTGAGAGCTGAGCGCGACTTTCGTCATTTCAAGCAAACAGTAGCAGGCCTGGGAACTGTTACTTCTGAGGAAACATGTCGAGCTGTGATTCAAGACTACTCAGATATGTATCCTGACTTTGCCACATTTGCCACGATTGCTGTCGTGATACCAGTGGCAAGTGTACCTGCCGAACGTGGGTTCAGCTTGCAGAACCGTGTCCATTCAGCGAGCTGGAACCATGTCCATTCAGCGAGCCGGAACCGACTATGTGAGCGCCGTCTCAACAACCTCATGCTGATTAACATGCACACAACCGAAGCACATACCCAGAAAGCCACCCAGATCTTTAGAACTGAACTGAGCAGATGGAGAATTTGATTCCTCACCACTTTTATTACCAACGTTTTTTTGTATCGCAATTACTTTTTTAGGTATTAGTTTTTTCATGAGCAGGTGAATTTCTGACAGGATTCGCCATGACATAATGGGAAAATGAAAATGGGCATTGTCCGTCATCTTCGAGACGGACCAACAACTTTTGGTCGCCTCCCCCCAACCTTTATGTACAAATTAATTAAAATACAAATACAAAATAAATAAAAAAATTCTACTTTGAAAATAAGGTTCGTGTCATTTCGGCGTACCAAGGTTTCTGCTATACATGTCGAGAGGGCATGGGAACCCATTCCCAATAGAATCCGGGCTTCGTCCCACAGGATTGTTCCTTGGAGCCTCTCGTTCTCAAAAGAGCACATGGGAAACCTGTCCCGGGCGATTGAATCCGGGGTCCGCCTGGGAAGACGGGTTCGGGAATTCCCGGATGGAGATTGAGATAAAATAAAACAAGAAGACATAGTCATCAACATCCCCCGCCAGAGCCAAGAAATTGGAAAAAGGGCAATAATTCAAAATAATTGTGCATTACTCATTTTCATTCCATCAAGGTATGTGTGCCCTCAAGCAACACCAATTTTGGTTCTCCTATCTTAAATAGTTTCTGAGAAAAACTGTCGACTTTGGAGATACGATGAACGATTCTGATTTTCGAACTCCATCAAGGTATTTATGCATTCAAACAACACACCAAATTTGGTACCCCTAGTATCTTAAATGGTTTCTGAGAAAAGCTGTCCCCTTTGGAGATACCATGAACAAAGTCCAAAAATACGGAACAAGGGCAATAACTCTGGAAAACAAGATGTGTTTGTTAAACACGGATGCCCCCGGATATACCAAAGTTATGGCCAAGGTTAACGTTTTCTAAATATTGTCCACGGCGGCAAGGTCAAGGTCACAAGGTCAAATATGATGACCTCATCTGAAAGGTCTCGATCATCACAAGGTATGCACATGCCAAGTATGAAAGCCATAGCTCTGAACAATCTAAAGTTATGGCCAAGGTTAAAGTTTACTGAAAATGTCTACTGCGGCAAGGTCAAGGTCACAAGGTCAAATATGATGACCTCATCTGAAGGTGTCATCATTAGGTATGCACATGCCAAGTATGAAAGCCGTAGCTCTGAGCAATCCTAAGTTATGGCCAAGGTTATCATTTTCTAAATATTGTCCACTGCGGCAAGGTCAAGGTCACAAGGTCCAAATATGATGACCTCATCTGAAAGGTCTCATCACAAGGTATGCACATGCCAAGTATGAAAGCCGTAGCTCTGAGCAATCTAAAGTTATGGCCAAGGTTAAAGTTTACTGAAGACTTCCACTGCGGCAAGGTCAAGTTCACAAGGTCAAATATGATGACCTCATCTGAAGGTCTCATCACAAGGTATGCACATGCCAAGTATGAAAGCCGTAACTCTGAGCAATCTAAAGTTATGGCCAAGGTTAAAGTTTACTGAAGACTTCCACTGCGGCAAGGTCAAGTTCACAAGGTCAAATATGATGACCTCATCTGAAGGTCTCATCACAAGGTATGCACATGCCAAGTATGAAAGCCGTAACTCTTAACAATCAAAAGTTATGGCCAAGGTTAAAGTTTTCTGAAAATGTTCATTGTAGCAAGATCAAGGTCACAAGGTCTAATATGATGACCTCATCTGAAAGGTCTCATCACAAGGTATGCACATGCCAAGTATGAAAGCCCTAGCTCTGAGCAATCTAAAGTTATGGCCAAGGTTAAAGTTTTCTGAAAATGTCAATTGCAGCAAGGTCAAGGTCACAAGGTCAAATGTGATGACCTCATCTGAAAGGTCTCCTCACAAGGTATGCACATGCCAAGTATGAAATCCCTAGCTCTGAGCAATCCAAAGCCAAGGTTAAAGTTTTTGTGGACAAACACACAGACGGACAGACGGACGGACAGACAGACGGACGGACGGACAGGTGAAAAACAATATACCCCCGGAATCTCCGATTCGGGGGCATACAAATAATTGGACGCTTCTCATTTTCGAACTCCATAAAGGTATTGATGCCCTCAAGCAACTCATCAAATTTGGTAACCCTATCTTAAACGGTTTCTGAGAAAAACTGTCCCCTTTGGAGATACCATGAACAGAGTCCAAAAATAAGGAACAAGGGCAGTAACTCTGAAAAAAATAATTGCACGCTTCTGATTTTCGAACTCCATCAAGGTATTTATGCCTTCAAACAACACACCAAATTTGGTAACCCTATCTTAATGGTTTCTGAGAAAAGCTGTCCCCTTTGGAGAAACTATGAACAAAGTCCAAAAATACGGAACAAGGGCAATAACTCCGGAAAAAATAATTGCACGCGTCCCACGGACGGACGGAAGGACGGACGGAGCCCAAACCTATATCCCCCTTCCACTTCGTGGCGGGGGATAATAAAATCTTGTATCGATCGAACATTCTAGCTCAGAATATGACTAAGTTAAAAAACAAGAAAAAAGTGAGCATGGCTCACATACCCCCACCATCCGCTATCCGTCCATTGAGAATTATAGATGTGAAGGTTACTATGTTTAAAAAACAGCTTCAAGCATCATAATATTGTCCAAAATAATTTTAGGAACTGACTGTTATTACAAATTTCATTCACCCAGATGTAATATTTTTCAGGTAACTTAATTTTTCCCATTAGGGCATCACACCGGTAATTTGTACCAAGTTCAATTACAGATTCAAGGGCTTCATAACTCTGTAAAAAATAATATTTCGGAACAGTACTGTGAACTCGATGAAGAGTATCATCTGGACTACCTACATGTAAATTTCATTCACCTAGCTGTAATAGTTTCCAAGAAAACTTGTCCCAATTGGAGCATCACAGCTCTTTTGGAACAAAGTTCAATTTCGGATTCAAGGGCCATAACTCCGTAAAAAATAATATTTCGGAACTGGTTTTCGAACTCGATGAAGAGTATCATCTGGACTACCTCCATATTAAATTTCATTCACCTAGATGTAATAGTTTCCGAGAAAACTTGTCCCCATTGGATAAACACAGTTCTTTTGGTACCAACTTCAATTTCGGATTCAAGGGCCATAATTCCGTAAAAAATAATATTTCGGAACTGGTTTTCGAACTCGATAAAGAGTATCATCTGGACTACCTCCATATTAAATTTCATTCACCTAGATGTAATAGTTTCCGAGAAAACTTGTCCCCATTGGAGCATCACAGTTCTTTTGGTACCAACTTCAATTTTGGATTCAAGGGCCATAACTCCGTAAAAAATAATATTTTGGAACTGGTTTTCGAACTCGATAAAGAGTATCATCTGGACTACCTCCATATTAAATTTCATTCACCTAGATGTAATAGTTTCCGAGAAAACTTGTCCCCATTGTAGCATCACAGTTCTTCTGGTACGAAGTTCAATTTCGGTTTCAAGGGCCATAACTCCGTAAAAAATAATATTTCGGAACTGGTTTTCGAACTCGATAAAGAGTATGGTCATGAGTACTCACAACCAAAATTTCATTCACCTAGGTTGAACAGTATCAGAGAAAACATTGAACACAATAAAACTAAGTCCAAAAAGTGACGTTTCCATGGAAACGACAAAAAATATCAATCTCAGAAAATTGTCTGTCCGCGATCGGAAGAACATGGTTAACATCTGTACAAAGTTTGGTTGATGTACCTTTGACGGTTTTTGAGAAAATTGACCGGACGGAAGGACAGACGGAAGGAAGGAAGGACGGACGGAATGACCGCTATAAACCCCCGCTTACTTCGTAACGGGGGTATAATAAATGTATACTAAAATGAATGTAAAATGTTAAGTTGGATGGACAGACAGGCGGACAGAATGAGCGCTATTTACTTTGCCTTGTACAATTACCTGTTTATATCTGCGGTAGTAGCTTTGTATCAGAATAGCAGCTTCAATCTCTTTCTGTCTTTGCTGTTGAAGTTGCTGTTTGTCCCGATAGAGACGGTATGCATTTTGAATAACCTTTGCCGCTTCATACAACTTCCTCTGCTCCTGATCTGCAAGTACAAAAACTCAACTGTAACACAAATTGTTACCATAGCTATTCAACTCATGCCATGAGACATTTAAAGTTATACAAAGTCATAGATGTTACATTTTTTTTAGTGCAGTGCAAGTGATAAAAAAACACCAATACAAACAAACAATTGTCACTTAGTGACATACAGTTACCCAATCAATAAAATTACCCTGTTTCGCAAAACTCTTTTGAGAAATTTTCACATGAGATTCGCGACAGTTTCTTGAAAACTTTCACAAACTTTTAGAGATAGTCACATATGCAAGTACAAGTACAAGCTTCAAAATGCTACTAAACATATTTACTCAATGGAAATAAATAAATCAGTCACGGTTTTGGAATAAATGTGAATAGACATTCAATCAAACAATCGCATATAGCAAGGAAATGTTTGTCCTTGATATAACACCGGTACAATGGAGATGTTTGTCCTTGATATAACACCGGTACAATGGAGATGTTTGTCCTTGATATAACACCGGTACAATGGAGATGTTTGTCCTTGATTTACCACCGGTACAATGGAGATGTTTGTCCTTGATATAACACTGGTACAATGGAGATGTTTGTCCTTGATATAACACCTGTACAATGGAGATGTTTGTCCTTGATATAACACTGGTACAATGGAGATGTTTGTCCTTGATATAACACCTGTACAATGGAGATGTTTGTCCTTGATATAACACTGGTACAATGGAGATGTTTGTCCTTGATATAACACCGGTACAATGGAGATGTTTGTCCTTGATATAACACCGGTACAATGGAGATGTTTGTCCTTGATATAACACTGGTACAATGGAGATGTTTGTCCTTGATATAACACCTGTACAATGGAGATGTTTGTCCTTGATATAACACTGGTACAATGGCGATGTTTATCCTTGAGATAACACCTGTACAATGGAGATGTTTGTCCTTGATATAACACTGGTACAATGGAGATGTTTGTCCTTGATATAACACCGGTACAATGGAGATGTTTGTCCTTGATATAACACCGGTACAATGGAGATGTTTGTCCTTGATATAACACCTGTACAATGGAGATGTTTGTCCTTGATATAACACTGGTACAATGGAGATGTTTGTCCTTGATATAACACCTGTACAATGGAGATGTTTGTCCTTGATATAACACCTGTACAATGGAGATGTTTGTCCTTGATATAACACCGGTACAATGGAGATGTTTGTCCTTGATATAACATTGGTACAATGGAGATGTTTGTCCTTGATATAACACCGGTACAATGGAGATGTTTGTCCTTGATATAACACCTGTACAATGGAGATGTTTGTCCTTGATATAACACCGGTACAATGGAGATGTTTGTCCTTGATATAACACTGGTACAATGGAGATGTTTGTCCTTGATATAACACCGGTACAATGGAGATGTTTGTCCTTGATATAACACCTGTACAATGGAGATGTTTGTCCTTGATATAACACCGGTACAATGGAGATGTTTGTCCTTGATATAACACCTGTACAATGGAGATGTTTGTCCTTGATATAACACCGGTACAATGGAGATGTTTGTCCTTGATATAACACTGGTACAATGGAGATGTTTGTCCTTGATATAACACCGGTACAATGGAGATGTTTGTCCTTGATATAACACTGGTACAATGGAGATGTTTGTCCTTGATATAACACCGGTACAATGTAAAAAAATAGAGCCATGGGCTCTGTAGCTCATCAGGATTTGATTTATTATCTAAGGCTGAATATTTAATTTATCTCAAGTAATACATTGTTAACAAGCAAAAAATAGGTTTTTAGATCATGACATGTATTTGGAGTCACAGGGTCACCAATCCTACAATTTAGAATCACTTTTGACCAAAGAGTCTCTACACAACTTTTCAGCTCTCTAGACCTTTTGGAACTGGAGAAGAAGACGAAAATAGGTTTTTGGGGTTGTGACCTCTGTGACCCCATTTGGGGTCACGGGGTCATGAAATCTACAATTTAGAATCCCCATTGGCCAAGGAGTCTGCACACAACTTTTCAGCTCTCTAGAACTTTTGGAACTTGAGAAGAAGATGATAATAGGTTTTTAAGGATGTGACCCCTGTGACCCCATTTGGGGTCATGGGGTCACGAAATCTACAATTTAGAATCCCCATTGGCCAAGGAGTCTGCACATAAAATTTCAGCTCTGTGGAGTCATTGGTTCTGGAGAAGAAGTCGAAAAAGCGAAAAGTTTACGGATGGACGGACGGACGGACGGATGGACGGACACCGGACACCATGCCATGCCATAAGCCCATCGGGCCTTTCAGGCCTGATGAGCTAAAAAGAGCCAGCTGCCTCTGAAGCTCATCAGGAATTATTTTATTCATTATCTCTAAGGAAAACATTAAGATATCATTTCAAAAAGGCATTGCTCAGTCATCAAATTTAAAATTTATTATCAAAATTGGTTACACATTAATCCACATTCACTATAAATATTGTAGGCTCCTTTTCAATATTCAATGAAATGTTTATATTTTATGAATAAATTCTCTTGAGTATCTGAGTGTAAGACTAAACCATTCTCACAGAAGTATAAAGTAACCTGAAACCTCTGTGTATTAGCAGTGACACCTACTGTTTGCATCTCTCTACCAGGGAGTGGTCACTGCCCAGGTCAACACAATGCAATTACACAACATGCAGACCCTGGACTTACAGCCATAGAATTATATATTTTAATTGTTGTTTTCCCCACACTTAAATATTTTTCTGTCCTGGAGAAGAAGATGTCACGATCTCATGTAGCTACTTTTAATAGTCATATATTAATTATCATTTCATCACCGATTATATTCAGTTCACATATCTCATGTAAAATAAGAAAATCTTAACTCCTCTTACTTTTTTTTAATAAGATTAACTGCAAAGTTACTTTCTTTTCTCAATTTCTGTATTTCTCAAACCACATGTTAAGACTCTCACATGAAAAAGATGAGATGACTCTTTTATAAGGCAGTACTACTATTCAATGAAGCATACATAAAATCTCAAAGTTCAAACAGGTTTTTTAGGCGGTGGCCCATATTAGGCGGTGGCCCATATTATGGGCCAAAGGTTCACCAAATCAATAATTTAGAATCACATTGGCTAACGAGTGTGTAAATATCATATCAGATTTGAAGAGCTTTTGGGACTGGAAAAGAAAATGTGATGTCATGATTTCATGTAGCTTCATCTAATAGTCTTATCTTATCATCACCAGTCATATTCAGTTCACATATCTCATGTAAATTTAAAATTTCTTAACTCCTCTTCAATTTTTTCCTTTGCCAACTGTCATATATATTTATTTATAGACTATTCATTTGTTCTGAAACTGAAAAAATGTAAAATTTTGTAAATTATATATAATATAATTATAAATTATGCAAGCTTAACACAAAATAGAGCCATGGGCACTGTAGCTCATCAGGATTTCATTGATTTACTATCTAAAGTTGAATATTTAAGTTATTTAAGTTATTGTTTACAAGCAAAAGATAGGTTCTTAGATCATGACCACTGTGACCCAATTTGGGGTCACGGGGTCACACAATCTACAATTTAGAATCCACATTGGCCAAGGAGTCTGCACACACCTTTTCAGCTCTCTAGACCTTTTGGAACTAGAGAAGAAGATGAAAATAGGTTTTTAACGATGTGACCCCTGTGACCCCATTTGGGGTCTTGGGGTCACGAAATCTACAATTTAGAATCCCCATTGGTCAAGGAGTCTGCACACAACTTTTCAGCTCTCTAGACCTTTTGGAAATGGAGAAGAAGATGAAAATAGGTTCTTAGATCATGACCACTGTGACCCCATTTGGGGTCACGGGGTCACACAATCTACAATTTAGAATCCTCTTTGGCCAAGGAGTCTGCACACACCTTTTCAGCTCTCTAGACCTTTTGGAACTGGAGAAGATGAAAATAGGTTTTTAAGGATGTGACCCCTGTGACCCCATTTTGGGTCATGGGGTCACGAAATCTACACTTTAGAATCCCCATTGGCCAAGGAGTCTGCACACAACTTTTCAGCTCTCTAGACCTTTTGGAACTGGAGAAGAAGATGAAAATAGGTTTTTGGGGTTGTGACCCCTGTGACCCCATTTGGGGTCTTGGGGTCACGAAATCTACAATTTAGAATCCCCATTAGCCAAGGAGAATTTCAGCTCCCTAGACCAAGTGGTTCTGGAGAAGAAGATGAAAATGCAAAAAGTATACAGATGGACGAACGGACGCCATGCCATGCCATGCCATGCGCCCATCGGGCCTTTTAAGCCAGATGGGCTAAAAATTAAATGTGAAACGTTGAACAAATAAATTTAAGGTTTCAGTTAACATCTTGCCACACCCATATTTGAGAATGGATTTTAGAGAAATGAACAAACTTTAATCTAGATGTTATAAAGATGCTATTCTTAAAATTTTAGCTTTCTGTTTCAAATAGTTTTGAAAAGAAGTTGTTTAAAGATTTGAGGGTGGACCCCCTGCCATGCTCATATTTGTTTGGCAGTCAAATTCAAATGAACAAACTTGAAACTTCATGTTATAAAGATGTTATCCTGAAAATTTCAACTTCCTATGCCAGTTGGGTTCGGGGAAGAAGTCGCTTAAAGGTTTTAGGGAAACTGCCTGCCACGCCCATATTGGAGGGGGGGGGGTAGAGATAAAATGTACCAAATAAGATCCCCTAGGTCCAAGGTACCTCCCCACAAAATTTCAGCTTTGGGGGTGTAGCGGTTCTGGAGGAGAAGTTGAAAATGTCAACAGCTTACGGACGCCGGACGATGGACGACAGACGCCAGACGCCGGACACTGCTTGGCCCATGCCATAAGCCCTAAAAAGGGGATGGCAAGGCTGTGAATCATTGGTGGTCTATTTTCAGATAGTTCCCAGGTCAGAGGTCATATCGCGAGGATTTATGTGGTGTTGTAACCCAGGGTATGAAAGTGGAACAAAGCGTATACATTTTACCTTTGGACAGGATGGGATAAAGTTAACACCAGAATTAACCTACCTGAAAGGGTGAGTTGAGAGAAGTCCTTCTCCATGTAAGTTGTAGGTGCGTTAAAGTACTCTGTGAAGTCCGCAGTGGTTGGAGGAGGGGAGTCCAGTGCGAAACTGTAGGAGTTGTAAGGGCTGTATGGACTTGCCAAACATGTCGAGTCAGGGCTCAGCGATGAGGCAGGAGTGCCAAGATCTGTATACCTGCAACATTCAGGACACAACATTTCAGTTTTTTAAAAGTTTTTTTGTTCTGGGACAAAAGACAAAACGTTTTTTGAGGGTATGGCCAATATGGTACCAAAGAGGGCTCTTTTACCAATGATTTTTTACCAATACTTTTTACAGAGGACTTTTTTCCCTTGAATTTACCACAGAGACTTCATTTAATTATAATCTTCCTACTACCAACTTCACATGGATGCCTATCCATAGCATTCCCACAAAGCCAGTGATCTTGTGCTCATTTGTGACTATGCTGCGGACAACAGGGACTCGGTAGTGGATATGTTACCGTAACATTTTCGGAAATGTTTGATGGTCTTACAGCCAACTGATACATCGTTGAAACAAATCCGCAAAGGCAGCTATCTTGTGCTCTTTTGTGGCTATACTGCGGATAACAGGGACTCTGTAGTGGATGTGTTACCGTAACATATTCGGAAACGTTGGAGGGTCTTACAGCCAACGGATACATTGCTGAAACCAATCCACATGACCCATCCACACCATGTCCGGATCTTATCCGCTAGTGGCAATGGTAAAATTTTGCTCGAACTGCCTGAAAAGATGCTGTGGTGCTCCTATGGATATATTGCCTAAACATATTTTCAGGATATTTTTTTTGTAGGGGGAGTCACCAAATCTCAAATGATGATGAACAAATACAAGTAAATAGGCACAAATGGTATGGATGTAACAGAAATCATGTACACAAAATAAATATTGACAAGCAGACAGTCCTCTATATCCCCCACCAGATGGTAAGACTGCCATGCTGGCTTGCCGCGGAGAAAATTACCTTTTTCAATTATAAAACATTAAAATTACCCTTGGATAAACAAATAATAATAATAAATATAGTCGCATGCGATGATGAACTGATTCAGTGCATAGATGATTAAATTAATTGAAATATAATAAATTATTACAACTTTCCAATGTTCCAAAGGCTATCAGTACCTTTATTTTCAGAATGTTAACTCTCGTAGTTTTGGCTGAAACCGAGTGCAAAGAAATAATAGAAGAACAAAGGAATTGCGACTTTTACACAGTCTAAAGCACATGTTAAAGGGGGACTAGTCGGCCAATTGAGCTATGGAAGGAGGAAATTCAGTAAGGTAATACGCGAGTTGGAAAGAGAGAGAGAGAAAAAAACATGTTCCTATATTCAGCAGTTTTTTACAAAAATTCTCCAAAGACAATGGCCCTCTGAAAATGGAAAAATCGCATTTTAAATAACTTTCTCAAGATTATGTTGGTCGTAGTTTATTCGGCTTGATGGGAGGAAAATGTTATTTGATTGAAACAAATAATAACAGACACCGTGAGTCACAAGTTGTATCTTTTTATTGATTGTTTACAACGTCTGAAAAATAAATTATCATTTAATAATATTTAGGGCAAAACAATTGATAAGTCGATCGACATCACTGCTTACCAATCGCCGCTGTGTTGACTCTTGGCCATGTCGACTTGTCACTCGGTGTCAGTCAGCACGTGGTAAAAGGGGGGTCGACTAATACATGAGATATAGGGTTTTGACCAGTATTTGGGTAGTTGAGAAAGGGGGTCGACTTATACGCGGGGTCGACTTATACCCGGTAATATACGGTAAGACAAAACGGTTAATATTTTCATTCTTAGGTGTAACATTTTTGTAAATAGTTGTAAAAGTTGTGCTTTAATTTCCACTTAATTAGATGTAATCATCATTAAGATTGCATACACAAGTAATGCTTTATGTTGTTCTGAATATTCTAGAAAATACTCCAAAATGTTCATTTTCAAACCCCCAGACAACGTTTGCGATGTTTGAGGCTTAACTATCAACTTTTTGATGAAAGCGGACAACAGAAAAGTTGTTGTTCATGAAATTGTGGATACATTGGTTTGAGCAAAATTTCAGTAGCATAAGAAGTTAAGCACTTATGAATCTTTCAACTTTGCTCAAAATGGCGATTTTCTTGTGATGACTTGTCACACTTAAACTATGACAGATATGTGCTTGAAAACTATTGTCCTAAATAAACAATATTTCCACATCAATATGAGCTATTAAAAGTCTTCCTATCATCAGTGGTACAGGATCAATAATTCTCCAAAAGATATACCCAAAGAAAATGCTCCAAATTACAAAAATTTAACCTTTTGGGGAATATGTCAAAATTGTGCCCAAACTATAAATTTTTGTATGATAATGATATGTTATGGAATTGTTTAGCTCTTTATTAGAAAGAGATGGCAATAAATAACTTTGACATACGTTCATTCGTAACAGAGTTATTTGCCTTTGAACATGGTGGCAAAAACTGCCCTTTTTAAAAAGGACCATAATCATGGACAGATTGCTCAAATTCTCGAGCAAATTTCAAAATTCTGTTAGCAAATTATATTCTCTACATTGATTTGGCTTTAGAATGAGCTATCACACATATCTGTATATGTTGCCGTTATTAAGGACAAGATTTTTGAAGATGCGTACCCTGAAAAAGGGAAAGGCCTAATCAATATGGATGTTGTTGCGCACAATTTGGTGAAAGTTTTGTGAAATTATCAATTGAATGATGTTAACGATATCAATTTGTTTCAACTCTTGAATAGCTATAGTTTACAATCGCTACATCTGTGGAACGTGATATGCAATATATAGTTTAGAATTGTAACATTTTGGAGCCAGTCAATAGTCGTCAGAGAGAAAATCCGCGAAAAGGCGACTTTCTACATGAATACAGCAAATCTTCATGGATCAAGCCCATGTTTTGCGTAATTTTATGTCGAATGTGATAACTGAGGACTTGCATCAAAGTTACATATTTCACATATTGATCGAAACCGAGATATAAGCAAAATTAAAAACTGTACACATTGATGGTAGTTGCTCCATCACTTTCGTGGTTGTTGAAAAATTCAAAAACTAACTGTCCATGGTAGTTGCTATGCAGGAAACCCTTCTTTTTTTACATTGTAGGGGTTAATAGTACATGTAAAGGTGCAACTTGAATTGATTTTAGTTGCTGTTGTTCATACAATTTTATTGACACTTTAATTGGTAAACTAATGTACACACTAACATTATAATTTGCGTAAATGTCGGAAAACAAACGAATACAAGTTTAACATATAAATCCATCGATTATATGTTTTAACTATTTATTTTTTAATAGTAGTGTCATTTGTGTCATTCTTACACCTTGAAATATCATTATTTAGAAAAATAATGTAATAATAATTTATTACTATCCCTATCAAGGATTTATCCAAACCACGATGTAACGGATGTCATCTTCAACTACATGTACAGTCTGGTCATCCACCATTAGTCTAGGAATGAAATACCATTTGACTGTTATCAGCAATATAAGACATTGTGACTTTTCACGCCTTAACTACGTTCGTCGTTACCAGGTTGTTAGACAATCTGTTTTCTACCAGGTGTTGAGTTACAAGAGGCCTTGTTGACATGTGCTAGGTGTGTGCTGCCTGGCGGGGTGGTTGCATGCTTTGCACGTGCAAGTTGTCGCTTGTTTTTCTCTCACCTGCGTCGGGTTACTGCTTGGTTCGCACGGTCTAAGCGGACCCTCCGCCAGTACCCTAGTTGCCTGGGTTTTTTGACTCGCTTCGTCTCGTCTGACTTGCATAGGCCTACGCTTGTCATTCACTCCGCCGGTCATTCGTCATTCGTCATTCGCCATTCCACTTGACTATGCGTTGTCTTGCGAAGGGTTCGCCAGTTACTAGCTTCGCCAGTTACTTGCTTCGCTAGCTATTCACCTAAGGAGGAAATCAGCTTGGCTGGCATCTTCTCGCTTGTGACTTGCTTCGTTAGTGACTGGTTTACCTGTCGTTCACTTTGGCTCGATTCTACTTGACTAGCATCATCTCGCCTGTGGCTTGCAAAGGTCACTTGCTTCGCTTGTCCATCGCCTTAGGTTCGACACTCGCGTAGGCTTCGCCTGTCATTTGCTTCGCGAAGCATTCGTCAAGCATTCGCTTCGCTAGTCATTCGCCATAGGTTTGATTCTACTTGACTTGCATCATCTCGAAAGTGGCTTGCAAAGGTCACTCACTTCAGCTTGTCCATCACCTTAGGCCTGACTATTGCGGAGGTTTCGCCTGTCATTCACTTCGCTAAGCATCGCGCATAGGCTTCGCTTGTCATTCGCTTCGCTAAGCTTTTTGTCAAACATTCGCTTCGCTAGTCATTCCCCATAGGTTTGATTCTACTTGACTTGCATCATCTCGCCAGTGGCTTGCAAAGGTCACTCGCTTCAGCTTGTCCATCGCCTTAGGTCTGACTATTGCGGAGGGTTAGCCTGTCATTCGCTTCGCTAAGCATCGCGCGCAGGCTTCGCTTGTCATTCGCTTCGCTAAGCTTTCGTCAAACATTCGCTTCGCTAGTCATTCCCCATAGGTTTGATTCTACTTGACTTGCATCATCTCGCCAGTGGCTTGCAAAGGTCACTCGCTTCAGTTTGTCCATCACCTTAGGCCTGACTATTGCGGAGGGTTCGCCTGTCATTCACTTCGTTAAGCATTTGAGCGTAGGCTTCGCCTGTCTTTCGCTTCGCTAAGCTTCGTCAAACATTCGCTTCGCTAGTCATTCCCCATAGGTTTGATTCTACTTGACTTGCATCATCTCGCCAGTGGCTTGCAAAGGTCACTCGCTTCAGTTTGTCCATCACCTTAGGCCTGACTATTGCGGAGGGTTCGCCTGTCATTCACTTCGTTAAGCATTTGAGCGTAGGCTTCGCCTGTCTTTCGCTTCGCTAAGCTTCGTCAAGCTTCGCTTCGCTAGTCGTTCGTCTTAGGTTTGATTCTACTTGACTCGCATCTTCTCGCCAGTGGCTTGCAAAGGTCACTCGTTTCAGCTTGTCCATCGCCTTAGGTCCGACTATTGTGGAGGTTTCGCCTGTCGTGCCTTGCTAAGCATTCGCTTCGGTCTTCGGTCTTCGTCTTAAGCTTGTTTCGGTTGACTCGCTTGTTCTTTGACATTGAATTTGTTCTCTTCGAGTTCAGAGTCTCTGCTTTCTGCTGGTTGCCTTGAGTACACTCACTTAAGCGCTCGCCGGCTGCGTTTTCTTGTGAGTCTACTTTTGTTGGTAATTAGCTATCGGAAGGGTTGTTTTTCCTTCGCTACGCTTTTTGGTCACTCACCTTCTCGCAGGTTAGTGATTAGCCTACGCTGTCATGTACTCCGCTTTTTGTACTAATTGCGGGGGGAGGAAATCTGCGATCAAGGATCCGCACCTTTTATGTAGGAAGTGCAAGGATCTTTGCGAGGAAGATTATCGTTGCGTCGAGTGTGCTCCTCTCTCCGCCTCTGACTTCCAAGCGTATGTGTCGGCTATCCGCAAGTCCGTCGCCGATAGGGCTGCGTTTCAGAAACGTTCCGCTTCAACGAGTAAGAGTCGGGAGGTGTCTCCTATTAATACCCATCTCCAGAGGAGAGGGTAGACATTGTCCTTACGGAACGGGCGGATGAGTTCCACAGGGAATCGCCGGTTCTATCTGATTCCGTTAGGGGGTCGAGATATTCGCTCTCCCCCCTTTCGCGTTCGCGTTCTCGTCCGCAGACTCGTACTTCGTCTCCACCTTCGTCAGACAGATGCATGTCGCCTTTGAGGCTGAAGGTCGGCGGACCCTCCACACCCAAGAGCATGAAGAAGAAGTCCAAGAAGGATAGGTTTGACAAGGTCAACCCTGACCTCCTTCTCGCGTCCGTTAAGGACATGGTCTCTTTTTCCTTAAGGGCCTCTGGGTCCGCTACCTCCGCGCGTGCACCTCACACCCCTTCGCGTCGGGTCACGGTGGTGTCACCCGCACGGGATTCCTTGCCAGACTCGACGGAGCGTGACGTCCGCTTCGTTGATGTGTCAT
The DNA here is from genome assembly GCA_936450465.1 of Gibbula magus. NCBI lineage: Eukaryota > Metazoa > Mollusca > Gastropoda > Trochida > Trochidae > Gibbula > Gibbula magus. The sequence goes on along the minus strand of OW388305.1, from coordinate 45,523,118 downwards.
CAATATCGTACCCGATGCGGAGGGTATGGATTGGTCGGAGGATCCGCCGGTTATCGACTCTGTCGCTATGCTGTCGGAGGTGGCCTCATTCGCGGAGACACCACTCAGTCAGGTCAGCGCGTCGGCAGCCAGGAAGGCTTCCTCTCGCTCTTCCGCCGCATATGCTCCTGTTGGATGCCGCCGAGGATATGGAGCAGGTAGTCTCCTCCGCGCTTCCCGGCTGTCTTCTTCCGGTCTTGACCATTGGTCACCCCCTCTTCCTCCTCCTCCACTCGTTACGGTGTCGGAGGGTTCGGTGGGGGGTCGACTTCGGGACTACGTCAGCAACTGGGTGCAGTTGGGGAAACCTATTCGTTTGTCGGATTCTGGGTCAGGGGTTCCGCATTCCCGTCTCATCCCCTCCGCCTCTTACCTGTGCTCCAACGGAGCGTCCCTTAGCAAGGGACCGGCTCCAATTGACGTTGCAACAGGTGGAGATTTTAATCTCCAAAGGGGCGGTGCAGGAGGTACCGACCCCGCATCTTACGCCCGGGTTTTACTCCCCGGTATTCGTCATACCCAAAAGGAATTCGAAAAAATGGCGGCTCATTCACGATTTCAAGGTATTCAACTGCTCCTACCTCGTTCGGCCGCCATATTTTCGACTATTGACGCTTCCCTCTGTGATGCGATCTCTGGAGCGCTCAGACTGCATGGTGTTCATGATCTCCAGGATGCGTACCTGCATGTTCCGATTCACTATCGGGATCGCAGGTACCTCCGTTTCATTCTGGACGGGAGACACTTTCAGTGGAACGTTCTACCGTTCGGGATCTCGTCCGCCCCCTGGCTATTCATACGGGTGACCCAGCCTAACGTCCAATTCCTGCACCAGTGCGACATTCAGTTCCTAATGTATTTGGATGATGGGCTCGCTCACGACCGTGCTCCTGTCGTGCTCGAGGCGCAGCTCAGGTTCACAATAAACCTGTTCCATCGTCTGGGGTGGTTAGTGAACTTAGAGAAGTCGGACTTGGTTCCGGCGACTTGCCTGAAGTTCCTTGGGGCCATCCTAGACACTCAGCTGTTCCGCGGGTTCGTTACGAGGGAGCGGATGGCTCGTTACGATCGTCTGATGGATCGCGCGCTCGACGCATCGCTCTCCCTTCGTCAGTGGCAAAGAGTGTTGGGGTTACTAACATCTGCTCAGGACCTGACCCGCAGGGGGAGGCTGTTCCTTCGCCCGTTACAGGTGTTCCTGAACCCCCACATCAGGGAGACGCGTTGCCGTCATGCCATAGCTTTAACCCAAGATCTCCATCGTTTCCTGGCTTGGTGGCGGGTGGACGAGAGTGTGTTCTCCGGAGTTCCACTTCGCCCTCGTCCCCCCTCAGCTCACCTGTTTGTGGACGCCTCCACCCAGGGGTGGGGGGGCGCATATGGGTCACGGGCAGGTCGTGGGGCAGTTCGTCTAGCTATTCAGCACTGGCAGACACGTTTGCGAGGTCAGTGTCTGCTAGTCCACACGGACAGTTCAGCAGCTGCTTGGTCGATCAACAAGCAGGGGTCCACCAGGTCAGAGTCTCTGCTACGCGTGTCGCTCCAGCTGTTCAAGCTGGTGGACGAGGTGGACCTGGACATTCGAGCAGTCCACATTCCAGGTGCCAAAAACATCTTGGCGGATGCACTGTCGCGACCAGATGCCCCTCCTCCGACGGAGTGGCAACTGAATCCGGTGGTTTTCAAGGGGTTGTGTCTTCAATTCGGCACTCCTCTAATAGACCTGTTCGCGACATGTCTAAATCACCAGTTACAGACCTATGTTTCTCAAGTACTGGACCCCCTAGCGATGGGCTTAGACGCGCTCTCGTTAGAGTGGGAGGGGATGGACGCCTATGCTTTTCCGCCGCCGGCCATCCTCTCCCAAGTTGTAGCCAAGATAGGGACAACTCGGGTTCTTCGTCTTCTTCTGGTCGCCCCGTGGTGGCCAGCCGGACCGTGGTTCGTTCCTCTCCGGCGACTCTGTCTTCAGGAACCTGTTCCGATTCAGTCGCGGAGGGATCTGCTCCTCAGCAGGCCAAGCGGAAGGCTACACGAGAACCCTCAGGTGTTCTGCCTTCACGCTTGGCTTGTATTAAAAGAGGGCTAAGGAGCAGTGGATACTCAAGGTGCGTAGCCAATGCCATAGCTACCTCTCATAGGAAGACCACTAGGAAACTCTATGATTTCCAGTGGCAGGCCTGATATCGCGTAAACAAGAAATGTGACGTACGGACGGATGCCGCTGAATACATAGTCCCCCGACCCGCTTTGCGGCGGGGGACAATAACTCTGCATGTGAACTCGTAATTTTAATAAACCCCTTGAAGCTAATCAGTGGTTGGCCTAATATTTAAAATAAATTGGGGAATGGGGTCCTATCGTTCTGGGTTGTAAAGTGTTAAATGAGTACTTATTATAATTAATGTAGCCTTCAATAGATATAATATTAATTTTTATATAATTCATCCTTTTTTTATATTTTGCCCCGTTGTCTGCGTAGACCTTTACATTTATTTTTCAGAAACAAATGATCATAATATTGACGATCAGCGTTCAATAAAAATTTCCCCTAAAAGACTTTTACTGAAAGAAACGAAACTTGGTACAGTTATTATTCTTTCTCTACAAAAAGACACCACATTTCTCCCAGCCTTCTAGGCCTTTGTCGTAAAAGGCATCAGATCTTGTCAAATAGCTAGGACTTGACCTCATTAATGAGGGTTTCATCATCAGGGAAACCATTCCCAATAATCAAGAGCATACACTCCAATAAATCTACTCTATATACTCTGGACGTATCCATGGCTCGGCCAGATAACTTTATTACCTCCCTTGGTTCGCCGTTTTTTCTCCCGGGTGCGTCTTTCAAAGAGCCAACTGTCAACTCTGCTCGCTGTGCGAGAAGCATATTTAGGAAAGGAATCATGTAGACAGATAAGCCTTCGGTATGAAATATTGAACTTCTGAAATGTATTTTGATTGAGCGAACTCAAACGAAGGGATCCAACATGCCAACATTGAAGATAATTAAGAAAACAAATGATAGTGAAAACAACAATGCATGAAAAAACTCGCACTTGGAAGCTGACCCAGTTCATGACACAATCCTATCGGGTACAAACACCTGATCGGGATAATAAACAATCTGAGCAATGAGACCGTTTTTCTGATACAAACCTCATGACGCTTCACAACATACCATTCCATGAAAACAACCCCTTCGATAAGTCAAATGTAAATATAAACGTTCCAGCCGAACCGATGACGCATCTTTCTGTATCTTGGTAGCAAATATATTTTCCAAGGTTAATGGACAAGAAAACATCAGTCACTTCAAAGAGCTTTTCGACGCTAAAATGATAAATACACCATCAGAGTCGTTCCATATCTGTTTAATGGAGGTATGTCACTTTAGCAGTCATTTGATTAAATAGAGTAGATTTATTGGAGTGTATACTCTGGATTATGGAGAATGCAGGGAAACGAGTGCCTTTCAAAAATGACTTCATGTTTGGGAAGAGGAAGAAATCAGACAGTGCAAGGTCAGGAAATTATAGTGGGTGAGGAAGTATTTCATAGTCTTCAGGTCTGCGCCTCCGTCTGAGCTACACATGAGTTGTGGGCAGGAGCATTGTCCTGAAGCAGGCGGACACCTTTGATGAGCATACCTTGTCTCTAGGTTTTGATAGCTTTCCACACTTTTTGCAGCAAACTAGCGTAGTATTCCCCAGTAATTGTGGTACCCCTTTCCAAAAAATCCATCATGATTACACCATGCTGATCCCAAAATACGGTGAGCATAACCTTGCCTGTCGAGGGCTGGACCCGCGCCTTTTTAGGGGGTGGTGACAGAAGATGCTTCCACTGCTTTGACAGGATTTCACTTTCAGGGTCATAGTGATGGACCCATGTTTCATCCTGTGTGATTAGTCTGTCGAAAAAGATATCTAGCTTTTCTTGGCACATTGAAGAGCTTTTGAGCAGTCGATTACAGTTTTTGGAAAGGTGTGAGCAGTCGGGGTATCCAATGAGCTGACAACTTCCGCATGTGCAAATGGTCATGAATGATTTTCTCCACAGAACACTTATCTTGACATTGTGGGCAAGTTAGCGGACAGTAATTCGGCAATCTTCCAAAATTGCAGCTTCCACTTGCCTGATTGACTTATCATCAATGGCTGACTAGGGTCGACCTGGAATTGAAGCTGTTTCCACAGAGGTCCGACCACACTTAAACTGACAATGCCAGTGTTTGACAACGTCATACGATGGGGCATCCTCTCCATAATTTTCTTTCACCTCATCAAAAGTCTCTTTTGGTTTACGACCTTTCAAGAATAAAAACCTGATAACCGCTCTGTACTCAACTGCATCCATTTTTACACCTTACTCTACTCAAAGACCTGTGCTGACAGAAAGAATAAATATTTTAACCCTTGACTTGCGGGTCCCGGAAATATCCGGGCGGGCTATAAGCGATTCTGAGGTGCCTCAATACGGATCCCGGATCCCATACTTAGAATATTTCACGGCTGTCTCGCTAGTTTGCTAGCCGTGGGAACGGGTCCTTGAGTCGATTGTGTCCGTGAGTCACTCCATGAGGCTGTATTTATGCTCCGCGGCCCGCCATGAGAATGAAGCTTTGATCAGTGTCTGGTCGGAATGTCCAGCAAAATTCACACCAATTTGCGTGTGCACTGTTGACCCGTAACGCATCGATAATTAGCTTTACAAAAGGCCAATTTTGTTATGCTTCGCTCCGATGCCTAATCCCCCCGGCCGCTGATTATCGCCTCAGTGTCTGCACTGCCCCGGAGTCAGATAGGCCCGTACATGCTTATCTGTCTCGCGTCCCGCCACATGGGCAGATAGCCTCTAATTACGGGAAGATGTTGCGATAAGCTACCTTTCTCTCGCACTTCGTATCATATGAACCAATTGGTTGTTTTCAATTTTTTTTATACCAAAATAAAGAGGAAAGAATGGCCTTTATTCCCATAAAAAATTGAGCTAACAAAACTGAAAATACAGCAATCGCACAGAGATAGGCGATTTTCACACTTTTTATCTTTGAAACATGTGGCGCATTTACCCCAACATGCCTCAGCGCTCTATTTCGAAGAAACTACTTGGGATATTTTCATAATTTTTTTATCAGTATATAGATAAAAGAATTGTCTTCAATTCCATATAAAATACGTGTATTTTCGGCAATACTATTTGATGCGCCAAGTGTCGCGCAGAAGGTGATATTCGGCTTTGAATAAGTGGCGCTCTTAGCATATATCATCATTACAGGCTTTATAACTTTTGAACCGCAAGTTCGATTTTAATTTTTTTTACATCATTGTAAAGAGGAAAACATTGTCTTCAATTCCATGTATAATGCGCATGTTTTCGGGAAGAACTCTGCATGCGCGAAACGCCGCACCAAAAGGTATAATTTTCGCACATCATAACTTTTGAACCGCAAGTCCGATTTTTATAATTTTTACATCATTTAAAGAGGAAAATATTGTCTTTAATTCCATATATAATGCGCATGTTTTTGGGAAGAACTATGCATGCGCGAAGCGGCGCAATATTTATGTACGCAAAAGTGAAGAAGTATGATAAGATATAACTAAAATACTGTTCTTTTGATACGCAAATATAGAGCTTTATAAACGATGAACAACTGTCCTGACGGAATTTTGTTTCCAGTTTTGGGAAAAAAAATATAACATAAAAACGAAAATATATTTGAGTACGGGACCTGCCGCTCCGGGAAAAGCCTTTTCTTGGGTATATTTTCTCAGGAAAATATTTTACTTTTCGGACTTTCTAAAAATGCGTGAACATTTTTGTTACTGATGCAATTTGCGAAAGGTTTGCATTTCTAAAATTCAAATGCGAGGGCGCACCCTTCCAAACCATTTGAATTGAATTTATTATTTTATTTTTTACATTATTGAATAAAAGACGTTTCATTCAATAAGATTTGAAGAATTATTTATACGTGTAGCTGACTGAACTGAGCAGATGGAGAATTTTATTCCTCACCACTTTTATTACCAAAGTTTTTTTGTATCGCAATAACTTTTTTAGGTATTAGTTTTTTCGTGAGCAGGGGAATTTCCGACGGGATTCGCCATGACATAATGAGAAAAAATTCCCATGAACATGGGCGTGGTCCGTCATCTTCGAGACCGACCCAAAACTATAAATATCTACCGAGGGGTGCGCGGACCCCCCCGCTTTTGGTCGCCACCCCCTAACATTTTTGTACAATTTTTTTTTTTTTTTTTTACTTTGAAAATAAGGTTCGTGTCATTCCGAGGTATAAAGGTTTCTGCTATATATGTCGAGAGGGCATGGGAAGACATTCCCAATAGAATCCACAGGATTGTACCTTGGAGCCTCTCGTTCTCAAAAGAGAACACGGGAAACCTGTCCCGCGATTGAATCCAGGGTCCGCCGCAGAAGAGGGGTATGGGAATTCCCGGAGAACATGGGAGTATGTTCCCATGGGTCCGGGCTCCGCCTCGAGAGACTGCTCCTTGGATGCTCTGCTTCTCGAAAAGCGAAGTCATTCGGCAACTGACAACCCGAGCTTCCCTGACGTAGTAGTATATTTTCCGGGCCTCGCGGCCGGTGCTACACGTCGCCGAGGATGCAGATGTCCTCGTGGTCGGCTGAGCACGAGCGACGAGAGTGTCACTCGTCTTCATGGACGTCACTTTCCGACGAAGATTCAGGCTGTCGGAAGGAAGAAAAACGTCACAAAGATGTGTGTGGTATGCTCTAAGGCAAAAAACGCGGTCCTCGCAAAACAGATAGAAGAAGGCAATGCGCCAGCAAGGAAGAGAAAACGAGTAGGCAGAGAGTATTCTTATGAATGTACAGATTGTAATGTTTCTCTGTGTGCAGCACCATGCTTCAAACTGTATCACACCGCCACTGACTACTCCAGGGCTTACATCACTGCCACAGAACAAGAAAGAAATGAAGAAGGGAATGAAAAAGAGGAAAATTGAAAGTAAAGAGAGCCGAAGTGTGGACGAGTATATAATAATTATATACAGACCTTGTTAGGTCCCAAAAAGTTGTCCTGCGCACTACCGCAGGTAAATATGTGTGTATATTTGTACATAAATGGAATGTAATTTTATTGTAATACATGTCATTGCAAATAAAATATTTTTTATTTTGTCAAAGAGACAGAGAAAGTGAATGCGAGCTTTCATTGGAAGTTCAGCCAGAACCGCATCATAAATACCACTCATAAATGCTGAACCGGGTGGCCGATTTTCATAAAACTTACATGGGGTAAAGAGGAAAGATTCGGCTTTGATTCCATATAAAATTTACACATGCGCACGAAAAACTAAAGTTGTGGCACGTGCCGCGAGATGCGCGACACTCAAAAAGTTGCCTCAAAGTACCGCGGGTACCTTCCTTTCACACGCTATAGCTTCCGAACGAAGTTGCGCATTTTTTTTCTTTTTACATCATTGTAAAGAGGAATAAATTGTCTTCAATTCCATGTATCATTTGTGTATGTTTGAGTTTAGGCACTAACGAGCTCTGCTGGCGGAATTTGCAGGCGGCAATTCCGGTACCGTTTTTACGAAATATACCGCATCTACATGGCGAATACAGGCTATATACGGGCGTTGAATACAAATTCAAGTCGCGGCACCCGTACACAAATGGTTGCTTTATACCCGCATCTTTGAATTATTTTTTTACGATTTTTCTTTACTTTTCTATTACTTTGTAAAGATTGTCTTTAATTCGGGCCTTATAACATCATGAATTTGGAGCGCGCTACTGAAATATGGTTCAGAAAATATAACCAACCAAAGGAGAGTGACGCTACCCCGACAGTACCACGTGAATGCGTCCCGACGCGCACCAAGTTACTGGCACTGCTTGGTCCCCCCGGGACTGTGCTAATTACAGTACCGTTACCTCCTCGAGACCTCCTCAAGACCTCCTCGAGGGTGCCAGAGCCGAGCGCGCGTGGAACTAATGGGTATAATGAGCACAGCATACACTTATCACCGCGGCGAACGCAATACATGTTGCGCGGTGTAAAGTTTGTCTTTATTTCCAGCTTTATAAAATCGTAATTTTTTTCGCGCGCATGCGAAACACGTATGTACTTGAAGACAATTTATTCCTCTTTACAATGATATAAAAATTATTGGAATACGTCAAATGGTTCGCAATATATGAAGAGCGTAAGGAAGGCACCCCCAGTACTTAGAAAATTCAATTTTGAAAAACTAACTTTTTGCGACATCTGGCGCATCACTTGCTGCATGTTTATTTTTCGCTGCGCATATACATATGATACATGGAATTGAAGACAATTTATTGCTCTTTACGATGATGTAAAAAGAAAAAAAATGCGCAACTTCGTTCGGAAGCTATAGCGTGCCAAATGAAGGTACCCTCAGTACTTTGAGGCAACTTTTTGACTATCGCGCATATCGGGGCACGTGCCGCAACTTTAGTTTTTCGTGCGCATGTGTAAATTTTATATTGAATCAAAGCCGAATCTTTCCTCTTTACCCCATGTAAGTTTTATGAAAATCGGCCACTCGGTTCACCATTTATGGGTGTTTTTTATGATGCGGTTCTGGCTGAACTTCCAATGAAAGCTCGCATTCACTTTCTCTTTCTCTTTGATAAAATAAAAAATATTTTATTTGCAATGACATGTATTAGAATGAAATTACAATGCATTTACGTACAAATATACACAATATTTACCTGCGGTTGTGCGCAGAACAGCTTTAGGGACCTAACAAGGTATGTATATAATGTGTATATACTGGTTGTCCACACTTCGGCTCTCTTTACTTTCAATTTTCTTCTTCTTCATTCCCTTCTTCATTTCTTTCTTTTTCCGTGGCAGTGATGTAAGCCCTGGAATAGTCAGTGGCGGTGTGGTACAGTTTGAAGCATGGTGCGGCGCACAGAGAAACATTACAATCTGTACATTCATAAGAAGACTCTCTGCCTACTCGTTTTTTCTTCCTTGCTGGCCCATTGCCTTCTTCAATCTGTTTTGCGAGGACGGCGCGTTTTGCCTTAGAGCATACCACACACATCCTTGTGACGTTTTTCTTCCTTCCGACAGGCTCAATCTTCGTCGGAAAGTGACGTCCATGAAGACGAGTGACACTCTCGTCGCTCGTGCTCGGCCGACCACGGGGACGTCTGCAAAGTGATGGAACTTGTTCCTTGTCCGCAAATGTTACTATATGTTGCGCCAAAGCCTTCCTGTATTCCCGACTTGTTTTTAGAGGTTTATCTTTGCTGTATTCTTTATAAACGATGTAAGAGTTCAACATGGCAACGTTGAGAACGTGAAACCAAACCCGTTTCCACCACTTCAGGGTCTTCACTCGGAACGGCGTGTACGACAACATCTGGTCGGCCCGATCAACACCTCCCATGTACTTGTTGTACGCTGTTACAATGCGCGGCTTGAGAACTGGTTCCCCTGTTGCCCGGTTCTTCTTCCCTGTTTGTTCAAGTTGTGTATCTTCAACAGTAGACATGAGAAGCACTGATTTTCTATCTTCGTAGCGAAGAACGAGTAGGCCATGGTTGTGAGAAACTGTCATGTCCCCTTGCTTGGCTTTCTTTTTAGGTTTCTTGACTGAATCAGGAAGTCCCTTTCGATTGGCTCTCAACGTCCCCGTGGCACCTATTCCCCGCTCCCACAAATTTATGTACAGATTTGTGGACGAATAGTAGTTGTCCATAAAGATATGATGCCCCTGTCCAACGTAGTCGTTCACCATGTCCATGACTACATCATAAGTTTTGCCACCTTCAGAAACCGGTTCATTCGTTTTTCCAGTGTAGAGTTTGAACTTGCAAACGTATCCGTTGTGCGAGTCACACAACATGAAAGCCTTTATCCCATACTTCTTAGGCTTGTCGGGAAGATAAACTTTGAAAGATAAGTTACCTTTCCAGGGCACCATGCCCTCGTCGACTGAAATGTTTTGATGCGGTTTATACACTCTTGAAAAACGGTGAACTATCCGGTTATACATGTGTCCCAGTTTATTTATTGGTGAAAAGCACGGGGTGTTACGGCCCGGCATCCTCCTGTTGTCAGCCAAGTGTAGGTAGGTTATAAGAAGCCAAAACCTGTCTCGGGGCATGCACTTGGCGAAGAAAGGCGTTGACGTAACATCACTTGTTGACCAGTAATCAGCAAAGTTTCTCTGCACAACCAATGACATGGCAATTGTCATGGCTACAAATACCTTCATCTCTTCTGCATTAGTGTCTTGCCACTGTTGCATTCTTGAACGGGGTCTTAGAATTTTGTCCTCCATTGCTTGTTTGAAATATCTATTGGTTTCCGTTGCCATATCCTCATAGTCATCATTATGTATAAACAAATTGAAAAAGTCAATAGGTTCAGGGTTCTCAGGAAGTTCTATGAACTGGCGCAACCCAGTTTGACCAGTGAAAGGCAAGTTTACACGTGGCCGCAGACCATCCACCCACTCATCAAACATCTGTGAATTATCTTGATTATATTGTGGTATTTCGGCAAACTCCTCCTCAAAACCACTAAAGTCTTCTTCGGTGGAATTACCGGCGGCTAGAATCTTTCTGGCAATCTCTGTCTCTATATCACTCAGACCATCTGTGTCACCATGTTCACTATCTATTACAGTGTCCCGATCATATGCATCATCACTGTCTAAACCACTGCTACCATCACTGTCAGTTGACTCCATATCAGAGGCTTCATCAGCATGGATCTCTTTGATGAAGTCGTTGTCGCTTGAAACGGCTTCAAAGCTGCGTGTCCTAGAATGCAACGCCCTAGGCCGTCGCAGGGCCTTGCGTCCACGTCCGCGCAGCATTCTGCTTCAACCTGTAAATGATTGAAAATGCGTTAGATGTATGCAACATATAACATGTGATTAGAGACAATAAACATACAGAGATAATGAATGTGAGCTTCATGGACGTTCATTTGCCAGTTTCAGAACCTCCCGGCGCATCTAGGACGACTGCGCCGCAAGCGCCGACGGCGCCGACGGCTTCTGACATCGCGCCGATTTTTCCGACGCATATGTCAAACGGACCATTTTCTGATTTCCTCGGCGACGTGTAGCACCGGGCGAGAGGCCCGGAAAATAAACTACTATGTCAGGGAAGCTCGGGTTGTCAGTTGCCGATTGACTTCTCTTTTCGAGAAGCAGAGCATCCAAGGAGCGGTCTCTCGAGGCGGAGCCCGGACCCATGGGAGCATACTCCCATGCTCTCCGGGAATTCCCGTCCCCGTCTTCCGCGGCGGACCCCGGATTCAATCGCGGGACAGGTTTCCCATGTTCTCTTTTGAGAACGAGAGACTCCGAGGAACAATATGGGACGAACCCCGGATTCTATTGGGAATCGGTTCCCATGCCCGCTCGACATATATAGCAGAAACCTTCATACCTCAGAATGACACGAACCTTTATTTCATAGTAGAAAAAAAAAAATAATTTGCACAAAAAGTTTGGGGGGTGGCGACCAAAAGCGGGGGGTCCGCACACCCCCCGGTAGATATATATAGTTGTGGGTCGGTCCCAAAGATGACGGACCACGCCCATGTTCATGGGAATTTTTTCTCATTATGTCATGGCGAATCCCGTCGGAAATTCCCCTGCTCACGAAAAAAATAATACCTAAAAAAGTAATTGTGATACAAAAGAACTTTGGTAATAAAAGTGGTGAGGAATCAAATTCTCCATCTGCTCAGTTCAGTCCGCTACATTTATAAATAATTCTTCAAATCTTATTGAATGAAACGTCTTTTTTTCAATAATGTAAAAGATAAAATAATAAATTCAATTCAAATGGTTTGGAAGGGTGCGCCCTCGCATTTGAATTTTAGAAATGCAAACCTTTCGCAAATGGCATCAGTAACAAAAATGTTCACGCATTTTTAGAAACTCCGAAAAGTGAAATATTTTCCTGAGAAAATATTCCCACGAAAAGGCTTTTCCCCGAGCAGCGGGTCCCGTACTCAAATATATTTTCGCTTTTATGTTATATTTTTTTTTCCAAAACTGGAAACAAAATTCCGTCATGACAGTTGTTCATCGTTTATAAAGCTCTATATTTGCGTATCAAAAGAACAGTATTTTAGTTATAATTATCATACTTCTTCACTTATGCGTACATCAATATTGCGGCGCTTCGCGCATGCATAGTTCTTCCCAAAAACATGCGCATTTTATCTGGAATTAAAGACAATCTTTTTCTCTTTACAATGATGTAAAAATTATAAATATCGGACTTGCGGTTCACAAGTTATAAAGCCCGTAATGATGGTATATGCTAAGAGCGCCACTTATTCAAAGCTGAATATCACCTTCTGCGCGACACCTGGCGCATCAAAAGTTATTGCCGAAAATACACGTATTTTATATGGAATTGAAGACAATTCTTTTATCTATATACTGATAAAAAAATTATGAAAATATCCCAAGTAGTTTCTTAGAAATAGAGCGCCGAGGCATGTTGGGGTAAATGCGCCACATGTATCAAAATTCAAAAGTGCGAAAGTCACCTATCTCTGTGCCATTGCTGTATTTTCAGTTATGTTAGCGCAATTGCAATAAAGGCCATTCTTTCCTCTTTATTTTGGTATAAAAAAAATTGAAAACAACCAATTGGTTCATATGATACGAAGTGCGAGAGAAAGGTAGCTTATCGCAAAATCTTCCCGTAATTAGAGGCTATCTGCCCATGTGGCGAGATGCGAGACAGATAAGCATAGGCTATCTGCCCATGTGGCGGGATGCAAGACAGATAAGCCTGTACGGGCCTATCTCACCCCGGGGCAGTGCAGACACTTAGGTGATAATTAGCCGCCGGGCAGTGTAGCCATCGGAGCGAAGCAGGACAAAATTGGCCTTTTGTAAAGCTAATTATCGATGCGTTACGGGTCAACAATGCACACACAAATTGGTGTGAATTTTGCTGGACGTTCTGACCAGACACTGAACAAAGCTTTATTCTCATTGCGGGCTGCGAGGCATAAATACAGCCATTCTCATGCAGCGAGTCGCGGAAACAATCGACTCGGGACCCGGTATGGGGGATAGAAAAGTACTTAGACAGCCGTGAATTAAGTAAGCGATCCGGGATCCGTATTGAGGTACCTCGGAATCGCTTATAGCCCGCCCGGATAATTCCGGGACCCGCATGTTAAGGGTTAATATTTTGATGACTTATATTTCACAACTTGATAAACACAAGAGCTCATTTGTTGGAAATTAAAAACAATGAGAACTGAAGCCATTGATGGGCGCCGAGAGTGGAGAAAACTTTGCTACAGCATAACAGCAACTTTTTTATTAGTTTTATGACATATTTTGAGTTACTATATGAATACTCTATCAGTGTATGTCTTTAGTTATTAAAAAAATATTAAAATCTAAATATTTTAGATCATATTTTTAAGTCAGAGCACTTATAGGAACATCCTGCCAAAGCAAGGAAGACCTTAAGGCTAAAATTGGGCAAAGTAAACATAATTACCTAGTGTAGCCGAGGTCGGGTGAGCTGTTGAGCCACGACCAATGGTCCATAGGATTACAATCCCTGCACGTCCTCCACTCCCAAATCCCGCAAATAGTGACTGGCGAACACTGTGTTGGATCGCCAGAAACAACCCTCCATGATCTGCGGCACTGATATATTTCTGTGCAGAGCCATAGTAGAGGCCAAGGCCCGTATTTCATGGGGGTTATTAGCCGCCGGATGAAGTAAACCCTTAAGCTTCATAAGCTGCTAATATCGTTTGGCGAAGCCACAGCGCAATGGTTTTTCTGTTGACTTCACCATTGGCTGCAGCTGAAAAGGGTATGAATAGCCTTTTACGAGTCTTCCGCCTACTTGCTGAACGTCGAATGTACTCTCGAAGTACTCTTACAGGACACAGACGGAGCTCCTCCCTCTCTGAGTCGTGTACAATCAAGGTATAGTAAATTTTCTATCGGGTTGCCCTGGAAGCTGGTTCTTTGCCACAAAGTTCCAGAGCAACCCCAAGTTGACGTCCCAATGACGTGAAGTTTTGAAATGACCCTCGTCACATCAAGGGCATGGATCTCACTCACTTTGGCCGCTGTAGCCAGAGAGATGGAGTACACAGTTTTATGAGTCAAGTCCTCAAAAGAGGACTCATTCAGAGGTTCATAAGGAGAACCTCGAAATGCCGAAGGACCAGATTAAGGTCCCAAGCCGGAGGACAACATTTTTGTTTCTGGTCCTCCAACTTGAATGACTTCAGCATCGCGATGAGTTCTGGAGTTTTAGAGAACAAAACAGAATTGAGAGCTGACAAATAAGTTGAAATAGTGCCTCCCTTTAAGTGTCTTGTATTACGAAGATGTAAAAGAAACTCTGGCACAAATTCCCTCGAACGAGAGGCGCAGAACTTTTCAAACGATAACCACATATCATCAGACAAAGACCTAGTCGACACTCTGTGGGCGCTTGCCACACGCGAAGCGTACCCCTTAGACTTCAAGGCTTTCTGCAAATGACCCAGGCGGACAGATGAAACCGCTCTGGATCTGGTCGAAGCAGACGACTGTTTGGATGTAACAACAGACGATGCCACTGAGGCAGAGGAGCTGGATCGCTGGTGACGAGCCCGCGAAGCACGGGGAACCAGCTTCTCGGATGCCAAAAGGGTGCTACCAAAAGAAGTCGAAGCGACTTCGTTGCCTTGATCTTTATATGTTGAGTTGGGAAGGTGTAAGCGTCCAGACCCTCCCAACTCAGAGATAGAGCATCCACTGCCCACGCTGCTGGAATGGGTAGTGGAGACACATATGCAAAATCTTCCCGTAATTAGAGGCTATCTGCCCATGTGGCGAGATGCGAGACAGATAAGCATAGGCTATCTGCCCATGTGGCGGGATGCAAGACAGATAAGCCTGTACGGGCCTATCTCACCCCGGGGCAGTGCAGACACTTAGGTGATAATTAGCCGCCGGGCAGTGTAGCCATCGGAGCGAAGCAGGACAAAATTGGCCTTTTGTAAAGCTAATTATCGATGCGTTACGGGTCAACAATGCACACGCAAATTGGTGTGAATTTTGCTGGACGTTCTGACCAGACACTGAACAAAGCTTTATTCTCATTGCGGGCTGCGAGGCATAAATACAGCCATTCTCATGCAGCGAGTCGCGGAAACAATCGACTCGGGACCCGGTATGGGGGATAGAAAAGTACTTAGACAGCCGTGAATTAAGTAAGCGATCCGGGATCCGTATTGAGGTACCTCGGAATCGCTTATAGCCCGCCCGGATAATTCCGGGACCCGCATGTTAAGGGTTAATATTTTGATGACTTATATTTCACAACTTGATAAACACAAGAGCTCATTTGTTGGAAATTAAAAACAATGAGAACTGAAGCCATTGATGGGCGCCGAGAGTGGAGAAAACTTTGCTACAGCATAACAGCAACTTTTTTATTAGTTTTATGACATATTTTGAGTTACTATATGAATACTCTATCAGTGTATGTCTTTAGTTATTAAAAAAATATTAAAATCTAAATATTTTAGATCATATTTTTAAGTCAGAGCACTTATAGGAACATCCTGCCAAAGCAAGGAAGACCTTAAGGCTAAAATTGGGCAAAGTAAACATAATTACCTAGTGTAGCCGAGGTCGGGTGAGCTGTTGAGCCACGACCAATGGTCCATAGGATTACAATCCCTGCACGTCCTCCACTCCCAAATCCCGCAAATAGTGACTGGCGAACACTGTGTTGGATCGCCAGAAACAACCCTCCATGATCTGCGGCACTGATATATTTCTGTGCAGAGCCATAGTAGAGGCCAAGGCCCGTATTTCATGGGGGTTATTAGCCGCCGGATGAAGAAAACCCTTAAGCTTCATAAGCTGCTAATATCGTTTGGCGAAGCCACAGCGCAATGGTTTTTCTGTTGACTTCACCATTGGCTGCAGCTGAAAAGGGTATGAATAGCCTTTTACGAGTCTTCCGCCTACTTGCTGAACGTCGAATGTACTCTCGAAGTACTCTTACAGGACACAGACGGAGCTCCTCCCTCTCTGAGTCGTGTACAATCAAGGTATAGTAAATTTTCTATCGGGTTGCCCTGGAAGCTGGTTCTTTGCCACAAAGTTCCAGAGCAACCCCAAGTTGACGTCCCAATGACGTGAAGTTTTGAAATGACCCTCGTCACATCAAGGGCATGGATCTCACTCACTTTGGCCGCTGTAGCCAGAGAGATGGAGTACACAGTTTTATGAGTCAAGTCCTCAAAAGAGGACTCATTCAGAGGTTCATAAGGAGAACCTCGAAATGCCGAAGGACCAGATTAAGGTCCCAAGCCGGAGGACAACATTTTTGTTTCTGGTCCTCCAACTTGAATGACTTCAGCATCGCGATGAGTTCTGGAGTTTTAGAGAACAAAACAGAATTGAGAGCTGACAAATAAGTTGAAATAGTGCCTCCCTTTAAGTGTCTTGTATTACGAAGATGTAAAAGAAACTCTGGCACAAATTCCCTCGAACGAGAGGCGCAGAACTTTTCAAACGATAACCACATATCATCAGACAAAGACCTAGTCGACACTCTGTGGGCGCTTGCCACACGCGAAGCGTACCCCTTAGACTTCAAGGCTTTCTGCAAATGACCCAGGCGGACAGATGAAACCGCTCTGGATCTGGTCGACGCAGACGACTGTTTGGATGTAACAACAGACGATGCCACTGAGGCAGAGGAGCTGGATCGCTGGTGACGAGCCCGCGAAGCACGGGGAACCAGCTTCTCGGATGCCAAAAGGGTGCTACCAAAAGAAGTCGAAGCGACTTCGTTGCCTTGATCTTTATATGTTGAGTTGGGAAGGTGTAAGCGTCCAGACCCTCCCAACTCAGAGATAGAGCATCCACTGCCCACGCTGCTGGAATGGGTAGTGGAGACACATATGCAAAATCTTCCCGTAATTAGAGGCTATCTGCCCATGTGGCGAGATGCGAGACAGATAAGCATAGGCTATCTGCCCATGTGGCGGGATGCAAGACAGATAAGCCTGTACGGGCCTATCTCACCCCGGGGCAGTGCAGACACTTAGGTGATAATTAGCCGCCGGGCAGTGTAGCCATCGGAGCGAAGCAGGACAAAATTGGCCTTTTGTAAAGCTAATTATCGATGCGTTACGGGTCAACAATGCACACGCAAATTGGTGTGAATTTTGCTGGACGTTCTGACCAGACACTGAACAAAGCTTTATTCTCATTGCGGGCTGCGAGGCATAAATACAGCCATTCTCATGCAGCGAGTCGCGGAAACAATCGACTCGGGACCCGGTATGGGGGATAGAAAAGTACTTAGACAGCCGTGAATTAAGTAAGCGATCCGGGATCCGTATTGAGGTACCTCGGAATCGCTTATAGCCCGCCCGGATAATTCCGGGACCCGCATGTTAAGGGTTAATATTTTGATGACTTATATTTCACAACTTGATAAACACAAGAGCTCATTTGTTGGAAATTAAAAACAATGAGAACTGAAGCCATTGATGGGCGCCGAGAGTGGAGAAAACTTTGCTACAGCATAACAGCAACTTTTTTATTAGTTTTATGACATATTTTGAGTTACTATATGAATACTCTATCAGTGTATGTCTTTAGTTATTAAAAAAATATTAAAATCTAAATATTTTAGATCATATTTTTAAGTCAGAGCACTTATAGGAACATCCTGCCAAAGCAAGGAAGACCTTAAGGCTAAAATTGGGCAAAGTAAACATAATTACCTAGTGTAGCCGAGGTCGGGTGAGCTGTTGAGCCACGACCAATGGTCCATAGGATTACAATCCCTGCACGTCCTCCACTCCCAAATCCCGCAAATAGTGACTGGCGAACACTGTGTTGGATCGCCAGAAACAACCCTCCATGATCTGCGGCACTGATATATTTCTGTGCAGAGCCATAGTAGAGGCCAAGGCCCGTATTTCATGGGGGTTATTAGCCGCCGGATGAAGAAAACCCTTAAGCTTCATAAGCTGCTAATATCGTTTGGCGAAGCCACAGCGCAATGGTTTTTCTGTTGACTTCACCATTGGCTGCAGCTGAAAAGGGTATGAATAGCCTTTTACGAGTCTTCCGCCTACTTGCTGAACGTCGAATGTACTCTCGAAGTACTCTTACAGGACACAGACGGAGCTCCTCCCTCTCTGAGTCGTGTACAATCAAGGTATAGTAAATTTTCTATCGGGTTGCCCTGGAAGCTGGTTCTTTGCCACAAAGTTCCAGAGCAACCCCAAGTTGACGTCCCAATGACGTGAAGTTTTGAAATGACCCTCGTCACATCAAGGGCATGGATCTCACTCACTTTGGCCGCTGTAGCCAGAGAGATGGAGTACACAGTTTTATGAGTCAAGTCCTCAAAAGAGGACTCATTCAGAGGTTCATAAGGAGAACCTCGAAATGCCGAAGGACCAGATTAAGGTCCCAAGCCGGAGGACAACATTTTTGTTTCTGGTCCTCCAACTTGAATGACTTCAGCATCGCGATGAGTTCTGGAGTTTTAGAGAACAAAACAGAATTGAGAGCTGACAAATAAGTTGAAATAGTGCCTCCCTTTAAGTGTCTTGTATTACGAAGATGTAAAAGAAACTCTGGCACAAATTCCCTCGAACGAGAGGCGCAGAACTTTTCAAACGATAACCACATATCATCAGACAAAGACCTAGTCGACACTCTGTGGGCGCTTGCCACACGCGAAGCGTACCCCTTAGACTTCAAGGCTTTCTGCAAATGACCCAGGCGGACAGATGAAACCGCTCTGGATCTGGTCGAAGCAGACGACTGTTTGGATGTAACAACAGACGATGCCACTGAGGCAGAGGAGCTGGATCGCTGGTGACGAGCCCGCGAAGCACGGGGAACCAGCTTCTCGGATGCCAAAAGGGTGCTACCAAAAGAAGTCGAAGCGACTTCGTTGCCTTGATCTTTATATGTTGAGTTGGGAAGGTGTAAGCGTCCAGACCCTCCCAACTCAGAGATAGAGCATCCACTGCCCACACTGCTGGAATGGGTAGTGGAGACACATATGCTGGCAGACGAGCGTTGTACTTTGTTGAGAACAAATCGATCAGAGGTCGATGAAAACTTGCGCACAGGAGATCGAACGCTTCCGGGTGAAGCATCCACTCTGTTTGTTCGCGTGAGACAGAGCGTCTGCTAACAAGTTCTGACACCCTTGAATGTGCCGTGCCCTGATCTGAATCTGGTTTGTGTTTAATAGTTTGAAAAGTTTAAATGTTTGATCTAACAGTCTCTTTGAGCCTGTCATGCCCTGATTCTTTACCAGCCAGACTACTGTCGAATTGTCTGAGCCTACTAGCAGACAAGAATTCCGAAGAACCGGAAGCCAATGAGTGATTGCCAAGATCACTGCCTGCAACTCCGAGATGTTCCTGTGTAACATGTTGACATGGGATTAGTTGTGACTTCTCCTCGTTGACAAGCCACCTGAGCTGGTGAAGTATGTTTGCGAGCAAACTGCAACTGTTTGCGTAGCACGAGAGGAGCAGCCAGGCTCATCAGGCAATTATCGATGCAGGGATCGAACTCGATCCCCCGGAGATGTAGAAACAGAGTGATCATGGTCTCGTGATGCTGGTAAAAAGCCACGGGGCTGTGAAATTTCTAAACGGTGGGACTCTCCGCTGGTAGGGAGTTTTTAGAAATACAAACCTCAGGTATTTTCTGTGAGGCCTGTAGATAGGGACGTGCAGATAGGCGTCCTGTAGGTCCAAGCTGACCAGCCAGTCTTCACGGGCTAGCTTGGAACGCAGCTGGTCCAGAGACGCCATCCTAAAGTGAGGTGGTTCTGACATGTAGAGATCATTGAACACTGCCAGGTTGTGGATCATCTGCATCTTCTCCGAGTTCTTCTTGGGGACGAGGAAGATGGGAGAGTAGAAACCTGGGGTGCTCTCGGGATGTGACACAGTCTCTATCGCACACTTGTCCAATTAAATCTTGATGTTGCTGGACAGCTGCAGTAGCTGAGTTGACGAATACCTCACTATTGGCAGTTTGTAGCCGGTCTTTAAGATGTTAGTAATGAAGGGGTCCTCTAGTATTGTCCAGTTGGGCCAGGAGACACCCAGTCTCCCGCCTACGAGTATATCTGTAACAGGGATGACTGGAGGCGGGAGGTTCCAGTCATGAGTTCCCAGACCTTCAGAGCCTGGATTTGTATGGGGTCTTGGACTCGACCGGAGTCAAAACCTTCTCTTTTGTTGCCACGGTACTTGTGCTGAAAGGCCCCATGGACCGACTTCCTTTGCCCTGGTAGACACGGGTACCTTTCCTGTTGTTGGAAGGAAAAGTATGGGCAACCAGCTTGCATGCCTGGAACGTAAAGTCCGCCTGTACCTTCTCAGACTGGTCTTTGAAGACTTCAACAATCTTATCCCCAAAGAGAGTTTCAGACAACACTTTGGCATACACGAGAGTCCTGCAGAACTCCTCCTCCCACTAGCAGAGTTGAAGAAGACCAGTGCGGCGGATGACTGTAGTCATTGCTATAGCAGATCGCATGTGGTCGAGGAAATCCGCGCAGGCGTTAGCCGGCCACTTAAACACAGTAGCTTGGTGGTCTAGGCTGGATGGGTTGTCCTCCGTCAAGTCCTGGGACACAGCTTCTTGCGACGAAACAAGCGCCGACAGCGGGATTAACGTACGCTTCAGCTCCGTGTCGATGTTTCTGAGCTTGATGTCTTGTACCTTGTACATAGCCTGGGAAGCGTCCCAGAGCCGTCGCACTTGGTCGTCCTGGAAGGCGCCAGACTCGTACACCTTCATAGAATGGACCTTGTACTTGTTACTTGTGTTTTTTTAGCCAGATGAATAGACGGGTTGATAGAGAGCTTAGCGAACTCCTCATCCAGCGGGCGGGATGTGGTGGAATAAGGAGTTCAGGTTCATCCCAGATGGCAAACCTCTTGTCCATCCCCTGGCTAGGGGAAGGACACGTGACAAGTCTGTTAGCTATCCAGTTGAAGACAGCTCCGTATTCCAAATGAGTGTCACTGGCATCCTCATCAGACACCTCAAGTTGCTCCTCAAAGTCTGGTACAAAGTCACGGTGAATGAGAACGCTCTGACCGCACCTGAGCAATCGAAGTCTTGACCTTTCGAGAGGAGCGCCAAGTGAGAGCCGAGGAGAGCGCCGAGGAGAGCGAGAGCGCTGAAGACGATCATCCCTGTATACAAACTCCCTGTTGGAGTAACCAAAACGGAACCCCTCACCAGCGCGGGTGTCCTCGCGCTGGTCATACACGTGACGATGGTCCCTAGGTTCTTCTCTGAAGTGTGCTACTGAGGAGCGCTCCTCACGTCGCTGGTCCCCAGGAGTGTCCCTGGGAGTAGGCTGGCGAACAGGAGCAGGTATAGGCACAGGCACAGGCACAGGCACTGCTACGTCCTGGGCAGCACGTGCCTCAAACAACCTCGCTACCTCTCGGTTCACTAGAGATAGAAAGAAGTTAGGGTCTATCACAGAAGCGCCAGGGTTGACACCCTGCTGTACCTCCTCCAACATGGGCCATATCTGATTTGCTTCTGAGGAGCAGAAGACGGAGGTTCAGTCACTGGGGTAACAGTGTCCACCTCAGAGGACAAAGTGTCAGTGTGAAGGAGGAGAAGCCAATTTGTCAGACATGCCTCTCTGCTTTCGCTGCGTAAAATGTTTCCGTCAATCAACAATGAAGGCCTTAAAGTCAGATGGTGATAAGGGTCGACAGTAAAGGCACTTATGATCTGTGTCACACTGAGTACCCACACAGTCTGGGCAGAGAGGGTGTGAGTCCTTTGCGGATTTTTGAGATCTGCAACAGGTACAGTAAACTCTCATAGTTGTTTGTACTGTAGAAAACAGAAACAAACAACATAAACAACAAGTAATTGTCACAAACGTGACCATGTCCCCCGCCGCAATTAAGAAATGAGCTAAAAGAATGGACACACAGCTTGTACGAGTAGTGACATTTACATGTTTGATTCAATTATTGTTATATCGGGCAAAATTTTTAAAATGGTCAAAGTCTTGTAGTGACCTTGAAAACGGGGTCAAGGTCACCCAAATCGACTGGTGTCTGAGTATTCCCCAAATGAAGACAGGTACCAAATTTGAAGACTCTAGGTACAGCAGTTCATGAGATATCGTGCTAACAACATTTGACAATAAGTCTTGTAGTGACCTTGAAAATAATTTCAAGGTCAACCAAATCGACTGGTATCTGGATATTCCCCAAATAAAGACTGATACTAAATTTAAAACCAATAGTTCTAGCGGTTCATGAGGAATCGCACCAACAACATTTTCAAAACTGGTCAAAGTCTCGCCCTGACCTTGAAAATGAGGTCAAGTTCACCGAAAACTTTTCAGGTCTAGGTATTCCCCAGATGAAGACTGGTACCAAGTTTGAAGACTCTAGGTCGAAGGGTTCATGAGATATCGGGCTAACAACATTTTCAAAACTGGTCAAAGTCTCGCCCTGACCTTGAAAATGAGGTCAAGGTCACCAAAAACTTTTCAGGTCTTGGTATTCCCAAGATGAAGACTGGTACCAAGTTTGAAGATTCTAGGTTGAGCGGTTCATTAGATATCGCGCTAACAACATTTTCAAAACTGGTCAAAGTCTCACCCTGACCTTGAAATGAGGTCAAGGTCACCGAAAACTTTTCAGGTCTGCGTATTCCCCAGATGAAGACTGGTACCAAGTTTGAAGATTCTAGGTTGAGCGGTTCATTAGATATCGTGCTAACAACATTTTCAAAACTGGTCAAAGTCTCGCCGTGACCTTGATAATGAGGTCAAGGTCACCGAAAACTTTTCAGGTCTTGGTATTCCCCAGATGAAGACTGGTACCAAGTTTGAAGATTCTAGGTTGAGCGGTTCATTAGATATCGCGCTAACAACATTTTCAAAACTGGTCAAAGTCTCACCCTGACCTTGAAATGAGGTCAAGGTCACCAAAAACTTTTCAGGTCTAGGTATTCCCCAGATGAAGACTGGTACCAAGTTTGAAGACTCTAGGTCGAAGGGTTCATGATATATCGCGCTAACAACATTTTCAAAACTGGTCAAAGTCTCGCCGTGACCTTGATAATGAGGTCAAGGTCACCAAAAACTTTTCAGATCTGCGTATTCCCCAGATGAAGACTGGTACCAAGTTTGAAGATTCTAGGTTGAGCGGTTCATTAGATATCGCGCTAACAACATTTTCAAAACTGGTCAAAGTCTCGCCGTGACCTTGAAAATGAGGTCAAGGTCACTAAAACCTTTTCAGGTCTGCGTATTCCCCAGATGAAGACTGGTACCAAGTTTGAAGATTGTAGGTTGAGCGGTTCATTAAATATCGCGCTAACAAGAAGCGGGACGGACGTACGGACGTACGGACGTACGTACGGACGGACGGACGTACGGAGCTGAATACTATGTCCCCCGCTCCGCGCTTCGCGGCGGCGGGGGACAATAAAGCCAGAAAGGAAGCCTAGCTAGGGCCCCTTTTAAGCTAAATTGGAAATCATTAGAATAATTTAATCAATCATTAAATACATAGAAAGCAATAGAATGCACAAGCATGCTATATCCACACACAAAATAAGTAACACAACAGAGGGAGAAAAATAAGGTGATGCAAGTGCAAAAAATAGCTACACAGTCGACAGCAAGGGTGGGCGTGTAACTACCCCAAATAGAGCCAAAACAGCCAAACAAAGGAAAAGGGGAAAAAACGTAAATTTAAGTTAAAACAGAACCCAAAAAGGGGTTACATTCAGCAAACAAACATGAATATATCCAGTTGCCAAACAAGCTTTACTCAAACAAAAAATTTAGAAAACCACAACATGTGCTACGGCGTAAGAATTAATACATGATGGTGGAAAATTAGAAAAAACAGCAAGAATGTTTACGTGGCAAAAATGCCTAAAAACAGTGGAATCGGGATAGAAAATGGTATAAACACGTGAAACAAGAAGTATTATCTTTCCTTACAGTAAAATACTTGTTTCTGATTGGCTAACGGCCGTTACATTTTTCTTCATGTACCCCACCAGTCTCACGGTATACAAATTTCATGTTCCCCGCTGCCATAGTAACAGCTCCTAGCTAAAAGTAGGTGTCCCATTATGGTCAGATGACGTTATAAAATGACGCATGTGGTGTAGGGAGTTTTGAACAGTTCGGTCAGCTGTTTATGGGTCTATTAATTACAGACTTATTTTTCCAATAGCTGCTGCTTTGTTTGGAAGCCTATCTTATTTTGCATTGCTTGCACACTATAATTAAACAAAGAATAGCTCATTTAAGGCATTTAAAAGCTTGTAGTAATACCGTATACGACTTTTAACATTTCAGTCGAGACGGGTGATGCCATTTTGTTTACGTTTAGGGTTAAGGTCATTCAAGCGATTTCAGCTGATCAGGCATCGGCAGACAAAACGCAATAAATATAATAATACTAATTTTATTGACATGACAGAAAGATAAATACGTTGTATACTTCTCCCTCGGGTAATACGGTCTCATGTACCATCTTTGTACCAGTGTCACCCACGCCTGAAGGCTCCCTCGTGAGAAGCATACAACTTATAATAGGGCCCCAAGAAGCTAGAAACGAGGCAAAATGGGGCCAAACACTGTGCTGAGATGCGGGAAGGGTGAAAATTGTATGTAGAGCAATGAAAATTTCGTCGTTATGGTAAGTGAACCAATGCTTTATTCACACACTTTGGTATTATAGAATAGAAAAAAGACATACCAATAAAAGGAAATATGATTATTACCCACGTGGTACTTCGTAAAGGGGTTTCATAACAAACTGTTATGACACATATGTGTCATAACACCTTCAAGTAAATTGATTGGCTAACGATGAACTTTGACACTGACTGGACTACTTTATTCATACATAAAACGAATGTGAATTCATTCTTGAAATTACAAGTAACGAAGTTGTTTATGACAACACTTATAATTAATATTTATCTCATTGTTCAGTTAATTCAGGAACTCGTAGTCACCGCAATAATTGATTTTAATGAAATATTAAACAAATACATCATGACTAGATCAGAGCTAAGAAGCACAAAGTTTAGAATGCAGCAAGAGTTTTTGCTCTCAAATAAATCTTTCCGCTGGGAATGACGGTCAGTATCTCGGTGAAAACAAGTAGTTGTCACTAAGGTGACATGATCCTCGCTGCAAATTAATACTTATACTATACTTATACTATATATGTGCCATGAGCATGCACAAGTGAATGGATAAGGCACTCTATAAATAACCATTATTATTATTATTATTATTAGTTCAAAATTGAAAAATAATGTCAAGATCAGCAAAATTGACTAGGCCCTGTTTTTTACCCAAAATAACAACTGATGTATGATAATGATGATAATTCAATGAACAGTTCTTGTGATATCGATGCCCCTGACAAGCTTACCATGTTGACAAACTCAAGTTCTGCTGTGACCTTGAGAATAATGTCACCAAAATCTAATCAGCCCTTTGCCTTTCCTTGTAGAAGCTGTGTATAAGATATGAAGAGAATCCAGTGAATGGTTCTTGAGATATCCCGCTGACAAGGATAAATTGACAAAGTCTCGTTGTGACCTTGAAATGAAGGTCAAAGTAAAAAACGTCTTTAGGAACATTACTCTCCCCATGATGAACCCATATGCAAAATATGAAAAGAATCCAGTGAATAGTATTTCAGTTATTCCATTTCGTACGGACGGACGGACGGACACAGCCGAATACTATATCCCCCGCTTCGCGCTAAACGCGCAGCGGGGGATAACAACGTGTTCGTAACGGTGCACAGTGAATTGTTACTCACAAGGCACAAATAACCGAAAGGAAAGCCATTTCAACGGCAATGTTCATCTAAAACTTACATTTAATGATGTTGTTTTTTTACACATTCCGACAATGAAAAACATGCGAATGACAAAGCAAAAATATTTCAAGAGAGACATAAACTTGATATGAAAAGGGAACGAGTTAGATATCCTATAATTACGTCACATTCTCACGTGACAGATTGGCCTCACCTTACGGTGTGGGTCGTTGTTTCTGTCTACGTGTTATTTACACTATTACTTCGTAAAGAACAAGGATTCAACTCTTTCCAATCTCTTATCGGAAGTACAGGGTAATATGCAATATCTGAAGTGGGGTAAGTATTAAAAAAATTTAAAATTAAGTACAATATAGCTTATTTTCATTTCACGTAATGCAAAAAATCCAATATGGCGACAGAACCCTCCCTTTAAACATTCTTCGGAGCAAT
Organism: Gibbula magus; assembly: GCA_936450465.1. Classification (NCBI taxonomy): domain Eukaryota; kingdom Metazoa; phylum Mollusca; class Gastropoda; order Trochida; family Trochidae; genus Gibbula; species Gibbula magus. The sequence continues at coordinate 45,496,720 of OW388305.1, read as the reverse complement.
TAGCCCAGACCTGCTTTAACACTAAGATTGCTTGACAATAAATAAGAGGAACATACAAACCTATACTCATCAAATGTGAGGGTGTCTGTGATGGGTGTTGGTATGCTGGAGTCATCCTCATATGTTGGTGTTGGGGGTGAGGCCTGCGAGTGAGTAGAGCTGTACGATTCACTGCGGGGACGAGGTTCACACACCACCCCTGCACCATGCTCCGGCTCCTCCTCCCTCCCTGGCGACAGCTTAATTCGCTCTGGCATTGCCGCAATGATTTGGTTAGCTAGTGTTACCATCTGATTCTTCCCTTCATGATCACCATCTACAATGTACATAACACCAGCTGACATCTGTTCAGTTCTAACTGCCACATTACATTTGATCGTGATGTCCCTGAATATAAGCACAGTTTGGAATCAAAATATCAAAGAAGTACTTATATGGTATTACCTCATGTGAAAGGTGTCGATGTAAAGTTTTGGGAGCATGTAACGTGTGGCAAGGTCAAAGTCACAAATCCAAAATTATTACCTCATCTGAAAAGTGTTATTACAACGGATGCATGCACACGTCAAGTATCAAAGGCCTATCACTGACAAACCAAAAAACATAGATAAGGTTAAAGTTTTTGAGGTCACGGGTTGCCAAATCTACAATTTAGAATCCCCATTGGCCAAGGAGTCTGCACATAAAATTTCTGCTCTCTAGTGTTATTGGTTCTGGAGAAGAAGTCGAAAAAGCAAAAAGTTTGCAGACGGACGGATGGACGGATGGATAGATGCCGGACGCCATGCTATGCCATGCCATAAGCCCATCGGAACTTCCACGCCAGATGAGCTAATAACCATACACTGGAAATAGCGAGGTTCTTTGGGAGGAGCTGATGTGGAAAGTAGAGGTACTTCTAAACTCTCAAATAACAACAAACATGTCAATGATTTAAGCCCCAATGCCTAGTAAAATGTATGTTTACATGATTCTTATACAATGTACGTAAACTTACAAACCATTAATTATGCAGGCGTAAATTGCCCATTCAAGCTTCCACTGATTTGGTGCTCTGCTCCAATGAATATATTGCATTATTAAAGAGCCATCAAGGATGTTGATGAACATATAGGATAATTGCCAAAACTCTATCTCCGTGAAATATATATACACTTAATTTTTCCCATTTTTTTCCGACCCAAAATAAGCCGAGAAATTGCACTAATTAGTAAAGGTGTTTTCCAGACAAAATATAGATCTAGTCTATTATTTTCAACCGCGAAGCATCATGGTCTAAATCATACACTGTATTCAGAGACACGAAAGAATAACAAAGTTTATGATGAATGAAAGAAATTGAAATATATAATTTTTGGCGGTTGTTTATTTACCATTTCATTTAATTTTGTATTTGCTACAGAAATTGGAATATTTTTTTCACCCAACTAGGTATTTTGCTTGAAATTAATAATTAATCAGAGTAAAAAAATTTCATAATTTGCTGGTCTTATCTCAATTAAAAGTACATTAAACAGGCAATAATATGTATATTCTCAGGACATTTAGAAACATTGTTTATAAAGCAATCGTCACATTCAGTAATGTATGACAAGGGTAACTTGCAAGAGAAACACGTGTAGCACGTGCATCACATGGGTTGTTATGGCGACTTGCGCTAGAGACGAGCCTTCACGCTTCGGAAGCGCTTGCTGTTTGTGTAGTAGGTTTTACGCAATAAAGGGGATTCTGTTTATATGACGTCAGATACCCTTAGTGCGTGCTACTTGAAGGTGTACTTCTCTTTGAAACAAGATTTCATTACATCGTGATATGAAAATTATTTATCACATGTCATATTGTAGATAAAAGATTTCTCTGGCGATTGACGTTATAAGTTTATTTTCCAAAATGTATTTTTTATTTGAAACACCAACATCCTTGATGGCTCTTTAATGTGGATTATTTTGCTTCTTATTTTAAAAATAGAGCCACTGGCTCTGAAGCTCATCAGGAATCATGTTATTAATTAGTCTGTCTGTACATAAAATTTCAGCTCTCAAGAGTCATTGGTTCTGGAGAAGAAGTCGAAAAAGTGAAAATTTTACAGACGGACGGGCGGATGGATGGACGGACGCCATCCAATGCCATAAGCTAAATGAGCTAAAAAACAGAAATAAAGTTCTTTAATCTATCGGTAATGGACGTTTTTCTTCACATGGATGATGTATGGTCGCTAGATACAAGAAGCGGTACAGTACACAAAATGTATGACCCAACTTTACATGTGTTCATTGCTATAACACAATATCTGAATCACATTTCATTACAATTTATAGTTTCGTTATATTTCAAAGAATACTTCAGAGTTCAGTTTGTACTTACCAAAGGGATTTAATTAACTAAGCTTTAAAAATGTACATAGAAACCATGGTAGCATGTATGAACTATCCCTTGACATGTTGCGGGCAATGCTGTTATTAGTAACATATTTGCTTTCAGCACAAGTGTCAATCATCTCAAATTATTTAATGGTGTTTAAGGAAGTTATTAACATCCTAGTTACGTTGAAATACAATCACAGAAAAACAATAAGAGCAATTAAATTGCTTCCATCCGCTACTGCGCTCTTCGCTAGGAACATTTTACCGATGTAGACCTTGCTATTTTTGGTGTAAGTTATACACAGTGGTGATGTTATACTTTTGAAGTGAAATGATGATTAACAGACAACAAAGCAAGAAGCAAGAAGTTGACTCACTTTCCCCAGAGGGCTCTGCTCCGCCTCCAACCTTGTGCTCGGACTCTTCGTCTGACACTTTCTCTACATCAATGAACGGGCTCTCACTCCTCATAGATAATGTCTCATCTAAAGCAACAACAAGAAGTAATTGTCACAAACGTGACCATGTCCCTTGCCGCAATTAAGAAATGAGCTAAAAGGATGGTCACACAGCTCGTACCGAGTAGTGACCATTACATGTTTGAAACAACAATTTAAAAATAGAGCAATGAGCTCTGTCGTTTATCAGGGTATATATTTTTTATGTTCAAGTCCGAAAAAGATCGTTCTCCAGATAAAGTACAATCACTTATTATGACCTTTAAAAACCCAATGGACACCAAATTGTTCAGTGTCTGTGCATAAAAAAATACATTTTAAGGAAATTGGTTATCCAAGTATCACAATTACTGAAATTATCTTAAAGAGAAGGTGATTTCAAATTCAAATGGTGTCACTAAGACATATTTCAATATCATGTTTCCATAACATGTTTCCATAATATGTTACAAAATTGAAAATAATTTGGTGATTTTTTTTTAAAATTACTATGCTTAAAGGTATCCTGATTACATGTAGAGAATGAAAACACAATATATATATATATAAAATAGAGTCATGGGCTCTGTAGCTCATCAGGGTTTATATTGTTTGATGATGAAGACAGAAATATATTGTCTCCATATAATGCACAACCCCTAGCCCTGACAAATCTTAGTCTTGAAATTAAGAGAGAGCATTGAGCAAGGTCAACACACAGGAGATTATGCAATATTCTGACCCCATGGCTCTGGTTACAAGCAAGCTGTGCTTTTACAGCCAAATTATGTAATAGCCTCTGCCTTGCACTAAACACTGGCAGCACTGATCTAACTGTATAAGGCTTAGAGAGAACAGGCAATGTGTTGAAACTCAAGATACATAGTACAATTTAGAATCCCCTTGGCTGAATAATCTTTGCACAATTTTTACCTTTCATCTAAATATCTAAACATTCTGAACGCAATATTCCTTCTAGTTTGTTCTGGAGAAGAAGATAAAAAAGATTTTTATGTTTTGACCTGTGAGAGCTTTTTTTTTTTATAATATCTACAATATTCAGATCGTAGGCTATTCAATAGTTCTCATTTCACATTGATTACATCAATTTGACAAACATGTCCATAATGTAAATTTAATCTTAAGTCAACATATATTTCACATTCCTACTGAATAAGATTAACTGCAAAGTTACTTTTTTTCTCAATTCTGCATTTCTCAAATCCAAGTTAGGACTCACATATCTTAAAGATGAGATGACTCTCCCTCAGGTAATTTATTAGGGACTACTAAATACTGAATGAAGTGCACATAAAATATCAGTTCAAAATTCAATTTCAACAAGTTTTTTCATCTGTGGCCCATATTTGGGGTCACAGGGTCACCAAATCTACAATTCAGAATTTCCATTGGCTAAAGACTCTGCACACAATATTACTGCCTTCTAGGTCTTATATAGTTCTGGCGAAGAAGATGAAAATAGAATTTTAGGTCACGGCCTGTGACGCATTTAATTGATGCCACAGGGTCATAAACACTACAATTTAGAATCTCCATTGGCTTAAGAGTCTGTACACAACATTTCAGGGTTCTAGGTCTTTTTGTTCTGGAGAAGAAGATGAAATAGGATTTTAGGTCATGGCCTGTGAGGCCCTCATTTGGGGTCACAGGATCACCAAATCAACAATTTAGAATCCCCATTGGCTAAAGACTCTACACAATATTACAGTCTTCTAGGTCTTTTTGTTCTGGAAAAGAAGATGAAAATAAGTTTTTAGGTCATGGCCTGTGAGGCCCTTACTTGGGGCCCCAAGGTCACCATATCTGCAATTTAGAATCTCCATTGGTTAAAGAGTCTGTGCACAATATAACAGCCTTCTAGGTCTTTTAGTTCTGGAGAAGAAGATGAAAATAGGATTTTAGGTCATGACCTGTGAGGTCCTTATTTGGGGCCACAGGGTCACCAAATCTATAAGTTAGAATCCCCATTGGCTAAAGACTCTGCACACAATATAATAGCCTTCCAGGTCTTTTTGTTCCTGAAAAGAAGATGAAAATAGGTTTTTATGTTATGGCCCTTATTTAAGGCCACAGGGTCACCAAATCTACAATTTAGAATCCCATACATAATTCTTACTTACCTGTATCCATTTGCATTAGAATTCCATCAGCTACTTTTCCAGACTCATTGACTGTGGTACTGAGCAAATTTTCAGTCTGCATGAGGAAGTCTGGCGAGATCAGATCGTTTTGAGCGATTGGTAACACAACTGCTTCCTTGACTTGAGATTTTGAATGATCAACTGACAGAGACAAATCTGGCTCAGAATTTGCCTCACGAATAGGCTTTGAAAAATCTTCATGTTGTGGTGATGTTTGATCAATAATGGCTCCACTAGGAAGTATATCTACAGAGTATCGTTTGCTAAGCTGACGGTGACCAAGAACTATGGTTTGTTCGCTGAGGCGTCTCACAAATTTGGAGTTGCCAGGATAGGGAGGAGGAGGAGGTATGTCAATATGCAGGTGCTCCTGCTCACGTTTAGATTGGCACTGCTTGTTCAGGGTAGCTGGGCCAGTCAGTAAAAGCTCACATGATGTCCTGGTGTCCCTCGAACCAGACGTTGAAAGGAAGGAGTCTACAGGGGGGCATGCTGGGAGAAGGGATTGGGCCAGCAGGCGGGCATGCTCCAATTGCTCAATCTGGTCAGCTAGATTGTGGTGGCCCTTGAAGCGAGCGACTGTGAGTGGCAAGTGACCATCCTTGTTGCAGATGTTCAGAGGGCCATTGTTCAAGTGATACAGTGACAGTGTGGCCTCAATCTTCCCACGGGCAGAAGCCCACATCTGAAAACAAAGACAACTATGATAAAAAATATGAAGCCATTGGTTTGCAGTTCATCAGGATTTGCATAATATATTATTTACTCATTAACGAAATAAGGTGAACCTAGGTTATGCTTTCTGTGACTCAGTTATTAGTGGCCTCTCTCAAAGAGACATTAATTAGACTTTGGACGCTCTGAGAGGAGACCCTTGGCAATTTACCTTGAGACCCTTGGCATATTTGGGGTCACAGGGTCACCAAATCTACAATTTAGAATCCCCATTGGCTAAAGAGTCTGCACACAATATTACAACCTTTTAGATCTGTTTGTTCTGGAGAAGAAGATGAAAATAGGTTTTTATGTCATGGCCTGTGAGGCCATATTTGGGGTCACAGGGTCACCGAATCTTAAATTTAGAATCCCCACTGGCTAAAGAGTCTGCACACAATATTACAGCCTTCCAGGTATTTTTGTTCTGGAGAAAAAGACGAAAATAGATTTTAAGGTCATGGCCCGTGAGGCCCAACTTGGAGCCACAGGGTCACCAAATCTACAATTTACAATCCTCATTGGCAAAAGAGTCTGCACACACTATTACAACTTTCTGGAGAAAAAGATGAAAATAGGTTTTTAGGTCATGGCCTGTGAGGCCCTTATTTGGGGTCACAGGGTCACCAAATCTACAATTTAGAATCCCCATTGGCCAAGGAGTTTGTACACAAAATTTCAGCTCCCTAGACCATGTGGTTCTGGAGAAGAAAACAAAAAAGCCAAAACTTTACAGACGGACGGATGGACAGATAGATGGACGGACGGATGGACGTACGGACACCATGCCATGCCATAAGCCCATCAGGCTTTTAATACATTAACCAATTCAAAATGTCAACTTCTAGGTGAGAGCTACAACAAATAGGAAGCACTTTAAATTGAGAAGATGAAATAGGTCTTTAGGTCCTTATCCCTCTGATCTATCTTTGAGGCCAGAGATCCCCTACAAATAAAGACACACATGAAGATTTAATTCAACACTGTTGTTTCCTTTAAATTACCTCCAATTGAAGAACACATTAAATCTCAAGATGAAAATAGCTTTCCAGGTCATGACCTCTGTGACTTATATTGGGTCGCAGGATCACAAAATCTACAAGTCAGAATCCCAATTGGCCAAAGAGTCTGTACATGAAATTTCAAGTCTCTAGCGTCAGTGTTTCTTGAGAAGAAGATGAAAAAAGGTTTTCAGGTCTTGACCTCTGTGACCTATATTTGGGGTCGGAGGGTCACAAAATCTACAGTTTAGAATCCCCATTGGCCAAGGAGTCACCTCTCTAGATCTTTTGGAACTCGAGAAGAAGATGAAAATAAGTTTTTTAGGTCATGACCCCTGTGACCCTATTTGGGGTCAAGGGGTCACCAAATCTACAATTAAGAATCCGCATTTTCCAAAGAGTCCACACACAACTTTTCAGCTCTCCAGACCTTTTGGAACTGGAGAAGAAGATGAAAATAGGTTATTAAAGTCGTGACCCCTGTGCCAGTTAGTGCTTTAGTCAAAATTCAGCTGCGAGCAAGAGGGTCAGATTATTCTAAAAGGGGAGCTAAAAGGGGTAAAATAGAAAAAATAGAGCCATTGGCTCTGTAGCTCATCATGCATCCAATAATGATAAAATATGAATATGTACGATAAAAGTTAAGGGCTTACAAAATAAATATTACACACAATTTTTGTTAGATCCTCTATTCTTAACCCTTAACTTGCAGGTCCCGGAATTATCCGGGCGGGCTATAAGCAATTCACGAGTGCCTCATTACGGGTCCCGGATACGACACTTAGAATAATTCACGGCTGTCTCGCTAGTTTGCTAGCCGTGGCAACGGATCCTGAGTCGATTGTGTCCGTGAGTCGCTCCATGGGAATGGCTGTATTTATGCTACGCGGCTCGCCATGAGAATGAAACTTTGATCAATGTCTTGTCGGAATGTCCAGCAAAATTCACACCAATTTGCGTGTGCATTGTTGACCCGTAACGCATCGATAATAAGCATTACAAAAGACCAGGGGGCTAATTAACGCAGTCTGCAGTGCCCCGGGGTGAGATAGGCCCATACATGCTTATCTGTCTCGCGTCCCACCACATGGGCAGATAGCCTCTAATTCGGGAATATATTGCGATAAGCTACCTTTCTCTTGCACTTCGTATCATATGATTCAAATTTTTTTTTATCAAAATAAAGAGGAAAGAATGGCCTTTATTCCCATATAAAAATCGCAATTGCGCTAACAAAACTGAAAATACAGCAATCGCAGAGATATAGGTGATTTTCGCACTTTTTATCTTTGAAACATGTGGCGCATTTACCCCAACATGCCGCGGCGCTCTATTTCTAAGAAACTACTTGGGATATTTTCATAATTTTTTTATCAGTATATAGATAAAAGAATTGTCTTCAATTCCATATAAAATACGTGTATTTTCGGCAATAACTTTTAATGCGCCAAGTGCCGCGCAGAAGGTGATATTCGGCTTTGAATAAGTGACGCTCTTAGCATATATCATCATTACGGGCTTTATAACTGTTGAACCGCAAGTCCGATTTTTATCATTTTTACATCATTGTAAAGAGGAAAACATTGTCTTCAATTCCATATATAATGGGCATTTTAAATTTTTTTTAGGTAAATGAGGTTCGTGTCATTCCGAGGTATGAAGGTTTCTGCTATATATGTCGAGAGGGCATGGGAAGCCATTCCCAATAGAATCCGGGGTTCGTCCCACAGGATTGTTCCTTGGAGCCTCTCGTTCTCAGAAGAGAAACCTGTCCCGCGATTGAATTCGGGGTCCGCCTCAGAAGACGGGTACGGGAATTCCCGGAGAGCATGGGAGTATGTTCCCATGGGTCCGGGCTCCGCCTCAAGAGACTGCTCCTTGGATGCTCTGCTTCTCGAAAAGAGAAGTCATTCGGCAACTGACAACCCGAGCTTCCCTGACGTAGTAGTATATTTTCCAGGCCTCGCGGCCGGTGCTACACGTCGTCGAGGAAATCAGAAAATGGTCTGTTTGACATATGCGTCAGCAAAATCGGCGCGATGTCAGAAGCCGTTGGCGCTTGCGGCGCAGTCGTCCTAGATGCACCAGGAGTTTCTGAAAATGGCAAATGAACGTCCATGAAGCTCACATTCATTATCTCTGTATGTTTATTGTCTCTAATCACATGTTATATCTTGCATACATCTAACGCATTTTCAATCATTTACAGCTTGAAGCATAATGCTGCAAGGACGTGGACGCAGGGCCCTGCTGCGACGGCCTAGGGCGATGTATACTAGGAGACGCAGCTTTGAAGCCATTTCAAGCGACGACGACTTCATCAACGAGATCCATGCTGATGAAGCCTCTGATATGGAGTCAACTGATGACAGTGATGGCAGCAGTGGTTTAGACAGTGATGATGCATATGATCGGGACACTGTCATAGATAGTGAACATGGTGACACAGATGGTCTGAGTGATATAGAGACAGTGATTGCCAGAAACATTCTAGCCGCCGGTAATTCCACCGAAGAAGACTTTAGTGTTTTTGAGGAGGAGTTTGCCGACATACCACAATATAATCAAGATAATTCACAGACGTTTGATGAATGGGTGGATGGTCCGCGGCCACGTGTAAATTTGCCTTTCACTGGTCAAACTGGGTTGCGCCAGTTCATAGAACTTCCTGAGAACCCTCAACCTATTGACTTTTTCGATTTGTTTTTACATGAAGATGACTATCAGGATATGGCAACGGAAACCAATAGATATATCAAACAAACAAGGGCCTTCCTGATTCTGTCAAGAAACCTAAAAAGAAAGCGAAGCAAGGGGACATGACAGTTTGTCACAACCATGACCTACTCGTTGTTCGCTACGAAGATAAAAAATCAGTCCTTCTCATGTCTACTGTTGAAGATACACAACTTGAACAAACAGGGAAGAAGAACCGGGCAACAGGGGAACCAGTTCTCAAGCCGCACATTGTAACATCGTACAACAAGTACATGGGAGGTGTTGATCGGGCCGACCAGATGTTGTCGTACACGCCGTTCCGAGTGAAGACCCTGAAGTGGTGGAAATGGGTTTGGTTTCAACGTTGCCTTGTTGAACTCTTACATCATTTATAAAGAATATAGCCAAGATAAACCTCTAAAAACAAGTCGGGAATACAGGAAGGCTTTGGCGCACCATATGGTGACATATGCGGACACGGAACAAGTTCCATTGTTGTGCAGACGTCCTCGTGGTCGGCCGAGCACGAGCGACAAAGTGTCACTCGTCTTCATGGACGTCACTTTCCGACGAAGATTCAGGCTGTCGGAAAGAAGTAAAACATCACAAGGATGTGTGTGGTATGCTCTAAGGCAAAACGCCCGGTCCTCGCTAAACAGATAGAAGAAGGCAATGCGCCAGCAAGGAAGAGAAAACGAGTAGGCAGAGAGTCTTCTTATGAATGTACAGAATGTACACCATGCTTTAAACTGTATCACACAGCCACTGACTACATCAGGGCTTACATCACTGCCACAGACAAAGAAAGAAATGATGAAGATAATGAAGAAGAAGAAAATTGAAAGTAAAGAGAGCCGAAGTGTGGACGAGTATATAATAATTATATACAGACCTTGTTAGGTCCCTACAGCTGTTCTGCGCACTACCGCAGGTAAATATGTGTGTATATTTGAAAATAAATGGAATGTAATTTTATTGTAATACATGTCATTGCAAATAAAATATTTTTTATTTTGTCAAAGAGACAGAGAAAGTGAATGCGAGCTTTCATTGCAAGTTCAGCCAGAACCGCATCATAAATACCACCCATAAATGCTGAACTGGGTGGCCAAATTTCATAAAACTTACATGGGGAAAAGAGGAAAGATTCGGCTTTGATTCCATATAAAATTTACACATGCGCACGAAAAACTAAAGTTGCGGCACATGCCGTGAGATGCGCGATACTCAAAAAGTTGCCTCTTTTAACATCATCGTAAAGAGCAATAAATTGTCTTCAATTCCATTTATCATATGTATATGCGCAGTGAAAAATAAACATGCGGCAAGTGATGCGCCAGACGTCTCAAAAAGTTAGTTTTTCAAAAATGAATTTTCTAAGTACTGGGGGTGCCTTCCTTATGCTTTCCATATATTGCGAACCATTTGACGTATTCCAATATTTTTTATATCATTGTAAAGAGGAATAAATTGTCTTCAAGTACATACGTGTTTCGCATGTATTTATGATTGTATAAAGCTGGAAATAAAGACAAACTTTACAGCGCGCAACATGTATTGCGTTGGTGTGGTGATAAGTGTATGCTGTGCTCATTAGTACCCATTAGTTCCAGGCGCGCTCGGCTCTGGCACCCTCGAGGAGGTCTCGAGGAAGTAACGGTACTGTAATTAGCCCAGTCCCAGGGGGACCAAGCGGTGCCAGTAACTTGGTGTGCGTCGGGACGCATTCACGTGGTACTGTCGGGGTAGCGGCACTCTCCTTTCGTTTGGTTATATTTTCTGTACCATAGGTCTTATTCTAATAAGTTTTATGTCATTGTAAAGAGGAATAAATTGTCTACAAGTACATATAAAATTCGCAATATGCGCGCTCAGGAGTTTTGATTTCATAAAGCTGGAAATAAAGACAAACTTTAGATGACAATAGAATTATAACCAAAGGTCGCATTCTAATAATTTTTATATCATTGTAAAGACAAACATCTGGTCTTCAAATCCATATATAAATTTCAAAATTTATGATGTTATTAGGCCCGAATTATAGACAATCTTTACAAAGTAATAGAAAAGTAAAGAAAAATCGTAGAAAATTAATTCAAAGTCGCGGGTATGAAGTAACCATTTGTGTACGGGTGCCGCGGCTTGAATTTGTATTGAACGCCCGTATATAGCCCGTATTCGCCATGTAGATGCGGTATATTTCGTAAAAACGGTACCGGAATCGCCGCCTGGTAATTCCGTCAGCAGAGCTTAATTAGTGCCTATGCCAAACTACTGCTGCGAGCTGCGAGCCTGTAAATTCCGCCACAGGGGCTAAAATTGGTAAAATATATATACGCAACTAAAGGGTTAATTTCAAGTCTCAACTTCTTTCTCAACAACCATTTCTCAAAGTGAGAACTCACACTTTTTGGATTACCTCCCTTAGTCTGAAGTGAAGAGCACATAAAATCTCAACAGTACTGTTCAAAGCTTGCTACAATGTTATTTTTTATAGGTTGTGACCCAGTGATCCATATTTGGGGTCAAGGTGTCATAAAAATCTACAATTTAGAATCCCCATTAGCCAAGGAGTTTGCCCACAGCTCTCAGCTCTCTAGACCTTTTGGAACTTGAGAAGAAGATGAAAATAGAGTTTTAAGGATGTGACCCCTGTGACGCCATTTGGGGTCAAGGGGTCACGAAATCTACAATTTAGAATCCCCATTAGCCAAGGAGTTTGCACACAACTTTCAGCTCTCTAGACCTTTTGGCACTGGATGAGAAGATGAAAATAGGTTTTTAAAGTTGTGACCCCTGTGACCCGATTTGGGGTCAAGGGGTCATAAAATCTTCAATTTAGAATCCCCATTAGCCAAGGAGTCTGCAGACAACTTTTCAGCTCTCTAGACCTTTTGGAACTTGAGAAGAAGATGAAAATAGGTTTTTGGGTTTGTGACCCCTGTGACCCCATTTGAGGTTTGGTTTGGGTTAAACATATTTTATTCATAATGAAAAGGATTAGGAACAAGTTCTCAAACTTAGAATATGAATGAATTCTCAACAGGGTTACCACAAGTACAGTTTAAAGTAGTCTTAATTCCAACTCTGTATAAATCAAAATTCAAACAACTTACTAAATATCTCAATTTGGTATGAAGAATATTTAGATGTCTTTTACTGCATGAATAATATTGGGGTGCATGTACACAACAGTCAGCCAAGGATGATTTAAAAGCTGAGACACTCTTTGAATTACGAACAGTGGTTGGTAACTTATTCCAAGAACTTACTGTAGATGGGAAAAAAGATTCCGTTGAATGTTTAAGCCTTGAGACAGGAATAGATATTTTTTGTGAACTGCGTAGATTATACTGTGATTTAGAACCTATATTATTGGGAAGCAATTCGTTTAGGTATAGAGGAGCCATTTCATTTTGTATTTTAAACATCAAACACAATTTCCGTTTTCTCCTACGTTCTTGCAAAATTTCTCAACCAGTTTCGTGATATAGGAATCTATGTGATGTGTATTTGGGTAAACCCGTAACTATTCGCGCAGCTTGTAATTGTATCTGTTCTAACTTTCGTATTTGTTCAAGAGTACACCCATCCCAGACTTCACTTGCATATTCAAGATGTGGCTGAATAAACATGGTATAGATCTTATTTAGAGTATTCCTACACAAAACATATTTCAAAAGTCGCATTGAGTTTACCATTTTCGAAACTTTTTGTATCATGTCTTTGAAGGGCATTTAGAAGTGGTATACATAAGAACATGAAGATTTTCTGGATAACAACTTCTTAAATGTGAAAATACACGACGTTTCGGAGTACATACTCACTCCTTCATCTGGTGGAATGTAAGGAAAATATTTTTTTATGTGTATTTTTATGTTGTTATCTAGAAAATCATCATGTTCTTTTTGTATCATGGTTTGAATATGATCCTCCCATTTACCATTATTTGCAAGGATTACTCCAAGATGTTTATGATTATTTACAAATTTAACATCAAAACCATCAAAATAAAGATGTGGTATATCATTATCATGTCTCATCGAGAAAAGGATAGCTTCAGTCTTATCAGGGTTGTATTTGATTAATCAGGTTTTACCCCAAACATTCAACTTACTTAAATTAGCATTCAAACTCATTTCAATAAGCCTGTTATCTGGTGATGAGTACCCGAGAGACGAGTCATCAGCAAATAAGCGTGTTAAAGGAACTCTGGTCCAAGCGATCTTGAGACTGCGGTAGAGACCGTTACGCAATGTGTACAGGCGAGTAACGAGGTCACCTGACGCAAACTAGGTGCAGGCGAGCGATCGCCGGCTTTTTCGTATCCAAAGTAAACTCGTCTTAATCGGGATTCGTAATCAAAACGGAACTCATACTAAAAATGCCTGGATATAGGTTATACTTTGCTTTGCATGTATTAATAAATAGTCTGGTGGGTAACTGAACGATTGGTTGTTCAAACAAACGAGACATTTCAGATTTAGATTCATTTATTATCCTTACCTTTGCAGACAATTGGTACAATAAGAAAACGGTTTGAGTACAGGTTGTATTAGCATAATAAAATGTGAAATAGATAAAATCATGTGTCTGACAAAACAGCAAAGATGTGACGAATAGAAAATGCCGGTGAAGAGAAAAAGATAAGTCGCAGACAAAGTAATTTACACCCAAAACATCTCACCACACACCAATATGTACACCTCTTCCTGAGTTGTTCACGCTTCAGATGACGTATTGGAAGAGTAAGTTTTTATACATTTATTAACATTATTATTACTGATAATATAATATCATCATGAGACAAAATTAATATAACCATTTTCAACTCGCAATTAATTGACAGGTTGTTGATACAATATTACGGAGTCTTCTTCCACAATACAACTTCACATACAGGATTAAATGTAAATGTAAGTACTCGTACATTATTTAAACGGCATTTATTTCAGGATCTTACATGGAAAGATGGGTTGACAAACAGGGTTACAAGTACATATACACGCGTATATGTAATTTATCATTACCATACTTCATGTGATGTTTGTCCATGATTGTGTTTCAACAAATTTATTACGATATTTCACAGAGAAAGCCGTAGTTTATCAAGGTGCTTAATAATACTAATAATACAATTAAAATGCTACTGGATGGTTTCATGGAATGCATAAGAGAGGTAATAGTGTGACATCGATTTCCTGAAAATATGTCTCCGTGTTTGGCGAAAAATCAAGGTTTAATCTTACATTTCATTTAAAGTTTTTTTATTTGTTGCTATAATGCTTGATATAGTTTAAACGTATTAAAACACTGTAAAAGTGACGGAATAAGCAAACAAGCAAAAATATGCTTGCATAAATGCCTCTCCCTACAAACTGCAAACACACCAAACAAACAAACAAATAAGTTGCATACATTGAACAATCATAAAATATTAAACCAACAGGCATGTATATGGTACCAGATTACATGACACAATTGAAGGCCTTAAACTTTAAAGATGTTGAACGTTACATAACAGCAAGGCAAAAGATTATAAGAAATAATTAAGAAACAAAGATTGATTTATGAAAATTCCGAAAATCTTTTAGATTTAACGATAACATTGTGGATGGATTTTAGCAGTACACGATTTTTGTGGTTCTTTGCTCAAGTATTTCCTTGCAATATGGATGTTATATTGAAACCTTTTGTAAAGAAACATTCGTTTACTCTTATATTATTGTATATACGTTTGATATCAGCGACAAAGTATATCAATAAGTGTAATAAAGTAACATTGTGTATCAGATATAAAAGGTTGCTATAATTCCAAGTGTGTCCATCAAAATATTTTAATGTAATGCAAACCATTAAAACAATATTGTGAAAGTATAAGATTTTCAACAAGCTCAGTGAAATTAACATTAAGATTGCACCATTGTACACGCACACGTTTACATTATGATTATACACATTTATAGAACACGATCGTATGAATGAATTATGTTACCAGATGCAACCTAATACACACTCTCGTAAATGAAAACGAAATGGATGGGTAGATACGATGATAGCTCCAATACAAATTCTCAATTTAACATACCATATAGATGTTTCTTCAAAGGAGAGAAGTGTTGTGACAGCAAATTAGTTTACGCAATTAAGCTGAATAAAGTCAAATACGCTGAGTAGTGTAATTAAGTTTTTACAGATAAAAAGTTTATTGGACCGGTTCAATTATATAACAAATGGCATGTCGGTGACCGGCGGCATTTCAATTGTCATGTTAAATGTCAAAAGTCTGGTCTTGGTGACACACAAACTATCATGAAATAACATTAATGCGACTATCAGTCTAGATATTTGTCAGCCAATGAAACGTTCACTAAAAGGTAGGAACATATATTCCACCAATGGAATTTAGGGATAGGATGAGCTTTGTATTCTGTGTTCTTTGGCGAAAAACCTCAAGCAAACCAACAAGCAGATTTGGCATTTGAAGAATAACGTATCGCTGACATAGGACGATTATTTTAGTACATGAATTATTAAGCTCATGGTGAAAACAGGTTCGTTATTCTAATCTTTGTCATCATTGTATCTTGCTTTTCACATGCGAAATACTTGCAAAATCATCACAATTGTACTTTTGTTATTTACAAAATGATATATTGATACATGTTTCTTGAAGAGCGATACGTAAGTCCTTTAGCTGGTTTGCCGATTCCCTTCTTTTCTTTTTTTATCATGATAAGAGACAATTACCATGTAAAACAAAACAGGCAGTAAGAAGTATTTGTTTCGATTAAAATGTATTCATATTCGCGCTTGTACGGCAAGTAGTGGCGAGTAAGCCACTGCGAAACGGAAACATAGCTTTATAGGGGTAATAAAAATAAGGAAATAAAAGGCTTCTGGCTGATCATTAATGTTGTATTTGGCATCAAAGTTTACATCGTGGCCTCATGGCGTCGTGGTAAGCACTCAAGGGAAGTAACTCTCAACAAGTGTTTGCCACTAACATGGCAATGTCCCCCGCCGGTGACATTGAGTAAGTAAGACACATCATTGGTCAAATTGTCGCGGTGACCTTGAAAATAAGGTCAAGGTCACCAAAATAAACTGGCGTTTGTGCCTTTCCCCAATGTAGGCTGACAACTAATTTGAAGACTTTGGATGCAATGTTTCATGAGATATCGCATTAACAACAGTTCAAAGAGTGGTCAAAGTGTCTTGGTGACCTTGAAAATAAGGCCAAGGTCACCAAAAGTGACTAATGTTTGCATCTTCCCATAATGTAGGCAGACACTAAATTTGAAGACTTTGGATGCAACGCTTCATGAGATATCGCGTAAACAAGAGTTTAAAAAGTTGTCAAAGTGTCGTGGTGACCTTGAAAAGAAGGTCAAGGTCACCAAAAGTGACTGGTGTCTGCGTCTTCCCACAATGTA
The DNA here is from genome assembly GCA_936450465.1 of Gibbula magus. Classification (NCBI taxonomy): domain Eukaryota; kingdom Metazoa; phylum Mollusca; class Gastropoda; order Trochida; family Trochidae; genus Gibbula; species Gibbula magus. Next base: position 45,479,889 of record OW388305.1, on the reverse strand, counting down.
CACAGACACCAAATTTGAAGACTTTTGATACAACGCTTCATGAGATATCGCGTAAACAAGAGTTAAAAAAGTAGTTAACGTGTCATGGTGACCTTGACAATAAGACCAAGGTCACCAAAATTGACTGGGGTCTGCGTCTTCCCGCAATGTAGGCATATATCAAATTTGAAGACTTTTGATACAACGCTTCATGAGATATCGCGTAAACAAGAGTTCAAAAAGTGGTCAACGTGTCATGGTGACCTTGAAAATAAGACCAAGGTCACCAAAATTGACTGGTGTCTGCATCTTCCCACAATGTAGGCATATATCAAATTTGAAGACTTTGGATGCAACGCTTCATAAGATATCGCGTAAACAAGAAATGTGACGTACGTACGGACGTACGTACGGACGCCGCTGAATTCATAGTCCCCCGTTCCGCGTTGCGGCGGGGGACAATAACCAAACGTTATGGACGACCGCTAAAGGGTAAAAACGTCAAAATTACTTCTTAACAGCCGCCCCCAAATTTTGAAAGCTATTCAAAATTTGCAATTAACCAATCATATCAAAGCATGCAAATTAGTCAGGACCTTCCTGCAAAAATACTTAAACTTTTAAAAGTCTTTGTGATAAATCATAAATCCATGGCATCTGAACACTGTAGGAAAGAAATTATATTACTAGAGTCTTCAGAACTGGGTCATTAGCACATGATTCAAACAGTTCATGGACACAATCATGTGAATATTATCAGTCTGTATCATTCATTTTTGGCAACTTCACAAGGCGGGACACTGGTCTCAGGTAGGTGTGCTCTCCAACGCACACTCTTGCGGCTCGCACCTTCCCATCTGAGCCCTGGTGAGCCTCAATCACTCGTCCGACAAGCCAGTTGGCTCTTATCTGCTGGGGGTCCATAATCATCACCACGTCATCCACAGAGATACGGTCGTGATCCCTGTGCCATTTGCCTCGTGGTTGAAGCATTGGAAGGTATCGGCGAATGAACGCCTTCCAGAACTGGTCAGCTAACACTTGACAGTGTCGCCAACGTCTTCTACCCATAAGCTCATCTTCAGGGTAGACAACTTGTGGAGGTGAGGTGTCAGGTCTTCCAATTAGCAAAGAGTTTGGTGTCACTGGATCGATGTCTGCAACATCGCTGGAGACGTATACAAGAGGTTTAGAGTTCAGGATTGCACTGATTTCTGACAGCACTGTTCTGAGGACTGGTTCTGTAACTGTCTGAGTTCCCAGGACAGCTTTAAGACCCTGTTTTACTGATCGGACTTCTCTTTCCCATAATCCACCGAAGTGTGGCGCATAAGGAGGATTGTACTTGAAAGTGATCTTGTATGGTGCCAACTGATTGCGGATGGTGGGGTTCATTGTTTCAAAAGCCTCTGTCAGTTCTGAGTCTCCTCCCTTGAAGTTAGTACCACAATCTGACAAGATCTCGAAGGGTTTTCCTCTGTAGGATATGAACCTTCGCACACTCATGAGGAAAGCATCAGCGTCCATGTTCTCTAATAAGTCTAGGTACACTGCTCTGGTTGTCATACATTTAAAGACAATACCCCACCTTTTCTCTTGCTTTCATCCTACTTTCACCCACATTGGACCGAAACAATCCACACCGGTTGAATAGAATGCAGGCTTGTACAGTCTCAGTCTAGCCTTTGGTAGGTCTGCCATCTTTGGTAGCTTAGGCGTTGCACGGAGTCTCTGACACTCGAGACGTGCCCTCTGGTGTCTCTTGATAGCTTCACGGCCTCGTAGGATCCAAAACTCTCTGCGGATCTCAGCAAACAATCTCTCAGGTCCATAGTGTTTGAGTTTATCATCATACCGCTTGATCAATAGTTTGGTGATTTGGTGGTTGGGATCTAGAACAACAGGGTGTTTAACATTCTCAGGAATCTCTTCAGCTTCCCGAAGTCTACCTCCTACATGGATGAGGTTTGTAGAGGAGTCTGGGGCTAACTCAAGCAACCTACTTGTCAACAATACTGGCTTCTTCGCTTTAAGGGCTCGAACCTCATCAGGAAAGCTCTCCTCTTGGACTCTTCGAAAGAGGATTGCCTCAACCTCAGTGACAGGTTTCTCAGCCGCCCCGTCAACACACTCAATGTAGGCATTCACCAAGTCGTCAAAGGTGTGGTACTTGGTTGGATCTGGAAGTTTCACCACATCTGTATGGAATGCAACTGTCGTTTTCCGTAGTTCAGGTTCAGTGTCAGACATGTTGTCATCACAGGGAAAGGCCTCGGCTGATGGCCAATGTTCAGGTTCTTCCATCAAGAAGGATGGTCCATTACGCCATCGGGATTCACCACACAGTTCATTGAGAGATTTCCCTCGGGTCAGATCATCAGCGGGATTCTGCTTGGTATTGACGTAATGCCAGTTCTCGTAAGGGGTGAGGGACTGGATTTCGGTTACACGTGTGCCAACAAATACTTTATAGCGACACGAGTCTGATTTCAGCCAGGCAAGGACAGTGGTGGAGTCACTCCAGAAGAATGTGTCGGTAAGAGAAAGACCCAACTCTCGGTTCAAGGTGTCGGCAAGCTGAGCGCCAGTCAGGGCGGCACAAAGTTCCAGTCTGGGCATGGAGAGTTGTTTCTTCGGGGCTACACGACTTCGTGCAGAGACAAAGCTGACATGAACATCATTCTCAGAGTCAGTTCTTAGATAGGCAACCGATCCATAGATGCGTTCCAATGCGTCACAGAATATGTGCAACTGCTGTTGAATGTTTGTGGTTTCAAAGGAAGAGAGTATGTAGCACCGGTCGAGGCAGACATTTGAGATCCCAGATAGTTCAGACTCCCATTCAGTGAACTGTTTTCTGAGGACCTGAGAGGTGATCTCCTCTTCCCAGGCTGTCTTTCCCTTCCACAGATCTTGTATGATGACCTTGGCATGGGCGGTATAAGGCATGAGGTAACCTATGGGGTCATACTGTGTTGCTAGGACTTGGTAGACTGCTCTCATGTTCAATGTGTCATAATTCACAGTGCGGTGTCGATAGGCAAGGGTGTCTGAATCACACTTCCAGTGTAGTCCTAGAGCAGCTTCGTTAACATCTCCTTGGTCCAATGTTGACCACAGTTCAAAGGTTGTAGACTTTGCCTCTGGGGGCAAATCAGCTAGTACCTCGGGCTCATTACAATCCCATTGACGAATGTTGAATCCACCTTCTGCCAGAACTTTCCGGAGGTCCATCACAAGGGACTTGGCTTTATGGGCGTCATTTAGGCTATCAAGGCAATTGTCCACATAGAATGCCTCATTGACACATCTAGTTACCTCTGGATACTGTTGGTCGGCATCACGAACATGCTTCATCAGGGCAAATGTCGCACAACAGGGGCTGCAAGTGGTTCCAAAGGGCAATACCTGCCACTGGTATATCGTCGGTACCTCATCACTGTCCATATCTCGCCATATAAATCGCAGGATATTTTGGTCCTCAGGAAGTAGGTGAACTTGGTGGAACATTGCTTTGATGTCTCCAGAAATAGCTATCTTGTTCCTCCTAAATCTTAGCAAGACGCCAAGGAGTGATGATCCAATCGATGGACCTGGCAAAAGTTGTTTGTTTAAATTCAACCCTCTGTATTCAAAGGAACAGTTGAATACCAAGCGATACTTGTTGTTATGATTGACAACATGGTGTGGGATAAACCAAGATTCTTTGGACTTGCTGGCTTCCTCTTGGTCAATGATTCTAACAAAGTTCTCATTGACAAGTTTCTTGATGGCGTCATTGTGCACATCTGTGAGGTCAGGTTTACTGGCATGGTGTTTTTCCGTACGTTTCAGGTTAGGCATCACAACGCCCATAGGAAAAGATAGGGAACTGACATTGGGTCTCCGCAACAATGGTGTGGCATAATGCATTGTTGTCTCATCCACAGTCTGTACTGGTACTCTAATGGTCTTCTCCTCTAGAAGAGACAAAGCGTACTTATCTTCCTTTGACTTGGATACTTGCTTTGGTGAGTAAGGGATAACATCCATCTGCCAAAGTTTCTCAACTTGGTGAAAGAGGTTGTCTTGAACATGGTGTGTTTCAGTGAACAAACAGGCTTCGCTTTGAGTGGCTTCATGGCGGGAGGGTCCTTGTAGGGTCCATCCTAGGGATGTGCACACAGCAACTGGGGCACCTGGTGCACCGAACTATATTGGCTTCACTGGGGTGATAAGATTGGCATTGTCTGACCCAATCAATATCATAGGTTCCACATTAGTTATCTCATGTAGTGGTTTATCCTGTAGATGGGGATACTGGCTTTTGAGGGCATCAACTTGGTAGGTGTAGCTGGAAAGTCTTATTTCTTCAGAAGTGAAGGCGTGATCAATCTTGAAACAAACCTCTGGGGTATCAACAGAAGAAATGGTGAGTTGCACTGCTTGACCAGGACAGTCAAATGTCCCTCGCTTGATTGTTGATAGCAGAATCCTGTCCGGCGCTGAGGGCAAGTCGAGCGATTTCACCAGCGACGGCATTACCATGGTCCGCATAGATCCGTCGTCTAGGATGGCGTGGGTCTTGAGACGACCATGAGGGCCATGGATGTAGACAGGTACCAATTTCAGCATGACTGGATTGTTAGGTTGGTCCACAAAGAACTGTTTGACTTTGGTTTGGTCTCTGTTTGTATGGGCTTCATGAAGTATGGACAGATGGAGCTTATTGCAGATTGAACATGACTTTTGTAGGTTACAGGTCTTTGTAGGGAGTTCACGTGCACATGAATTACACCGGTTGTTGTCCCTAATCCATTTTGCTACGTCTGATGAAGAAAGCTTCTTGAAGTCATTGCAGTTGGTAATGTGATGTTGACTCCCATTACAATATGCACAGTATCCAGTCCTTTCAGGTTTACGATTTGAATAACTTGAGGACGGTGTTTGGTTTCTATGTGATGTGCTGCCAGTAGAAAACACTGCTGTAGGGATAGGTGGTTTCCTGTAGGGGGGAGTGTCCCGACTTGACTTGGGAACTTGGTACAACATTGCAGCCTTATGTGCTATCTTCTTTGCTCTTGCCTTTGTCCTCAACCAGTCAGACAAGTCAAGGAGGGTGTAGGACTTACAGTCAACTGGTTTCAATATGCCCTTGTTAATACAATGTTCTACGAAACTGTCTCTGGTACCAGGTGGGAGCTTACTGAGTATACGATCAACATGTGATCCGAATGTCAGCTCATTTCCATGAGAGCCTTCAAGTGAACGTAGCATACCGATGAGGGTACTGAGAGAAAGCGACAGGTTCTCAAAGGCATCATAGTCACCTACTCTAAGGGGAGGCATATTCAGTATAGCACCAATCTCACTTTGTACAAGCTGTCTGGGTTGACCATAAGTCTCCTGGAGAGCTGTCATAGCTCTGGTATAAGGTTCACAATCATACAGGTATGCTTCAGCTAGCCGCTTGGGGGCACCACCTAATCTGTCCAATAGAAGCTGGTATTTGTATTGCTGAGATACATTGGATCCACTTACTAAATTGTCAAATGCCATTTTGAGCATTGCAAAATCTCTCTCCGATCCACTACTGAATGATGGTAAGGTTGGTTTTGGCATGCCATACGAAGATGCAAGAAGTAGTTCTGATACATTTGGTACAAGCGGTCGCTCCGAGATTCGTGTTGAGGTAAGTATGGGCATGCGATGGATGTCATTTGGAACTGGTGATAGACTTACAGGGGAATCATAGTTCTGGTTCACATCAGCTTCAGCATGATATACTGGTGAAAATTGGACAGTGCGAACTGGAGTTGGGTACACAGTTTTAGGAGGGTTAACAGTAGGTTGGTGCACGGCAGTAGGAGGGTTAACAGTAGGTAGGTGCATGGCAGTAGGAGGGTTAACAGTAGGTAGGTGCATGGCAGTAGGAGGGTTAACAGTAGGTTGGTGCACGGCAGTAGGAGGGTTAACAGTAGGTTGGTGCACGGCAGTAGGAGGGTTAACACTAGGTTGGTGCACGGCAGTAGGAGGGTTAACAGTAGGTAGGTGCATGGAAGGAGAAGAGTTAACAGCAGGTGGGTGCACGGCAGTAGGAGGGTTAACAGTAGTTGGGTGCACTGTTGGTGACATGTGAACAGGTGGTTGAGCCGTTGGTGGGTGAACAGTAGGCGGTTCTAAAGTATTGGTAACCTCTGTGTGTGTAGAATTCAACTGAATTGGTCTCTGAATCACAACTGGAGTTTGAGGTATGGTTTTAGGTACATATTCAATGGCATCTGGGTTGAGGGGTGTATCTTGCCTTACAGATTCATTCACTATCATAGAATTAATTAGTTCAAGCTCAGCTAACTTTCTTTCTGCATTTCTGATATCTCTCTGTTGAATTAATTCATTGAGAATTCTCTCCTTTTCCTAACTAGCCTTTCTCTCTTCAATACGAGCCCTAGATAATTCTTGCTCTGCATTAATTTGCGCTTCAAATGCTTTATCTTCAGCATCATGGATTAAACTATCAATGTGTCTGTCCTCAGATTGCCTACGTTTGAGTTCATCAAGTTCGTTTTGCTTTCTGAACGATGCGAAAGCAATTGCTTGTTTATCTGACAAACGACTCAAAACACTTGTTGCAGAACCCCTACTAACGTTAGAAACTAAAGAAACATGTGACAGGGCATCATCTCTATCAATGTTCGTGTCATAGTCTTTAAGAAATTCCGGTGGGGGTCTCTAACGCTTCCTACGAACACTGTTTTCTGATTCGGCCATGTCGGCCATTAGTTGTTTACGTTTTAGCACGTACACAAAAGTTTCAATGTTCTGTTATGAAATTGCACAATATACCGGTTATGTCATTCACAGAATATTGCATCCATCTCGCGGGACCATGAAAATAAGGAAATAAAAGGCTTCTGGCTGATCATTAACGTTGTATTTGGCATCAAAGTTTACATCGTGGCATCGTGGCCTCATGGCGTCGTGGTAAGCACTCAAGGGAAGTAACTCTCAATAACCAAACGTTATGGACGGCCGCTAAAGGGTAAAAATGTCAAAATTACTTCTTAACAGGTAACGCTAGTTCCGTTTTCCTACTCGCTGTTAACACATTGAATTTACGGTTTCCAGTGTTTTATTCAGGAGCACAGTATTCCTTTAAACAGTCTAATTCAACTGCTATGTCGTTAATGTATACAATGAATAAAAACTGACCAAGCACAGACCCCTGTGGGACACCAGCGCTCAGAGTTCTCAGCTTTGAAACTGATCCATTGACAAAACACTCTGACAGCGATCAGTTATATAACTAGCTAACCATCCCAATAACTGGCCGCTTATTCCATAGTTTTCTAGCTTGAGAAGCAAACCTCTGTGCCAAACACGATCGAATGCTTTTGATACATCACAAATTTTTTTTTTTTGTCTAATGATTCACAAATCCTGTGAAATATTTCAATTAATTGATGAGCACTAGAATGTCCTGGTTGAAAACCAGACTGATATTTATACAGGAGCTTGTTGGTATGAAAATAGTTAAACATATGTTTGAAAACAACTCTTTCAAATACTTTGCCAACACAGCTTGTAAGAGAGGTCATATATTTGAGGTCAGGGGATCATGAAATCTATAATTAGAATCCCCATTAGCCAATGAGTCTGCATACAATATTTCAGCTCCCTAACCCAAGTGGTTCTGGAGAAGAAGACGAAAATGCGAAAAGTTTACAGACGGACGGACAGATGGACGGACGGACAGTTGGACGGACGGACGGACACCAGACACCATGCCATGCCATAAGCCCATCGGGCCTTTCAGGCCAGATGAGCTCAAAATAGAAAGGGTTAATACTACTCACCAATGGTGTACATGCATGATTGTCCACACTGTGAGCGTCCACTTCATATTCCAGAACTTGGTTGGAGATGCCTGATCTGTAGGAGACATGTACCAATTTGCCAAATCAAGATTATGAAATATGATACCGGTAGTAAAAATAGAGCAATGGTCTATGTAGCTCATAGGAGTTTCTCTAAGTTTGAAGATCTAAGTTTTCTCAAGTAATTAATTGTTAACAAGCAAAAAATAGGTCTTTAGGTGATAACCTCTTTTAACCTTTATTTTGGGTCACAATGTCACCAAACCTACAATTTAGAATCCCAACTGGCTTAGGAGTCTGTTCAACATTTCAGCTTTCTAGAGCTTTTTGTATGGTGTCACAATATAATGTACGGTACCTACTTCTCAAAGTCTTATGTTATTCTTTCATCACTAGTCATATTCAATAAAATAAACAATTTCTTAACTCCTCTTCCATTTATTCCTTTGTGGCCTGTCACAATATTCAGTTCAGAGGGTATTCAATAGTTCTCATTTCACATTGATTCACATCAAAGTTTGATGATCAAACATGTCTATAATGTATACACAAAGAACTTAATCAAGTACCACCTCATATTTTTCAGATTTGTGTGATGATGCCCAACCATTGACATATTTTAGCATAAAATTTTTGGAAAACAACCAATTGATTTACATAATATGAAGTGCGCGAGTAAGGCAAGTTACTGATTTATGTTCCCGTCCCGTGAGATGCGAGGCAGTTAGTATGTACGGGCCTTGTACAGACTTTGGCAATGCAAACACATGGGTGATAATTAGCCCCCAGGGAGATTAGGCTTCGGGGCGTTACGGGTCAACAATGCACACGCAATTTGGTGTGATTTTTGCTGGACATTTCGACCGGACATTGACAAAGACTCGTTATCGTGGCTAACTGCGAGACATAATACAGAGGTTTTTATGGAGCGACTCCCGGAGACAACTCGACTCGCAGATCGTGGACAGGGCTAGTTGAGTACTAGCTCAATGGTAGACATCCGAAAATAATTCTAAGTCAATGTCCTTGACCCGGTATGAGGCCCCTAGGAATTGTTTATGGTCATCCTGGACCATGCCGGGGTTCGTAAGTTAAGGGTTAATCTAAAGTTAAATTATTGCTAAAAAAAATCATCTCACACAATAACTTACGGTTGTCAATTTTTTTAAGAAATGAATTTTTGAAAGTGGTTGAAAATGATTGTTAACGTACCTGATAATGATTGTTAATGTGCTTATAGGTTTATCAAAGAATAAAACAAATTCATTTCTAATTTTTTCATTTGGGGTTTTGTTCTACTCCATTGGAGTAGTACGTATTCTGTTCAATATAAATTTAAGAAATACAAACAAGAGCGCTCTGGGAGCACAAGAACCCCCGGAGTTGGTCCTATTGTTACACAAACTAATCTCCAAATAAGCAGTTTAAATGTTAGGGTTTAAGGATGTAAGGATTATATATTATCATCTACAGAACGATTGTACGCAAGTACATAACGCAAGTACTGTCAGTCTTCAGGACGGATGGACACTCGGAGCACTATATACCACTGGACTACGTTGTAGCAGGGTATAATTACAAATCTTAGACTTAATCAAAGATCATAGTCCCATAATTTAAGTTTTCTAGCATTACTGGTTCTTAGGAAGAAGTCGCCCATATTTGACCGAGGACCAAGACCATATTTGAGGGGGTGTCAGGTCAAAATCAACTTGGATCCCCTAGGTGCAAGGTACCTCCGTGCAAAATTTCAGCTTTGAGGGTGTAGCTGTTCTGGAGGAGAAGTCGAAGATGTGAAAAGTTTACGAGCAATGCCAAATGGGCGACATTCGACAGACGGATGACGGCCTATGCCATGAGCCCATCCGGCTCTTTACGGGGAGACATAAACATCTTTCATTAGGGACAAAAAATGAATTGTGTTACCTCCATCTAACAAGTGAGCGGAGAAGCTTGGCATAGCCTAAGGCTCCTGCCAAATGTAAGAGTGTCATGCCTCCATGACCTGCCTTCGGGTAGGTTTCTAGTTTTTGCCAGGCACGACCAGCCAGCTGATCCACATACTCCACCAGCAGACACTCAAAACCCTCTTCCCCTGCCTGCATTTCCCCTCTCAGCTTCACCTGTAATACACAAAGGACATTTAAGTACAGAGACAGACAGGCAGAAACAAAGACAGAGACACAAAGAGAGCTTGCATTAAATCTCACTCATTGAATACTTGTCACTTGCATGTGCACTGCATGAGCAAGGTGAACACACTTATCATTATGCAATATGCTGACCCTTGGCTCTGTGCTATACATAACTTTTTTAAAATTTTTCTCTAATTTCACTGAACAGACTAGCTAGTCCTCTGCAGATGACCATTATGTAACATGCAGTTCTCATTTAAAGTGGTTTCTAATATTGGCTAAGATAATATTGATGTCTTTTTCTTAAAATTTCGCTTGGAATTTGGGTCAATTAAAAGATGATATGGTTAGTAAACTAGATTATCGTTTGTGGTTTGCGGAAATTTCAGCTCTTTTGAGTCATTGGTTCAGGAGAAGAAGTTGAAAAATAGATCCATGGGCTCTGTAGCTTATCAGGGTATACATTTTTTATGTTCAAGACGGAAATAGATTGTTCTCCCGATGAAGTACAATCCCTTGACATGACCTTTAAAAAAGCCATGGACACCAAAATTGTTCAGTGTCAGTGCATAAAAAACTACAATTTAAGAAAATTGGTTGTCTTAGTATCACAATTACTGAAATTATCTTTAAGACAAGGTGACTCTTCCAATTCAAATGGTGGCACTAAGACATATTTCCCAAATCATTTTACAAAATGGTAAAGAAATCGGTGAGGAAAAATATTTTCAACTAAAATTGCTTTGCTTAAAGGTGTCCGGACTACATGCAGAGAACCAACAAACAAAGCCATAAAATATATCCTGACCCATTCCCTCTACAAGTTAAACCAAACCTCCTCCCACAGCCCTAGGGGACTCATAGTGGCCCTGTCCCATGATTGTGTGCAAAATAAGAGCCATTATTATAAACCTAGGTCGGATTCTGTCTGTTGCATCTTCTTTTCTTGGAATAACCTCTAATGAGGTCTTACTTCCGAGAATAACCCGGTATGAGGTTTTACTTTTGAAAGTAAGACCTGAACCTAAGGTTTTTTTTAAAGTAAGACCTGGAAATGCACTTAGAATAATTTTTCAGACTTGCAACGCAATAGCCAACAAGCAGCAATTATTATCGAAAATTATACAAAGTTAAAAATTTCCAAGTTGAAATAGCTGGATTCGAACCTGGCACCCTTCGCTCTCTAAACTGGCGCCTTAGACCGCTCGGCTATGCAGACAAGGATGATGAGTGGAGTTGAATTACTCCATTTATAGTCATACCTTCTTTGCCTCGATATAACGCAACCGAGGGCGACATACCCTTTATAAAAACACAATTTGGGAATCAAAAATTATAAAATGTAATTTTTTACATTTGACGTTTATAAATAGGAAGAAAACATTCCTCCTTCGTCTTCTGCTTTTAAAATGGTCTAAGCGGAGGAATTAGGCCCTTTGAGCGTCCGAAACTATAACTCGTAAATTTTGATTGTTGACGGTTTATAAGCTGGAGAAAACACTCCTCCTCGGTCTTCTGCTCTGAGAATAACCTCAAGGTCGGGATAGCCCCTCGGGCTAACGCCCTCGGGGCTTTATCCCTCCCTTCAGGTTATTCTCAGAGCAGAAGACCTCGGAGTCATGTTTTCTCCTTAACATAAAGTCTGGTCTAATGAGCCAGTACTGGCCAGCTGCTTTTCAGTGCTCTGTGGAACATGATATCATTACATAACATGAAGCTCTGATTACCATAAACCACTGCAATCTTGGTCACCCAGGTCAGCTCATATTACGCTAGCCCAAGGACAGTTTTAGTGACTGGCATAAATTTGGGAAATTGCAAAGGCTTAGAAGAGTCTACATACAACATTACAACCTTCTAGGTCTGTTTGTTCTGGAGAAGAAGATGAAAATAGGTTTTTAGGTCATGGCCTGTGAGGCCCAACTTGGGGCCACAGGGTCACCAAATCTACAATTTACAATCCTCATTGGCAAAAGAGTCTGCACACACCATTACAACCTTCTAGGTCTGTTTGTTCTGGAGAAAAATAGAGCCATGGGCTCTGTAGCTCATCAGGATTTGTATTGTTATAATAAATTTTCTCAGCTTGTTCTAGAGCTTTTCTTACTGGAGAAGAAGATGAAAATAGGTTTTTAGGGTTGTGACCCCTGAGACCTTATTTGGGGTCAGAGGGTCACAAAATCTACAATTTAGAATCCCCATTACCCAAGGAGTCTGCACACAACTTTTCAGCTCTCTAGACCTTTTGGAACTTGAGAAGAAGATGAAAATATGTTTTTAGGGTTGTGACCCCTGTGACCCCATTTGAGGTCAAGGGGTCACGAAATCTACAATTTAGAATCCCCATTACCAAAGGAGTCTGTACCCAACTTTTCAGCTCTCTAGACCTTTTGGAACTAGAATGAAGATGAAAATAGGTTTTTAGGGTTGTGACCCCTGTGACACCATTTGAGGTCAAGGGGTCACGAAATCTACAATTTAGAATCCCCATTACCCAAGGAGTATGCACACAAAATTTCAGCTCCCTAGACCAAGTGGTTCTGGAGAAGAAGTCGAAAATGCGAAAATAGCTGTTTATAGGTCATGGCCTGTGAGGCCTTTATTTGTGGCCAAAGGGTCACCAAATCTACAATTTAGAATCTCCATTGGCTATATATAAAGAGTCTGCACACAATATTTCAGCCTTCTAGGTCTTTTTGTTCTGGAGAAGAAGATGAAAATAGGTTTTAAGGTCATGGCCTGTGAGGCCTTTATTTGCGGCCCAAGGGTCACCAAATCTACAATTTAGAATCCCATTGGCTAAAGGGTCTGCACACAATATTACAGCTTTCTAGGTCTCATTACATATAGAACCTCTGAGTAAAAAAATTATTGTGATGAGTCAATTTATTTTTTCAGAATAAAAAGGTTCAATGGGCCTTTACATGTGCCATGAATTCTTAATTGTAATTTCATCAAAAATTCTATACAGTAAAATAACAAATTCAAATCACATTCAACAAATTCAATAAAACAATTGAATCAATATTAAACTTGAACACAAGAAAGTCAGTGATTAACCCTTACGTTGCGTATTTCTATTTTACCAATTTTAGCCCCTGTGGCGGAATTTACAGGCTCGCAGCTCGCAGCAGTAGTTTGGGCTTTGGCACTAACTAGCTCTGCTGGCGGAATTTCCAGGCCGTGATTCCGGTACCAATTTTATGAAATATACCGCATCTACATGGCGATTAAGGACTATATACGGGCGTTCAATACAAATTCAAGTAGCAACACCCGTACACAAATGGCTAATTCACACCCGAAACTTTGAATGAATTTTCTATGATTTTTCGTTTTTATTCTATTACTTTCGAAAGATTGTCTTTAATTCGGGCCTCGTAACATCATAAATACGAAACGAAAAAATTCCATGTATATACGGAATTGAAGACATGATGTCTAGCTTCACAATCATATAAAAATTATTAGAATGCGACCTTTGGTTATAATTCTATAGCTATGTAAAGTTTGTCTTTATTTCCACCTATAAAATCGTCAATACTTACAACATGTATGCGGCATTGCAAACAGTCGTTCATCACACTTTTCCAAGAAATCATAATCTCGAACCAGTTGACAAATAAGCACATGTCAACCCAAATATGGTAATGTTGTTTGACCTTTCAAATAAACGCTAACCTCGAACCATAACTGATGAAAATATGTTGATTAGTTTGTGTGCCGTTTGGTTTCACATGTCTCTCAGAAAGGTAAAATTGTATCTTTATTTCTGTGAATAAATATGCACATTTTATATAGAATAAAAGATTATTCTTTTCGGTTTATTGTGATATAAAAATTATGAAAATGCATTCAGTATTTTAGCCGTGATAAATGTGTAAGAAGTTGTGAAAATCGCCGATTGTTTCAATATTTATGAAGTGTAAACATGACCTTTTTCACGGCGCTTGCTGTGTCTTTATTATTTTTTTAACATTTGCGATTCTATTTCAGAAGGGATCCTCCTTGGGGTACTTATTGCATAAAATCTTTGATTTTAGGTATATGACAGGTTGTAACTATTTTTTCCACATAAAAAATCAGTTAAAAAACTAACAAGTGTTTGCCACTAACATGGCAATGTCCCCCGCCGTTAAGACACATCATTTGGTCAAGTGTCTTAGTCACCTTGAAAATAAGGTCAAGGTCACCAAAATCAATTGGTGTCTGCGTCATCCCCCAATGTAGACTGACACCAACTTTGACAACTTTGGTTGCTTGGGTTCATGAGATATTGCGTTAACAAGAGTTTGAAAAGTGGTCGAAGCATTGTGGTGACCTTGAAAATAAGGTAAAGGTCATCAAAATCGACTGGTGTCTGCGTAAACCGACAATATAGGCTGTCAGAAAATATTAAGACATTATATCTAACCGGTCATGAGATATCATGTTAACAAGAGACAATCAAGTGGTCGAAGTGTCGAGGTGACCTTGAAAATATGGTCACGGTCACCAAAATCGACTGGTGTCTGCGTCATCCCCCAATATATACTTGCAACAAATTTGAAGACTTTGGGTCTATCCAGTCATGATATATCGCGTTAAAAAGAGTTCGAAAAGTGGTCAAAGTGTCGCGGTGACCTTGAAAATAAGGTCAAGGTCACCAAAATCGACTGGTGTCTGCGTCTTCCCCCAATGTAGGCCGACACCAAATTTGAAACCTCTTGATGCAACACTTCATGAGATATCGCGTTAAAAAGAGTTTGAAAAGTGGTCAAAGTGTCGTGGTGACCTTGAAAATATGGTCAAGGTCACCAAAATCGACTGGTGTCTGCGTCATCCCCCAATATACACTTGCAACAAATTTGAAGACTTTGGGTCCATCCAGTCATAATATATCGCGTTAACAAGAGTTCGAAAAGTGGCCAAAGTGTCATGGTGACCTTGAAAATATGGTCACGGTCACCAAAATTATCTGGTGTCTGCGTCATCCCCCAATGTAGACGTGCAACAAATTTGAAGACTTTGGGTCCATCCAGTCATGATATATCGCGTTAACAAGAGTTCGAAAAGTGGTCAAAGTGTCGTTGTGACCTTGAAAATATGGTCAAGGTCACCAAAATCGACTGGTGTCTGCGTCATCCCCCAATATACACTTGCAACAAATTTGAAGACTTTGGGTCCATCCAGTCATAATATATCGCGTTAACAAGAGTTCGAAAAGTGGCCAAAGTGTCATGGTGACCTTGAAAATATGGTCACGGTCACCAAAATCGACTGGTGTCTGCGTCATCCCCCAATGTAGACGTGCAACAAATTTGAAGACTTTGGGTCCATCCAGTCATGATATATCGCGTTAACAAGAGTTTGAAAAGTGGTCAAAGTGTCGTGGTGACCTTGAAAATATGGTCAAGGTCACCAAAATCGACTGGTGTCTGCGTCATCCCCCAATATACACTTGCAACAAATTTGAAGACTTTGGGTCCATCCAGTCATAATATATCGCGTTAACAAGAGTTTGAAAAGTGGTCAAAGTGTCGTGGTGACCTTGAAAATATGGTCAAGGTCACCAAAATCGACTGGTGTCTGCGTCATCCCCAAATATACACTTGCAACAAATTTGAAGACTTTGGGTCCATCCAGTCATAATATATCGCGTTAACAAGAGTTTGAAAAGTAGTCAAATTGTCATGGTGACCTTGAAAATATGGTCACGGTCACCAAAATCGACTGGTGTCTGCGTCATCCCCCAATGTAGACGTCAACAAATTTGAAGACTTTGGGTCCATCCAGTCATGATATATCGCGTTAACAAGAGTTTGAAAAGTGGTCAAAGTGTCGTGGTGACCTTGAAAATAAGGTCAAGGTCACCAAAATCGACTGGTGTCTGCGTCTTCCTACAATGTAGGCTGACACCAAATTTGAAGACTTTGGATAAAATACTTCATGAGATATCGCGTTAACAAGAAATGTGACGTACGGACGGATGGACGTACGGACGTCGCTGAATACATAGTCCCCCGTTCCGCGTTGCGGCGGGGGACAAAAAACTAAAAAAACGTACTTTGGGTCACCCCTCTAGAGCCTCATCCCTAGTGGTTGCTATGCAGCCAAGGGCAGATAACTCTATTCTCACCACTTTTCAATCTGTCATTTTTAGGACAAGACGCACAAAGTTTTCGACTCTTTCTTGAGTTTCTACTACTGATCGCTAACGAAAATGGCCCAAAGACAACCTGTATGTGTGGTAACTTCTACATTTTTACAGTAGGGTCGAATGGCTTCACGTTTTTAGTAGTAATTTCATGTTTATTGAAACTTGCTTTCGCGCACATGGCGGGAAAGTTGACCCAAGATGGCGGCCATTTTCTTCGATCGATGTTTTTGATCGTGGATTTTTTGTTAGATCTGGGCTTTCCACGTGTTTATTCATACATATTGGGGTTTTAGATTCGATTTCCGTACGTATTTTTAATCGCCCCCTGGCCTTCAAGCAATTTAGTCACATTACATGTTCTATTTGTTTCAGGGATGTTAGGGGTGTGGCCATGCTTGTTTACATTTGGTACTTCTCATTTGCCATTCGCCTCTGCTCATGTTTATGCATGTATGTTTACATAAAACATTCACATTGCATTTCCCCATGTATTTAGTATATATATTCTTTTTGAGAAATTATATATATATATATACACATGTTGTTTACACTACCCGGTTCTTGAATGGCTATTTTGTTTTCTAGCCGTTCAAGCCCTGTGGGCAGGTTCATGCCGGCCAAGGGCAGGTAATTTGAGTACAGATTTCTCTGATGAAATTTCCCATGGGTGATATAGTGGAGAGTAACAATCCCAGCGTAATTAGGCTTCGGGGCGAAGCCCGACAAAATTGGCCTTTTGTAAAGCTAATTATCGATGCGTTACGGGTCAACAATGCACACGCAATTTGGTGTGAATTTTACTTGATATTTCGACCGGACATTGACAAAGACTCGTTATCGTGGCTAACTGCGAGATGTATGTAAACAAGTTTTCATCTGGTGATCCACGGACACACTTTGTCTCGCATTTCGCCTGGGGGACAAATATAATTATTACTGACCCGGTAATTGCACTAAGTACAACGTACGCATCTCGCCAAGAGGTATAAGATTTTTCTCTTTGAGCCTCCCGGATAATGCCGGGCCCGAAAGTTAAGGGTTAAGTAATTAATTACGTTGTTCTTATTCTAGTTTAAAATATATGAAGGAATGTTTATTTACTGTGTATAACCATGACTTTGTTATCTATTAAACATCGGTGAAAATGTGACATTGCCAGACTCCAGGGGCAAGTAAAAATACATGGTCAAGCTTACCGTTACTTGCAATGTAAACTTGTGATAAGTAATATCTTGTAAATATAGCATAATAAAAATAGAGCCATGGGCTCTGTAGCTCATTAGGGTTTATATTGTTTAATGATTAAGACTGAAATAGATTTTTAGATCATGGCCCGTGAGCCCTATATTTGGGGCCACAGGTCACCAAATTTACAATTTAAAATCTCAATTGGCTAAAGAGTCTGTAAATAACAGTACAGCCTTCTCGATCTTTTCCTTCTGGAGAAGAAGATGAAAATAGGTTTTTAGTTCATGGCCTGTGAGGCCCTTATTTGGGGCCTAGAGTCACCAGATCTACAATTTAAAATCTCCATTGGCTAAAAACTCTGCACACACAATTCCTATGAAAATAGGATTTAAGGTCATGGCCTGTGAGGCCCTTATTTGGAGCACCAGGGTCACCAATCTACAATTTAGAATCTCCATTGACTAAAGAGTCTGCACACAACATTTAAGCTCTCTAGACCTTTTGGAACTGGAGAAGAAGATGAAAATAGGTTTTTAAGGTTGTGACCCCTGTGGCCCCATTTGAGGTCACAGGGTAATGAAATCTAATCTAATCCCCGTTAACGAAGGAGTCTGCAAACAACTTTTCAGCTCTCTAATGCTTTTGGAACTAGAGAAGAAGATGAAATTATGTTTTTAGGGTTGTGACCCCTGTGACCCCATTTGAGATCACGGCGTCACCAAATCTTCAATTTAGAATCCCGTATTGGCCAAAGAGTATGCACACAACTTTTCAGCTCTCTAGACCTTTTGAAACTGGAAAAGAAGATGAAAATAGGTTTTTCAGGATGTGACCCCTGCGACCCCATTTGGGGTCACGGGGTCACGAAATCTACAATTTAGAATCCCCATTGGCCAAGGAGTATGCATATAAAATTTCAGCTCTCTGGAGTCATTGGTTCTGGAGAAGAAGTCGAAAAGGCGAAAAGTACGGACGGACGGCTGGACGCCATGCCATGCCATGCCATAAGCCCATCAGGGCTTTCAGGCCTGATGAGCTAAAAATTTAAATCTCAGAAAATTTTTAATTGTCTGTGCGCGATGGAAAGAACATGGTTAACAACTGTAGAAAGTTTGGTTGATGTACTTTTGACATTTTTTTCCAAAAGAAAACAGAACATAAACGATAATTGTCACATTCTCACCTGGCCTTGAAGTTTAGGTCTGAAACATAAATCTCACAAATAAGTCGATCCCCTTTTTGGAACATCTAATTTTTAGAATCAACTTGATAATTTATACCTTTTAATATACGGTAACTTTCTGTCAATAGTTTATCCAATCGCTGTTTTGACTTTTGTTGACGTGTCCACTAGAGTCATTACACGGAAGTTCGATCTACGTAAGGATGTCTTATGAACTTTGGACTTGTTTAGAATGACACTTAACAGAATGTAATAATTTGTGCTGATACTTGAGTGACATTTTTAGGGTTTTTGACAGGGAAATGCACGAGTGAAGTAGATAAAAGGCAACTTTAATAACCGAACGGTAAATTTTTTTCAAAGCAATTTTTCGGTGTACCGAACTGTCAATAAAGCCTTCTAGGTATATTTGTTCTGATGAAGAAGATGAAAATAGGTTTTAGGTCATGACCTGTGAGGCCTTTATGGCCCAATGGTCACCAAAATTTAGAATCCCCATTGGACAAGGAGTCTGCACATAACATTTCACCTCTCTACAGTTAATGGTTCTGGAGAAGTCGAAAAAGCTAAAAGTTTAAGGAAGGATGGATGGATAGATAGATGTTTATGTTTATTTCTGTGAGTAAATATGAACATTTTATATGGAATAAATGATCATTCTTTTCTGTTTATTGTGATTTAAAAAATGCACTGAGTAGTTCAACAGATATAAATCGTGCAAAAAGTTGCGAAAAGCGCCAATTGTTTCAAAATTTATGAAGTGGTAAAATGACTTTTTCGCGGCGCTTGCTGTGTCTTTATTTTTTTTAAGCATATTTGCATATTCTTTCCCCTTGATTTTGGCACAAAAATATTTGAAAACAACCAATTGGTTCAGATGAAGTGTGCGAGTAAGGCGGCTTACCGGTATATATTCCTGTTATAGGGACACAGTTGTGGGACGCGAGCGAGAGAGTCTGTATGGGACGTATAGGCCTATATGGCCTGAGGCAATACAAACAATTGGGTGATAATTAGCCCCCTGGGAGATTAGGCTTCGGAGCGAAGCCCGACAAAATTGGCCTTTTGTAAAGCTAATTATCGATTCGTTACGGGTCAACAATGCACTTGCAAATTGGTATGAGTTTTGCTGGACATTTTGACCGGACATTGACAAAAGACTCATTTTCGTAGCAAACTGCGAGGCATTGATACAAAGCTTCTCATGGAGACATCTTGACTCACATCTCGCGGGGGGAGCCAGCTCCCTAGTAGACAGCAGATTTATATACTACGGTAAGTCGAAGATCTGGGCCTCCCAGGGACACACCTCGGAATTGTTTATGGCCATCCCGGACCATGCCGGGACTACGAGTTAAGGGTTAACCATGTTACTATCTGAACTCTTAAATTCACATGAGACATGTGGAAATGGCTTATCGGATGATGTAATGAGATGTTTCACCCTATAATGTAACAATTATTGTATAAACTTTAATAATAAATAATTCAAAACGTCAACTTCTAGGTGACAGGTACAACAAATAGGAAGCACTTTAAATGGAGATGATACAAAAGGTCCTAAGGTCCTTGCCCCTCTGATCTATCTTTGAGGCCAGCGATAAATTCAACTACAAATAAAGACACACTTGAAGATTTAATTCATCACTGTTGTTTCATTTTAACCCTTACGTTGCGTATATATATTTTACCAATTTTAGCTCCTGTGGCGGAATTTACAGGCTCGCAGCTCGCAGCAGTAGTTTGGGCTTTGGCACTAACTAGCTCTGCTGGCGGAATTTCCAGGTGGCGATTCCGGTACCGTTTTTACGAAATATACCGCATCTACATGGCGAATAAGGACTATATACGGGCGTTCAATACAAATTCAAGTAGCGACACCCGTACACAAATGGCTAATTCACACCCGAAACTTTGAATGAATTTTCTATGTTTTTTCGTTTTTATTCTATTACTTTCGAAAGATTGTCTTTAATTCGGGCCTCGTAACATCATAAATACGAAACGAAAAAAATTCCATTTATATACGGAATTGAAGACAAGATGTCTAGCTTCACAATGATATAAAAATTATTAGAATGCAACCTTTGGTTATAATTCTATAGCTATGTAAAGTTTGTCTTTATTTCCACCTATCAAATCGTAAATACTTACAACATGATTGCGGCATTGCGAACGGTCGTTCATCGCACTTTTCCAAGAAATCATAATCTCGAACCAGTTGACAAATAAGCACATGTCAACCCAAATATGGTAATGTTGTTTGACCTTTCAAATAAACGCTAACCTCGAACCATAACTGATGAAAATATGTTGATTAGTTTGTGTGCCGTTTGGTTTCACATGTCTCTCAGAAAGGTAAAATTGTATCTTTATTTCTGTGAATAAATATGCACATTTTATATAGAATAAAAGATTTTTCTTTTCGGTTTATTGTGATATAAAAATTATGAAAATGCATTCAGTATTTTAGCCGTGATAAATGTGTAAGAAGTTGTGAAAATCGCCGATTGTTAACCCTTAACATGCGGGCGACGGAATAATCCGGGCGGGCTATAAGCGATTCGTAGGTACTCCAGTACGGATCCCGGATCGCTTACTTAGAAGAATTCACGCCTGTCTATGTACTGGGCTAGCCTCCATACCGGGTCCCGAGTCGATTGTTTCCGCGACTCGCTGCATGAGAATGGCTGTATTTATGCCTCGCAGCCCGCAATGAGAATAAAACTTTCTTCAGTGTCTGGTCAGAACGTCCAGCAAAATTCACACCAATTTGCGTGTGCATTGTTGACCCGTAACGCATCGATAATTAGCTTTACAAAAGGCCAATTTTGTCCTGCTTCGCTCCGATGGCTACACTGCCCGGCGGCTAATTAGCACCTAAGTGTCTGCACTGCCCCGGGGTGAGATAGGCCCGTACAGGCTTATCTGTCTCGCATCCCGCCACATGGGCAGATAGCCTATGCTTATCTGTCTCGCATCTCGCCACATGGGCAGATAGCTTCTAATTACGGGAAGATATTGCGATAAGCTACCTTTCTCTCGCACTTCGTATCATATGAACCAATTGGTTGTTTTCATTTTTTTTTATACCAAAATAAAGAGGAAAGAATGGCCTTTATTCCCATATAAAAATCGCAATTGCGCTAACATAACTGAAAATACAGCAATCGCACAGAGATAGCCGACTTTCGCACTTTTGAATTTTGATACATGTGGCGCATTTACCCCAACATGCCTCGGCGCTCTATTTCTAAGAAACTACTTGGGATATTTTCATAATTTTTTTATCAGTATATAGATAAAAGAATTGTCTTCAATTCCATATAAAATACGTGTATTTTCGGCAATAACTTTTGATGCGCCAGGTGTCGCGCAGAAGGTGATATTCGGCTTTGAATAAGTGGCGCTCTTAGCATATACCATCATTACGGGCTTTATAACTTGTGAACCGCAAGTCCGATTTTTATAATTTTTACATCATTGTAAAGAGAAAAACATTGTCTTCAATTCCATGTATAATGCGCATGTTTTCGGGAAGAACTCTGCATGCGCAAAGCGCCGCGCCAAAAGGTATAATTTTCGCACTTCATAACTTTTGAACCGCAAGTCCGATTTTTATAATTTTTACATCATTGTAAAGAGAAAAACATTGTCTTTAATTCCAGATATAATGCGCATGTTTTTGGGAAGAACTATGCATGCGCGAAGAGCCGCAATATTGATGTACGCATAAGTGAAGAAGAATGATAATATATAACTAAAATACTGTTCTTTTGATACGCAAATATAGAGCTTTATAAACGATGAACAACTGTCATGACGGAATTTTGTTTCCAGTTTTGGAAAAAAAATTATAACATAAAAGTGAAAATATATTTGAGTACGGGACCCGCCGCTCGGGGAAAAGCCTTTTCGTGGGAATATTTTCTCAGGAAAATATTTCACTTTTCGGAGTTTCTAAAAATGCGTGAACATTTTTGTTACTGATGCCATTTGCGAAAGGTTTTTATTTCTAAAATTCAAATGCGAGGGCGCACCTTTCCAAACCATTTGAATTGAATTTATTATTTTATCTTTTACATTATTGAATAAAAGACGTTTCATTCAATAAGATTTGAAGAATTATTTATATGTGTAGCGGACTGATCTGAGCAGATGGATAATTTGATTCCTCACCACTTTTATTACCAAAGTTCTTTTGTATCACAATTACTTTTTTAGGTATTAGTTTTTTCGTGAGCAGGGGAATTTCCGACGGGATTCGCCATGACATAATGAGAAAAAATTCCCATGAACATGGGCGTGGTCCGTCATCTTCGGGACCGACCCACAAGTATAAATATCTACTGGGGGGTGGCGACCAAAAGCGGGGGGGTCCGCGCACCCCCCAAACTTTTTGTGCAAATTATTATTTTTTTTCTACTTTGAAATAAAGGTTCGTGTCATTCCGAGGTATGAAGGTTTCTGCTATATATGTCGAGAGGGCATGGGAACCCATTCCCAATAGAATCCGGGGTTCGTCCCATAGGATTGTTCCTCGGAGTCTCTCGTTCTCAAAAGAGAACATGGGAAACCTGTCCCGCGATTGAATCCGGGGTCCGCCGCGGAAGACGGGGACGGGAATTCCCGGAGAGCATGGGAGTATGCTCCCATGGGTCCGGGCTCCGCCTCGAGAGACCGCTCCTTGGATGCTCTGCTTCTCGAAAAGAGAAGTCATTCGGCAACTGACAACCCGAGCTTCCCTGACATAGTAGTTTATTTTCCGGGCCTCGCGCCCGGTGCTACACGTCGCCGAGGAAATCAGAAAATGGTCCGTTTGACATATGCGTCGGAAAAATCGGCGCGATGTCAGAAGCCGTCGGCGCCGTCGGCGCTTGCGGCGCAGTCGTCCTAGATGCGCCGGGAGGTTCTGAAACTGGCAAATGAACGTCCATGAAGCTCACATTCATTATCTCTGTATGTTTATTGTCTCCAATCACATGTTATATGTTGCATACATCTAACGCATTTTCAATCATTTACAGGTTGAAGCAGAATGCTGCGCGGACGTGGACGCAAGGCCCTGCGACGGCCTAGGACGTTGCTTACTAGGACACGCAGCTTTGAAGCCGTTTCAAGCGACGACGACTTCATCAACGAGATCCATGCTGATGAAGCCTCTGATATGGAGTCAACTGACAGTGATGGTAGCAGTGGTTTAGACAGTGATGATGCATATGATCGGGACACTGTAATAGATAGTGAACATGGTGACACAGATGCTCTGAGTGATATAGAGACAGAGATTGCCAGAAAGATTCTAGCCGCCGGTAATTCCACCGAAGAAGACTTTAGTGGTTTTGAGGAGGAGTTTGCCGAAATACCACAATATAATCATGATAATTCACAGACGTTTGATGAGTGGGTGGATGGTCCGCGGCCACGTGTAAACTTGCCTTTCACTGGTCAAACTGGGTTGCGCCAGTTCATAGAACTTCCTGAGAACCCTGAACCTATTGACTTTTTCAATTTGTTTATACATAATGATGACTATGAGGATATGGCAACGGAAACCAATAGATATTTCAAACAAGCAATGGAGGACAAAATTCTAAGACCCCGTTCAAGAATGCAACAGTGGCAAGACACTAATGCAGAAGAGATGAAGGTATTTGTAGCCATGACAATTGCCATGTCATTGGTTGTGCAGAGAAACTTTGCTGATTACTGGTCAACAAGTGATGTTACCTCAACGCCTTTCTTCGCCAAGTGCATGCCCCGAGACAGGTTTTGGCTTCTTATAACCTACCTACACTTGGCTGACAACAGGAGGATGCCGGGCCGTAACACCCCGTGCTTTTCACCAATAAATAAACTGGGACACTTGTATAACCGGATAGTTCACCGTTTTTCAAGAGTGTATAAACCGCATCAAAACATTTCAGTCGACGAGGGCATGGTGCCCTGGAAAGGTAACTTATCTTTCAAAGTTTATCTTCCCGACAAGCCTAAGAAGTATGGGATAAAGGCTTTCATGTTGTGTGACTCGCACAACGGATACGTTTGCAAGTTCAAACTCTACACTGGAAAAACGAATGAACCGGTTTCTGAAGGTGGCAAAACTTATGATGTAGTCATGGACTTGGTGAACGACTACGTTGGACAGGGGCATCACATCTTTATGGACAACTACTATTCGTCCACAAATCTGTACATAAATTTGTGGGAGCGGGGAATAGGTGCCACGGGGACGTTGAGAGCCAATCGAAAGGGACTTCCTGATTCAGTCAAGAAACCTAAAAAGAAAGCCAAGCAAGGGGACATGACAGTTTCTCACAACCATGGCCTACTCGTTCTTCGCTACGAAGATAGAAAATCAGTGCTTCTCATGTCAACTGTTGAAGATACACAACTTGAACAAACAGGGAAGAAGAACCGGGCAACAGGGGAACCAGTTCTCAAGCCGCGCATTGTAACAACGTACAACAAGTACATGGGAGGTGTTGATAGGGCCGACCAGATGTTGTCGTACACGCCGTTCCGAGTGAAGACCCTGAAGTGGTGGAAACGGGTTTGGTTTCACGTTCTCAACGTTGCCATGTTGAACTCTTACATCGTTTATAAAGAATACAGCAAAGATAAACCTCTAAAAACAAGTCGGGAATACAGGAAGGCTTTGGCGCAACATATAGTAACATTTGCGGACAAGGAACAAGTTCCATCACTTTGCAGACGTCCCCGTGGTCGGCCGAGCACGAGCGACGAGAGTGTCACTCGTCTTCATGGACGTCACTTTCCGACGAAGATTGAGCCTGTCGGAAGGAAGAAAAACGTCACAAGGATGTGTGTGGTATGCTCTAAGGCAAAACGCGCCGTCCTCGCAAAACAGATTGAAGAAGGCAATGGGCCAGCAAGGAAGAAAAAACGAGTAGGCAGAGAGTCTTCTTATGAATGTACAGATTGTAATGTTTCTCTGTGCGCCGCACCATGCTTCAAACTGTACCACACCGCCACTGACTATTCCAGGGCTTACATCACTGCCACGGAAAAAGAAAGAAATGAAGAAGGGAATGAAGAAGAAGAAAATTGAAAGTAAAGAGAGCCGAAGTGTGGACAACCAGTATATACACATTATATACATACCTTGTTAGGTCCCTAAAGCTGTTCTGCGCACAACCGCAGGTAAATATTGTGTATATTTGTACGTAAATGCATTGTAATTTCATTGTAATACATGTCATTGCAAATAAAATATTTTTTATTTTATCAAAGAGACAGAGAAAGTGAATGCGAGCTTTCATTGGAAGTTCAGCCAGAACCGCATCATAAAAAACACCCATAAATGCTGAACAGGGTGGCCGATTTTCATAAAACTTACATGGGGTAAAGAGGAAAGATTCGGCTTTGATTCAATATAAAATTTATACATGCGCACGAAAAACTAAAGTTGCGGCACGTGCCCCGATATGCGCGATAGTCAAAAAGTTGCCTCAAAGTACCGAGGGTACCTTCATTTGGCCCGCTATAGCTTCCGAACGAAGTTGCGCATTTTTTTTCTTTTTACATCATCGTAAAGAGCAATAAATTGTCTTCAATTCCATGTATCATATGTATATGCGCAGCGAAAAATAAACATGCAGCAAATGATGCGCCAGATGTCGCAAAAAGTTAGTTTTTCAAAAATGAATTTTCTAAGTACTGGGGGTGCCTTCCTTACGCTCTTCATATATTGCGAACCGTTTGACGTATTCCAATAATTTTTATATCATTGTAAAGAGGAATAAATTGTCTTCAAGTACATACGTGTTTCGCATGCGCGCGAAATAATTTACGATTTTATAAAGCTGGAAATAAAGACAAACTTTACACCGCGCAACATGTATTGCGTTCGCCGCGGTGATTAGTGTATGCTGTGCTCATTAGTACCCATTAGTTCCACGCGCGCTCGGCTCTGGCACCCTCGAGGAGGTCTCGAGGAGGTCTCGAGGAGGTAACGGTACTGTAATTAGCACAGTCCCGGGGGGACCAAGCAGTGCCAGTAACTTGGTGCGCGTCGGGACCATTCACGTGGTACTGTCGGGGTAGCGTCACTCTCCTTTGGTTGGTTATATTTTCTGAACCATAAGTCGTATTCTAATAATTTTTACGTCATTGTAAAGAGGAATAAACTATCTACAAGCACATATAAATTTCGCAATATGCGCGCTCAGGAGTTTTGATTTCATGAAGCTGGAAATAAAGACAAACTTTAGATGACAATAGAATTATAACCATAGGTCGCATTCTAATATTTTTTATATCATTGTAAAGACAAACATCTGGTCTTCAAGTCCATAAAAAAATTTCAGTAGCGCGCTCCAAATTCATGATGTTATAAGGCCCGAATTAAAGACAATCTTTACAAAGTAATAGAAAAGTAAAGAAAAATCGTAAAAAAATAATTCAAAGATGCGGGTATGAAGCAACCATTTGTGTACGGGTGCCGCGACTTGAATTTGTATTCAACGCCCGTATATAGGCCGCATTCGCCATGTAGATGCGGTATCTTTTGTAAAAACGGTACCGGAATCGCCGCCTGTAAATTCCGCCAGCAGAGCTAGTTAGTGCCTAAGCTCAAACTACTGCTGCGAGCTGCGAGCCTGTAAATTCCGCCACAGGGGCTAAAAATGGTAAAATATATATACGCAACGTAAGGGTTAAAGGGATTGTCGAAGTGTGCACATGACCATTTCCACGGCGCTTGCTGTGTCTCTTTATTATTTTTTTGACATTTTCTAATTTTATATGGGAATGTAGTCCATCCTTTACCCTTTATTTTGCCGTATTTGTTTTTGAAAACAAACTATTCGCTCACATGATATGAAGTGCGGGAGTAAGGTGAGTTAGCGATTTTTTCCCCGTCTCGCGAGATGCGAGGCAGATAGCAGTCTCGGGCGAGGCAAACCCGATGCAATACAAACACGTGGGTGAAAATAGCCGCAAGCAAAATGAGGCTTCGGGGGCTAAGCCCGACAAAATTGGCCTTTTGTAAAGCTAATTATCGATGCGTTACGGGTCAACAATGCACACGCAAATTGGTGTGAATTTTGCTTGACATTCCGACCAGACACTGAACAAAGCTTCAATCTCATGTCGGGCCGCGGAGCGTAAATACAGCCATTCTCATGGAGCGGCTCGCGGACACAATCGACTCGGGACCCGTTGACAGGGCTAGTAAAGTAGTGAGACAGCCGTGAATTATTCTAAGTCTTGTATCCGGAATCCGTATACAGACACCTCGGAATCGCTTATAGCCCGCCCGGATAATTCCGGGATTCGCAAGTTAAGGGTTGATAACCTCCCTTTGAAGAGCACATCAAATCTCAAGATGGAAATAGCTTTGTTAGGTCTGTGACCTATATTTGGGGTCGTAGGATCACGAAATCTACAATTTCAAGTCTCTAGGATCAGTGGTTCTTGAGAAGAAGATGAAAATAGGTTTTCAGATCATGACCTCTGTGACATATATTTGGGGTCACAAGGTCACTAAATCTACAATGTGGAATCCCCATTGGCCACGGAGTCTGCACACAACTTTTCAGCTCTCTAGACCTTTTCGAACTGGAAAAGATGAAAATAGGTTTTTAAAGATGTGACCCCTGATGGACGACAGCCCAAACCATAAGCACATCTGGCATCTGATGAGGTAAAATTATAGAGCCATGAACTCTGAAGCTCATCAATCTTTGTTAACATAAATAATATGTAAATATGTTTTAAGGCATACCCATGTGACTTATATTATGCATTGGAGGGGGGCAGAAACTTGCAGAACTCTTTTCTCATACAAGTCAGAGATAGCAACCCTATTTTGAACAATGTATCAATTTTGTTAAATCTTATCAAAATATCTAATTTCCCTACGGGTACCCCTGTGGACCCTCTGTTAAATTTTCCCCCTCTCTCTGTCCCGACATCCTTTGCCTTCAGCTATAAATTCACACGTGAGTTTCACATACTTTTTCATTCCCCGTCCTCCTCGCCCTCCAATTTATCTGGTCGCTTATTTATTCTTTTTGCTCATTTTTTCCCCCCCATAATTATGAAATAATTCTTCCAAAGTTCATTACTCTATTTGCATGTATTCTTTTTCGTCTTTTACGGCGGCTTGTATGTGCAATTTGCTATTATACCTTGTTTTTATCACTTGCAAAATACATAAATATTTAATTACTACTTACACTGTTCTTACTCGCGTTTGCGGCCTGTATTGTCAACGCATACGTCAACGCTTATGTCTATGGCAATGTTTATGTCAATGCTTATGTCAATGCTTATGTCAATGCTTATGTCTGTCTATGTTTATGTGTAATCACTGTTTTGCGTTTACGGGCAATAAACTTTTAAACCTTTTATTTTGTTTTCATTTGGGGTGAGAGGAGGGTAATTTACAAGTGCAGCAAAACATCAGTTTCATCCAGACATGCAAATCTACAATTTAGAATCCCCATTGGCCAAGGAGTCTGCAGACTACTTTTCAGCGCTCTAGACCTTTTGGAACTTGAAAAGAAGATGAAAATAGGTTTTTAAGGATGTGACCCCCTTTGGGGTCATGGGGTTACGAAATCTACAATTAAGAATCCCCATTGGCCAAGGAGTCTGCACACAACTTTTCAGCTCTATGGAGTCATTGGTTCTCGAGAAGAAGTCGAAAAAGCCAAAATTTTATGGACGGACGGATGCCATGCCATGCCATAAGCTCATCGGGCCTTTCAGACCTGATGAGCTAATGAAAATTTAAAGCCAAAATTGACATAAAAGACTTGTAAAATATTCACTCATAGTGCAGAAAGATGAATTTAGGAAAACAGCTATTTTTTGTAGCAAAAATATTGTTGAAATAAACTCTACCACATACACTGGTCACAACAATAGATACCGTATATTACTGTGTATAAGAAGACCCTGTGTATAAGACGACCCCCTTTCTCAGACCCCTAAAATCAGGTAAAAACCATGTATCTCATGTATAAGACGACCCCCTTCTAGCAATCATGGAAACAGGTCGACATGCCATGATGGGAAAACACGTTGGTAAGATTTGGTAACAGTAAGTTGATTTTTTAAGTAACATGACATAAATGTTTTGTTATAATCGTTTGTTTTTTAAATAAATTATTTTAAATGTACCAAAATAAAAAATAGAGCCATGGCCTCTGTAGCTCATCAGGAGATAATAAGTGGGGTATGTTATGGAGTGGACTTTATAGCAATGGTCAGATAATGGAATGTAGTAATAAGAATCTAGGTAGTGAAACGATTAAAGCAGTTTAAAAATATTTTGTTACCATCACTTTGCCAATCTGCTATATATATGTGTTGAAAGAGCAACACAAAGCTTGGAAATAAATTGCTGGTATCAAACATATAATAATGTGGTGGAGAGATCATACTATTTTTTAAGATCGTACACACATTATATAATAATGAATATACCGGGTACAATTCATTGCATACAATTCACCACTGTAAGCTATTGCAATAATGGCCTGGGGCTGTAGAAGAAAATGAAAAAAAACTTTTTAGGTCATGACCCCTGCTAATTATTATCAAAATTGGTTACACATAAATCAACATTCGTTATGAATATCATACACCTTTGCATTATATTGTTTTAATTCTTAATTGCATTATTGCAATACCAACATTTATTACATAATGAATAGGAGCCTCAGTTTTTGAAAATCCCATTTCTCATAGGCTCCATTTCAATACTTAATAAATTGGTGAATTTTTTTAAGTAAATTCTTTTTCACCATTTCTTATAGGCTCCTTTTCAATATTTGATAAAATGGTGATATTCTATGAATAAATTCTTTTTTAGAGTCAGTGGAAGACTAAAGCAGTCTCACGCACAGTCTATGATAACACAGTGCTGCACAGAAGTTTGAAGTAACCTGAAACCTCTGTGTAACTATCAGTTTTCATTCTTCTGCCAGGAAGAGGTCAACACAATGCAATTACATAACATGCAGACACTGGACTCACAGCCAGTAAAATTTATATGTTAGATGCAGTTTTTCCTACAATTAATTATTTTTCTGTACTGGAGAAGATGATGAAAATAGGTGTGATGTCACAATCTCATATAGCTACTTCTTTTATAGTCCTATGTTATCACCAGTCATCACTAGTCATATTCAGTTCACATATCTCATGTAAAATGATAAAAAATTAATTCCTCTTCAAGTTATTCCTTCAAAGGGTTTTCAATAGTTCTCATTTCAAATAGATTCACATTAAACATGTCCATGATGTAGACATCTATCTCATATCTTGTTCCTATTGAATAAAATTAACTGCAAAGTTAATAGAAAACTAAATCAGTTATAAAGTATAAAATATGATATAAATAAGGTATACCAAATTGACTCGTACTGGAAATTCTCATTAATTAATTAATTAATTCTCCATTATTTACTCTTAAATTACAAAGAACATAATATTAGATTTAATAAAAGATTCTGTATTAAGTCTTTAGAATACTTTTAGACTTGTGTACCTTTATCAGCAAATTCACTTGCAAAATACAAATAATTACTCATATGTGAAATGTGAGACAAAGATAAAAAAAGACTTATAATTTTTGTTAGACCTCCAATTCTAAGTTTTTAATTCTAAATATCTCTTTTTCATCAGACATATTATATTCTCAAAGCACATGTTATAACTCTCACATCAGAAAGATGAAATGCCTTTAACTCAGCTGTTTTCTTTAAAATTACCTCCCTTACCTACTTACTGATTGAAGTGCACATATAATCTCAGAAAGATGCTGTAAACTGAAATAGGCTTTTAGGTTATGATCCCTGTGACCCATATTTGGGGTCACAGACTCACCAAATTTACAATTTAGAATCCCTTACAGCCAAGGAGTCTGTACATAAAATTTCAGCTCGCTAGAGCCATTGGGACTGGAGATGAAGATGAAAATAGCATTTTAGGTCATTGCCTCTGTGACCCAATATTTGGGGTCTCACTGTCACCAAATTTACAATTTAGAATCCCCTTCAGTCAAGGAGTATGTACATAAAATTTCAGCTCTCTACGTTCATTGGGATTGGAGAAGAAGTTGAAAATAGTTTTTTTTAGGTAATGACCCCTGTGAGCCACACTTGGGGTCACAGGGTCACCAAATCTACAATTTAGAATCCCTTTCAGCCAAGGAGTCTGTACATAAAATTTCAGCTCTCTGGAGTCATTGGTTCTGGAGAAGAAGATGAAAATAGCTTTTAAGGTTATGACCCCTGTGACCCACATTTGGGGTCACAGGGTCACGAAATTTACAATTTAGTATCCCCTTCAGCCAAGGAGTCTGTACATTAAATTTCAGCTCTCTGGAGTCATTGGTTCTGGAGAAGAAGTCGAAAAAGCGAAAAGTTTATTGACGGACGGACGGATGGACGGACGGACGGATGGACGGACGCCATCCCATGCCATAAGCCCATCGGGCCTTTCAGGCCAGATGAGCTAAAAATACATACGTTTTCTTACGGTGTTTGTTCTTATTTTTTAATGATAATATTATGTCATTTTCTTGTCAGTTCAAGCGAGATTAGCAACACTACAGTCAACAATCTATCGTAACTATTCGCCATGTTAGCTATAGTCTAACATCTAAACAAAGCCGATACTCCTTACACAGATTTAGAAATCGCTTCAGTGTTTATAAGATTAAAATGGTGTGAAGAGCTTTGATAACCAAGCTTGATTGCGAATGCCCGAAGCCAAGCAAGTTTTAATGTCTAGATTTCTATCGTAGTGTTGTAAATATTTGTCCCTTCTTATAAACAAAGTTGAACTAGTTGTATTTAATACTGCAGAATGATTTTGAAAGGTTGGTAATGTTTGATAGCTGAAGTCAAGCCATTATTTTTCATTCCAACTCTGGTTAGCTTTACCGCTGATTCTCTATTACGCAGCTGTCAGTATTTGGCTCCCAAGGTGTGTTATAGCGAGGGGCCACTCAATGCAGTAAACTTCTCATGCTAAAGACGTGTTTATTTAACGTTGACCATGTAAACCACCACTTTAATCCAGAGAAGGACATACAGACCAATTACTGATAAGAACACAACAAAGCTAAGATAATTACCGGATACGTTAATGAATAACTGCCCTGATTGGAATTAATATTACGTCAATGACACGTGTTTATCGAGATAAGCTTGTCAAGTTTTATGAATGAATAGGTTGTAGAATTTCATTGGTCCACGTCATGAATGAATGGATAAGTTGTAGAATTTCATTGGTCCACGTCACTTAATTTATCGATCGTTTGCTTGACTGCTGGTACCACTTTTGGTCCGTCAACCTATTATTTTTAAATGAATTATCAAATATATTTTATGTATTTAGCTCCATATAGTAATAAAAAAAACCATAATAATACATAATAATTATAAAAGTATATTTATTTCCATTTTGTTAGCATGAGATGACATCAATATTCTGTATTGCTGTTTCCGGTTTCAACATCGTGAGTTCGTCAATGAAGCTTCAAAATTTCTTCTTCTGAAACATAGCCCTTGTGTATAAGACGACCCCCTTCTTTGACCCCCTATTTTCTGGTATAAAAAAGTCGTCTTATACACAGTGATATACGGTACTAATCGATAAATGAGCGGTGAAATATTTTCTCACTTCCTAACTTATTCAGTTAGTAATGATAAGTTTATCAAGAATGATAATGATCGTCAAAAATTGTAGGCTGGTACAAAATTGAAGACACTGGGTCCATCAGGTAATGATATATCGTGTTAACTAGAGTTCGAAAAGTGGTCAAAGTGTTGTGGTGACCTTGAAAATAAGGTCAGCAAAATCGACAGGTGTCTGCGTAATCTGCCATTTTAGCCTGGCACCAAATTTGAAGACTTTGGGTCCATCAAGTAATGATAAATCATGTTAACAAGAGTTCGAAAAGTGGTCAGTGTTGTGGTGACCTTGAAAATAAGGTCAAGGTCACCCAAATCGATTGGTGCCTGCCAAAAATTGAAGACACTGGGTCTATCAGGTAATGATAAATCATGTTAACAAGAGTTTGAAAAGTGGTCAAATTGTCGCAGTGACCTTGAAAATAAGGTCAAGGTTACCAAAATCAACTTGTGTCTGCATCTTTCCCCAATGTAGGCCGACCAAATTTGAAGACTTTGGATGCAATGCTTCATGTGATATCGCGTTAACAAGAGCTGAAAGCCGGTCAAAGAGCAGTGGTGACCTTGAAAATAAGGTCAAGGTCATGCAATTCGACTGGTGTCTGCATAGTCAGCAATTGTAGGCTAGTACCAAAATCGAAAATCGAAGACACTGGATGCAACGTACGGATGCTGCTGCTGAATACATAGTCAATTTCACGTAACTAACATCCTACATATTTTGACCTCAAAGTCTTATAACTAAGTATTATGTGACAATTAAATGTCTGATTTTGAATTTACATGACCAAATTGAGAATATAAGTTTCTTGGAATGTAAAAGGTTAGCCAATCAAATGTCTCAGATGTCGTTAACAAGGTCAAAGGTGAAACTAGGTCAACCCTGTGTAACAAATATATCGCATGATTAATTTCTATCACCGTACTGTCCACAGAGACTAGAGACTGGTATTGTTTTACAGGAATTTGGTTACATGATATATATTTCTGTCATTTGATTGGAATTTTGATATATAAATTTGAACCAAAAAACATTAGTTTGCTCTAAGGTTCAATGTTTTTGTTAATATTGGAAAATGAAACAAACATGAAAACAGTGGATTTTATTACTTGCTCAATTCAAAAATTAGTTAGTGAATTTTTAATTCTCTTATGATGATTTTTATGTTCATTTAGTAAATATTTTGGTTTTTACTCAGCATTTATCGTTCAAAATATCATTTGAACAATCATCACAGACCATGACAA
The DNA here is from genome assembly GCA_936450465.1 of Gibbula magus. Taxonomy (NCBI): domain Eukaryota; kingdom Metazoa; phylum Mollusca; class Gastropoda; order Trochida; family Trochidae; genus Gibbula; species Gibbula magus. The sequence continues at coordinate 45,445,486 of OW388305.1, read as the reverse complement.
TTAATCAAAACTGTCAATTTGCATAGATCAATATCATGAAAGACAGCAATTCCAATAATTACAGATAATAATTTGTAAATTTTGAATTGAATTCATTAATAAATTATAATAAGCTAAATTCCTGAATTTAAATAAACAAAGAATGTGCTGCATTGATTTAAAGAAAAAATGATTATGTGAAATGATTAACCCTTACGTTGCGTATATATATTTCACCATTTTTAGCCCCTGTGGCGGAATTTACAGGCTCACAGCTCGCAGCAGTAGTTTGAGCTTAGGCAATAACGAGCTCTGCTGGCGGAATTTCCAGGAGGCGATTCCGGTACCGTTTTTACGAAATATACCGCATCTATATGGCGAATACGGGCTATATACGGGCGTTGAATACAAATTCAAGCTGGGCACCCGTACACAAATGGTTGCTTTATACCCGCATCTTTGAATTATTTTTTTTACGATTTTTCTTTTCTTTTCTATTACTTTGTAAAGATTGTCTTTAATTCGGGCCTTATAACATCATGAATTTTGAGCGCGCTACTGAAATTTTTATATGGATTTGAAGACCAGATGTTTGTCTTTACAATGATATAAAAATTATTAGAATGCGACCTATGGTTATAATTCTATTGTCATCTAAAGTTTGTCTTTATTTCCAGCTTTATAAAATCAAAACTCCTGAGCCCGCATATTGCTTGTAGACAGTTTATTCCTCTTTACAATGACATAAAAATTATTAGAATACGACCTATGGTTCAGAAAATATAACCAACCAAAGGAGAGTGACGCTACCCCGACAGTACCACGTGAATGCGTCCCGACGCGCACCAAGTTACTGGCACCGCTTGGTCCCCCCGGGACTGGGCTAATTACAGTACCGTTACCTCCTAGAGACCTCCTCGAGGGTGCCAGAGCCGAGCACGCGTGGAACTAATGGGTACTAATGAGCACAGCATACACTTATCACCGCGGCGAACGCAAAACACATGTTGCGCGGTGTAAAGTTTGTCTTTATTTCCAGCTTTATAAAATCTTAAATTTGTTCGCGCGCATGCGAAACACGTATGTACTTGAAAACAATTTATTCCTCTTTACAATGGTATAAAAATTATTGGAATACGTCAAATGGTTCGCAATATATGGAGAGCGTAGGGAAGGCACCTCCAGTACTTAGAGAATTCATTTTTGAAAAACTAACTTTTTGCGACATCTGGCGCATCACTTGCCGCATGTTTATTTTTCGCTGCACATATACAAATGATACATGGAATTGAAGACAATTTATTCCTCTTTACGATGATGTAAAAAGAAAAATAGAGCCATGGGCTCTGTAGCTCATCAGAGTTTATTTTGTTTGATGATGAAGACAGAAATATGTTGTCTCAATATAATGTACGATCCCTAACCTTGACAAATCTTATTCTTGAAATTGAGAGAGAGCACTCAGCAAGGTCAACACACAGGAGATTATGCAATATTCTGACCCATTGGCTCTGGTTACAAGCCAGCTGTGTTTTTTGTGTTTTATCGCCAAATTATGTAATAGACTCTTGCTTGCACTAAACACTGGCAGCACTGATCTAACTGTATAAGGCTTAAAGAGAACAGGCAATGTGATGAATCTCATGGTACATAGTACAATTTAGAATCACCTTGGCTAAACAATCTCGGTTCTAAGCCTTGCCATCCAAACATCTAAACATTCTGAACAAAATATTCCTTCTAGTTTGTTCTGGATGAAAACAGGATTTTAGGTAATGGCCTGCGAGGCCCTTATTTGGGGCCACTGGGTCACCAAATCTACAATTTAGAATCTCCATTGGCTAAAGACTGTTTACACAACATGACAACCTTCTAGGTCTTTTCGTTCTGGAGAAGAAAATGAAAATAATCTTATCTTATCATTTCATCACCAGTCATATGCAGTTCACATATCTCATGTAAAATAAAAGAATTCTTAACTCCTCTTCAATTTAGTCCTATATGCCTTGTCACAATTTTCAGTTCATAGGCTATTCAATAGTTCTCATTTCACATTGATTACATCAATTTGACAAACATGTACACAATGTAGATTGTTATCTAAAGTCGACATATATTTCAAATCATTGTGATTGAAGTGTCATATAATATCAGTTCAAAATTCATTTTCAAAGTTTTTTTTTAGGCTGTGGCCCATATTTGGGGTCACAGGGTCACCAAATTTACAAGTTTGAATCCCCATTGGCTAAAGAGTTTGCATACAATATCACAGCCTTCTAGATCTTTTTGTTCCGGAGAAAAAGATGAAAACAGGATTTTAGGTTATGGCCTGTGAGGCCCTTATTTGGGGCCACAGCTTCACCAAATCTACAATTTAGAATCCCCATTGGCCAAGGAGTCTGTACATATAATTTCAGCTCTCTGGAGTCGTTGGTTCTGGAGAAGAAGATTAAAATAGCTTTTTAGCTTATGACCCCTGTGGCCCTTATTTGGGGTCACAGGGTCACCAAATCTACAATTTAGAATCCCCATTGGCCAAGGAGTCTGTACATAAAATTTCAGCTCTCTGGAGTCATTGGTTCTGGAGAAGAAGATGAAAATAGCTTTTAAGGTTATGACCCCTGTGGCCCTTATTTGGGGTCACAGGGTCACCAAATCTACAATTTAGAATCCCTATTGGCCAAGGAGTCTGTACATAAAATTTCAGCTCTCAAGAGTTATTGGTTCTGGAGAAGAAGTCGAAAAAGTGAAAAGTTTACGGACGGACGCCATCCCATGCCATAAGCCCATCGGGCCTTTCAGGCCTGATGAGCTAAAAAAAATGCACATCTTCGTTCGGAAGCTATAGCGTGTGAAAGGAAGGTACCCGCGGTACTTTGAGGCAACTTTTTGAGTGTCGCGCATATCGGGGCACGTGCCGCAACTTCAGTTTTTCGTGCGCATGGGTAAATTTTATATGGAATCAAAGCCGAATCTTTCCTCTTTACCCCATGTAAGTTTTATGAAATTTGGCCACCCGGTTCAGCATTTATGGGTGTTATTTATGATGCGGTTCTGGCTGAACTTCCAATGAAAGCTCGCATTCACTTTCTCTGTCTCTTTGATAAAATAAAAAATATTTTATTTGCAATGACATACATTACAATGAAATTACATTAAATTTATGTACAAATAGAAACACATATTTACCTGCGGCAGTGCGCAGAACAGCTTTAGGGACCTAACAAGGTCTGTATATAATGATTATATACTGGTTGTCCACACTCTCTTTACTTTCAATTTTCCTCTTCTTCATTTCTTTCTTTTTCCGTGGCAGTGATGTAATCCCTGGAATAGTCAGTGGCGGTGTGGTACAGTTTGAAGCATGGTGCAGCGCACAGAGAAACATTACGATCTGTACATTCATAAGAAGACTCTCTGCCTACTCGTTTTTTCTTCCTTGCTGGCCCATTGCCTTCTTCAATTTGTTTTGCGAGGACGGCGCATTTTGCCTTAGAGCATACCACACACATCCTTGTGACGTTTTTCTTCCTTCCGACAGGCTCAATCTTCGTCGGAAAGTGACGTCCATGAAGACGAGTGACACTCTCGTCGCTCGTGCTCGGCCGAGCACGGGGACGTCTGCACAGTGATGGAACTTGTTCCTTGTCCGCAAATGTTACTATATGTTGCGCCAAAGCCTTCCTGTATTCCCGACTTGTATTTAGAGGTTTATCTTTGCTATATTCTTTATAAACGATATAAGAGTTCAACAAGGCAACGTTGAGAACGTGAAACCAAACCCGTTTCCACCACTTCAGGGTCTTCACTCGGAACGGCGTGTACGACAACATCTGGTCGGCCCGATCAACACCTCCCATGTACTTGTTGTACGCTGTTACAATGCGCGGCTTGAGAACTGGTTCCCCTGTTGCCCGGTTCTTCTTCCCTGTTTGTTCAAGTTGTGTATCTTCAACAGTAGACATGAGAAGGACTGATTTTCTATCTTCGTAGCGAAGAACGAGTAGGCCATGGTTGTGAGAAACTGTCATGTCCCCTTGCTTGGCTTTCTTTTTAGGCTTCTTGACTGAATCAGGAAGTCCCTTTCGATTGGCTCTCAACGTCCTTGTGGCACCGATTCCCCGCTCCCACAAATTTATGTACAGATTTGTGGATGAATAGTAGTTGTCCATAAAGATGTGATGCCCCTGTCCAACGTAGTCGTTCACTAAGTCCATGACTACATCATAAGTTTTGCCACCTTCAGAAACCGGTTCATTCGTTTTTCCAGTGTAGAGTTTGAACTTGCAAACGTATCCGTTGTGCGAGTCACACAACATGAAAGCCTTTATCCCATACTTCTTAGGCTTGTCGGGAAGATAAACTTTGAAAGATAAGTTACCTTTCCAGGGCACCATGCCCTCGTCGACTGAAATGTTTTGATGCGGTTTATACACTCTTGAAAAACGGTGAACTATCCGGTTATACAAGTGTCCCAGTTTATTTATTGGTGAAAAGCATGGGGTGTTACGGCCCGGCATCCTCTTGTTGTCAGACAAATGTAGGTAGCTTATACATACATGGCATCACCCGATAATGGCAAAGGGGGTTTTTAGGGTCTGAAAAGGGGGTTTTTCCTTCCCAAAGAGGGTTTTTTAGCACTTTGCTGTTTTTCGTTTCTAATCAATATAAATCATATATTTAACATACTTATCTTCTTTAATTGTTTATCCTACACACAATTACAACTTTTGAATATATAAATATTAATTCAATTAATTAATTCATTATGATACTATGTTTCAAATGATTAATAATATATGTTTATGGAAAATAGAAAACTTACTTCACCTGTCACACTATGGAAATATTGAAGATTTTAAATATATTGTTTGAAAAATAACTTCATGTTCTGATAAAAAAAAACTGAGATTGAGGTACGTTTTTTAACAGGTTAAATTTTAGCAACATTTTAATAGAAAAATAAATGATCAAAAATTCAATTTGGTAATGACGTCATTTAGCATGTCTGTGACAGTTTATCAAACAGATACTTCCATCTAAAATAAATAAAGATCGTATTTAACTGTTCGTGAATCCATTAGAGGACACGTAAATTATCTACTTGCAATAAGAAAGTCCATTGTTGACGAACGGCGATCTTTAAACATTGCCAGTTTGAGCGAGTTAACAAACGAATTTGCTACGAGAAAGACAAGGAATTTCTGATATTTTTAATCATATATTATTCATTGAACCTTCAAAGTATGTATTATTTCTAAATATGCATTTTGAAATTAGAAATTAAATCGTTTTGTTTTATAACAAATATTTACGTAAACACAAACAGGAAGTTCGTTAGACACGTGGTCCAACTAGTTCCCTTACAACTTATTTCCTAGCAATATGTTCTATCAGATATTTAACTTATTTAAATTACATTGTTTTCATATTTTATTTAGAGGAATATTTAGTGATTTTAAATAAACATTTTACGAAACAAGTTGGCAATAAGATAAACCCGAAAAGAATTTGGAGTTTGTAATAAGCATATTCTTATTACTGTCTGTCGTCAAGAAAATACGACCACGTATCACGGAGCGATTGCTCGCTGTCTGGAGCTAGGGTCACGCGCTGTTTGGAGCTAGCAAACGGTGTTTGCATATAGCGCCCTATGAGATAATGTTATAGATTTCAAAGCCAATTGTTCGTCTTTGATACGGTTTAGCATTTTACAACTTGTATTTTAGCTTTTAGATTTATGTTGGTCTATCATATTATCAGTATTATTTGCTATGACTGATATAATTTAATGTGTCAAGATTAAACTATTTAATGGAGCAAAAATTAAACTGAACTAATTCGTGAATCACCGGTAGACTGAAGCCACACACACACACACGCTCGAACGATTGTATCTTTGACAAAATTTGTTTAAAATGCAATGTTGATGGACAAGGTTTTGTAAATAATATTGAAAATGTATAGTACACTTTCTCAAGCGAATATTTTAGGAGATTATGTCAAAATCGGGTTTTTTCAATACCCGATCGGGGACGCGGGTGAAGCCTCCTGAATTCGGGTAAACCCGCCGGAATCGGGTAAGATGCCATGTATGGTTATAAGAAGCCAAAACCTGTCTCGGGGCATATACTTAGCGAAGAAAGGCGTTGAGGTAACATCACTTGTTGACCAGTACTCAGCAAAGTTTCTCTGCACAACTAATGACAAGGCTATTGTCATGGCTACAAATACCTTCATCTCTTCTGCATTGGTGTCTTGCCACTGTGGCATTCTTGAACGGGGTCTTAGAATTTTGTCCTCCATTGCTTGTTTGAAATATCTATTGGTTTCCGTTGCCATATCCTAAAAGTCATCATCATGTATAAACAAATTGAAAAAGTCAATAGGTTCAGGGTTCTCAGGAAGTTCTATGAACTGGCGCAACCCAGTTTGACCAGTGAAAGGCAAGTTTACACGTGGCCGCGGACCATCCACCCACTCATCAAACGTCTGTGAATTATCTTGATTATATTGTGGTATGTCGGCAAACTCCTCCTCAAAACCACTCAAGTCTTCTTCGGTGGAATTACCGGCGGCTAGAATCTTTCTGGCAATCTCTGTCTCTACATCACTCAGACCATCTGTGTCACCATGTTCACTATCTATTACAGTGTCCCGATCATATGCATCATCACTGTCTAAACCACTGCCATCATCACTGTCAGTTGACTCCATATCAGAGGCTTCATCAGCATGGATCTCGATGAAGTCGTCGTCGCTTTAAACGGCTTCAAAGCTGCGTGTCCTAGTATGCAACGCCCTAGGCCGTCGCAGGGCCTTGCGTCCACGTCCGCGCAGCATTCTGCTTCAACCTGTAAATGATTGAAAATGCGTTAGATGTATGCAACATATAACATGTGATTAGAGACAATAAACATACAGAGATAATGAATGTGAGCTTCATGGACGTTCATTTGCCAGTTTCAGAACCTCCAGGCGCATCTAGGACGACTGCGCCACAAGCGCCGACGGCGCCGACGGCATCTGACATCGCGCCGATTTTTCCGACGCATATGTCAAACGGACCATTTTCTGATTTCCTCGTCGACGTGTAGCACGTCAGGGGAGCTCGGGTTGTCAGTTGCCGAATGACTTCTCTTTTCGAGAAGCAGAGCATCCAAGGAGCGGTCTCTCGAGGCGGAGCCCGGACCCATGGGAGCATACTCCCATGCTCTCAGGGAATTCCCGTCCCCGTCTTCCGCGGCGGACCCCGGATTCAATCGCGGGACAGGTTTCCCATGTTCTCTTTTGAGAACGAGAGACTCCGAGGAACAATCCTATGGGACGAACCCCGAATTCTATTGGGAATGGGTTCCCATGCCCTCTCGACATATATAGCAGAAACCTTCATACCTCGGAATGACACGAACCTTTATTTCAAAGTAGAAACAAAAAATAATTTGCACAAAAAGGTTGGGGGGTGGCAACCAAAAGCGGGGGGGTCCGCGCACCCCCTGGTAGATATTTATAGTTGTGGGTCGGTCCCAAAGATGACGGACCACGCCCATGTTCATGGGAATTTTTTCTCATTATGTCATGGCGAATCCCGTCGGAAATTCCCCTGCTCACGAAAAAACTAATACCTAAAAAAGTAATTGTGATACAAAAGAACTTTGGTAATAAAAGTGGTGAGGAATCAAATTCTCCATCTGCTCAGTTAAGTCCGCTACACTTATAAATAATTCTTCAAATCTTATTGAATGAAACATCTTTTATTCAATAATGTAAAAGATAAAATAATAAATTCAATTCAAATGGTTTGGAAGGGTGCGTTCTCGCATTTGAATTTTAGAAATGCAAACCTTTCGCAAATGGCATCAGTAACAAAAATGTTCACGCATTTTTAGAAACTCCGAAAAGTGAAATATTTTCCTGAGAAGATATTCCCACGAAAAGGCTTTTCCCCGAGCGGCGGGTCCCGTACTAAAATATATTTTCGCTTTTATGTTATATTTTTTTTCTCCAAAAGTGGAAACAAAATTCCGTCATGACAGTTGTTCATCGTTTATAAAGCTCTATATTTGCGTATCAAAAGAACAGTATTTTAGTTATATCTTATCATACTTCTTCACTTTTGCGTACATCAATATTGCGGCGCTTCGCGCATGCATAGTTCTTCCCAAAAACATGCGTATTATATCTGGAATTAAAGACAATCTTTTCCTCTTTACAATGATGTAAAAATTATAAAAATCTGACTTGCGGTTCAAAAGTTATGAAGTGCGAAAATTATACCTTTTGGCGCGGCGCTTCGCGCATGCAGAGTTCTTCCCGAAAACATGCGCATTATACATGGAATTGAAGACAATGTTTTCCTCTTTACAATGATGTAAAAATGATAAAAATCAGACTTGCGGTTCACAAGTTATAAAGCCCGTAATGATGGTATATGCTAAGAGCGCCACTTATTCAAAGCCGAATATCACCTTCTGCGTGACACTTGGCGCATCAAAAGTTATTGCCGAAAATACACGTATTTTATACGGAATTGAAGACAATTCTTTTATCTATATACTGATAAAAAAATTATGAAAATATCCCAAGTAGTTTCTTCGAAATAGAGCGCCGAGGCATGTTGGGGTAAATGCGCCACATGTCTAAAAATTGTGAAAAAGTGCGAAAGTCGCCTATCTCTTTGCGATTGCTGTATTTTCAGTTCTGTTAGCGCAATTGCGATTTTTATATGGGAATAAAGGCCATTCTTTCCTCTTTAATTTGGTATAAAACAACCAATTGGTTCATATGATATGAAGTGCGAGAGAAAGGTAGCTTATCGCAATATCTTCCCGTACTTAGAGGCTATCTGCCCATGTGGCGAGATGCGAGACAGATAAGCATGTACGGGCCTATCTCACCCCGGGGCAGTGCAGACACTTAGGTGATAATTAGCCGCCGGGCAGTGTAGCCATCGGAGCGAAGCAGGACAAAATTGGCCTTTTGTAAAGCTAATTATCGATGCGTTACGGGTCAACAATGCACACGCAAATTGGTGTGAATTTTGCTGGACGTTCTGACCAGACACTGAACAAAGCTTTATTCTCATGGCGGGCTGTGAGGCATAAATACAGCCATTCTCATGGAGCGACTTGCGGACACAATCGACTCGGGACCCGTTGTCAGGGCTAGCAAAGTAGCGAGACAGCTGTAAATTCTTCTAAGTAAACGATCCGGGATCCGTATTGAGGTACCTCAGAATCGCTTATAGCCCACCCGGATAATTCCGGGACCCGCAAGTTAAGGGTTAACATATTTTAATAAGACATTAAAGTAGTGAAAGCTTAAATCATTGTTGATCGATATAACCACGTAGGGGCGATTCAGAAATCTACCTGGCTGGGACCTTGGAACCAGGTAGATCTACCTGGTTGGACCAAATGAAACTTGGCATGTCTGGTTTCATCTGTAATACACGCCGGACAATTATATATGACAAATTATTATGCTAACCAACAAACCTGTTTGTTGATATTGGATGAATTCCTTTCAGCAGGCAGCAACCGTTTTTCAATTTGTTCAAGTCTTTCAATCAGCAAAAGTTTTAGCTTTGTAGCTGAAATAAAATAACTCAAAATAAAGAAAAGAAACTAATCATCAATGGTTATTTGAGAGTATCATAGATATGCTATTCAGTTAACCTTATTTATCAACCTACTAGCCATATAACATGATACTTGAAATGACCTTTCGAAACCGTATCACCCGGTACGAGGGACTTACAACATTGCAAGTCCCTCCAGGAGGGTTTACATAGAGAGTTGTAAACCCTGTGAGAAGGAATTACAATGATTGCAAACCCTGACTCTTGACGGCTTGAAAATGAAGATCTGAAGAAACTAATTTAGACTAAGTTTGAAAAATTCGAACAAACCTGTATAGGTTGCAGATTCTTTGAAGGGGATCCTCCTTGGGGTACATAGTGCATAAAATCTCTGATTTTAGGTATATGACAGGTAGTAACAATATTTTCCACATAAAAAATTGTTCAAAAACTAAAAAACTAAAAAAACTTACTTTGGGTCACCCCTCTTGAGCCTCCCACCCTATTGGTTGCTATGCAGCCAAGGGCAGGTAACTCTATTCTCACCACTTATCAATCCAGTCATGTAGACTGAATGAAGGGGAGGAGGGTGGCCCTACCCCAAGGAGGATCCCCTTCAAAGAATCTGCAACCTATACAGGTTTGTTCGATTCTTTTTCAGAAGGGATCCTCTTTGGGGTACTTATTGCATACTTCCAAAGACAAAGTCAAAGGCAGTGGCATTCAGTCTGCACCAGTAAGCGCATAGAATAGATAATTAACTCACCCAAAGTACCATGTGTATCCACCATGGGCAAGTAAAACCAAAGACCTGGGGATTATCCTGTTAATATCGTAAACATTCACTCGGCAAACATCGGAAAACATTGGCTTACTTCGGGACAACCCGGATGTGAGCGATCTAGTGTGAGTGACGGATAGCACATGGCGTGCGAGTGTAACCAGAGTGAAGGCAATAAATGTATATACTATATATGTTGGCTGCTAGTTTAACATTTGGTAGCAGAGCGTATAACTGAAGAAGAAAACATGTCGTCAGGCAATTATAAATCACCCCCGAAGTTTGAAACTCAGGCGTATGAAGACTGGAAAGCGGAAATAGAAATATGGTGTAGAATTACAGATTTGAAGAAAGACAAACAAGCTTTAGCAGTTGTGTTAACATTGACGGGAAAAGCAAGAGACCAAGCACTTGAAATTTCTGTTGATACACTGAACACAGATGAAGGTATGGGAACTTTATTATCCACATTAGACAAAGCATTTATGAAAGAGAAAACTGAAAGTGCGTATGAAGCTTATTCCAATTTTGAACATTTCAAGAAACTAGAAGATCAGAACATGATTGAATACATTCTTGAATTTGAAAAAAGATATAGTAAATCAAAGAAATATGGCATGACTTTACCGGATTCAGTTCTAGCATTTAAAGTTCTTGAGAATGCGAATTTGAAAAACACAGAAAGAAAGCTAGCTCTTACTGCATGAGGGGATTTAACTTTTGAAACTATGAAAAGTGCATTGAAAAGAATCTTTGGAGGTGAAAGTAGACAAACTGGGATGACAGCTATCCAGGTCAAACAAGAAGATACTGCATATGTAGCACACAAATTTCCTTCCAAATACAGAAGCCAAAGAGGAACAAATCCATTAAATCGATTTGGAAAAAGGTCAAGGTGCGCTATTTGTGGAAGTACATACCACTGGGTAAAAGATTGTCCAAATAAACTTGACTCTGTGAAAATTACTGAGGATAGACATGACAATACAAATATTGAAAACTGTAATATCACCTTGTTTACAAAAGAAAATGTAGAATTTGAAGTGTTTGTTGCAGAGTCAAGTGGATCGGCAATACTGGACACAGCATGCACACGTACAGTTTGTGGAGAAAACTGGCTGAACAACTTCTTATCCCAACTAAACACTGATCAACTGCAACAACTGGTGAGAAATCCAAGTAGGAAAGCTTTCAAATTTGGAGATGGTGACATTATTCACTCCCATGAAAACATTGTAATACCGGCCAAAATAGGGAAAACAGCCTGTAACATAGAAACTGAAGTTGTGCAGGTAGATATACCTTTGTTGTTAAGCAAAGCTTCTATGAAAAAAAGCCGGAACTGTGTTGGATCTAAAAAATGATCGTGCTCTGATGTTTGGAGAATATGTAAACCTGGAATTCACTTCAAGTGGACATTATTGTGTGGATCTTCTTGACTACGAAAGGGAATGCTTGCTTTCTGAAAACGAAGTATTAGTAGTGACAGAAAATATGAGTCCACAAGAAAAGGAGAAAACATTGTCCAAATTACACAAACAGTTCGGACATGCAACATTTGACCAGTTGAAACAGTTGCTGAAAAGTGCTGGCACAGATGACCAAGAGACATTCACTGTTCTAAAAGAAATAACTGACAATTGTGAGACTTGCCATTTATACAAGAGACCTGCTCCTCGTCCTGTTGTTGGATTCCCATTGGCCACAGAGTACAATGAAACTGTAGCTGTTGACTTACATGAACTTGAACCTGGGTTGTGGTATCTCCATATGATCGACGAGTTCACACGTTTCAGTGCCGGTTGCATAATGAAAACAAAGAGGTCTTCTGAGTTTGTCAGTAGTTTTATAAAACACTGGATAGGGATTCATGGAACCCCAAGAAAACTTTATAGTGACAATGGAGGAGAATTCAACAATAAAGAAGTGAGAGATATGGCAGAAAACTTTAACATCACCTTGTAGACAACTGCTGCATTTAGTCCTTGGAGCAACGGTTTGATTGAGCGCCACAACAAGACATTGACTGAAATATTAATGAAAGTGAAGAAAGACAATGAATGTGATTGGGAAACATCATTAGCCTGGTCTTTGATGGCGAAGAACTCCTTGCAGAATGTACATGGTTTCAGTCCATGTCAATTAGTTTTTGGACAAAATCCGAATCTTCCTTATGTTCTTATTGATCGTCCACCAGCTCTTGAAGGGACGACAAAGAGTATCATTGTTGGTTCTCACATTCAAGCTCTCCATTCAGCAAGAAAAGTTTTCACAGAAGCTGAATGCTCAGAGAAGATTAGACGAGCTTTGAGGAAACAAGTTCGAAGTGGGGGTGAGGTGAAGTATCATACAGGTGATCGAGTCTATTACAAGAGACCAGATCAGACAGAATGGAAAGGCCCTGGTGTTGTGATTGGTCAGGATGGTGTAGTTGTGTTTGTGAGACATGGAGGGACTCATGTAAGGGTTCATCAAAGTAGACTTCAAAAGATGAACTCTGATTACAGAGAGACGAACCATGATGAACTAGATGATAATGATTCAGAGGAACCTACAAGCAAAGCAAACAACCCCTCTTGTTCTGAAGACGAGGAAGAATCACATTCTGAAGGACAACAGGGTGCTATTCAGGTCTCAACTGACTCGAAAAATAATCTGAGACAAGGCCAGGTAATAACATTCAAACAAAAGGATCAAGGAAACAGCATGTGTGGGGAAAGTAATTGGAAGAGCTGGTAAAGCCACTGGGAAATACAGAGACTGGTACAACATTGAATATCTTCAACCTGAAGAACTGCTAGGCACAAGAGGTTCAGTGAATCTTAGTCAAGTAGATGATTTCATCTTGCTGGATGATGAAAATCAATTGATGAACGAACAAGATAATGAGGAGCAAATAATGATGTTGGAAGACTCTTCATTCAGTAAAGCTAAAGAGGTAGAATTAGAGAGTTGGAAGAAAAACAGTGTGTATTTAGAAGTTGAAAATGAAGGTCAAAAATATGTCAGCACCAGATGGGTTTGCGCCTTGAAAAATACTCCCAATGGTGTGATCCCAAAGGCCCGCCTTGTGGCAAGGGGCTTTGAAGAAGTAGAAACCAAGAACTTACCAAAAGATTCACCAACATGTTCAACTGAGGCATTGAGACTGTTGTTAGCTATCATGGCACAAAAAGGATGGACACCACATTCCATAGATATAAAGACAGCATTTCTGCAGGGGGCACAATTATCTCGAGACATTTATGTTCTCCCACCAAAGGAAGCAAATTGTCCTGGAACATTGTGGAAACTTAAAAAGTACGGTTTGGCTGATGCCTCTCTCCATTGGTACAACCGGGTGTGTGAAGTTCTTCTTGGGAGTGGTGCTACTGTGTCACGTGGAGATCCTGCTGTATTTATATGGCAACACGGGGATGAAGTACAGGGTGTGCTGGCTAGTCATGTTGATGATTTCATTTGGGGAGGAACACCAGAGTTTGAAAATGAAGTAATCACCTCAATAAGAGATGCCTTCAAAGTTGGGCGAGAAGAAAGCGATGCTTTCAACTACGTTGGAATGCAGCTGTCAAGTAGCCCTCATGCTATACAGATTCATCAAGGATTACAACCTGTTCACCTTGACAAAAGTCGAATGTCTCAGACAGATGCTCTGTTGAGTAGCAAAGAAATGAAAATATATCGATCCAAGATTGGACAGATTCTCTGGGTTGCAAGACAAAGTAGACCAGATGTTATATATGAAACTTGTGCCTTGGCTTCATCCATGAAAAGAGCAACTATTAAGAACATGATTGAAGTGAATAAAGTAATCAGAAAGCTGAAGAGTGAAAAGGTGGCATTAAAATTTCAGGATGTAGGAAATGATGTTAAATTGGTGGTTTTCAGTGATGCATCTTTGGGAAACCTTGACGACGGTGGTACCCAAGGTGGCCACATCATATTTCTAGCTGGCAATCAGGACAAGTTTTCACCTCTCGGGTGGCAGTCTCGAAGAATCAGAAGAGTTGTGAGAAGCACACTAGCTGGGGAAACCTTGTCATTAGCTGATGGAATTGACAATGCTGTATTTCTTAGCTCTATGTATTCTGAAATCGTTGCGCCAAAGCAGTCAATATTGCCAATTGTGTGTGTAGTGGACAATCGTTCACTCTGTGATGCTGTCATGTCAAACACACTGGTAAGATTGAGAATGGAAGTCAGCTCCATCAAGGAACTTATTGCAACAGGCTAAATTAAAGACTTGTTTTAGTGCAGTGGCTTAGGTCCGATTTTCACATCAATCGTTACACACCGGACTAAAGCATGAAAATTTGCAAAATGAGAGAATATGACGTGTTTCATAAGAAAAAAAGAGGGTGCCCGATTTTCAGACTCTCTTTTGACTTTTATACACAGTTCATTTTAGGTGTCCGAAGGCGATGCAGATAGGAATAAACATGACCTGTTGTTGGTGAGTAGTACTTTTAACGTTACATTATTTACTTCATGTCACCCGCTGATTTTTACGTCAGTGCGATTTGAGTAAAGATAAAGAATCACCGAGCGAATGAGAAGACTTTAGTAAGTTATTAACATTGAAAATAAATATAAGTGATCCTATTTCCAAACGGAAAACTGAAAACAAGTGTAAATAATATTGATTTCAGGACAGCGGGCTTTGACGTCCGACGTAAAACACCAGCTGAGGCTATTTATAACTGCATTCATCAATCTCACCCAGTTACGTAAGAAACTTTCGGTAAACAATCTCCAATACACGATGTTATTAAAACACACCAAAACTTTAAAATTTAATTGGAAAAATAGAGCCATGGCCTCTGTAGCTCATCAGGAGATAATAAGTGGGGTATGTTATGGAGTGGACTTTATAGCAATGGTCAGATAATGGAATGTAGTAATAAGAACATGGTAGTGAAACGATTAAAGCAGTTTAAAAATATTTTGTTACCATAACTTTGCCAATCTGCTATATATACATGTGTTGAAAGAGCAACACAAAGCTTGGAAATAAATTGCTGGTATCAAACATATAATAATGTGGTGGAGAGATCATACTATTTTTTAAGATCGTACACACATTATATAATAATGTATATACCGGGTACAATTCTTTGCATACAATTCACCACTGTAAGCTATTGCAATAATGGCCTGGGGCTGTAGAAGAAAATGAAAAAAACCTTTTTAGGTCATGACCCCTGCTAATTATTATCAAAATTGGTTACACATAAATCAACATTCGTTATGAATATCATACACCTTTGCATTATATTGTTTTAATTCTTAATTGCATTATGGCAATACCAACATTTATTACATAATGAAAAGGAGCCTCAGTTTTTGAAAATCCCATTTCTCATAGGCTCCATTTCAATACTTTATAAATTGGTGAATTTTTTTTAGTAAATTCTTTTTCACCATTTCTTATAGGCTCCTTTTCAATATTTGATAAAATGGTGATATTCTATGAATAAATTCTTTTTTAGAGTCAGTGGAAGACTAAAGCAGTCTCACGCACAGTCTATGATAACACAGTGCTGCACAGAAGTTTGAAGTAACCTGAAACCTCTGTGTAACTATCAGTTTTCATTCTTCTGCCAGGAAGAGGTCAACACAATGCAATTACATAACATGCAGACACTGGACTCACAGCCAGTAAAATTTATATGTTAGATGCAGTTTTTCCTACAATTAATTATTTTTCTGTACTGGAGAAGATGATGAAAATAGGTGTGATGTCACAATCTCATATAGCTACTTCTTTTAGTCCTATGTTATCACCAGTCATCACTAGTCATATTCAGTTCACATATCTCATGTAAAATGAAAAAATTTAATTCCTCTTCAAGTTATTCCTTCAAAGGGTATTCAATAGTTCTCATTTCAAATAGAATCACATTAAACATGTCCATGATGTAGACATCTATCTCATT
This sequence comes from Gibbula magus, assembly GCA_936450465.1. NCBI lineage: Eukaryota > Metazoa > Mollusca > Gastropoda > Trochida > Trochidae > Gibbula > Gibbula magus. The sequence goes on along the minus strand of OW388305.1, from coordinate 45,429,210 downwards.
TCTTGTTCCTATTGAATAAAATTAACTGCAAAGTTAATAGAAAACTAAATCAGTTATAAACTAGAAGAGCGTTTGCGGGACACCGCAAAAGCAGAGCAGCTCCGAAACTTTGGGTCTCGCCTTTCCCTGTTCCGCCTTCTCCTCAGCATAAATAAAATTGGAATTTTTTTGGACAAAATGTTTTTCATTATTCAAGTTATTCTAACAAGTTGAATCATCACTGGGGTCACTTTTCACAACTTTGTTCTTAAAAACTATTTCTGATTTCAAAATTAGATCAAAAGATTAACATGGCCTTAACCAATATCTCATGACCTTGAACTTGACGTTCAAGGTCACACCATCAATGATTACTTTTCATTGTGTATAACAATCATACAATGACTCAATAGTGCTCATTGTTAACATAAGACATATTCACAATAGCACGCTTAAGTTGTGACCTTGCTGTGACCTTGACCTTTGACAGATTTTAGCAAAAACGTTTTCAAATCTTGGTCTTTCTCCATAGTTGATATATACCAAATTAGGGGCTGATAGCACAGAAGTTGTTGAAGTTATCGTGTTTACAAGGATTTTTGTAGTGATTTCAGAATTCATGACCTTGACCTTTGACCTTGAATGTGAGCATATCAAAATGTTTCCCCAGGTGTACAAGAAAGAAGCTATATATATGAGGTGTTGATACCTTCATGGAAAAAAGTTATTAAGTGATTTCAGAACTGGTGACCTTGACCCTATCTCGTGACCTTGACCTTTAAAATTCAAGGTCACTCAATCAGTGATCACTTTTCATTGTGTATAACAATCATTTAATGATTCAAAGTGTTAATAGTTGAAATAAGACATTTTCGCAAAAGCATGCTTAAGTCGTGCCCTCGCTGTGACCTTGACCTTTGACGGATGTTAGCGAAAACCTTTACAAATCTTGGCCTTTCTCCATAGTTGATGTACACCAAATAAGAGCCTGATACTACAAATATTTTTCAAGTTATCGTGTTTACAAGGATTTTTTTAGCGATTTCAGAACTCGTGACCTTGACCTTTGACCTTGAATGTGAACATGTCAAAATCATCCACCAGGTTTATAAGAAAGAAGCTATGTATATGAGGTGTTAAAACCTTCTTGGGAAAAGGTTATTTAGAGATTTCAGAACTGGTGACCTTGACCATATTTCGTGACCTTGACCTTTTAAATTCAAGGTCACACAATCAGTGATCACTTTTCATTGTGTATAACAATCATTTAATGATTTAAAGTGTTAATAGTTGAAATAAGACATTTTCGCAAAAGCATGCTTAAGTCGTGCCCTTGCTGTGACCTTGACCTTTGACGGATGTTAGCGAAAACCTTTTCAAATCTTGGCCTTTCTCCATAGTTAAAGTACACCAAATAAGAGCCTGATAGTACAAATATTTTTCAAGTTATCGTGTTTACAAGGATTTTTTTAGCGATTTCAGAACTCGTGACCTTGACCTTTGACCTTGAATGTGAACATGTCAAAAAAATTCCCCAGGGGTATAAGTAAGAAGTTATGTTTATGAGTTCTCAAAACCTTCTAGGAAAAAAGTTATAGCGAATACAAAACGCGCGTGCGGCGGCGGCGGCGGCGGCGGCGGCGGCGACGGAAACTGCGCAAAAACTGATAGCAGCTCCGACCTAGTCGGAGCTGCTAAATATAAAATATGATATAAATAAGGTTTACCAAATTGACTCGTACTGGAAATTCTCATTAATTAATTAATTAATTCTCCATTATTTACTCTTAAATTACAAAGAACATAATATTAGATTTAATAAAAGATTCTGTATTAAGTCTTTAGAATACTTTTAGACTTGTGTACCTTTATCAGCAAATTCACTTGCAAAATACAAATAATTACTCATATGTGAAATGTGAGACAAAGATAAAAAAAGACTTATAATTTTTGTTAGACCTCCAATTCTAAGTTTTTAATTCTAAATATCTCTTTTTCATCAGACATATTATATTCTCAAAGCACATGATAGAACTCTCACATCAGAAAGATGAAATGCCTTTAACTCAGCTGTTTTCTTTAAAATTACCTCCCTTACCTACTTACTGATTGAAGTGCACATATAATCTCAGAAAGATGCTGTAAACTGAAATAGGCTTTTAGGTTATGATCCCTGTGACCCATATTTGGGGTCACAGACTCACCAAATTTACAATTTAGAATCCCTTACAGCCAAGGAGTCTGTACATAAAATTTCAGCTCGCTAGAGCCATTGGGACTGGAGATGAAGATGAAAATAGCATTTAAGGTCATTGCCTTTGTGACCCAATATTTGGGGTCTCACTGTCACCAAATTTACAATTTAGAATCCCCTTCAGTCAAGGAGTATGTACATAAAATTTCAGCTCTCTACGTTCATTGGGACTGGAGAAGAAGATGAAAATAGTTTTTTTAAGGTAATGACCCCTGTGAGCCACACTTGGGGTCACAGGGTCACCAAATCTACAATTTAGAATCCCTTTCAGCCAAGGAGTCTGTGCATAAAATTTCAGCTCTCTGGAGTCATTGGTTCTGGAGAAGAAGATGAAAATAGCTTTTAAGGTTATGACCCCTGTGACCCACATTTGGGGTCACAGGGTCACCAAATTTACAATTTAGTATCCCCTTCAGCCAAGGAGTCTGTACATTAAATTTCAGCTCTCTGGAGTCATTGGTTCTGGAGAAGAAGTCGAAAAAGCGAAAAGTTTACGGACGGACGGACGGACGGACGCCATCCCATGCCATAAGCCCATCGGGCCTTTCAGGCCAGATGAGCTAAAAAGTGTTAATTAGTCAAATCTCAACGTTCGGCGATGTCATTTTATCAAGGGAGATAACTCTGTCGCCCTTATATTGATAATACTTTCGTTTCAACACATGATTATGAGTATATCATTATTCAACCTGAAACGAATCTGTTTGTTTTTGCTTGTCTGTTTTGTTGGAAATAGTTTTTGAACATGGAACACTAGTTTAATGTGATGTTGATCGTTTCTTTTGTAAAATTAATAATTGAAAATTGATTAATTCATTAAAGGGGCCTCCAGTGTTTATTTTAGTCACTTATGTCAAAAGGTGTTAATCGGGTTATTTCAGTCGAGAAATACTGACTTAATTATTATTTTATGACTTCTCGATTTCACATAAAGATATAATGTTGCGATTGTCTTTGAAAAATTGACAATGTACCGCAGTTAATATTAGAAGATTAATAATTTATAATACACCTATTTGATTTTAATGTCTTTGCTTATACAAAACTAAGTGGTATCCACTATCCATGTGTATTTCAGCTTCTGCATATTCGTCGTGTTTCATAAAACATAGATTTGGCATTTGGGGGATAAATATGTAAAGTATTTAAATTGTATATCTGCAAATATGGTTTTAGCCACGACATATAAAGCTATATGAAATGTCATGAAAAGCACTAAGTTTCCGTTTAATATTATTCCTGTTAGAATACATTACCTATGATAATTAATCTGTTTTGTATTATGGAACCTGATAATAAAAGAAACGATGTTTAATTTTGATATTTATTTTTTGCAGGCTGTATATGGTAGACGGCGGTACAAAGATGTCATCTGATATCTGGGAAAAGTGTATCATTTGCGGCACAGCTGGCGGTGACCTCAGATGCCCTGGGAATGGAAACGCCCCGAACGTGCTTGGTTATTATGACGAATTCCTAAGGTGTATAAACGGTTTTGCGGAGTTAGGGAAGTTGCCGTCAAGTTTACAGAACTGTCATTATCAAAGTGCATCGCAGCTGTTGACACATCAAGCAAAATGGCACAAGGCATGTCGTCTGAAATATGCATCATCAAAACTGAGCAGATTACAAGAGAGGACACTGAAGAGTGGAAACATTGCAGACACCCCTGAAAGGAAATCAAAACGACCACGTGAATCACGTCAAATATGTGAGCAGCAATGCATATTCTGTCAAGAAGCGGAGGGTCCGTTACACAGGTGTTCTACTTTGTCCTTGGATGCTAGTGTCAGGACCATGGCAACAGACCTCCAGGATACTGCTTTACTATCCAGAATTTCAGGTGGAGACCTCATTGCTATTGAAGCTATGTATCACAACACATGTCTTAGGTCTTACAAAAATAGACACAGAGCTTTAGAAAGGGAACAGAATAATCAGGATTCTGACGATTCACATCAGATGAAAGAGTCTCATGTCTTTGCAGAATTAGTCTCCTACATAGAAAGTTCTGTTGAAGAAGGACAGTATATATTCCCCTTAGCGGAGCTACATAAGCTATATTCGGACAAACTGGACACTTTTGAATATGGCAGAATCACCAACAAAACCAGGTTGAAGGAAAGAATAAAAGATCAGTTCATAGGTCAATGTCAGGAACAGACAGATGGGATGAATACTTTGCTTGTTTTCAATGAGGGGATGAGATTGATGATGAGAAGGGCAATGCAAAATCGTGATTTTGAAGAGGAAGCTCTTAATCTGGCCAAGATCACAAAACGCATTAGAGGAGACATGTTTAGTGACGACTTCTTCCACTTCGATGGTACATTTCCTGATGATTGTGAAAGGAATTCGATTCCCAGCAGCCTGAAGTCATTTGTGTCGACGTTGCTCTATGGTCACAACATACAGGATGATGACATGACTAATTCAAGAGCCTGTCTGACTATTTCTCAGCTAATTCTCTTCAATTCAAAAGGCAAACACTCAAGCCTTGAAAGAACTCGGCATTCCAAGAAAAGAGAGCCTCCACTTCCACTGTATGTCGGCTTGGATGTACACACACAAACGCGAAACAAGAACATTTTGACTCAACTGTATCAATTGGGACTCAGTGTTATCTATGAATGTGTGTTAGAAATAGAAGATGGACTTACAAGTGCCGTTTGTCAGCGGTATGTATCAGAAGACATGGTTCGCCCATCACAGATTCGAAAGGACATATTCACTGTTGGGGCTCTGGATAACATTGACCATAATCCAACATCATCAACAGCTGAAGGTTCATTCCATGGAACAAGTATCAGCATTCTTCAGTTTCCAACCGCTGAGAACCCTGGCACTACCACGGAACCTGTCAAGCTCTGTCTGGATTCCAAGACGGATACTCCTTCTCTTCCTGACAGATACTCCATCGTCCCAGCAGTATCCTACAGGATTGACTCCTTGTCAGTGCCTGCAGTGAATGTCGAAGAAACAACTGGATGCATTGAAAGTTCACAAGAACAGGAAACCAAATGGATTTTGCAGAGTATTTCTCTCCTTCAAAAGGACAAGTTGGAGGAAACTGACTACATCTCATGGGGAGCATATCACGCATCACAACAACCTGAAGCATCAACTGAAGCTGGTGTTAGTTGCCTCCTGCCACTGTTCGATGAGAAGGCTGCAACCATCAGTATGGTCAAACATGGAATGAACATCATTAAAGAATTAACGGCATTCTGCAACCCAGGTCAGGTTCCAGTCATGGCAGTGGATCAACCTCTTTTTGCACTTGCAAAATACGTTCAATGGGGGTGTCCAAACGTCTTTGGGGAAGCTCTGTTCACAGTGATGCTAGGTGGCTTGCATACTGAGATGGCATTATGGAGGATGATGGGAAATCTGTTGGAGGATTCAGGTTGGACTGTGGCTTTGTCAGAGGCAGGAGTGGCATCTTCTGGAACTGCCGATTCATTTCTCTCAGCATCTCACGTAACAAAGACAAGGCATGCTCACCAGGTATCTGCTCTCACTCTAGCAAAACTCCAACGAGATGCATGCAAAACATTGAATGGTGACTGTGATGAGAAAACGTTTCAACAGTGGAAGAAGCAAATGATGCAGACGAAACCGATGTTCAAGTTTTGGGATATTATCCTTCAACTGGAAACTCTTGTTCTGATCTTTGTCCGATCTCATCGTGAAAGGAACTTAACTGATTATGTTGAGGTAATGGACCAACTTGCTCCATGGTTCTTCATCTTGGACCACACCAATTATGCCCGCTGGCTATCTGTACACATCCGAGATATGAAGTGTCTACTGTCATCCTCCTCAGTCGAATTCAGAAGAAACTGGTGTTTTCCAAAGACAACAAGAACATTTTCGGCCATGCCACTAGATCAAGCCCATGAGCAGAACAACAAGACTGTCATGGACTCTGGTGGAGCCGTTGGTTTGACAGAAAACCCCAAAGCCCTGAAGCGTTGGATGATTGAGGGACCAGAGCAATCACGTCTCCTTCAAGAATTTGAAAAGCAAAAGGATAAAACACCAGATGAATCCAAAAGCCACGAACAGAGTCAAGCAAAGCAGAATAAGTTTAAGACCCAAACAGACCAGCTGTATAAAACAATTACAACAATGGGGAATCCATATCTGGAGGAATCTACAGAATTGATGACCCTCGACACTCATGACTGTGTAGATGAATGTGTGACCACAGCACTCTATACCCTTGAACCTGCAGGCAGAAAACAGTATGATCACTTCGTTCAGAATACCTTTAAGGAGAGAATACAGCCAATTCATGCCCCCATCAAAAGAAACCATTTGCCACTCTTTCGGAGAAGGCAACCGAAAGCCAAATCAAGGATCAAATGTCAAGTTGAAGACATCAAAAGTGACTACGGCCTGTTCAGTCAGATGTTCATAGCCTGCCAAGTGCGCCAAGCTGACCTGTCAGAGTTCTTTAGCCATGAAAATAACCATTGGCCCGTCTCCTTGTCTCAACATGGAAAACTCCGACTCCCCTCAAGCAAATCTGAATTGCTTGACTGCTTCAAAAAGCATATTCTTGGAGGAGACCAAGGGGAAGCAAAGACATTTGGTGAATACTGTGACATGGTTTTCCTACCTTGGACAGAACGGCAACTGAACAACTGCAAATGCATCGACATTGTGTGGGACTCATACATAGATGGAAGTCTGAAGGAGGCAACCAGAGAAAAGCGAGGCAAGGGAAAGCGGCGGAAGGTGTCACTTCAAACAAAACTACCAGCAAACTTCCCGCTGTTCCTTCGAGATTCCAAGAACAAGGAGGAATTGTTTGAACTTCTGACTGATGGAGTCTCTGGACACACCTACGGAACCGGAAAACAAGTATTCATCACATCCGGTCAAACGGTTTCCTCCAACAATGATGAAACAATGAGCGCCAGCAATCATGAGGAAGCAGACACCCGCATTTGTCAACATGTCGAGGATGTTCTGAGGAAAGGAGGCTCCAATGTCTTAGTCAGCACAGTTGATACAGATGTCATCATAGTCTTGGTGGGAAACTTTTCAAAATTTGAAACTCACAATGCATCTCTTCAGCTATATGTCGCTTTTGGGAAAGGAAAACATTTCAGATTGTATGATATCAAATCCATCAGCAAAGAACTCGGACACACAATATCAAATGCTCTTCCTTTCTTTCACGCCTTTACCTTTATGCGATACCACATCACAATTTGGTGGAAAAGGGAGCCAAGCCAGCATTTGGATTGGTAGTTTAAGCCCACAGCTGAATGCCCTGGATCCAAGTTCACTAGGATGGAGAAAGGAAGACAATTCTTGGTGTCCAGTCTGGATGACAATACCTGAGGCTTCAAAGGCGTGCAGGGAGCTCATTAAGTGTGGATGCAAATCACAGCCAGTTTGCTCCAGAAAATGCATATGTAGACATTCTCAGCTGGACTGTACTTCCCTCTGCAACTGCAAGGGTAACTGTGACCACTGATTTACATGCAGGTCGGTCAGTGAGATTTCTTGATACTTGTCTTCAATTATTTCTCAAATGTGTTGATACAATTACTGAAAGTAAAGAAATTGGAGTTTTATATGGTTTTTATCTTGTTGCTGACCTTAGCAAATGTATATTTTCCCGTTTGAAGTGCCAAAATCGAATAGGTATTGGCGACAATATGAAAATAAGAATTTTCCCGCCATTTTGGCCGCCATCTTGAATTTCGACAGAAGTAGGTCAACAAAATCGGGCACCCCCATCTAGTATGATTTAGTATGGTCTTCCAAGCTTGTATGCGAAGTTTCATGCTTTAGTCCACCAAGTAACTATTTTTACCCTATGCCACTGCACTATTTTGGTCACCATCAAAGGATCAACTGGCCCGATTGTCTTACAAAGAAAAGTGCCTCATCACTGCCACTGCTGAAGGCACTACAGGATGGAATTCTTGATTTTCAGAACTTGACCAGGAGGACATAATAGGCCCACCAGAGAACCAGCTTTAACTTTGCACTTGACTCTAAATATTTTTGTATGGTTTTAATTATCAATTTTTAAAGAAAAAGGTTCATATATGAAAAAATATTTTATTTCACAAGTGTACAAAGAAGCACCTCAAGACTTGGAACTTTTTATTCTAACTTTTAATTTAAAAAAAAAAGTTTTTTTTTAATAGATGAGATTGTTAATATCGTAAACATTCACTCGGCAAACATCGGAAAACATCGGCTTACTTCGGGACAACCCGGATGTGAGCGATATAGTGTGAGTGACGGATAGCACATGGCGTGCGAGTGTAACCAGAGTGAAGGCAATAAATGTATATACTATATATGTTGGCTGCCAGTTTAACAATCCCCCCCCCCTTTTTTTGACAAAGAGAGAGAACGGGAACAAAAAATCCCATACTGAGAAGATCTCCCCACAGGGGTCTTCATTCAGGGAAGAAACCGTGGAAACTGGGCTTGGGCCATTAGTATCAACGATATTAGTGGCGTTAGTAACAGTTAAAAACAAAATCGACCAACCCTCAGTAGCTCATTCAGCTAGGGGGTTGGCGACTCTGCCCACTGGAGAGAACTGTCTGACCAAACCGAGCGCGCTCACCGGAGAGCCTGTCAAGTTGGTAGTCGCGAATGAACGTGCTAGGCTGGCTCCAGATAGCAGCGGAGCAGAGCTCTTCAATGGGCAGGGCCGCTGCGTACGCTTGAGACATCGCGTCTGCCCTAACCGAATGAGCCTTGAGGTCACCTGGGGGCTCACGGCCCTTATGAACATAGGCTAGGCAAATAGCCGACACAATCCATCTCAAGATTGATTGCTTGGAGGCGGGAAAACCCTGCTTGCCTCCGCCATAACAGCAAAAAAGCTGCTTATCCTTACGGATAGAGGCTGTTCTTTTGATATACGCCCTCAGGGTCCTGCGCACATCCAGGATGCCAGACGCCACCGCCACAAGAAAGGCTGTCTTCCAGGTTAGTAACTGGAGAGACAAAGACGAAAGATCCCTGAACCTAGGACCAGAGAGCCAATCAAGGACTATCGATAGGTCCCATACGGGTCTGATCCACCTCAAAGGAGGACGAATCCTGTCCACACCTGCTAAGAAGCACTGGATCAATGGATGAGCACCAAAAAGGGCACTGTCCACCGGAATGTGAAAGGCTGAGATAGCCGTGGAGTATCCCCTGACAGTTGTAGCGGCCAAGCCGGCATCCAATCTGCACTGCAGGAACTCCAGGACCACCACTAGAAAAAGGGATCGAGAACGTCCCTATCTGCACACCAGCGCGAGTAACAGGTCCATCTATCTTCATACTGAAGGTTTGTTGAATCCCTCCTCGAAGCCAGTATTGTGTCTGCAACTCGTGCAGGAATACCGCTGCTTTGGAGGCGATTCCGGACAGAGGCCAAGCCACCCACTGGACCCTGGGGTTGGGGTGGGGGGCTCCGTCCTGGGACCGAAGTCCCGGTCGACACAGTAACAGAGCAGGTGGCATAACTAGAAACCTGAGTACCTGTGGAAACCAACTCTGCGCTGCCCACAAACCGCGGTAAACACGCAATCCCGAACCGTAGGAATCTCAAAGAGGCCCTCCTCCCGCAGCTGGTACCGCTTGGTAAGATAGACTAGATCGGCCGTGGTACGCTAGGATGGGATTGACCACTTCGTCCATGAGGGAGGGCAGAACGCGGAGCCCCGCTACGGGAACCTTGCTCTTAGCGAAGGCTTCCCCCGCTAATCGGTAGTCCGATTCCTCGGGCTCGGGGACAGGGGCAGCTACACCAGGGATAGCCTCCGAGATTAGGTATCGAAGGTTCCTGATCGCAGCGGCAGTTGAGATAGAAACCGAGTCCTCCCGACCCTCATCCACATCCATGTACTCCATCCCCGTTCGCTCCGAGAGGCCGGAGCCAACCTCGGAGTCCACAAGGGAAGAGTCACCGATGGAGACGAAGGACCTGGAGAAAAAATCAGCTGCCGCCGGCTGTCCCGAACCCCCAGCCCGAGGAGCAGACTCAAGCTGGGTGCTTGTGGTGGCCTGGGGCTCCATGCTCGGCAGGGCGAAGCCTAGGAGCTGGGTACCCCGGGTTGATCCTGTGTCTTTGACTAGGCCAAGACCGGGACCCCCCCCTAGCCTGGATAGCATCAGGTTCCTGACCCACGGTCCGGAACTCCGTATGGAACACAGAGACCGCCGAGTAGATCATCACCTTCATCTGCTGTGTAATGATATAGGTGAAATGCGACAGATCAATGTTAGGGTTAGGTGTAGGGTTCGGTTGTTTTGGAGTGGGCGGGAGGGATTTTTCCCTGACTGAGGACCCCTCCTCTTCCTCGATGGAATCGGCCTAGAATGACGAATCATCGAGATCCGATTTAGCCAAAGAAACTGAAGCAGAGGCCGAAGCCTTCTTAACCTTTACCTTCTTATCCCTGAACCTTAGCTTTGATAAGTTTAGAGGGAGGGTCCATCTTGGTAATATCTTTACCGTCCCTCAGAGCCTGGGCATAGAACTTGAGATCTTTGTCACGTCGAGTCTGGGCCTTGGGAGTAAAAGCCTGGCAGACCTGACACTTGAGTGGATGGTGAAAGTCCTGGGCCAGACACCTGAAGCATTCATCATGCCCGTCGGCCTTAGCCACCGGGCCCTTGCACTGCCCGCAGGGCTTGAACGGCTAGAAACGAAATAGCCATTTAAGACGCGGGTAATGTCTGAACATGTGTATATATATTAAAAAAATTATTTCTATATATACGTAATATATGGGGAAATGCAATGTAGATGTTTTATGTGTAAACATGCATGCATAACATAAGCAGAGGCGAATGGCAAAATGCGAAATACAAATGTAAACAAGCATGGCCACACCCCCTACCTGAAATAAATAGAACATGTAATGTGACTAATTTGCTTGCAGGCCAGAGGGCGATTCAAAATACTTACGGAAATCGAATCTAGAACCCTCATAATGATAAAAAAAACGTGGAAAGCCCAGATTAACCAAAAATCTACGATCAAAAAACATCGATCGAAGAAAATGGCCGCCATCTTGGGTCGACTTTCCCGCCATGTGCGCGAAAGTAAGTTACACTAAACACGAAATTACTACTTGAAATACGAAGCCATTCGACCCTACTGAAAGAATGTAGAAGTTACCACACATACAGATTCTCTATGGGCCATTTCAAGATCAGTAGTGAAACTCAGAAAAACAACGGAGCAAAAACTTTGTGAGCGTCCTATCACCTGGAATGACAGATTGAAAAGTGGTGAGAATAGAGTTATCTGCCCTTGGCTGCAACCACTAGGGCGGGAGGCTCAAGAGGGGTGACCCAAAGTACGTTTTTTTAGTTTTTTAGTTTTTAATCAATATTTTATGTTGAAAAAATAGTTACAACCTGTCATATACCTAAAATCAGAGATTTTATGCAATAAGTACCCCAAGGAGGATCCCTTCTGAAAAAGAATTCGTAAATTTAAGACAGAATATAAACAGCAAATGTTTTGAAGAAAGAGCGTCTTAAACCCGACTCCACAATCACATGAACTAGCGCTTTAGTCTACTGTGCCAAGGAGGCAGATGAGATTCTACGGTACAAAAGTAACTTATATAGCGCGGCTGTTAACAGGCTGATTTCAGGTTCCAAACAAGGATTTTATGAATGACTCTATTTACAAGGCATCCTCAATATAACATGATAACAATTAAAAGGCACTTTACACTTAAAAATGGTTGATAATATGGAGAAACCATTCTACCTCTGATATGGTAAGGTTGCTTTGCATCCTCGGGTTTTTCCTTCCTATCAGGGTCCACAACCTTATCATACCCTCGGTATCATGATTTCTCCTTATATTACAACATGTAACCAGGTGAAATGTGAATCTCATTTAAACCTATTATGTTTATTTCTTTTTACTTCAAAACCATAATTAGGTCTTTAAGATGAATGTCTCAAAGGCGTAGTGTTATATTATTGGTCCAGTTCAAATCCAAAATCCAACTTTAACATTAGAAAAATTTCAAAATGCACTAAGAGACTTAAAACCTTTGTTTTTTTAAATGTCCAGTAACAATACGAGTGAAAAAGTAAATGATGACGTATTCGAATGTCACATGATTTTGCTGCCATTTTGATTTTAGACACTATTTCAATCTCTGACACCATGTACATCTAAATTCATCCAAGAGCTGAAACTTGCATATTTGTGCAGCTGAAGAGTTATTGAATAATGCGATTTTCAGGGGCGGATTTTCATTTGACATTTTCAAAAATGACCATTGAAATCAACCTCAAAACAGTGGTGCACCCCCCCTTTCTGCCACAGAGATAGTACATTTATACCGTATATTTTTTTTATCACTAACCATCAAGGCCCCCCCCCCCCCCCCCCCCACCCCTGTTTCCAAAAAAGCTGTATCAGCCCCTGATTTTCATTTTTGTACTGATTTCGTAATACTTTTTTCACCGTGCATACTTGAAATCTGGTGATTTTCAAAAAGCGCAGAGGGGATTTTTTTTTAAATAGGTCCATAGTTCATCCGGGTTTATATTGTTTCTTGTTGAAGAGTGAAACAAATTGTTCTCTAGATAAAGTACAAACCCTTCATATGACCTTGAAAAAATTCCATGATCAACAAAATTGTCATAACATTACTTGAAATTGGCTGTCCATATATAAAGATTCCTGAAAAATCTAATAGGTCTTTTTGTTCCAGAGAAGAATTTGAAAACAGGTTTTTAGGTCATGACCCCTGCATGTGACCCACTGGGCCATTTGGGGTCATTGGGTTCCTCATACCAAGGAGCCATGCCTTACAAGTTTTGGGCTCTGGTCCGGAAACAAAACCCTGATGAACAGATAAATGAGCGGAGGTCATTTCTATATCCCCTGACAACTTTATTGTTGTAGGGGATAAAAACCTTGACCTGAATGCTCAGAATACACATTGACCCCTTTGCTACATGTATAGTAATTAATGTTTCTGAGAAAATACACTTACAATCCATGGAGAACCATTCGTTGTTAGCTGACTGTGTAACTTGCTTCTCTCGGGGCCGGTACTCAAACACTTCACAGTTGGAAATAACAGAAGAATCTTTGGCAACTTGAAGGGTTACTAGGCCAGCTTCATGAGCTGAAAGAGACACAAGAGAAATTGGACAGAACAAGAACACTAATCCTTTTATTTTCTAATAGAGCAATGGGCTCAGTAGATCATCAAACTCTGGATGGTTAGAAGTTGACTTCATCAAAACTTATGAAATTGTGGAATTGTTGCAGACATCAAGAATGTTAAGAATGTTACAAACAAACATCTTCTGATCAGAGCCTCACACATATAGAAACCAATGCATTTTATTTTTATTACTTGTTTTACGATTCCAGCGACATTGAAAATGGCAAAATCAGAACAAATATTTTTTAATTTTTGACAAAATTTTCTTTCCCGATGATATATAAACTTGGAAATTATGATAAAGATTTAACAATAATTTAAATCAAATTCACTGTGTAAGAAACTCAACTTCGGAGAATTGTTGCCTCCATTAGTGTTATTTCCGACATGCTGTTACTATTTTTATCTTGGCTGTACCATTTAGCCACATCGGTATCTAAGGAAGTGAGCTTTCTGATTTGTTGTATGATAGCGAGGGAGGGGGAACGGAAGAGTAAATAAAAACAATGAGAACTGAAGCCATTCATCGGCGCTGGGAGTGGGGAAAACAGAATAACAGTTAATTAGTTTTATGACATATTATGAGTTAAATTTACTATGTGAATGCTCTATCAGCGTGTTTCTTTAGTTATTAAGAATAGAGCCATGGGCTCTGTAGCTCATCAGGGTTTATATTGTTTGATGTTGAAGACTGCAACATATTGTTCTCAATATAATACAAAACCCCTAGCCCTGAAAAACGGCAGTCCTGAAATTGTCAGTGCATAATAAAAACATGACTCGACATTAAGTTTGGATAAAATAGGTTGTCCAGGTGTCACAATTTCCAGATATTGAAGAAAAGGTGATCCTCTCAGTTGAAATAGAATAAACATATTCCCCATATCATCCAAAAAAATGGTATTAAATTTGGAGAGAAACAATACAAATTCCTTCTTAAGTGAGTATACCTTATTAAAGAATCCTACTTAAAAGTGGAAAACTCACAATGACCTGACCAAACACAGACACCATCACAAGTGAGATGGGTAGAGGAGAGAGAAGGTTGAAAGGGCAGGGGGAGACACTCACACCATCACAAGTGAGATGGGTAGAGGAGAGAGAAGGTTGAAAGGGCAGGGGGAGACACTCACACCATCACAAGTGAGATGGGTAGAGGAGAGAGAAGGTTGAAAGGGCAGGGGGAGACACTCACACCATCACAAGTGAGATGGGTAGAGGAGAGAGAAGGTTGAAAGGGCAGGGGGAGACACAGACACCATCACAAGTGAGATGGGTAGAGGAGAGAGAAGGTTGAAAGGGCAGGGGGAGACACTCACACCATCACAAGTGAGATGGGTAGAGGAGAGAGAAGGTTGAAAGGGCAGGGGGAGACACTCACACCATCACAAGTGAGATGAGTAGAGGAGAGAGAAGGTTGAAAGGGCAGGGGGAGACACAGACACCATCACAAGTGAGATGGGTAGAGGAGAGAGAAGGTTGAAAGGGCAGGGGGAGACACAGACACCATCACAAGTGAGATGGGTAGAGGAGAGAGAAGGTTGAAAGGGCAGGGGGAGACACTCACACCATCACAAGTGAGATGGGTAGAGGAGAGAGAAGGTTGAAAGGGCAGGGGGAGACACTCACACCATCACAAGTGAGATGGGTAGAGGAGAGAGAAGGTTGAAAGGGCAGGGGGAGACACTCACACCATCACAAGTGAGATGGGTAGAGGAGAGAGAAGGTTGAAAGGGCAGGGGGAGACACAGACACCATCACAAGTGAGATGGGTAGAGGAGAGAGAAGGTTGAAAGGGCAGGGGGAGACACTCACACCATCACAAGTGAGATGGGTAGAGGAGAGAGAAGGTTGAAAGGGCAGGGGGAGACACCCACACCATCACAAGTGAGATGGGTAGAGGAGAGAGAAGGTTGAAAGGGCAGGGGGAGACACTCACACCATCACAAGTGAGATGGGTAGAGGAGAGAGAAGGTTGAAAGGGCAGGGGGAGACACTCACACCAGCACAAGTGAGATGGGTAGAGGAGAGAGAAGGTTGAAAGGGCAGGGGGAGACACTCACACCATCACAAGTGAGATGGGTAGAGGAGAGAGAAGGTTGAAAGGGCAGGGGGAGACACTCACACCATCACAAGTGAGATGGGTAGAGGAGAGAGAAGGTTGAAAGGGCAGGGGGAGACACTCACACCATCACAAGTGAGATGGGTAGAGGAGAGAGAAGGTTGAAAGGGCAGGGGGAGACACTCACACCATCACAAGTGAGATGGGTAGAGGAGAGAGAAGGTTGAAAGGGCAGGGGGAGACACTCACACCATCACAAGTGAGATGGGTAGAGGAGAGAGAAGGTTGACAGGGCAGGGGGAGACACTCACACCATCACAAGTGAGATGGGTAGAGGAGAGAGAAGGTTGAAAGGGCAGGGGGAGACACTCACACCAGCACAAGTGAGATGGGTAGAGGAGAGAGAAGGTTGAAAGGGCAGGGGGAGACACTCACACCATCACAAGTGAGATGGGTAGAGGAGAGAGAAGGTTGAAAGGGCAGGGGGAGACACTCACACCATCACAAGTGAGATGGGTAGAGGAGAGAGAAGGTTGAAAGGGCAGGGGGAGACACTCACACCATCACAAGTGAGATGGGTAGAGGAGAGAGAAGGTTGAAAGGGCAGGGGGAGACACTCACACCATCACAAGTGAGATGGGTAGAGGAGAGAGAAGGTTGAAAGGGTAGGGGGAGACACTCACACCATCACAAGTGAGATGGGTAGAGGAGAGAGAAGGTTGAAAGGGCAGGGGAGACACTCACACCATCACAAGTGAGATGAGTAGAGGAGAGAGAAGGTTGAAAGGGTAGGGGGAGACACTCACACCATCACAAGTGAGATGGGTAGAGGAGAGAGAAGGTTGAAAGGGCAGGGGGAGACACTCACACCATCACAAGTGAGATGGGTAGAGGAGAGAGAAGGTTGAAAGGGTAGGGGGAGACACTCACACCATCACAAGTGAGATGGGTAGAGGAGAGAGAAGGTTGAAAGGGCAGGGGGAGACACTCACACCATCACAAGTGAGATGGGTAGAGGAGAGAGAAGGTTGAAAGGGCAGGGGGAGACACAGACACCATCACAAGTGAGATGGGTAGAGGAGAGAGAAGGTTGAAAGGGCAGGGGGAGACACTCACACCATCACAAGTGAGATGGGTAGAGGAGAGAGAAGGTTGAAAGGGCAGGGGGAGACACTCACACCATCACAAGTGAGATGGGTAGAGGAGAGAGAAGGTTGAAAGGGCAGGGGGAGACACTCACACCATCACAAGTGAGATGGGTAGAGGAGAGAGAAGGTTGAAAGGGCAGGGGGAGACACAGACACCATCACAAGTGAGATGGGTAGAGGAGAGAGAAGGTTGAAAGGGCAGGGGGAGACACTCACACCATCACAAGTGAGATGAGTAGAGGAGAGAGAAGGTTGAAAGGGCAGGGGGAGACACAGACACCATCACAAGTGAGATGGGTAGAGGAGAGAGAAGGTTGAAAGGGCAGGGGGAGACACTCACACCATCACAAGTGAGATGGGTAGAGGAGAGAGAAGGTTGAAAGGGCAGGGGGAGACACTCACACCAGCACAAGTGAGATGAGTAGAGGAGAGAGAAGGTTGAAAGGGCAGGGGGAGACACTCACACCATCACAAGTGAGATGAGTAGAGGAGAGAGAAGGTTGAAAGGGCAGGGGGAGACACTCACACCATCACAAGTGAGATGAGTAGAGGAGAGAGAAGGTTGAAAGGGCAGGGGGAGACACTCACACCATCACAAGTGAGATGGGTAGAGGAGAGAGAAGGTTGAAAGGGCAGGGGGAGACACTCACACCATCACAAGTGAGATGAGTAGAGGAGAGAGAAGGTTGAAAGGGCAGGGGGAGACACTCACACCATCACAAGTGAGATGGGTAGAGGAGAGAGAAGGTTGAAAGGGCAGGGGGAGACACTCACACCATCACAAGTGAGATGGGTAGAGGAGAGAGAAGGTTGAAAGGGCAGGGGGAGACACTCACACCAGCACAAGTGAGATGGGTAGAGGAGAGAGAAGGTTGAAAGGGCAGGGGGAGACACTCACACCATCACAAGTGAGATGGGTAGAGGAGAGAGAAGGTTGAAAGGGCAGGGGGAGACACTCACACCAGCACAAGTGAGATGGGTAGAGGAGAGAGAAGGTTGAAAGGGCAAAGGGAGACACTCACACCATCACAAGTGAGATGGGTAGAGGAGAGAGAAGGTTGAAAGGGCAGGGGGAGACACTCACACCATCACAAGTGAGATGGGTAGAGGAGAGAGAAGGTTGAAAGGGCAGGGGGAGACACTCACACCATCACAAGTGAGATGGGTAGAGGAGAGAGAAGGTTGAAAGGGCAGGGGGAGACACTCACACCAGCACAAGTGAGATGGGTAGAGGAGAGAGAAGGTTGAAAGGGCAGGGGGAGACACTCACACCATCACAAGTGAGATGGGTAGAGGAGAGAGAAGGTTGAAAGGGCAGGGGGAGACACTCACACCATCACAAGTGAGATGGGTAGAGGAGAGAGAAGGTTGAAAGGGCAGGGGGAGACACTCACACCAGCACAAGTGAGATGGGTAGAGGAGAGAGAAGGTTGAAAGGGCAGGGGGAGACACTCACACCAGCACAAGTGAGATGGGTAGAGGAGAGAGAAGGTTGAAAGGGCAGGGGGAGACACTCACACCATCACAAGTGAGATGGGTAAGGGAGAGAGAAGGTTGAAAGGGCAGGGGGAGACACTCACACCATCACAAGTGAGATGGGTAGAGGAGAGAGAAGGTTGAAAGGGCAGGGGGAGACACTCACACCATCACAAGTGAGATGGGTAGAGGAGAGAGAAGGTTGAAAGGGCAGGGGGAGACACTCACACCATCACAAGTGAGATGGGTAAGGGAGAGAGAAGGTTGAAAGGGCAGGGGGAGACACTCACACCATCACAAGTGAGATGGGTAGAGGAGAGAGAAGGTTGAAAGGGCAGGGGGAGACACTCACACCATCACAAGTGAGATGGGTAGAGGAGAGAGAAGGTTGAAAGGGCAGGGGGAGACACTCACACCAGCACAAGTGAGATGGGTAAGGGAGAGAGAAGGTTGAAAGGGCAGGGGGAGACACTCACACCATCACAAGTGAGATGGGTAGAGGAGAGAGAAGGTTGAAAGGGCAGGGGGAGACACTCACACCATCACAAGTGAGATGGGTAGAGGAGAGAGAAGGTTGAAAGGGCAGGGGGAGACACAGACACCATCACAAGTGAGATGGGTAGAGGAGAGAGAAGGTTGAAAGGGCAGGGGGAGACACTCACACCAGCACAAGTGAGATGAGTAGAGGAGAGAGAAGGTTGAAAGGGCAGGGGGAGACACTCACACCATCACAAGTGAGATGGATAGAGGAGAGAGAAGGTTGAAAGGGCAGGGGGAGACACTCACACCAGCACAAGTGAGATGGGTAGAGGAGAGAGAAGGTTGAAAGGGCAGGGGGAGACACTCACACCATCACAAGAGAGATGGGTAGAGGAGAGAGAAGGTTGAAAGGGCAGGGGGAGACACTCACACCATCACAAGTGAGATGGGTAGAGGAGAGAGAAGGTTGAAAGGGCAGGGGGAGACACTCACACCATCACAAGTGAGATGGGTAGAGGAGAGAGAAGGTTGAAAGGGCAGGGGGAGACACTCACACCATCACAAGTGAGATGGGTAGAGGAGAGAGAAGGTTGAAAGGGCAGGGGGAGACACTCACACCATCACAAGTGAGATGAGTAGAGGAGAGAGAAGGTTGAAAGGGCAGGGGGAGACACTCACACCAGCACAAGTGAGATGGGTAGAGGAGAGAGAAGGTTGAAAGGGCAGGGGGAGACACAGACACCATCACAAGTGAGATGGGTAGAGGAGAGAGAAGGTTGAAAGGGCAGGGGGAGACACTCACACCATCACAAGTGAGATGGGTAGAGGAGAGAGAAGGTTGAAAGGGCAGGGGGAGACACTCACACCATCACAAGTGAGATGGGTAGAGGAGAGAGAAGGTTGAAAGGGCAGGGGGAGACACACACACCATCACAAGTGAGATGGGTAGAGGAGAGAGAAGGTTGAAAGGGCAGGGGGAGACACACACACCATCACAAGTGAGATGGGTAGAGGAGAGAGAAGGTTGAAAGGGCAGGGGGAGACACAGACACCATCACAAGTGAGATGGGTAGAGGAGAGAGAAGGTTGAAAGGGCAGGGGGAGACACTCACACCAGCACAAGTGAGATGAGTAGAGGAGAGAGAAGGTTGAAAGGGCAGGGGGAGACACTCACACCATCACAAGTGAGATGGGTAGAGGAGAGAGAAGGTTGAAAGGGCAGGGGGAGACACAGACACCATCACAAGTGAGATGGGTAGAGGAGAGAGAAGGTTGAAAGGGCAGGGGGAGACACTCACACCATCACAAGTGAGATGGGTAGAGGAGAGAGAAGGTTGAAAGGGCAGGGGGAGACACTCACACCATCACAAGTGAGATGGGTAGAGGAGAGAGAAGGTTGAAAGGGCAGGGGGAGACACAGACACCATCACAAGTGAGATGGGTAGAGGAGAGAGAAGGTTGAAAGGGCAGGGGGAGACACTCACACCATCACAAGTGAGATGGGTAGAGGAGAGAGAAGGTTGAAAGGGCAGGGGGAGACACACACACCATCACAAGTGAGATGGGTAGAGGAGAGAGAAGGTTGAAAGGGCAGGGGGAGACACTCACACCATCACAAGTGAGATGGGTAGAGGAGAGAGAAGGTTGAAAGGGCAGGGGGAGACACAGACACCATCACAAGTGAGATGGGTAGAGGAGAGAGAAGGTTGAAAGGGCAGGGGGAGACACTCACACCAGCACAAGTGAGATGGGTAGAGGAGAGAGAAGGTTGAAAGGGCAGGGGGAGACACAGACACCATCACAAGTGAGATGGGTAGAGGAGAGAGAAGGTTGAAAGGGCAGGGGGAGACACTCACACCATCACAAGTGAGATGGGTAGAGGAGAGAGAAGGTTGAAAGGGCAGGGGGAGACACTCACACCATCACAAGTGAGATGGGTAGAGGAGAGAGAAGGTTGAAAGGGCAGGGGGAGACACTCACACCATCACAAGTGAGATGGGTAGAGGAGAGAGAAGGTTGAAAGGGCAGGGGGAGACACTCACACCATCACAAGTGAGATGGGTAGAGGAGAGAGAAGGTTGAAAGGGCAGGGGGAGACACTCACACCATCACAAGTGAGATGGGTAGAGGAGAGAGAAGGTTGAAAGGGCAGGGGGAGACACACACACCATCACAAGTGAGATGGGTAGAGGAGAGAGAAGGTTGAAAGGGCAGGGGGAGACACTCACACCATCACAAGTGAGATGGGTAGAGGAGAGAGAAGGTTGAAAGGGCAGGGGGAGACACACACACCATCACAAGTGAGATGGGTAGAGGAGAGAGAAGGTTGAAAGGGCAGGGGGAGACACTCACACCATCACAAGTGAGATGGGTAGAGGAGAGAGAAGGTTGAAAGGGCAGGGGGAGACACTCACACCATCACAAGTGAGATGGGTAGAGGAGAGAGAAGGTTGAAAGGGCAGGGGGAGACACTCACACCATCACAAGTGAGATGGGTAGAGGAGAGAGAAGGTTGAAAGGGCAGGGGGAGACACTCACACCATCACAGCTGCAGGTTGCTGCTCTGTGCTGAGGATTACCGTATATTACTGTGTATAAGGCGACCCTGTGTATAAGACGACCCCCTTTCTCAGACCCCTAAAATCAGGTAAAAACCATGTATCTCATGTATAAGACGACCCCCCTTCTAGCAATCGTGGAAACAGGTCGACATGCCATGATGGGAAAACACGTTGGTAAGATTTGGTAACGTTAAGTTGATACCGGTAATTTTTTAAGTAACATGACATAAATGTTTTGTTATAATCGTTTGTTTTTTAAATAAATTGTTTTAAATTTACCAAAATAAAAATTACATACGTTTTCCTACTGTGTTTGTTCTTATTTTTTTAATGATTTGTCATTTTCTTGTCAGTTCAAGCGAGATTAGCAACACTACAGTCAACAATCTATCGTAAATATTCGCCATGTTATAACATCTAAACAAAGCCGACACTCCATACACAGATTTAGAAGTCGCTTCAGTGTTTATATGATAAAAATGGTGCGAAGAGCTTTGATAACCAAGCTTGATTGCGCATGTCCGAAGCCAAGCAAAATTTAATGTCTAGATTTCTATCGTAGTGATGTAAATATTTGTCCTTCTTATCAACAAAGTTGAACTAGTTGTATTTAATACTGCAGAATGCTTTTGAAAGGTTGGTAATGTTTGATAGCTGAAGTCAAGCCATTATTTTACATTCCAACTCTGGTTCGCTTTACCGCTGATTCTCTATTACGCGGCTGTCAGTATGGCTCCCAACATGTGTTATAGCGAGGGGCCACTCAATGCAGTAAACTTCTCAAGCTAAAGACGTGTTTATTTAACATTGACACTTCAATCCAGAGAAGGATATACAGACCAATTACTGATAAGAACCGACAAAGCTAAGATAATTACCGGATACATGAATGAATAACTGCCCTGATTGGAATTAACATTACGTCAATGACACGTGATCGAGATAAGCTTGTCAAGTTTTATGAATGAATAGGTTAGTTGTAGAATTTCATTGGTCCCCGTCATGAATGAATTGATAAGTTGTAGAATTTCATTGGTCCACGTCACTGAATTTATCGATCGTTTGCTTGACTGCTGGTACCACTTTTGGTCCGTCAACCTATTATTTTTAAATGAATTATCAAATATATTTTATGTAATTAACTCCATATAGTAATAAAAAAATAACATAATAATACATAATAATTATTTATAAATATTTATTTCAATTTTGTAAACATGAGTTGACTGTATTGCTGTTTCCGGTTTCAACATCGTGAGTTCGTCAAAGAAGCTTCAAAATTTCTTCTTCTGATACATAGCCCTTGTGTATAAGACGACCCCCTTCTTTGACCCCCTATTTTCTGGTATAAAAAAGTCGTCTTATACACAGTAATATACGGTATATAACAGATGGCTCAGGTTACAAGTCAATCACTTCACATGTAAGCAAAGAGACTGTGCCTTATATTTAACAAAATAAGTTGCACCCCGGGGCCCTTATGTGTTTCCCCAGGGTAACCAAATCTATAATTTAAAATTGCCATTGGCTAAAGAGTCTGCACACAACATTTCAGCCTTCTAGGTTTCTTCGTTCTGGAGAAGAAGTTGAAAATAGGTTTTTAGGTCAGGGTCTGTGAGTCCCTAATTTGGGGCCGCAGGGTCACCAACAACTTCATAATAATTTAAAATTGCCATTGGCTAAAGAGTCTGGACACAATATTACAGCCTTTTAGGTCTTTTGGAACTGGAGAAGATGAAAATAGGTTTTTAAGGATGTGACCCATTGTGACCCTATTTGGTAACCAATTTTACAATTAAGAATCCCGATAGGTCACTGAGTCTATACATAAAATTTCAGCTCCCCAGACCAAGTGGTTCTGGATAGAAGAAGAAAATGTGAAAAGTTTATATGGATGGACGGACGGACACCGGACACCATGCCATGGCATAAGCCCATCAGGCCTTTCAGGCCATATGAGCTAAAAAAAAGTTGTAGCCAATACAAAACGAGCCTGTGGCGGCGGAAACTGCACAAAAACTGATAGCAGCCCCGACTTATTAGGTCATGACCCCTGTTGACCAACATTTGGGGTCACAGGGTAAACCAAATCTACAATTTAGAATCCCCACTGGCCAATATATGGTATACCGTACTTAAGTTCAAACCTGGAGTGAAGCAGCGAAGGACCCCTCCCTGCACAAGGGTGGCAGACACAGTCTGACTGTTGAAGATGACGGAGTAGGAGGAATTAGGACTGAACCACGGGCCTGTCACCAGGATCTTTGTGCCTCCCTGTGTAACCAACAGAACATCATTTCAAGCAGCTCAATCTAACAAGCAGTTAGTTCACTATACACCACGTGGTGTGGTTATCAGGTCAATATCAGAGGTAGTTTTTTTTAGATAACCACCATGGTCGGTTATGAGATATTCAACCTACGGAAACAGATGGGCTTGTAAAATTTGGGAAATTTGGTCAAATTAGAAATGAAAATTTTGTAAGTAGCGAAAGTGGGATTCGAACCCTGGACCTCTATATCGTTAGAGCAGCGCCTTTACCAATGTAGCTACCGAGGATCCATACAGATGAGTGTTCATTCTTTTGTGTCTTGGCTGTATTTCTATATTTTCTAGTATTATATATACATATTTATATATGGGTACCAATTTGTCTACTTTGTGTATGGAATGAATGATAACCATGTGGTGTATGTGAAATAATGACCTCGACCTCGTGAATATCTGTGATAACCATCTCGCGTACTGCAATGTCAATTTAAAATGTATGTAGGCACAGTGATCACTGGCTCTGTAGCTCATCAGACTTTATATAGGCTACATTAACTAATTCAAAATTTCAACTTCTAGGTGAGAAGAAGCACTTTAAATGGAGAAGATGAAATAGGTCTTTAAGTCCTTACCCCTCTGAGGCCAGAGATAAAATCCCCTACAAATAAAGACACACTTGAAGATTTAATTCATCACTGTTGTTTATTACCTCCCTTTGAAGAGCCATAAAATCTTAAGATGAAAATAGCTTTTCAGGTAATGACTTCTATGACCTATATTTCGGGTCACAGGATCACAAAATCTACAATTTAGAATCCCAATGGGCCAAGGAGTCTGTACATGAAATTTCAAGTCTCTAGGGTCAGTGGTTCTTGAGAAGAAGATGAAATAGGTTTTAAGGTCATGACCTCTGTGACCTTTATTTGGGGTCGCAGGGTCACGAAATCTACAATTTAGATCCCCATTGGCTTTTCAGCTCTCTAGAATTTATGGAACTGGAGAAGAAGATGAAAACAGTTTTTAACCCTTGCGTTGCGTATTTCTATTTTACCCATTTTAGCCCCTGTGGCGGAATTTATAGAACCTCCAGCTAGCAGCAGTATTTTGGCTTAGGCTTAATTAGCTCTGTTGGCGGAATTTCCAGGCGGCGATTCCGGTACCGTTTTTACCAAATATATCGCATCTACATCGCGAAAACGGACTATATACGGGCGTTCAATACAAATTCAAGTTGCGGCACACGTACACAAATGGCTAATTCACATCCGAAACTTTGAATGAATTTTCTATGATTTTTCGTTTTTATTCTATTACTTTCGAAAGATTGTCTTTAATTCGGGCCTCATAACATCATAAATACGAAACGAAAAAATTCCATGTATATACGGAATTGAAGACAAGATGTCTGGCTTCACAATGATATAAAAATTATTAGAATGCGACCTTTGGTTATAATTCTATAGCTATGTAAAGTTTGTCTTTATTTCCACCTATAAAATCGTAAATACTTACAACATGTATGCGGCATTGCAAACGGTCGTTCATCGCACTTTTCCAAGAAATCATAATCTTGAACCAGTTGAAAAATAAGCACATGTCAACCCAAATATGGTTATGTTGTTTGACCTTTCCAATAAATGCTAACCTCGAACCATAACTGATGAAAATATGTTGATTAGTTTGTGTGACGTTTGGTTTCACATGCCTCTCAGAAAGGTAAAATTGTATCTTTATTTCTGTGAATAAATATGTGCATTTTATTAGAATAAAGGATTATTCTTTTTGGTTTATTGTGATATAAAAAATATGAAAATGCATTCAGTATTTTAGCCGTGATAAATGTGTAAGAAGTTGTGAAAATCGCCGATTGTTAAAGGGATTGATGAAGTGTAAACATGACCTTTTCCACGGCGCTTGCTGTGTCTTTATTTTTGTTGTTGACATTTTCTAATTTTATATGGGAATGTAGTCCATTCTTTTCCCTTTATTTTGCCGTATTTGTTTTTGAAAACAACAATTCGCTCACATGATATGAAGTGCAGGAGTAAGGCGAGTTAGCGATTTTTTTCCCCTTTCGCTAGATGCGAGGCAGATAGCTGGCTCGGGCGAGGCAAACCCGGCGCAATGCAAACACGTGGGTGAAAACAGCCTCAAGTGAAATTAGGCTTCAGGGCGGAGCCCGACAAAATTGGCCTTTTGTAAAGCTAATTATCGATGCGTTACGGGTCAACAATGCACACGCAAATTGGTGTGAATTTTGCTGGACATTCTGACCAGACACTGATCAAAGCTTCATTGTCACGGCTAACCGCGGAGCGTAAATACAGTCATTCTCATGGAGCGACTCACGGACCCAATCGACTCGGGACCCGGTGCCACGGCTTGTAAACTGAGAGTCTGCCGTGAATTATTTCTAAGTATTGGATCCGGGACCCCAAATGAGGTACCTCTGACTTGCTTATAGCCCTCCCGGATAATTCCGGGATTTGCAAGTTAAGGGTTAACCATTTGTGTACGGGTGTCGTGACCTGAAATTGTATATAACGCCCGTATATAGTCCGTTTTTGTGATGTAGACATGATATATTTCGTAAAAATAGAGCCATGGCCTCTGTAGCTCATCAGGGGTTATATTGTTTAATGTTGATGACTGAAATAGATTTTAGGTCATGGCTTGAGGCCTTTATTTGGGGCACAACATCTACAATTAAGAATCTCCATTAGCTAAAAAGTCTGCACACAATATTACAGCCTTCTAGGTACATTTGTTCTGGAGAAGATGAAAATAGGTTTTTAGGTCATGGCCTGAGAGGCCTTTATTTGGGGTCCCAATTTGGATCTACAATTTAGAATACCCATGGGCCAAGGAGTCTGCACACAAATTTTCAGCTCTTTAGACCTTTTGGAACTGGAGAAGAAGATGAAAATAGGTTTTTAAGGATGTGACCCCTGTGACCCCATTTGGGGGTCACGAAATCTACAATTTAGAATCCCCATTGGCCAAGGAGTCTGCACATCAAATTTCAGCTGTGTGGAGTTATTGGTTCTGGAGAAGAAATCGAAAAAGCGAAAAGTTTACGGACGGATGGACGGACGGATTGACGGATGGACGCCGGACGCCATGCCATGCCATAAGCCCATCGGGCCTTTCAGGCCTGATGAGCTAAAAATGGTACCGGGTTCGCCGCCTGGAATATTCCGCCAGCATTGCCAATTAGTGCTTTAGCCAAAATACAGCTGCGAGCTAGAAGGTCAGAAAATTCCGCCACAGGGGCTAAAATGGGTTAAATAGAAATACGCAACTAAAGGGTTAAGGCAATATATGACAAAGACAAAAAGATCAATTTGATCAATGGTGATATCACTCAAATTCTAGATTACAGGTATTAAATGAAGCAACATCATTGAGATATTCCTTCCTTTTCCAAGTGGAAAATGTCTCTTACCTCTGTGTAGCTCCAGTCTGGGGAGAAGTCAGTGATGATGGCTTGCGTGAAGTCACTGTCTGCGTCAGATGGCTCAATGTGGACTGAAGCCTGGGAGTAAGTGTGTGATGTTCTTCTGTTTACAGACTGACCTGATCTTTTGTCTTCTGAAAGTACTTCTGCCTGCTGTTGCAAGTTGTGGGCTTGCTGGTTGTTGAGGCAGGTGACACAGCTGATGGGAGGCCCAGTACAAGTGAGATTCGAGTTGATAGTTGCAAGAGAATTGTCTAGACCCCCCCCAACACTGGCCCCCTGTCCATCACCTCCCCCTCCCGTCAGATCTGCATTACAGTCATACAACTCAGGCAAGTCAAGGAGATCTAGATTGAGATCATTACTTGGAAATGAGGAAAAGCTGCCATCAAGAGTATCACAATTATCTGTTCCTGTGTTGTCTTTTACTGTTCCCACTAAATGCGAACAATCTCCACGAATGAGCGAGTCTAAAGTATTGTGGAGATTTCGTTGAGCATCCAAGTCTGAGACTGAAAACTGATCATGGGGCAAAAATTTTGTTTTAGAATTGGTGCCGTTTGTCCCTGAAAAGCGATCACTTGAAATATTCATAAGTACAGGTGATTTTCCATGTATTAGGTCCAATGACTGATCACTAATGGTGGAAATTTTGTCTTCCTGCTTGACACTTGTAATCACCTGGGGAATGGTTTGGAGTGTGTGAGATTGACCCTGTAAATGGGATAGTGTTTCTGGGCTGATTGAGTGCAGAGGGGCAGCTGCCAGTGAGTTGTTGATGATGGAGATGGGTGAGGTACTCTGCCCCCCACTCACCAGGATTAGACCATTGCTGCCCTGGATGCTGGCCAAGTTGAGAATAAGAGGAGTAGATGTTTGGCCAGAGGTTGTTGTGGCAACGGAGTGATTCAGCTGGGGGGTGGAGGTAGAGGGGGTGGAAGAGGTGGGTGAGATCAGCACCTGACCTTTGCACAGATCTGCAGTACTCGAAGCTACAGACTGAGTAGCAGAACGCCTGTTTTGACGCTCCAACATGGCCACAAGTCGGTTGTGGACAAGACCAGTCGTGGTTGACAGGGAAGGGTCCTTGGTGCACTTGGAATGAGGAAAGTTTTTGTCACAAGGACTACATTTATGTAATTGTGCTTTGCCTGATTTGTCCTGACGCAAGTTGATCAACTGTTGAACAAAATCTTCGATTGTCTCTTCCACCTGTAAACCAAAAATAAACATAATAAAAAAGAATATCATGGGAATCAATTTTCAATAAGTAATTGTCACAAACTTGACCATGTCCCCCGTCGCAATTAAGAAATTAGCAAAAAGGATGGACACACAGCTTGTACAGAGTGATTATCTTTACATGTTTGATTCAGTTGTTATTATATCGGGCTAAGAACATTTTAAAAACTGGTCAAAGACTCATAGTGACCTTGAAAATGAGGTAAAGGTCACCCAAATCGACTGGTGTCTGCGTATTCCCCTGATGAAGACTGGAACCAAATTTGAAGACTCGGTTCATGAGATATCGCGCTAACAACAAACAGGACGGACATACGGACTGACATACAGAGCTGAATACTATGTTCCCCGCTCCACGCTTCACGGGGGTGTGGGACAATTATAAACATAATATGGATGAATCAATAAAGTTTTAAAATATAACCTTTCATATATATGTATAATATGATATCATACATACTTTTTTGGCCCTTTTGATAATGGTCCGGATTACATGTGATCTAGATACAGTGGAAACCTGATAAGTAAAAAATCAAGTGACTTATCAAACTGTTTTACTTTACTTATCCGGTATTTTACTTATCAAAACTTGTGAAAACCTGCAGAAGATAACTATAAACATGTATTAATCGTTTATGAAACCATATACATGTTTATGTATACAGTACAATATAAGACAGCAGTTGTTTGTGTGTTTGTTTGTAATGACAGATAATTTATTGCATAAATTTTATTTGTACATTAATGTAGTAACATTTTATTTGTATTATTAGATTATGTCTTCTTCTTCTCTTTGTGATTTTACGACCGGTTTCCAGCGGAGCTGATTTCCCACTCAGGCCTGGTTTTTAGATTCCGTTCAGGTACCGCTTGGAAGGTACTTTGGTTATTTCTTGGGTTTAACCCTTAACTTGCGGGTCCCGTATTGGTCCGGGAGGCACATAGAGAAAAATGTTTTACCCCTTGGCGAGATGCGTACATTAGTGCATATACCGGGTCGGTAATAATTATTTTTGGTCTCCAGGTGAAATGCGAGACGAAGTGTGTCCGTGGATTGCCACATGAAAACTTGTTTATAAACATCTCGCAGTTTGCCACGATAACGAGTCTTTGTCAATGTCTGGTCGAAATGTGCAGCAAAAATCACACCAAATTGTGTGTAAATTGTTGAACCGTAATGCATCGATAATTATAGCTTTACAAAAGGCCAATTTTGTCGGGTTCGTCCCGAAGCCTAATCTCCCTATAGTCCGTTTTCGCAATGTAGATGTGATATATTTCGTAAAAACTAATCTCCCTGGGGCCTTATTATCACCCACGTGTTTGCATTGCCTCGGGTTTGCATTGCCCGTTCATGCTATATTCCTCGCATCTGGCGGGACGGGAAAAAAATCGGTAACTTGCCTTACTCGCGCTCTTCATGTGAAGTAGGTATTTCTATTTTAACAATTTTAGTCCCTGTGGCAGAATTTACAGACCCTCCAGCTTGCAGCAGTATTTTAGTTTAGGTACTAATTAGCTCTGCTGGCGGAATATTCCAGGCGGCGATTCCAGTACCGTTTTTACGAAATATATCACATCTACATCGCGAAAACGGACTATAGGGAGATTAGGCTTCGGGACGAACCCGACAAAATTGGCCTTTTGGCATAATACAAACGTGTTTATGGAGCGACTCCCGGAGACAACTCGACTCGCAGATCAGGGATAGGGCTAGTTGAGTTATAGCTAAATGGTAGACATCCGCAAATAAATCTAAGTCCAGTGTCCGTGACCTGCTGGTATGAGGCACCTAGGAATTGTTTATGGCCATCCAGGACCATACCGGGGTTAAACTGGATGGTTTTTGGTTGATTTGTTTTTGAGTGTTTCTAAAGCACTGAATGAGTCCGCAAAATTGAGAATTTTGTCCTGGTTTTTTAAATTTGGATGGCTTAAAGCAATTGCGATGGCCATATAAGCTCAGCTGTGTAGACTGATTGGTCGTTAGGAAGCCTATTGGAGTAAGAGGAGGGTTGTGGGTGGTGGAAGTGTATACCTACACCAGTGTTCCTGTATGTAATGAAGTGTGGTTGCTTGCGCGAGTTTAGGGTTTTGTTAAGAAGTTATTTTGCTAAGATGGAGATTTATTTTGGGAGCCAGAAGTGGGGGGATTGGCTGATGCACCGTGTTTACCTCATTAGGGAGGTATAGAGTTGGAGTAGGGTTTGCCTATTTGCTCCCCAGCCTGTGCCAGAGATTGCTCTCATGACATTAAGGTCTTTCGAGCATCTAAGTTTAAGGTCTTTGACATGAGTTTCACATATGAGATGCTCGTCTGTTGTTTGTATGTTGTCTGTATGTTTAAATACTGTTTTATCTGCATTTATTTTAAAGCCCTATTTGTCGGCTCATTGGTCGACTTTATTTAGTGCAGTAGTAAGGAGGTAGCAGTATGAAGGTATTTATAACGCGCCCATAGGGCATCGTCTTCTGCAAATTTGGAAGTATTAATTTTTGGTGAGATAATAATAGTCATATGCTCAAAGCGCAACACAAGTATGTACAAATATACACTGTCTTTTGAAAGTCATGCTGATATATATATATATATATAAGGGTAGGAAAGGTTAACATTCACAGTTTCAAGCAAAGTAAATTCTAAAAAGGTATGTCATTAGCTTTGACTTAAAATTTTCAAATGACTGTATTGCTCTCATCTCTATTGGAAGGTCATTCCAGAGCATTCAGATTCACCAAATCTACAATTGAGAATTCCTATTGTCAAAGAACTCTGCACACAACATTTCAGCTTTCTAGGCAAAATAATATGAACATAGGTTCTTAAAGTTGTGACCCCTGTGACCCCATTTGGGGTCATGGGGTCAAAAAATCTATAATTTAGAATCCCCATTGGCCAAGGAGTCAGCCTTTCAGCTCTCTAGACCTTTTGGAACTTGAGAAGAAGATGAAAACAGGTTTTTAAGGTTGTAACCGCTGTTACCCCATTTGGGGTCATGGGGTCACGAAATCTTCAATTTTGATTCCCAATTAGCCAAGGAGTCGCACACAACTTTTCAGCTCTCTAGACCTTTGGAACTTGAGAAGAAGATGAAAACAGTTTTTTAAGGTTGGGGTCATGGGGTCACGAAATCTACCATTTAGAATCCCCATTGGCCAAGGAGTCTGCACCCAACTTTTCAGCTCTCTAGACCTTTTGGAACTGGAAAAGAAGATGAAAATAGGTTTTAAAGGATGTGACTTCGATGACCCCATTTGGGGTCACGGGGTCACAAATCTACAATTTAGAATCCCCATTGGCCAAGGAGTCTGCACACAACTTTTCAGCTCTCTAAACCTTTTGGAACTGAAGAAGAAGATGAAAATAGGTTTTTAAGGATATGACCCCATTTGGGGTCATGGGGTCACGAAATCTACAATTTAGATTCCCATTAGCCAAGGAGTCTGCACACAACTTTTCAGCTCTCTAGATCTTTTGGAACTTGAGAAGAAGATGAAAATAGGTTTTTAAGGATATGACCCCATTTGGGGTCATGGGGTCACGAAATCTACCATTTAGAATCCCCATTGGCCAAGGAGTCTGCACCCAACTTTTCAGCTCTCTAGACCTTTTGGAACTGGAAAAGAAGATGAAAATAGGTTTTAAAGGATGTGACTTCGATGACCCAATTTTGGGGTCACGGGGTCACAAATCTACAATTTAGAATCCCCATTGGCCAAGGAGTCTGCACACAACTTTTCAGCTCTCTAAACCTTTTGGAACTGAAGAAGAAGATGAAAATAGGTTTTTAAGGATGTGACCCCAGTGACCCCATTTGGGGTCATGGGGGTCACAAAATCTACAATTTAGAATCCCCATTACCCAAGGAGTCTGCTCACAACTTTTCAGCTCTCTAGACCTTTTGGAACTGGAGAAGAAGATGAAAATAGGTTTTTAAGGATGTGACCCCATTTGGGGTCACAGGGTCACGAAATCTACAATTTAGAATCCCCATTGGCCAAGGAGTCTGCACCCAACTTTTCAGCTCTCTAGACCTTTTGGAACTGAAGAAGAAGATGAAAATAGGTTTTTAAGGATGTGACCCCAGTGACCCCATTTGGGGTTATGGGGGTCACGAAATCTACAATTTAGAATCCCCATTGGCCAAGGAGTCTGCACACAACTTTTTAGCACTCTAGACCTTTTGGAACTGAGCAGGAAGATGAAAATAGGTTTTTAAGGATGTGACCCATGTGACCCCATTTGGGGTCATTGGGTCACGAAATCTACAATTTAGATTCCCATTAGCCAAGGAGTCTGCACACAACTTTTCAGCTCTCTAGATCTTTTGGAACTTGAGAAGAAGATGAAAATAGGTTTTTAAGGATATGACCCCTGTGACCCCAATTGGGGTCATGGGGTCACAAAATCTACAATTTAGAATCCCCATTAGCCAAAGAGGGCTGCACACAACTTTTCAGCTCTCTAGACCTTTGGAACTTGAGAAGAAGATGAAAACAGGTTTTTAAGGTTGTAACCGCTGTTACCCCATTTGGGGTCATGGGGTCACGAAATCTACAATTTAGAATCCCCATTGGCCAAGGAGTCTGCACACAACTTTTCAGCACTCTAGACCTTTTGGAACTGAACAGGAAGATGAAAATAGGTTTTTAAGGATGTGACCCATGTGACCCCATTTGGGGTCATTGGGTCACGAAATCTACAATTTAGAATTCCCATTGGCCAAGGAGTCTGCACACAACTTTTCAGCTCTCTAGACCTTTTGAAACTGGAGAAGAAGATGAAAATAAGTTTTGAAGGACGTGACCCCGGTGACCCCATGTGGGGTCATAGGGTCACGAAATCTACAATTTAGAATCCCCATTGGCCAAGGAGTCTGCACACAACTTTTCAGCTCTCTAAACCTTTTGGAACTGAAGAAGAAGATGAAAATAGGTTTTTAAGGATGTGACCCCGGTGACCCCATGTGGGGTCATAGGGTCACGAAATCTACAATTTAGAATCCCCATTGGCCAAGGAGTCTGCACACAACTTTTCAGCTCTCTAAACCTTTTGGAACTGAAGAAGAAGATGAAAATAGGTTTTTAAGGATGTGACCCCAGTGACCCCATTTGGGGTTATGGGGGTCACGAAATCTACAATTTAGAATCCCCATTGGCCAAGGAGTCTGCACACAACTATTTAGCACTCTAGACCTTTTGGAACTGAGCAGGAAGATGAAAATAGGTTTTTAAGGTTGTGACCCATGTGACCCCATTTGGGGTCACGGGGTCACAAATCTACAATTTAGAATCCCCATTGGCCAAGGAGTCTGCACCCAACTTTTCAGCTCTCTAAACCTTTTGGAACTAAAGAAGAAGATGAAAATAGGTTTTTAAGGATGTTACCCCTGTGACCCAATTTGGGGTCATGGAGTCACGAAATCTACAATTTAGAATCCCCATTGGCCAAGGAGTCTGCACACAACTTTTCAGCACTCTAGACCTTTTGGAACTGAACAGGAAGATGAAAATAGGTTTTTAAGGATGTGACCCATGTGACCCCATTTGGGGTCATTGGGTCACGAAATCTACAATTTAGAATCCCCATTGGCCAAGGAGTCTGCACACAACTTTTCAGCTCTCTAGACCTTTTGGAACTGGAGAAGAAGATGAAAATAAGTTTTGAAGGACGTGACCCCGTTGACCCCATGTGGGGTCATAGGGTCACGAAATCTACAATTTAGAATCCCCATTGGCCAAGGAGTCTGCACACAACTTTTCAGCTCTCTAAACCTTTTGGAACTGAAGAAGAAGATGAAAATAGGTTTTTAAGGATGTGACCCCGGTGACCCCATGTGGGGTCATAGGGTCACGAAATCTACAATTTAGAATCCCCATTGGCCAAGGAGTCTGCACACAACTTTTCAGCTCTCTAAACCTTTTGGAACTGAAGAAGAAGATGAAAATAGGTTTTTAAGGATGTGACCCCAGTGACCCCATTTGGGGTTATGGGGGTCAAGAAATCTACAATTTAGAATCCCCATTGGCCAAGGAGTCTGCACACAACTATTTAGCACTCTAGACCTTTTGGAACTGAGCAGGAAGATGAAAATAGGTTTTTAAGGTTGTGACCCATGTGACCCCATTTGGGGTCATTGGGTCACGAAATCTACAATTTAGAATCCCCATTGGCCAAGGAGTCTGCACCCAACTTTTCAGCTCTCTAAACCTTTTGGAACTAAAGAAGAAGATGAAAATAGGTTTTTAAGGATGTGACCCCTGTGACCCCATTTGGGGTCATGGAGTCACGAAATCTACAATTTAGAATCCCCATTGGCCAAGGAGTCTGCACACAACTTTTCAGCTCTCCAGACCTTTTGGAACTGGAGAAGAGGATGAAAATAAGTTTTGAAGGACGTGATCCCGGTGACCCCATGTGGGGTCATAGGGTCACGAAATCTACAATTTAGAATCCCCATTGGCCAAGGAGTCTGCACACAACTTTTCAGCTCTCTAAACCTTTTGGAACTGAAGAAGAAGATGAAAATAGGTTTTTAAGGATGTGACCCCTGTGACCCCATTTGGGGTCATGGGGTCACGAAATCTACAATTTAGAATCCCCATTGGCCAAGGAGTCTGCACACAACTTTTCAGCTCTCTAAACCTTTTGGAACTGAAGAAGAAGATGAAAATAGGTTTTTAAGGATGTGACCCATGTGACCCCTTTTTGGGTCATGGGGTCACGAAATCTACAATTTAGAATCCCCATTGGCCAAGGAGTCTGCACACAACTTTTCAGCTCTCTAGACCTTTTGGAACTGAAGAAGAAGATGAAAATAGGTTTTTAAGGATGTGACCCCTGTGACCCCATTTTGGGTCATGGGGTCACGAAATCTACAATTTGAAATCCCCATTGGCCAAGGAGTCTGCACATAAAATTTCAGCTCTGTTGAATTATTGGTTCTGGAGAAGAAGTCGAAAAAGCGAAAAGTTTACGGATGGACGGATGGACGGATGGACGGACGCCAGACACCATGCCATGCCATAAGCCCATCGGGCCTTTCAGGCCTGATGAGCTAAAAATTAAATCAACAAACGTGAAGTGCCAAGCTGGGCCTGATAGGCCCAACTGACCCCTTTTGAATTCCATTGATTGTACATAAAAAGACAGCTCATGAATTATTTCATCATTGTATACACATCCTAAATGAAGCATGTACAAAGATAATGCAATATTTTTCAGTGTCTTCTTATGACACTTTATTCTCTGACACTGGGTAAGGCACTGAGGTTATACACGAAACCTCTGATACATCTGATTGTACTTGTAGCCTGTCATCAGATACAGAAATTGGAAATAAACAAACTTTTCCACAAGAACAGGATAATCGTCGTTAGCATAGATGGTAGCATTTGGTGTATTGGTCGCATCACCTTCAATGTGGAGACAATCTTTCTCCTTGAAGAATATGCCTATATGCTTTCGCGTTACACTTAGTAGGGGCAGCGAAAGTAAGATTCCTTCATGGTAATCATGTACTCCCAGTGACCAACATCTAATTGGATCATCATTATTATATTGACTACCTTGATTGACAAATTCTGTTACATATTTGTATTGTTCACTGTTTATTGAATATCTGTAGAAGAAACTGAGTGCGTCCTATTTCAGGGAACTATTCTTATCATATGTTGTCACTTATGACTGACGCTGCCCTCAATCATATGATTTTGTTTTGATAATTTCCAATTCATCTATTATTTTTATAAAAGTTTATGAAGTTTGCAGATGATGTGTTAAATGATTAAACTTCATTGTAATTTTAAAGTAAGTATAAGGTAATTATTAGTTCAAATGATGTGAATTAATTCGAACAAACCTGTATAGGTTCCAGATTCTTGGAAGAGGATCCTCCTTGGGGTACTTATTGCATAAAATCTGTAATTTTAGGTATATGACAGGTTGTAACTATTTTTTCCACGTAACCAAATAAGGAGGTAAATTATGATTTAAACAATGACCTTGAAGCGAGTGTCAGTGTCGCACATGCTTGACGAAACAATCCAACTTCGTCTTAATTGCCTGAAATTGTATTTTATACTTCTGGCATTGAAAGAGCGACATTTGTTCAAATAAGTTCTAATATTAACTCCTGCCCATTACCCACTCGTTCTACAGAGAACATTCATATGGCATAAGATCTAACGAGCGTTTTCCAGCGGAGAAGATTGCGCACTCTGTTGAAATGTCAGAAGTATTTTTTGTCATGTACTGACAATGACAAACATTCGCGCTTTTTTTAATAATTTGCATACATTAATAATTCATCATCAAACATAAATTTAATGTAATAACATGATAGACTTTGGACAACATAATGTGTTGTTATAGATTGTCAACAAATTTATGATACATATATGCAATGAACAATATACACAGAAAAGGTGAAATAATGCAATAATGTACTGAAAATGAAGTATTGGTGTCATAACGAACGGCAGTCATTGTTGTCCACGTAAACTCCAAGGGGAGGGGCGTGTATAAAAGGAAAGCGCTGATTGCATCTATAGAAAAGCCAATGACTTTTCTGTGATTGGTAGTTATATTTAACGCGCGTCGAGCCTTTTGCCACCTAGGAATCCAGGGGTTAGTTTCAAAGTGAAGCGAGCGAAACGAAGTACCCCTGGTTTCCAGGATGACTTTTTGCATGCAACTCTAATTTCCTCAGTCCACCAGGGAACTGTAGGTTTAGAAATTTTAGGGGTGGATAAGGGGATGGATTGTTTGGCAGCATTTATGATAGCATTAGTGAAGTTATTGGAAAATGTTTCGGGGTCTTTATTTTCAAGGTCTGCTGGGTTTAGCTGGTTGCAAAGTGCATTGATTTTATCCCAGTCAGCCTTGTTGTAATGGAATTTAGGGTTTCGAGGGCCATTATCAATGTTTTTATTATTTGATGAAAGGAGGTTTTTAAGAGTAATAAGTATAGGAAAATGATCACTGCCCCACGAATCATCGTTTACCTGCCACACTGTATTGCTAGCGATGTCAGTGGTAGTGATTATTAAATCGATAGCGGACATAGAGTCCCTGTAGCTATCAAACCTAGTTGGGATGTTAGTGTTATGGATTACAAAGTCGTTATTTATTACACAATCGGCAATTAGTTTGCTGTTGGGATCAACCTTATCGTTTACTCCTCAATTTGGGTGGTGGCTATTGAAGTCGCCCAAGTACATTATGTCCTTTTTGCTATTGCATTTATTGTGTGTCTCAGTCAAATACAAATGTATCACAGTTCCATAAAACTATTATTAACCCTAAAGTTGCGTATTTATATTTTACCAATTTTGGCCCCTGTGGCGGAATTTACAGGCTCGCAGCTCGCAGCAGTAGTTTGGGCTTAGGCACTAACGAGCTCTGCTGGCGGAATTTCCAGGCGGCGATTCCGGTACCGTTTTTACGAAATATACCGCATCTACATGGCGAATACGGACTATATACGGGCATTCAATACAATTTCAAGTCGCTACACCCGTACACAAATGGCTAATTCACACCCGAAACTTTGAATGAATTTTCTTTGATTTTTCGTTTTTATTCTATTACTTTCGAAAGATTGTCTTTAATTCGGGCCTCGTAACATCATAAATACGAAACGAAAAAATTCCATGTATATACGGAATTGAAGACAAGATGTCTAGCTTCACAATGAATTAAAATTATTAGAATGCGACCTTTTGTTATAATTCTATAGCTATGTAAAGTTTGTCTTTATTTCCACCTATAAAATCGTCAATACTTACATGTATGCGGCATTGCATTGAAGAAATCGTAATCTCGAACCAGTTGACAAATAAGCACATGTCAACCCAAATATGGTTACCATAACTGATGAAAATATGTTGATTAGTTTGTGTGCCGTTTGGTTTCACATGCCTCTCAGAAAGGTAAAATTGTATCTTTATTTCTGTGAATAAATATGCGCATTTTATATAGAATAAAAGATTATTCGTTTCGGTTGTGATATAAAAATTATGAAATGCATTCAGTAGTTTAGCCGTGATAAATGTGTAAGAAGTTGTGAAAATCGCCGATCGTTTCAAAATTTATGGAGTGTAAACATGACCTTTTTCACGGCACTTGCTGTGTCTTTATTATTTTTGTGACATTTGCTAATTTTATATGGGAATGTAGTCCATTCTTTCCCCTTTATTTGCCCTTTTTTTTTTTATTAAAACAAACAATTCGCTCACATGATATGAAGTGCGGGAGTAAGGCGAGTTACCGATTTTTTTCCCCCCGTCTCACTACATACGAGGCAGATAGCAGGTACTGACGGGGCAAACCCGAGGCAATGCAAACACGTTGGTGATAAATGGCCCCAAGCGAAATTAGGCTTCGGGGCGAAGCCCGACAAAATTGGCCTGTTGTAAAGCTAATTTTCGATGTGTTACGGGTCAACAATGCACACGCAAATTGGTGTGAATTTTGCTGAACATTTCGACCAGACATGGATCAAAGTTTCATTGTCATGGCTAACCGCGGAGCATATATACAGCCATTCTCATGGAGCGACTCCCGGAGACAATCGACTCGCAGCCCGGTGTCACTGTAAGCAAATTGGGAGATGGCCATGAATTATTCTAAGTGTTGTATCCAGGATCTTTAAGGAGACACAAAGGAATTGTTTATATGGCCCTCCCGGATAATTCCGGGATTCGCAAGTTAAGGGTTAAAAGCTGTCATTTCTTCATGTCCTTCGCTCATACTGCTAATTGTGACATCGCTAGTTGGTCTTCTCACTATCACTACCCCAGCAGGCAAATTAAAACAATGAGCAATAGAGAACCTGTTGTCGGTGTATTGTCAACTGAGTGAAATTAGCGAGCTGCACCTATAATGTTTAATTAACTGGTGACTGACACATGCCGGCGCCCCTCACGTCTCATGATGTGATTGGTATTGTAGTTAACCAGTTTCATTTGTTGAGTAATTTACTTCCAGGGACCGTGAGAAGACGTTTACTGAAGCTGTTCCTTTTACTTATCCGATTTTAGTTAACCGGACTCAAATATTGATAATTACTGAAGAAATTTGCCGGGACCAAAGAAAGGTGTTTACATATCAGGTATTTTTAGTTGAGCATTCTTTACTTAGGCAGTTTCCACTGTAGTTTCATATTATCTTGGATTTCTGTCATTGAAACCACAGAAAATTGTACTGAAGATAGGGAAAAGCTAATAATATGAATAATGTGAAATGAAACATGAGAAACTAAAAAAGAAACATGAAATACTCACAATGAATGGTGAGAAACTGATTCATGAAATTCTAATAAACCATCCATCTCTGCTATTTGGCTATTGTGATAAATATTACGACTTCTTCACAAATATTATTCCCTTGAAATTATATTTGAAACTAGAATAGCGTTTGCGGGACACCGCAAAAGCAGAGCAGCTCCGAAACTTTGGGTCTCGCCTTTCCCTGTTCCGCCTTCTCCTCAACATAAATAAAAAGGGAATTTCTTTTGACAATTTTTTTTCATTATTCAAGTTATTCTAACAAGTTGAATCATCACTGGGGTCACTTTTTACAACTTTGTTCTTAAAACCTATTTCTGATTTCAAAATTGGATCAACAGATTAACACGGCCTTAACGAAAATATCTCATGACCTTGAACTTTGACCTTCAAGGTCACACCATCAATGAATTCTTTTCATTGTGTATAACAATCAGGCAATGACTCAAAGTGTTCATTGTTAGCATAAGGCATATTCACAATAGCACGCTTAAT
Organism: Gibbula magus; assembly: GCA_936450465.1. Classification (NCBI taxonomy): domain Eukaryota; kingdom Metazoa; phylum Mollusca; class Gastropoda; order Trochida; family Trochidae; genus Gibbula; species Gibbula magus. The sequence continues at coordinate 45,389,310 of OW388305.1, read as the reverse complement.
TTGTGAACTTGCTGTGACCTTGACCTTTGAAAGATTTTAGCAAAAACGTTTTCAAATCTTGGTCTTTCTCCAAAGTTGATATATACCAAGTAAGGGTCTGATAGCACAGAAGTTGTTGAAGTTATCGTGTTTACAAGGATTTTTGTAGTGATTTCAGAACTCATGACCTTGACCTTTGACCTTGAATGTGAACATGTCAAAATCATTCCTGAGATTTATAAGAAAGAAGCTACATATATGAGATGTTGATACCTTCATGGAAAAAAGTTATTTAGTGATTTCAGAACTGGTGACCTTGACCCTATCTCGTGACCTTGACCTTTAAAATTCAAGGTCACACAATCAGTGATCACTTTTCATTGTGTATAACAATCATGTAATGATTCAAAGTGATAATAGTTGAAATAAGACATTTCACAAAAGCATGTTTAAGTCTTGCCCTCGCTGTGACCTTGACCTTTGACGGATGTTAACGAAAACCTTTTCAAATCTTGGCCTTTCTCCATAGTTGATGTACACCAAATAAGAGCCTGATAGTAGAAATATTTTTCAAGTTATCGTGTTTACAAGGATTTTTTTAGCGATTTCAGAACTCGTGACCTTGACCTTTGACCTTAAAAATAAACATGTCAAAAAAATTCCCCAGGGGCATAAGTAAGAAGTTATGTGTATGAGTTCTCAAAACCTTTTAGGAAAAAAGTTATAGCGAATACAAAACGCGCGTGCGGCGGCGGCGGCGACGGAAACTGCACAAAAACTGATAGCAGCTCCGACTAAGTCGGAGCTGCTAATAAAGTCAATTGAAAATTTCAAAGAGTTTACACCAAGGTGAAAATGGCTTCAGTGGATAGTCATTATATCAATCATATATCAAATTGAAATTTTTTTTCCAAAAAATTTAAAACAAGAGTCATCAGAAGATGACATATCTCACCAATCCCACATAAGATAACTGTATCTTTAAAAAGAAAAATAAGTTTGGATATTTGTATGAAACTGCAACACAATCAAATCCAAGTGTCCCCCTTTGGTTAATATTAAGTTTAGTAAGACAAATCATTTTGGTCAAAAGAGCTTCTTCATATAATGCATGCATTACTGGTGTCATGATGATCAGCAAATTTGAAGACAGTGGGTGCTACGGTTTATGAGATATAGTATTAACATCAGTTTGAAAAGCGGTAAAAGTTAAAGGTTGTGACCTTGAAAAATAGAGCCATTGACTCTGTAGCTCATCAGGAATTCATTGATTTATTATCTAAGGTTGAATATCTAAGTAATAAGTAATACATTGTTGACAAGGAAATAAAAGATTTTAAGATTGTGACTCTTAATTTGGATCACAGGGTCACCAAATCTACAATTTAGAATCCCCATTGGCCAAGAATTCTGTACCATCATTTCAGCTCTCTAGACCTTTTGGTACCGGAGTAGAAGATGAAAATAGGTTTTTAAGGTCATGAACCCAGTGACCCTGTTTGGGGTCATGGGCTCACCAAATCTACAATTTAGAATCCCCATTTCCCGAGGAGTCTGCACACAACATTTCAGCTCTCTAGACCTTTGGGTACTGAAGAAGAAGATAAACAAGGCTTTTAAGGTGGTGACCACTGTGACCTTATTTCGGGTCAAGAGGTGACCAAATCTACAATTTAGAATCAAACTTAGCGAGGGAGTCTGCACACAACATTTCAGCTCTCTACACCCTTTGGTACTGCAAAAGAAGATGAAAATAGGTTTTTAAGGTCATGATACCTGTGACCCTTTTTGGGGTCACGGGATCACGAAATCTACAATTTAGAATCCCCATTAGCCAAGGAGTCTGCACACAACTTTTCAGCTCTCTAGACCTTTAGAACTGGAGAAGAAGATGAGAAAAGTTTTTTAAGGTTGGGACCTCTGTGACCCCATTTGGGGTCATGGGGTCATCAAATCTACAATTTAGAATCCCCATTAACCAAAGAGTCTACACACAACTGTTCAGCTCTCTAGACCTTTAGAACTGGAGAAGAAGATGAAAAAAGGTTTTTAGGGTCATGACCCCTGTGTCCCTATTTTGGGACATGGGGTCACCAAATTTACAATTTAGAATCCTCATTGGCCAAGGAGTCTGCATACAACATTTCAGCTCTGTAGACCTTTTTGAACTGAAGAAGAAGATGAAAATAGGTTCAAACTAACCTGTATAGGTTCCAGATTCTTTGAAGAGGATCCTCCTTGGGGTACTTATTGCATAAAATCCTAGATTTTAGATATAAGACAGGTTGTAACTATATTTTCCACATAAAATTAGTTAAAAAACTAAAAAAACGTACTTTGGGTCACCCCTTTCGAGCCTCACCCCTTACGGTTGTCATGCAACCAAGGGCAGTAACTCTGACCTCACCACTTTCCAATCCAGTCATGCAGGCTGAATGAAGGGGAGGTGGGTGGCCCTACCCCAAGGAGGATCCTCTTCAAAGAATCTGGAACCTATACAGGTTAGTTCGATGCTTTTTCAGAAGGGATCCTCCTTGGGGTACTTATTGCATAAGACAGACTCCCAAAGATTAAATCAATGGCAGTGGCATTCAGACTGCACCTGAAGCACCAAAGTATAAAATGAATCCACCATGGGTTATAACCTCAATGAACTGGGGATTACATGGCGCACTCACAGTCGCCTTACAGGTCTGAAAACCCCGCCCCCCCCCCCCCCCCCCCCTTTTTTGTAAGAGAGAAGATGAGGACAAAAAATCCCATAGCAAAGATCACCCCACGGGAGTCATCAGCCGGGGAAATAACCGTGGGATAAGGACTTGGGCCTTTAGTATCAACAGATATTAGTGGCATTAGTACAATTAAAAAACAGATCTACTAACCCTCATCAGCTCATTCAGCTAGGGGGTTGACGACTCTGCCCACCGGAGAGAACTGTCTGACCAAACCGAGCACGCTCGCCCGAGAGCCTGTCGAGTTGGTAGTGACGAATGAACGTGCTAGGCTGGCTCCAGATAGCAGCGGAGCAGATCTCTTCGATAGGCAGGGCCGCTGCGTACGCCTTGGACGTCGCGACTGCCCTAACCGAATGAGCCTTGAGGTCACCTGGGGGCTCACGGCCCTTGTGAACATAAGCTAGACAGATCGACGAGACAATCCATCTCGAGATCGACTGCTTAGAGGCGGGTAAACCTTGTTTGCCTCCACCATAACAGCAGAAAAGCTGATTATCCCTACGGATAGAGGCTGTTCTTTTAACATATGCTCTCAAGGTCCTGCGCACGTCTAGGATGTGATCGTGCGAGGCCTGAGAGCCCGAAGCTGCCGGCTGCTTAAGCGCCGGCAATTCAATGGGGGCCGACACATGAAAGGAGTGGGCCACTTTTGGTCGGTAGGAGTCTGGCAGTCTGATACTGACTCTGTCCCAGTGGAAGACTGTGAGCTCGGGATCGGCGGACATAGCATGTATGCCGCCTACCCGTCTGCCAGACGCCACCGCCACTAGAAAAGCTGTCTTCCAGGTCAACAACTGGAGAGACAGCAAAGACAAATCCCTGAACCTAGGCCCCGATAGCCAATCGAGGACTACTGAAAGGTCCCACATGGGGCTGATCCGCCTCACAGGAGGCCGGATCCTGTCCACGCCTGCTAAAAAGCGCTGGACCAATAGATGGGCACCCAAAAGAGCGCCGTCCACCGGAACGTGAAAGGCTGAAATAGCCGTGGAGTAACCTCTGACAGTTGATGCGGCCAAGCAAGCATCAAATCTAGACTGCAGGAACTCCAGGACCAACACTAGTTCTGCAGAAAAGGGATCGAGTACGTCCCTATCTGCACACCAGCGCGAATAGCAGGCCCATCTATCTTCATACTGAATGTTCGTTGAATCCCTCCTCGAAGCCAGTATTGTGTCTGCAACTCGTGCAGGAATACCGCTGTTTTGGAGGCGATTCCAGACAGAGGCCAAGCCACCCACTGCACCCTGGGGTTGGGGTGGGGGGCTCCGTCCTGGGACAGAAGTCCCGGTCGACACGGTAACAGAACAGGTGGCATAGCCAGAGACCTGAGTACCTGTGGAAACCAACTCTGCGCTGCCCACAGAGGTGCCAGAAGCACCAGCAGACGCGGAGGATGAGTGGCTAGAGGGGCAAGGACCTTGGAGATCAGAGGCACTGGTGGGAAAGCCCACAGAACTCTGTCTGTCCAGTCCAGTTCGAATGCATCCTGGGAAAGGGCCCGAGTGTCGGGTATCCTGGAGTAAAACTGGGGTATCTGAAAGTTCGTCCCTGACGCAAACAGATCCACCTGGAATGACCCGTATAACTGAGAGATAGTCTCGAATATCTCTCGATCCAGTAGCCACTCGTGGGGGGCAAGAATCCGGCAGGACAGAGCGTCCGCTCGGATATTGTCCACCCCTGGTAAGTACACTGGCAGAACCGTGGTGTCGACCTCGTCGCACCAAAGGAAGAACTGCCACGTCTCCTCCAGGAGGGACGGAGAAACCGTCCCGCCCTGATTGAGGATGTAAGCCATGGCGGTCATGTTGTCCAGCTGAAGCCGGACCACCTGACCCCTCACCTGATCCCTCAGGTGTTGCAAGACTAGCCTGGCCGCCCTGAGCTCTAACACATTGATGTGCACCTGAGACTCGGCTTGTGACCACAGGCCCGAGACCGTGCGAGATCCCAGAACCCCGCCCCATCCCGTGAGGGAGGCGTCGGTCTGAACAGTCAGGGTCGGCACCGGAGCCTGCAGGGGGTAACCCCGAGTCAGGTGATCGACATTGGTCCACCAAGTGAGGTGTGGTAAGACCCACCCCGGAGTGACGAGCAGCTTCTCGTAAGACTCCGAGTGGGACCACAGACCCATCAAAGCTTGTTGGACGGGCCTCATGCGGAGCCGGGACCTCCAAACCACGTCTATGGTCACTGCCATGACTCCGAGGAGCTGGAGCCAGACCCGAGCCGTGTGGGTTGGAGTGCTGAGAAACGAGTTCACAGCCCCGAGGATCTTCGGGACCCGGTCCAGGGCCAGGGATACGATCCCCGGCTCCGTCCAGAACCTGGAGCCCAGGAAGACTAAGTCCCGTGACGGGGCTAGCTCCGACTTTTTGAGATTCACGATCCAACCCAGCGAGACCAACGTGTGCAGTATGGCCTGGGTGGACTCGTGGTTCTGAAGCTGAGACAGCGCTCTGAGGAGCCAGTCGTCCAGGTAGGGATGACAGCACCTGCCCTGAGACCTGGCTACTTGAGCAGCTACCAGCATGAGCTTGGTGAATACCCTCGGAGCCGTGGAGATTCCGAAGGGTAACACCCTGAACTGATAACACTTCCCGTCGAATGCAAATAGCAGAAACTTCCTGAAGTCTGGGTGCATCGGTACGTGAAGGTAAGCGTCTTTGAGGTCGATGGAGGATAGCCATTCCCCGACCTGCACTGACGAAATCACAGATCTTAGAGTCTCCATCTTGAACGATGGTACCTCTATGAGTTTGTTCATGATCTTTAGATTTAGGATAGGTCTGAACCCTCCGCCCTTCTTGGTCACCAGGAAGTATGTGGAATAATATCCGCTCTCTTCCTGGCCCACAGGCACTAGCTCTATCGCAGCCTTGCTCAGCAACGCTTTGATTTCTGAGCGGAGGATGTCCACCTTCTCCGGCACCTTCGTGTGCCGCACCCCGGTAAATGAAGGTGGACTGCGCTTCCACTGTGGCATGTGGCCTTCCCTGAGTGTGGACAGGACCCAGGTGTTTGACGTGGCTTTCGCCCAAGCGTCTATGAACCTTGACAGTCGGCCGCCAACAGGGATGTGTCCCAGTAAGCATAAGGTGTCCGTCTCCGGCGGCACTCCGGCCCCCGGAATTTTGGACACCCCGAGCGGTACGGGAGGAGATAGGAGCCCTGGTTTGGCTTCCCGCGCCCCCGAAACCCCTGCTTGCCAGAAGGCTGCTGGTGTTTCCCGCCATGCTTCTTGGGACCCTTGCCCCTGCCCCCAGCTTGATTCAGACTAGCTGACATCCATGCTGGTTTCCCCGTCGGCACTGAGGAACGAGCAGAGGAAGGATTGGACACGCGTGCGCGCTTGACGTCCGGATCCTGCACGGAGAGAACCCAAGAGGTCTCCCGGCAGGTCGTGACGACGTCCGCGGTGTCCCGTAGTACCTGCTGAGCCCCCGGGAAGCCTTTGCCTTGCACTAAACACTGGCAGCACTGATCTAACTGTATAAGGCTTAGAGAGAACAGGCAATGTGATGAATCTCATGGTACATAGTACAATTTAGAATCACCTTGGCTAAATAATCTTTGCACAATTTTAAGGTTTCTAAGCCTTTTCATCTAAACATCTAAACATTCTGAACGCAATATTCCTTCTAGTTTGTTCTGGAGAAGAAGATGAAAATAGATTTTTATGTTTTGACCTGTAAGGGCCTTTTTTTTTTATAATATCCACAATATTCAGTTCAAGGCTATTCAACAGTTCTCATTTCACATTGACTACATCAATTTGACAAACATGTCCATAATGGAGACTTGATCTTCGACATATATTTCACATTCCTACTGAATAAGATTAACTGCAAAGATACTTTTTTTTTTCAATTCTGCATTTCTCAAAACCCAAGTATGGACTCACATATCTAAAAGATGAGATGACTCTCCCTCAGGTATTTTATTAGGGAAAACTAAATACTGAATGAAATGCCATAAAATATCAGTTCAAAATTCAGTTTCAACAGTTTTTTTAAGGCTATGGCCAATATTTGGGGTCACAGGGTCACCAAATCTACAAGTTACAATCCCCATTGGCTAAAGGGTGTACACCCAATATTGCAGCCTTCTAGATCTTTTTGTTCTGGAGAAAAAGATGAAAACAGGATGTTACGTCCTGGCCTGTGAGGCCCTAGCTTATTTGAGGTCATAGGGTCACCAAATCTTCAATTCAGAATCTCCATTGGCGAAAGACTCTGCGCGCAATATTACAGCCTTCTTGGTCTTTTCATCTTTGAGAAGATGAAAATAGGATTTTAGTTTATGGCCTGTGAGGCCCTTATTTGGGGTCACTGGATCACCAAATCTACAATTTAGAATCCCCATTGCCCAAGGAATCTGTATACAAAATTTCAGCTCCCTAGACCCAGTGGTTCTGGAGAAGAAGTCGAAAAAGCGAAAAGTTTACGGACTGACGGACGGACTGACGGACGGACGGATGGACGGACGCCATGCCATGCCATGCGCCCATTGGGCCTTTCAGGCCAGATGAGCTTATAAAGAATACAATAAAGAATCCCCTTTAGCCAAGGAGTTTGCACATTAAATTTCAGCTCTCTAGAGTCATCACTTCTGGAGAAGGAGTCGAAAAAGCAAAAAGTTTACGAACGGCAAACGGATAGACAGATGGACGGATTGCCAGACGCTGGACGCCATGCCATGCCATGAGCCCAACGGTCTTTTCAGGTCCGATAACCTAAACAACGAAAAGTTTACGGACGGACAGATGGATGGACGGACGGACGGACGGACACATGCCACGCCATAAGCCCATCGGGCCTTTCAGGCCTGATGACCTAAAAGTGAAAAGTTTACGGATGGCTGGACGCCGGACACCATACCATAAGCCCATGGGCCTTTCAGGCCTGATGAGCTAAGAATTAAAGTTAAGACTAACCATGTGTTCTTGCTCAGGACCAAGGTCAATTTGTCTGTCACAGGCCACTGTGGTAAAAGGTAAAAACATTATTACAATATGGATGAAAATCGTATATATGCAAAAATTCAAACAAGTTTAATTTGTTTCTGTCGAAGTAAAATAAATAATATTATAGAGCTCTGTAGCTCACCATGTATTGCAATATTCATTATCTCTAGTCCAGAGACTAGCATATCAGTAATTTAAAAGATTGATCCAGTTTCTAAACATTCTTTTGAGTTACTATAACATTGTTTTCTTTTCAAGCATTACATTTTTCTTTAGCATATTTAAGGTAATTCCTATCTTTTTCTCATTTTATTCTTCCTTTCAATTTATAAATATGAGGGGCGTTCAATAAAAGTTTCCCTTGATAGACTTCTACTTTACTGAAAGAAACGAAACTTGGTACAGTTATTAGTCTTTCTCTACATAGGCACCACACAGTGTGACACATTTTTCCCATCGTTTGATGTAGCCTTCTAGGCCTTTCAAAAGGCATCAGATCTTGTCCAAAGCCAGGACTTGACCTCATTAATGAGGGTTTCATCATTAGGGAAAAGAGTGCCTTTAAAAAATGACTTCATGTTTGGGAAGAAGAAGAAATCAGATGGTGCAAGGTCATGAGAATACGGTGGGTGAGGAAGTATTTCATAGCCACAGGTCTGCACCCCCGTTTTGGCTACACATGAGTTGTGGACAGGAGCATTGTCCTAAAGCAGACGGACACCTTTAGTGACCACACCGCGTCTCTCGGTTTTGATAACTTTCTGCACTTTTTGCAGCTAAGTAGCATAGTATGCCCCAGTAATTGTGGTACCCCTTTCCGACAAATCCATCATTATTACACCATGCTGATCCCAAAATACGGTGAGCATAACCTTGCCTGTCGAGGGCTGGACCCGCGCCTTTTTAGGGGGTGGTGACAGAAGATGCTTCCACTGCTTTGACTGGATTTTACTTTCAGGGTCATAGTGATGGACCCATGTTTCATCCTGTGTGATTAGTCTGTCGAAAAAGTTATCCTGGTTTTCTTGGCACATTGAAGAGCTTTTGAGCAATCGACTCGTTCCTGTTTTTGGAAAGGTGTGAGCAGTCGGGGTATCCACCGAGCTGACAACTTCCGCATGTGCAAATGGTCATGAATTATTTTCTCTACAGACCCCACACTTATCTTGACATCTTGGGCAAGTTGAAATAGCAGCTTCCACTTGCCTGATAGACTCATCATCAATGGTTGACTGGGGTCGACCTGAAATTGAAGCTGTTTCCACGGAGGTACAACCACACTTGAACTGATGATGCCAGTGTTTGACAACGTCATTTGATGGTGCATCCTCTCCATAAGTTTCTTTCATCTCATCAAAAGTTTCCTTTGGCGTACGACTCTTCATGAATAAAAACCTGATAACCGCTCTGTACTCAACATTTTTACACCTTGCTCTACTCAAAGACCTGTGCTGACAGAAAGAATGAATATTTAAAAGTATGAGACATCACTTGACTTTCGGACACATGCTATATATCACATGTGAAATTTCTACTTCTTCCGGTAAAGAGAAGTTGGTCAGGGGAATTCCTTATTGAACGCCCCTCGTATATGACCAAATAGGATAATTAACCAAACATCTAGAGACAATGTACAGTTTGGAACAGTGTATAGCTCAAGACACCACCCTTGGTTTATCACAGTCGGATTGGCAGGTGTGATTTCAGAATTGTGTTGTAACAGAGCATGTGAGCTTGACCCTTAATAATATAATAATAATTAACTGACTAAAGATTGAGTAGTTAGATTGTTGCAAATTTGTCAACCAAAGTTGGACAATAAAGCCGCGAGCTTGAGTTGATAGTCTAGCGTTAGTTAGGTGAGTCTAATAATAACAAGTAATTGTCACAAACATGACCATGTCCCCCGCTGCCATTAAGAAATGAGCTAATGTGAAGGTCACCCAAATCGACTGGTGTCTGCGTATTCCCCAAATGGTACCAAATTTGAAGCCTATAGGTGCAGCCGTTCATGAGGAATCGCGCCAACAACATTTTAAAAATAGAGCCATGGGCTCTGCAGCTCATCAGGTACTAAAGCTACTATACATATATAAACAAAATGTTTGGATTGGACAACTTTACAGTTCAACAGGTGTTGCTTTCAATAGAGGTTTCCATATAACCTTTATAAAAAAAATAGAGAAATGGGCTCTGTAGCTCATCTGGATTTGATTTATTATCTAAGGTTGAATATCTCAAGTTATCTTGAGTTATCTCAAGTAATACATTGTTAACAAGCCAAAAATAGGTTTTTTAGATCATGACCTCTGTGACCTGTATTTGGAGTCACAGGGTCACCAATCCTACAATTAAGAATCACCTTTGACCAAAGAGTCTCTACACAACTTTTCAGCTCTCTAGACCTTTTGGAACTGGAGAAGAAGATGAAAATAGGTTTTTAAGGAAGTGACCCCTGTGACACCATTTGGGGTCACGGGGTCATAAAATCTACAATTTAGAATCCACATGGGCCAAGGAGTCTGTACACAACTTATCAGCTCTCTAGACCTTTTGGAACTGGAGAAGAAGATGAAAATAGGTTTTTAGGATGTGACCCCTGCAACACCATTTGGGGTCATGGGGTCACGAAATCTACAATTTAGAATCCCCATTTGCCAAGGAGACCACACACAACTGTTCAGCTCTCTAGACGTTTTGGAACTGGAGAAGAAGATGAAAATAGGTTTTTAAGGATGTGACCCCATTTGGGGTCACAGGGTCACTAAATCTAAAATTTAGAATCCCCATCGGCCAAGGAGTCTGCACACAATTTTTCAGCTCTCTAGACCTTTTGGAACTGGAGAAGAAGATGAAAATAGGTTTTTAAGGATGTGACCCCTGTGACCCCATTTGGGGTCACGGGGTCACGAAATATACAATTTAGAATCCCCATTGGCCAAGGAGTCTGCACATAAAATTTCAGCTCTCTAGAGTCATTGGTTCTGGAGAAGAAGTCGAAAAAGCGAAAAGTTTACAGACGGATGGACGGACGCCATGCCATGCCATAAGCCCATCGCCTTTCAGGCCTGATGAGCTAAAAATGTGAAAACTTTACAGACGGATGGACGCTGGACAGCATAATTGAATATATATTCAGACATTTTTTTGTGTGATTTTGAATGCTTCTTAGTGACCTGAAAATATAATGATATTTTTAGTATATAAACAAACTAGATATTTAAATTTTATAACCAACATTATATCTGAGTTGTTTTATCTACGTGATGCATGCACATATATTTAATATAAATTGAAGCAAATGAAGTAAACAATAAATTTTCTTGAAACTGACTTGACTTGACCCCTTTCTTGAAACTGACTTGACCCCCTGACCAGTGAAAACTATTTTCTGCAGTGGGGCCATTGGCCCAAAGTTTGAATTTTCTCGGCAGAACACTGAGGTTTGAAAATAGACTTACACATAGGTCTGAGTTGATCCACCAGCTCTTCTTTGGTCCACTCACGCTTTTCCATATCATAGGATAAAACAGGAATGCTCAGTTTGGTGTTGTCAGGATAGGGAACATTAAGATAATGGACTAAAACAATGTCAGGATTCTGAAAAAAACACAACAAGAATGAGAATAGGAAGGTTTTTTGGATAACAACTTCTTTAATGTGAAAATACATGACATTTTGGAGTATATATACTCACTCCTTCAAAAGGTTGAACGTAAGGAAATAAAAGTTCTGGTGCCCTTGGGGAGAACAAGCAATGCCTTTAACTTGGTGTGGGTCGGGACGTAGTCACTTGGTACCTGTCGGAGTAGTGTCACTCTCCTTTCACTAGTATTATTTTCTCAACCAAAGGTTGTATTCTAATAATTTTTATATCAATGTGAAGAGGAATTAATTGTCTACAAGTACATATATAATTCACAATATACACGCTCAGGATCATTACGATTTTATAAAGCTGGATATATACTCGGACCTCATTGTTTCGCGGCATTCGTTACTTCTGGTTTAATGCTAAGGACACGCCTTAAGCCATGATCTATATATACGCAATTCAGTTGTCTTAATTCATTTGCTTTGATTACACCACAGAAAATTATTTCATTTAATGAATTTTATTTCGAATATACAAACTAATAAATTGTCTTCTAATCCTGCATTTTAGTTGAAAATGGCTGATCCACATTCCTAAAGAGAGTGCTGAAAAAATTACTTTGATCTGTGCCTCCTGCTCTTTGACCTGAATAAGGTCGTCTGTTGTTGTTTATGCCATATAAGGCAGCAGAAGTGACATTTCAAGCATCAGTTGTCTGCGGAGAGCTTTTTAGTTTTAGAATTAAAGTAAGACAACAAAACTTCATTTTGCACAAAAAGGTTATCAGATATATGTGCTCTTGATGCAGCGTGAAAAGTTATATCAAATAGATGAATTGAATATATCACCTTAACTTCAATACTAATATTCTATATTCAATTTCTATTCATTACTTTTGTGAAATCCATGACAATATCTTAAATAAGTATTTGCCCTCAATCCGCCTATTCCCCCATCGGGCCTTGAATTCAGGCCTGACAAGCTAAAAATTGAGGTCCAACAATCGATAGTTAAGCTAATTTTACATTCAGTACCCCTCTGATAGATATAGATTCATCGGCGAATCCTGTACTGAATTTATGAGACATATCTCTTCAACAAGGCAAAGGAGACAAAACCAAACCTGTTCCGATGATATCAGCATGCACCCACCTCCAAGGAGGTCTGTGTATTCGCCCATGGAAACTTGATTTTCCAATGATATATTTTTATTATTTCAACTATTTTTAATTACCAAGACATGTAAAATAATTTATATTGCCAGTGATTTTCCAAAAGTAGAGCCATGGGCTATGTAGCTCATCAGCATTTCATTGATTTACTATCTAAGGTTAAATATTTAAGTTATCGCAGTAATACATTGTTTACAAGCAAAAGATCATGACCCCTGTGGCCTAGATTGGGGTCACAGGGTCACCAAATCTACAATTTAGAATCCCTATTGTCAAAGGACTCTGCACACAACATTTCAGCTTTCTAGACAAAAGAAGATGAAAATATTTTCTTAACCCTTCCGTTGCGTTGCGTATTTCTATTTTACCCATTTTAGCCCCTGTAGCGGAATTTACAGGCTCGCAGGTCGCAGCAGTAGTTTGGCTTAGGCACTAATTAAGCTCTGCTGGCGGAATTTCCAGGCGGCGATTCCGGTATCGTTTTTACGAAATATACCGCATCTACATTGCTAATACGGACTATATACGGGCGTTCAATACAAATTCAAGTCGCGGCACCCGTACACAAATGGTTACTTCATACCGACGACTTTGAAATAATTTTCTACGATTTTTCTTTTCTTTTACTTTGTAAAGATTGTCTTTAATTCGGGCCTTATAACATCATAAATTTGGAGCGCGCTACTGCAATTGATATATGGATTTGAAGATCAGATGTTTGTCTTTACAATGATATAAAAATTATTAGAATGCGACCTTTGGTTATAATTCTATTGTCATCTAAAGTTTGTCTTTATTTCCAGCTTTATAAAATCAAAACTCCTGAGCGCGCATATTGCGAATTTTATATGTACTTGTAGACAATTTATTCCTCTTTACAATGTTATAAAAATTATTGGAATACATCAAATGGTTCACAATATATGGAGAGCGTAAGGAAGGCACCGCCAGTACTTAGAGAATTCATTTTTGAAAAACTAACTTTTTGCGACGACTGGCGCATCACTTGCCGCATGTTTGTTTTTCGCTGCGCATATACAAATGATACATGGAATTGAAGACAATTTATTCCTCTCTACGGAGATGTAAAAAGAAAAAAAATGCGCAACTTAGTTCGGAAGCTATAGCGTGCGAAAGGAAGGTACCCTCGGTTCTTTGAGGACACCTTTTGAGTATCGCGCATCTTACGGCACGTGCCACAACTTTAGTTTTTCGTGCGCATGTGTAAATTTTATATGGAATCAAAGCCGAATCTTTCCTCTTTATGAGGATGTAAGTTTTATGAAATTTGGCCACCCGGTTCAGCATTTATGGGTGGTATTTATGATGCTGTTCTTGCTGAACTTCCAATGAAAGCTCGCATTCACTTTCTCTGTCTCTTTGACAAAATAAAAAATATTTTATTTGCAATGACATATATTACAATAAAATTACATTGCATTTATGTACAAATATACACACATATTTACCTGCGGTAGTGCGCAGATCAGCTGTAGGGACCTAACAAGGTCTGTATAATGATTATATACTCGTCCACACTTCGGCTCTCTATACTTTCGATTTTCTTCTTCTTCATTATCTTCTTCATTTCTTTCTTTGTCTGTGGCAGTGATGTAAGCCCTGGTGTAGTCAGTGGCTGTGTGATACAGTTTTAAGTATGGTGCGGCGCACAGAGCAACATTACAATCTGTACATTCATAAGAAGAATCTCTGCCTACTCGTTTTCTCTTCCTTGTTGGCACATTGCCTTCTTCTATCTGTTTTGCGAGGATCGGGCGTTTTGCCTTAGAGCATACCACACACATCCTTGTGATGTTTTTCTTCTTTCCGACAGCCTGAATCTTCGTCGGAAAGTGACGTCCATGAAGACAAGTGACACTCTCGTCGCTCGTGCTCGGCCAACCACGAGGACGTCTGCACAGCGATGGAACTTGTTCCGTGTCCGCATATGTCACCATATGGTGCTCCAAAGCCTTCCTGTATTCCCGACTTGTTTTTAGAGGTTTATCTTGGCTATATTCTTTATAAACGATATAAGAGTTCAACAAGGCAACGTTGAGAACGTGAAACCAAACCCACCACATAATAATCCTTTATTATAGTTATGTTTCCACCACTTCAGGGTCTTCACTCGGAACGGCGTGTACGACAACATCTGGTCGGCCCGATCAACACCTCCCATGTACTTGTTGTACGATGTTACAATGCGCGGCTTGAGAACTGGTTCCCCTGTTGCCCGGTTCTTCTTCCCTGTTTGTTCCCTGTCAACAGTAGACATGAGAAGGACTGATTTTCTATCTTCGTAGCGAACAACGAGTAGGTCATCGTTGTGAGAAACTGTCATGTCCCCTTGCTTGGCTTTCTTTTTAGGCTTCTTGACAGAATCAGGAAGGCCCTTTCGATTGGCTCTCAACGTCCCTGTGGCACCGATTCCCCGCTCCCACAAGTTGATGTACAGATTTGTTGACGAATAATAGTTGTCCATAAAGATGTGATGCTCCTGTCCAACGTAGTCGTTCACCAACTCCATGACTACATCATAAGTTTTGCCACCTTCAGAAACCGGTTCATTTGTTTTTCCAGTGTAGAATTTGAACTTGCAAACGTATCTGTTGTGCGAGTCACACAACATGAAAACCTTTATCCCATACTTCTTAGGCTTGTCGGGAAGATAAACTTTGAAAGATAAGTTACCTTTCCAGGGCACAAATGTTTTGATGCGGTTTATACACTCTTGAAAAACGGTGAACTATCCGGTTATACAAGTGAACAAGTTTATTTATTGGTGAAAAGTTCGGGGTGTTACGGTCCAGCATCTTCTTGTTATCAGACAAATGTAGGTAGGTTATAAGAAGCCAAAACCTGTCTTGGGGCATGCACTTGGAGAAGAAAGGCGTTGAGGTAACATCACTTGTTGACCAGTACTCAGCAAAGTTTCTCTGCACAACTAATGACATGGCTATTGTCATGGCTACAAATACCTTCATCTCTTCTGCATTTGTGTCTTGCCACTATTGCATTCTTGAACGGGGTCTTAGAATTTTGTCTTCAGTTGCCTGTTTGAAATATCTATTGGTTTCCGTTGCCATATCCTGATAGTCATCTTCATGTATAAACAAATAAAAAAAGTCAATAGGTTGAGGGTTCTCAGGAAGTTCTATGAACTGGCGCAACCAAGTTTGACCAGTGAAAGGCAAATTTACACGTGGCCGCGGAACATCCACCCGTCTGTGAATTATCTTGATTATAATTATTGTGGTATGTCGGCAAACTCCTCCTCAAAACCACTAAAGTCTTCTTCGGTTGAATTGCCGGTGGCTAGAATGTTTCTGTCAATCTCTGTCTCTATATCACTCAGACCATCTGTGTCACCATGTTCACTATCTATGACAGTGTCCCGATCATATGCATCATCACTGTCTAAACCACTGCTGCCTTCACTGTCATCAGTTGACTCCATATCAGAGGCTTCATCAGCATGGATCTCGTTGATGAAGTCGTCGTCGCTTGAAACGGCCTCAAAGCTGCGTGTCCTAGTATGCATAGCCCTAGGCCGTCGCAACAGGGCCCTGCGTCCACGTCCACGCAGCATTCTTCAAGCTGTAAATGATTGAAAATGCGTTTGATGTATGCAAGATATAACATGTGATTAGACACAATAAACATACAGAGATAATGAATGTGAGCTTCATTGACGTTCATTTGCCAGTTTAAGAAACTCCTGGCGCATCTAGAACGACTGCGCCGCAAGCGCCGACGGCTTCTGACATCGTGCCGACGCATATGTCAAACGGACCGTTTTCTGATTTCTTGGCGACGTGTAGCACCGGCCGCGGGAAATATACTACTACGTCAGGGAAGCTTGGGTTGTCAGTTGCCGAATGACTTCTCTTTTCGAGAAGCAGAGCATCCACGGAGCAGTCTCTCGAGGCGGAGCCCGGACCCATGGGAACATACTCCCATGCTCTCCGGGAATTCCCGTACCCGTCTTCCGAGGCGGACCCCGGATTCAATCGCGGGACAGGTTTCCCATATTCTCTTTTGAGAACGAGAGGCTCCAAGGAACAATCCTGTGGGACGAACCCCGGATTCTATTGGGAATGGCTTCCCATGCCCTCTCGACATATATAGCAGAAACCTTGATGAATGACACGAACCTAATTTTCAAAGAAACAAAACAAAAATTTGTACAAAAATGTTGGGGGGTGGCGACCAAAAGCGGGGGGGGGGTCCGCACCCCCCCGGTAGACATTTATAGTTGTGGGTCGGTCCCGAAGATGACGGCCATTGCCCATTTTCATGAGAATTTTTTCCCATTATGTCATGGCGAATTCCGTCAGAAATTCACCTTCTCACGAAAAAACTAATACCTAAAAAAGTAATTGCGATACAAAAAAACTTTGGTAATAAAAGTGGTGAGGAATCAAATTCTCCATCTGCTCAGTTCAGTCCGCTTCACTTATCAATAATTGTTCAAATCTTATTGAATGCAACGTCTTTTATTCAATAATGTAAAAAATAAAATAATAAATTCAACTCCAATGGTTTGGAAGGGTGCGTCGGCGCATTTGAATTTTAGAAATGCAAACCTTTCGCAAATGGCATCACTAACACTAAAATTAAATATTTTCCTGAGAAAATATTCCCACGAAAAGGCTTTTCCCTGAGCGGCGGGTCCTGTACTCAGATATATTTTTATTTTTATGTTTTTTTTGTTTTTTTCAAAACTGGAAACAAAATTCCGTCAGGACAGTTGTTCATCGTTTATAAAGCTCTATATTTGCTTATCAAAAGAACAGTATTTGAGTTATATTTTATCATACTTCTTCACTTTTGCGTACATCAATATTGCGGCGCTTCGCGCATCCAGAGTTCTTCTCAAAAACATGCGCATTATATATGGAATTAAAGACAATGTTTTCCTCTTTACAATAATGTAAAAATTATAAAAATCGGACTTGCGGTTCAAAAGTTGTTTAAAAAATGTTTTCCTCTTTATAGTGATATAAAAAAAAATTAAAATCGGACTTCGAAGCCGAATATCACCTTCTGTGCGGCACTTGGCGCATCAAAAGTTATTGCCGAAAATAGACGTATTTTATAAGGAATTGAAGACAATTCTTTTATCTTTGTAGTGATAAAAAAATTATGAAAATATCCCAAGTAGTTTCTTAGAAATAGAGCGCCGCGGCATGTTGTGGTAAATGTGCCACATGTTTCAAAGAAAATCACCTATCTCTCAGCGATTGCTGTATTTTCAGTTTTGTTATCGCAATTGGGATTTTTATATGGGAATAAAGGCCATTCTTACCTCTTTATTTTGATATAAAAAAAATAGAGCCATGGGTTCTGTAGCTCATCAGGATTTCATTAATTTACTATCTAAAGTTGAATATTTAAGTTATTTAAGTTATTGTTAACAAGCAAAAGATAGGTTCTTAGATCATGACCACTGTGACCCCATTTGGGGTCACAGGGTCACACAATCTACAATTTAGAATCCCAATTGGCCAAGGAGTCTGCACACAACTTTTCAGCTCTCTAGACCTTTTGGAACTGGAGAAGAAGATGAAAATAGGTTTTTAAGAATGTGACCCCTGTGACCCCATTTGGGGTCATGGGGTCACGTAATCTACAATTTAGAATCCCCATTGGTCAATGAGTCTGCACACAACTTTTCAGCTCTCTAGACCTTTTGGAACTGGAGAAGAAGATGAAAATAGGTTTTTAACGATGTGACCCCTGTGACCACATTTGGGGTCATTGGGTCACGAAATCTACAATTTAGAATCCCCATTGGCCAATGAGTCTGCACACAACTTATCAGCTCTCTAGACCTTATGGAACTGGAGAAGAAGATGAAAATAGGTTTTTAACGATGTGACCCCTGTGACCACATTTGGGGTCATTGGGTCACGAAATCTACAATTTAGAATCCCCATTGGCCAATGAGTCTGCACACAACTTATCAGCTCTCTAGACCTTATGGAACTGGAGAAGAAGATGAAAATAGGTTTTTAACGATGTGACCCCTGTGACCCCATTTGGGGTCACAGGGTCACGAAATCTACAATTTAGAAAACACATTGGCCAAGGAGTCTGCACATACAATTTCAGCTCTCTAGAGTCATTGGTTCTGGAGAAGAAGTCGAAAAAGCGAAAAGTTTATAGACGGATGGACGGATGGACGGACGGACGACGGACGCCATGCCATGCCATAAGCCCATCGGGCCTTTCAGGCCTGATGAGCTAAAAATAGAGCCACTTGCTCTGAAGCTCATCAGGAATCATGTTATTAATTATCTCTAAGGAAAAGATTAAGATATCACATAATAAGTCATTGCCCAGTCATCAAATTTAAAAGTTACTATCAAAATTACACATTAATCCATATTCATTATAAATAATGTAGACCTTTGCAGTTTATTGTTTTACTTCTTATTTTTATCCTGGAATTATCAACATTTATTACATAATGAAAAAGAGAGCCTATTTGTTTCTAAATCCTGTTTCTCATAGGCTCCTTTTCAATATTTAATTAATAAATTCTATTCAGCATCTGAGTTTAAGACTAAATCAGTAACACAGCAGAGAAGTAACCTGAAACCTCCGTGTATTAGCTGCTGTTTGCATCTCTGCCAGGGAGTGGTCACTCCCCAGTTCAACACCTGCAATTACACAACATGCAGACCCTGGACTCACAGCCAGTAAATTATATATTTTAAATTTTGTTTTCCCCATCTTTATTTATTTTTCTTTATTGTAAAAGAAGATGTGGTATCACAAACTCTTGTAGCTAGTTCTAATAGTCTTATCTTACTTCATCACCAGTCATATTTAGTTCACATCTAATGTAAAATAAAACATTTCTTAACCCTTTTTAAAAAATTTCCTATGCATCCTGTCACAATATTCAGTTCACAGGCTATTCAATAGTTCTATTTTCACATTGATTACATCAAACATGTCCATAATGTAGTATTACTCTTTTAATCCCCATTAGCCAAGGAGTCTGCACACAACTTTTTAGCTCTCTAGACCTTTTGGAACTTGAGAAGATGAAAATAGGAATTTTTTAGTTGTGTCCCCTGTGACCCCATTTGAGGTCACGGGGTCACCAAGTCTACAATTTAGAATCCCCATTAGACAAAAAGTCTGCACACAACTTTTCAGCTCTCTAACCTTTTGGAACTGGAGAAGAAGATGAAAATAGGTTTTTGGGGTTGTGACCCCTGTGACCCCATTTGAGGTCATGGGGTCACCAAATCTACAATTTAGAATCCCCATTAGCCAAGGAGTCTGCACACAATTTTTTAGCCCTCTAGACCTTTTGGAACTGGAGAAGAAGATGAAAATAGGTTTTTGGGGTTGTGACCCTGTGACCCCATTTCAGGTCATGGGGTCACAAAATCTACAATTTAGCATCCCCATTGGCCAAGGAGTCTGCATAGAACTTTTTCAGCTCTCTAGACTTTTTGGAACTGGAGAAGAAGATGAAAATAGGTTTTTGGGGTTGTGACCCCTGTGACCCCTGTGACCCCATATGAGGTCATGGGGTCACAAAATCTACATTTTAGAATCCCCATTAGCCAAGGAATCTGCACACAAAATTTCATCTCCCTAGACCAAGTGGTTCTGGAGAAGAAGATGAAAATAGGAAAGTTTACAGACGGACGGACGGACGCCGGACACCATGCCATGCCATAAGCCCATCGGGGTTACAAAAGGCCATTCCATGCCAAGCCATGCCATAAGCCCATCGGGCCAGATTAGCTAAAAATTGAAAACAACCAATTGGTTCATATGATACGAAGTGCGAGAGAAAGGTAGTTTATCCCAATATCTTGCAACCGGGATTTAATGCTGATTTAGCTACCGAGTCAGCTTTGTTATTACCTCTTATACCCATATGGCTAGGAAGCCAGTAGAAGACGATGTCGCATTGGAGATAAGAATTATGAAGTAATAAAATATCCCTGATAATTGGGTGATCACTCTTACAGTTTTTAATTGCGTGTAGGCAAGAAAGTGAATCGGAAAAAATAATGTAATTATTATGAGTTGAGTTTTTAATGTGATGGACGGCCTTAAGGATGGCCTTAGCTTCTGCAGTAAAGATGCTGATGCCATCATGCAGCCTTGAAGCATATGTTGTTGAAGGAGTCACAGTTGCTGCTGCAACTGTGGGTCCATCCTTAGAGCCGTCAGTGTAAATTGATTTATAATCTGCGAAAAAATCAAGTAGTTCAAAAAATGCCTGTTGAAATATTAATTGGTCTGGTCTGTGTTTGATTTTTTATGAGTAGATAGAGAGAGGTTGACACGGGGCCTGACCACCTGCCATGGCTCGCAAAATACAATGTTTATTCCTAATGCAGGATATTGACCATCCCAAAATACACTCTCATGATAACCTCTATATAACCAGAGGTCGCATTCTAATAATTTTTATATCATTGTTAAGACAAACATATTGACTTCCAAATTTCCCATTGTATAAGGTTCGAAATTCATTCAATGTGGGATACCTATTGATCATTTGTTTATGGGATTCGGGAGCTAAGTTGTACACAACGCCTGTATAAATTTTCCTTCGCCTTGTTGATGAGATATATCTCGTAAAATCAAAACAGGATTCGCCGCTTGGGATATTAAGCCAGTGATACCAATGGAGTGCCTTAGACAAAAGTCTGCTGCGAGCTAGAGAGTAAGAAATGTGATCAAGTGTTGTCTACCTGTAGTAGCCAGTAGCAGCGTCGGTGGAAAGTAGGCAGGATAGCAGAGTGCACATATGACCCATAGATGCACTGAAACAATCAAACAACTGTCACGTTAAAAACAGCATGTATACAAGACATCATGAACACAATTTTTCACTTTTTTAACAAGTGTCTGCCATACCACTGTAATGTCCACAGTTTTGTGGTGAGTGGTGCCCGTGTAATCTGACAATGTAAGCGGTGACTGTGTAATCTGACAATATAAGCGGTGACTGTGTTATCTGACAATATAAGCGGTGACTGTTTCATCTGACAATATAAGCGGTGACTGTGTAATCTGACATTGTAAGCGGTGACTGTGTAATCTGACAATATAAGCGGTGACTGTGTCATCTGACAATATAAGCGGTGACTTGTGTCATCTGACAATATAAGCGGTGACTGTGTCATCTGTCAATATAAGATGTGTCTGTGTCATCTGTCAATATAAGATGTGTCTGTGTCATCTGACAATATAAGCGGTGACTGTGTAATCTGACAATACAAGCAGTGACTGTGTTATCTGACAATACAAGCAGTGACTGTGTCATCTAACAATATAAGATGTGACTGTGTAATCTGACAATATAAGCGGTGACTGTGTCATCTGAAAATATAAGATGTGACTGTTTCATCTGACAATATAAGCGGTGACTGTGTCATCTGAAAATATAAGATGTGACTGTTTCATCTGACAATATAAGCGGTGACTGTGTAATCTGACAATACAAGCGGTGACTGTGTCATCTGACAATATAAGCGGTGACTGTGTAATCTGACAATACAAGCAGTGACTGTGTCATCTGAAAATATAAGATGTGACTGTTTCATCTGACAATACAAGCGGTGACTGTGTCATCTGACAATATAAGCGGTGACTGTGTAATCTGACAATACAAGCAGTGACTGTGTCATCTGACAATATAAGATGTGGCTGTGTCATCTGTCAATGCAAGTGTTGACTGTATAATCTGACAATATAAGCGGTGACTGTGTCATCTGAAAATATAAGATGTGACTGTTTCATCTGACAATATAAGCGGTGACTGTGTAATCTGACAATATAAGATGTGATTGTGTCATCTGACAATATAAGATGTGACTGTGTCATCTGACAATATAAGATGTGACTGTGTCATCTGACAATATAAGATGTGACTGTGTCATCTGAAAATATAAGATGTGACTGTGTCATCTGACAATATAAGCAGTGACTGTGTAATCTGACAATACAATCAGTGATTGTGTCATCTGACAATATAAGATGTGACTGTGTCATCTGACAATATAAGATGTGACTGTGTCATCTGACAATATAAGATGTGACTGTGTCATCTGACAATATAAGATGTGACTGTGTCATCTGACAATATAAGATGTGACTGTGTCATCTGACAATATAAGATGTGACTGTGTCATCTGACAATACAATTAAGAATCCCCATTGGCCAAGGAGTCTGCACATAAAATTTCAGTTCTCGATGGTCATTGGTTCTGGAGAAGAAGTTGGATGGACGGATGGATGGACAGATCAAGTAGAAATAAACAAACTTGCATCTACATGTAATAAAGATGTTATTCTGAAAATTTGGATCCTCTAGGTTCAAGGGACCTCGCTACAAAATTTTAGCTTTTGGGGTTTTGCTTTTTTTGAGGAGAAGTCGAAAATGTGGAAAGTTTAAGGATGACGCATGATGCACGAACACCAGACAACAGCCCAATGCCATAAGCCGATGCTGATGCCGATCTGGCCTTACAGGCCTGTTGAGCTAAAAATCAGAATATGCTAAGTAGCAAAAGGCACCACTCCACTATTAGGTGTAACTGCATACCAATTTTCGTAATGCAGATTATAACTTCATATGGAAATCTGGTCATTTCTGGATTTGGTGCAGTCCCTATGTGCAACTGCAAAGACACTTTTCATTTTTAAACCATCAAAATACATGTTTTCATCAAACAGAACATCCTTGACTTGACAAAATTTCATGGATGGACAGATCAAGTAGAAATAAACAAACTTGCATCTACATGTAATAAAGATGTTATTCTGAAAATTTGGATCCTCTAGGTTCAAGGGACCTCGCTATAAAATTTGAGCTTTTGGGGTTTTGCTTTTTTTGAGGAGAAGTCGAAAATGTGGAAAGTTTAAGGATGACCAATGATGCACGAACACCAGACAACAGCCCATGCCATAAGCCGATGCTGATGCCGATCTGGCCTTACAGGCCTGTTGAGCTAAAAATCAGAATATGCTAAGTAGCAAAAGGCACCACTCCACTATTAGGTGTAACTGCATACCAATTTCGTAATAAGATTTTGAACGATTTTTTAGATATGGCCTGCATTTCGGAAGGATGGAATTACAAAATTACGGACAGAGGCGAAAACATATTATGTCTTCCACAATGCTTTGCCCGGGACATAATAGGTTGAGTGTCATTGAGGTTATGTTACTGACTGACCTCAACACCCTGCACTTTGAGTTTCATATGATCCTCGCGTATGGTCTTGCCGTCACGACGCTTCTTCCAGCAGTACCCGTCCTTCCGGTAGCGCACCTTGTTGCGGCTGTACAGCAACATTGCCCCGCTCACTGGCCTACAAACAGCAAGCCTTTCCTCAATTCCTGATCTTTAAAATTCTTCTGACATTTTCTATTTGTACAGAATATACAGTTTCAAAGAGATTTAGATCTTAATTATGTAAAAGGTACCATAAAAATAGAGCCACTGAGACCTAAGAGTAATGTCCAAATAACGAGGTGTCTAAAATAGCCATAACATGCCACCAAACTCTTCAAAATTGCTCAAATGATATTTTCCTGATAGCTGAAGTAATTATCTATAGCATGATATATAACATGAAGTCTTTGAATTTGGTTGCAGATTATAACTTCATATGGAAATCCGGTCATTTCTGGATTTGGTGCAGTCCCTATGGGCAACTGCAAAGACACTTTTTATTTTTAAACCATCAAAATACATGTTTTCATCAAACAGAACATCCTTGACTTGACAAAATTTCATTGCAGAAGAAAAATATGATGATATCACAAATGTTTAAACTATTGAAGCATTAATTAACATTTTTGTTAACAACTTGGCCGCGAGATGAATTCGAATTACTGTCAAATCTTATCACAATTCTGATTGGCTGTCAAAGATATCCTCGATTGCTTAATCATTTTGATAGGACATAAATAGCAACAAGGTATTTTAATGAACAGTTTCTATCAAGAAACATGAATAAAAGCAACAAGAATTAATAAACATGAATTTAATTTTTTTTGTTAGAAATGGTTGATATGGAATGAGCCAATGAGAGGATGTGTTACATAATTTGGTTTCATTACGTCATACACTTAGCAAGAGACATCTTGCCAAAATTATTCTGCTTAATGTCATCATGTTTTTGTCAAATTTAATAAATTTGAAAACCCCTGCAACCAAATTGCGCTTGTCAACAGACTATTTTTTCTCTGCAACGTATTATTTGCCAAGGTAGAAATAATGATATATAACGGATTGCAACCAAATTTGCCAAATACAATTAAGGTTCCAAGTACATTTCTGTCCTGCAACCAATTTTCAGATGTCAGATATAATATGTCATATTATGGACAATCATCTCTGCTATTTTGATCACTTTGTATGATCAGTTTCTCTTACTTCAGTTGCATTTAAAGGTCATTATGGAGCCCCCGTCATTTGGACCCTTCAATTACTTCGTAGCTCAACAGGTTGTAATTGTCAGAGGGTTAAAAACCTACCGGTACAACTTATAATCCACATTGACCAAGGTGTTTCAGTTTTTAGGAGGTCAATGGTTCATAATCATGTATTCTCAAATGTATTGGTCTCTATTTCAACTCTGCTACGATGTGTCTACTACAACATGCTTACATTGCAATGTCCCTTTACATAATTTGATTATGATTATCTTTATATTTTAATGCCCCTATCAATTTGTAAATTGTTAAGTGACACTTGTCAATAACGATTTATACATAATGGATATAACAGACAAGCTGTGTGCGCAGGTTAGAAGCTATTTCTGCCGTATAAAGTTCATTTTGAATGTCTGTAATGAGGACATATCTTGTAAAGAGATATATAAACTTTCATTCATGAGAGTATGATACTTAATATAAACAAGTATGGGATTTGGATATACATTTTTTTAAATAGAGCCATATGCTCTGTAGCACATCAGGCTTTAAACAATAAACTAAATAAATTTCAAAATGAACAATTTCTAGGAGAATGTATCAAAGGTACAATAAATTTAAAAGTATTTAAGTACTTGAGAAAGAAATAGACCCATAGGCTCTGTAGTTCATCAGGACTTCGTTGATTTCTAATCTAAGTTATCTCAAGAAATACTGGTACATTATTAACAAGCAAAAAATAGTTTCTAAAGTTGTGACCCCTGTGACCCCTATTTATCTGCACACAATATTTCAGCTTTCTAGACATTTTGATACTGGAGAAGAAGATGAAAATAGGTTTTTAAGTTTGTGACCCATGTGACCCTATTTGGGGTCATGGGGGTCACTAAATCTACAATTATGATGACAAACAAGCTCAAACTTAATGACTCAAAAACTGAGGCTATGCTATGTGGTAGTCAGAAGAAGTGTGAGATGGTTCCAACAACATCTATCAGGATTGGTGACGTGTCAGTAACCTACAGCTCCGCTGTGAAGAATCTTGGTGTTTATTTGGACCAGAGGCTTAGAATGGAACGGCAGATCAATGAGGTGTGTAGAACCTGCTATCTGCACCTCAGGAATATCTCCAACATCAGACATCTGCTCACCAGAGAAGCCACCCATCATCTTGTCCGAGCGTTGGTGCTCTCAAGGATGGACTACAGTAACAGTCTTCTCGTCAACATCAGAGTTGACCTCCTCAATAAACTCCAGCGCGTCCAGAACTCAGCGGCTAGAGTGATTCATCAATGTAAGGCAAGGGCCCATATCACACCAATACTCATGTCCTTGCACTGGTTGCCAATTCATGCCAGAATTCAGTTCAAGTTGCTCTGCATGGCCTACAACTGTTTTTATGGAACTGCTCCATCCTACCTCCGTGATGAAATGTGTAAACACCTACCAACGAGAACCCTCAGATCAATGGACAAACAACTGTTCGATGTCCCACATGTTAGCCTCAAATCGTTTGGTTACAGATCTTTCAGTTACTGTGCCTCAACCTATTGGAACTCTCTACCACAAGAAATCAAGAACTCTCC
Source organism: Gibbula magus (assembly GCA_936450465.1). Lineage (NCBI taxonomy): Eukaryota > Metazoa > Mollusca > Gastropoda > Trochida > Trochidae > Gibbula > Gibbula magus. Next base: position 45,362,845 of record OW388305.1, on the reverse strand, counting down.
CTCAGTGGAATCCTTCAAAACAAAGCTAAAAAAACATTTCTTTTCCGACAAGCCTATGCTCAACATTTGTAGCGCTATGAGCAACTGCCTTGCAGATGGACGATAGCGCATAATAAGTCCCCTTATTATTATTATTAATTAAGAATCCCCATTGGCCAAGGAGTCTGTACACAACATTTCAGCTCTCTAGACCTTATGGAACTAAAGAAGAAGATGAAAATAGGTTTTAAGGGTTGTGACCCCTGTGACCCTAATTGAGGTCACATGGTCACGAAATCTACAATTTAGAATCCCCATTGGCCAAGGAGTCTGCACACAAATTTTCAGCTCTCTAGACCTTTTGGAACTGGAGAAGATGATGAAAATAGGTTTTTAAGGGTGTGACCCCTGTGACCCCATTTGGGATCATGGGGTCACGAAATCGCCAATTTTGAATCCCCATTAGCCAAGAAGTCTGCACATAAAATTTCAGCTCAGTGGAGTCATTGGTATTAGGTAAGAAGTCGAAAAAGCGAAAAGTTTACGGATGGACGGACGGACAGACGGACGCCAGACGCCATGCCATAAGCCCATCTAGTCTTTCTACAGCCTCTTTTACTAGAGAAGAAGCTGAAATTTTTATTTTTTTTAGGTCAAGACCCACAGGGTCACCAAATTTACAATTTAGAATACCTTTAGGCAAAGAAGTCTGTACATAAAATTGCTTTGGAGTCAATGGTTCTGGAGAAGAAGTAGAAAAAGCAAACATTTTATGGGTGGATGGATGGATGGACGACATGTCATAAAGGCCTGATGAGGTAAAAATAATATTCCAAAAGAAGTTGAAATCCCCAACAGGCACATCTTCTCATGATTGTTCCCATGTCAAGTTTTATGGATGCATGGACAGATTATTTCTATAACCCTGCCACTTTCAATGCGGCGGGGGATAATAAGGTAGGTAAAAACATGGTCATAATGACTAAATTCACAAGCCTTTGAATGAAATTTAGGTTTTACCTGATTTTCAGTTCTCTTAGTTGCCATTCTTTATGCCGATCAAATGCTATCAACACAGATGCGATTTCCTGCAAAAAGTATAACATATACAGCAAGCATTCAACATTACATTACAACAATATTTCCCAGGGATTAAAACAATCAATTATTATTACAAGAGAACACTATTTTAAACAAGTATTTGCAACAAAAATGGCAATATCCCCCTCCGCTAAATAAGGGTGAAACTGTTCACAACTACAGTAGTTGAACCGCAGTATTTTGCTTTCGGTTCGGTACACAGTATATCAATGTGATTTTTCGGTATACACAATTATCTTTTATTAACTTAAATACGTTGCAAAATTTCGGAAAGTCAATCACAATTTTTTTAAAATGAATTTGTTAATATCAATCGAGTGCAGTTTGAAGCGTGAACGATATTTGTCATCTTTTTTCAGTGTACATTCGGATGAATGGTATATGACCTTTAATTCTCTACAAACGATAGTGTGTTAACGACTTTTTAATTGCCTGATACAAACAAAAGTGTTAAGTTTGATTTTCCGAGATCTTGTTCAAAGATGGCAATGAATGAAGATGATATGGTGGTAAGTCAGATATAAGAATTAAAATATAAGAAATAAAGACACATCAAGGTTGTATAGTTATTGGGTGTGGAGATCCTTTGGTTTTAGAGAAGGGCAGGAGACAAGTAAGGTGAACTGTAAGTGTGATAAAAACCTTCCTTACAAAAACGGCAAGACACATTGGTTTTGAATAGAGACACAAACATTCTTGACTCAAATATCGTGACTGACGAGTGATCCAACGATAAAAAAACTTGATAATTATATTCGTAAAAAGTTGTACCGCTAAGTAAGCAACTACTGCAAGCTTTTAATATGTACCAGAGGTGCCTACCATTACGATTTCTCCGTAATTACTACGATTTTAGCACTCAAATTACGGCATATTACGGTACTATACATAATACTATGATTAAAAAATAAAATTAACAACAGCGCATTTAATTATTACATAAATGAATATTGTGAGTGTATTTCTGTATTGTCTGAAACTTTCTCAATGTCAATAGTTCAAAATCACTTAGCAAACGGCATTTATTTATAATAAAAAAAACACATTAAAAAGATCGCAAGTAATTTCTAGTTAGTGGATTTCCTGTAAACATCTGCAGCACTCATTTCCGGAATTCTGCTATGCAAATTTAATACGTCATTCAGTCATTGCTTGCTTCTGATTGGTTCAGAGTTTTGTGACATGCTTTTAATGAAAACTCCTCGCAGTACTCGGTCGTATTGATAACAAAATTTTAAGTTTAATGATCGATGTTCGGAGCTCTTTACAATGATGTAATATCCTGCTCTGTTGTTTCAAAATGGCGACTGGGTTAAAAAGAAAGTCAGACAATCAAGGCGAATTAAGTCAATTTGTGAGTAAACCGAAGTCTATAAAAGTTTCTCAGACCTATCGTGAAGCCTACTCAACATCTAAGCCTTGCTTATAACCTTCAGCAAAAGGGGCAACTTTCGTTTTCTGTGAAGTTTGTGGATACCATCAGAATGTTGCGCATGGCGGTCTTGATGACTGCAGACGTCATCTCAGTTTAAAAAATTAGAGCCATGGGCTCTGTAGCTCATCAGGATTTCATTGATTTATTATCTAAGGTTGAATATCTAAGTTATCTCAAGTAATACATTGTTAACAAGCAAAATAATATGACTCCTGTGACCCACATTTGGAGTCACTGGGGCACCAATCGGACAATTCAAAATCAACTTTGACCAAAGAATCTCTATGTAAACAACATTTCACCTTTCTAGAGCTTTACATATAAACTGGAGAAGAAGATGAAAATAGGTTTTTGGGTCATGAACTGTGACTTAGATTGGGGTCACAGGGTCACAAAATCTACAATTTAGAATCCCCATTGGCCAAGAAGTCTGCACACAACTTTTCAGCTCTCCAGACCATTTGCAACTGGAGAAGAAAATGAAAATAGGTTTTTAAGCATGTGACCCCTATGACCCCAATTGGGGTCATGGGGTCACGAAATCTACAATTTAGAATCCCCATTAGCCAAGAAGTCTGCACACAATTTTTCAGCTCTCTAGACCTTTTGGAACTGGAGAAGAAGTTGAAAATAGGTTTTTTAACATATGACCCCTGTGACCCCAATTGGGATCATGGGGTCACAAAATCTACAATTAAGATTCCCATTGGCCAAAGAGTCTGCACACAACTTTTCAGCTCTCTAGACCTTTTGGAACTGGAGAAGAAGTTGAAAATAGGTTTTTTAACATGTGACCCCTGTGACCCCAATTGGGGTCATGGGGTCACGAAATCTACAATTTAGAATCCCAATTGGCCAAAGAGTCTACACACAACTTTTCAGCTCTTTAGACCTTTTGGAACTGGAGAAGAAGATGAAAATAGGTTTTTGAGGTTGTGACCCCTGTGACCCCATTTGGGGTCATGGGGTCACGAAATCTACAATTTAGAATCCCCATTGGCCAAGGAGTCTGCTAACAAGTTTTCTGCTCTCTAGACCTTTTGGAACTGGAGAAGAAGTTGAAAATAGGTTTTTTAACATGTGACCCCTGTGACCCCAATTGGGGTCATGGGGTCACGAAATCTACAATTAAGAATCCCTATTGGCCAAAGAGTCTGCACACAACTTTTCAGCTCTCTAGACCTTTTGGAACTGGAGAAGAAGATGAAAATAGGTTTTTTGGGTTGTGACCCCTGTGACCCCATTTGGGGTCATGGGGTCACGAAATCTACAATTTAGAATCCCCATTGGCCAAGGAGTCTGCTAACAAGTTTTCTGCTCTCTAGACCTTTTTGAACTGGAGAAGAAGTTGAAAATAGGTTTTTAAACATGTGACCCCTGTGACCCCATTTGGGGTCACAGGGTCACGAAATCTACAATTTAGAATCCCCATTGGCCAAGGAGTCTGCACAAAAAATTTCAACTCTGTGGAGTTACTGGTTCTGGAGAAGAAGTCGAAAAAGCGAAAAGTTGACGGACGGACGGACGGACGGATGGACGGACGGACGCCATGCCATTCAGGCATCAGGCCAGATGAGCTAAAAAATAGAGCCATAGGCTCTGTAGCTCAATAGAAACTGCTCTGGCATAATGTAGAATATTTCCTAAATACTCATCACCAAGGTAGTACGGACAGACGCCGGACGTCATGCCATAAGCCCATCGGGCCTTTCAGACCTGAAAATTATGAAATTTAGCCTCCTTGTTCAGAACATACGATGTATTAAAGGAGAGTATTATTTATGATGTGGCTCTAGCTTTCTCTGTCTCCTTGGCGAAATAAATAGAGATTATTAATCAAGTGTGTTTCCGTATCATTAATATCATATTTTTGGAATAAAAATTGTATTATGCGAGCCTCTGGCGAGCATAATACATTATTTTTTATTCCAAATTTATGATATTAATGATACGGAAACACATGAGGTTAATAATCTCTTTATCATATATGTCATGATTAAAATAAGCGTGTTTTTGTAGTAAAAGTGGAAAGAGAATTGACCTAGTTTTAGCGGAGTAATATCACAGACGGTACATCAAAGTGATTGTCACGACATCGGCTGTGAAGTGCCTAAAATAGTTCTTAATTAAAACAATTTAAAAACACATGTGCGCGATTCTTTCAAAAATCAACAGTTGGTCCCCGGTTGTTTGTTCATGGAGATATTTTCAATCAGCTTATAAGCATCTATATAAAGCAGTCATAAATAATTTGGTCACGTTGCTGGAACAAGGGAAGTAACTCTAGTTTCAACGTTTTGGAAGCTGCGATGCCGGAATGATTCGGATTGCTGCATAACAGTATCTTTCGCACTTAAACGGTAATTATTCATGAGGTGGGGTTGTTTCCTTTGTTTATGACAGTAAGCACCTATTAATGTACCTAATACCTATGCTCAGCCCTCAAGAACTCCCAAAATGCTAGTGCGATCGACGAGGCGCGTCGTTAGGTCACACACTGACACATCAAGATTCATTTTGTACACAGGACACTGCAGCTTCTTGCTGATGCTGTTGGTTAGCGCATGGAAGTTTTAAATGATTTTTAAAACAAATCTACAATTATCTTGACTTTGTTAACACTATAAATGCACATAGTGTACCATATCAGATGATTTTGTTTTTTCGAATATCAAGCGGAAATACTCGGGTAAACTCCCGGTTACGCTTTTCAATGATACGTAAACAGGTTTAGGATTCGCATGAAAAGAGTGAAATTCTGCGAAAGTAGTTCATGTATTTGACCTTTGACCTGTTTTGCATATTTATCAGATTTGGATACCAAGTTTATCAGATTGCTTTATTGCATCGATAACACCCTCCATTATATGATAAAAAATATTATTTTATTTGCAATGAATTAATTCACTGTCAATTTACAATGCATTTATATACAATTGTTATTCACCTGCGGTTGTGAGCTGAACAACTGTATAGGGACCAAAACAAGGTCTGTACATAATGTCTATATACATGTAACGTGTCAACATTTTGGCTCTCTTTTTACTTTCTTCAATTATCTTCCTCTTCTACATTATCTTCCTATTCCTATTCTGCAACAGTGATGTACGCCTTAGCGTAGTCAGTGCTGGTGTGATACAGTTGGTGTGTCACACACAGTCAAAGAAACAATACTCTTTACATTCATCAACTTCCCTACGCATTATTATGATTTAAGCCTTGCACTATTTTGACATTATGTAAAACCAGTGTTTCTTCACCCTGTTTTGCGAGGAGCATTCGTTTTGCCTTTGAATATACCACACACATCCACGTGGTGACGGGATTCGCGAGCTAGAATAACGCCTGCGTTGTAGACGCAATATATTTCGCAAAAACAGTACCAGAATCCCTGCCTGGGATATTCCGTCAGCAGTGCCAATTAGTGCCTTAGGCAAAAGTTGGCTGAAAGCTGGAGGCTCAGAATATTCTGCCACGGGGGCTAAAGGGGGTAATTATATAATATCGCAATGCAAGGGTTTACATGCAGTCAACAATATCCCCCGCCAAGTGAGAAAAGTTTAAAACATACTGGAACAATTATTATGGAGCTTTATTATTTTATCCTACATCATGCATTAGTAACAAGAGAATTAGTGAGCACAGCTCACTCATGATACCCCCGCTTTCAACATTGGTCAAAGAAAAATGTTTGAAAACAGCAAAAGGGCATCAATGTTTAAACTTTTGTTTTAACAGATCATTATATATAAGTATTAATAAAGCAGAGTAAGTATTACACTTGTAAGCATGTTTTAGAAGTAAAAGTGGAAAAATTTGAAAAATGGCATTAAATATGCAAATGAGGGTATGAAACATACAAATATGCAAATGAGGGTATGAAATATAAAAATGACAGATGTACACATCAGTGGTTTCATAACATTTGAACAATAAGTGTCTGAGTTATGACTGGAACAAAAAGTGTGAATGGCGAAGATGAAAAACGGAGAAAATTTGCATAAATTATGCAAATGAGGGTATGAAACATACAAAAGGCAGATGTGCACATCATGGTTATTGTACATATCAAGTTTCGTAACATTTGAACAATTAGTATTTGAGTTATGAGTGGAACAAAAAGTGTGAATGGTAAAGTCGAAAACGGAGAAAATTTGCATAAACTAGATTAGCGTTTGCGGGACACCGCAAAAGCAGAGCAGCTCCGAAACTTAGGGTCTCGCCTTTCCCTGTTCCGCCTTCTCGTCAGCATCAATAAAATGGGAATTCTTTTTAACAAAAGTTTGTTCATTATTCGAGTTATTACTAATCATCACTGGGGTCACTTTTCACAAGTTTGTTCTTAAAACCTATTTCTTCTTTCAAAATTTGATCAAAGGATTAACGTGGCCTTAACCAATATCTCATGACCTTGACCTTTGACCTTCAAGGTCACATCATCAATGATCACTTTTCATCGTGTATAATAATCATGCAATGACTCAAAGTGTTCATAGTTAAAATATGACATATTAACAAAAGCATGCTTAAGTTTCGACCTCACTGTGACCTTGACCTTTGACAGATTTTAGCGAAAACATTTTCAAATCTTGGTCTTTCTCCATAGTTCATATATACCAAATAAGAGCCTAATAGCACACAAAAAGTTTGAAGTTATCATGTTTACAAGGATTGTTGTAGTGATTTCAGAACTCATGACCTTGACCTTTGACCTTGAATGTGAACATGTCAAAATCATTCACCAGGTGTATAAGAAAGAAATTAAGCTGAGGTGTTAATATCTTCATGGAAAAAAGTTACTTAGTGACCAGTCAGTCAGTCAGTCAGTTAGTCAGCATGACCATATCTCGTGACCTTGACCTTTCAAATTGAAGGTCACACAATCAGTGATCACTTTTCATTGTGTATCACAATCATGTAATGATTCAAAGTGTTAATAGTTGAAATAAGACATTTTCGCAAAAGCCTGCTTAGGTTGTGACCTCGCTATGACCTTGACCTTTGACGGATGTTAGTGAAAACCTTTTCAAATCTTGGCCTTTCTCCATAGTTGATATATACCAAATAAGAGCCTGATACCACAAATATTTTTAAAGTTATCGTGTTTACAAGGATTGTTTTAGCAATTTCAGAACTTGTGACCTTGACCTTTGACCTTGAATATGAACATGTCAAAATAATTCCCCAGGGGCATAAGTATGAAGTTATGTATATGAGGTGTTGATACCTCCTTGGAAAGAAGTTATTTAGTGATTTCAGAACTGGTGACCATGACCCTATCTTGTGACCTTGACCTTTAAAATTCAAGGTCACACAATCAGTGATCACTTTTCATTGTGTATCACAATCATGTAATGATTCAAAGTGTTAATAGTTGAAATAAGACATTTTCGCAAAAGCATGCTTAAGTTGTGACCTCGCTATGACCTTGACCTTTGACGGATGTTAGCGAAAACCTTTTCAAATCTTGGCCTTTCTCCATAGTTGATATACACCAAAGAAGAGCCTGATAGCACAAATATTTTTCAAGTTATCGTGTTTACAAGGATTTTTTTAGCGATTTCAGAACTCGTGACCTTGACCTTTGACCTTGAATGTGAACATGTCAAAAAAATTCCCCAGGGGTATAAGTAAGAAGTTATATATATGAGTTCTCAAAACCTAATAAGGAAAAAAGTTATAGCCAATACAAAACGCGCCGGCGGCGATGGAAACTGCACAAAAACTGATAGCAGCTCCGACTCAGTCGGAGCTGCTAATTATGCAAATGAGGGTATGAAACATTCAAAAGGCAGATGTACACATCGTGATGATATATGTATCAAGTTACAAGACATTTGAACAATTAGTATTTGAGTTATGAGTGGAACAAAAAGTGTGAATGGCAAAGTCGAAAAACGGAGAAAATCTGCATAAATTATGCAAATGAGGATATGAAACATACAAAAGGCAGATGTACACATCATGATGATTATATGTATCAAGTTACAAGACATTTGAACAATTAGTATTTGAGTTATGAGTGGAACAAAAACTGTGAATGGCAAAGTCGAAAACGGAGAAAATTTGCATAAATTATGCAAATGAGGGTATGAAACATTCAAAAGGCACATGTGGGGACCATAAAGTGTACATACATAAAGTTTCATAACAATTGAACAAGTAGTATTTGAGTTATGAGCGGAACCAAAAGTGTAAGCAAAGACGCGCACACAAAGACGCTTAAAAGTGGAAAATCTGAAAAAATAATCATGGAATCTGAGTGAAACATAGAAAAGGCACATCTAGGGACCATAAAGTGTACATGTATAAAGTTTCATAACAATTGAACAAGTAGTATTTGAGTTATGAGCGGAACCAAAAGTGTTCTGGACGGACGGACGGACGGACGGACGGACGCAAGGACGGCGGACGCGCTGAGCGCTATATACCCCCGACTACTTCGTAGCGGGGGTATAATAAATTCATATATACTTCCCATGATGTGTTAATTTCTGCCAAATATTTTTCAAGATCTTTTCAGGAAGTGAAATTGTAAAAAGTATTTTGAGTTATGTTCCAGAATCAAGGTAAAGATGTTTTTTCATCGAAATAGCTAAAATTAGAAGTCTGAAAAAAGGTTATGCTTCCATGGGAACAGCTAAAAATAAAATTCCAATGAAGTAGAAAACCCCAAAAGGCTCATCTACACATGATGACTGTTCCACATTCATAGTTTCATTCAGCTAGGCCTTATAGTTTTTGATTTCTGGTCTGGAAACGAAACCCGGACACACCCGGTGGTCATCTCTATATCCCCCGATAACTGTGTTGTGGCGGGGGATAATAATTAGTAGAAATGAGATACTCACTTCATTAGTGTTCCATCTAGCTCTCACAGTTTGGAAATCGGATGCCGGAGTGATGTTCTTCAACTGATCTGGCAGAGTAATCGTCAAGTTTTCTGCATCAAGCAAGGTATTGGAAGGATATTAGTTTTATTACCCTAATGGTTCTCAGTGTACATGTTTTCTAACAACCTGTGATGGCAACTGCGTTTTGACAGACCAACAAGTAAGGATGAAAAATAGAGCCACTGGCTCTGTAGCTCATCAGGCTTTATATACATTAACTAATTCAAAATGTCAACTTCTAGGTGAGAGGTACAACAAATAGGAAACACTTTAAATGGAGAAGATACAAAAGGTCTTAAGGTCCTTACTCCTCTGACAAATCTTTGAGGCCAGAGATAAATCCACTACAAATAAAGACACTCTTGTAAAGACTTAATTCATTACTGTTGTTTCCTGAAAATTACATCCAGCACATAAACTCTCAATATGAAAATAGCTTTTCAGGTCTGTGACCTATATTTGGGGTCGCAGGATCACAAAATCTACAAGTTAGAATCCCAATTGGTCAAGGAGACGAACAGACGGACGGACGGACAGCCAGACGGGCGGACAGACGGACAGGGTGACGACTATATCCCACGGTATAACATAGCGCTGGGATAATAAAAATATAGCCATGGGCTCTGTAGCTCAATAGAAATTGCTCTGGCATAATGTAAGATATTTCCTAAATACTCATCTTCAACAGCCTTTTCATTAAAAGCCGTCTGCCGGCGCAATCAGCCGCTTACTTTAATATTAGCGCCGCTTACTTTTTCTGCAGTCGTAACTTCCGAGCATAGCGTGTTTTACACTACCAAAATATCAGTGAACAAGATGTGTTTGTTAAACACGGATGCCCCCGGATATACCAAAGTAATGGCCAAAGTTAAAGTTTTCTGAATATTGTCCACTGCGGCAAGGTCAAGGTTACAAGGTCAAATATGATGACCTCATCTGAAAGGTCTCATCACAAGGTATGCACATGCCAGGTATGAAAGCCGTAGCTCTAAGCAATCTAAAGTTATGGCCAAGGTTAAAGCTCAGATAGTTTCGTCTCACAGTGCTATTTATAGCCATGACTAAGGAATCTATGCCCTCCGTGCAAATGGTAACCAATAGATACAACAATTATGCGAGTCACCAGAGCTAATTTGCGGGTATCATTGCCTATCTAAATCAATCAGAATCGATAATACATAATCATGTTAATTCATTTTCTAATTACGCGCCATGATCACTGATGGGGAAAAATGGCGACTGAAGTTAAAAAACAATGATCTTTGACAGATTTCCTTGGAGGCAGAAGTGCCAAGATTCCCGGTAAGTTCTCAGTTTTATGACTATATGATAAAGTCTTATAAACAAACTTAGGCCAAACTGACAGTAGAATCTAGATGAATAAACTGTCAAAACCAACAAACCATTTGCTTTGAAAAATGTCATATTTTCTTAAGATTCGTAGGTGCAGGTTACTTAATAAAAATATTAACGCATTTGTTTTTATTTGCGATCTAGTATTTTTCATGTGATGATTTTTATGTAACTTTGAATTGCCTTGTACTGTAGCCAGTGGCAGGTAAGTTCCGTCATATCCAATGATATCCTCTATATAATCTGAATTGTGTAAATATTGAAAGTAAGCTGCTTCGTTCAAATTCAGTGATTAGGAAGGCCTTGCGCGATTTCAATTTGCGCATTTCCTGCTAAAGGTCCTGATAATAGTCGTAATAAATGCCACAGTGGATCTACCTTTTCTCAATGAGACCCCACACTACTGAGTACATATTAACATATGTGTTATATTATAAGTACATATTAACATATGTGTTATATTATAAGTACATATTAACATATACGTGTTATATTATAAGTACATATTTTTTAAATACATCATAAAATGTTTTCGATTGCATACAATATTACATGTTATCAAAACGATGCCAGAAATCGGAACAGACCATTATTTTCTTGTCTGAAGTTTTATCCAATCAAATGATTGCTGAAGATCACGTGATTAAATCCACAAATGAAAGTTCAAGACGTAATTTATCATGTATCGTTTTGTGATCAGCGAATAATCTTTTGCATTTAAATGAATACCTACAGGGATAACGTTAACAAGAATACCACTGTGAAATTAGAACTAGGTGTCTGCTGTTTCTGATGTTTTGCATGGAAATACTTCTCACAAACTTCCGGCATTTTAGCATAGTAGAAAGAGGTGGTTTCCAAATTTTTGCTACGAATAAATTTATTTGTGCATTCAAAGAGCTTTTCGTATGTGCAGTTGTCCTTGACTGTCGAAAGAATACATTCATTAACTGCATAACGTGTGTAAGATGACATGCGTAATCACTACGAAGAGGCTTTTCAAATAAATTCACTTTCGTAGAAATAAAGCTCCATTATGAATGTTATACGGCCCCTTCAGCATATTCGACCAATCGCAACGAAGGAAAGCGCTCGGTGTTCGTTGCCTGTTAGTTTGTCAATTTGAGGGTTTCGTATGTCAACACAATGAACGATGTTACAGCTTTTGCAATTTTTTCATGATTACTATCTTACTAGCTTGTATGTCTGATTCGAGGATATTGTTAGGAGTCACACACGCCAAACGTTATAAATGATGTTTTTATGGACTGTCTAAAAATTACCATTTTGACAATGAAAATATATCGTATTAACTATTGCAGATGTAAATTGGACATGCAGTTTCAGTTTATGTAATGTATAATGATGTTCCTCAATCTTAATTTTCCATTAATTATGATATATTTGACAACTGGGGGAACATTGCAATTTGATTGAAATTATTTGAACTGAAATTAGCAAATATGGTCTTTTGACATTATTAAAGACAAGTCAAACACAACGGATGCCTCTTTATTAATATCTCTAGATCTAACTGACAGCGACTCGCCATCGATCCGTGATTACTGGCCCTTTGAGTGGTATCATTTTCAAGTCATTTTCTTTGAAGAAAATTTACAAAAAAATCTATTTAATATTTAATTATTAATTCATGATGGAAAAACATGGTGGCTTTAAGTGTGGTATTTAGTATTTGAGATTTTCATTTTTTTCTTAGAGCCACAGCTCCAACACGAAGTGTCACCAGATGACCCCAAGTTGCCAAGATCCCTTCTTTTAACCTGGAGCAAAGGACAACCTGAACTTGATATTGCAGGTATGCTGTATGAAATTGAATTAATTAAACACATACCTGTCTCTGTAATGGTCACATATACATTGTATATTCATTTCAAGACAGACATATTGTTTGGGGGTACATATTGGGAATCTCACCAAAGTGTTTCCTCCTATCAAATGTAAATCAACACAAGTTGATAAAAGTTACAAATACCTGGGGCTTGTCGAGAATAATTTACTTTTATCAATAAGTGTTGATTATATATATATATAATCTTAATTACTTTCAATGAACAATTTACATCAATGAACACAACACTGCCATTTGACTTTCATAACACTTGGAAGTAATAAATTTTAGAAGTCAAAACAAAGTAAGCATTATTTCGTCAGGTTTCTGATGTCATGTCATTATTATATCATATGCTTGATGGTGACATAGTATCACACTCATTTCATAAAAGTCATGACACACTTCCTCGGGTAATAATCTCTCTTATATATTTTTAGGTTGTATTGTAAAATGAAAGCTCTCTATTTTTTTTTCATTTTATTTTTAGATCCACAACTCCCAGAAGTGTCACCCTATGCTGCGCCTGAGTTGACCACATCTCTCCGTCAAGCCTTGAAAAATGGAAAAGCTGGACTTGATATTGCTGGTATGCTGTATGGTTTTGAAAGTTTAGAAATATTTGTTCAAAGATAATTTTTTATTTGTCTTATTTATCCCATTGTTTTTCTGAAAATCAAATCAAGGCCAAAAGTTAATACATTTTCTTCTATTTTAACATTGCTTTATAACTTTCTTATAGAAATTGTTCAATGATGTTGTGCTCTTACTAACCACAGTCAATAGCACTTCCTTTTTGAAAACCAAATCAATAAAAAAATTTATTTCAGCAGCGTATCTCATGACATAATTTTTTTTATACCTTTGTAGAAACACAAGTGCTCAAACACAAGTCACCATCGTCCACCCACATTTCAAGACACTTATCACTTGAGGAAACACAACAAATAATTGAAGACGTTTTCCCTGTTACCTCAAGTGATAAGGTTCACCACAAACTTGTATGTGACAGCCGGAACTGTAGTTTCTTATCTTTAGATGATAGCAAAGTCATGAAGGCAAAACATGACAAATTCCACCATCCATGGCTTTCTAATTCCGAAGTCAGTTTTTGTGACAATAATTCTAGTGTGTAGAGTGTGCGCAGCAGGCTGCACCTGTTTGGAGCTCTGACTTTTTACATGGACTTATTACACAAGGAAAGTATCTACAGTGATGATTTTCAACAAGGGCATGTATTAAGGACATACCAACACAGTGCTGTAATTTTCGGTGACTTTTGAAGTTTATTCTGACAGATATTTGTGAATTTTTATTTCTTAAAATGTCACTATGAAACCATGGCATTTATTTCAACCCTGACTGTGTAAGCCATAGACTATTAGAAGCAACCCAACCAGTGGACTACTCAAGCATGACCGTAGCCACACTCTTGATTGGTTGTGTAATATTCACAATGATCACCTATTCTCCAACTGAACTGAAATCTCTTGAGAAGCATGCTTGTTATACCGTGTCATTACCCACTATCAGCTTGTTGAGAACACTTAACCTTTGTAAAGTGAAGAAAACAAGGAGGGGGGCACAGGGCAGAGCTTCCAAACAGAAATGTACCAATCAGCAAGTTGCTTTCAAAACATATCGATGTCAAGTTGGCCTTCTCAATGCAAGGTCTGTAAAGGCACATAATTCCAACATGGATAAAAGTGACTCTTTGAAAGACTTGATATTGGATAATCATCTCGATGTTCTGATCATCACTGAAACATGGTTAAGGAACGGAGATATCGATAATCTGGCAATAAATAAAGTAACACCACCAGGTTACAAGTTTGTTCACAATCCTTGTATTGGGAAACGGGGTGGTGGTGTCGCCCTAGTATTCAAAGATACATTCAAATGTACCAAAATCAATTCTGGAATAGACATACTTTTGAAGAATTGTTGGTTAAGTTAAAACTCAAAGATCAAACATTAATCCATTTATAGACCACCAGGGAGGATAGTGCTTCACAGGGACTCTGGATCTGAGAATTTCTATGATATGATGAATTCACGGGTCTGCTTGAACTACTTAACACACACGAAGGAGAATTACTCATTTGTTGAGACTTCAGTATTCACATGGAAGACAGCAGCAGAACTGATACACAGCAATTCTGTAGCCTCTTGGATTCGTTTAATCTGAAACAACATGTACATGGCCAGACTCACATTCGAGGTCATACACTTGAAATGTACGTATGGATCAATCAGTGACATTTGAGCACTATGCAGTTCTTATGTCAACCAGCTTTGACAAACCTACAAGAGTCAGGGAGAATATATCCTTCCGCAGCTGGAAAAAGAATGACAAGAAGAACTTTAGGACTGACCTGGCTACAGCCCTTGATGAGTTCACAGATAAGGGTGTAGTTGAGTGTTGTGACCATTATGATTCTCAAATACGCTCCGTTGTGGAGAAGCATGCACCTCTACTTACAAGAACGGTAACAGTGCACACAAGAGAAGCATGGTACAGCGAAAGTATCTGGGAGGCAAAGCGCCATCGCCGAAAACTTGAACGGAAAATGGTGACTAGTAGTCTCGCAGTGCTTAAACAGATGCATTCCTCAGCTAGAAATTCAGTCACAGCTCTGGTCCAGGAATCAAAACGAGAGTATTTTGTTAATACTATCAACAGTGCTAAAGACCAAAAGGAAGTGTACCAGATCACAA
The DNA here is from genome assembly GCA_936450465.1 of Gibbula magus. NCBI lineage: Eukaryota > Metazoa > Mollusca > Gastropoda > Trochida > Trochidae > Gibbula > Gibbula magus. Next base: position 45,347,517 of record OW388305.1, on the reverse strand, counting down.
ATAGATTTTTGTTTAAATATAAGTCACAGGTTCTTCCCAGTGCCAAGTCGAATGATGAACTAGCAAAAGACTTTTCTCTGTTCTTCCAGGATAAGATACAGACAATCCTTTCAAATCTTGAAACAACAGGGCCATCAGACATATCACAAAGTTTGCTCCTACAACTGAACAGGAAATAAAACAGATTATCAAAACATCACCGACCAAGTCTTGCAGCCTCGATCCTATGCTGAAGGAGTGCCTTGACGAAACTGTGCCCATAATCACACACATTGTGAACCAATCCCTGGAGGACTCTACAGTTCCTGATAGCATGAAACATGCCCTAGTAACACCAATGATAAAAAAGCCAAACCTAGATGCAGAAGTTCTTCGCAACTACAGACCGGTTTCCAATTTGAACTTTGTATCTAAAGTTTTAGAGCGAGTGGTGGCAGCCAGACTGAACAGTCATATTATGGCCACAGGCAACGCTGAAGTAATGCAGTCAGCGTATAGGTGCCCGCACAGTACCGAAACTGCACTCGTCAGAGTACAAAATGACATTTTGGAAGCTGTTGACAGCAGTGGAGAAGCTATTCTGGAATTGTTAGATCTAACGGCTGCTTTCGACACCATTGACCGGGCTATCCTGCTGCAGACTCTGCACCAGATATTTGGTGTCAGTGATTCTGCCTATGACTGGCTTCAGTCTTACCTGACAGGGCGAACCCAGGCCGTGAAAACAAAGGACAGTGTGTCAACAAAAGTGGAACTCTCCTATGGAGTGCCTCAGGGATCCGTACTTGGTCAGATCTTGTTTACTATCTACACCTCCCCGCTAGGAGATATAGGCCGTCGCCATGGCTTATCAATTCATCTCTACGCAGACGATACACAACTATACCTAGCTTTCAGACCCACCTGCCAGATATCTATTGCCTCAGCTTTCACTCAGATGTCGCTTTGTGCAGATGAAATCAAACAGTGGATGTCGTGCAATTTCCTCAAACTGAACAGTGACAAAACAGAACGAATGGGTTTTTTTCTAAATCTACACGGCAGAGGTTGGATCTTCCTTCATTCCAAATTGGAAGCCACATCATACAACCGGCACAGGAGGCAAGGAATCTTGGATTTGTTTTCAGTCTACTCTATCAGCTGAATCACACATAAGCAAAATATGCCGCACCGCAACATCAGTCAGATTAGGAAGTTCATCAACACCAAAGCTGCAGTTTCCCTGGTCCAGTCATGTGTATTATCGCATTTGGATTACTGTAACGCTCTGTTGTACGGTCTACCAAAGACTCTCATTACCAAGTTGCAGAAGGTCCAAAACTCTGCTGCCAGAGTAGCAACAAGGACAAGGAAATCAGAGTCTATAACACCTATATTGAAGAGTCTGCACCGGCTGAAGGTGGAACAATGAATTAAATACAAGTTACTCATGCTTGTGTTCAAATCCAAGCACAAACTTGCCCCACCTTATCTTCAGGAACTTATCCATGATTATCAGCCAGTTAGTGCACTAAGATCAGCTACAGGGAATCTGTTTGACCCCCCACCCTCAAGGTCAGCAACATATGGCAGCCGGAGATTTGCAGCAGCTGGTCCAGCCCTCTGGAACTCACTGCCGGAAAACGTCAGATCAATTCCATTTCTGGATGACTTCAAGAGTGCAATAAAGACACACTTGTTCATAGAGTCATATCCATAGATCTCCAGTGTATATATCTATGTGTTTTTAGACTCCAGCAGCGCCTTTGAGCAGTTGTACTCAACTGGTAAAAGCGCTATATGAATGCATACCGTATATTACCAGGTATAAGTCGACCCCCGCGTATAAGTCGACCCCCTTTCTCAACTACCCAAATACTGGTCAAAACCCTGTATCTCATGTATAAGTCGACCCCCCTTTTACCACGTGCTGACTGACACCGAGTGACTAGTCGACATGCCCAAGAGTCAACACAGCGGCGATTGGTAAGCAGTAATGTCGATCGACTTATCAATTGTTTTGCCCTAAATATTATTAAATGATAATTTATTTTTCAGACGTTGTAAACAACCAACAAAAAAATACAGACTCACGGTGTCTGTTATTATTTGTTTCAATCAAATTACATTTATCTCTCATCAAGCCGAATATACTACGACCAACATGTTGACAAAGCTTTATTAGATAACCGGTGAATAGTTTAATTGTTACCTGGTAAAAAAAGACGTAAAATGACATTGTTTTTTACTTTTGAGATGAGAAGTGACAGGCTTTAATTAATGTTAATTACTATCAATTACTGTTAATTAAACATCAAAGGTTAGATAATTACCGGATGCGCTAATGAATCACTACCCTGACTGGCAATTAACAAATCTCTTCACAACCTTAATCACACGTCTGTCTATTAACAAGTATTGAATATACACTATTATACAAGATGAATGGTGAACATCTCAGTAACAATACAATGACAATCGGCAATTTATATTTCTCTAAATATTTTTGAATATATGCTATTATGTTAGAACATTTCAGAAATTATACGTCTACTCGTACCCGTAATTTGCACTTCTCACTGTGTAAACACTTGATTATTTTTTCATGAGGATCTATCTCGCATGTCACCAGCTTCTATGTAGAATCTCATTGGTCCACTTGACCTTATCGGGTCACTCGACTTACATCAAGGCTAGATATCGATCGATGTTTGTCAGGTAATAGTGAAGATTATAATATAAACTTTAACGTACTTTCGTGATTGAAATGTAATTTTTATTCATATATCACGCTATATTTGTATTTTAAAAATAGAGCCATGGCCTCTGTAGCTCATCAGGAGATAATAAGTGGGGTATGTTATGGAGTGGACTTTATAGCAATGGTCAGATAATGGAATGTAGTAATAAGAATCTAGGTAGTGAAACAATTAAAGCAGTTTAAAAATATTTTGTTACCATAACTTTGCCAATCTGCTATATATATGTGTTGAAAGAGCAACACAAACCTTGGAAATAAATTGCTGGTATCAAACATATAATAATGTGGTGGAGAGATCATACTATTTTTTAAGATCGTACATACATTATATAATAATGATTATACCGGGTACAATTCTTTGCATACAATTCACCACTGTAAGCTATTGCAATAATGGCCTGGGGCTGTAGAAGAAAATGAAAAAAACCTTTTTAGGTCATGACCCCTGCTAATTATTATCAAAATTGGTTACACATAAATCAACATTCGTTATGAATATCATACACCTTTGCATTATATTGTTTTAATTCTTAATTGCATTATGGCAATACCAACATTTATAACATAATGAATAGGAGCCTCAGTTTTTGAAAATCCCATTTCTCATAGGCTCCATTTCAATACTTAATAAATTGGTGAATTTTTTTTAGTAAATTCTTTTTCACCATTTCTTATAGGCTCCTTTTCAATATTTGATAAAATGGTGATATTCTATGAATAAATTCTTTTTTAGAGTCAGTGGAAGACTAAAGCAGTCTCACGCACAGTCTATGATAACACAGTGCTGCACAGAAGTTTGAAGTAACCTGAAACCTCTGTGTAACTATCAGTTTTCATTATTCTGCCAGGAAGAGGTCAACACAATGCAATTACATAACATGCAGACACTGGACTCACAGCCAGTAAAATTTATATGTTAGATGCAGTTTTTACTACAATTAATTATTTTTCTGTACTGGAGAAGATGATGAAAATAGGTGTGATGTCACAATCTCATATAGCTACTTCTTTTATAGTCCTATGTTATCATCAGTCATCACTAGTCATATTCAGTTCACATATCTCATGTAAAATGAACAAATTTAATTCCTCTTCAAGTTATTCCTTCAAAGGGTATTCAATAGTTCTCATTTCAAATAGATTCACATTAAACATGTCCATGATGTAGACATCTATCTCATTTCTTGTTCCTATTGAATAAAATTAACTGCAAAGTTAATAGAAAACTAAATCAGTTATAAAGTATAAAATATGATATAAATAAGGTATACCAAATTGACTCGTACTGGAAATTCTCATTAATTAATTAATTAATTCTCCATTATTTACTCTTAAATTACAAAGAACATAATATTAGATTTAATAAAAGATTCTGTATTAAGTCTTTAGAATACTTTTAGACTTGTGTACCTTTATCAGCAAATTCACTTGCAAAATACAAATAATTACTCATATGTGAAATGTGAGACAAAGATAAAAAAAGACTTATAATTTTTGTTAGACCTCCAATTCTAAGTTTTTAATTCTAAATATCTCTTTTTCATCAGACATATTATATTCTCAAAGCACATGTTAGAACTCTCACATCAGAAAGATGAAATGCCTTTAACTCAGCTGTTTTCTTTAAAATTACCTCCCTTACCTACTTACTGATTGAAGTGCACATATAATCTCAGAAAGATGCCGTAAACTGAAATAGGCTTTTAGGTTATGATCCCTGTGACCCATATTTGGGGTCACAGACTCACCAAATTTACAATTTAGAATCCCTTACAGCCAAGGAGTCTGTACATAAAATTCCAGCTCGCTAGAGCCATTGGGACTGGAGATGAAGATGAAAATAGCATTTTAGGTCATTGCCTCTGTGACCCAATATTTGGGGTCTCACTGTCACCAAATTTACAATTTAGAATCCCCTTCAGTCAAGGAGTATGTACATATAATTTCAGCTCTCTACGTTCATTGGGACTGGAGAAGAAGATGAAAATAGTTTTTTTTAGGTAATGACCCCTGTGTGCCACACTTGGGGTCACAGGGTCACCAAATCTACAATTTAGAATCCCTTTCAGCCAAGGAGTTTGTACATAAAATTTCAGCTCTCTGGAGTCATTGGTTCTGGAGAAGAAGATGAAAATAGCTTTTAAGGTTATGACCCCTGTGACCCACATTTGGGGTCACAGGGTCACCAAATTTACAATTTAGTATCCCCTTCAGCCAAGGAGTCTGTACATTAAATTTCAGCTCTCTGGAGTCATTGGTTCTGGAGAAGAAGTCGAAAAAGCGAAAAGTTTACGGACGGACGGACGGACGGATGGACGGACGCCATCCCATGCCATAAGCCCATCGGGCCTTTCAGGCCAGATGAGCTAAAAAGAAAACAATAAAGCATATGTTTTTTATTCAATGATTTTAATATTGACAGAACATCGATGTTTGTGAATTGTTTCCGGTGTAAACATCGTCCGTTCGACTTGCTGGGCTGGCAGATACTTACCTGGCCTCTAGATTTTTGGGTCTGAAACATAGTCCCCGTGTATAAGTCGACCCCCCTCCTTGACCCCCTAATTTTTGGTATCAAATTCTCGACTTATACCCGGTAATATACGGTAGTTATTATTAAGACTGGATTGTGGTGGTTGCTCTATGTTGAAGGTCAGGGGATGTTCTGCCTTCTTTGTAGAAAACTCTGTGCTAAAAGCACACAGAACAAGCAGAATGAATGTTTCAGCGCCATGCCTGCCATATTGAATAATGTTTTCATTAATTTTGACTCTCGTGATGTTTACTTTGACCAGCAATATCGATTTTTATAACAACGAGATGGAACATAGATCTCGCATTACTTCCTGTTGACAGGTTGAGACGATGTGAAATATAACACACGCATAAAACACTTTGTGAACGTAAATAAAAACGTATTTTTATTCAGATTAAATACAAAATTCGTGCACAATAATTATGTTATTGTGAATAGTAAAAAAAAAAAAAAAATAAAAAATATTCGGTTTTCATTGTAACGAATATTAAATACGATTCACACATTGCCATGGTTTGATTCACCGAATATACGAATGTATCGTTGCAGCTCTACTGTTATTACCACTACGGATAATTGGTTTGTGTAATAAAGTAAATATAAATCACATCAACTATCATTATAAATGGGAAATTTGAAAAAATAAAATTTACAAAAAACATGCTACAGTCCCTTACTGTTTAAACAAGAAAAAAGTGAGCATGGCTCACATACCCCCGCCATCAGCTATCCGTCCATTGAGAATTATAGATGTGAAGGTTACTATGTTTAAAAAACAGCTTCAAGCATCATAATATTGTCCAAAATAATTTTAGGAACTGACTGTTATTACAAAATTTCATTCACCCAGATGTAATATTTTTCAGGTAACTTAATTTTTCCCATTAGGGCATCACGCCGGTAATTTGTACCAAGTTCAATTACAGATTCAAGGGCTTCATAACTCCGTAAAAAATAATATTTCGGAACTGGACTGTGAACTCGATGAAGAGTATCATCTGGACTACCTACATGTAAAATTTCATTCACCTAGATGTAATAGTTTTCGAGGAAACTTGTCCCAATTGGAGCATCACAGCTCTTTTGTAGTTCAACAATGTTAAACGTGGTGGTAGGCCTCATTTATTATCGGATGTTGATTATTGGCCTGACCCCACGTTTAACCGATGAAGGCTATTTTCTCGGCGCAAATTCCAACGCTGTGATCGTCGGAACGAAAATGGCTTCAAAATCACTGAAAATGTTCATGACAAATTACAAACCTAGCTTATATGCATAGTTTAATCATTTGTCAACAGGTTCATGTCATTATATTCATCATAGCTGTTTTTGTTTTGCCGATTGAAACTCTCAAACATGACTAGTATTGACTACCCCCCACTTTGACCTAATGGAAAGCGCCATTTTGTATCCCACAATGCAATGCGTAGAGGTGTTTCAAAACTCGAAATGGTAACTGGAAAACACATTTTAATTTGTAAATAACTTTTTTTAGGTTTATTTCTACATGTGTTGTATCTATTTATTAACACAATGGAGATATCATTTTATTTTTAAGACACATTTTGGGAATAACAATATTTTTACGATCTTTTTTAAGTGCTTGATTCGCTTTAATTTGAAATTCCAGTTTTGAAATACCTCTTCGCATTGCATTGTGGGATACAAAATGGTTAACATCTGTACAAAGTTTGGTTGATGTACCTTTGACGGTTTTTAAGAAAATTGACCGGACGGAAGGACAGAAGGACGGACGGAATGACCGCTATATACCCCCGCTTACTGTAACGGGGGTAAAATTAGAATAAGAGATTTATATTATGTAATTACAACTGCTTCTTTCTGTTGTAGACGAAAAATTGCAAAAAATAAATTTAGTTCTATCTTATAATATATATCTTATAAATATAATGAAAACTGTGTGAAAATAGTAAATTACTAAAATGTTTTAAATTAAAATAGAATATATATATTCCCCAAATCACCAAACAAAAACATTTGGAGAGAAACAATACAAATCCATTTTCAAGTGAGTATACTGTATTAATGAATCCTACTTATACATGGAAAAGGTCCCAAGACCCAGACACTCATTTCGCCGATGCAGTAATTCGCCGACAATTAATGAGGGCTCAATTAACATCAACCCCACAGACATAATAGAATGGTCCACTAGAGTAGATTAAGCCTAGGTCAGGTTCATTATTGAAAAGTTTGGAAATATGTGATTATAACAAAGCTCAATCTTTAACGAGCAAATTATGAAACAATAACCATGGTAGATTATGTTTGTACAAAATTTAATGAAAATGAAAATGCTTTATGACATTGAGTTTACATTCAGTTATTGTCGGATTAGAGTATATTGGTCCACAATGACATTAACCCTTAACTTGCGGGTCCCGGAATTATCCGGGAGGCTCATAGAGAAAAATGTTAGACCCCTTGGCGAGATGCGTACATTGGACTTAGTGCATTTACCGGGTCAGTAATAATTATATTTGCCCCCCAGGCGAAATGCGAGACGAAGTGTGTCCGTGGATCGCCACATGAAAACTTGGTTACATACATCTCGCAGTTAGCCACGATAACGAGTCTTTGTCAATGTCCGGTCGAAATATCAAGTAAAATTCACACCAAATTGCGTGTGCATTGTTGACCCGTAACGCATCGATAATTAGCTTTACAAAAGGCCAATTTTGTCGTGCTTCGCTCCGAAGCCTTATTTCGATTGAGGCTATTTTAACCCACGTGTTTGTATTGCGTCGGGTTTGCCTTGCCCGAGCCTGCTATCTGCCTTGCATCTAGCAAGACGGGGAAAAAAATCACTAACTCGCCTTACTCCTGCACTTCATATCATGTGAGCGAATTGTTTGTTTTCAAAAACAAATACGGCAAAATAAAGGGAAAAGAATGGACTACATTCCCATATAAAATTAGAAAATGTCAAAAACAAAAATAAAGACACAGCAAGCGCTGGGAAAAGGTCATGTTTACACTTCAACAATCCCTTTAACAATTGACGATTTTCACAACTTCTTACACATTTATCACGGCTAAAATACTGAATGCATTTTCATATTTTTTATATCACAATAAACCGAAAAGAATTATCTTTTATTCTATATAAAATGCGCATATTTATTCACAGAAATAAAGATACAATTTTACCTTTCTGAGAGGCATGTGAAACCAAACGGCACACAAACTAATCAACATATTTTCATCAGTTATGGTTCGAGGTTAGCGTATATTTGAAAAGTCAAACAACATGTGCTTATTTGTCAACTGGTTCGAGATTATGATTTCTAGGAAAAATGCGATGAACGACCGTTTGCAATGCCGCATACATGTTGTAAGTATTGACGATTTGATAGGTGGAAATAAAGACAAACTTTAAATAGCTATAGAATTATAACCAAATGTCGCATTCTAATAAATTTTATATCATTGTGAAGCTAGACATCTTGTCTTCAATTCCGTATATAAATGGATTTTTTTTTCGTTTGGTATTTATGATGTTACGAGGCCCGAATTAAAGAAAATCTTTCGAAAGTAATAGAATAAAAACGAAAAATCATAGAAAATTCATTCAAAGTTTCGGGTGTGAATTAGCCATTTGTGTACGGGTGTCGCTACTTGAATTTATATTGAACGCCCGTATATAGTCCTTATTCGCCATGTAGATGCGGTATATTTCGTAAAAACGGTACCGGAATCGCCGCCTGGAAATTCCGCCAGCAGAGCTCGTTAGTGCCTAAGCTCAAACTACTGCTGCGAGCTGCGAGCCTGTTAATTCCGCCACAGGGGCTAAAAATGGTAATATATATATACGCAACGTAAGGGTTAAGTTGTGTTTATATAAAACTTTGTGATAATCTGTCTTCTCTTCTTAGCACTGCGTTTACATTCAATTATTGTCGGATAAGAGTATATTGGTCCACAATGACATTAAGTTGTGTTTATATAAAACTTTGTGATAATCTGTCTTCTCTTCTTAGCACTGCGTTTACATTCAATTATTGTCGGATAAGAGTATATTGGTCCACAATGACATTAAGTTGTGTTTATATAAAACTTTGTGATAATCTGTATTCTCTTCTTAGCACTGCGTTTACATTCAATTATTGTCGGATTTTAATTGATTATCAAAAGGTTTGAAAACTCACAAGATATATAAAATGGTAAACAGAACATGGTCATCACCTATGGCTGGACTACCGTGAGTTGAATATCTTGTGTCACAGAAAGGAGCCCCTCAGATCATTCTAGATGGATATGTCTACACTCGGAACAAGATCAGACAGACCTGCACACACTGGAGATGCATCACCCAGACCTGTACAGGAAGATGTTCAACAGTCGGCGACTTCATCAGGACACAGACAGAGCACAACCACGCACCAGATGACGGCATTAGACAGAAGTTTGTTAGTGAACTTCGCAAGCGAGCCCGAGAGGAGACAATGCCGATGCAGACCCTGTACGAAGAGCATTAGCGGCCGAGGACGACGAGAACCACCCCATCTTCCCATCCTACTCCAGCGTCAGTAGCGCCCTCTACAGACATTGTCGCAAGACCATTCCAGCGTTACCTGCAAGCCGCAGCGATGTCAACTTGGAAGACAAGAGTCATCAGAAGATGACATATCCCACCAGTTCCACAAAATTTGTAAAAAACATCTTTGACAGATACTTGTGTATCTACTACCATACTTCAGTTACTGGGTATTACAGATGCTGAGTTTCAGGTATGTTAAGGGTTTTAGACTTCTGCTCCAGAAGCAGTCAAAATCAACAACAACCAACATCCCTCTCATGTTTCTATGGAAACAGAAAAACAAAAAAATTCAGAAAAAATCTGAAAATATCAAAAGGCACCACTTCAGTTAGTGGGTAATACCCATGCAAAGTTTCAGGAAGATATGATGAACGTTTTTGGAGATGTGCTCTGGAAATGAACCTGTCTCTGAACAAAGTCCAAATTCAACAAGTTTCTATGGAAACGAAAAAAAAAAAAAATTCATAAATCTGAAAATATCAAAAGGCACCACTTCAGTTAGTGGGTAATACACATGCAAAGTATCAGGAAGATATGATGAACGGTTTTGGAGCTGTGCTCCGGAATTGAACCTGTCTCTGAACAAAGTCCAAATTCAACAAGTTTCTATGGAAACAGAAAAATTTTTTTTTTTCATAAAGCTGAAAATATCAAAAGGCACCACTTCAGTTAGTGGGTAATACACATGCAAAGTTTCAGGAAGATATGATGAACGGTTTTGGAGCTATGCTCCGGAAACGAACCTGTCTCTGAACAAAGTCCAAATTCAACAAGTTTCTATGGAAACGAAAAAAGAAAAAAAAAATCAGAAATCTGAAAATATCAAAAGGCACCACTTCAGTTGGTGGGTAATACCCATGGAAAGTTTCAGAAAGATATCACGAACGGTTTTCGAGTTCTGCTCCGGAAACGAAATGATTACGCACGGACAGACGGACGGACGGACGGTACGACAGACGGACTGGGCGATGACTATATCCCACGGTATTACATACCGGTGGGATAACAAGTGGACAGAGACGAGTGATGGCCGGCGGTTCCTACTTCTCTCTGATGGGGACAACCAGGGACCAAGGACCAACAACAACTTGGAAGGTTTCCACAACAGGCCCAACAGAACCCTTCCACATCGCCACCCAAACATCTTCAGGTTTGTCGAGGTCATCAGGAGGATTGAGATGGCAGACAGAGCCAAGCTGAGGCAAATCAACTTTGGAGCTGCCCCCCAAGCCGGAAGAGAGTATACAGAGACATTGACAACAGAATCGCCAGACTGAAGGAAGCCCTACGCAACGGAGAGAAGACACCGCTCGAGTTTCTTGATGCTGTCTCCCACTTGGTGAAGCTGGGTTAAACTCTGAACTTTGACTTGAGACTCCAGTGTTAAAAAATCAGTGCTAACTAGTGCTAACTAATTATCAAATAAATATATCGATGTCATCAACTAGAAAAGCAAAAGACTAGTGCTAATAAAGCCAAAGTTGTTAATCACAAATATTTATTAATGATATAAAACTAGATGAGCATTTGCGGGACACCGCAAAAGCAGAGCAGCTCCGAAACTTTGGGTCTCGCCTTTCCCTGTTCCGCCTTCTCCTCAGCATAGATAAAATGGGAATTTTTTTGACGAAAATTTTTTCATTATTCAAGTTATTCTAACAAGTTGAATAATCACTGGGGTCACTTTTCACAAGTTTGTTCTTAAAACCTATTTCTGATTTCAAAATTGGATCAAAAGATTAACATGGCCTTAACCGATATCTCATGACCTTGACCTTTGACCTTCAAGGTCACACCATCAATGATCACTTTTCATTGGGCGCACTTGATTCGCACTATCCCGGGCATAGCCCGCTATAACCCGGTCAACGTGACCGGGCTATCCGGGTGATCCGAGCAGACGAACCAAATCAAGTTGATTCGGGTTATTGTTATGGCAACCATCAGAGCCAACTTAGTTGCCCTGCAACTAATAATCAAACTTTTCTAAAGTGTTTTCGACAATGACAACGATATCTCGACAACAAAGAACAATATTATTACTTCTGCTAGAAAAGTTTGCTACATTAGTCTTTCCCTTCAGTACTCTTATAAATAATTGTATTGTAAATGTGTAGATGGAAAGATATATGATATTTTCAAATTTGCAAAAACGAGTTTGGTCCGTATGCCGCCATTATCGCCCGCGATAGCCCGCTCATTTCAAACCGGGTCAACCGGGCTACCCCGGCGGGCGATATTGAACACCAGCCCGCCTGAATCAAGTGCGTCGCCGCTTCACAACCGGGTTGCGGGCGACCCGGGCGATGGCAAATCAAGTCCCCCCATTGTGTATAACAATCATGTAATGATTCAAAGTGTTAATAGTTAAAATAAGGCATGTTCGCAACTGCATGCTTAAGTTGTGATCTCGCTGTGGCCTTGACCTTGGACAAATTTAAGAGAAAATCTTTTCAAATCTCAGTCTTTCTCCATAGTTGATATATACCAAGTAAGGGCCTGATAGCACAGAAGTTGTTGAAGTTATCATGTTTACAAGGATTTTTGTAGTGATTTCAGAACTCATGACCTTGACCTTTGACCTCAAACGTGAGCATGTCAAAATAATTCCCCAGGTGTACAAGAAAGAAGCTATATATATGAGGTGTTGATACCTTCATGGAAAAATGTTTAGTGATTTCAGAACTGGTGACCTTGACCCTATCTCATGACCTTGACCTTTAAAATTCAAGGTCACACAATCAATGATCATTTTTCATTGTGTAACACATTCATGTAGTGATTCAAAGTGTTGATAGTTGAAATAAGACATTTTCGCAAAAGCATGCTTAAGTTGTGACCTCTCTATGACCTTGACCTTTGATGGATGTTAGCGAAAACCTTTTCAAATCTTGGCCTTTCTCCATAGTTGATATACACTATACATATACACACATATACACATATACATGGAGGCGGCGGCGGCGACGGCGACGGCGATGGAAACTGCACAAAAACTGATAGCAGCTCCGATTAAGTCGGAGCTGCTAATAATTATATCTATACCACTCATGTTGTTATCGAATAAATATATCCATGTCATTCATGTGTTTTTATTACTTTTGGGTCTATTCCACTATTCTAGTAGGGGTCACAGGAGCTAACAAGAGAATTAGTGAGCACAGCTCACTCATGATACCCCCGCTTTTAACATTGGTCAAAGAGAAATGTTTGAAAATAGCAAAAGGGCATCAATGTTTAAACTTTTGTATTAACAGACCATTATATAATTATTATTAAAGCAGAGTAAGTATTACACTTGTAAGCATGTTTTAGAAGTAAAAGTCCAAAAATTTGAAAAATGGCATTAAATATGCAAATCAGGGTATGAAACATACAAATATGCAAATGAGGGTATGAAATATAAAAATGACAGATGTACACATCAGTGTATTCGTAACATTTGAACAATTAGTGTCTGAGTTATGAGTGGAACAAAAAGTGTGAATGACGATAATGAAAAACGGAGAAAATTTGCATAAATTATGCAAATGAGGGTATGAAACATACAAAAGGCAGATGTACACATCATGGTGATTGCACATATCAAGTTTCGTAACATTTGAACAACTGGTTTCAGAGTTATAAGTGGAACAAAAAGTGTGAATGGTTAAGTCGAAAACGGAGAGAATTTGCATAAATTATGCAAATGAGGGTATGAAACATACAAAAGGCAGATGTACACATAGTGATGATTATATGTATCAAGTTACAAGACATTTGAACAACTGGTTTTAGAGTTATGAGTGGAACAAAAAGTGTGCATGGTGAAGTCGAAAACGGAGAAATTTGCATAAATTATGCAAATGAGGGTATGCACAATACAAAAGGCAGATGTACACATCATGGTGATTGTACATATCAAGTTTCGTAACATTTGAACAACTGGTTTCAGAGTTATGAGTGGAACAAAAAGTGTGAATGGTTAAGTTGAAAACGGAGAAAATTTGCATAAATTATGCAAATGAGGGTATGAAACATACAAAAGGCAGATGTACACATCGTGATGATTATATGTATCAAGTTACAAGAGATTTGAACAATTAGTATTTGAGTTATGAGTGGAACAAAAACTGTGAATGGTGAAGTCGAAAAATAGAGAAAATTTGCATAAATTATGCAAATGAGGGTATGAAACATACAAAAGGCAGACACATCATGGTGATTGTACATATCAAGTTTCGTAAAATTTGAGCGACTGGTTTCAGAATTATGAGCGGAACAAAAACCGGACGGACGCATGGACGGACGCACGGACATGCTGACCGCAATATACCCCCGACGACGGACGGACGGACGGACGTGCTGACCGCTATATACCCCCGACTACTTCGTAGCGGGGGTATAATTAACCTGTTTACTGAACCGTTAAAGTGTCTGCAATATGAAGCGTCGGCGTGTTGGGAGCTGACCATGGAAAAGGCTTGACCAAAACCCAATGAACCATAGCCCTTTACACACTGAGCCTCTCCCCCCACCAATGGTAACAAGATTATTAGAGGAGAGAGAGACAGGCAGGGTGGGGGAGATAACGAGAAAGGTTTCACTTTAAACATCTCTGGCGGCAATATTTGTGGGCATTGGAATTCGGTCATGAACAAACTTTGACCCCCTAGGTGCCAGGTACACACCCACCAAATTACAGCTTTGGGCGTGTAGCGGTTCTGGAGGAGAAGACAAAAGAGTGAAAAGTTTACGGACGACGGACAACGGCCCATGCAATAAGCCCATCTGGCCTTTCAGGCCTGATGAGCTAAATATAGGTCTTTAGATCATGACCCCTGTGACCCACATTTGGAGTCACAGGGTCACCATTCCTACAATTAAGAATCACCTTTGACCAAAGAGTCTCTACACAACATCACAAAATCTACAATTTAGAATCCCAATTGGCCAAGGAGTCTGAGAACACCTCTTCAGCTCTCTAGACCTTTTGGAACTGGAGAAGAAGATGAAAATAGGTTTTTAAGGATGTGACCCCTGTGACCTCATTTAGGGTCACTGGGTCACGAAATCTACAATTTAGAATCCCCATTGGCCAAGGAGTCTGCACACAAAATTTCAGCTCTGTGGAGTCATTGGTTCTGGAGAAGAAGTCGAAAAAGCGAAAAGTTTAAGAACGTACGGATGGACGGACACCGGACGCCAGACACCATACCATAAGCCCATTGGGCCTTTCAGGCCTGATGAGCTAAAAATATAGTCAGAATATCCCAAGTAGCAATCGGCACCACTCCTCCACTAGGTCTAACCATATACCAAGTTTCGTAAAAAAAATCTTTTTTAGATATGGCCAGAAACGAAAGCATTTCAGAAGGACGGAATCACGGACGGAGTCGAAATAATTAAACAATGGGAACGCCAATGCCACTGCCAATGCCAAAACACCAACGGAAACTCAACCTAAATCACCCCCCAAGCCTTCTATGGATACATAATACTTTACACAGTCACACATACTATTTGAGGGAAAGTTACCTGTTATTTCTTCTGGGTGGGATTTTCTTGCAGACCCGTCCATAATGCCAGAAACTCAAAGATGCAGAACCAACTCATCTACATCTCACAGTGTCGGCTGAAACAGTAAAACACAGTACAGTCACTGCCTCAAGCAAACTCATATTTATAGCTATAACCAGCTTGAAATTCACTAATGATAAGCTTCAAATTATTGCTATTAAAACTAGAAGGTGTTTTTACTCATAAAAACAGGTGTCTCCCCCTTTCCCAAGTTAACCTTAACCCTTAAAAGGAGGGTTCCATCGAGGTATTTTTTGTGGAAACGAAATTCGAGAAGATATTCCCGTTTACACATATATGCTATTAATATAAGATTGAAACACAGTCAAATAAAAAATATATTAATGAAGTTAATACTTTGATGACTTTGTATTTCACAACTTGATAAAGACAAGCACACATTTGTTGAAAAATAAAAACAATTAGAATTGAAGCCATTCATCGGTGCTGCGAGTGGGGAAAACTTCACTACGGCCTAGGAGCATATAGTTTATTAGTTTTTTTATATGTTATGTGTTACTATGTGAATATTCTATCATTGTATATGTTTTATTACTTCAATAATTTAGAATTGAGTTAATTATAGCGTGTTTTCCTTTCACGAAATGTCAAGAATCCAAGATGGCGGATGCTGCCGATAGATCGGTGATAGAACTTTCCCTTTAACTTGTTGATCCTGGGAGATAACGAGCATAGGTTGCTGCATTGATGATTACCGGTATATAACTGATAGCTCAGAATCATTTCACATGTAGCCAGGAGACTGGGCCTATATATATATTTAACAAAATATAAAACATTAAAGTTTGACCCCTGCCACGCCATTACTTTTTGGAGTAATTTAATTAAATTTACAGATCTTAATCTTAACCCTTACGTTGCGTATATATATTTTACCCTTTTTAGCCCCTGTGGCAGAATTTACAGGCTCGCAGCTCGCAGCAGTAGTTTGAGCTTAGGCACTAACGAGCTCTGCTGGCGGAATTTCCAGGCGGCGATTCCGGTACCGTTTTTACGAAATATACCGCATCTACATGGCGAATACGGGCTATATACGGGCGTTGAATACAAATTCAAGTCGCGGCACCCGTACACAAATGGTTGCTTTATACCCGCATCTTCGAATTATTTTTTTACGATTTTTCTTTACTTTTCTATTACTTTGTAAAGATTGTCTTTAATTCGGGCCTTATAACATCATGAATTTGGAGCGCGCTACTGAAATTTTTATATGGACTTGAAGACCAGATGTTTGTCTTTACAATGATATAAAAAATATTAGAATGCGACCTATGGTTATAATTCTATTGTCATCTAAAGTTTGTCTTTATTTCCAGCTTCATGAAATCAAAACTCCTGAGCGCGCATATTGCGAAATTTATATGTGCTTGTAGATAGTTTATTCCTCTTTACAATGACATAAAAATTATTAGAATACGACTTATGGTTCAGAAAATATAACCAACCAAAGGAGAGTGACGCTACCCCGACAGTACCACGTGAATGGTCCCGACGCGCACCAAGTTACTGGCACTGCTTGGTCCCCCCGGGACTGTGCTAATTACAGTACCGTTACCTCCTCGAGACCTCCTCGAGACCTCCTCGAGGGTGCCAGAGCCGAGCGCGCGTGGAACTAATGGGTATTAATGAGCACAGCATACACTAATCACCGCGGCGAACGCAATACATGTTGCGCGGTGTAAAGTTTGTCTTTATTTCCAGCTTTATAAAATCGTAAATTATTTCGCGCGCATGCGAAACACGTATGTACTTGAAGACAATTTATTCCTCTTTACAATGATATAAAAATTATTGGAATACGTCTAATGGTTCGCAATATATGAAGAGCGTAAGGAAGGCACCCCCAGTACTGAGAAAATTCATTTTTGAAAAACTAACTTTTTGCGACATCTGGCGCATCATTTGCCGCATGTTTATTTTTCGCTGCGCATATACATATGATACATGGAATTGAAGACAATTTATTGCTCTTTACGATGATGTAAAAAGAAAAAAAATGCGCAACCTCGTTCGGAAGCAATAGCGTGCCAAATGAAGGTACCCTCGGTACTTTGAGGCAACTTTTTGACTATCGCGCATATCGGGGCACGTGCCGCAACTTTAGTTTTTCGTGCGCATGTATAAATTTTATATTGAATCAAAGCCGAATCTTTCCTCTTTACCCCATGTAAGTTTTATGAAAATCGGCCACCCGGTTCAGCATTTATGGGTGTTTTTTATGATGCGGTTCTGGCTGAACTTCCAATGAAAGCTCGCATTCACTTTCTCTGTCTCTTTGATAAAATAAAGAATATTTTATTTGCAATGACATGTATTACAATGAAATTACAATGCATTTATGTACAAATATACACAATATTTACCTGCGGTTGTGCGCAGAACAGCTTTAGGGACCTAACAAGGTATGTATATAATGTGTATATACTAGTCCACACTTCGGCTCTCTTTACTTTCAATTTTCTTCTTCTTCATTCCCTTCTTCATTTCTTTCTTTTTCCGTGGCAGTGATGTAAGCCCTGGAATAGTCAGTGGCGGTGTGGTACAGTTTGAAGCATGGTGCGGCGCACAGAGAAACATTACAATCTGTACATTCATAAGAAGACTCTCTGCCTACTCGTTTTTTCTTCCTTGCTGGCCCATTGCCTTCTTCAATCTGTTTTGCGAGGACGGCGCGTTTCGCCTTAGAGCATACCACACACATCCTTGTGACGTTTTTCTTCCTTCCGACAGGCTCAATCTTCGTCGGAAAGTGACGTCCATGAAGACGAGTGACACTCTCGTCGCTCGTGCTCGGCCGACCACGGGGACGTCTGCAAAGTGATGGAACTTGTTCCTTGTCCGCAAATGTTACTATATGTTGCGCCAAAGCCTTCCTGTATTCCCGACTTGTTTTTAGAGGTTTATCTTTGCTGTATTCTTTATAAACGATGTAAGAGTTCAACATGGCAACGTTGAGAACGTGAAACCAAACCCGTTTCCACCACTTCAGGGTCTTCACTCGGAACGGCGTGTACGACAACATCTGGTCGGCCCGATCAACACCTCCCATGTACTTGTTGTACGTTGTTACAATGCGCGGCTTGAGAACTGGTTCCCCTGTTGCCCGGTTCTTCTTCCCTGTTTGTTCAAGTTGTGTATCTTCAACAGTAGACATGAGAAGCACTGATTTTCTATCTTCGTAGCGAAGAACGAGTAGGCCATGGTTGTGAGAAACTGTCATGTCCCCTTGCTTGGCTTTCTTTTTAGGTTTCTTGACTGAATCAGGAAGTCCCTTTCGATTGGCTCTCAACGTCCCCGTGGCACCTATTCCCCGCTCCCACAAATTTATGTACAGATTTGTGGACGAATAGTAGTTGTCCATAAAGATGTGATGCCCCTGTCCAACGTAGTCGTTCACCAAGTCCATGACTACATCATAAGTTTTGCCACCTTCAGAAACCGGTTCATTCGTTTTTCCAGTGTAGAGTTTGAACTTGCAAACGTATCCGTTGTGCGAGTCACACAACATGAAAGCCTTTATCCCATACTTCTTAGGCTTGTCGGGAAGATAAACTTTGAAAGATAAGTTACCTTTCCAGGGCACCATGCCCTCGTCGACTGAAATGTTTTGATGCGGTTTATACACTCTTGAAAAACGGTGAACTATCCGGTTATACAAGTGTCCCAGTTTATTTATTGGTGAAAAGCATGGGGTGTTACGGCCCGGCATCCTCCTGTTGTCAGCCAAGTGTAGGTAGGTTATAAGAAGCCAAAACCTGTCTCGGGGCATGCACTTGGCGAAGAAAGGCGTTGAGGTAACATCACTTGTTGACCAGTAATCAGCAAAGTTTCTCTGCACAACCAATGACATGGCAATTGTCATGGCTACAAATACCTTCATCTCTTCTGCATTAGTGTCTTGCCACTGTTGCATTCTTGAACGGGGTCTTAGAATTTTGTCCTCCATTGCTTGTTTGAAATATCTATTGGTTTCCGTTGCCATATCCTCATAGTCATCATTATGTATAAACAAATTGAAAAAGTCAATAGGTTCAGGGTTCTCAGGAAGTTCTATGAACTGGCGCAACCCAGTTTGACCAGTGAAAGGCAAGTTTACACGTGGCCGCGGACCATCCACCCACTCATCAAACGTCTGTGAATTATCATGATTATATTGTGGTATTTCGGCAAACTCCTCCTCAAAACCACTAAAGTCTTCTTCGGTGGAATTACCGGCGGCTAGAATCTTTCTGGCAATCTCTGTCTCTATATCACTCAGAGCATCTGTGTCACCATGTTCACTATCTATTACAGTGTCCCGATCATATGCATCATCACTGTCTAAACCACTGCTACCATCACTGTCAGTTGACTCCATATCAGAGGCTTCATCAGCATGGATCTCGTTGATGAAGTCGTCGTCGCTTGAAACGGCTTCAAAGCTGCGTGTCCTAGTATGCAACGCCCTAGGCCGTCGCAGGGCCTTGCGTCCACTTCCGCGCAGCATTCTGCTTCAACCTGTAAATGATTGAAAATGCGTTAGATGTATGCAACATATAACATGTGATTAGAGACAATAAACATACAGAGATAATGAATGTGAGCTTCATGGACGTTCATTTGCCAGTTTCAGAACCTCTCGGCGCATCTAGGACGACTGCGCCGCAAGCGCCGACGGCTTCTGACATCGCGCCGATTTTTCCGACGCATATGTCAAACGGACCATTTTCTGATTTCCTCGGCGACGTGTAGCACCGGGCGCGAGGCCCGGAAAATAAACTACTATGTCAGGGAAGCTCGGGTTGTCAGTTGCCGAATGACTTCTCTTTTCGAGAAGCAGAGCATCCAAGGAGCGGTCTCTCGAGGCGGAGCCCGGACCCATGGGAGCATACTCCCATGCTCTCCGGGAATTCCCGTCCCCGTCTTCCGCGGCGGACCCCGTATTCAATCGCGGGACAGGTTTCCCATGTTCTCTTTTGAGAACGAGATACTCCAAGGAACAATCCTATGGGACGAACCCCGGATTCTATTGGGAATGGGTTCCCATGCCCTCTCGACATATATAGCAGAAACCTTCATACCTCGGAATGACACGAACCTTTATTTCAAAGTAGAAACAAAAAAATAATTTGCACAAAAAGTTTGGGGGGTGGCGACCAAAAGCGGGGGGGTCCGCGCACCCCCCGGTAGATATTTATAATTGTGGGTCGGTCCCGAAGATGACGGACCACGCCCATGTTCATGGGAATTTTTTCTCATTATGTCATGGCGAATCCCGTCGGAAATTCCCCTGCTCACGAAAAAACTAATACCTAAAAAAGTAATTGTGATACAAAAGAACTTTGGTAATAAAAGTGGTGAGGAATCAAATTCTCCATCTGCTCAGTTCAGTCCGCTACACATATAAATAATTCTTCAAATCTTATTGAATGAAACGTCTTTTATTCAATAATGTAAAAGATAAAATAATAAATTCAATTCAAATGGTTTGGAAAGGTGCGCCCTCGCATTTGAATTTTAGAAATAAAAACCTTTCGCAAATGGCATCAGTAACAAAAATGTTCACGCATTTTTAGAAACTCCGAAAAGTGAAATATTTTCCTGAGAAAATATTCCCACGAAAAGGCTTTTCCCCGAGCGGCGGGTCCCGTACTCAAATATATTTTCGCTTTTATGTTATATTTTTTTTTCCAAAACTGGAAACAAAATTCCGTCATGACAGTTGTTCATCGTTTATAAAGCTCTATATTTGCGTATCAAAAGAACAGTATTTTAGTTATATATTATCATACTTCTTCACTTATGCGTACATCAATATTGCGGCTCTTCGCGCATGCATAGTTCTTCCCAAAAACATGCGCATTTTATCTGCAATTAAAGACAATGTTTTTCTCTTTACAATGATGTAAAAATTATAAAAATCGGACTTGCGGTTCAAAAGTTATGAAGTGCGAAAATTATACCTTTTGGCGCGGCGCTTTGCGCATGCAGAGTTCTTCCCGAAAACATGCGCATTATACATGGAATTGAAGACAATGTTTTTCTCTTTACAATGATGTAAAAATTATAAAAATCGGACTTGCGGTTCACAAGTTATAAAGCCCGTAATGATGGTATATGCTAAGAGCGCCACTTATTCAAAGCCGAATATCACCTTCTGCGCGACACCTGGCGCATCAAAAGTTATTGCCGAAAATACACGTATTTTATATGGAATTGAAGACAATTCTTTTATCTATATACCGATAAAAAAATTATGAAAATATCCCAAGTAGTTTCTTAGAAATAGAGCGCCGAGGCATGTTGGGGTAAATGCGTCACATGTATCAAAATTCAAAAGTGCGAAAGTCGCCTATCTCTGTGCGATTGCTGTATTTTCAGTTATGTTAGCGCAATTGCGATTTTTATATGGGAATAAAGGCCATTCTTTCCTTTTTATTTTGGTAAAAAAAAAATGAAAACAACCAATTGGTTCATATGATACGAAGTGCGAGAGAAAGGTAGCTTATCGCAATATCTTCCCGTAATTAGAAGCTATCTGCCCATGTGGCGAGATGCGAGACAGATAAGCATAGGCTATCTGCCCATGTGGCGGGATGCGAGACAGATAAGCCTGTACGGGCCTATCTCACCCCGGGGCAGTGCAGACACTTAGGTGCTAATTAGCCGCCGGGCAGTGTAGCCATCGGAACGAAGCAGGACAAAATTGGCCTTTTGTAAAGCTAATTATCGATGCGTTACGGGTCAACAATGCACACGCAAATTGGTGTGAATTTTGCTGGACGTTCTGACCAGACACTGAAGAAAGCTTTATTCTCATTGCGGGCTGCGAGGCATAAATACAGCCATTCTCATGCAGCGAGTCGCGGAAACAATCGACTCGGGACCCGGTATGGCAGATAGCCAAGTACATAGACAGCCGTGAATTATTCTAAGTAAGCGATCCGGGATCCGTATACAGACACCTCGGAATCGCTTATAGCCCGCCCGGATAATTCCGGGACCCGCATGTTAAGGGTTAAAATATAGTGTTCTGGCATTACTGGTTCTTCAGGTGAAAAACAAAACTTAACATTGCACCCCTTCAGTGCCCTTTTTTTCGGAGTTGGCTAATGAAATTAAGAAATCTGAGTCTCCAGCTATCAAAGATCATATTCCCAAAATTGTAACTTCACAGCATTGCTAGTTCTTGAAGTCATTTAAAAGTTTGTGTGTGCCCATATTTGATGGGGGGGGTCAAATCCAAATGAACAAACTTGAAATTTCAGCTTCCTGTTCGAACCGGTTTCAGAGAAGAAGTCATTTTAGGGAAACTGCCTGTCACGCCCCTATTTGAGGTTGGGAGGGAGGGGTCAGGATAAAATATACAAAATAAGATCTCCTAAGTGCAAGGTACCTGCCCACAAAATTTCAGCTTTGGGGGTGTAGCCGTTCTTTTGGAGAAGTCGAAAATGTGAAAAGTTTACGGATGACGGATGATGGACGGATGACGTACATCGGCCCATGCCATAAGCCCATCTGATCTTTCAGACCTGATGAACTTGAAAATTAGCTTTCGGTAAATGGTTTTGGTGAAGAAGTCATTTAAAGATTTTAGGGTTGACCCCTGCAATACCCATATTTGAAGAGGGGTCAAGTTCAAATGAACAAACTTAAATCATCACATAACAAAGATGGGTTTTTTTAAAATCACAGCTTCCTATGTCAAGAAGGGAGAAGAAGTAGTTCGGTTATAATGCCTGCCATGCCCATATTTGCTGGTGAGGTCCAAATGAACAGTTATAAAGCTGTTAATGGTAGGCTCACACATCCATTCATCTTTGAAGACCTTGTTTCTGATTTGATGTCTTCAAAATCTGGTGGATGTTGTTTCACATCTTTAGTTCATTTCCACGTGTTTCTCATTCATGTTCTTATCTCCTCCTCATCGTGTTCGCATGTTTCTGTTTGCTGCTTGAGGTAAGATTTTTTTCATACTTTGAACTGCAAATTTGGATATATTTTTAATTCAGAGGAAAATTTCTGTGTGACCCTCATAATGCCATTGTCAATGTCATAAACGTTTTACTTGCCAACCTCTTCATTATCTTCCACAGTCACTGCAACTATGACTTGTGGAGCACAGTGGTGTAGTGGTTAGCATGCTTGCCTCTCACGCCAAGGGCCCGGGTTCGAATCCCGGTGGAGACACCAAACATTTGTGACCTGGGTCTTATACTGTGTTGTACCCCTGGGCAAGGCACTCTATCAACATTGCACTCAGTCCACCCAGCTGTTTAAATGGGTACCTGAACACCGGAGGTACGGACCTAAATGGTCGTGCGGAACGCTTAGTAGCGGCACCGAAAGTACAATTCCTTCAGGGTAATAATTGTACCGCCATTGAGCAATGCTTGCACTGGATATTAGGCGTTAAAATGTACATTATTATTTATTATTTATTTGTTCTTGCAAGAGTTTGCATCAGGTGGTCCAGGTGTATGGTTTTAGTGCCTTCGCTAACCACATTTGCAATGCCTTCCTGTTACTAAAATTCAGAGTATAATGGGAATTAATGGCAAGTTTAAACTTTATATATATGCGTTTTAAGATAACAACAAAACAATCTATATTCAGCAATTTGTTAGAATAACTAACACATGTTCATAAACAAGATCAGAGAAACACAATTATTATGATTCTTGTGTTTAAGCGGATATGTCTCATTGAGCATTTTGTCAGAGAGGATTGCTAGTGCCTTTGATGATCATATTTCTGTCGTGTGCTGTGATGGGAATATCAGTTTTAAAAACATATTTTTAATAATGCACTAATCGGCAAGGTTAGGCCGTGACGTCAGAGATTATAAAAATCGGACGTGCGGTTAAAAAAATATAAAGTCCGCAATAATGGTATATTCAAAGCCGAAAATCACCTGTGCGGCACTTGGCGCATCAAAAGTTCTGGGCAAAAATACAAGAATTTTATAATGAATTGAAGACAATTCTTTATCTTTATAGTGATAAAAAAAATTATGAAAATATCCCAAGTAGTTTATTAGAATTTAGATTTAGCGCCAAGATGTTGTGGTAAATGCGCCACTCTTTTCAAACATAAAAAGTGCAAAAATCACACATCTCTCGGCGATTGCTGTATTTTAACATTTTTTTAGCACAATTGCGATTTTTATATGGGAATAAAGGCCATTCTTTCCTCCTTATTTTGGTATACAAAATTGAAAACATCCAATTTGTTCAGATGATATGAAGTGCGCAAGTAAGGCGGGTTACCGCTATATGTTCCTGTAATTGGGACTTAACGCTAAATGCGAGGCAGATAAGCCTGTACGGGCATGAGACCCTGAGGCAAAGCAAACACTTAGGTGATAATTAGCCCCCAGGGAGATAAGGCATCGGAGTGAAGCCCGACAAAATTGGCCTTTTGTAAAGCTAATTATCGATGCGTTACGGGTCAACAATGCACACGCAATTTGGTGTGATTTTTGCTGGACATTTCGACAAGACATTGATCAAAGATTAGTTTAGTAGCAAACTGCGAGGCATTAATACAGGCTTCTCATGGAGTGACTCTCGGAGACAACTCTACTCGCATCTCGCGGAGGGACCCCTGGGAGACAGCCAAAATATTTTCTAAGTTCCGTGTCCGGGACCCCATAAGGAGCAACTCGGAATTGTCTATGGCCATCCCGGATCATGCCAGGACTCACAAGTTAAGGGTTAATTATCACTGGAGTTACTAACAAAAAAATTTCACCACTGAATTTTAACTCACAAGTTGAATCATCACTGAGGTCACTTTACATAAGTTTGTCCATCACTGCAGTCACTAGTCACTATAAACAAGTTGAATTATCACTTTGTACAATTTGTTCTTAATACCTATTTCTGATTTAAAATATGATCAAAGGGTTAATATGACCAACTGTCTAAACTCAGATCTCGTAACCTTGACCTCCAAGATCACACAAAAGTTATCATGTTTACAGGGATTTTCTTTTAGCAATTTCAGAACTTGTGACCTTGACCTTTGACCTTGAATGTCAACGTGAGATGTAGATGGAAAAGAAGATATAAATAGCTTTTTAGGTCATGACCCTGTTTTAGCAAATGAGAAAGATCAAGCTGCACGGTGGGCCGAACACTTTAGAACTGTGTAAAACACACCGGACCCACCATCACTTCTTGAGGAGCTACCCCAAGCAGATGATCTTCAAATCAACACCGACACTCCTACAGAAAAGGAAAATCCCCAGGCAATCAAGAACAAGACAAGACTGACAAGGCTTCTGGGCAAGAAGGAATCCACACAAAAATGCTAAGGGTCGACATCGACACAACAAGCAAAGTGCTTTGCAAGCTCTTTGGTAAGATCTGGAAGGAGGAAAGTGGCACTTGGTCTCTTTTTGTGTACAAGTGGTTTTCTGAGTTATTCTCTTGGTACCTTTTATATAATTAAATATTTCAGTGATTAATGGAGATACAGTCTCAAAATGTTTACAAAACATGAAGAACATAGTCACTGATGTGATCACTAATTTCTAACATGTTAAAATGTCCCAAAATGCACTTGGTACCTTTCTGCACCAAGCCCACGATTTGTATGTTTAATTTTACAGTTCAAATAGTAGCTAAATCACCTTCATTTTTCCTATGGACAATAAGCTGAGTGCTGGATGCTACATCACACAGCATGATGAAAAGCTTCAGTCACCACATCAGTCCTTTCATTTCATCCATCTGCACAAATAAGACGTTGTTTTTAAAAAGCAGGAGAGTTGCTTAATGTCGATATCTGAAAATTAAAAGTGAGTTGTTGTAAAAATAAAATTTCATTTTTAAAATCTGGAAAAATGGTCAAAGAGGTTTAGATTAAACTTAAAGGAGAAATCAGACAGACAGATTATCTATTTTATAATTTGTTTATCCAACAATAGGACTCCGAGAGCACAACAACTCCTGCCATGTGCTCTATTGATAAACAATCTTTTCACTTTATAAGCAGTGAAAGAACCTTTTTGTAATCTTGATCTATATTTAGGATGGATATATACATGTCAGGTGTCAAAGGTCTATCTATCACTGACAAATCAAAGGTAAGAACCAAGGTTAAAGTTCCAGAAATTGCGTCCTCTGCAAAGGCAAGGTCAAGATACTAAGAAAAACAAGCAAAAAAGTGAGCGTGGCTCACTAATACCCCCGACTGTTTAAGTTTGACATTTTTATTTTACTTAAAGAGAGAGGTGTTTGCACACCTAAGGATTGATAAGCTATGAAATGTAATTGCTAAGATTAAACTGTTTGTGAAAATGGTAGGACAAGTCTCAATCTTCATGTAAAAAAGGAGGTTTAAGTCAAAATAGGAATAAAAGTAACTTGAAAAGGTATTGGTAACATAATACTCTACTGCTATTACCACTGATTTCAACTTTATTTTGGAAATTAATCCATCATAATGATTCATTCGAGTGACTTTAAACAACAGGTACATGGAAGCACACCCCTGAAGGCACAGTGAGAGATATAAAGCACTTTATGGCTGAAAGGAAAGAAAATTTAACCTTTCCCAAAATATAACCAGTGGAAATATAAAATAGTAAAATCAACAAGAACACAGAAGTAGCTTTTGATGAAAGTTACATGAAAAAGAAAATGATGAAATCAACAAATCACAACACAGAAGTAGCTTCATTCATTCTAGCTATGATAAAGTACGAAATATAAATAATCGCCAAAAATTCACCAAATCGTGTTACATTTTGCAATGCACCTCTCCTAGTGGTGAAGAAGACATGTACCAAATTTGAAAAGGATGAGATGAATAGTTTTTCTGTAATCGATCGGACAAAAAATGTTCAGAATTTGAATAAGTAAAAAAAATACAAAAATTCGCCAAAAATTAAAAAAATCACCAATTCGGTTTAAACTTCGCACTGCACCTCTCCTAGTGGTGAAGAAGACATGTACCAAATTTGAAAAGGATGAGATGAATAGTTTTTCTGTAATCGATCGGACAAAAAATGTTCAGAATTTGACTAAGTTAAAAAATACAAAAAAACGCCAAAAATTCAAAAAATTATCAATTCGCTTTAAACTTCGCACTGCACCTCTCCTAGTGGTGAAGAAGACATGTACCAAATTTAAAAAGGATGAGATGAATAGTTTTTCTGTAATCGATCGGACAAAAAATTGTCTTCGGACGGAAGGACAGACGGACGGAAGGACGGACGGAATCGTTGGTATTACTATATACCCCCAACCGTTGGTCGGGGGTATAATAAATGGCCTAGTGACGAGGATGAACATGTCAAGCATTTAAAGGCCTGAAATTGACAGATCAAAAGTTAAAATTAAAGTTCATGTGAAATGCATTTTTCTCAAGAATGACAGAATGTTACCTCTACGTACATTAAATATCAGAATCAATTGAGCATAAAATCGAGACAATATACACTTGCAATTGCTTATTAAGATGATTTTAATATACTCGTTTTAACAATGCCGCGATCGACACCAGGATCCGTTTAAAAACAATCATTGAGGCGTGACTGTGATTAACCACTGGCGAGGGGTCGTCTGTGACCCGCTCCGTGGAGCCTCATTACCGGTAGTTAATTAGGAGATAAAACTACTGTGTTTGAAAATCAGAGACATGTTATAGTGGATTGATAGCGAGTAAATTTTAAATTGAAACCGAACGCGTAGCGTAAAGTTTCAATTTTAAATTTACTTGCTATCAATCCAGTATAACATGTCTCTGATTTTCAAACACAGTAGGTTTATCTCCATTCTACCTTGACCGTTTTACCACGGGACTCTTTTTGTCGGATGCTGACAGTGCGTACAATGGCTAGTGCGCGAGCTCCGAATTACGTTCGAAAAATCCATTGTTGACAACAGCAGCGATTTCGTACAAAAATAATGTTGTTATACACAAACTTTCCCCCCATAAGTTGTCTTTTACTATAAAAAAAAATCTAATATATGTGTCATTTATTACGGGAGTTTTAATTTTGTTTTCTCAACATTCACGTTCATACAATCGTTTCTCCTGAATTCCGGATTTTTTGAGTAACCCGCTAAGCATATCACACGAAATTCAAAATGGCTACTGTTTGTCGGTCGCTGTGAATGACGAACTTGAGGACTTTTATTTATCAAAATGAAGCGTTACAGGTGGTTGTAATTGTCTCGTTCGGGTAAGGAATGCACATTCTAGTTATCGACGTAGGTGTGCAGATGATATGACTATGTATTCTTATGTTGCATCAAAACATAACGCTCGGTTTTCAGAAACGGCTGACCATTGCGTCAATGGCATTGCGTTTGCTCGCCTTCTCAACTGCATCAAGTGTCGCTATTTGGAAAGATCTTGATACTGACGCAGTTTGTCTTGCTAATCTATTATTTCATGTAGCTTTAAAACACGCTACAGGAAAGATTAATTTGATAAGTTTCAGTTATTTTGATTTCCACAAGTAGAGCACACCTTAAAATCGGCCGTTTGTTCGGATAGATTGTGACGTCACAATGTAGATTTGTCAATACGCGGTGAAGCGGCGCTAAAATCAGAGGAGGTTCAATCCAGAATTGATCACGTTTGATTTTGCTGGAGAACCAATCAGAATCGAGTATCCAGCAATGTCATGGTAGAATTAATGATGATCTATCACTGCTGCTAGATGAATTTATGAGGTAGGTTAATTTGCCAAAAACACATGTTTATGCAATAATTATGTAATTGTCATCTGCAGAATTACCTACATTCAATATATGGAAAATTCAAGTTGTTTTGTTGAAGATTTGATAGTGAAATTAACAATCAAAATGTTGCGAAAGTAGTAAATAATGACCCGGTGCCGAGCGGTTATGGCATATAAACTCGTGAGGGTCGTTTTCATGCCGAGCGGCTGGTAGGAACAGCCCGTCACCACAGCAACACTGTGACGTCATAAGCCAATTCGCCGCGTGAGACCATGCATTGTTTTATGACGTCAAATTATATCAGTCACTGTTCGCAGTGAAAATATAAGTTATTTTCACTGTAGCTTGATAGACAGTTTATTTCCATGTTAAATCCCAGTATTGCATTGCTCGTCATATAATAAATGACCTTATTTGAATGGTCCTATAAGAAGGAATACCTGTATCAAGTATCAAAGGCCTTCACATTAATCACATATATAAATGTGATACAGTAATGTTTCCCCCAGGTTGAGAAAAAAAGAGCCATGGGCTCTGTGACTCAATAGGGTTTATATTGTTTGATGTTCTCAATATAATGCATAACTCCTAGCGCTGAAAAATTGCAGTCTTGAAATTGTCAGTGCATAACAAAACACATGTCACACAGGGAGAGAGAGAGACAGAGAGAGCTGAATTTGAGTCTCTTTGACCAATAACATATCTTTAAAGTTCAAATGTAATGTCATATGGTCTAATTCTGATTCATTAACATGGGATTTCAATTTGACAAATGCTAGATTTTAAATTTCTGAAATTGGTTAATAAAATTCGAACAAACCTGTATAGGTTTCAGATTCTTTGAAGAGGATCCTCCTTAGGGTACTTATTGCATAAAATCGCTGATTTTAGGTATATGACAGGCTGTAAATATTTTTTCCACGTAAAAAATGATTAAAAACAAACAAATTGTACTTTGGGCCACTCCTCTAGAGCCTCCAACCCTGGTGGTTGCTTTGCAGCCAAGGGCAGATAACTCTATTCTCACCACTTTTCAATCCGGTCATACAGACAGAACAAGAAAAAAGTGAGCATGGCTCACATACCCCCGCCATCCGTTATCCGTCCATTGAGAATTATAGATGTGAAGGTTACTATGTTTAAAAAACAGCTTCAAGCATCATAATATTGTCCAAAATAATT
Source organism: Gibbula magus (assembly GCA_936450465.1). Classification (NCBI taxonomy): domain Eukaryota; kingdom Metazoa; phylum Mollusca; class Gastropoda; order Trochida; family Trochidae; genus Gibbula; species Gibbula magus. The sequence continues at coordinate 45,317,239 of OW388305.1, read as the reverse complement.
TTAGGAACTGGCTTTGTTATTTCAAAATTTCATTCACCAAGATGTAATATTATTCAGGTAACTTAATTTTTCCCATTAGAGCATCACACCGGTAATTTGTACTAAGTTCAATTACAGATTCAAGGGCTTCATATCTCCGTACAAAATAATATTTCGGAACTAGACTGTGAACTCGATGAAGAGTATCACCTGGAATACCTACATGTAAAATTTCATTCACCTAGATGCCCACTGGAGAGAACTGTCTGACCAAACCGAGCGCGCTCACCCGAGAGCCTGTCGAGTTGGTAGTGACGAATGAACGTGCTAGGCTGCCTCCAGATAGCAGCGGAGCAGATCTCTTCAATGGGCAGGGCCGCAGCGTACGCTTGTGACGTCGCGACTGCCCTAACCGAATGAGCCTTGAGGTCACCTGGGGGCTCATGGCCCTTATGAACATAGGCTAGGCAAATTGCCGACAATCCATCTGGAGATTGATTGTTTGGAGGCGGGAAACCCCTGCTAGCCTCCGCCATAACAGCAAAAAATCTGCTTATCCTTACGGATAGAGGATGTTCTTTTGATATACGACTTCAGGATCCTGCGCACATCCAAAATATGATCGTGCGAGGCCTGAGAACCTGATACTGTTGGCTGCATGAAAGGAATGGGACACTTTAGGCAGGTAGGAGTCTGGCAGTCTGATACTGACCCTGTCTCTATGGAAGACAGTGAGGTCGGGATCGGCGGACATAGCATGGATGTCGCCTACCCGTCTGCCAGACGCCACCGCAACAAGGAAGATCCCTGAACCTAGGACCTGAGAACCAGTCAAGGACTATCGAAAGTTCCCAGACGGGGCTGATCCGTCTCAACGGAGGACAGATCCTGTCCACACCTGCTAAGAAGCGCTGGGGCGCCGTCCACCGGGATGTGAAAGGCTGAGATGGCAGTGGAGTATCCCCTGACAGTTGATGCGGCCAAGCGGATGGGCACCCAAAAGAGCACCGTCCACTGGAACGTGAAAGGCTGAGATAGCCGTGGAGTATCCCCTGACAGTTGATGCGGCCAAGCCAGCATCCAATCTGGACTGCAAGAACACCAGGACCACCACTAGATGTGCAGAAAAGGGATCGAGAACGTCCATATCTGCACACCAGCGCGAATAGCAGGCCCATCTATCTTCATATTGAAGGTTTGTCGAATCCCTCCTTGAAGCCAGTATTGTGTCTGCAACTCGTGCAGGAATACCGCTGCTTTGGAGGCGATTCCGGACAGAGGCCAAGCCACCCACTGGACCCTGGGGTTGGGGTGGGGGGCTTCATCCTGGGACAGAAGTCCCGGTCGACAAGGTATCAGAGCAGGTGGCATAACTAGAAACCTGAGTACCTGTGGAAACCAACTCTGCGCTGCCCACAAGGGTGCCAGAAGCACCAGCAGACGCGGAGGCTGAGTGGCTAGATTGGCGAGGACCTTTGAAATCAGAGGAACTGGTGGGAAAGCCCACAGAACTCTGTCGGTCCAATCCATGTCGAACGCGTCCTGAGATAACGCCCGAGGGTCGGGTATCCTGGAGCAGAGCTGGGGTATCTGAAAGTTCGTCGCTGACGCAAACAGATCCGGCTGGGACGACCCGTATAACTGGCTCTCGATCCAGAAGCCACTCGTGGGGGGCAAGGATCCGGCAGTGCATCTGCTCGGACATTGTCCACCCCCAGCAAGTATACTGGCAGGACCGTGGAGTCGACATGGTCGCACCAAAGGAAGAATTGCCATGTTTCCTCCAGGAGGGTCGGGGAGACCGTATGAGGATGTATGTCATGGCGGTCCTGTTGTCCAATTGGAGCCGGACCACCTGACCCTTCACCTGATCCCTCAGGTGTTGCAAGACCAGCCTGGCCGCCCTAAGTTCCAACACATTGATGTGTAGCTGAGACTCGGCCTGTGACCACAGGCCCGAGACTGTGCGAGATCCCAGAACCCCGCCTCATCCCGTGAGGGAGGCATCGGTCTGAACCGTCAGGGTCGGCACCAGAGACTGCAAAGGGTAACCCCGAGTCAGGTGATCAACATTGGTCCACCAAGAGGTGTGGTAAGAGCCACTCCAGAGTGACAAGCAGTTTCTTGTAAGACTCCGAGTGGGACCATAGACCCGCCAAGGCTTGTTGGACGGGTCTCATGCGGAGCCGGGACCTCCAAACCACGTCTACGGTCGCTGCCATGACTCCTTAGAGCTGGAGCCAGACCCGAGCCGTGTGGGAGGGAGAACTGAGAAACGCATTCACAGCCCCGAGAATCTTTGGGACCCGATCCGGTGCCAGGGAGACTATCCCCGGCTCCGTCTGAAACCTGGAGCCCAGGTAGACTAGGTCCCGCGACGGGGCTAGCTCCGACTTCTTGAGGTTCACTATCCATCCCAGCGAGACCAACGTGTGCAGTATGGCCTGGGTGGACTCGTGGTTCTGAAGCTGGGATAGTGCTCTGATGAGCCAGTCGTCCAGGTAGGGGTGACAAAAACCTGCCCTGAGACCTGACCACCTGCGCTGCTACCAGCATGAGCTTGGTGAAAACCCTTGGAGCAGTAGAGATTCCGAAGGGTAGCACCTTGAACTAATAACACTTCCGGTCGAATGCAAACCGCAGAAACTTTCTGAAGTCTGGGTGCATCGGGGCATGAAGGTTTGCGTCCTTGAGGTCGATGGAGGAAAGCCACTCCCCGACCTGAACTGACGAAATCACAGATCTCAGAGTCTCCATCTAGAACGATGGGACCTCTATGGGTTTGTTCATGATCTTGAGGTTTAGTATGGGTCTGAAACCTCCGCCCTTCTTGGTCACCAAGAAGTAGGTGGAATAATATCCGCTCTCTTCCTGGCCCTCGGGCACTTGCTCGATCACAGCCTTGCTCAGCAACGCTTTGATTTCTAAGCGAAGAATGTCACCCTTCCACGGCGCGGAGGGCACTTTCGTGTGCCGCACCCCGGCATTTGGCCGGGGCCATACACTGCTGGCAGGGCTTGAATGGCTAAAAAGAAAGTAGCCTTACAAGAACCGGGTAGTGTAAACATACATGTATAGTGTATATATATATAAATGTGTTATTTATATATATATGAAATACATGGGGAAATGCAATGTAGTTGTTTATGTGTAAACATGCATGCATAACAAAAGCAGAGGCGAATGGCATAAATGCGAAGTACAAATGTAAACAAGTAATTGTCACAAACGTGACCATGTCCTCCGCCGCAATTAAGAAATGAGCTAAAAGAATGGACACACAGCTTGTACCGAGTAGTGACATTTACATGTTTGATTCAATTATTGTTATATCGGGCAAAAAATTTTAAATGGTCAAAGTCTTGTAGTGACCAAATCGACTGGTGTCTGCGTATTCCCCAAATGAAGACAGGTACCAAATTTGAAGACTCTAGGTACAGCAGTTCATGAGATATCGTGCTAACAACATTTGACAATCAGTCTTGTAGTGACCTTGAAAATAATTTCAAGGTCAACCAAATCGACTGGTATCTGGATATTCCCCAAATGAAGACTGATACTAAATTTAAAACCAATAGTTCTAGTGGTTCATGAGGAATCGCACTAACAACATTTTCAAAACTGGTCAAAGTCTCGCCGTGACCTTGTAAATGAGGTCAAGGTCACCGAAAACTTTTCAGGTCTGCGTATTCCCCAGATGAAGACTTGTACCAAGTTTGAAGATTCTAGGTTGAGCGGTTCATTAGATATCGCGCTAACAGGAAGCGGGACGGACATACGTACGGACAGACAGACAGACAGACGGACGGACGAGCCTGATGAGCTTAAAAGTAACAAGAAGACATAGTCATCAACATCCCCCGCCAGAGCCAAGAAATTGGAAAAAGGGCAATAATTCGAAATAATTGTGCATTACTCATTTTCATTCCATCAAGGTATGTATGCCCTCAAGCAACACATCAATTTTATTTCTCCTATCTTAAATAGTTTCTGAGAAAGCTTGTCGACTTTGGAGATACAATGAAGAAAGGCCAAAAATACGGAACAAGGGCAATAATTCTGGAAAAAATAATTGCACGCTTCATCCATCAAGGTATGTATGCCTTCAAACAACACATCAAATTTGGTAACCCCATCTTAAATGGTTTCTGAGAAAAGCTGTCCCCTTTGAAAATACCATGAACAAAGTCCATAACAACGGAACAAGGGTAATAACTCCCGAAAAATATAATTGCACGCTTCTAATTTTCAAACTCCATCAAGGTATTTATGCCCTCAAGCAACACACCAAATTTCGTTATCCTATCTTAAATAATTTCTGAGAAAAGCTGTCCCCTTTGGAGATACCATGAACAAAGTCCAAAAATACGGAACAAGGGCAATAACTCCGGAAAAAATAATTGCACGCTTCTAATTTTCGAACTCCATCAAGATATTCATGCCCTTAAGCAACACACCAAATTTGGTAACCCTATCTTGAACGGTTTCTGAGAAAAGCTGTCCCCTTTATCTCGGACGGACGGACAGACGGAGCCCAAACCTATATCCCCCTTCCACTTCGTGGCGGGGGATAATAATTGATTCAGTGGTTTAGGCAGTGTATTGAAAACATAACCAATGTTAATTTATGGTAATTTACCAGTTAGTGTCAAAGGCCTTATTCTCAATGTTCTGATTGCAAGTAATCTATTAATTTCTACTGTGTTGATAACCCATAAATCTTTTAAAGTTGGAGTAAATATTATTCCTAAAACTTCAAATTCATTGTTTTGCAATTGTATATTCAAATCTTCACAAAGAATATCTCTGCTACCTGCTTTTGAACCGATCTAGATCACATTTTGAGGTTGTACATACTATCATGTGCTGGCTGGTGCGGGTTTAAACAAGAGTCATCAGAAGATGACATATAATTATATCCCACCAGTTCCACAAAATTTTGTAAAAAACATCTTTGACACTAAATTGACAGATACTTGTGTATCTACTACCATACTTCAGTTACTGGGTATTACAGATGCTGAGTTTCAGGTATGTTAAGGGTTTTAGACTTCTGCTCCAGAAGCAGTCAAAATCAACAACAACCAACATCCCTCTCATTTTCTATGGAAACAGAAACAAATTAATTTTTCAGAAAAAATCTGAAAATATCAAAAGGCACCACTTCAGTTAGTGGGTAATACACATGCAAAGTTTCAGGAAGATATGATGAACGGTTTTGGAGCTGTGCTCCTGAAACGAACCTGTCTCTGACAAAGTCCAAATTCAACAAGTTTCTAAGGAAACGAAACAAATTAAAATTTTAAAAAATAGAGCCATGGGCTCTGTAGCTCATCAGGATTTCATTGATTATTATCTAAGGTTTACTATCTAAGTTATATCAAGTAATACATTGTTATCAAGAAAAAAATAGGTTTTTTAGACCATGACTCCTGTGACCCAACTTTGGAGTCACAGGGTCACCAATCCTACAATTACAATTTCACCTTTCTACAGCTTTACATACTTAAGATAAAGATGAAAATATTTTGGTCATGACCCGTGACCTAGATTGGGGTCACAGGGTCACAAAATCTACAATTTAGAATCCCCATTGGCCAAGGAGTCTGTACACAACTTTTCAGCTCTCTAGACCTTTTGGAACTGGAGAAGAAGATGAAAATAGGTTTTTAAGGATGTGACCCCTGTGACCCATTTGGGGTCATGGGGTCACGAAATGTACAATTTAGTATCCCCATTGGCCAAGGAGTCTGCACACAACTTTTCAGCTCTCTTGACCTTTTGGAACCGGAGAAGAAGATGAAAATAGGTTTTTAAGGATGTGACCCCTGTGACCCATTTGGGGTCATGGGATCACGAAATGTACAATTTAGTATACCCATTGGCCAAGGAGTCTGTACACAACTTTTCAGCTCTCTAGACCTTTTGGAACTGGAGAAGATGAAAATAGGTTTTTAAGGCTGTGACCCCGGTGCCCCCATTTGGGGTCATGGGGTCACGAAATCTACAATTTAGAATCCCCATTGGCCAAGGAGTCTGCACACAACTTTTCAGCTCTCTAGACCTTTTGGAACTGGAGAAGAAGATGAAAATAGGTTTTTAAGGCTGTGACCCCTGTGACCCCATTTGGGGTCATGGGGTCACGAAATGTACAATTTAGTATCCCCATTGGCCAAGGAGTCTGCACACAACTTTTCAGCTCTCTTGACCTTTTGGAACCGGAGAAGAAGATGAAAATAGGTTTTTAAGGATGTGACCCCTGTGACCCATTTGGGGTCATGGGGTCACGAAATGTACAATTTAGTATACCCATTGGCCAAGGAGTCTGTACACAACTTTTCAGCTCTCTAGACCTTTTGGAACTGGAGAAGATGAAAATAGGTTTTTAAGGCTGTGACCCCGGTGCCCCCATTTGGGGTCATGGGGTCACGAAATCTACAATTTAGAATCCCCATTGGCCAAGGAGTCTGCACACAACTTTTCAGCTCTCTAGACCTTTTGGAACTGGAGAAGAAGATGAAAAGAGGTTTTTAAGGCTGTGACCCCGGTGACCCCATTTGGGGTCTTTGGGTCACAAAATCTACAATTTAGAATCCCCATTGGCTAAGGAGTCTGTACACAACTTTTCAGCTCTCTAGACCTTTTTGAACTGGAGAAGAAGATGAAAATAGGTTTTTAAGGATGTGACCCCTGTGACCCCATTTGGGGTCATGGGGTCACGAAATCTACAATTTAGAATCCCCATTGGCCAAGGAGTCTGTACATTAAATTTTAGCTCTGTGGAGTCATTGGTTCTGGAAAAGAAGTCGAAAATGCGCAAAGTTTACAGACAGATGGACGGACGCTGGACGCCATGCCATGCCATGCGCCCATCGGGCCTTTCAGGCCTGATGAGCTAAAAATCTGAAAATATCAAAAGGCACCACTTCAGTTAGTGGGTAATACACATGCAAAGTTTCAGGAAGATATGATGAACGGTTTTGGAGCTGTGCTCCTGAAACGAACCTGTCTCTGACAAAGTCCAAATTCAACAAGTTTCTAAGGAAACGAAACAAATTAAAATTTTAAAAAATAGAGCCATGGGCTCTGTAGCTCATCAGGATTTCATTGATTATTATCTAAGGTTTACTATCTAAGTTATATCAAGTAATACATTGTTATCAAGAAAAAAATAGGTTTTTTAGACCATGACTCCTGTGACCCAACTTTGGAGTCACAGGGTCACCAATCCTACAATTACAATTTCACCTTTCTACAGCTTTACATACTTAAGATAAAGATGAAAATATTTTGGTCATGACCCGTGACCTAGATTGGGGTCACAGGGTCACAAAATCTACAATTTAGAATCCCCATTGGCCAAGGAGTCTGTACACAACTTTTCAGCTCTCTAGACCTTTTGGAACTGGAGAAGAAGATGAAAATAGGTTTTTAAGGATGTGACCCCTGTGACCCATTTGGGGTCATGGGGTCACGAAATGTACAATTTAGTATCCCCATTGGCCAAGGAGTCTGCACACAACTTTTCAGCTCTCTTGACCTTTTGGAACCGGAGAAGAAGATGAAAATAGGTTTTTAAGGATGTGACCCCTGTGACCCATTTGGGGTCATGGGATCACGAAATGTACAATTTAGTATACCCATTGGCCAAGGAGTCTGTACACAACTTTTCAGCTCTCTAGACCTTTTGGAACTGGAGAAGATGAAAATAGGTTTTTAAGGCTGTGACCCCGGTGCCCCCATTTGGGGTCATGGGGTCACGAAATCTACAATTTAGAATCCCCATTGGCCAAGGAGTCTGCACACAACTTTTCAGCTCTCTAGACCTTTTGGAACTGGAGAAGAAGATGAAAATAGGTTTTTAAGGCTGTGACCCCTGTGACCCCATTTGGGGTCATGGGGTCACGAAATGTACAATTTAGTATCCCCATTGGCCAAGGAGTCTGCACACAACTTTTCAGCTCTCTTGACCTTTTGGAACCGGAGAAGAAGATGAAAATAGGTTTTTAAGGATGTGACCCCTGTGACCCATTTGGGGTCATGGGGTCACGAAATGTACAATTTAGTATACCCATTGGCCAAGGAGTCTGTACACAACTTTTCAGCTCTCTAGACCTTTTGGAACTGGAGAAGATGAAAATAGGTTTTTAAGGCTGTGACCCCGGTGCCCCCATTTGGGGTCATGGGGTCACGAAATCTACAATTTAGAATCCCCATTGGCCAAGGAGTCTGCACACAACTTTTCAGCTCTCTAGACCTTTTGGAACTGGAGAAGAAGATGAAAAGAGGTTTTTAAGGCTGTGACCCCGGTGACCCCATTTGGGGTCTTTGGGTCACAAAATCTACAATTTAGAATCCCCATTGGCTAAGGAGTCTGTACACAACTTTTCAGCTCTCTAGACCTTTTTGAACTGGAGAAGAAGATGAAAATAGGTTTTTAAGGATGTGACCCCTGTGACCCCATTTGGGGTCATGGGGTCACGAAATCTACAATTTAGAATCCCCATTGGCCAAGGAGTCTGTACATTAAATTTTAGCTCTGTGGAGTCATTGGTTCTGGAAAAGAAGTCGAAAATGCGCAAAGTTTACAGACAGATGGACGGACGCTGGACGCCATGCCATGCCATGCGCCCATCGGGCCTTTCAGGCCTGATGAGCTAAAAATCTGAAAATATCAAAAGGCACCACTTCAGTTAGTGGGTAATACACATGCAAAGTTTCAGGAAGATATGATGAACGGTTTTGGAGCTGTGCTCCGGAAACGAACCTGTCTCTGACAAAGTCAAAATTCAACAAGTTTCTATGGAAACGAAACAAAATAAAAAATTTAAAATCTGAAAATATCAAAAGGCACCACTGCAGTAGATGTGTAATACATATGTGAAGTTTCAGAAAGATATGATAAATGGTTTTCGAGTTCTGCTCCGGAAACGAAATGATTACGGACGGATGTTTTTTGGGGTCACATATGATTAACGTTATGAATTGTGTAATGTTATTGAGGGTACTGACTGTTGTTGAAAATTGCCATTTTGATCTTAGTCGACAAAATATACGGACGATATAAAGATTAAAGTGTCGAATTCTGATCGAAAAATGAACAATGCACTGCGTGTGGCTCGCATCAATTAGTCAAACGTAATTTTGGAAACTTATTTACAACACACTATAAGAAAATTTTAAAATGATAATGTTTAAATGTCTTATAACTACTGTGCATGTAAATGGACGTGTAGTTTCGGCTTCTGCACAATTATAATGATATTACTCAATTTTAATTGGAAACTAGTAATTATTATATAATTGGCGATTTGGGATGAATATGCAAGTTCAGTGAAATTATTTAAACTGATATCAACATAAATCATATGTTGGCATGTATTAAAGCCAAATAAAATTTTATGAAACACAATGGATGCACCTTTAAAGAGCCATCAAAACGTACTACACAACAAGCAAGCACTTCCGAAGCGTGAAGGCTCGTCTCTAGCGCAAATCGCTATAACAACCCATGGGTTGCACGTGCTGCAAGTGCTACTCTTGCAAGTTACCCTTGTCACACATTACTTAATGTAATGACTGCTTTGTAAACAATGTTTCTAAATGTCCTGAGAATATACAAATTATTGCCTGTTTAATGTACCTTTTATTTAGATAAGACCAGCAAATTATGACAAATTTTTACTCTCGTTAATTATAAAATTCAAGTAAAATACCTAGTTGAGTAAAACAATTATTCCAATTTCTGTAACAAATACATAGTTAAATGAAATGGTAAATTAACCACCAAAAATTATATATCGTTGAGTACTTGGTTTTCAGACCGTTATGAATATCGACCATAATGTATATTTTATCAACAATTACTTTATTATATCTATTACTTTATTATATCTACCTAACATGCAATAGATTTTACCTTTCACTACTGGCTTGTAAGTAACTCAATAATACCCAAAGAAATCAATTACCTTAGCTTACTTTGTAACTTTGTTGAATAGCCCTGTCCAGCTTGTTCTTATGTAATGCTATCAACTTCACTACCTTTAAGATAGCTTTTTAACATGCGTTCTGGGAAACAGATAATATATCTTCACAGTGGTCAGTTGTGACGTTTGCCCATGTCGGGAATTTAGCCATGTCGGCTCTATTATATGGATTATTCATGCCATGTCGGCAACTTGGAATTATTGTGTTTATTCATGGACTGAACAAGTAAGACATTATTAAAACCTGATACCTAGATTTTATTTGTTAGACTGCCATAAAAACATGTATACCTTCATATCTTAATTGTAAATAAATCTGTATATTATTTTACTTGTTGTGTCTTACCCGTCTTTTTGTTATGTCTGGTTAACGCCACTCGTAACAAGACGCACTTGGTTTTCGACGGCTCACATTCGGGTAGTTTTTCATGATATTTGTAGCCATGTGACATCATCAATACAAAGGAGAGGTCCCCGCTAGCGGTCAGAATAACATGTTTCGTGTGAAACTTCCTTAGATTTGTAATATACAAACTTCACTCTTAAGCTTAAAATCTATCTCTATCCTGAACTACTTTTTGCATGTTATGAAAAAGTCGACAATTTGATAATTTGAACAAGTCATACTGGCTACCAACAAAATTTCTACGTTGTCCTTGCGTAATATGGCGGGTCTACGGAATATACATAAATAGCTTGGGATATCCCTTTTTGATATCGACCAATCAGATGTCCGAAAATGGCATACACTCGCGGACTGTCAAAATTCCGGATGTACTCACTAAATGAGACAAGATAGTCATCAAAGCATTTTCCCCGACGAATTGTCTCAAATTTATTTTAGATAAAGCTCATATGGGGAAAATAGATGATACGTTTCATATATTAATTTTCAAACATTTTTATTGTCAACATTGATTTGTGTCTTAAGCGTCTGAAAACCAATCACTCGAGGTTATTTCAATTTCTTTCATTGATCATAAACTTTATTATTCTTTCGTGTCTTTGTATACAGTATGTCAGTTAGACAACAATGCTTGCGCTTGAAAATAATAGACTGGATCTATATTTAGACTGGAAAACACCTTTACTAATTAGTGCAATTTCTCGGCTTATTTGGGGTCGAAAAGAATTGGGAAAAATTAAGTGTATACAGTCAGTGGACATAAGTATTCGTGACTTGACGTTATTTCCATAGACTTGCATGTTAATTTAGTGTAGCCTAAATAATTTTCTTGAGATGAGTTCTGAATGGGGTTCTGGATGCTTAGTGATATATTAATCCTGAATATACGGTGTACATCTCTGTTGCAAAAAGGGGGGGGTGCACCACTGTTTTGAGGGTTTCAATGGTCATTTTTGAAAATGTCAAATGAAAAGAGGGGGGTGCGCACCTCTAAATCCGCCTATGATATATATGTTAATCAAATTGCTGTCATTCCTTCGATAACCAATGGAAAATTAAGTTTAAATTATGAGATTGTAGCCAAGATGATTCGTCACAAGTGTATACAATTTCAATAGTTATACCATAGAAATAAAATCCACGACAATTATTTAGGCTACACTAAAATAGCATGCAAGTCTATCGAAATAATGTCAAGTGACGAATACTTATGTCCACTGACTGTATATTTCACGGAGATAGATTTTTGGCAATTTTCCTCTATGTTCATCAACATCCTTGATGGCTCTTTAAATATGTTTGATTGAAGAAAAACTTATGTTTTCCTTATACGACCGTATATATATTACCTTAAAATCTTTATAAATAATTTCATAAGGCAGAAGCTAAAAGGTTGACAGGTACGAGGGCTTAATTTTATTTTGTTGTTGACATAAGATATGTCAAACATAAAACAAAAACATAGATAAAATATATATCCAAAAACCCTAAAAGGATAATTGCAAATAAAACCCAATGACCATTGCCGATGGCGGATAAATTACGGTAGAAAATACAAATAAACGCATAAGAGGCAATTGGAATTATATTGTTTAGAGCGAATAAACATAAACTCACATCGTTACTTCCACCTTTCTGCCATTGGAACGTTATAGCGCATGCGTTGCCGGAAGTTAACTGTGCATAGCCGGCGAATCGATTTTGGCCAAGATCAACACTCTAAACTAGATCAGGTTATGTTGTCTCTTACGGCGTTTTGCCGGCTAGTACATTTATATTATATCAACATGTATCCTTTATGTGTATGTATGCGATGAGACATAAATAAACAATTTCTTTCTCTTACTTAACTTTTAGATCTGTCGAAAGGGGCGGCTAATCATTTCGGTTGCCTTATGAAGCCTACTGCAGCACTGTACACTACTGTACTGGAGTGGCCAGTGATGTCAAATCAATCAATCTCACGTCTGTATTGCAAATCCTCATTCAAGGGCCCTTGCCTCGCTGTGTAGCTTGCACTTAGGCCTACTCCTATAGGCCTATTGAATCGCTTTGACTTACTTTTCTCACAATTGTTATTAAAGATACATCCATTGTGTTTCATAAAATTTTATTTCACTTTAATACGTGCCAACAAACCTATATGCTGATATCAGATGAAATGATTTCACTCAACTTGCAAATTCATCCCCAATTGTCAAATTTTCTACTTTCCAATTAAAATCGAGCAACGTCATTATACATATGCAGAAATCGAAACTATACGCCACATATACATGCCAAGTAGTTATAAGACCTATTATACATTATCAACTTAAAGTTGACTTTTTGTCTGTTGTAAAGAAGTTTCGAAAATTACGTTTGACTAATTGACGCGCGCCACACGCGGTGCATTGTCCGGTTTTCGATCAGAAATCGACACTTTTACCGTTATATCGCCGGTATACAGAGTCGACTATCATCAAAACGGAAATTTTCAATAACAGTAAGTCCTTCTCGATAAAATAACACAATTTATAACGTTTGCCAAATGTGACCCCAAACAACACAATGGATGTACCTTTAACATTTTGCATAAAAGTACCGTATTCCCGGGGGTAAGGGGCTGTGCACAGTGGAAATAAATAGTCCTACAACCCGGGTCTCAAATATAATCCGGGTTTGGCATGTTTTGCGTTAAGTTTGGAAATTCTGTGAAAGCAGAAGCGTGTTTACATAGGCCTACGTAGGCCTACACTTATACCCACTGTAGGCTATATAATGTGACCTGCGTCGATCGACAGGAATATTTTTTAACGGACATTCACCCCCTGGAACCCTGTACTGCAGGGCTCAAGCACAGGCGAAGAAACCGGGGGGTCTGTGACAACGCAGCCCGTGCTTCTTTGTATGGTTAGGCGTGGTTTACACTACGTCCGTTTTTGGATGCGATGCGTTAAAAATAATCGCATCAGAACGCAACACGTTATTTTCAATGAGTTGTCATACACTACGTCCGTTTTTTTTCATGCGTTGCGATGCGACGCGAAAAAATAGAACCCGTTCTATTTTATTCGCATCGCATTCAAAATCGCATTGGAATTCCCTATATGACGTCATAATTCATCATCTGAAGGGGTATTTCCCACCACGTGTAGGCAAAGCGGTCATACAAATAAACTAGTGTCCAAAAGAAACGATACCACGTCTTTGAGCGACCATATTACAGGAAAACTTAACGACACAGACATTTAAAATTGGTATTATTCTTTTGAGATTTCGTTCATTTAACATGTGTACAAAATTCATTTCAATCTGTACTTTGCATTCATTTGTACAGGTCTGTATTGACGTTAGGGGTCTGAAAATGAACATTTTATTCACACAAATGACTGAGACAAATGTTGAAAATGTCAAAAGAGGCGTCACTAAGTCACATTTGTATTCGGTATGTCCATCCCGAGCGTCAGAACGGGCAAGTACACGTCTACGGGATGATGACGTCAGAAGATAAGCTTTGTCATGCATCAATGAGGCAATGGGCTGACTTGATGGACGCAATTCAGAGCATAAAGGTCACTAATTCTTCGGTACACCTGCTGTCTACCATTGTTCTTGAAGATGCAAAATCGGCTCCCATATGAGAACATGACCGGTGCTCAGTCTCTCTGTTGCCAACGTTGAATTCGTCTGTTTATTTACTCGTTGTTGAGGCCTCAGGAACGTTTTGTGGTATGGACGACGTGTTCAGATATCATGAGTCTTCACTCTTTAACCAAGTTTGTCTGCTTATCACGTGTCGCAGTGACGTCTTTGACGTTAACGTCGTAATGATGAATGGGTTTCGGAGATGAAATACCCGGATGTGGCGGTCTTCAAAAAACGTAATCACCTTCTCGACCTGCATGTTGTCCGATCTCTATCATGTAACCGTTGCGTTAACCTGGGGACTGCTATGCGCGCGCAACCGAACCTTCTGGCGTCGTCGGCGTGTGAGACTCGCTATGTGACAATTCCAACGGCTCTCTCACTCTCAATGGCTGTCAAACCCGATATTTTCTCGTGTGCTTTTTGTTGCTTTGATACCAACGTGTATGGTCAGCCGTTTTATACACTTTATCTGCAGTTGCAAACTATGCTACCTAAAATAATGTCATTCTCACAAAGTGAACCATTTCTTCGGATGTGATAAAATGTTCTCGGTATTTTCGATTGAATACACTGCATTTGGGATGTGGGATACGCAAAACCATGTGTTCATACGAAGAACATCACTTTGTAAAAAGATATTTTAAAAAATAGATGGTATCGTTTCTTTTGGACACTAGTTTAGTATGCCAACATACATCTGTACCTGAATATATACAAACACACATTCAGCTTTGTATACATACACACATGTGTACATATCTGTACCTACATACATGTACATACATTTTTATTCATACCGTACATACATAATATTCTATACATAAAATCTGTACATATACCCAATGTACACACACCTACAGTAATTATATACGTCTATACATATACATGTACATACATAACATATGGAACTAAACAATAAAAGAATGATATTCGCATGCAAAACGCGTGTAGTGTAAACCCCCAAATCGCATGCGTCAACGCAACGCGATTTATTCGGACGTAGTGTAAACCCGCCTTACCCATGTTTGGGGCTCGAAATCTAATTGATATGACCCAATGACGGCATTGTCAATGCAGATGCACGTGCATCTTGCTGAAATGTACAGCTAACGCTATAAACAGCATGGCTAATGTCAACTTGGCCAAAGTTTAGAGAAAACAGAAACAACTTTCAGCATGTTAAGACATTTTGCACCCAAAATTAAATGACATTCTTATATAAAAAGAAAAACATAAATTTGTGATATTATTTCACGCATTATAAGCACCTTATTCATTTGGTCATGAAGAAATGTTCAGAGTTTCAACTGGCTTCGTGGTGTAAAGCAGGACACGGATTTGTTACTGCTTAATATGTTCAAATGCTAACTTATGATGATGTGATCCTTGTTAATGTGTTTTCTATGTTTGTTTGAATGTTAATCTCTTGTACGTTTTTGTACTATAGGCCTGTGGCCTCTAAGTACTAGAAATAAAGACGAGAACTGCCCCAAAAAAAAAAAAAAAAAAAAAAAAAAAGGACACGGATTCGATCCCTCGTTCCTTATATGTTCGTTTATAATCTGACATTTTAAAGTATCATCACTTAGAATTTGGAAATTTAGAAAATTGACTGCATTGTTTCTCAGTTGTTAAAAAGTGTAGGTATATAAGAAAGTGTAGGTATATCAGAAAAAGTACTGGTATATCAGAAAAAGTGTAGGTGTATCGGCTAATATACCTACACGTGTAACAAAAGAAACCATAGCAACGAGACCGGAAGTGGGGTATAATCCTGTTTATTAATACACGATTAAAACACAGTCCAATTGAAATAAAGTAATATTTTGGTGACTTTATATTTCACAAATTGATAAAAGCAAGCGCACAGTTGTTGAAAAATAAAAACGATGAGAACTGAAGCCATTCATCGGCGCTGCTAGTCTAACGCTTAGACTCTTAACAAAACAAAAATTTAAAAGGAGCCCTTTTTTAAAGGTTCAATTTCTTACAGTCTCCTTTTCAGTATTTAATAAAATGGTGATATTTTCAGATGGGAGGGATATGCTGAAAAAATAAGCGCTGGGCGCTTATAAGAGGAGATACGGTAATAAAAATAACTGACATTGAACTCCTGAATATGAGCTTTGTTAGCGGGGGGAACGAAACAGAAGTTGATTCCATTGAAAAAAACAAGCATGAACCACAATCTGTAACCATATATCATAAACATGTAACATAATAGTGCATTTGAGAAGTCACACCATAAGAAGCTGCCATTTGTACTAAAACCATCTGAGTGCTGTCACCATTTTACTACTATTGAATATCAACACCGCTTCTATTTGAGGGTATAATTTACAGTATTTATATATAATACACCAATTATCTATATAGGATTCCTCAATATATATAGCATTCAATTATACAACATCATGCATCCTTTATACATCATTCATACACTCACCATTCATTTATTAGGGGTTCGGGGTTCGAATCATCAAGGGATTGGCAACTTTGTCAGCTGTAGAGAACTGTTCTACATGCAGTAAGATTTGGGTGCATTAATTAATTTGCTTCAATGTATTTCAGCGCAGTAGGCCTATCACCCATGGTTCGCTTGTACCAGTCAGTGACCGCAATACAATCCCCAAAGGTTTTTGGGGCTTTCTCCCTCCAACCTCTTGAAAGCGGCGTTAAAACTCATGTCACCTCACCTCATTAAAGGTACATCCATTGTGTTGTTTGGGGTCACATTTGGCAAACGTTATAAATTGTGTTATTTTATCGAGAAGGACTTACTGTTATTGAAAATTTCCGTTTTGATGATAGTCGACTCAGTATACCGGCGATATAACGGTAAAAGTGTCGATTTCTGATCGAAAACCGGACAATGCACCGCGTGTGGCGCGCGTCAATTAGTCAAACGTAATTTTCGAAACTTCTTTACAACAGACAAAAAGTCAACTTTAAGTTGATAATGTATAATAGGTCTTATAACTACTTGGCATGTACATGTGGCGTGTAGTTTCGATTTCTGCATATGTATAATGACGTTGCTCGATTTTAATTGGAAAGTAAACATACGATTAGTCACAGAGTACCAAAGCATCCCCCGTCTCCACAAGCTTCTCCTCGCCCCATCATCGTGATGTTCGTCAGCAATGCGAGCAGACGACGCATTTTGGCCAATAGGAAAAGACTGAAGGATGTTAAGCCTTTCAATTCTTCTCGCATCTTTATAAATGAAGATCTCACCAAAACCAGAGCCATATTAGCCAAGAAGACTAGACAACTGGTTGCTGAGAAGAGGATAGAATCCTCATGGGTCACTGGTGGTGTTGTGCTAGTGAAAATGAAAAACGGTGACCTCAAAAAGATCGCCAATCAGAGTCATCTAGACGAACTCTTGGAAGCCACGAAAATAAAGATGCTGCTTAATCTATCTCAGAACACATCTTCAATTCACTAATGATAGAGATAGATAGATCGTGATCTCTCATTGAACACGTATCCCTTTGATTAAATACAATAAGACAATAACGGCAAAGTATGGTGACTATGCTCTTGATAAGTGATAGAAGTGACAATATTGTGTATTGTGCGATATGAACTTTACATTCATCAATCCAAATAAGGAACCTCGGTGAGTTCATTGAGACGGGTCAAAGGTGACCTTAACTGTCATTGGTTGTGAGACCCAGCGTGAAATTGACATGATCATGATATTTCTTTTCTTCTCGTGTCGTAAAAACTGTGTCGTCAATGGTGGATGAATGAATATTGATCTTTTCCTTTGGGGTTTTGCTTTTCGTTCTTTGTTTATTTGTTCATTTCTCATTTACTGAAAAGATTCAATTGATGTGATATGCATAAAGTATGCATTAACAATAATATATTTTTCGTAAGGAATAAGGTTTTTTTCCTATCGAAACCTTAAAACATTTATGCGTATTTTATTTTCAATTTATGTAATCACTATTCGAATGATAGAATAGTTTGTCTGGCTTAAGATGCAAACCACGCATAACCCCGACATGCATATATTCACAAACGATCCTTTATTTTTCTCTCGATTTTCCACATTCATCATATTTTTATTTTTATTTTATTTTCTCAGATGCTCCCAGGCATGAGCATGGCCATTTTTCTTTTACCTTTACTTTTCCTCACATGGAACTTCTCAGTTTTGCATAATGTTGACATGTGTCATTACATCAGTAACAGAGTGACAATTGATTTTCATGAAACTAGTTTATACCAGCAACCACAAATTACTCATACCGTTCATTGCTATTGCCCACTTGCCTCTCTTAGCTTACTGGTTTTATTATTCTATCTAGATGTCGATTGACTTATAGTTAATTATAGACAGGCAGTGGGGCTCTTTGGGTTATCACTACACTGCAAGACATTTAATATGTGTTTACGTTACAGACTAGCTTTGTCTTACCTATGTGTGTACTCTTGTAGTATTTCTCTTATGTTGAGGTTAATATTACTTTGTTGTGGTGATATTCATCCTAACCCTGGCACAGTGTACCAGCAGCTTAAAATAGTCCACCTAAATATTAGGAGCTTAAGGGATAAAGTTTATAGCACCTATGCTGAATTATTTAATTATGATATTATCTGTTTAACGGAAACTTGGTTAAATAAGGGCATTGATAGTAGTACAATATTATTACCGGGTTTTCATCCTCTCTTCAGAAAAGATCGACCAAGTAGACGTGGGGGAGTAGCAATCTATGTTAAAGACAGTTTATATATGTAGAAGCAATGGACCATTTGGACATTGATATTCTGGAAGCGATATGGGTAAAAGTTGGAGTGAAGAACGACAGATATTTGATTGGTGTGTTTTATCGCGCAGACACAAGTGAACATTATTAGGAACTTATTGATCAATCCTTTGGCAATGCAGTTGACCTGAACCTAAAAACAATTATCGCAGGTGATTTCAATATAGATGCCATGGGAAACCAGAAACATAAGATAGAATTTTTGGAATCTATGTATGGTCTTGAACAAATAATCAACAAACCCACTAGAATAACACACTCGTCGTCTTCCCTGATTAATTTGATATTTGTAAATGCTCGTGAATCGGGTGTGTTAGATCCTATATGCAGTGATCATTGTCCAATATTCGTTTATCTTAAGTCTCAGCTGCAGAAACAAATTAATTTCAAGCGCACTGTATATGATTATAATAAAGCAGATCAAGAATCTATCCTAAATGAGTTAACTTCCGTAAATTGGGAAGCATTATTCCATTCAAAATCACAAGATGACATGGTAGATATTTTAACATGTACATTACTAACTACATGTAACAAACATATTCCAAATAGATTTATAACAGTAAGACCAGAAGATCCCCCATGGCTAAAAAATGAAATCCGTCATCTTATTAGAAAACGAAATCGACTTCATAAGAAAGCTAAACGCAGGAATTTGTCTTCTGATTGGTCGAACTTTAAACGAATGAGAAAGTGTTGTTTCTGATATCCGTACTGCGAAAGAAAAGTATCGTAAGAAACTAGACGATAAAATAAATTCATCAGTTGGTCATAAATCCTGGTGGCGATTAATGAAGAGCTACTTGAAGAAAACTGGAAGTAAAAACAATTTCTCATCGATACTTCATCAAAACAAATTGTATGATGATAGTATTGATATTGCAAATATCCTAAATAATTATTTTATATCTCAGGCACAAGTTAGGGACCCCTCCTGCCACCCACCTACTGTCAGCCTAAAAACACAGCAATCGCTATCATCAGTTACTGTAGGCCTATTACCCAAAGAGGTATTAGATTTATTACTATCAGTTGATACGAATAAAGCAACCGGTCCTGACGGTGTTGCTAATAGAATCATTAAAATGTGTGTATATTGTTTAAATAAACCCCTTGCTTTAATTTTAATACTTCCCTCAGGGAGAATGTATTTCCACACCAGTGGAAAGAATCCTCTATCATTCGTATTCATAAAAAAGGAAGCACAAATGACTGTACTAACTATAGACCGATAGCACTAACTAGCAATCTATCTAAAATATTTGAGAAATGCGTATTTAAATTTCTTTTTAATTATTTTAGAGACAACAATCTTTTGACTAACCTGCAATCCGGATTCATACCGTGTGACTCAACTGTAAATCAGCTTACATACCTATATAACTTCATATCAAAAGAAATCGATAAAGGTAAAGAAATTAGAGCTGTCTTTTGCGACATTAGTAAAGCCTTCGACAGAGTATGGCATGAAGGTCTGGTTACTAAGTTAAAATCTTACGGAATTCAAAATAACTTACTAATATGGATTAAGAGTTATTTAAGCAACAGAAAACAAAGTGTTGTAATAGAAGGTAAAAGCTCTGAAGTGAAAACGGTATTAGCCGGAGTACCCCAGGGATCCGTCCTTGGGCCACTATTTTTCCTAATATATATAAATGACCTAGTTGATGATATAGACTGTAATATCAGACTGTTTGCTGATGACACGTCATTATATATTGTAATTGATGATCCTAACATCGCAGCATTAACATTAAATAACGATTTACAAAGAATTTCACAATGGGCTGAACTGTGGCAAATAGATTTTAATCAAAATAAAACTGTATCTGTGCAGTTTAGTAGAAAGCGCCATCCAAGCCACAGGCCTGACCTAAAATTAAATAATGTACTTATTAAAGATGTCTCTTCCCACAAACATTTAGGACTTGTTCTTCAAAATAATTGTCAGTGGTCCTCTCACATCGATGACATTATCCGAAAAGTGGGACCAATGATAAATTGTTTAAGAAGTCTAAAATACCGATTGAATAGAAAAAGCCTTGAAATATTGTATAAATCATTCATTCTTCCTATTTGGGATTACTGTTCAAATGTATGGGACAATTGTACTATGCATGAAGCAAAACTCTTGGAAAATCTTCACCTAGATGCATTAAGATCGATATGCGGAGCTGTAAGAGGCACAAGTCATAATAAGATATATGAAGAAACAACTTTAACTTCACTTAGCGATAGGCGTAGAAGGCACAAATTGTGTTTGTTCTATAAAATGTATTATAAATTATCTCCATCCTATCTTTCAGATTTGGTTCCAAATAATATCTTAGTAAATAATCCTTACAATCTAAGAAACTCAAATTCTCTACAAACTATTTCGTGTAAGACTGCTAGACACTCGGCGTCTTTCTTACCCTCTGTTGTTAGAGAATGGAATTCCTTATCAGAAGAACAAAACTAAGCAATTCAGTCAGCAACTTTAAAAAAGCAATAAATACTACTGTTCATAAGAAATACAACTTCGATTCAAATTTTGGACAAAGATTGGTTTAAACAATATTTATTCAGGTACTCATGGTACATGGGATTGACAAACAGGGTTGCCCCTATATAAATGTCTCTCCCCAAATACATAGTAGTACATCATGAAGATACATAAATACATCGTAAAACAAGCATTATATAAAATGTGTTGGACAAAGATTTGCTCAAATAATTCACTGTAGACTTCGTCTAGGGTGTAGTGACCTCAATTATGATAAATTGAAGATTGTGTCCATTTCTTTTTTACATGCCCATTATATAATCATGTTCGACAAAATAAGTACTTCTATGTAAAAGGATATGATCTGAAATCAGTCCTTTATGGCAACAGTGAACGATCACGACCATTAATCAATGTATTATACAATCTGTACATGAATTCATTATTGAAACTTATAGATTTAAATAGAAATTCATACAACATGCCTTGCTGTTACGTTGGGTGATATGTCATGATGCTGGTATAAATGAAAACCATGTCGCATATTTATATTTATATACTTTGTTCTGTTTTGTATGTATTAAACATGTATTGATATTATGGTCGTAGGACAAAATCCCCAATGGACAAAATCCCCAAGGACATAATCCCCAAGGACAAAATCCCCAAGGACAAAATCCCCAGTGGACATAATCCCCAAAAGGGTAGGACAAAATCCCCAAGATGAAAAATACAACAGAGCAAGGAAGTAATAACAAGTAATTTTATTCATACAAGCAAGCAGTAACACTCTGGATCTTCGAAGGACAGATTTGTCTTCAAGATTGCTGAGCACTTAAACGACTTCTTAGCAGAACAATCCCAACGCATGGTAGACTTGGAGGCACTCTTCTTGGTGTACATATATCCATCTGGGCCAGCTTAACGCCACCCTTGTTACTCTTGAGAATCTCCATAGTGGTTCTACAGTACATATGTCAATTTCCAATAGTATTTATATCAGTAAAGTCATCACACAAGCTACATGATCAGAGGTTATTCTAAATGAGATGAGATTGATGAGTGGCTTACTTTTACTGATCAAAGAAAAAATTTATAATGTTATCAAAACAATAATTCTCAATAAACTACTACTTGTGATCAAAGACAAAGTTGATTAGGTTATAAAAACAACAATCTACAAAAGTTCATTCTCAGTAAACTAATACTTGTGATCAAAGAAAACATTTATCAAAACAACATTTACTACCAGTGATTTAAGACAGCCATTTGTCAAAACAACAATTTCTCAAACTTCTCAGTTACTAATACCTTTGATTAAAGACAAAGTTGATTAGGTTATAAAAACAACAATTTACCAAAGTTCATTGTCAGTAAAGAAAACAAAACATTTTTAATCACCTTGGGGATTTTGTCCGTTTTGTTGTTATAGGGCTGGGGATTATGTCCACTGGGGATTATGTCCTTGGAGTTTTTGTCCTTGGGGATTTTGTCCATTGGGGATTTTGTCCGTTCACCGATATTATGTTCAAGGGAGCGGCCTTAGCATAAGCTTTGTAAGCTAGTTGGCCAATCCCGTTCACAATATGTATATGATTGTGAAATAAATATGTTTAAAACAAAATACGATAAATTTGACAATAGGGGATGAATTTGCAAGTTGAGTGAAATCATTTCATCTGATATCAGCATATATAGTTTGTTGGCACGTATTAAAGTGAAATAAAATTTTATGAAACACAATGGATGTATCTTTAAGCAGTGATTTATACAATATTTATCAGCAGTCATTTATTGCATCATTCATCATTGGTGCTTACATGTATATAGATAGTTCGTTTCTTAATGGATGAAATGACATATGGTCACTTTCGGATTCGTTGAAAAGGGGTTTCAATTTGACAATTGCTCGATTTTAAATTTCTGAAATCGACCCATAAATTACTTGGTTAAATGGTTTAATAAATAGATAGCCTTTATGTGTCACATCAGCACATCAACACACAATTCTCAGTTTAGCGTACCATATAGATGTTTCTTCCAGATCAAAGGGGAGAAGTGTTGTTACAGCAAAATAGTTTACGCAATTAAGAAGCTGAGTATGTGAGAAGGAAGGAGTGTAATTATGTTTGTACAGATAACAAGTTTCCTTGACCGATTCAATTATATAACAAATGGCATGTCAGTGACCGGCATGTCATATATGTTTATTGTCAAACGTCCTGTCTTGGTGACACAAAGGAAATACGAAATAAACATTAACGCGACATGCAGTCTAGATATTGTCAGCCAATGAAAGTAAGGAACATATCTCTATCAAGTTATGCAATAAAAACATTGGATTAGATAATGTACCAATGAAATTATTTTTAGTGTAAAATCATCAGAACTATTTGGTTTTCTATCTTGCCATTTTCGAAAAGACTTTTGCTGAAAGAGGGTTAAGTATTTGACCATCTTCTGTTTCCAAGACACTCTTGCTGAAATGCAATTTAATACGATGTTTATTTTATTTGATTAGATTAACCACACATTTTATTGAAAACATTATTTTATTATCTATTAGATTCTGAATGTAATCAAAAACCGACAACCAACCAAGCTCTTGGGTAACAACGAACTCGAACTATTTAACTCGAAGTTATTGACGATTGTTATTTGGGCGTCACTAACATTAATTTGGCCATCGGTTTTGTTTCCTCAAATTGTTTTACTGACAATGTAAATTAGTGACATGCTGCTGATTTATCGTGATCTCAGATATGCCACCATCTAATGAAATAAAAGTGATTTAGTTATTGTTAATATGTGATAAATAAATCGTAAAATTAACATTGGGATGCGGTGTTTTCGTAGGTGGATTCGTAGACGTATTATTATCGTTGATAACCAAGTACTTTGGATGTTTTAAAATATGTGGTGAGTTGCTTTGATTGTTGTTATGTACTGTTAGTAAATAAGGTTGTTGGTAGATTAACGACGTTAAAAAAACAGGATGTTGTGATGTGCTTTGATTGTCGATGGCTTACCGTAGGGCCTACTTCGCCGGCGTCTGCTTATCAAGTTTGTTGTTTTATTTTATACATAAACATTCTCCAACAAAAAATATCAACAACACCGAATATCTGATTTCGCTGTCTCAACTTTACTTCGTTCATATTATCATGTCTTGGTTTCATTTTGTCATCATATATCTCATTAGCATTGATTTTATCTTATGTCTACGAACGTCTATGAATCCACCATCTTTCAGTATTCATATCAATTATAGTATATGTTATATATAGAGAGATTATTAACCGAGGAAGTGTGTCATATGACTTTTACGAAACGAGTGTAAATGTTTGTATTGTCCGAGCGAGAGCGAGGGTTAAACATACATCTGCACGAGTTTCGTAAAAGTCATATGGCACACTTTCGTGTATTTCGATATTTTGGGACATTTGTAAAGTGAAACTTGATAACCAACATTACTCGAAGAGTTTACAGTAGAACAGCAATGTGGCATTATTGCAAAGAGTAGATATAACATATTGACTGACCGATTCCCCAGTGTTTGCCATTGTAAATAACAAGCGAATGTTTACACCCCGTGAATTCACGTACGTCACTTCCGGTTACCTTCCAACCCTCTTAGCCCCGCCCCATGTTTCGTTTGTTGCTCGCGGGTGAAAAGCAGACGATTTTTTATGCAATCTTTAAGTCGCTCTAGTTTTACATAGGAACAGCATATTGCTTTTTGGGGGTATCGTTTTTCACAAAATAGTCTAATGAACCAATTGCAGTTAAGAATTCAAAAGAAAATAATATATTTCGGCCATCCTTTAATAAACTGGTATGAAAGTCGATTTTATTTTGCTATCTATACCCTCGACAATAAAACAAATGCCGTGAATGGGACCGACAGCGTGCTTTATGCGACAATAAAACATGCTCATGATTTTAGACGTCAGTTAGAGAGTCGATTAGCAAATGACGTCATACTTCTCGTCACTTTGATTGTTCAATTGCTGGTGAATATGTTCTATGACGGGATGCATTAATATTTTCCTAAAATATTTTATACAAACAACATATCTCCACGGTTTTTATATAAAAGCGAGTAACTGTTTATGGGCATCTCATGTAAGAAATAGAATACTCGTTGTTGTACTTTATCGTAGAATAAAATAAAGAAGAGAGCATAAAACACTCAGGGCGAATGTAGGAAAAAAAGTCACAGGAAAATTAGTCACAGGTAAAAAAGGCTGCTTGTCTTCTCTTTATTAAATAATGTTTTTAATTCAATCCTTTTTAATGCATAAATGACAGTTTTAGTAAGCGACTTTTGTGAGAAGTCAAAAGTTAAAGTAGTATGAATGTTCAAAGTCACACTATATAAAATATGAAAATATGAATTTCAATAGAGGTTAAACAAATGAACAAATCTGTTATGACTGTATGGACTATTTCTTCAAAGGAAGACGGACTGTTTTTCAACATGCTGCAATCAAAACAATTCAAATTGATTGCAAATCCATGTGATTTTAGACTCTTTGTCAATCAAACTGATAAAACTGTTGAAAGTTTTGATACAACTTCAACCATCGATAATTTCCTAATTTATCATGATAAGAAAAGTCTTTGTTAATGACTCTGAACTTATAATAATAATGTTGATATCAAGAACTGACACTTACATTCAATCGTGTTGTTTGAATTCTGTGAAATTCAGTACCATCACAATTTTATCCATAAAACCGCAAATCGTTTCAAGAATTGATTTTAACTAAAACAAAATAGTCAATACATTCTTCACAATTGTTTCATATAGTTATCTGGAGCTAAATCTTTAACCAAGTACCTCATCTTAGTCTCTAAATCAAAGTGTTGCAATACTTTTTTCCAGATGTAATTTATATATATACGTGTAGGATATGGTACGAAAAGCCTCCATTAGTTTGGCACGAGGGACTCGTACGAGGGCGTTAGCCCGAGGACGAGCCCCGCGTGCCAAACTAATGGAGGCTTTGAGGACCATATCTAACTTAAAACAAAGTCACTTGTGACTATTGGAGGTCTATAAATTTGGACTAAAACTCTCGTGTCGTTACGCCCAAACGCAACTTTGTTTGTCTAAACTATTGGAGGGCTGCTCTACCTAAGCCTTGACTTCACGTGCATCAACACCAACCAGTTTCACACCTGACAGAGAAAGCCAATCATGGACAGTGAGGGCGATTACACTCAGGTAAAGTAAACTTAGTTCTTTTATATTGCACCCTATTTAAGCTCATTGTGGTGAAACGACATTACTTATAACCATCAACGTATATTTTGTTTAAAACCATTCATTCAATGAAACACTTACAACATGTAGATGATACTAATTTATAACAAATATAACAAAGGCCTGTCTTTCTTTGTTAAGTAAAATATATGAACATTATTTTACAGGCCAAGATCTTGAAAATGCCGGCCACTTCAGTACGCCAAAGAAGACGTCTGGTATGTCGATGGCGCAGTTGGGTAACACCCCCTCATATCTACAATTTCAAAGCTCTACAAAAAGGCAGGATTTCACGGCTTCTATACAAACCATTCCCTCAGCGTCAACACGGTTGTATGATTCCGGTTTTGATGAACAACTCATCGCAGAACGTACTGGTCACAGATCCCTCGCCATTAAGATTTACAAGGTATTTTATACTTGCAGTTTCTGACATAAATCGTTATATGTTATATAACAACATTGTAAGCAGTTATATACAATTATCATGGGGAATATTGAATGTGAAACCTGTTTTCCTTCAAACTAATATAAATTGAAGCCTTTAAATTCTTTAACAATGTAACAAAATGGTTGTATATAGTACATGTATGTATATTCATTTTAGAATACATCGGAGATGGAGGATCGTGTGAGTGACGTGATTCGGGGAAAGATGTCCCGCGTACCCGCTTCAGTCACTCGACCAGCCAATGGCACCGGAACAGCTGCAGACACACCCTGTGATCCACCTACTAGTGTTGCAACATCTAATAACAGTTCAGAGAGAAACATCAAACTAGTTATTCTTGCCCTTTCCTTCTAAATAAAAATTGGAACTAGTTCTTTGTTTTCTTTTTCGAAATAGTTTAAATGGTGTTGATATATTTTGCTCCATTGAAATGGAAAGTTACAGAATGGGTTGCGTTTGCATGACATGCCTATATAACGATTACGCACACCACTATTGGAGGTTGGACATTAGTTAGAAACTAATGGAGGGTGGGGATACAATATTTGACTTATTGGGGGGTCGCCGCTAATGGCTGCAATACTGCCGAAGCGGCGTTAAACAATAACTCACTCACTCACTTATTGGAGGGATCCATAAAATCATACCAAGACGTGATAAAACTAATGTTTACACAACTTTGTTTTAAATACATTTATAAGTCCATTTCCTTATTCATATACATATATTCGTCAATATCTTCATCTGGTAGTGTGTACTCCCAATATTTTCATTTGTGTTGATGTACATTCAATGATAATCAGTAATCACTCAAGGTGTTTATATATTTATATATAATCATCCAGAGAATGTTATGATTTTATATATCCACACCTTTAATATGTTCTTTTGTGGAAGCGTCAGAGTGCTCAACATTTGAAAAAAATGGAGCTAAATATAATGTAGAAAATAAAGTCAGGTTTTTCTTTTGTTTCATGCCGGGAGGCGATTTTCAAGTGACAGCTTGTGTTGGTTTGTGGCCACATTTGTTACTTGGGCTTGCTGGTTGATTGGGAGCTAAAAGAACAAAACACCGAATTCAATGTGGAATGGTCAATCATCGGCCAAGCCAAACCATACTCCAACACAAGCAAAAGATGGAGCCTTTGCATATTCGAAAAGTTCATCATCATCAGCAAACCCCATATGGCAACCCTAAACAAACGAAACGAATTGCTAAACGTGCACCTGCAGACACAACAACAAATTTTTGCTCAAAAACAGCCAAAACAAAAAACCAGCCCTTCGGGAAAAGAAGACCTCGAGCTTCACTTCAAGGCTATATTCCTATTCACTTCCCTTTAAACGGGTCTTAAATTCCAAGGATAACCCATGTGCCATGTTTTATCCCAAACATAAAATGGCCGACAAAAACTGAAATTTTATTGGTTAACTTATACCATGGCCAAGACTTATTATCTCGTGGCCACGACTTAATAATGAAATTTATTTTCTCGTGAAATGTCCCTACTATGGTTCCGTAGTTTTCATATTGAAGAAGGTGAAAATAAGTTTTTAGGTCATAGCATGTGAGGCCCTTATTTGGGGCCACAGATTCACGAAAATAGGGCAAATTTGAAACACCTGCAACTAAACTTGCATAGTTATAAGGGGTTCGCAGGATGTAAAAAAAACGGTGAGCCTGTTGATCTGTCATTAATTATGCAACGATAAGGATTAAAGATACATCCATTGTGTTTCATAAAATTTTATTTCACTTTAATACGTGCCAACAAACTATATATGCTGATATCAGATGAAATGATTTCACTCAACTTGCAAATTCATCCCCAAATGTCAAATTTATCGTATTTTCTACTTTCCAATTAAAATCGAGCAACGTCATTATACATATGCAGAAATCGAAACTACACGCCGCATGTACATGCCAAGTAGTTATAAGACCTATTATACATTATCAACTCAAAGTTGACTTTTTGTCTGTTGTAAATAAGTTTCGAAAATTACGTTTGACTAATTGACGCGCGCCACACGCGGTGCATTGTCCGGTTTTCGATCAGAAATCAACACTTTTACCGTTATATCGCCGGTATACAGAGTCGACTATCATCAAAACGGAAATTTTCAATAACAGTAAGTCCTTCTCGATAAAATAACACAATTTATAACGTTTGACAAATGTGACCCCAAACAACACAATGGATGTACCTTTAATATGGAGATGCAGGCAGTAACTTATGGGTTAGAAAGGTCATTAGAGAGTCCAGTGAATCGATGTCCATTAATCAATCGAACTTCATGAAGTGGAAAGCAAAGGATGAATGAGATCACCTTGTTTTACAGAGACCAGTCAGGGCCATTTGGAAATTAGACCGGAAGGAGACATGGTTAAAACCTGCACTAGCAAATACATGACTCTTTTCGACTTATATACATTGAATACTTGCTTATGAATTGGGGGGTTTAATATATGAGATAATGATTCGAACTTGTGAATACTTGAATCGATTTACAATGAAACGTGAAAAAAAAAGTAAAGTATCACAATACTCAAGAGATAATTCATCGAGATAAAATAAACGTTACAGAAAAGGTCACTTATATCAAAATACAGAAAACCTCCCATAAAACGAACAATAGTGGTAACCTTCGCTTGTGATAATATTGTACTTTC
Organism: Gibbula magus; assembly: GCA_936450465.1. NCBI lineage: Eukaryota > Metazoa > Mollusca > Gastropoda > Trochida > Trochidae > Gibbula > Gibbula magus. The sequence continues at coordinate 45,287,575 of OW388305.1, read as the reverse complement.
AAAGTAAACATTGAACAGTCAGTTGGTATGCGTTACTCGATATAATTGAAACTGAACACAGACAGGACTCACATGATTTCAAAAATTATGCCAAATATCTCCAAGTTTAAGAACTACTCTGAATGAGTTTACTGTACACACCATTGCATATTTTACTTTATACCCCACTTCCGGTCTCGTTGCTATGGTTTCTTTTGTTACAAGTGTAGGTGTATTATTAGCAGCTATCAGTTTTTGCTCAGTTTCCATCGCCGCCGCCGCCGGCGCGTTTTGTATTGGCTATAATGTTTTTCCAAGAAGGTTTTAAGAACCCATATAAATAACTTCTTACTTATACCCCTGGTGAATGATTTTGACATGTTCACATTCAAGGTCAAAGGTCAAGGTCATGAATTTGAAATCACTACAACAATCCTTGTAAACACGATAACGATAAAATTGTGCTGTCAGGCTCTTATTTGGTATACTAGTATATCAACTATGGAGAAAGACCAAGATTGGAAAATGTTTTCGCTAAAATCTGTCAAAGGTCAAGGTCACAGCGAGGTCACAACTGAAGCATGTTATTGTGAATATTCCTTATGTTAACTATGAACACTTTGAGTCTTTGCATAATTGTTAAGCACAATGAAAAGTTGTCATTGATGGTGTGACCTTGAAGGTCAAATGTCAAGGTCGTGAGATTTTGGTTAAGGCCATGTTAATCCTTTGATCCAATTTTGAAATCAGAAATAGGTTTTAAGAACAAACTTCCGAAAAGTGACCCCAGTGATGATTCATTTTATTTATGCTGACGAGAAGGCGGAACAGGGAAAGGCGAGACCCAAAGTTTAGGGGCTGCCCCGTTTTGCGGTGTCCCGCAAACGCTCATCTAGTTATATAAGCGATTCAACCTATAAAAAACAATAAATACTACTGTCCATAACAAATACCACTTCGATCCAAATGTCTCCTTCATGTCCTTCATGATTCATTATTGAAACTTATTAGTTAAACAGAAATTCGTGCCTTGCTTTTACGTTGGGTGATATGTCATGATGCTGGCATCCTGGAAACCAGGGGTACTTGTCTCGCTCGCTTCACTTTGAAACTAACCCCTGGATTCCTAGGTGGCAAAAGGCTCGAAGCGCTGGGTTCACAAAAAAATGGAAAGTCCTTTTTGCTAATTATAGCACACCAATTGCGAACCGTGTTTCTAAATTCCTTGGCGTAACCAAATAAGGAGGTAAATTATGATTTAAACAATGACCTTTAAGCGAGTGTCAGTGTCGCACATGCTTGACGAAACAGTCCAAATTCGTCTTAAAGAGGTTCCCAACAATAATCAAAATACATGACAAATTGTTGTAAATTGGCATGATGCAAGCTTAATATGTATTATTCGAGATTCAAAAAGAAAAAGTGCGTGTCACGGACCTTTTTTTCTGCAAAATGATGTTTTCTTGTGGTAATGTCTAAAAAAATGGCAAACTTGTTTTATTTTATTAAAGTCACTTTTTCAAAATAAATGACAATCATTCAGAGCTATATTGTTGTTTTCTTTCATAAATGGAATGTTATTAGAATAGAAAAGTGATTTCTGCAATTTGTATGTTGCTTTTTCGTCATTAACCTTATATGATAATATATAATGTCAACAATGGATTCTGAGGAAATAACTTCAAAAGTCCTGTTCAAGAATAAAAATAAATGAAAAATAATTCAAACATGATAAAACTTGTGGGAAACTTTTTGCTGAAAAATAATAGAAAATACAAAATATATGTCACGGACCTATTTTCTGAGTAATTTGACGCTGAAGTTGAAGATTTATGAAAAATATTGGCAAAGGGAGATAACTCTTCAATGGAAAATAAAAATTTTTATTACATAATTCATTTATATAAGATTGTAGAGCAGATAATATTTTTACCATAACATATAAACTATGTCACACAACCATAATACCATTACCTTTCTTTTTTAGTATCCAAAGGTAATTTGATTTTTAAGGTTTCTCACAACACATGAAAAATAATGACAAAGGGGGATAACTCTTCACTGGAAAATTGAAATTTTTACGACATAATTCATGTATATAAGGTTGTAGAGCAAATAAAAAAAATTACCATAAAACCTAAACTATTTCACACAACCGTAATACCACTACTTTTCTTTATTAGTATTCAAAAGTAATTTGATTTTTAATGTTTCGCACAACACACTGTTGATGAAAAATGGACCTAAGCTATTAACTCCTGAGACTGAAAATCTGACAATTGGAGATGTGCGTGGGCAATTGTTTCGAACCCCTTTAATTGCCTGAAATTGTATTTTATGCCTCTGGCATTGAAAGAGCGACATTTGTTAAAATAAATTCTATTATTAACTCCTGCTCATACTGTCCACTCGTTTTAAAGATAACATTCATTTGGCATGAGATCTATCGAGCGCTTTCCAGCGGATGAGATTTCGCACTGAAATGTCAGAAGTGTGTTTTGTCATGTACTGACAATGACAAACATTCGCGCATTTTTAAATAATGTGCATACATTAATAATACATCATCAAACATAAATATAACGTAATAACATGATAGCCTTTGGACAACATAATGTGTTGTTATAGATTGTCAACAAATTTATGATACATATATGCAATGAAAGTGAAGCGAGCGAAACAAAGTCCCTGGTTTCCAGGATGCATGTGATGCTGGTAGAAATGAAAAACCATGTCGCATATTTATATTTACTTTGATCTGTTTTGTATATATCAAACATGTATTGATATTATGTTCAATGTAGCGACTTATAGCATAAGCGTTGTAAGCTTGGTCAGTCCCTTTCACAATATTTACACTACTGTGAAATAAATATGTTTACAACAAAGAAGGGAAATAATGACGTATAGATAGATAATCCTATGATAAATACTGATTGGATAAAATATACGGTCTAGAAAAGTCTTTCAGGCCTCTTTATACAAATACTATACATTCAGATATTGAAATGTCCTGTAAGGTTAGATTTTATAAGATCATTAAAAATAACACTGTCTGATATTGACTTTTATTTACAATACTTGCCTGAAAAGTATCTATTCATTCTATTACACTTTAGACTGTCCAATTATCAGTGGAGTGACGCTTATTTGAGAAACGGTAATCAGTCAGTAATTAATTACGGCTTTCAAGGCAATGAGGACTCTACATGAAATGTTGCTTTCGCGGCAGACCAAATTTCCCAATTTTGGCTTTCACGGGTGGACACCGTATTACCCGATACACCTACACTTATTCTGATACACCTACACTTTTTCTGATAAACCTACACTTATTCTGATACACCTAAACTTTTTCTGATAAACCTACACTTATTCTGATACACCTACAGTTTTCCTGATACACCTACACTTTTTCTGATACACCTACACTTTTTCTGATACACCTACATTTTTTCTGATAAACCTACGCTTATTCTGATACACCTACACTTATACACCTTCACTTTTTCTGATAAACCTACACTTATTCTGATACACCTACACTTTTTCTGATAAACCTACAAGTTTAAACAACTGAGAAATCAATGGAGTTAATTTTCTAAATTTTCAAATCTAAATGATGATACTTATGAACATGAACATATAAGACACCTGAGATCGAACCAGTGTCCTGTTGCTTTCTGGCCGAACGAACTAACCACGAACTAACCATTACGCCACGGGACCAGTTGAAAATTTGTACATTTGTTCATGACCAAATGAATACGGTTCTTATAATGCGTGATACAACTTCCCAATGCAAGGCATAACTCTTGCCAGTCTCCATTACTGGCTGATTTAGGCCTTGCAGTATTTCCTTAAGAAATCTGTGTTTAGAAATCCAGGCCCGCTATGCATTTCTGGTACAGCTATTCACTATCTTGACACAAGAAATCGAGGGAAATACCGCAAGGGTTAAATCAGCCAGTAATGCAGACTGGCAAGAATTATGCCTCCGATTTTGACCTATCCTTTAATTAGAAATGACTTATAAATCATGTATCTGCTATTTCGCCACATTTAAAGTAACTTTGCGTTTTATAGCGTATCTTGCAGGACAAATCTTCATGGTTTTATTCAATCTCCATTATTTATTCTCCAAGTTTTACCACTCCTTTCACATATATGGGATTGCTTTTTCTGCTTTTTCTTTTCCTGCTCGAGTTGATGAGGTATTTTCACGATATGAATAAAGTGATTTAAACATATTTTATTCATGAAAATAATTACATGAATATGGATTGGCACAACAAGCCGTGGGCTTATATAAGTGCCGCTCCATCAATTACAAATACAACATAAATCAATATTCAAAGGTAAGATACAAAATCAATAGTCACATATTTCCACAAAGGCAAAAAGGTTGACAGTAGTAAATTAAGGTAATAAAGTTAGACTTAGGGACTTGAAACTGAGACATCCTTTCTCGCCTAATCAACATTCGACTGACAGTGAGACATCTCGAAGTTGAATCTTCATTCACTATGGTCATTGTTGGCGACATCGCCGTCATCAGAAGCTATTACAAATTCACTATCACTGTCAATTCCGGGCATATCTAGACGAGCTGGAATGTCCGTCATTTGTGGCCTCGGAAAGCGTTTGATCTTGCCTTTCAGGATAGACTGATCCATGTATAAGAATCCATGTCATCCAGACTAGCTTGGATGGGATGAAATAGGGTAAAATCTAGCTTACTGTTGAGACTTTCAGTCAACTTAGTTTCCCACAGCTGTTTCATTTTCCTGTCAATCAATTTCATCATGTCTTGATATAGGTTATAGACCCTTTTCCAGATACATGTATATTGTAATGTAAGCCTACGTTTTGCCATTCCTCAGCTGTCATGTTATTGTACCTTCTCAACGGGCCGGACGCTTTTAAACGCTCCTCATAACTTTCATTGTGTGCTGTTCCGGGTCTCCGCCGTTTCAAGGCAGCTAGAGCCCTTTTAACAACGGCTTGTGTTGTTGTGATAGGTCTTATTTTCACTACATAGTCCAGTCAATCTAGCTGAAAAATAGGGTCAACCTCCAAAAAACTGCAAAAGAATTTATATATACTTTTCTATAAAGCCAAAAGCATACTTGATAACATATCAAAAGCCTAGGAGAATCTAAGGTGGGGAACCTTTTTAAAAATTCTATTATTTAAGGGTACCCCAATCCGTTTTTTTGATCAGGAGAATCTTTTCGTATTGCACATGCAAGGGTGGATAGGCTATATACATGGTCACTTTTGTGATAAAAACATGACAAATGTATGCCTTTTAGTGTAGTTAACAAAATAACTATGTGAGTTTTGCAAAATATCAAGATGGCCGCCATTTTTCAAGATGGCCGCCACTTTTCAAGATGGCCGCCATAAACGCCATACCGGGGTGAACAGGACTTTCAGTGTTTACAAAATCATTCATTTTTGTCGGATTACATTGATTTCAGTGTCTAACTATATGTTTTCTGCACCAAGAAATTAAAAAAAATCACTTAAAATAACATTAGGAGTCTCAGTCATATCTTTATATACAAAATCATTATAGCAGTGAAACCTTTGATTAGGTTAATCAAATCACACTGTACACATGCCAGTAATAATTGAAATACTCAAACAGAACTGATAGTACTTCATCATTATATACTCATCAATCCAAAACATTCATTTTCTATTTGTACAGTGCAAATGTCCATAAGAGATTGGCAACATCGTTAATCACTGTTCATTATCATCCAGATTGTCAATATCAGTACGGACACTGTTCTCACAGCTCAATCCATGACACCCGGCACAACAACTGGAACATGACAGTCCATGTTTTCTACAAGTACACCTCCTTGAGTCACAAGCAACTTTGCATTTACAGCGGATGACATTGATCAAACGATCAGGTGCTGGAGACAGTTTTGTCATCACAGGTAGGTACTTGTTCTGCACGAGATTCCAGCCCCAATCACAAGGCTCCAAGTCGTCATATCCCATCCAATGTCGAACCTGGTGGTAGACACGCAAACAGTATTGATGGGTGGCAGCTGATGTTGGTGGTAGTGAGCACACCTGGACGGAAGTTGTACTTGCTGCCACCTTTTCTGCAAACTTCCTACATCTCAGTTCATCAAGATTATCACCAGGGTTCCCACCATAAAGATGCACCACGATGTTCTGGCCAGCTGTAGCAATTGCATCAGGAGCAGACAATTTGTAGAAGGCACCAATGCTTTCATCAAGATGTTGAGATGCTGTGATCTTTTGAAATGCATGTCCTTTGCTGATTCCAAAGAGTCTTGATGTTGTGTCACAACCTGTAATGGCATGGATAAGTAGAAGATGTTGACATGTACCACCTCCGAGCTTGCTCTTCACAGTATTGATGTGCCAGTTTCTACCAAGCTTCTTTGACTCTGATCTGAAGTAGAGGTCATTTGATTCACTGTCAGCATGAAAACACAGAAGTACGAGAAGATCAGTATCTTCACCGATGACTGTGGTTGGTCCTTCTCTAGCATGTGTCACAGCTGTCTGTACAATTGATAGATCAGCATCTTCATCGGCTCTGACAATCTTGATTCCGTTGTCTTTCAGTCTTGAGCTGAGGTGATCAATAAACAGCTGCTTGTTCTCATCATTGGAGAGAAACAGTTCCTTCTTCACAGTCAAAATCATGTCATCTGTGAAATTGACTTTTGGACTACACTATCCCATACCTGTGTGCTTGAGCGCAGACAAAGACCAATGTTGAGTAGATACATGATAGATCACTAGGATTCATGTCTATCATTGGGAGAAACGAAATGGAGGAAGTACCTGGATGAGAACCTCTTTGTATTTGTTGCATCATTCCTGACCAACAGGGCTGGAGCGACTTTGGTTTCCATGAAACTTTTGATAGAACATCCAGACTAGATGAAGGATCATTTGCAGTCACATCAGCAAGTTCTTCATATATGAGAGCTGACATAAAGTCATTGTGCAGCTTGTAATAATGGATGTCAATGCGACTGAGGATACAGAGGTCTTCAGGAGTTGAGTGGAGTCTTGGTACCTTGGATGCAGACTTGATAGTTGGTGTCACAGATGCAATGATTCCCATTCCATGAAAAGTATTGTACCCGTCCAGAGTTCTGACATGATTGTGATCAACGTTATCAGCAATGTATTGCACAAATTGTCCTGGTAGCCAGGTATGTCCAAACCTTGAGAAGCAGCAGCGCTACCCTCAAACCTCTTCACTTCACTATAGGATGAACAGAATCCCATGTTGTACAGCATATCAATGAGAAATTTGGAGGCAAAGTGGTGGTGAAGTTGTAATCCAAGACCAATTTGAAGTGGGGCAATGATGATACGAGGTCTTGCAGCTTGAATTATTGCTTGTCCAATGGAGGCTAACTTTGTATCCACCTTCTTTTCACTGAACATACTTCTTAACAAGACGATGAGAGTTTCTGGAATGAAGTCAAGATTTTCTGAAGAAGATGATAATTCTTCTGATGATGGGTATGCAGCCTTTGAAGTTTTCATGTTCTTGATGTCTGTCTGGATCAGCTGCGCTGCAGTTTTGATAACCTGTAGTTTTTCTTTCTGTAGATCTACATCTCTAGGTTGTGTGAAGTGTTCATGCAAGATAGACTGTGCAGTTCTCCTGAAAGTGACAACATTAGGTTTTCCATTGATTTCAGTGATAATGATGGATGATCCAAAGTGTTCTTGCAGTTTCTGCTTCATATATAATGGATCATATGCCTCTCCATCATTTATCTGTTTCATAATGTCCACGAGGTCTGTGATTGTTACTTGCTCATCATCATTATCTTCCAGATACAACACCACTCTCATGAAGGCATCAGAGTATCCTGGTCTTCCTCCAGCATGCTTTCTTTTCTTTTCTTTGTTGGGTGTGTATGGCTTGGGCACTTGTTTAAAGGTTCTAAAATTTACATTGCATGTTTGGTGATAAACTGCATCAACAGCAGGAAGATCATTTGCTGCTCCAAGTCTTCTCTAAACATTTTTTGCCCAATCATCATCACGTTCTTTGATTATGTTTATAATGGTGTTTTGGAAATCCAAAGTTCTTACTGGAAACACGTCCACTGCTCTTTTCTTCCCTTAGGTGAAAGCCTGCTGTCCACAAAATAAACAGTGATCAGAGAAGGTAAACACCTCTTCCTTGGAACGTGTTGAAACATTTATGTGATGGCTGACATTGTCCTGGTTTCCTTTTCGCAGACTCTGAGATATGACATGGGGGTTACAATACCTCTTTCTACAGTCTTTATGAACTCGTTGACCTGGAGATACCTGAATAGTGTCACCACGAGCCACACTTGCTCTGTTCATTCCTTGACATCCCTTTTCGCCAAGCACAACTGAAGATGACTGCAGAGGTTCAGAGCATATGACACAATCCATTGTGGTAGGTCACTGAAAAATAAATAATAAAAGCACATGTTACCATTGTTAATTAAGGTAGTTTAATCATTTTTCTAAAAATAATAATCTCGGTTGATTTAGTTAGGCAAGTAATAAAAAAGAATACTAACATGACTTCCACATAATGCCATTAACAATTATTATTATTACTATCATTATTATTATCATTATTATTAGTGTACCTGTAGCTGTGATTGTGGATCAGTTTGTCTAGCCATAGGAAAGGTTCAAGGTAAATCCATGCACCGCCAATACACCCTGCTGAAACAAATAATACAGCACATCTTATCTATTTGTTAAATTAACATGGGCCTGTTGATATATTTTAGAAATTAAACATCATTATTATACATCATTATTATACATGAATAACATATAACCAAGAGCCCAGACCGTATTATTATAATAATTATGATTAAAATTATCATTATTTTAATTATTATTATTATTATTATCATCATTACAAAATACCTGTAGTTGAGCTCGACAGATCATCTTTTATCCAGCCATAAATCAGAATTCAAGACATGTTCATCCACTGTGTTTTATGCATACTGAAATAAATAAATACAATAAATTGTCTATTGTTATAAAAACCCACTTTATTGTGAAATAAATACATATATCTAGTAACTAAAATCAATTTTGCAGATAAACAACTCTCCTACACGCAATAATTTACGAAATTAACAAAATCATATGGATTGTATTCTGGCCCGTTTTCGCTTCCATAGTTTTTTTTGCCGGCGGCAACGGGGGTTACACAAAACATATAATTTATCAAAATTTCTTGTTATAACTATGATACATTGTGAAATCTGTTCTTGAAATATCATTTTACAAGATCTAGCTTGTTTAATTGGTCATCAAAAGCAGAGTAAGTGTGAATATTGACCCATTTGGATCTGACGTAAACGGTAAACAAACAAGCGTCGGCTGACATATTCAATCTTGACTTAACTCTCAAAGTAGGACGAAATGGAGTTATAAACCTAGGTCGGATTCTGTCTGTTGTTTTGTAGGTATCTTCTTTTCTTGGAATAACCCCTAATGAGGTCTTACTTCCGAGAATAACCCGGTATGAGGTTTTACTTTTGAAAGTAAGACCTGAACCTAAGGTTTTTTTTAAAGTAAGACCTGGAAATGCACTTAGAATAATTTTTCAGACTTGCAACGCAATAGCCAACAAGCAGCAATTATTATCGATAATTATACAAAGTTAAAAATTTCCAAGTTGAAATAGCTGGATTCGAACCTGGCACCCTTCGCTCTCTAAACTGGCGCCTTAGACCGCTCGGCTATGCAGACCGAGATGATGAGTATAGTTGAATTACTCCATTTATAGTCATATCTTCTTTGCCTCGATATAACGCAACCGAGGGCGACATACCCTTTATAAAAACACGATTTGGGGATCAAAAATTATAAAATGTAAATTTTTACATTTGACGTTTATAAATAGGAAGAAAACATTCCTCCTTCGTCTTCTGCTTTTAAAATGGTCTAAGCGGAGAAATTAGGCCCTTTGAGCGTCCGAAACTATAACTCGTAAATTTTGATAGTTGACGGTTTATAAGCTGGAGAAAACACTCCTCCTCGGTCTTCTGCTCTGAGAATAACCTCAAGGTCGGGATAGCCCCTCGGGCTAACGCCCTCGGGGCTTTATCCCTCCCTTCAGGTTATTCTCAGAGCAGAAGACCTCGGAGTCATGTTTTCTCCTTAACATAAAGTTTGAAGTAAAGTTCATTGCATATCACAAAAACATCCCAAACAAACAATGTTCGGTAAATTAAAAATCATACTTACCAAAAATATATTTGAATCGCTCCTTCCGAACAATCGTGTGCCGTCAATAATTCAACTGAGTAGTCTCCCTTGCATTCTACGGGGGAGCGCCGGGGACGTACGTTTTCACCCGAAATAATCGCTTTTTTATTGCAAAATTAATCATGTTCCCCCATTTAGATTTCCCTAGACTTTTGATATAGCATTTATGCATGTTATGTCTTGATGATTTTCGCAAAACCATTTCTTTTGCAGTTTTTTGGAGGTTAAATCATAGATTGACTGGACTAACAGTTGGTTTCCTCTGCTTGTTGTCCCCCGCCGCAACGCGGAACGGGGGACTATGTATTCAGCGGCGTCCGTTCGTACGTCCGTCCGTACGTCACATTTCTTGTTTACGCGATATCTTATGAAGCGTTGCATCCAAAGTCTTCAAATTTGATGTCTGCCTACATTGTGGGAAGATGCAGACACCAGTCAATTTTGGTGACCTTGGCCTTATTTTCAAGGTCACCACGACACTTTGACCACTTTTTAAACTCTTGTTTACGCGATATCTCATGAAGCGTTGCATCCAAAGTCTTCAAATTTGGTGTCTGCCTACATTATGGGAAGACGCAGACACCAGTCAATTTTGGTGACCTTGGCCTTATTTTCAAGGTCACCACTTTTATCACTTTTCAAACTCTGGCTTACGCGATATATCATGATCGGTTTGACCAAATGTTTTCAAATTTGGTGTCAGTCAACATTGGAGGATGACGCTGACATCAGTCGATTTGGTGACCTTGACCTTATTTTCAAGGTCACCTCTACACTTTGACCAGTTTTTGAACTCATGTTAACGCGATATCTCATGAAGTGTTGCATCCAAAATCTTCAAATTTGGTGTCAGCCTACATTGGGGAATGACACACACACACCAGTCAATTTTGGTGACCATGACCTTATTTTCAAGGTCACCACAACACTTTGACCACTTTTCAAACTCTTGCTTACGCGATATATCATGACCGGTTGGACCAAATGTTTTCAAATTTGGTGTCAGTCTTCATGACGCAGACACCAGTCGATTTGGTGACCTTGACCTTATTTTCAAGGTCACCTCGACACTTTGACCACTTTTTGAACTTGATCCTGTTAACGCGTTATCTCATGAATTGTTGCATCCAAAGTCTTCAAATTTGGTGTCAGCCTACATTGGGGGATGACACACACACCAGTACATGTTGGTGACCTTGACCTTATTTTCAACGTCACCACAACACTTTCACCACTTTTAGAACTCTTATTAACACAACATATCATGATCCCAAGCACCCAAAATCTCAAAATTTGCTAATCATCATGGCACTTTTTACCAGTAATGCAATATATAAAGTAGCTTCAATGATGTGTCTTACTAACTCAATGTCACCGGCGGGGGACATTGCCATGTTAGTGGCAAACACTTGTTATCTTTCTACTTAGCTGCAGCCAGTTTCGTCTTTAAGGTAACCTATCTCTACAGTGATATCTTCTGATTTGCTTTAAGTTAGCTTTCCAGAATGAGACGTCTTGCTGAACGTTGTGAAAATATCTCTCAGTTCAACTCAGTCCACTTCATTTAGAGATCTTGTCCGTCTGCTGTTAGGAGGGGAAATGTTGATCTAGTCCTACTGCACGGTGTTTTATGCTGGTCGCTTTGCACCAATAAATGGTGGTAAGCATATTTCAATTTGGTCATGCAGTATACACACGTATAATGTCCACTCCGATCTTCCCCATGATCCTATCTTCCCCGTGATCCTATCTTCCCCGTGATCCTATCTTCCCCATGGTCCTATATTCCCCGTGATCCTATCTTCCCCATGATCCTATATTCCCCGTGATCCTATCTTCCCCGTGATCCTATCTTCCCCATGGTCCTATATTCCCCGTGATCCTATCTTCCCCATGATCCTATCTTCCCCGTGATCCTATATTCCCCATGATCCTATATTCCCCATGGTCCTATCTTCCCCATGATCCTATATTCCCCGTGATCCTATATTCCCCATGATCCTATATTCCCCGTGATCCTATATTCCCCGTGATCCTATCTTCCCCATGGTCCTATATTCCCCGTGATCCTATCTTCCCCATGATCCTATCTTCCCCGTGATCCTATATTCCCCATGGTCCTATCTTCCCCATGATCCTATATTCCCCGTGATCCTATCTTCCCCGTGATCCTATCTTCCCCATGATCCTATATTCCCCATGGTCCTATCTTCCCCATGATCCTATATTCCCCGTGATCCTATCTTCCCCATGATCCTATATTCCCCGTGATCCTATATTCCCCGTGATCCTATCTTCCCCATGGTCCTATATTCCCCGTGATCCTATCTTCCCCATGATCCTATCTTCCCCGTGATCCTATATTCCCCGTGATCCTATATTCCCCGTGATCCTATCTTCCCCATGATCCTATATTCCCCGTGATCCTATCTTCCCCATGGTCCTATATTCCCCGTGATCCTATCTTCCCCATGATCCTATCTTCCCCGTGATCCTATATTCCCCGTGATCCTATCTTCCCCATGATCCTATATTCCCCGTGATCCTATCTTCCCCATGATCCTATCTTCCCCATGAGCATCAACTGGTACGGCGCAGTACACTGGAAGGACATCTCAACTCCTTAATAGCAACCACTCTCCACCTGAAGCTTATTTCTTACACGAGGCGCAGAACAGTTATCATACATAAAAGAGTTCTATTCTTTGCTCGGTCAGTAATGAAATGACATTTTTCTTTATAAATATATCCCTCGGATTCTCGGTAAAAGAGGGTCGTATAAAGGAGGGCTGTCCCTCTGAAGATACAGTGTCCTCTGCTTTATGCCCCAGTCACACTTACGTTTATGAACGTAGTGATACAGAACGTACTTTAACGCAGTTAACTGTACTGAAGCCTAGTTATCCGTAGTTATACTTAGTTATCCGTGCTCAAAACGTAGACATAGACGTGAGACAAACGTAGTTTGTGATTTAACTTTTGGACATGTTCAAAGTTTAGCATTTCCGAACTACGTTTCCGGAAACGTAGTTCAATGTAGTTTGACGTAGTTAATTGAAAATGTGAACTTAGTTCATCGTAGTTGAACGTAGTTAAGAACGTTCTTTAACGTAGTACAACTTTTCCACGATTTACTACACTTTACTAGCTATCCCAGTACGTTTTCGTACGTTTAAGTACATTCTAGAACGTTGCACTACGTCTGACTACGTTAAACTACAATAAACTACACTAGTTTCATCTGAGTTGAAGAACGTTTTAGTACACAAAACTAGGTATTAGTACGGTTAACTACGATATCAAATACGTGTAACTACGTTTTGGTACGTTTCGTATTTAAACTTTGACGTTTAAGTACGTTTCCCTAAATATAACTACACTTAAGTAAGTATAAGTACGTTGAACTACGATAAACTACGCCTAACTAGGTAGATTCATTTATGTACCTTGTGTCACAAGAGAGTGAGACACCTGGTTTGCGTTTTAATACTATTCATTTCACAACTGAGAGAGGATGAGTGGAAGGAAGGTGAAAATGATACAGCATTTAGCTGCTATCAATAGAGAAATGATATGGTTTGCTCAATATTTGAACAAAATCGAAATGGACGACGAAACGAAGAGAAAACAAAGAAGATGGTGGGCCCGTGACTGGCTCATACGTAGACCATTACACGACCAATACCATACACTCATGTCTGAGTTGGAGGTAGAAGATCCTGAAGCATTAAAGAATTTTATCAGAGTAGATATGGCTACATTTCAAAATCTCATGTCAAGAATTGAACACCTAATCACCGGAAAGAGAAGCACATTTCGTGATCCAGTTTCTCCTGGGCTAAAGCTAGCTGTGACTTTAAGATTCTTGGCAACTGGCGATTCATACCATTCACTAATGTACAGCTTCAGACTTGCTCACAATACCATCTCAAACATAACAAGCAGACAGAGTCGGCCATATCCCCCGCCTTTGGGAAAATTTATTGAAGAATAGTTGTTGAATAACAGTGACTATGAACCTTTTTTCAACTAAACACAACACACAAAATTTCAGCTCCTTAGACAAAGTGGTTCTGCAGAAGAAGTCAAAATGCGGAAAGTTTACAGACGGCTGGACACCGTGCAATACCATAAGCCCATCGGGCCTTTCAGGCACATCTACACATGATGATTGTTCCACACACCAAGTTTCGTTGAGATATGTCTTATAGTTTTCGAGTTCTGTTCCGGAAACAAAATTCTAAGTTACATTTCCATGGAAATGGTCCAAAAAATTAACTCAAAGAAGTTAAAAACCCCAAAAGGCACATCTACACATGATGATTGTTCCACACACCAAGTTTCGTTGAGATATGTCTTATAGTTTTCGAGTTCTGTTCCGGAAACGAAATTCTAAGTTACATTTCCATGGAAATGGTCCAAAAAATTAACTCAAAGAAGTTAAAAACCCCAAAAGGCACATCTACACATGATGATTATTTCACACACCAAGTTTCGTTGAGATATGTCTTATAGTTTTTGAGTTCTGTTCCGGAAACGAAGTTCTAAGTTACATTTCCATGGAAACGGTAAAAAAAAAATAACTCGAAGAAGTTTAAAACCCCAAAAGGCACATCTACACATGATGATTGTTCCACACACCAAGTTTCGTTGAGATATGTCTTATAGTTTTCGAGTTCTGTTTCAGAAACGAAATTCTAAGTTACATTTCCATGGAAACGGTCAAAAAAAAAACTCGAAGAAGTTGAAAACCCCAAAAGGCACATCTACACATGATGATTATTTCACACACCAAGTTTCGTTGAGATATGTCTTATAGTTTTCGAGTTCTGTTCCGGAAACGAAATCTAAGTTACATTTCCATGGAAACGGTCAAAAAAAAATAACTGGAAGAAGTTAAAAACCACAAAAGGCACATCTACACATGATGATTGTTCCACACACCAAGTTTCGTTGAGATATGTCTTATAGTTTTCGAGTTCTGCTCCGGAAACGAAATTCTAAGTTACATTTCCATGGAAACGGTTAAAAAAAAATAACTCAAAGAAGTTGAAAACCCCAAAAGGCACATTTGCACATGATGATTGTTCCACACACCAAGTTTCGTTGAGATATGACTTATAGTTTTCGAGTACTGCTCCGGAAACAAAATCGGGACGGACGGACGAACGGACGGAGCCCATTTCAATATCCCCCCCCCCCCCCCCCACTATGTTGGCGGGGGATAATAATCACTGTTTGCAAGGCCATTTTAGATGTCATGGAAATTGAGGCTTTGAACACTCCAATGGACGCCTGTAACTGGCATCAAGTTGCAAGAGAGATTTCAAGACAGATGGCAGTTTCCACATGTTCTAGGGGCCCTAGATGGAAAACACATTGCTTTGAAGAAGCCACACAATTCAGGTTCAACATATTACTATTACAAGGGATTTTATTCCATAGTCTTATTGGGCCTTGTAGATGCGGATTACAAGTTCCGATGGATTCAAGCTGGAGATGTTGGATCGAGCTCCGACAGTCAAATTTGGAATAACTGTGCCCTTAAACAAGCAGTTCAACAAGGAGTTCTGGGAATACCAGATGCAGATCCCCTTCCAAATGATGATGTTCAAGTACCATATTACATCCTTGCTGATGATGCATTTGCCATGCAGTGTTGGCTAATGAAACCGTTCTCCCGACGTTGTCTAACACATGATGAGCTGATATTCAATTAACGACTTTCAAGAGCCCGACGAGTGGTGGAGAATGTTTTTGGGATAATGGCAAACAGATTCAGGTATCTACTGGGCACTCTCCAGCTTCATGTTGACACTGCCACCCTCACTACAAGAACGTGTGTGGTTCTACACAACTACCTAAGAGACAGGAATCCTTGAAGTGTTGCTATCAATCTTGACAGGGAAGATGCGGATTTCCATTTTGTACCTGGTGCTTGGCGGGAAACGGCCAATATGGAGGACATGAATCATACTTACTATGGCAATAGTGGCACCATAACAGCCAAGAAGCAGCGAGTCTATCTGAAACATTATCTAAACTCCAATGCAGGCTCAGTTTCATGGCAGGATACACATCTTCGAGATTACTAAGCTGCAATCGTGATCACATTGACACTTCAGCCCAGTGTTTCAAATGATCTACGAACTCAATGAGAAAAAAACAGAACACATGTTATGACATCATGAACTTTAATCAAAGACAAAGGAACAGAAACTAATACATGAAATGAATAAGGAAGATGAATCTTTCATACTCCTTGAACGACTTGACATTTCTTGTCTGACATATTCTTGCAAAACACACCCCCTTGTGCTTTATAGCTCCAAGAAGTCCTGTAGACAATCTGAAGGGGGAACCCTTGCAGAGCGCTCTGACTGCCCGTTTGGAGGCTGGGGAGGCTGATACGCATGCTGCCAACTCGGGATATATCCTGTCGGACACTGGTGGTGTTGGGAGACTGCAGTCAGCTGCCAGCTGATAATCACTGCTGACTGTGCTGGTGTATGAGGTAGCTGCTGGTGTAGAACTGGTGTGTGGCTGCTGCTGATGGGTTTGTTGAATAGAAGGATGAGATCTCGCCTGTTGTCCTGGCGCCTTCGTCTGTGTGTGTGACCTGAATTGAGTCTTTGACTGTGACAGTTTGCGTTGTCTTGTCTCGCGTCGGTACTTTACCATTAGACTCTGCACATTCAGTTGGAATGAATCCCAGGCTTCATCATCAAACTCAGATGCGGATATACCAACAAATCTCCAAAAAGCCATGCGTTCATTCTCCTCCTGTAAGTGAAATATCAGAAATGCTATACATGTAGCTACATGTATTGAAGCTTGTATGTATATCATTGTAAGTTAATACAAAAATAAATATGATAAATTACATTTCAATTGTGTACATCTTGTTCAAATATATAATTCTTACCATTTGCATTAGATCTTCTTGCTGCTTTTGAGTAGCAACACTTCTTTTTTCTATTTGTTCCATCAAAGAAGCTGTCTCCGATGACCTTCGTTTTCTTTTAGAAGTTTCAGTATTAGGGATAGGCAGAGGGTTCTCCAATACTTGTGTGTCATCGGATTCGGCGTCCGATGAAGTGACTTGGTCACTGAATCTTTCAGGATGACGTTGTTTTAGTTGTGATATTAACTGCCAATGAAAGAATAATGTTTAATGTTACCAATTAAAGAGGTATTCATTTTCTATGTCTTTAATTGTTATCGTTTCATTTCGTATTGCCATACTTACATCAACACCACATCTTTTTGGCACCCTGTACACATGCTGGTCCAGAAACTGCAGACGCCTCTCTTTGGGTGAGTACCTTGCGTCCAGATCCAGAAGCGCCTCTAGTTGCCTTCCCAAATGCACTCCTCATGTTGGTGAACCAGTTCATCATTCGAGGACCAGTTGCGATCGTACCTAACGATTGCAAATGGATTCATTACGCATATGAATAACATATTTGAATTCACATGAGAATGCACAATTAAACTTATTTATTTAATGACAAGGTAAGGCTTAATGGTATTTATGTTAAATATTTGAAATTGAACAAACCATCAGCTTCTTTAGCTTGGAGAGTAGTCGACATCTCACTCCACAGTGCATCCTTCAGTATTCTTTTACAAAAGTTTGGATGATTCTTGTCATAGAGCTCAGGATGGGCCTCAACAAATTCAAATGCCTTAACTTCCTGATCTTCAGTCAGTTTTAAAGCCGATCGTCTGCTCTGTGACCTTTTAGTGGGGTCATCCATCGTAGTAGGCGCTTGGGGAATATTGTCCTCTGTCACATCTGATGTTCCTCCGTCAGGATTGACAGAAAGACCGTCGTTTCAGGAATATCTCTTGCCGCTTGATTTGAATCAGAAGGTGGGGGTGACTTTTTCTGCCTCTCGTTTTACCCATAGTTGATAAAATTAACTAACGCTCTGTTGGCTTGACAATTAAGAGAAAGAATAAAATACATAAACGTGTGTCTTTATATACCCTACCACTGTAGTGCCGTGACTTACCCTTCTTTAACGTACTTTGACGTACCTAAACGTGTTTCAACGTAGTTCAACCTACTTAGTTGTACCAACAAACGTTCTTAAATGTAGATCAACGTGGTTAAACGTAGACGAACGTAGCTAGAAAGTTGTTCAATAAACGTAGTTATCCGTTGTTAAACCTAGTAAAACGTACTTATATGTACTTAATCGTACTGACACGTAGTGAACGAACTGATAATGAAACGTTGTTTTACGTAGTTACTAATAATGCACTCATTTTCGGCATGTTAGTGGTTTTGTGGCTACGTTCAATGAACTACGTTTAACTAGGTTAATGAACGTAAGTGTGACTCCCCCATTATGTTCTATACCCCTTCGCTAGGTGGCAGACTTAATTGGCTCTTAATTTGGACCCCAGTCTCAGGGGGTGACACGCTGCTGTTTTGCGACGTTGTGGCTAGGATGTGAATGATTCGTGATCCAGGTCTAACTTTGACAGTTGTTTCTCCTTAAAGGGGCAGTAGCACGTTTTTTCGCTCAAATAAGTTGATGAAATGTATTTGAAAAATTATTTCACCAATAGTAAAACATCCTTCTCTCTTCGGAAAATAAAGTTTAAAATGAGTGTACATGTTTTGGTAAAGCCATGGGAATCGTTTTTGTAATACAAAATAATAAATTGTGTTCACAATAAAATGGCCGCCATGCAATTTTTGCTTTATACGCAACATAGTTTTTACCACTACAGATAATTGGTTTGTGTAATAAGATATTTTACCCTCTTAAGTTAATTTAAATGACATAAACTATCATTATAAATGGTAAATTTGAGAAAATAAATTTTGCAAAAAACGTGCAACTGCCCCTTTAACTTCAATGTTCGAAAAGGTCTATAAACGTCTGTGTATCAGGCATGTACAGTGTACGTTCCGTAGTCTCTTTATGTTTCGCTCAGTGTCGCCTCAGACGACTGATACGTTGACGGACTCTGTCAGAAGTGAATGCGAAGTGACTACTACCTAGTTTATATACACCCGAATAGTCGACTCAAAGAACCCCTGGTTAAGCGGGACATGTTAGTCAGTCCACCGCATGTCATGATTGTACGTTAGTGACTAAACATCTGTATCATCTTTATGTTGATCACTCATCAAATGACATCCGACTGAAGGACGTTTGTGCAGGTTCATGAAACAATGTCCTATTGGCCGCTATGTTAAAGGGGAAGTTCTATCACCAATCTATCGGCAGCATCCGCCATCTTGGTTTCTTGGCATTTTGTGAAATGAAAACATGCTATATAATTAACCCAATTTTAAATTTTTGTAATAGTAAAACATATACACTGATAGAATATTACATAACGTATCATAAAACTAATAAACAATATGCTATTAGGCCGTCGCAAAATTGTCCCCACTCGTACGTGGCGCCGATGAATGGCTTCAATTCTCATTATTTTTATTTTTCAATAAATGTGCGCTTATTGTTATCAAGTTGTGAAATGTAAAGTCATCAAAGTATTAACTTTATTAATATCTTTCAATTTGACTGTGTAATCATGTATTAACAGCATATAGGCCTATATGTGTAAACGGGACCATCCTCTCGAAATTTCGTTTCCACAAAAAATATCCCGATAGAATCCTTCTTTTAAACTCTTGACGTATAGTGTAGGCCTATATGCCTTGCTTATATGAAGACAATTTTCTTGACACTCAACGGAAAATGACATGGAAATTATGTAGGCCTATATGTAGCTGAAGTGATTTCCCATTTCTGGTATAAATTTTATGACCATTTTACTGACAGTTTATTTATGAAAATTAGTTTTGCAACGGTTCATTAACATGTAAGTCTATGAAAAATGCCAGGGTGGGGACAAACTTTTGGTCCCTGGGTATAGGCCCATATATGATCAAATGACTGCATATATGTCATAAATATAGGAAACGAAAGATCAAACATAAATTATGAGTTTGTAGCCATTGATTCCCGACAAACTTGATAAATGTGAATAGGATCGGAAACAGATCGGAAACAAATCCTATTTATGAAAATTATTTATTTTCGACTAAATTAACACGTACAGTAGGCTAATTACATAGGCCTACTACAGTATGGAAATAACGTCAAATCCGAATACTGTTTGCATCACTCTGTACTGTATATCGGTAAACATATCGTCTGTGCTAATATGATTACTTAGTTTAAGTTAGTTATTGAATTTAATTTATACGGTCAGTTTCTATTCAGCTTGCCCTTCTTCCAATCACATGAAAAAAACAACAGAAGATACAGTTAAGTTTATCTGAAGGTCGTTCGTCCCCAAAATGTATAAGTTGCTTTCTTGCAAATAGTATCAAACACCATCGAAATGGCTGCGCCCTTGGAAGACGACGAGGACCCGGTGACGGAGAATTTTTATTCTCTTTTGAATGTATCAAGTGATGTAAGTATATTCTTCGTTGGAATGATTGAATGAAGTTTCTATCACACTATAATTGGATGAAAAACCCAATTCACAATATACTTCTCAAAACTGTTAGACGCCTTGCGTTACCTATTTTCGTGGTAAAAACAACTGCAGTGACGACTGACGTGCCAAAAGTATTGCAACAATCTCCGTTTTCCCATAGGATCCCATGTTATTTTAGTGTAGAATAAATAATTTTCATGATCGTGACAGTGAATGAAAACTTATAAAATTCAACATGATTGAAATCTAACATCTTGAGATTATATTGTAACCGGTCTTGTCGGGGCAAAAGCACAACCAACAAGGGATCACGGGGTGTGATGGATTTATTACACTCGTGCAACGCGTGCACAATATGGATAGATGACAATACAATGACCTAACCCAACCTCCCTTCTATTTATAGATAGACTAACCCATGTACTACAAAACCTAACCTAAATATGCTACTCTCAGAACAACTGAAAACTAATAACCTGCAACTTAAAATATGTCAATAAAAACAGAAAG
The DNA here is from genome assembly GCA_936450465.1 of Gibbula magus. Classification (NCBI taxonomy): domain Eukaryota; kingdom Metazoa; phylum Mollusca; class Gastropoda; order Trochida; family Trochidae; genus Gibbula; species Gibbula magus. The sequence goes on along the minus strand of OW388305.1, from coordinate 45,266,314 downwards.
ACCTTACATGAATAACACTTTATTATAAAATATACATATGTACAACCGGCTGCCACATACTTCCCCGCATCAACAAATGACGTCCCGTCATTTCATCCTGCCTGCCACAAGATCGAGGAGAGTACTGGTCAGCTGCTGGTGTTGATTCCGGAATCGGTCGTCAGCTAGGAGAGAACTGAGAAAATTGGCCCGAGCTAACCAATCATTAGGTCCGGAATCCACACTTGAATCTCTCACAACTGGAACAGCAGAACACACATAATCCCCACTCCTCATCCAGGCTGGCTGAATCCTTGCTCTAGCTGAGCGCCTCCTGCAACTTCAATTTCAAGTTTACATTGCACTTCACTTCACATTGTTCACTTAGTTTATCATTCACACAAAGGAGTGCCATCATGTGAGTTCCATCAGTGCTGGTGATTGTGATTCACTATTATCGTGAGGATTCAAGCCTGGAATATGTGATTGTGATCGTGATTGAGTGTTTCCATTTCCTTGGATTGTGATTTTTGTGCTTTCTTGATTGTGAATCTCAAGCATCCCACAATGAATTTGGGCAAAGATGAAGTCAAGAACTTGCTAACGGTGTTTGCAAAGATGGGGCTGAACCCTAAAGCTGATACGCTGGAAGATTTCAAAGGATGGATTTCTGGTGTTGCACAATCAGAAGGACCACTTGTGAATACTGAGTCTGCAACTCAAGGGAAGGAATCCAAGGATGAATCTTCTGCTCAGGGTACAGCCCAGGTGACAGCATCAGTGCTGAATCATTTCCCCAAACTACCTTTCTTCAGTGGTGAGGTTGGAAAGGACACCCGCTACGACTTGTGGACATATGAGGTTGACTGCCTGCTACAGTCCAAGATCTACAGCGAGGATGTCATGTTACAGGCACTCAGGAAGTCCTTGAAGGGTGAGGCGGCACTCTGTGCGATGAAGCTGGGACACACGGCTACCATCCAGGACATCATCAACAAGCTCAGGAGTGCTTTCGGAACGCTTAGAAGGAAGGAGACTCTCATGTCACAGTTTTATGGCGCTAGACAAGAGGACAATGAAGATGTCTCTGCATGGGCTTGTCGACTTGAGAACACCATGTACCAGATAACCCTACAGCGTTCCATTCCTCTGCAGGAACAGGATGAGATGCTTCGAAGCAAGTTGTGGGATGGACTCAAGCCTGGACTAAAGAGCCTTGCCGCCCACAAGTTTGACACCATTGGCAACTTCGATGAACTCCGGTTATGTCTGCGAGAGATAGAATTCGACATGCGAAGGGACAAGTCATCTACAATTACTGTCAGGAAGGAAACTGCCACAATCAAGATGGTGTCCACGCAGGATCCGGAGCCCGTAACTAAGGAAGAGGTGTTGGATCTCAAGGCAATGATGTTGGAGATCAAGAGTGAACTTGCTGCACTTCGCGATGGACAACCTGCACAAGTCCTTCTGCACCAGCCATCATCCTCTCAGCCTTCGGGACAGCATGGACGAAGAGGAAGGAAGAGTCAAGGAAGGCCTAAGGGATCTCCACATCAGGACCAGTTATCCTATCAGCCTTCAGCTCTACCACAGTTTGTCCAGTCTCAGCCTCAGATGCAAACACCTTACCACCCGCAAGGACCACCACCACAGTCTCAGTATCTGTCTGCTCCTCAGCCACAAGTTCCTACCCAGGTTTTCCAGCAGGAAGGGCCAGGACCACAGGAGAGAGAACCTGTTACGTGCTGGAGATGTGGGTATCCTGGACACATCGCAGTTGGATGCCGAGTTCGTTTGGACCACCTCAAGCGTCCTTTAAACTCGGACAGGCCTACGGGAAGGGGCTACCCTTAGGCTATGAGACACGCCCCAGAGAAGTACCAGATGGACTGGTTGGAGATTCGACTGAAGTTGTGATAGGAATCGAAGGTATACCGGTAACAGCACTTCTTGACACTGGAGCTACAGTATCAATTATGTCCGAGAGTTTTTACAGGAGTAACTTCAATACAGTTCCACTCGAGCCAATCGGAAACATCTTGGACATAGAGTGCGCCGGTGGAGAGCAACTTCCGTACCTCGGCTACGTGAGAGTTAACATCATGATTATGTTTATAATTATGTTTATAATTTGCAAATTCATTAATTTTGAACATGGTTTTGGAGAACGGCAAAATATTGACTGGGTATTTTTACAGTAACGTCACCTTCCCATTGCCACCATTATATAACTATAAGCAGACCTAAAGGGCTGAAAAAATGGACATACCTTGGTAATAATTTAACCGTTTTGTTAAATAACGTTGTATCCAAAATAAGAAATTTGGAGCCTGTTGCGGAGTAGATTTCCTGTTTGAAGTTTCCATGTAAATTTTCAGTGAAATATTTTGAAAATTGAGATAATTAAAATTATCTATGCTACACTGAATTAACATGGGATCCTATGGGGAAAATGGAGATTGTTGCAATACTTATGGCACGTCACTGTACCAATTTTAGCGCTAAATGCTGCTTATGCAAATTGTCAAGCCACTCATAATTATACTGGCTGGCGACCAATTATCGCCAACACATAGCTACAGCGCTTGCGCAGACAACTTTATCCTATGGTTCCCTTTTATTTCACACATTAAGATATCACCAAACTGATAACAACAAAAGTTCAATTCAACTTAAAGATCTGATGAAATTAGGGCTGGGACGGGTGGGTATTGAGTAGGACCCGGGTACCCATCACACTACCCAGACCCGTTTTATCATGTGACTAATCATAAAACAGTTTTATTTGCTATTCTTTCATTTCAAGATTACAATGTATTTGAAGATTCTGACATAATATTAAAATGATCAAGTTGTCATTCATAATAAATTTGATTGAAAAAGCCACGGGTCTCTATGTTTTAGGTTTCTAGCCCCATGTTCCAGCCAACCAGTTGAATAAAGTAGTACAAAATCTTACAATTTGATGTTGGAGATGGGTATCCGGGTAGGGTAGGGTAACAGATGGTCGGGTACCCGGGTAAGAAATATCTACCCGTCCCAGCCCTAGATGAAATGAATTTTTCCTAAGAATGACAGATGATTACCTCTACGTATATTGTACATTGGAATCAATTGAGCAGAAAATCGAGACAATATACACATGCAATTGATAATTAAAACGATTTTAATTCGCCCATTTTAACACAAGTGCAATCAGTAGGGCGATTCATTTTGTCAATGCTCACTGAGGCGTGACTGTGATAAGCGACAGACTCTGCCGGCTAGATGATTAATGATGATTATCACTGCCGCTAAATGAATTTATGAGGTGTATTACATCGCCAAAAAGACATGTTTATGTAATAATTATGTAATTGTCATCTGCGGAATTATCTAGATGGATATCTAAACATTCGATATATAGGAAATTTAAGTTGGTTTATTGAAGATTTCTTTGTGAAATTAACAACCAAAATGTTGCGAAATTACGTTGAATTATGACTATCGCCGAAAATCAAATTCCTCCTGATACGTCACAGAAGTCATCCCTTCAGGGGCCACACCCCCGCAGACTTTCATTCTGGTCGCCGGGGCCAAATAAGGCATTTTTTAAAAAGCTGTGTATAAGTAATTTATGGACCGATTTCAGAAATTTAAAATCGAGCAATTGTCAAATTGACATCCCATTTTAATGAATCCGATTTTGACCATATGTCATTTCATCTATCCTTTAAGTATTTAGCTATGTAGATATGTGTTGGCGAAAATTGGTATGCGGCGATAATTGGTCGCTAGCCAGTACAGTGCATGGCCATAATATAGTACGCAAAATTTGGAACGTACTGGTGATTGCGTCAGACTAACAACTCTTTTCATCTCGCGTTTATAAAGTTTGCACCAGAAGAGATGAAATTTTGAACATAATTTCATCATCGACTTGTCTTGCCGCAGTCCCTTTTTGGGAATCCCTATGTCTATATTTAGCCCAACTTCATTCGTCATTCGAGATGACCGGCATTGACCGCGACATTTCATGATCAGTAGGCTAGCTAAAGTAGACGGTAAAATTTGTTTTAGGTCATGACAAATTATTTTGCAATGCAACTGACCGACGAGAGATTCCGACTCAAGTGACCGGTAATGTTAACTTACAAGACTCCTGTATAGCGCGGTATAACGGGGGTGTTCACGGCTCGCATTCTTCGCAATGATGTTGATACCAAAACATCAGTTGTCAGAATTATGAAATCTGAGACATGTGTTTTCATCCTGCGTGAATATTTTTGGAATATTGCAACGATTTAAAAAAAACAAAAAAATTTATTTTCCCGAGAATAGATATATACCATAATTCTGCGGTAGCTTCCTAGCATGAATAAACAAGAGTCATCAGATCAGAAGATGACATATCCCACCGGTTCCACAAAATTTGTAAAACACATCTTTGACAGATACTTGTGTATCTACTAACGTACTTCAGTTAGTGGGTATTACAGATGCTGAGTTTCAGGTATGTTAAAGGTTTTATACTTCTGCTCCAGAAGCAGTCAAAATCAACAACAACCAACATCCCTCTCATGTTTCTATGGAAACAGAAAAAAATAAATTTTTCAGAAAAAATCTGAAAATATCAAAAGGCACCACTTCATTTAGAGGGTAATACACATGCAAAGTTTCAGGAAGATATGATGAACGGTTTTGGAGCTGTGCTCCGGAAACGAACCTGTCTCTCAACAAAGTCCAAATTCAACAAGTTTCTATGGAAACGACCAAAAATAAAATTTTCAGAAATGTGAAAATATCAAAAGGCACCACTTCAGTTGGTGGTTAATAAACATGGAAAGTTTCAGAAAGATATCATGAACGGTTTTCGAGTTCTGCTCCGGAAACGAAATGATTACGGACGGACGGACAGACGGACGGGGTTGATGACTATATCCCACGGTATTACATACCGGTGGGATAAAAAAAATTCAAATCATTTACATTGCATAGTTCATCCAGCACATACCATTGTAGTAGAAAATACATGTCAAATTATTCATATAAAAGTTGAAAGAACATTAGATGACAATAAATGTAATGTTGATTTCATTTGTGTTGTCAAGGAGATACGGTACACATTCAGACCCAAAATTGTCAAGTCGCGGAGTAATAAACCCCTCTACGGCTACGATAAATGATCAAAGTCCAAGATTGTGTAACAAGAGAATAACAAAGTATCCAAATTTCTTGTCTTGACGGTAATTATTTATTAAACTATCGCTGTATAACGGGGGAAGTGATCCGTTGGGCCAACGACCATTCATGACGTCATGACGCGCTTTGCGTACTATATTATGGCCACGCACTGTAGATGCCATATATTTGAATTAGGCTAACGAATCTCCGTTAATAATCACGACCGTACCAAACCTACATAGTGGTAAAATGTTCTTCATTAAAGAGCCATCAAGGATGTTGGTGTTTCAAATAAAAACAAATTTTTAGAAAATACACTTATAATGTCAATCGCCAGAGAAATCTTTTATCTACCACATGACATGTGATAAATAATTTTCATATCACGACAATGTGATGAAATCTGGTTTCAAAGAGAAGTACATCTTCAAGTAGTGAGGGCTAAGGGTATCTGACGTCATATAAACAGAATCCATTTATTGAGTAAAACGTACTACACAAACAGCAAGCGCTTCTGAAGCGTAAAGGTTCGTCTCTAGCGCAAGTGGCCATAGAAACCCATGTGCTTCAGGTGCTGCACATGTTTCTCTTGCAAGTTACCCTTGTCACACATTACTGTCTGAATGTGACGATTGCTTTGTAAACAATGTTTCTAAATGTCCTGAGAATATACAAAATATATCAAAAGGTCTAGAGAGCTGAAAAGTTAACAGAATCCATTTATTGAGTAAAACGTACTACACAAACAGCAAGCGCTTCTGAAGCGTATAGGTTCGTCTCTAGCGCAAGTCGCCATAGAAACCCATGTGCTTCAGGTGCTGCACATGTTTCTCTTGCAAGTTACCCTTGTTACACATTACTGTCTGAATGTGACGATTGCTTTGTAAACAATGTTTCTAAATGTCCTGAGAATATACAAAATATATCAAAAGGTCTAGAGAGCTGAAAAGTTGTGTGCAGACTCCTTGGCCAATGGGGATTCTAAATTGTAGATTTCGTGACCCCATGACCCCAAATGGGGTCACAGGGGTCACATCCTTAAAAACCTATTTTCATCTTCTTCTCCAGTTCCAAAAGGTCTAGAGAGCTGAAAAGTTGTGTGCAGACGCCTTGGCCAATGGGGATTCTAAATTGTAGATTGCGTGACCCCATGACCCAAAATGGGGTCACAGGGGTCACATCCTTAAAAACCTATTTTCATCTTCTCCAGTTCCAAAAGGTCTAGAGAGCTGAAATGTTGTGCGCAGACTCCTTGGCCAATGGGGATTCTAACTTGTAGATTGCGTGACCCCATGACCCCAAATGGGGTCACAGGGGTCACATCCTTAAAAACCTATTTTCATCTTCTCCAGTTCCAAAAGGTCTAGAGAGCTGAAATGTTGTGCGCAGACTCCTTAGCCAATGGGGATTCTAAATTGTAGATTTCGTGACACCGAGACCCCAAATGGGGTCACAGGGGTCACATGCTTAAAAACCTATTTTCATCTTCCTCTCAAGTTCCAAAAGGTCTAGAGAGCTGAAACTTTGCATGCAGACTCCTTGGCCAATGGGGATCAAAACAATAGGGAGGCTACTCTTGGTCTCCTTCTAAACTAGGTGCTGTCCCTGTATGTTTATCGTATAGCGCAAATGTGGGCTTATCTTTACCCAGTTTATCGGCCTTATCATCTAGTTTCTCCCAGTCAGTGATTCATTTATATATTTATATATATATATATATATAATGTGTAAACATATTTTAGTGTTGATGAGAAACAGGGAAAATATTATGAACACGGATTAAGATGGGAATTGTCAGTGAATATTTTGACAAAGGCCACTGAGCAACATTGGTACGGACCATGTGCTTACTAATTAAAGACTAAACTGTACGTTGAAATCTGTCAGTGTGTCTATTTTCACACAACAAATTCACAGCAGGAAAATTGTTATATTAGTATATTAAAATGAAAATCAACGAAAAGAAAAAGTTAACACAAAATGAAATTAGTTTTAAACAAAACTTCAAACAATTTAATGTATCTGAAAATTTATGTAGTGAGCAAATTTTCCAGATTGAAAGTTTTAGTCTAATAATCACAATGTTATATTAAAAATAAATTATATTCATCAAAATTTTTATGGAGTTTTCTTTGTTACGTTTTGATGATTGAAACATAATGATGATTCATTTAATTTTAGAAGATTATTCAAGATATTTACATGGTGTGATTTAAGATGATAGTTATACATTTTAAACATTCTCCCCCTCCTTTGTTTTTTTGCAGTGATGATAAACAAGGAAACATTTTATTTTGTTAAAGCAGCTATTTCTACAAATAAAGTTCAATTTGTTCATCAAATCTGCGTTAATTAGGTAACATCTGACCATTTCTATTATGTATGAAATATTACTATGGATTTAGAGTGAAAATTATGGATTTCTTGTCCAGGGAGTACAGGTGCAAGCCATGAGGGGTTGACATGTATGGATAATAAATCACTGAATCCTTGATGAGCTACAGAGCCCATGGCTCTATTTTTTATTTTCCAAACAACATACATTTCACTAGCTAATGTAATATATTATATTATTAGCTCATCAGGCCTGAAAGGCCCGATGGGCTTATGGCATGGCATGGTGTCCGGCGTCCGTCCGTCCGTCCGTCTGTCCGTCCATCCGTAAACTTTTCGCTTTTTCGACTTCTTCTCCAGAACCAATGACTCCACAGAGCTGAAATTTTATGTGCAGACTCCTTGGCCAATGGGGATTCTAAATTGTAGATTTTGTGACCCCATGACCCCAAATGGGGTCACAGGGGTCACATCCATAAAAACCTATTTTCATCTTCTTCTCCAGTTCCAAAAGGTCTAGAGAGCTGAAAAGTTGTGTGCAGACTCCTTGGCCCATGGGGATTCTAAATTGTAGATTTTGTGACCCCATGACCCCAAATGGGGTCACAGGGGTCACATCCTTAAAAACCTATTTTCATCTTCTTCTCCAGTTCCAAAAGGTCTAGAGAGCTGAAAAATTGTGTGCAGACTCCTTGGCCCATGGGGATTCTAAATTGTAGATCTTGTGACCCCATGACCCCAAATGGGGTCACAGGGGTCACATCCTTAGAAACCTATTTTCATCTTCTTCTCCAGTTCCAAAAGTTGTAGAGAGCTGAAAAGTTGTGTGCAGACTCCTTGGGTAATGGGGATTCTAAATTGTAGATTTCGTGACCCCATGACCCCAAATGTGGTCACAGGGGTCACATCCTTAAAAACCTATTTTCATCTTCTTCTCCAGTTCTAAAAGTTCTTGAGAGCTGAAAAGTTGTGTGCAGACTCCTTAGGTAATGGGGATTCTAAATTGTAGATTTCGTGACCCCATGACCCCAAATGGGGTCACAGGGGTCACATCCTTAAAAACCTATTTTCATCTTCTTCTCCAGTTCCAAAAGGTCTAGAGAGCTGAAAAATTGTGTGCAGACTCCTTGGCCCATGGGGATTCTAAATTGTAGATCTCGTGACACCATGACCCCAAATGGGGTCACAGGGGTCACATCCTTAGAAACCTATTTTCATCTTCTTCTCCAGTTCCAAAAGTTGTAGAGAGCTGAAAAGTTGTGTGCAGACTCCTTGGGTAATGGGGATTCTAAATTGTAGATTTCGTGACCCCATGACCCCAAATGGGGTCACAGGGGTCACATCCTTAAAAACCTATTTTCATCTTCTTCTCCAGTTCCAAAAGTTCTTGAGAGCTGAAAAGTTGTGTGCAGACTCCTTGGCTAATGGGGATTCTAAATTGTAGATTAATGACCCCATGACCCCAAATGGGGTAACAGGGGTCACATCCTTAAAAACCTATTTTCATCTTCTTCTCCAGTTTCAAAAGTTCTAGAGAGCTGAAAAATTGTGTGCAGACTCCTTGGGTAATGGGGATTCTAAATTGTAGATTTCGTGACCCCGTGACCTCAAATGGGGTCTCAGGGGTCACATCTTTAAAAACCTATTATCATCTTCTTCTCAAGTTCCAAAAGGTCTAGAGAGCTGAAAAGTTGTGTGCAGACTCCTTGGCCAATGGGGATTCTAAATTGTAGATTTCGTGACCCTGTGACCCCAATCTAGGATACGGGTCATGACCCAAAAACCTATTTTCATCTTCTTCTCCAGTTCCAAACGGTCTAGAGAGCTGAAAAGTTGTGTAGAGACTCTTTGGTCAAAGGTGATTCTTAATTGTAGGATTGGTGACCCTGTGACTCCAAATACAGGTCACAGGGGTCATGATCTAAAAACCTATTTTTTGCTTGTTAACAATGTATTACTTGAGATAACTTAGATATTCAACCTTAGATAATAAATCAAATCCTGATGAGCTACAGAGCCCATGGCTCTATTTTATTTCTGTAGTGGTTTGTTCATACAAAAACTATACATAAATATGCTGATATCAATGCTTTTTTCTTTGACCTATGTTTGAAGCAGGGTTTATATGAGTGAGCTGCGCTCATTAATACTCTTGTTCATATTTGCAAGCCTCGAAGGAGTGAAGAAGAGTGTGAATTTGAAATAATAGCCTCGTTTTTCTTTGTTTAAAGGCTTCCACAGATGAAATTAACTATGCCTTCAGACGTCTGAGCAAAACTTACCATCCTGACAAACATACAGAACCCTTAAAGAAGAAAAAGGCAGAAACAATATTCAACAAACTCAAACGAGCACATGAAGGTATTTTTATGTTTCTCACCTGTCTGTGTGTTCAAAAACTGTGACCCTTGGCCATAACTCTGGTTGGTTTCTGATGATTGCCTCCCAAAACCTCTACATGCCAATACTTCTACATGCCAAAACTCCTGCAAAAAGTGTAATGCAGAATTATGCAATTACCTATTTTATAATGGAACAGCCCAGGATATGTTTTAATGTAATTTGCCAAAACTTCTACAGCTGATTGAAGAAGGGGGTAGAGGATTACTGGAGTAGGTCCAGTTTATTATTTACTAAGGAAGATGACAGAGTATTTGTGTTTATTAATATTGATATATATATCATATCTAAATATAAATATTTTGTTTCATTTTTCGTACGTCACATATGACCATGTGCATCGGACACTGAACGGACACTGAACTGTGTTGTTTTAGTCTGTAGAAGTTTTTGGAGGTTACCTTTCTAATAGGCCTTTGATTACATGACATGTACATCCATTATGTTGAGACCTTTCAGATGAGGTCATAGTTGTTGACCTTGTGACCTTGACCTTGGCATAGGCAGCATTTTGATCTTAATTCCTCCATCAAATATGAGCAGCGTGTCCGACTTAAAATCTTTAAATGATTTCTCTTCAGGAACCGGTAATGCTATGATCTTTGATGGATGAAGACTAAAATTTGTAAATTTCAGTGTCCTACTCCCAGATATAAGGGCATGGTCCAATAGCTGACGGCCGTTCACATTTTCTCCTCCAAAACTGCTGCACCTTAAAAACTTAAATTTTGTGAGGATGTACTTTTGACCTTGGGTATCTAATTATGTACATTTGGTACTGACCCTACCTCAAATATGGGCGTGGCAGGAAGTTTCCCGAAAACCTTTAAACGACTTGCTGAAATGTAACGTACAGACTCCTTGACCAATGAGGATTCTAAATTGTAGATTTGGTGAACCTGTGACCCCAAATATGGGCCACAGCCTAAAAAACCTGCTGTAAACAGTTTTGAACTTTGAGATTTTATGTGTGCTTCATTGAATAGTAGTACTCCCTTATACAAGACCTGAGGGAGAGTCATCTCATCTTTTTGATGTGAGAGTCCAAACATGTGGTTTGAGAAATACGGAAATTGAGAAAAGAAAGTAACTTTGCAGTTAATCTTATTCAATAGGAATGTGAAATATATGTCGACTTAAGATTAATATCTACATTATGGACATGTTTGATGTAATCAATGTGAAATGAGAACTTTTGAATAGCCTATGAACTGAATATTTTGACAAATGGGCAACCAAATTATGATATCTTACTGGTCCGTGGGCAACCAACAATTTCTGTGAAGAAAATGCTTAAAAAGTCATTTGAATAAATTTTGCATTATTAAAATGCAACTGTGATCTACCTTTTTATTTACTTAAGATTATCAGTAAAAAAATCTATAGCTTGTAAACATAGTGCAGTCAAATGAGTAAATGCACCCAACACTTGTCGGTTTTCTTTGACTGAAGTCAGCAGTCAGTAGAAAAGTATCAGTATTTCAAGATTCACTTGACATTGCAGTTCTTCCGAATGATTTATGGCCTTGACATTCAGTCTTCCGAATGAATGGCCGGTGACAAGCATGCGAGTAGCCGATTAACGTTTATAATTTACAATGCCACTCAAGAAATTTATGTTGACATTGAGAGGGAACCAAAATATTCCGAAAATCTTCATATTTACTTCAGAAGTAGAGAAAGTGACTGACAATTGGTGAGAGCCTGTGTTTATCAATGGATAACAGGTAACCATAGATTTACGAGTGGACAGCTGTAAATACTAAATCATAATGCAGCTGTGAGTTCAAGTTGTAGTTCAAATATTATCAATAATAAATAAATTTATTTAAATGATAACCTGGTTGTTCAGTCTCTCATAATCAAGCATTAATATAGTTTTCATGATAGCAGATTTTTGCAAGAAATCAAAATTTTATACCTAACTTTATGTTACAGAGAACCCTGTTACATGAAAGGATATATAGAATGTAAATAAATAAAATACTTGTTGATATTTCTGTTTGAATCAAATTGTTTGACAGTACTTAATTGCAATACTGTTTTGTTTTACATTGCTAATTTGTTATAAATCAATTTAAATTGTCAAGTGTTCGAATTTACATTCATTTGGCTAAGTGAAACTTAAACTGAAAACATGAAATTATTAATTTGTACATGTTTATTGTTAGTATTTGAAATCAATATAGTTATATTAATCATAATTTGTTAATATATTAATATTAAAATTTAGAATTCCAGTGAGTATTCATAACATAGTATTTTAAAGCACTACCTTTCTACAATATGTGTCACTCAGAGAGACCACTCCATTCAGTATTCCCTCTAAAGCTGTATAAAAAACATAAATAACACTTGACATCAATGTTGAATTGTTTTATTTTGTCTCATTACATTATGATCATGAAAAATCAGGGCAAGTGAAAAATGAGTCAGGGCAAGTGACTTTCTTTATGCCACTTGCCCTGGCGGAAGTGGCTTTTAAATTTTGTTTTGAACCCCTGTATGTGAACTGAATATGACTGGTGATAAAATGATAAGATAAGACTATTAAAAGTAGCTACATAAGATCGTGACACCACATCTTCTTCTCCAGATCAGAAATATATTTAAGTGTGGGGAAAACAACAGTTAAAATATATAAATTCACTGGCTGTGAGTACAGGGTCTGCATGTTGTGTAATTGCATTGCGTTGACCTGGGCAGTGACCACTCCCTGGTAGAGAGATGTGAACGGCAGCTAGCTGTTAGTGCTAATACACAGAGGTTTCAGGTTACCTCAAACTTCTGTGCTTTATTACAGTATGTGTGTGAGACCGGTTTAGTCTTACATTCAGATGCTCAAGAGAATTTATTCATAAAATATCAACATTTTATTAAATATTGAAAAGGAGCCTATGAGAAACAAGATTTTCAGAAACATATCAGGACCTGGTCTTTGAAGGGCATTTAGAAGTGGTATACATAAGAACATGAAGATTTTCTGGATAACAACTTCTTTAATGTGAAAATACACGACGTTTCGGAGTACATACTCACTCCTTCATCAGGTGGAATGTAAGGAAATAACAAAATATGGTACATTTATATAGCAAACAAAACAATGGTGAGGAAACTCAATCAGGGAGATTAACATGCATGAGAATGGTATACAATGGGGATTTGTAATACAAACATGATGGAAATGAAGCATAAGAATGATGAGGATTTGCAATACAAACATGAGGGGGAGTAAGTAGATAAACAATGGCCTGTAGCCTTTATTGAAGATGTAAATAAACACAATTGGCCTCTCTTCCAATCAACTATAATTATTATTTGTTTAACAATTTCAATAAAGCCAATTGGCCTCCCTCGTTTCATCATGTGTGTTTATTTTCATGTTCTTATATCAGGACCTTTTCATTATGTAATAATTGTTGATATTTCCAGAATACAAATAAGAACTAAAACAATAAAATGCAAAAGTCTACAATATTTATTTTGAATGTGGATTAATGTGTAACAAATTTTGATAATAAATTTAAAATTTGATGACTGGGCAATGCTATTAATGTGATTAAGTGATATCTTATCTTTTCCTTAGCGATAATGAATAACCTAATTCCTGATGAGCTTTAGAGCCAGTGGCTCTAGTTTTACTTCATAAAATGAACAAAAAGCGTTAGAATGCAGATACCTTGTGTAAACCTTTTCTAGCAGTTATAATTGTATAATATAAACCTCTTATTCTGATTTAAGGAGTGATAAACAATGAATCACTTATACACCTACTATATTAGATTTTAAATCATGCAATTCCTTATGAGCTGCTGAGCCAATGGTTTTATATTTAAAAAAAAGTTATAGTTACAACTGTATGACAACTGACAACTGTAAAACTGTATGACGTTTATGCATATGTTTCGAATTGTACAACTGCTTACACAACCTTTGCCATGTTTACATTCTTCTTGGTACAGTGTTGAATGATCGACACAGGAGAACAATATATGACATGTATGGAGAGAAAGGTCTGGAAACAGAAGGTTTAGAGGTAAGTAACATTTTAACTGGTAATAGCTTCCATTATAGTTCGCGTTACGCGCCTACTAAACTGAGACTAAGGGAAACTGCAGTCAGTGTATGAAATAGTTTTAAAATGTAACAAGCCACCAGGGCTTGTTCACTCAAAATCTTACAAGCCCTCATCAAGCTTAGCAAGCCCTCAATTTTTAAAGTAATGATAAAAAGAACACATTATTTAGCTCGCACAAATTTACTACTGTGAAATTAGTCGGAATTTTGCAATTCTACAACTTACCAGGTACTGGATTGTATAATTTCATTGCAACTAATTTGCAAGTGCTTTAGATTAGGGTAAAAAAGTAAGAACAGTATTTTGTGACGTAACTAAGGCTTTTGATAAAGTATGGCATAGGGGACTTTTGAACAAACTACAATCTTTTTGAATTAGTGGGAAATTATTAGAGTGGCTTCGTAGTTATCTAACAGACAGAGTTCAGAAGGTAGTCATAAACAGGTAGAACTCAAATTCAAACCTGTTTTGACCGTTAACCCAGTTTTAGGACCTTTGTTATTTTCAATATATTAATGACCTTAAATTGTTGATTACATTGATTGTAATATATGTCTTTTTGCTGATCGCCGCAAATGGCTGCGATACTGCCGAAGCGGCGTCACTCACTCACTCTTTTTGATGATGACACTTTGTAATAATTGAAGATCCGGTTTTATCATCAGTTTGAACGAAGATTTACAAAAAAATTCAATGTGGGCAAATATATGGCAGGTGAAGTTTAATCCCGAAAAAACAGAACCTATTCAATTTAGTAAAAACCGGGTCGTTAGTCCAACACCTCAGTTATATATGAGTCCTATAACTGAAGTTGAAGAACATAAACATTTAGGTGTTAAAGAGCCATCACGGATGTTAGTATTTCAATTTATTGGAAAATATACATATAACGTCATTCGCCAGAGAAATCTTTCATCTACAACATGGCATATGTTAAATAATTTTCATTTCACGACAATGTATTGCAATTTGGTTTCAAAGAGAAGTACCACTTCGACTAGCGCGCGCTAAGGGTATCTGACGTATATAAACAGAATCCCCTTTTTTGCGTAATACGTACTACACAAACAGCAAGCGCTTCCGAAGCGTGAAGGCTCGTCTCTAGCGCAAGTCGCCATAACAACCCATATGCTGCACGTGCTTCACGTGTCTCTCTTGCAAGTTACCCTTGTCACACATTACTGAATGTGACGATTGCTTTACAAACAATGTTTCTAAATGTCCTGAGAATATACAAATTATTTCCTGTTTAATGTTCTTTTTATTGAGATAAGACCAGCAAATTATGACAAATTTTTACTCTCATTAATTATAAAATTCAAGAAAAATACCTAGTTGGGTAAAACAATTATTCCAATATCTGTAGCAAATACATAATTAAATGAAATAGTAAATAAATCACCGCCAAAAAAATATATATTTCGATATCTTTCATTGCTCATATTTTTTGTTATTCTTTCGTGTCTTTGTTTACTGTGTGTGAGCTAGACCATAATGCTTTGCGCTTGAAAATAATAGACTGGATCTATATTTAGACTGGAAAACACCTTTACTAATTAATGCAATTTCTCGGCTTATTTTAAGTTGGAAAAATTAGGGAAAAATTAAGTGTATTTATTTCACGGAGATGGATTTTGGGAAAAATTTTGATATTTTCATCAATATCCGTGATGGCTCTTTAACCCTTACGTTGCGTATATATATTTTACCCTTTTTAGCCCCTGTGACGAAATTTACAGGCTCGCAGCTCGCAGCAGTAGTTTGAGCTTAGGCACTAACGAGCTCTGCTGGCGGAATTTCCAGGCGGCGATTCCGGTACCGTTTTTACGAAATATACCGCATCTACATGGCGAATACGGGCTATATACGGGCGTTGAATACAAATTCAAGTCGCGGCACCCGTCAGAAATGGTTGCTTTATACCCGCATCTTTGAATTATTTTTTTATGATTTTTCTTTACTTTTCTATTACTTTGTAAAGATTGTCTTTAATTCGGGCCTTATAACATCATGAATTTGGAGCGCGCTACTGAAATTTTTATATGGACTTGAAGACCAGATGTTTGTCTTTACAATGATATAAAAAATATTAGAATGCGACCTATGGTTATAATTCTATTGTCATCTAAAGTTTGTCTTTATTTCCAGCTTTATGAAATCAAAACTCCTGAGCGCGCATATTGCGAAATTTATATGTGCTTGTAGATAGTTTATTCCTCTTTACAATGACATAAAAATTATTAGAATACGACTTATGGTTCAGAAAATATAACCAACCAAAGGAGAGTGACCGACAGTACCCGACAGTACCACGTGAATGCGTCCCGACGCGCACCAAGTTACTGGCACTGCTTGGTCCCCCCGGGACTGTGCTAATTACAGTACCGTTACCTCCTCGAGACCTCCTCAAGACCTCCTCGAGGGTGCCAGAGCCGAGCGCGCGTGGAACTAATGGGTACTAATGAGCACAGCATACACTTATCACCGCGGCGAAGGCAATACATGTTGCGCGGTGTAAAGTTTGTCTTTATTTCCAGCTTTATAAAATCGTATATTTTTTTGCGCGCATGCGAAACACGTATGTTCTTGAAGACAATTTATTCCTCTTTACAATGATATAAAAATTATAGGAATACGTCAAATGGTTCGCAATATATGAAGAGCGTAAGGAAGGCACCCCCAGTACTTAGAACATTCCTTTTTGAAAAACTAACTTTTTGCGACATCTGGTGCATCACTTGCCGCATGTTTATTTTTCACTGCCCATATACATATGATACATGGAATTGAAGACAATTTATTGCTCTTTACGATGATGTAAAAGGAAAAAAATGCGCAACTTCGTTCGGAAGCTATAGCGTGCCAAATGAAGGTACCCTCAGTACTTTGAGGCAACTTTTAAACTATCGCGCATATCGGGGCACGTGCCGCAACTTTAGTTTTTCGTGCGCATGTGTAAATTTTATATTGAATCAAAGCCGAATCTTTCCTCTTTACCCCATGTAAGTTTTATGAAAATCGGCCACTCGGTTCACCATTTATGGGTGTTTTTTATGATGCGGTTCTTGATGAACTTCCAATGAAAGCTCGCATTCACTTTCTCTGTCTCTCTGATAAAATAAAAAATATTTTATTTGCAATGACATGTATTACAATGAAATTACAATGCATTTATGTACAAATATACATAATATTTACCTGCGGTTGTGCGCAGAACAGCTTTAGGGACCTAACAAGGTATGTATATAATGTGTATATACTGGTTGTCCACACTTCGGCTCTCTTTACTTTCAATTTTCTTCTTCTTCATTCCCTTCTTCATTTCTTTCTTTTTCCGTGGCAGTGATGTAAGCCCTGGAATAGTCAGTGGCGGTGTGGTACAGCTTGAAGCATGGTGCGGCGCACAGAGAAACATTACAATCTGTACATTCATAAGAAGACTCTCTGCCTACTCGTTTTTTCTTCCTTGCTGGCCCATTGCCTTCTTCAATCTGTTTTGCGAGGACGGCGCGTTTTGCCTTAGAGCATACCACACACATCCTTGTGACGTTTTTCTTCCTTCCGACAGGCTCATTCTTCGTCGGAAAGTGACGTCCATGAAGTGACACTGTCGTCGCTCTTGCTCGGCCGACCACGGGGACGTCTGCAAAGTGATGGAACTTGTTCCTTGTCCGCAAATGTTACTGTATGTTGCGCCAAAGCCTTCCTGTATTCCCGACTTGTTTTTAGAGGTTTATCTTTGCTATATTCTTTATAAACGATGTAAGAGTTCAACAAGGCAACGTTGAGAACGTGAAACCAAACCCGTTTCCACCACTTCAGGGTCTTCACTCGGAACGGCGTGTACGACAACATCTGGTCGGCCCGATCAACACCTCCCATGTACTTGTTGTACGCTGTTACAATGCGCGGCTTGAGAACTGGTTTCCCTGTTGCCCGGTTCTTCTTCCCTGTTTGTTCAAGTTGTGTATCTTCAACAGTAGACATGAGAAGCACTGATTTTCTATCTTCGTAGCGAAGAACGAGTAGGCCATGGTTGTGAGAAACTGTCATGTCCCCTTGCTTGGCTTTCTTTTTAGGTTTCTTGACTGAATCAGGAAGTCCCTTTCGATTGGCTCTCAACGTCCCCGTGGCACCGATTCCCTGCTCCCACAAATTTATGTACAGATTTGTGGACGAATAGTAGTTGTCCATAACGATGTGATGCCCCTGTCCAACGTAGTCGTTCACCAAGTCCATGACTACATCATAAGTTTTGCCACCTTCAGAAACCGGTTCATTCGTTTTTCCAGTGAAGAGTTTGAACTTGCAAACGTATCCGTTGTGCGAGTCACACAACATGAAAGCCTTTATCCCATACTTCTTAGGCTTGTCGGGAAGATAAACTTTGAAAGATAAGTTACCTTTCCAGGGCACCATGCCCTCGTCGACTGAAATGTTTTGATGCGGTTTATACACTCTTGAAAAACGGTGAACTATCCGGTTATACAAGTGTCCCAGTTTATTTATTGGTGAAAAGCACGGGGTGTTACATCCTCCTGTTGTCAGCCAAGTGTAGGTAGGTTATAAGAAGCCAAAACCTGTCTCGGGGCATGCACTTGGCGAAGAAAGGCGTTGAGGTAACATCACTTGTTGACCAGTAATCAGCAAAGTTTCTCTGCACAACCAATGACATGGCAATTGTCATGGCTACAAATACCTTCATCTCTTCTGCATTAGTGTCTTGCCACTGTTGCATTCTTGAATGGGGTCTTAGAATTTTGTCCTCCATTGCTTGTTTGAAATATCTATTGGTTTCCGTTGCCATATCCTCATAGTCATCATTATGTATAAACAAATTGAAAAAGTCAATAGGTTCAGGGTTCTCAGGAAGTTCTATGAACTGGCGCAACCCAGTTTGACCAGTGAAAGGCAAGTTTACACGTGGCCGCGGACCATCCACCCACTCATCAAACGTCCTTGAATTATCTTGATTATATTGTGGTATGTCGGCAAACTCCTCCTCAAAACCACTAAAGTCTTCTTCGGTGTTATTACCGGCGGCTAGAATCTTTCTGGCAATCTCTGTCTCTATATCACTCATACCATCTGTGTCACCATGTTCACTATCTATTACAGTGTCCCGATCATATGCATCATCACTGTCTAAACCACTGCTACCATCACTATCAGTTGACTCCATATCAGAGGCTTCATCAGCATGGATCTAGTTGATGAAGTCGTCGTCGCTTGAAACGGCTTCAAAGCTGCGTGTCCTAGTATGCAACGCCCTAGGCCGTCGCAGGGCCTTGCGTCCACGTCCGCGCAGCATTCTGCTTCAACCTGTAAATGATTGAAAATGCGTTAGATGTATGCAACATATAACATGTGATTAGAGACAATAAACATACAGAGATAATGAATGTGAGCTTCATGGACGTTCATTTGCCAGTTTCAGAACCTCCCGGCGCATCTAGGACGACTGCGCCGCAAGCGCCGACGGCTTCTGACATCGCGCCGACTTTTCCGACGCATATGTCAAACGGACCTTTTTCTGATTTCCTCGGCGATGTGTAGCACCTTGCGCGAGGCCCGGAAAATATACTACTATGTCAGGGAAGCTCGGGTTGTCAGTTGCCGAATGACTTCTCTTTTCGAGAAGCAGAGCATCCAAGGAGCGGTCTCTCGAGGCGGAGCCCGGACCCATGGGAGCATACTTCCATGCTCTCCGGGAATTCCCATCCCCGTCTTCCGCGGCGGACCCCGGATTCAATCGCGGGACAGGTTTCCCATGTTCTCTTTTGAGAACGAGAGACTCCAAGGAACAATCCTATGGGACGAACCCCGGATTCTATTGGGAATGGGTTCCCATGCCCTCTCGACATATATAGCAGAAACCTTCATACCTCGGAATGACACAAACCTTTATTTCAAAGTAGAAAAAAAAAAAATAATTTGCACAAAAAGTTTTGGGGGTGGCGACCAAAAGCGGGGGGCTCCGCGCACCCCCAGGTAGATATTTATAGTTGTGGGTCGGTCCCGAAGATGACGGACCACGCCCATGTTCATGGGAATTTTTTCTCATTATGTCATGGCGAATCCCGTCGGAAATTCCCCTGCTCAAGAAAAAAATAATACCTAAAAAAGTAATTGTGATACAAAAGAACTTTGGTAATAAAAGTGGTGAGGAATCAAATTCTCCATCTGCTCAGTTCAGTCCGCTACACTTATAAATAATTCTTCAAATCTTATTGAATGAAACGTCTTTTTTTCAATAATGTAAAAGATAAAATAATAAATTCAATTCAAATGGTTTGGAAGGGTGCGCCCTCGCATTTGAATTTTAGAAATGCAAACCTTTCGCAAATGGCATCAGTAACAAAAATGTTCACGCATTTTTAGAAACTCCGAAAAGTGAAATATTTTCCTGAGAAAATATTCCCACGAAAAGGCTTTCCCCCGAGCGGCGGGTCCCGTACTCAAATATATTTTCGCTTTTATGTTATATTTTTTTTTCCAAAACTGGAAACAAAATTCCGTCATGACAGTTGTTCATCGTTTATAAAGCTCTATATTTGATATCAAAAGAACAGTATTTTAGTTATATATTATCATACTTCTTCACTTATGTGTACATCAATATTGCGGCGCTTCGCGCATGCATAGTTCTTCCCAAAAACATGCGCATTATATCTGGAATTAAAGACAATCTTTTCCTCTTTACAATGATGTAAAAATTATAAAAATCGGACTTGCGGTTCAAAAGTTATGAAGTGCGAAAATTATACCTTTTGGCGCGGCACTTCGCGCATGCAGAGTTCTTCCCGAAAACATGCGCATTATATCTGGAATTAAAGACAATCTTTTCCTCTTTACAATGATGTAAAAATTATAAAAATCGGACTTGCGGTTCACAAGTTATAAAGCCCGTAATGATGGTATATGCTAAGAGCGCCACTTATTCAAAGCCGAATATCACCTTCTGCGCGACACCTGGCGCATCAAAAGTTATTGCCGAAAATACACGTATTTTATATGGAATTGAAGACAATTCTTTTCTCTATATACTGATAACAAAATTATGAAAATATCCCAAGTAGTTTCTTAGAAATAGAGCGCCGAGGCATTATGGGGTAAATGCGCCACATGTATCAAAATTCAAAAGTGCGAAAGTCGCCTATCTCTGTGTGATTGCTGTATTTTCAGTTATGTTAGCGCAATTGCGATTTTTATATGGGAATAAAGGCCATTCTTTCCTCTTTATTTTGGTATAAAAAAATTGAAAACAACCAATTGGTTCATATGATACTAAGTGCGAGAGAAAGGTAGCTTATCGCAATATCTTCCCGTAATTAGAGGCTATCTGCCCATGTGGCGAGATGCGAGACAGATAAGCCTGTACGGGCCTATCTCACCCCGGGGCAATGCAGACACTTAGATGATAATTAGCCGCCGGGCAGTGTAGCCATCGGAGCGAAGCAGGACAAAATCGGCCTTTTGTAAAGCTAATTATCGATGCGTTACGGGTCAACAATGCACATGCAAATTGGTGTGAATTTTGCTGGACGTTCTGACCAGACACTGAACAAAGCTTTATTCTCATTGCGGGCTGCGAGGCATAAATACAGCCATTCTCATGCAGCGAGTCGCGGAAACAATCGACTCGGGACCCGGTATGGGGGATGAAAAGTACTTAGACAGCCGTGAATTCTTCTAAGTAAGCGATCCGGGATCCGTATTGAGGTACCTCGGAATCGCTTATAGCCCGCCCGGATAATTCCGGGACCCGCATGTTAAGGGTTAAGTTTCAAAAGGATGCTAACAGGGCTACTCACGTTAACAGTCGTGTAGATAAGAGTTACTCATAGTAAATTGCTTAAGAAGTTTGAAGTAACGATTATCACGCAAATCGCTTCACATTATGTATTGGTCCTTCATTTTTACGCTTTTTGGCCATTGTAGCCATGTTTGGGATAACTGTACTCAGGCTCAAAATGCAAATCTGGAAAAAATACAATTAGATGCATTAAGGACAATCTACGGGGCAACAAGAGGCACAAGTCATAATAAACTATATACTGAAACAAAGTTCATACCTCTTGTTGAAAGAAGACGTACGTGTACACAAATTAATTCTTTTTCATAGAATGATAAACGGCAGAGCATCGTGTTACTTATGTTACCTCGTCCCTACTGTTTTTCGGCCACCAATTCGTACGAATTGAGAAACTCATGAAATTTACAAAACCTTTTAAAAAATTTTTTAAATTCAAAATCGTTTTACCTTAGGAATGCATTAGCAAACGACATCAAAATGATACAATCTCAAAAATTACTTATCGAAAAAGCAACTCCCCTGGATACTTATTTGGATTTGATCTAAATTAGGGAAGCCGTTTTTGTCGCATTACTCATTTAAGGCTCCTTTTAGGATACAGTGATTAAAACTATCATTAATTTGAAAGACATATCTCAAACGATCCGTCCTGTTCGTGCGGGTCACATCGTGAAGACACATTACATTATCTACTTGCGTGTTCAAACTACTCCTTTTGAAGAAATGATGCATTATACTACACAAATTTTTATGTCTGAAAACAATTTTGTATGGAAATCATGAAATACCTGAAACCTTAGCAATTTTTTCTTTCTTGTAGATTTAGTAACAATTAAAATTGAAAAAATGTTAGCTTTAGATACATTGGTATGTAACATATATTTATTGATAATTTATCATGTTGTGATCGTACATTAGCCTTTTGGTTTGTCATGATAATGCCTTTGACTGAATGTAATTTGTTGACTTCACCTTTGTAAATTTGGAGCGGCATGTACACAACAAACATAACATTTACATGGACACAAGGATCTTCCTTATATTTCTCATAGAATGTTGTAGGTATTCTAACAGAGCGATAACGCAGCGCTACTAAGAAGTTTGTGAGACAAAAGGAAGTAAATGTAAACTCCCGACCGCTAAACAGAAAGATTTCATAGCTAAAATTTCAAAATTAATATTGTAAGTTTCTAATTTATTTTTTATCATTCAAGTCTTCGAAGTCCTTTATAAATAAGCTCAAAAATCCAACAAGCCAGTCGGGCTTGCTAGTACTATTTTCTGCAAGCCCGATCAGAAAGCAACCAGCAATTGGCAGGCGGGCAGGCAGCTATTTCGAACGTGACTGCAGTTACTGATTCCAAAAATGGAGCTGAAGCAAGATAAACGATCACAAGTTTTCTTCAATTGGTCAAATTCTTTTAACTCAGGAAACTGAAGGGAGTTAATGTCATGGCGCAGTCAGTCAATCTATCCCATTATTTAAATATATACGTGCTAGTTGAAAGGCCAGATGGGCCGTTGTCTGGCTTCAGTCGTCAGTCATCCATTGTACGTAAACTTTTAACATTTTCGACTTCTTCTTTAGAACGACAAGTCCTAGAAGGCTGAAATGTTGGGTACTGAGTCTTACCTCATGGGGATTCTAAATTACAGATTTGGTGACCCTGTAGGAAATGAAATTGTAAAAATTACTTCACTTCACTGAATGTTGTTTGCAGACTCCTTGGCAAATGGGGGTTTTAAATTGTGGATTTGGTGACCCTCTGACTACAAATATGGATCACAGAGGTCATGACCTAAAAACCTATTTTCATCTTCTCTCGTATGAACAGCTCAGGAAAACTGAAATGTTGTGTACAGACTCCTTGGCCAATGGGGATTCTAAACTGTAGATTTCGTGACCCTGTGACCCCAAATATGGATTACAGGAGTCTTGACCTAAAATGCTATTTTCATCTTCTTCTCCATGCCCAAAAGCACTAGAAAGCTGAAATGTTGTGTACAGACTCCTTGGCCAATGGGGATTCTAAATTGTAGATTCAGTGAGCCTGTGACACCTCAAATGGGTCATGGGGATCGCAGCTTAAAAATTTCTTTTAATGAGCATTGTTACAGGTGATCTCTAGAACCAAATCCCCTGCAGAGATAACAGCAAAGATGGTTACAATGTCTGTTGTTACAGGTGATCTCTCGAACCAAATCCCCTACAGAGATAATAGCAAAGATGGTTACAATGTCTGTTGTTACAGGTGATCTCTAGAACCAAATCCCCTACAGAGATAACAGCAAAGATGGTTGCAATGTTTGTTGTTACAGGTGATCTCTAGAACCAAATCCCCTACAGAGATAACAGCAAAGATGGTTGCAATGTTTGTTGTTACAGGTGATCTCTCGAACCAAATCCCCTACAGAGATAATAGCAAAGATGGTTACAATGTTTGTTGTTACAGGTGATCTCTAGAACCAAATCCCCTGCAGAGATAACAGCAAAGATGGTTACAATGTCTGTTGTTACAGGTGATCTCTCGAACCAAATCCCCTACAGAGATAATAGCAAAGATGGTTACAATGTTTGTTGTTACAGGTGATCTCTCGAACCAAATCCCCTACAGAGATAATAGCAAAGATGGTTGCAATGTTTGTTGTTACAGGTGATCTCTAGAACCAAATCCCCTACAGAGATAACAGCAAAGATGGTTGCAATGTTTGTTGTTACAGGTGATCTCTAGAACCAAATCCCCTACAGAGATAATAGCAAAGATGGTTACAATGTCTGTTGTTACAGGTGATCTCTCGAACCAAATCCCCTACAGAGATAACAGCAAAGATGGTTGCAATGTTTGTTGTTACAGGTGATCTCTAGAACCAAATCCCCTGCAGAGATAATAGCAAAGATGGTTACAATGTTTGTTGTTACAGGTGATCTCTCGAACCAAATCCCCTACAGAGATAATAGCAAAGATGGTTACAATGTTTGTTGTTACAGGTGATCTCTAGAACCAAATCCCCTGCAGAGATAACAGCAAAGATGGTTACAATGTTTGTTGTTACAGGTGATCTCTCGAACCAAATCCCCTACAGAGATAACAGCAAAGATGGTTACAATGTCTGTTGTTACAGGTGATCTCTAGAACTAAATCCTCTGCAGAGATAACAGCAAAGATGGTTGCAATGTTTGTTGTTACAGGTGTTCTTTAGAACTAAATCCTCTACAGAGATAACAGCAAAGATGGTTACAATGTTTGTTGTTACAGGTGATCTCTCGAACCAAATCCCCTACAGAGATAAGAGCAAAGATGGTTACAATGTTTGTTGTTACAGGTGATCTCTAGAACCAAATCCCCTGCAGAGATAACAGCAAAGATGGTTACAATGTTTGTTGTTACAGGTGATCTCTCGAACCAAATCCCCTACAGAGATAACAGCAAAGATGGTTACAATGTCTGTTGTTACAGGTGATCTCTAGAACTAAATCCTCTGCAGAGATAACAGCAAAGATGGTTGCAATGTTTGTTGTTACAGGTGTTCTTTAGAACTAAATCCTCTACAGAGATAACAGCAAAGATGGTTACAATGTTTGTTGTTACAGGTGATCTCTCGAACCAAATCCCCTACAGAGATAAGAGCAAAGATGGTTACAATGTTTGTTGTTACAGGTGATCTCTCGAACCAAATCCCCTACAGAGATAAGAGCAAAGATGGTTACAATGTTTGTTGTTACAGGTGATCTCTCGAACCAAATCCCCTACAGAGATAATAGCAAAGATGGTTACAATGTCTGTTGTTACAGGTGATCTCTCGAACCAAATCCCCTACAGAGATAATAGCAAAGATGGTTACAATGTTTGTTGTTACAGGTGATCTCTCAAACCAAATCCCCTGCAGAGATAATAGCAAAGATGGTTACAATGTTTGTTGTTACAGGTGATCTCTCGAACCAAATCCCCTGCAGAGATAACAGCAAAGATGGTTGCAATGTTTGTTGTTACAGGTGATCTCTAGAACCAAATCCCCTGCAGAGATAACAGCAAAGATGGTTGCAATGTTTGTTGTTACAGGTGATCTCTAGAACCAAATCCCCTACAGAGATAACAGCAAAGATGGTTGCAATGTTTGTTGTTACAGGTGATCTCTAGAACCAAATCCCCTGCAGAGATAACAGCAAAGATGGTTGCAATGTTTGTTGTTACAGGTGATCTCTAGAACCAAATCCCCTGCAGAGATAACAGCAAAGATGGTTGCAATGTTTGTTGTTACAGGTGTTCTTTAGAACTAAATCCTCTACAGAGATAACAGCAAAGATGGTTGCAATGTTTGTTGTTACAGGTGATCTCTAGAACCAAATCCCCTGCAGAGATAACAGCAAAGATGGTTGCAATGTTTGTTGTTACAGGTGATCTCTAGAACCAAATCCCCTACAGAGATAACAGCAAAGATGGTTGCAATGTTTGTTGTTACAGGTGATCTCTAGAACCAAATCCCCTACAGAGATAACAGCAAAGATGGTTGCAATGTTTGTTGTTACAGGTGATCTCTAGAACCAAATCCCCTACAGAGATAATAGCAAAGATGGTTGCAATGTTTGTTGTTACAGGTGATCTCTAGAACCAAATCCCCTACAGAGATAACAGCAAAGATGGTTGCAATGTTTGTTGTTACAGGTGATCTCTAGAACCAAATCCCCTACAGAGATAACAGCAAAGATGGTTGCAATGTTTGTTGTTACAGGTGATCTCTAGAACCAAATCCCCTACAGAGATAACGGCAAAGATGGTTGCAATGTTTGTTGTTACAGGTGTTCTCTAGAACCAAATCCCCTACAGAGATAACAGCAAAGATGGTTGCAATGTTTGTTGTTACAGGTGATCTCTAGAACCAAATCCCCTACAGAGATAACGGCAAAGATGGTTGCAATGTTTGTTGTTACAGGTGTTCTCTAGAACCAAATCCCCTACAGAGATAATAGCAAAGATGGTTGCAATGTTTGTTGTTACAGGTGATCTCTAGAACCAAATCCCCTACAGAGATAACAGCAAAGATGGTTGCAATGTTTGTTGTTACAGGTGATCTCTCGAACCAAATCCCCTGCAGAGATAATAGCTGAGTATGAGCGGCTTCAACGCGAAAGAGAAGAAAGGAGGTTACAACAGAGGACAAACCCTCGGGTAAGAATAATTAATATTAGATTCAATTGATTTGAACTCATTTATCCTTTTATAATTTGTTTCCATTTCAACACAAAGTTTTCTTTTTAAAAAATAATTTTCTGCCTGTTTCCAGGGTAATGTGACTGTTGGGGTGAATGCTACAGATCTGTTTGACAGCTATGACTCCGATCCAGATTATGGGTGAGTTGTTACAAACTTATTCAGCTCTTTACCCTCATGAGGGAGCAACTGACCCCTCTCTTTAAGCTGGTCATATGATGGAATTGGATGACCAATCACTACACAAACACATACACATGGTTCCCAGAGACATTTCCTTAGACAAACAGACTTTCGTGATCTTTGATTTGTATGTCATATTCAGTTTGATTCTGTGTAAAAAGTGGTGCACTTTGCAGTCACAAGGCACAAAATGTAGAGGCAACATAATGGTTTTGAAAGACTTCAGGCTAGTGCTGGAGCGATTAATCGTAGGATCGGTTAATTGATCGATCTAAGTGAAATAAACGATTGTCGATTACTAATAAACTGCAGATCGATAATCGGAAATAATCATTATTGGGATGCATAAACAATATAACATTTTATTCTACCTTGTCGTGTTTTCTTTTACTGAACAATATCTAACCTGGTCGCTCGCCATTGCTTATTTACTTGTAAATCGGAAGCTGTTCTACTGCACGCTTCAGGTGACCAATCAGCGTCAACCCCGGGCTTTGCTTGATTCGAAAATTCTACGGCATTCGCTGCATTGTGCGGGTGCCACCTGATTAAACGTATAAGTTATATGATCAATTATTATAAAAACGTCTGTTTATGAAATCTAAATATGCCTTATCATGTCTAGTCTTATCAAAACTTATTGGAATGAAAACTATAAATTGTCATTCGATTATTCCGTTTTCAAACGAACTCCTCTGACATCGACTTTTTACAAGTTCCTTGTCGAAATAATAAATATTCATGATCAAATTGTGCGACACTCAATGGTCATTCAAAACTACGTCACAGACTAGCTATTTTCTAATTGGCTGATAGCGGGGAATTCCTTCAGTTGATATTTGGTATTTGCATACAACCACGTGACTTGAACTGATGGGAGAGACCTATTTTCGGTTTCATAAATGCTTTTGAATTTTAGATACAATTGTTAATTATAACACTTTGAAGAATAATTTTCTATTTCAACATCTGTGTTCACGCTTCAACATCAATACAAGACAAACAATTTTTTTAAAAAACGTTTATTGCTGTGTTGATCATCCAAAGACGTTGCGAAGGCAAGTTAGTCGGTAGCGTAACCATTGAAGGGCTGCATTTTACGGACAGATTAATGTTCTGCCAGTCGGAGATTTCAATCAGCATACGGTATATAAAATGACAAGAAATGACAAAATCATTCTATGATTCTACACACATACATAGTAGTCGATAATGTTTGATTTATTATCTCTAAAAAACGACAATAAATGTGTCACACGGCAAAATGCACGTGCTATGGTTCGAGACATGATGCCACTGCTGACGATAACCCGGAAGTTGGCTCGCTAACGTAAGTTTGTGCATTTAGCAAATAATTGACGGTCTTTTCGATTATAATCGATTGATTATCGATCTGGCACTAGCGATTATCGATCTGAAAAAAATTAACGATAACCAGCACTACTTCAGGCAATTGTTAACTCCCGGGTAAAACCCAAGGGGTTAATGTTGTGGCGCAACCCGTTTATCAATCTATTCCCAGGACAATCATTGCAGGTCAATCATGCCAGTGGAGATGAGCAGCTGTATGAGTGAGTGTGTTGCGGTGCAAGCATGCCAGTGGTGTGTTGCAGGGCAAGCACGCCAGCGGAGATGAGCAGCTGTATGAGTGAGTGTGTTGCGGTGCAAGCATGCCAGCGGAGATGAGCAGCTGTATGATTGAGTGTGTTGCGGTGTTGCGGTGCAAGCATGCCAGTGGTGTGTTGCAGATCAAGCATGCCAGCGGCGATGAGCAGCTGTATGAGTGAATGTGTTGCAGTGCAAGCATGCCAGCGGAGATGAGCAGCTGTATGATTGAGTGTGTTGCGTTGCAAGCATGCCAGAGGAGATGAGCAGCTGTATGAGTGAGTGTGTTGCGTTGCAAGCATGCCAGCGGAGATGAGCAGCTGTATGAGTGAATGTGTTGCAGTGCAAGCATGCCAGCGGAGATGAGCAGCTGTATGAATGAGTGTGTTACGGTGCAAGCATGCCAGCAGAGATGAGCAGCTGTATGATTGAGTGTGTTGCGTTGCAAGCATGCCAGCGGAGATGAGCAGCTGTATGAGTGAGTGTGTTGCGGTGCAAGCATGCCAGCGAAGATGAGCAGCTGTATGAGTGAATGTGTTGCAGTGCAAGCATGCCAGCGGAGATGAGCAGCTGTATGAGTGAATGTGTTGCAGTGCAAGCATGCCAGCGGAGATGAGCAGCTGTATGATTGAGTGTGTTGCGTTGCAAGCATGCGAGCGGAGATGAGCAGCTGTATGAGTGAGTGTGTTGCGTTGCAAGCATGCCAGCGGAGATGAGCAGCTGTATGAGTGAATGTGTTGCAGTGCAAGCATGCCAGCGGAGATGAGCAGCTGTATGAATGAGTGTGTTACGGTGCAAGCATGCCAGCAGAGATGAGCAGCTGTATGAGTGAGTGTGTTGCGGTGCAAGCATGCCAGCGGAGATGAGCAGCTGTATGAGTGTGTATGTAGCAGGGCAAGCATGCCAGTGGAGATAGCTAGCTGTATGAATGAGTGTGTTGCAGAGCAAGCATGCCAGTGGAGATAACCAGCTGTATGAGTGTGTATGTAGCAGGGCAAGCATGTCAGCGGAGATAACCAGCTGTATGAGTGTGTATGTAGCAGGGCAAGCATGCCAGTGGAGATAGCCAGCTGTATTAATGAGTGTTTTGCAGAGCAAACATGCCACTGGAGATAACCAGCTGTATGAGTGAATGTGTTGCAGGGCAAGCATGCCTGTGGAGATGAGCAGCTGTAAGAGTGTGTATGTAGCAGGGCAAGCATGCCAGTGGAGATAACCAGCTGTATGAATGAATGTGTTGCAGGGCAAGCATGCCTGTGGAGATGAGCAGCTGTAAGAGTGTGTATGTAGCAGGGCAAGCATGCCAGTGGAGATAACCAGCTGTATGAATGAATGTGTTGCAGAGCAAGCATGCCAGCGGAGATGAGCAGCTGTATGAATGAGTGTGTTGCAGGGCAAGCATGTCAGTGAGATAACCAGCTGTATGAGTGTGTATGTAGCAGGGCAAGCATGCCAGTGGAGATAACCAGCTGTATGAGTGTGTATGTAGCAGGGCAAGCATGCCAGTGGAGATAACCAGCTGTATGAATGAGTGTGTTGCAGGGCAAGCATGCCAGCGGAGATGAGCAGCTGTATGAATGAGTGTGTTGCAGGGCAAGCATGTCAGTGGAGATAACCAGCTGTATGAATGAGTGTGTTGCAGGGCAAGCATGCCTGTGGAGATAACCAGCTGTATGAGTGTGTATGTAGCAGGGCAAGCATGCCAGTGGAGATAACCAGCTGTATGAGTGTGTATGTAGCAGGGCAAGCATGCCAGTGGAGATAACCAGCTGTATGAGTGAGTGTGTTGCAGGGCAAGCATGCCAGTGGAGATAACCAGCTGTATGAATGAGTGTGTTGCAGGGCAAGCATGCCAGCGGAGATGAGCAGCTGTATGAATGAGTGTGTTGCAGGGCAAGCATATCAGTGGAGATAACCAGCTGTATGAATGAGTGTGTTGCAGGGCAAGCATGCCAGCGGAGATGAGCAGCTGTAAGAGTGTGTATGTAGCAGGGCAAGTATGCCAATGGAGATAGCCAGCTGTATGAATGAGTGTGTTGCAGGGCAAGCATGTCATTGGAGATAACCAGCTGTATGAATGAGTGTGTTGCAGGGCAAGCATGCCAGCGGAGATGAGCAGCTGTAAGAGTGTGTATGTAGCAGGGCAAGTATGCCAATGGAGATAACCAGCTGTATGAGTGTGTTGCAGGGCAAGCATGCCAGCGGAGATGAGCAGCTGTAAGAGTGTGTATGTAGCAGGGCAACTATGCCAATGGAGATAACCAGCTGTATGAGTGAGTGTGTTGCAGGGCAAGCATGCCAGCGGAGATGAGCAGCTGTAAGAGTGTGTATGTAGCAGGGCAAGTATGCCAATGGAGATAACCAGCTGTATGAGTGAGTGTGTTGCAGGGCAAGCATGCCAGCGGAGATGAGCAGCTGTAAGAGTGTGTATGTAGCAGGGCAAGTATGCCAATGGAGATAGCCAGCTGTATGAATGAGTGTGTTGCAGGGCAAGCATGCCAGCGGAGATGAGCAGCTGTAAGAGTGTGTATGTAGCAGGGCAAGTATGCCAATGGAGATAGCCAGCTGTATGAATGAGTGTGTTGCAGGGCAAGCATGTCAGTGGAGATAACCAGATGTATGAGTGAGTGTGTTGCAGGGCAAGCATGCCAGCGGAGATGAGCAGCTGTAAGAGTGTGTATGTAGCAGGGCAAGTATGCCAATGGAGATAACCAGCTGTATGAATGAGTGTGTTGCAGGGCAAGCATGCCAGCGGAGATGAGCAGCTGTAAGAGTGTGTATGTAGCAGGGCAAGTATGCCAATGGAGATAACCAGCTGTATGAGTGAGTGTGTTGCAGGGCAAGCATGCCAGCGGAGATAACCACCTGTATGAGTGAGTGTGTTGCAGGGCAAGCATGCCAGCGGAGATGAGTGACTGTAAGAGTGTGTATGTAGCAGGGCAAGTATGCCAATGGAGATAGCCAGCTGTATGAATGAGTGTGTTGCAGGGCAAGCATGTCAGTGGAGATAACCAGCTGTATGAATGAGTGTGTTGCAGGTCAAGCATGCCAGCGGAGATGAGCAGCTGTAAGAGTGTGTATGTAGCAGGGCAAGTATGCCAATGGAGATAACCAGCTGTATGAGTGAGTGTGTTGCAGAGCAAGCATGCCAGCGGAGATGAGCAGCTGTAAGAGTGTGTATGTAGCAGGGCAAGCATGTCAATGGAGATAACCAGCTGTATGAGTGAGTGTGTTGCAGGGCAAGCATGCCAGCGGAGATGAGCAGCTGTAAGAGTGTGTATGTAGCAGGGCAAGTATGCCAATGGAGATAGCCAGCTGTATGAATGAGTGTGTTGCAGGGCAAGCATGTCAGTGGAGATAACCAGCTGTATGAATGAGTGTGTTGCAGGGCAAGCATGCCAGCGGAGATGAGCAGCTGTAAGAGTGTGTATGTAGCAGGGCAAGTATGCCAATGGAGATAGCCAGCTGTATGAATGAGTGTGTTGCAGGGCAAGCATGTCAATGGAGATAACCAGCTGTATGAGTGAGTGTGTTGCAGGGCAAGCATGCCAGCGGAGATGAGCAGCTGTAAGAGTGTGTATGTAGCAGGGCAAGTATGCCAATGGAGATAACCAGCTGTATGAGTGAGTGTGTTGCAGGGCAAGCACGTCAGTGGAGATGAGCAGCTGTATGAATGAGTGTGTTGCAGGGCAAGTATGCCAATGGAGATAACCAGCTGTATGAATGAGTGTGTTGCAGGGCAAGCATGCCAGCGGAAATAACCAGCTGTATGAGTGAATGTGTTGCAGGGCAAGCACGTCAGTGGAGATGAGCAGCTGTATGAGTGAATGTGTTGCAGGGCAAGCACGTCAGTGGAGATGAGCAGCTGTATGAATGAGTGTGTTGCAGGGCAAGTATGCCAATGGAAATAACCAGCTGTATGAGTGAATGTGTTGCAGGGCAAGCACGTCAGTGGAGATGAGCAGCTGTATGAATGAGTGTGTTGCAGGGCAAGTATGCCAATGGAGATAACCAGCTGTATGAATGAGTGTGTTGCAGGGCAAGCATGCCAGCGGAGATGAGCAGCTGTAAGAGTGTGTATGTAGCAGGGCAAGCATGCCAGCGGAGATAACCAGCTGTATGAGTGAATGTGTTGCAGGGCAAGCACGTCAGTGGAGATGAGCAGCTGTATGAATGAGTGTGTTGCAGGGCAAGTATGCCAATGGAGATAACCAGCTGTATGAATGAGTGTGTTGCAGGGCAAGCATGCCAGCGGAGATGAGCAGCTGTAAGAGTGTGTATGTAGCAGGGCAAGCATGCCAGCGGAGATAACCAGCTGTATGAGTGAGTGTGTTGCAGGGCAAGCATGCCAGCGGAGATAACCAGCTGTATGAGTGAATGTGTTGCAGGGCAAGCACGTCAGTGGAGATGAGCAGCATGAGCATTTCCCAGTCTGTGGAGTGTCCTCTCACAGTGCGTGACACTGCAGTCATCTCTGGCAATCTATCAACACAGAATGGCACAGGAACGGGTGCCTTTCTCGCCTCATGGCGCAGACTTACCTCGGACAAAGGCTGGATGGAGGTTAGTGTATATAAATCAATCTTTCACACTCATTCGAATATAGAAGTATCTCAATTACATATTGACACATCATGGGTACACTTTGCGGAAAGAAAAATTAACTGTTCTTTTGAAATAGTTTTTTTCATCAATCTGATAAAAGAGCTCACACTCCTGCATATCAAGGGTGTGAAAATTGGAAAAAGTCAAATTGCCAGTTGGCAAGTAGACTAGAAAAACTGATTGGCTAAGAGTGTTTCCTCGTCCAAAAATATTGTTTGTAAACTATTGTGTATGGAATGAAACACTGATTAATGTTTCCTGTCTGACAGTTGCCAGCTATGCACACTTACCAAACACGTGGGTAATTTGTTTGGGAACAATTTGTGATTTTTTCTGAGGAACTAAAAGTTCTACGCATGTTTACTTATGACCATTTCTGCAGAAATACAAAATTAATTACTTATAATTTACATAAATGCTAAATTACGACACCTTTTTTTAGCTCATCAAGCCTGAAAGGCCCGATGGGCTTATGGCATGGCATGGTGTCCGGCGTCCGTCAAACTGTCTGTCCGTCCGTCCGTAAACTTTTTGCTTTTTCTGTTTCTTCTCCAGAACCAATGACTCCACAATGTCCACAATGTCACCTTTACTTGGATAACTGGCTATCAGATCCTTGTCCTGGGAACTGAAGCAAGAAGCCATCAAGCATGTACTAGACATATTGTTCAGCCTGGATTGGATTATCAACGTGCTAGAACTAGCAGTTTTATATGTTCGAATGCTTCTGAGAGCGCATCAGGGGTCTTGTTGTTCGTGGTGGACAACCAGACAGCTCTGTCTTACATTCTGAAACAGGGCAGCACAGTGTCTCCATCTCACCTTCAAGAGTCGTGGCAGTTCCTACTGTAGTGCAACCAGTTCAGCATTCAGGTCATTCCTGTTTATCTCCTGGGAGTGGACAACGTCTGTGCGGACATCTCACACCTTACAAGTGGATGCTCGACCGGAGATATATTCGGAATTATCTCCCAGTTTTACGAGTCGTTCCATGTGGATCTGTTTACATCAGGGATGATCCCCAGGTTCAAATGCTCCCGCTAGAGACGCCTTCACGATCGACTGGACCGGCAGAGTACTGTGGGCATTCCAACTGTTTCCTCTGATTTCCAGGGTCTTGTTGCAATTGACAATCAACCAACCCGACCCACCTCCTGGTGCTTCTAGCGCCGCTATGGACGGCGCAGAGTTGGTTACTATTACCCTCTCAACAGAATGTCCTTTCGCAGGAGAGAGTGCCCCACCTGAATCTTGAATGGCTTGGCCACTGTCCAGAATCGCCTCCAGAAAAGTGATATACCTGCACGATGTGATACACTCTACTGGCTTGGAGGAGGGATTCGACAAACCTTCAGAACTTGTGTTATGATAGAGGTCTCCTCTATCGCTTTTTCCCCCCCGGCTGAAACCCAAGGGGGTTATTGTCGTGGTGCAGCCCTTCTGTCTGTCCGTCCGTTAGTCCCGTAAACGGTACTTGTGTTCTGAAATCAACTCCTCCAACAGTTTTTGATCCATGTTTCTGAAACTTAACACATGCTTTAGATATACATCAGTAACATGCATGTGCTTTTTGTGGGACCAATAGGACAAATATGTTCAGAGTTTTGGCACTTGATATAGAGCGATCAGCTTTCCAATTTCATAATGACAGTACCTATGTTCTGAAATTAAGTTTTTAGTCAATCTTTCACTTGAGGTTTACTTGAGATTACATGATTGTTATACACCATAAAAGTGATCATTGATTGTGTTACCCTGAAGGTCAAATGTCAAAGGTCAAGGTCATGTGATATTGGTTAAGGTCATGTTAACCCTTTGATCCAATTGATCCAATCAGAAATAGGTTTTAAGAACAAGACGTCAGTGATGATTCAACTTGTTAGTAATAACTCCAATGATAAACAACTTTTTGTAAAGAAACTTTTCCATTTTATTGTTGCTGTGTAGGCGGAACAGGGAAAGGTGAGACCCTGAGTTTCGGGGCTGCACTGTCTTTGCGGTGTCCCGCAAACGCTATAATCTAGTTGTCATCAGTTTTTGTGACCTTTGGTTTATATGATAAACTACCTTAGACTATAAAGCATACAAAAGGCTTATCTACGTCAGTCCGTCCGTCTGTCTGTAAACTTTTCGGATTTTCATCTTCTTCTCCAGAACCACTTGGTCTAGGGAGCTGAAATTTTGTGTGCAGACTCCTTGGCTAATGGGGATTCTAAATTGTAGATTTCATGCCCCCGTGACCTCAAATGGGGTCACAGGGATCATAACTCCGAAAACCTATTTTCATCTTCTTCTCCAGTTCCAAAAGGTCTAGAGAGCTGAAAAGTTGTGTGCAGACTCCTTGGCTAATGGGGATTCTAAATTGTAGATTTCATGCCCCCGTGACCTCAAATGGGGTCACAGGGATCATAACTCCGAAAACCTATTTTCATCTTCTTCTCCAGTTCCAAAAGGTCTAGAGAGCTGAAAAGTTGTGTGCAGACTCCTTGGCTAATGGGGATTCTAAATTGTAGATTTCATGACCCCGTGACCTCAAATGGGGTCACAGGGGTCATAACTCCGAAAACCAATTTTCATCTTCTTCTCCAGTTCCAAAAGGTCTAGAGAGCTGAAACTTTGTGTGCAGACTCCTTGGCTAATGGGGATTCTAAATTGTAGATTTCATGACCCCTTGACCTCAAATGGGGTCACAGGGGTCAGAACCCCAAAAACCTATTTTCATCTTCTTCTCAAGTTTCAAAAGGTCTAGAGAGCTGAAAAGTTGTGTGCAGACTCATTGGCCAATGGGGATTCTAAACTATAGATTTCGTGACCCCCTGACCCCAAATAGGGTCACAGGGGTCAGGACCTTAAAAACCTATTTTCATCTTTTTCTTCAGTTCCAAAAGGTCTAGAGAGCTGAAAAGTTGTGTGCACACTCTTTGGCCAATGAGGATACTAACTTGTAGATTTTGTGATCCTGCGACCCCAAATATAGGTCACAGAGGTCATGACCTAAAAAGCTATTTTCATATTGAGATTTTATGTGCTCTTCAAAGGGAAACAACATAATGACTCAACTAATGACTAATAACAAACAATATAAACCCTAATGAGCTACAGAGTCCATGGTTCTTTTTTCTTAATTTGTAGTGGATTTTATCTCTGGCCTCAAAGATAGGTCAGAGGGCTAAGGACCTTAAACCCGCAACTCGCGGTAAGGCAGTACCGCACATTCTTAACCAGGAGGGGCGGGCCAAAGCCTCACAGTGGCTCTAGCAGAGTGAGTTGAAACACAAGACAGGGGCTAATTTTAGCAAAGCACATGTTGCCTGGGTTGTTTGAGCATGGACAGTTTATAAATAGTACAAAGCAACGAAGCATTTATAAAAGTTGTCCTTGTTTCTCTTACAATTATCTTGTATATTCTCTTGTTTCATAGATCAACATTATAATCCCACTGCTAATATATACAATATACAATGGTTGATATTTGATGAGAATTATAGAATAATGCATATGATTTGAGTACTCATATTCATGTTAATTATCTTGAAATTGGCTCCGTCCGTCCGTCCATCCGTCCGTCCGTCCGTCCCGATTTTGTTTCCGGAGCAGAACTCGAAAACTATAAGACATATCTCAACGAAACTTGGTGTGTGGAACAATCATCATGTGTAGATGTGCCTTTTGGGGTTTTCAACTTCTTCGAGTTATTTTTTTTGACCATTTCCATGGAAATGTAACTTAGAATTTTGTTTCCGGAACAGAACTCGACAACTATAGGACATATCTCAACGAAACTTGGTGTGTGGAACAATCATCATGTGTAGATGTGCCTTTTGGGGTTTTCAACTTCTTCGAGTTATTTTTTTTTTACCGTTTCCATGGAAATGTAACTTAGAATTTCGTTTCCGGAACAGAACTCGAAAACTATAGGACATATCTCAACGAAACTTGGTGTGTGGAACAATCATCATGTGTAGATGTGCCTTTTGGGGTTTTCAACTTCTTCGAGTTATTTTTTTTTTACCGTTTCCATGGAAATGTAACTTAGAATTTCGTTTCCGGAGCAGAACTCGAAAACCATAAGACATATCTCAACGAAACTTGGTGTGTGGAACAATCATCATGTGTAGATGTGCCTGAAAGGCCCGATGGGCTTATGGTATTGCACGGTGTCCAGCCGTCTGTAAACTTTTCGCATTTTGTCTTCTTCTCCAGAACCACTTTGTCTAAGGAGCTGAAATTTTGTGTGTTGTGTTTAGTTGAAAAAAGGTTCATAGTCACTGTTATTCAACAACTATTCTTCTATAAATTTTCCCAAAGGCGGGGGATATGGCCGACTCTGTCTGCTTGTTACATTTGTATCACAAATGATTGGAAACAGGTTATATTGGGTGATATAATACATATACAATTATGACGTACAATGGGAATGAAGCTCTCAAAAGATTACAACGTACTCACATTTTGGAAGTTGTGCTTTCAAACGAATTAGATCCATAATTGAATGATAATCTCAGGTATTACTGATGTTCTCTATATAACTAACACTGATGAGGAAACCACCACCTAACATCACACTATAATGCTGCAGTAATAAATATCTGGTCAAGCTTTTGAAAATCACTGTTGCACTTGGTCACCATAAAAATGTTCTAGCCACATTAGCCATAAGACATCTCGAAATTCGAATGTTTTCTTCTTATGAACAGCACATCCCAATTGAGCTCTTTGGTTTTTTATGCTCTCTATGAACCTTCTTGATGTGATAGGCCTGTCCACATTTTCATTCCAGTCCAGAATTGCAAGCTGAACCCTCATTCTGTATGTGTTCAAACCAAAGACCACTTGTTTGTCAACATATTGTAGCATGGCGTTGTTAAAGGACTCGACATAGTGGGTGTCCTTGCAGGAAGCATAGAGTTCAGCTCGCCTGTAGACAGGGAGAGAATGAAGGTATGACATAAGAGTCTCTTCTGCCGCCAGATTGGCGATTGGTTTTCTCTGAGGTTCATAATGTGGATCACTTCTACACCTCGAAGATGTGTGGCATTCCTTGTGACAACCTTTATAGTGCATGATGATGTTGTCTATATTTTGTCTTAATTTCTCAGGTCTTTTGTCACAGTTTTTCATGGCCCAGTATATATGTGTTCGTATGGAGCCAGCTTTGTCGTCAAGGTCTGAATACCAGACTTTCCCCATAGTCTTCTTTGTACCACTTGTTATCTTTTTAATTGACTTTGTTATGCCTTTTGCCATATGCCATGTATCGTTGGCGTTCGTAGTGTCCCCCCTCTCGACTACAAACTTGGTTACAGATGCGTTGTTATCATGAGCATGTAGAAGTATCGGCACTTGTTGCTGGTCAAAGTGGTCATATATCCTCTTTACCCCTATCAGTTCATGCCTTTGTGTGACAGGATCATCCTCTTTTGAAACAGTTTCTAAACAGAGGACCTTGTGACTGTTATCACCTAAGCATACAACATCCGAAAATCTGGCATTGCGTCTCCAGCAGTGACGTGCATCCGTCATAATACCAATACCCTCAACAGTGTCATTGCTTGATGCAACAGAAAGTGATATTTCTTCATTGAGAGCATTTTCCTGAGATTTTGTTGCAAGATCTGAAACTATATTTTCGTATGAATCCTGGATATCCTGCAAGTATCTTTCACCAATCAATCCTAAACCAGCGCCTTCAGAAAATTTTGTGAACTGAGATGGAAGCATACCGGATGATAAATATCCGTGAGCAGCTTTCAAGTTGACTAACAACTTTCCACCTTCTACATATGGCGAAGTGTACCATTCTAGTTTGTGGCCTTTGCTGCATACTAATTTCAGTTTACTGGCAAATCTCATTTTAGTACTGTTGTGAATTCGAACATCACATCCACAATGCATATAATGCTCTTGTATTGTCTGTGTCAAATTTCCAACTGCTGAAGATGTGCACAGGAACATGTCCTCATTCAAGCTGTTGTCAAATGTTGAGTAGTGATAGCTACTACTTGCTACATACATGTCCTTGATAGGACGAGTACGTGGTGTTACATCCGACTTGCCATTTCGAGAAATGTAAAAGTCCAACACTGTGTTTAAAACTTCCATATTTGACACTTGAGATACTTTGCCTTCTCCAATCAGCATTTTAATGGAATCGATTTGGTTGAAGAGTTGAAGTTTCTCATCTTCATCATTGTAATAAAATGTTAATCTTCCCATCTGTCTTGTTGAGTTTAACTTTCTTTTAGTATTTCTTTCCTTTTGAGACGCCGGATTATCAGAAGGTCTCTTCTTTCTTGGATTCTGCAAACGATTAATGTCTCGCAAACGCTCCATGTTTAAATTGGCCTCATTCTCTGAAATATCTTCAGTAAATTTAACATCATTTGTACTAGACATAGCCATATCGTTTTGTAGTCTGTGAGATAAACTCACAGAATGAGAGTCAAGAGGTTTCAGAGGGGAAAGTCTGATAATTGTAAAACTAAATCAGTGTCTGTCAACTAGTTTCAGGATGTTTACACAAGATAAGAAACATTAGTTCTACTCTCATCAGATTCCGTAGATTTCTGATGTCTTACTAGAGGAAGTTCTCAGTCTTGGATATAACATTCCTTGAGAAAGGATGGCGGAAACTAAACGTGTAACCATTCGTCTCACTGAAGAACAATTAGAAGCTATTAAAGGCTTCTTTATGCACTTTGACTGGAATTTAGATATTATACATGAAGAATTGGAGAATGAAGCTAATGATGAAACCCAAGAAAAAGAATCAAAAGTGAAGGAAGAAAGTGAAAATAACTGTGTAGAAATCGCCCCTGCAGGCATAGTAGGTGGTGATATCTTGATGAATTCTGTTGCAAGTGAAACTGATTTAAAGCCTGGACAATGTCCACACTGCTTTTGTTGTCCGTGTGTATCGGAGAAAAAACAGAAATGGCTTGGAAAAGGACAGTCTCCACATATTGCTAACAGACCATTACGAAAAGCAAGATATAAAAAGTTTTGGAAAATGCTCAACGATCGAGGAGCTTGGCAAATGAATCATTATCTTATGAAGAAAAATCGTATGGTTCAGGAGGCTGATGTGAGAGGTGAAATTGTGTGGGAGGGCAGGACAGGGGACAGGCAAATCATGCCGGATTGTGTTTTAACATTAGTGCGTGGATTGTATCCAAACCCAGCCGGAGTTAGTTACATGGGTCACAAGTGGCAGTAATGGATAGGAAAAAGTATGTATGTGTAGATTACATCTATATTCTTGCCTGGTGCTTATTTCAGTACATTTTCCTTTCTATATACATGATGATTTAGTAACGATTGATAAAACCCAGATGGCAGAGACAGGATAATTGATGGTGTATACTGTGAACAGATTTCCCGCCATATCTCGAAGGAGTAAACCAATACACGTAAACACAACCTCTGACACATGAACTCTGACCCTGTCACTCAAACTCAAAACAACGGTGTAGTTTCAAATGAATACATGAAATTTCTCTCAGAACTAATTACTGCTACATGTGTTTTAAGCCAAATTTTGCACATAGTATCTCTCCATCATCATGAATTACTGTGACAAATTTGATTACTATATGTTTGTTGGATCTTAAGTTACAAGCCTTATTATTCTCCTAGTGGAGAGTCAACTTGTTTGAAATTGCCACTCCATATTTGTGAGGTCTCGCAAAATCTCGCGCTGTTTATAGTGCAGTTGCGGGTTTAAGACCTTTTTCATCCTCTCCATTTAAAGTGCTTCCTACTTACTGTACCTCTCACCTAGAAGTTGACATTTTGAATAAATAATGTATGTAAAGCCTAATGAGCTACAGAGCCCATAGCTCTATTTTCAGCTCACCACGCCTGGAAGGCTTATGGCATGGCACAGCATGGCATGACGTCCGGCGTTCATCCAACTGTCCGTAAACTTTTCGCTTTTTCGACTTCTTCTCCAGAACTGAAATTTTATGTACAGACAATTCTAAAATGTAGATTTGGTGACCCTGTGACTCCAAATAGGGTCACAGGGGTCAGGACCTTAAAAACCTATTTTCATCTTCTTCTCCAGTACCAGAAGGTCTAGAGAGGTGAAATGTTGAATGCAGACTCCTAGTGGGGATTCTAAATTGTAGGTTTGGTGACCTCTATGATCCTATTTGAGGTCACGGGTCACAGCCTAAAAAAGTATTTTTATCTTTTTCTCAAGTACTTCAAATTTGGTGTCCCCCGCCGCCGCGAAGCGCGGAGCGGGGGACATAGTATTCAGCTCCGTACGTCTGTACGTCCGTCCCGCTTCTTGTTAGCGCGATATCTAATGAACCGCTCAACCTAGAATCTTCAAACTTGGTACCAGTCTTCATCTGGGGAATACACAGACCTTGACCTTGACCTCAT
The DNA here is from genome assembly GCA_936450465.1 of Gibbula magus. NCBI lineage: Eukaryota > Metazoa > Mollusca > Gastropoda > Trochida > Trochidae > Gibbula > Gibbula magus. The sequence goes on along the minus strand of OW388305.1, from coordinate 45,224,547 downwards.
TTTCAAGGTCACGGCGAGACTTTGACCACTTTTGAAAATGTTGTTAGCGCGATATCTAATGAACTGCTCAACCTAGAATCTTCAAACTTGGTACCAATCTTCATCTGGGGAATACGCAGATCTGAAAAGTTTTTGGTGACCTTGACGTCATTTTCAAGGTCACGGCGAGACTGACCAGTTTTGAAAATGTTGTTAGCGCGATATCTCATGAACCCTTCGACCTAGAGTCTTCAAACTTGGTACCAGTCTTCATCTGGGGAATACGTAGACCTGACAAGTTTTCGGTGACCTTGACCTCATTTTCAAGGTCAGGGGGAGACTTTGACCAGTTTTGAAAATGTTGTTAGTGTGATTCCTCATGAATCGCTAGAACTATTGGTTTTAAATTTAGTATCAGTCTTCATTTGGGGAATATCCAGATACCAGTCGATTTGGTTGACCTTGAAATTATTTTCAAGGTCACTACAAGACTGATTGTCAAATGTTGTTAGCACGATATCTCATGAACTGCTGTACCTAGAGTCTTCAAATTTGGTACCTGTCTTCATTTGGGGAATACGCAGACACCAATCGATTTGGGTGACCTTGACCCCGTTTTCAAGGTCACTACAAGACTTTGACCATTTTAAAAATTTTGCCCGATATAACAATAATTGAATCAAACATGTAAATGTCACTACTCGTACAAGCTGTGTGTCCATTCTTTTAGCTCATTTCTTAATTGCGGCGGGGGACATGGTCACGTTTGTGACAATTACTTGTTATATCTGTGATAAATTCTCCTGGAAAATTTACATTTGGAAATTTATTTCGTTTATTGTTTAAAGCCTGATGAGCTATAGAGCCAATGGCTCTATTTTTTCTGGCAAACAGTAAGTGGAAAATAAGGGTAAGATAATTAGGTTGGATTGGAAGTGGGAGTGGGGCACATCACATGCACGTATTCTAGTTCTCATTGTCCTGAGTTGTATGTTGTTGTTGCAGGTTGAGAGTGTCTTTGGGAATGGGTTTGCTGCCAGTGTGAAGGGGTTCCGCCAGCTGACACGGAGATGGTAAAGCAATGCAAAGAACATATCTCTCATTATGCAATACTGTTCTTATTTTATAGCTTTAACAAAGACACATTATCATGTAGGAGTTGATACAGTCTGATTAAAATAGACAGTTTTACGAGGAATAAAAGTTGCAAACTAGTACATAACCGAATCCGAAATCATATCGTTCCCAGATTTCCTCGCAATACGGTCTTTTAACAGCCTGTAGACTGACGCAATTCAGTTAACTAATCACAAGCTAGGGACAGGTAACTCCAAACAGTCTGTACTGAATGCTTTCAAAACGGTGACCGTTTAAAAACAGTGATGTGATTGGTCAGCTATTTCACTGGGCTTTGTCTGCGCTAAACTGGTACTGAACCTTTACTAGGTGTCCTCAGACCTTGTGGAGAGGAATCTATAGAACAGTGATTTTGATGCAAATTTTAATAACAGGTCAAATTTCAACAATTTCAACGTTTTCCGGCCTCTATTTCAAAATCTGATAAGTATTTCTTTACGAAACTTGGTATGTGGTTACACTTAGTGGTGGAGTGGTGCCTTTTGCTATTTTGGTTATTCTGAATTATTAGCTCATCAGGCCTGAAAGGGTCACATCCTTAAAAACCTATTTTCATCTTCTTCTCCAGTTCCAAAAGGTCTAGAGAGCTGAAAAGTTGTGTGCAGACTCCTTGGCCAATGGGGATTCTAAATTGTAGATTTCGTGACCTCATGACCCCAAATGGGTTCACAGGGGTCACATCCTTAAAAACCTATTTTCATCTTCTTCTCCAGTTCCAAAAGGTCTAGAGAGCTGAAAAGTTGTGTGCAGACTCCTTGGCCAATTGGGATTCTAAATTGTAGATTTTGGGACCCCATGACCCCAAATGGGGTCACAGGGGTCACATCCTTAAAAACCTATTTTCATCTTCTTCTCCAGTTCCAAAAGGTCTAGAGAGCTGAAAAGTTGTGTGCAGACTCCTTGGCCCATGGGGATTCTAAATTGTAGATTTCGTGACCCTGTGACCCCAAATGGGGTCACAGGGGTCACATCCTTAAAAACCTATTTTCATCTTCTTCTCCAGTTCCAAAAGGTCTAGAGAGCTGAAAAGTTGTGTGCAGACTCCTTGGTCCATGGGGATTCTAAGTTGTAGATTTCGTGACTCCGTGACCCCAAATCGGGTCACAGGGGTCACATCCATAAAAATCTATTTTCATCTTCTTATCCCGTTCCAAAAGGTTTAGAGAGCTGAAAAGTTGTGTGCAGACTCCTTGGCCAATGGGGATTCTAAATTGTAGATTTCGTGACCCTGTGGCCCCAAATAAGGGCCTCACAGGCCATTACCTAAAATCCTATTTTAATCTTCTTCTCCAGAACGAAAAGACCTAGAAGGCTGTCATGTTGTGTAAAGAATCTTTAGCCAATGGAGATTATAAATTGTAGATTGGGTGACCTTGTGGCCCCAAATAAGGGCCTCACAGGCCATTACCTAAAATCATGTTTTTATCTGTTTCTCCGGAACAAATAGACCTAGAAGGCTGTAATATTGTGTGCAAACTCTTTAGCCAATGGGGATTCTACCTTGTAAATTTGGTGACCCTGTGACTCCAAATATGGGCCACAGCCTAAAAAACCTTTTGAAATTGAATTTTGGACTGATTTTATGTGCACTTCAATCAGTCTTCAATTTATCCCTTATAAAATACATGAGGGAGAGTCATCTCATCTTGTTGATATGTGAGTCCGAACTTGGGTTTGAGAAATGTGTAATTGAGAAAAAAAAGTAACTGTGCAGTTAATCTTATTCAGTAGGAATGTGAAATATATGTCGACTTAAGATTACAATCTGCATTGTGGACATGTTTCTCAAATTGATGTAATCAATGTGAAATGAGAACTATTGAATAGCCTATGAACTGAATATTGTGACAAGCCACAAAGGAATTAATTGAAGAGGAGTTAAGAATTCTTTTATTTTACATGAGATATGTGAACTGCATATGACTGGTATTGAAATGATAAGATAAGACTATTTTCATCTTCTTATCCAGAAAAAAAGACCTAGAAGGCTGTCATGTTGTGTAAAGAGTCTTTAGCCAATGGAGATTCTTAATTGTAGATTTGGTGACCCTGTGGCGCCAAATAAGGGCCTCACAGGCCATTACCTAAAATCCTGTTTTTATTTGTTTCTCCGAACAAAAAGACCTAGAAGGCTGTAATATTGTGTGCAAACTCTTTAGCCAATGGGGATTCTAACTTGTAAATTTGGTGACCCTGTGACTAAAAAAACCCTTTGAAATTGAATTTTGAACTGATATTTTACGGCACTTCATCAGTCTTCAATTTATCCCTAATAAAATACCTGAGGATGAGTCATCTCATCTTTTAGATATGTGAGTCCTAACTTGTCAATTGAGAAAAAAAGGAACTTTGCAGTTAATCTTATTCAGTAGGAATGTGAAATATATTTTGAAGATCAAGTCTCCATTATGGACATTTTTGTCAAATTGATGTAATCAATGTGAATTAAGAACTGTTAAATAGCCTATGAACTGAATATTGTGGATATTATAAAAAAAGGCCCTCCTAGGTCAAAACATAAACATCTATTTTCATCTTCTTCTCCAGAACAAACTAGAAGGAATATTGCGTTCAGACTGTTTAGATGTTTAGATGAAAAGGCTTAGAACCGTTAAAATTGTGCAAAGATTATTTAGCCAAGGTGATTCTAAATTGTACTATGTACCATGAGATTCATCACATTGCCTGTTCTCTCTAAGCCTTATACAGTCAGATAAGTGCTGCCAGTGTTTAGTGCAAGGCAGAGGCTATTACATAATTTGGCTGTAAAAGCACAGCTGCCTCGTAACCAGAGCCAAGGGGTCAGCATATTGCATAATCTCTCTCAATTTCAAGACTAAGATTTCTCAGGGCTAAGGATTGTGCATTATATTGAGACAATATTATTTCTGTCTTCATCATCAAACAATATATAATATCTGTGTATCTTTTGTGCTCGGCTGACAGGTTAAGGGCCTACGTGAAAATATCACAAAAGAGCAAATTCGAAAACGTATGTTGAGGTTGGAGTCATCATCTTCGGCGTCAACAATCGTCACCCAGCACTACCTAGGCACCACTCAGGCTCCCCAGTAGCAAGTGTTAGGTCCTCCTCTCATTCATCCAGATGTGGGGCGGTTCCACCCAGCCACCAGGTCAACAACAGACCCAGCCTCCACAATTGCAAGGCTATGACCCTAACATCCAGATCCTTGGTCAACCCTACCTTAGCTGGTGCAACCTCAGCCTCCTCTGCCATCTTCTGTGGGCCCCTCCTGCACCACCACCTCTCCCGGCACCACCACCTCTCCCGGCACCACCGGCGTCCGTGATCTTAGAGTCTACTAGGAGCTCGAGGTCACGCCCATCCTCGAGACCCAGGGAAAGGAGTTGTTCTCCTATTGGCTCCCCACTTTATGAAAACAACTTTGTACCTGATTACAAGGAGGAAATGGATCTAAACCACTTGGGTTTTGCAGGAGTTTATGGATGGAGGGCAGACAGGTTAATAGACTCTTGTCCTCCCTCGCTCCTGACTTCCACAACGCTGTGGAAGAACCCCTAGCTACTCTTGCCACCTCATCCCAGAGTGAGAGACCTTACTTCTACTCTATTTAAATCAGATTCATGGTTTTGAATTCACAGATGGCCCAGTATCTCAAGATGAGGAGATGCAGCGGATTACCTCATCCAGACCTCATCATATAGGGTGCAGGACGCTAAAGTGTCGACAATAGACTTAGAACTCAAACATTGTCTCAAGCCTCTGTCAGCTTTAGCTTCGGCCACGGACGCCATGGCAGTTGATTTGTCAGAGCCAAACCCTGACAGAGTGGACCATCTCTTTACAATGCTTAGGTGACAATCTCTGCTCTGCTGAACCTGTCTTCCTGGGACAAGAAGTTCAAAAGAAGGCTCAGACACCAACCCATCTCAACCAGATCAGTCTTCAGCAGTGCTATTCCGGAGATCTCAGAGTTTACAAGGACTGAAATTGCTTTGAGGATGTACAGGTTGACAACCAATTCTATGCGTGCAAGAGGGACTCAACTCAAAGGGCTGCTAACAGATGGCAAGTCTGGCCGCTGGTACAGGAAATAAACGTTCGGGGAAGCACTGGGACCAGCACCCGCCCCCAGTTGTCCCAATCTACCCAACAAGGACTGTTCTGGCATAATTGGTCTTTTCTGGACGACCCCTTTGTAGCCAGTGAACTACGATAGGGGTCACAGACCGGACTTTGTTGACCGCCGACGTTGATGTCAACACCCCAGGCAAGACCTACAGGTTCACCCAGACTCACAGAAAATATAAGAGTGTTGTTAGACCATCGGGCCCTAGAAATAGTCAGAGACCCGGTACGGTTTCTCTTCCGGAGTTCTATTTCCCAGTTTCTGGTAGACAAGAAAAATTCATCCAAAAAGAGGATGATACGCAACATGTCTTCCTTCAACGACCTGTTCATTGATGAGCCTCCTCACTTTTATACCTACCTTTTAAGTACCAAGGGAATTCAGTTCAGCCCCTATATAGACGACTGTCTGATGGGTCACCAGGACTATTCTCTTCTTATGCAGACAGAGGGATTTCACACTGCGGTTTCTACATCAGGTGGGTTGACTTGTCAACCTAGAAAAATCTCATTTAGCGCCCTCTCATCACCTATCTTTCATAGGAAGCCTCTTCCTAACTGACCAGGTACGTCTGAGAGTCCCTCCAGACAGATTGGGGAAGAATCAGGTCGTGGTACAAGGAGCCTTCAAATCCAAGTTTTAACCTTCGAGAGTGGTGATCAGTCATGGTTTCAAGACCTACTCGATGTAACAAACGGAAAGCCCTGGAAAATCCCACCAAGAAGAGACAGCTGTTACACCAACACAGACATCTGTCGCACCCGGAACAAGAGAGATTCAACCTGCAATTATATTTGCAAAGAGCTCTAATAACTAAAGGTTATTCAGCTAGAGCAGCAAAACTCATTGCCCAAACATTGTCAAACCAAACAGCAGGACTCGACGTCAGGGAATCGTGTAGACAGATTGGCATTTGGCATGAAATGTTCAAACTTCTTAAAGATAATAGAATCTCTCTGTTTTTTCTCTGGCAATTCTTTTATTCATATAGACAATACTTTCAACTAAACAAAACACATAAGATTATTCCGAAGCGTCAACTACTTACTAAGATATAGCCATTCAAAGTGAGTAAAATTGGTCAGCTGATTATCCCAATCCTCAAACAGGCTGCCGGGCCGCTGTTAGCTTTCGTTAGCGATGTGACGTCATACACAGGAGTTGCTTAATGAAATCCTTAGGCGATTTCTCGATTTTCGTCGATAATTCGTTTAAAACATAATAAGAACGTTTCGACATTACAAGTTTCCGATAGAATGGGTATCTGTGCATCCGTTGGGAGTAATTTCGGAGTTTTTGGAGTATTTTTCGATATTCAATCGCTGATTTTAGATTTGTTCTTTTCCCAATCGGGTGGAGTGTTAGGTTATCTTATAGGCTACAATAGGTTTTGAAATGAATAATTGACAATTAAAAAAAAAAATTAAAATTTTAAAAAATTATAACGTCATTATTAAATTGAGTTAATTTTTTTGTTGTGCTTGATTTTGTGTTTGAAGAGGCGTATCGTTTCAAATCTACTGCATCATTATTTCTCATGGTGACTTTATATTGCTAATAGAATAGTTACATTATAACTAAGAAAATCATATCATTTTCATCATTGTTACTGGTTTACACATTTTTTAGATATAAATATTCGGGTTATCTTTAAATCTATAGTCGTGTACATTTACAATTACTTTGATTCGGTGTAATACCACTGACCTAACATAAACATTCATTAAATTATAACATTGCATGAGCTTTACTAAAAATCATCAAACTTTGTATATTGCATGTATTGTTTGGTGGTCAATTCATGTAGGTTTTTTAAATACAATAATGTTTAAATCACATCAGATAAAAATATGGAAAATGAATCTTTCCCATTTTCAAATGAAAGAATTGGAACTATAGAACTTTGATAAACTCTCCATGGCCTTGTGTTGTTTGGTTTGCAATTTAAAAAATATTACTCAGGCTATAGTTCAGTCGTGTAAACTTCCCCCTCTTATTTAATGTGTGGTTAGTTATTTAAGTTAGAGTGTCAATAACGCAACTACATCACTTATTACATATCGTTACATTGATAAACAAAAATATGGAAAATATATTTTGTTATTTCGCAAATGGACGAATGTGAAAATAAAAATTATTCAACTTACCCATGAGTCAATGAATGAGGCGTGTTAACATCGTTATAATTTGTATGAAATGTGTAATATATCTCTGTGACGTTTGAACATCTTCATCATCTGACATGCGTGCTGCCGCCATATTGGGCAATGATAAGAATTGTTTCAAAACACATTGCAGAATTACGGGTCCAGCAATGGTCGCATCACGTATTAAACAGTGTTGACATCTGCTGCAATTTGTAGTACGTTTTACGGGGCGTGTATATATGTAATTTTGTTGTATAAGGACAACGGTAATTATGTTATTTAAGCAGTTATGTAAGGCTAATTCTAGTGGATTCTGTCAATAGACGCCAAGCGACTCCTGTGTATTACGTCACAAGGCTGAGCATGCAGCATTCGCTCTCGCCTAAAGTTTTACGAGGCGTAATTGAGCGGCGTTCTAAAAAGGCATTATAAAAGGTGTTTATTGGTTGAATTGACATATATCAAGTGGAATCCTCGTCATCCTTGAATATGCTTGAATAAAAACCGAAAAGTGATATGGTCGAAGTTTGTGGATCTTTAAATATATTTTGATTAAGCGAACTCCAACGAAGTGATCCAAAACGCCAATTTATTTTTTATTCTGTCAAAAAAGCCACAGGCCCATAGGACATAACATGTCAATTTAAGTTACAGATAAAAAAAAAACCTACTTAAACGCAAGGAAAAACAGGCTGCTACACTACAGAGGCAAAGATTAGCACTGGAACCCCAGTGCAAGCTAAATACTGTAGCTGAAGAAACACTTCGGTTCACTATGGTGAAAATGTGTAATGACAGGGCCAGAAATTAACGCTAGTCCTTCAGCCCGAGGCTATTAAAAATGACATTGGGCTAGTAAATGTTAGCTTCTACTAAATAACCCTGTGGGCCTTTCTGAATCATTATGAAATACTCAAAGTATGAGTAGAGATTCTTGTTATTATCAGCAACAATGGTATCGGATGTGAATGATTAAAGTAGGAAAAATACTTGCCATTGTAGTTCAAACACAACATTTTATAATTTTTAGATTACTAGGAGATATGGGCTAGTGATCAAAACGACTAGCCCTGCGTAATACCATATGTTTGAAGTTAATTCTACCCCTGAATGATGTTGTTTCATTCGGTCGTGTGACTGTTCACTTCACCCAATTTGGAAGGGAAGTACCCCGGTTTCTTAGTGTGTTGATGAAACTCTCTGCGCGTTCCGATTAATTATGTGTATATGCAATTGTAGTGTAAGGTAAGTATTGAAATATTAAAAATATTTAGATCTTTGTAAATTTTTTGTTAATTTTTCAGCTATGGAACTAGTGCTGCTTCTCTCCAGGCTACGTCAAAAGGCTTTCGTCCTATCCTGTCCTCAAGTGAGTACGACCTGCACACAAAGCCCATTTAAACTAAGCGTTATCTTTTTCTTATTGATTACATCAAGTTACAGTATATGATTATCATATTGCCTTACCAATGAACCTATCAACATCTCCACTTTCATTTTCAACATATTTGCACAGAGTTCATATGGGTCATGAAATCCTAGAAAGTCATGGAATTTTGAAATAAGTTTCCAGGCCTTGAAAAGCTATGGAAAATAGGCAATTATATAAAAAAAATCATAGAAAAGTCATCGCTTCTTTTTTTCTTGTGAATTTCTGTTCATTTACTTATTTCTCCTCTTGTTTTAACTGAAAATATATAAAACTTATGCAAGAAAGTTATCAAATGGCTTTCTTTGTTGCTTGAACCTTGCTTGATGGAAAACTCATCAGGCCTGAAAGGCCAGATGGGCTTATGGCATGGCATGGTGTCTGGCATCCATCCGTCCCATCGTCCATCTGTCCGTCTGTCTGTAAACTTTTTGCTTTTTAGCTCATCAGGCCTGAAAGGCCCTATATGGGCTTACAGCATGGCATGGTGTCCGGCGTCCGTCAATCCGTCTGTCCGTCCGTATGCTTTTTCGACTTCTTCTCCAGAACCAATGACTCCACAGAGCTGAAATTTTATGTGCAGCCTCTTTGGCTAATGGGGATTCAAAATTGCAGATTTTGTGACGCTGTGACCCCAAATGGGGTCACAGGGGTCACATCCTTCAAAACCTATTTTCATCTTTTTCTCCAGTTCCAAAAGATATAGAGAGCTGAAAAGTTGTGTGCAGACTCCTTGGCCAATGGGGATTCTAAATTGTAGATTTCGTGACCCCGTGACCCCAAATGGAATTTTGCTGACACATACTTGATAAAATTATTTGATGTATGATATTCCTAATGTCTAATGTACTAATAGTTTACTATGGACGTTTAACAAAATATATACAAACTTTGAATGATAGCAGATGTCTAAGTTATCACGTTGTTCTCAAAATAACGATCTGAGTCGATGAGCCGAACTGCCGAAAATAATTTCAATGAAGTCAAATAGAGTGACTATTTCTATAAATAAAGATAAATCAATTTGTTTTGACAACATGTTGAAAATTTGAAAGTGTCTGAAAATTTAAAATTTAAAAAGCCTTGTGGTTTTGTGTAAGTTAACTAAACTTAATAAAATACACTGAAACATTTTATTTCATATTGTCTGTGATGAAATATTTTCCTTCAGGAAAATCAAAGAAAATTATAACATTTTGGCAGTATCATTAACCTGCCCAGAGTGCCTCAAATTGCATCTGAGACCATACATTTTTCAAAAAATCTTCCGGGGGAGGCCCTGTACCCCCACCAACGACAGGGGACAGTGCCCCCTCTCATGCTCTCGGCAATTCATATTGTCAATAAAAATTAATTAACTTTATTAATTGTGCCATCTATTTCATTTCTTATGACAACGGACAAGAAGTAAATTAGGGCACCATACCTATGTCCTATTTTCATCTTCTCCAGTACAGAAAATTAATTTATATCGGGGGGAATATATAATTCACTGGCTGTGAGTTCAGGGTCTGAATGCTATGTAATTGCATTCTGTTGACCTGGGGAGTGACCACTCCCTGGTAGAGAGATGCAAACAGCAGCTAGCTAATACACAGAGGTTTCAGGTTACTTCAAATGTCTGTGCTGTTTAACTAGACATAAAGTCCCTGAAATTTTTTTATTGGTAATTTACTTTTCAATATTTGATAGGAAACAAAAAAATTAGATCTGAACAATACTTCGTTTCAGGCCTATAGCTGAGGCAACTAGACTGGCCAACATTTCTTAGACTTATGAAGGCTCCAATTAATTTTTGCTCTAGGGTCTGGATGACAGACTACTGTGTTTACTGTTACAGTCTGTGTGTGAGACTGGTTTGGTCTTACACTCAGACTCTGAACAAAGTTTTTTTTTCTCATAAAATATAAACATTTTATTAAATGTTGAAAAGGAGCCTATGAGAAATGGGATTTTAAGAAACTGAGGCTCCTTTTCAAATTGTAATAAATGTTGATATTTCCAGAATACAAAGAAGACTTAAAACAATATAATATCTATAGATAATGAATGTGGAATAATGTGTAACCAATTTTGATAATAAATTTTTAATTTGATGACTGGGTAATGAATGCCTTATTGTTTGATATCTTAATCTTTTCCTAAGAGGTAATGAATAACAAATCCTGATGAGCGTCAGAGCCAATGCTTAGATCTTTAACCTTAGATATTGAATCACGTAAGTCCTGATGAGCTACAGGGCCCATGACGATTTTTATTTCGGTCATTTCCATGGAAATTCAAATGACATTTTTGCTTCTGGACCAGAACTAAAAAATTGTAAAAAAATTGGTCAGTGAGGTCTGATATGTGAACCAATCATATGGATGTGCTTTTGCTTTTTAGGGAATCCTTCGGACTTTTATATTTAGGCATTTTTATGTACCGATAAACGCATCTTTTTTAGATGTGCCTTTTGGAGTTCTCAACTTTCTTTGGATAAAATTTCCTTGTATCTGTTTCCTTGGAAATGCAACTTACAATTTTGCTTTCATAGAAGAATAAAGCTTTGTAATCAATGTACAATACATTTCAGATATTCTACAACTTGGCTGGCTGATGTAGTAGACCCTGTCTTCTTTGTTAACATCTTAAACATACCATTGATACTGTTGAGTGATAGAAAATATGCTATTATTTCCCAGCACTTGCTTACCAGTTTGACCGCAACTTGCAAGGACGAATGACATGGAACATGGGAGGGACTTCCTCACTGACATCCGCCCTCGTGTATGACTCACAGCTGTATCACAGTGCCCTCACAATACAGGTACCCTTCTCCAATACTCCCTGCGGTTTCACAGCACCCTCACTATACAGGTACCCTTCTCCAATACTCACAGCTGTATCACAGCACCCTCACAATACAGGTACCCTTCTCCAATACTCACAGCTGTATCACAACACCCTCACTATACAGGTACCCTTCTCCAATACTCCCTGCTGTATCACAGCACCCTCACTACACAGGTACCCTTCTCCAATACTCCCTGCTGTATCACAGCACCCTCACTACACAGGTACCCTTCTCCAATACTCACAGCTGTATCACAGCACCCTCACAATACAGGTACCCTTCTCCAATACTCCCTGCTGTATCACAGCACCCTCACTACACAGGTACCCTTCTCCAATACTCACAGCTGTATCACAGCACCCTCACTATACAGGTACCCTTCTCCAATACTCACAGCTGTATCACAGCACCCTCACTATACAGGTACCCTTCTCCAATACTCACAGCTGTATCACAGAACCCTCACAATACAGATACCCTTCTCCAATACTCACAGCTGTATCACAGAACCCTCACAATACAGGTACCCTTCTCCAATACTCACAGCTGTATCACAGCACCCTCACTATACAGGTACCCTTCTCCAATACTCCCTGCTGTATCACAGCACCCTCACAATACAGGTACCCTTCTCCAATACTCACAGCTGTATCACAGAACCCTCACAATACAGATACCCTTCCCCAATACTCACAGCTGTATCACAGCACCCTCACTATACAGGTACCCTTCTCCAATACTCACAGCTGTATCACAGCACCCTCACTATACAGGTACCCTTCTCCAATACTCACAGCTGTATCACAGCACCCTCACTATACAGGTACCCTTCTCCAATACTCACAGCTGTATCACAGAACCCTCACTACACAGGTACCCTTCTCCAATACTCACAGCTGTATCACAGAACCCTCACTATACAGGTACCCTTCTCCAATACTCACAGCTGTATCACAGAACCCTCACAATACAGATACCCTTCTCCAATACTCCCTGCTGTATCACAGAACCCTCACTACACAGGTACCCTTCTCCAATACTCCCTGCTGTATCACAGAACCCTCACAATACAGGTACCCTTCTCCAATACTCCCTGCTGTATCACAGAACCCTCACAATACAGGTACCCTTCTCCAATACTCACAGCTGTATCACAGAACCCTCACAATACAGGTACCCTTCTCCAATACTCCCTGCTGTATCACAGCACCCTCACTACACAGGTACCCTTCTCCAATACTCACAGCTGTATCACAGCACCCTCACTATACAGGTACCCTTCACCAATACTCACAGCTGTATCACAGAACCCTCACAATACAGATACCCTTCTCCAATACTCCCTGCTGTATCACAGAACCCTCACAATACAGGTACCCTTCTCCAATACTCCCTGCTGTATCACAGAACCCTCACTATACAGGTACCCTTCTCCAATACTCACAGCTGTATCACAGAACCCTCACAATACAGGTACCCTTCTCCAATACTCACAGCTGTATCACAACACCCTCACTATACAGGTACCCTTCTCCAATACTCCCTGCGGTATCACAGCATCCTCACTACACAGGTACCCTTCTCCAATACTCACAGCTGTATCACAGCACCCTCACAATACAGGTACCCTTCTCCAATACTCACAGCTGTATCACAGAACCCTCACTACACAGGTACCCTTCTCCAATACTCACCGCTGTATCACAACACCCTCACTACACAGGTACCCTTCTCCAATACTCCCTGCTGTATCACAGCACCCTCACTACACAGGTACCCTTCTCCAATACTCACAGCTGTATCACAGCACCCTCACTACACAGGTACCCTTCTCCAATACTCCCTGCTGTATCACAGAACCCTCACAATACAGGTACCCTTCTCCAATACTCCCTGCTGTATCACAGAACCCTCACTATACAGGTACCCTTCTCCAATACTCACAGCTGTATCACAGAACCCTCACAATACAGGTACCCTTCTCCAATACTCCCTGCGGTATCACAGCATCCTCACTACACAGGTACCCTTCTCCAATACTCACAGCTGTATCACAGCACCCTCACAATACAGGTACCCTTCTCCAATACTCACAGCTGTATCACAGAACCCTCACTACACAGGTACCCTTCTCCAATACTCCCTGCTGTATCACAGAACCCTCACTATACAGATACCCTTCTCCAATACTCACAGCTGTATCACAGCACCCTCACAATACAGGTACCCTTCTCCAATACTCCCTGCTGTATCACAGAACCCTCACTATACAGGTACCCTTCTCCAATACTCCCTGCGGTATCACAGCATCCTCACTACACAGGTACCCTTCTCCAATACTCACAGCTGTATCACAGAACCCTCACTACACAGGTACCCTTCTCCAATACTCACAGCTGTATCACAGCACCCTCACAATACAGGTACCCTTCTCCAATACTCCCTGCTGTATCACAGAACCCTCACTATACAGGTACCCTTCTCCAATACTCCCTGCGGTATCACAGCATCCTCACTACACAGGTACCCTTCTCCAATACTCACAGCTGTATCACAGAACCCTCACTACACAGGTACCCTTCTCCAATACTCACTGCTGTATCACAGCACCCTCACAATACAGGTACCCTTCTCCAATACTCCCTGCTGTATCACAGCACCCTCACAATACAGGTACCCTTCTCCAATACTCCCTGCTGTATCACAGAACCCTCACTATACAGGTACCCTTCTCCAATACTCCCTGCGGTATCACAGCATCCTCACTACACAGGTACCCTTCTCCAATACTCACAGCTGTATCACAGCACCCTCACAATACAGGTACCCTTCTCCAATACTCCCTGCTGTATCACAGAACCCTCACTATACAGGTACCCTTCTCCAATACTCCCTGCGGTATCACAGCATCCTCACTACACAGGTACCCTTCTCCAATACTCCCTGCTGTATCACAGAACCCTCACTACACAGGTACCCTTCTCCAATACTCCCTGCTGTATCACAGAACCCTCACTACACAGGTACCCTTCTCCAATACTCCCTGCTGTATCACAGCACCCTCACTATACAGGTACCCTTCTCCAATACTCCCTGCTGTATCACAGAACCCTCACTATACAGATACCCTTCTCCAATACTCACAGCTGTATCACAGCACCCTCACAATACAGGTACCCTTCTCCAATACTCCCTGCTGTATCACAGAACCCTCACTATACAGGTACCCTTCTCCAATACTCCCTGCGGTATCACAGCATCCTCACTACACAGGTACCCTTCTCCAATACTCACAGCTGTATCACAGAACCCTCACTACACAGGTACCCTTCTCCAATACTCCCTGCTGTATCACAGCACCCTCACTATACAGGTACCCTTCTCCAATACTCCCTGCTGTATCACAGAACCCTCACTATACAGATACCCTTCTCCAATACTCACAGCTGTATCACAGCACCCTCACAATACAGGTACCCTTCTCCAATACTCCCTGCTGTATCACAGAACCCTCACTATACAGGTACCCTTCTCCAATACTCCCTGCGGTATCACAGCATCCTCACTACACAGGTAGCCTTCTCCAATACTCACAGCTGTATCACAGAACCCTCACTACACAGGTACCCTTCTCCAATACTCCCTGCTGTATCACAGCATCCTCACTACACAGGTACCCTTCTCCAATACTCACAGCTGTATCACAGAACCCTCACTACACAGGTACCCTTCTCCAATACTCCCTGCTGTATCACAGCACCCTCACTATACAGGTACCCTTCTCCAATACTCCCTGCTGTATCACAGAACCCTCACTATACAGATACCCTTCTCCAATACTCACAGCTGTATCACAGCACCCTCACAATACAGGTACCCTTCTCCAATACTCCCTGCTGTATCACAGAACCCTCACTATACAGGTACCCTTCTCCAATACTCCCTGCTGTATCACAGCATCCTCACTACACAGGTACCCTTCTCCAATACTCCCTGCTGTATCACAGAACCCTCACTATACAGATACCCTTCTCCAATACTCACAGCTGTATCACAGCACCCTCACAATACAGGTACCCTTCTCCAATACTCCCTGCGGTATCACAGCATCCTCACTACACAGGTACCCTTCTCCAATACTCCCTGCTGTATCACAGAACCCTCACTACACAGGTACCCTTCTCCAATACTCACAGCTGTATCACAGCACCCTCACAATACAGGTACCCTTCTCCAATACTCCCTGCTGTATCACAGAACCCTCACTATACAGGTACCCTTCTCCAATACTCCCTGCGGTATCACAGCATCCTCACTACACAGGTACCCTTCTCCAATACTCACAGCTGTATCACAGAACCCTCACTACACAGGTACCCTTCTCCAATACTCACTGCTGTATCACAGCACCCTCACAATACAGGTACCCTTCTCCAATACTCCCTGCTGTATCACAGCACCCTCACAATACAGGTACCCTTCTCCAATACTCCCTGCTGTATCACAGAACCCTCACTATACAGGTACCCTTCTCCAATACTCCCTGCGGTATCACAGCATCCTCACTACACAGGTACCCTTCTCCAATACTCACAGCTGTATCACAGCACCCTCACAATACAGGTACCCTTCTCCAATACTCCCTGCTGTATCACAGAACCCTCACTATACAGATACCCTTCTCCAATACTCACAGCTGTATCACAGCACCCTCACAATACAGGTACCCTTCTCCAATACTCCCTGCTGTATCACAGAACCCTCACTATACAGGTACCCTTCTCCAATACTCCCTGCTGTATCACAGCATCCTCACTACACAGGTACCCTTCTCCAATACTCCCTGCTGTATCACAGAACCCTCACTATACAGATACCCTTCTCCAATACTCACAGCTGTATCACAGCACCCTCACAATACAGGTACCCTTCTCCAATACTCCCTGCTGTATCACAGAACCCTCACTATACAGGTACCCTTCTCCAATACTCACAGCTGTATCACAGCATCCTCACTACACAGGTACCCTTCTCCAATACTCCCTGCTGTATCACAGAACCCTCACTATACAGATACCCTTCTCCAATACTCACAGCTGTATCACAGCACCCTCACAATACAGGTACCCTTCTCCAATACTCCCTGCTGTATCACAGAACCCTCACTATACAGATACCCTTCTCCAATACTCACAGCTGTATCACAGAACCCTCACTACACAGGTACCCTTCTCCAATACTCCCTGCTGTATCACAGCACCCTCACTATACAGGTACCCTTCTCCAATACTCCCTGCTGTATCACAGAACCCTCACTATACAGATACCCTTCTCCAATACTCACAGCTGTATCACAGCATCCTCACTACACAGGTACCCTTCTCCAATACTCACAGCTGTATCACAGAACCCTCACTACACAGGTACCCTTCTCCAATACTCCCTGCTGTATCACAGCACCCTCACTATACAGGTACCCTTCTCCAATACTCCCTGCTGTATCACAGAACCCTCACTATACAGGTACCCTTCTCCAATACTCACAGCTGTATCACAGCATCCTCACTACACAGGTACCCTTCTCCAATACTCCCTGCTGTATCACAGAACCCTCACTATACAGATACCCTTCTCCAATACTCACAGCTGTATCACAGCACCCTCACAATACAGGTACCCTTCTCCAATACTCCCTGCTGTATCACAGAACCCTCACTATACAGGTACCCTTCTCCAATACTCCCTGCTGTATCACAGCATCCTCACTACACAGGTACCCTTCTCCAATACTCCCTGCTGTATCACAGAACCCTCACTATACAGATACCCTTCTCCAATACTCACAGCTGTATCACAGCACCCTCACAATACAGGTACCCTTCTCCAATACTCCCTGCTGTATCACAGAACCCTCACTATACAGGTACCCTTCTCCAATACTCACAGCTGTATCACAGCATCCTCACTACACAGGTACCCTTCTCCAATACTCACAGCTGTATCACAGAACCCTCACTACACAGGTACCCTTCTCCAATACTCCCTGCTGTATCACAGCATCCTCACTACACAGGTACCCTTCTCCAATACTCACAGCTGTATCACAGAACCCTCACTACACAGGTACCCTTCTCCAATACTCCCTGCTGTATCACAGCACCCTCACTATACAGGTACCCTTCTCCAATACTCCCTGCTGTATCACAGAACCCTCACTATACAGATACCCTTCTCCAATACTCACAGCTGTATCACAGCACCCTCACAATACAGGTACCCTTCTCCAATACTCCCTGCTGTATCACAGAACCCTCACTTTACAGGTACCCTTCTCCAATACTCCCTGCGGTATCACAGCATCCTCACTACACAGGTACCCTTCTCCAATACTCCCTGCTGTATCACAGCACCCTCACTACACAGGTACCCTTCTCCAATACTCACAGCTGTATCACAGCACCCTCACAATACAGGTACCCTTCTCCAATACTCACAGCTGTATCACAGAACCCTCACTACACAGGTACCCTTCTCCAATACTCACCGCTGTATCACAACACCCTCACTATACAGGTACCCTTCTCCAATACTCACAGCTGTATCACAGCACCCTCACAATAGAGGTACCCTTCTCCATTACTCACAGCTGTATCACAACACCCTCATGATACAGGTACCCTTCTCCAATACTCCCTGCTGTATCACAACACCCTCACTATACAGGTACCCTTCTCCAATACTCCCTGCTGTATCACAGCACCCTCACTACACAGGTACCCTTCTCCAATACTCACAGCTGTATCACAGCACCCTCACTACACAGGTACCCTTCTCCTATACTCCCTGCTGTATCACAGAACCCTCACAATACAGGTACCCTTCTCCAATACTCACAGCTGTATCACAACACCCTCACTACACAGGTACCCTTCTCCAATACTCACAGCAGTGTTCCCGAAAACCCACCGGACATCGGACAATACAGATAATTATGACAGGTGAACGACAAAAAATGTGTTATTTTCGGACACTGTGACCGGCACCAGGTGCAAGTCAATTATTTTAGTAATAAATCTAATATTAGGCTACCAAAAATTAAGCACTTGAATATTTAGTCAAATTTAATTACAAAATAATATTCTTAATCTCTCTCAACATAACATGTTGACAAAACTGCCGATAAAACAGTCCATCAAACACTTACGCTAAAGGGAGGCTACTCTTGGTCTGACTCTAAACTGGGTGATGTCTAGTATGTTTATTGTATAGCGCAAACGCACACTTATCAGTAACCAGTTTATCGGCATGCATTTGACAAATGACAGACGTCTGTGTTTTCTTTATTTTGACATCTGTCAATTTATTTTAGTGTTGATAACTTTGAAAATTATTATTTAAACATACAAAGATGGGAATTGTCAGTGAATATTTTGACAAAAGTTTCATAGGGACATTGATACAGACCATGTGCTTATTGTTAGACTGAAAAGCTCTAGAAATCTGTGAGTGTTTCTATTTTATGTTTTGTGTTCAGAAAACAAATAAATATTGAGATAGCAAATATTCCAGATTGAAATTGCAGATAGAAGTCTATTATGAAGTTGTAATTATACTTTTATGGGGTTCCCTTTATACCCTTTGGTAGTGATTGAAACAGAATGGGTTTATTTAAATTTAGAATTTTCAAAATATTGTACATGATGGGATTTTAGATGAAATTGATATGAATTAAGTCTTGTTTCCCCACTTTTTTCATGGCAGACATAACATTTCATTCTTATTTTTAAAACATATAATGATTCACCATGATCATATTTGACTCAATATGTTTCAATATGTGATGAGGCTTTTTGCCTCTGGTCATGGAAGGCCAAAATGAATCAATGTGATTGCAAGCCTTGAAGTGAGCAGTACATACTGGTGTCCTGGTTCCTAATTAAAATGAATTTAACATTTACATTTTAAAATTTCAAAATGATGAGTTATTAAATTATACTGTTTAATGTGTGAACTGTAATATATATGCCACCCTTATACCCGCTTTAATTGGTTCTTATTCATGCCGCAGTAATAAATTGACATTTTATAATGGTCAGACAATCTTTCAAATTGTCAGACAATCTTTCAAATTGTCAGACAATCTTTCAAATTGTCAGACAGATCCTGGACAACTGCCTGACAGAATGTCAGGCAGGGAAAAAAAGTTTTCGGGAACACTGTCACAGCTGTATCACAGCACCCTCACTACACAGGTACCCTTCTCCAATACTCACAGCTGTATCACAGCACCCTCACTACACAGGTACCCTTCTCCAATACTCACAGCTGTATCATAGCACCCTCACTACACAGGTACCCTTCTCCAATACTCCCTGCTGTATCACAGCACCCTCACTACACAGGTACCCTTCTCCAATACTCACAGCTGTATCACAGCACCCTCACTACACAGGTACCCTTCTCCTATACTCCCTGCTGTATCACAGAACCCTCACAATACAGGTACCCTTCTCCAATACTCACAGCTGTATCACAACACCCTCACTATACAGGTACCCTTCTCCAATACTCCCTGCGGTATCACAGCATCCTCACTACACAGGTACCCTTCTCCAATACTCACAGCTGTATCACAGAACCTTCACTACACAGGTACCCTTCTCCAATACTCCCTGCTGTATCACAGCATCCTCATTACACAGGTACCCTTCTCCAATACTCACAGCTGTATCACAGAACCCTCACTACACAGGTACCCTTCTCCAATACTCCCTGCTGTATCACAGCACCCTCACTATACAGGTACCCTTCTCCAATACTCCCTGCTGTATCACAGAACCCTCACTATACAGATACCCTTCTCCAATACTCACAGCTGTATCACAGCACCCTCACAATACAGGTACCCTTCTCCAATACTCCCTGCTGTATCACAGAACCCTCACTATACAGGTACCCTTCTCCAATACTCCCTGCGGTATCACAGCATCCTCACTACACAGGTACCCTTCTCCAATACTCACAGCTGTATCACAGAACCCTCACTACACAGGTACCCTTCTCCAATACTCCCTGCTGTATCACAGCATCCTCACTACACAGGTACCCTTCTCCAATACTCACAGCTGTATCACAGAACCCTCACTACACAGGTACCCTTCTCCAATACTCCCTGCTGTATCACAGCACCCTCACTATACAGGTACCCTTCTCCAATACTCCCTGCTGTTTCACAGAACCCTCACTATACAGATACCCTTCTCCAATACTCACAGCTGTATCACAGCACCCTCACAATACAGGTACCCTTCTCCAATACTCCCTGCTGTATCACAGAACCCTCACTATACAGGTACCCTTCTCCAATACTCCCTGCTGTATCACAGCATCCTCACTACACAGGTACCCTTCTCCAATACTCCCTGCTGTATCACAGAACCCTCACTATACAGATACCCTTCTCCAATACTCACAGCTGTATCACAGCACCCTCACAATACAGGTACCCTTCTCCAATACTCCCTGCTGTATCACAGAACCCTCACTATACAGGTACCCTTCTCCAATACTCACAGCTGTATCATAGCATCCTCACTACACAGGTACCCTTCTCCAATACTCCCTGCTGTATCACAGAACCCTCACTATACAGATACCCTTCTCCAATACTCACAGCTGTATCACAGCACCCTCACAATACAGGTACCCTTCTCCAATACTCCCTGCTGTATCACAGAACCCTCACTATACAGATACCCTTCTCCAATACTCACAGCTGTATCACAGAACCCTCACTACACAGGTACCCTTCTCCAATACTCCCTGCTGTATCACAGCACCCTCACTATACAGGTACCCTTCTCCAATACTCCCTGCTGTATCACAGAACCCTCACTATACAGATACCCTTCTCCAATACTCACAGCTGTATCACAGCATCCTCACTACACAGGTACCCTTCTCCAATACTCACAGCTGTATCACAGAACCCTCACTACACAGGTACCCTTCTCCAATACTCCCTGCTGTATCACAGCACCCTCACTATACAGGTACCCTTCTCCAATACTCCCTGCTGTATCACAGAACCCTCACTATACAGATACCCTTCTCCAATACTCACAGCTGTATCACAGCACCCTCACTACACAGGTACCCTTCTCCAATACTCCCTGCTGTATCACAGAACCCTCACTATACAGATACCCTTCTCCAATACTCACAGCTGTATCACAGCACCCTCACTATACAGGTACCCTTCTCCAATACTCCCTGCTGTATCACAGAACCCTCACTATACAGGTACCCTTCTCCAATACTCCCTGCTGTATCACAGCATCCTCACTACACAGGTACCCTTCTCCAATACTCCCTGCTGTATCACAGAACCCTCACTATACAGATACCCTTCTCCAATACTCACAGCTGTATCACAGCACCCTCACAATACAGGTACCCTTCTCCAATACTCCCTGCTGTATCACAGAACCCTCACTATACAGGTACCCTTCTCCAATACTCACAGCTGTATCACAGCATCCTCACTACACAGGTACCCTTCTCCAATACTCACAGCTGTATCACAGCACCCTCACAATACAGGTACCCTTCTCCAATACTCACAGCTGTATCACAGAACCCTCACTACACAGGTACCCTTCTCCAATACTCACCGCTGTATCACAACACCCTCACTATACAGGTACCCTTCTCCAATACTCACAGCTGTATCACAGCACCCTCACAATAGAGGTACCCTTCTCCAATACTCACAGCTGTATCACAACACCCTCATTATACAGGTACCCTTCTCCAATACTCCCTGCTGTATCACAACACCCTCACTATACAGGTACCCTTCTCCAATACTCCCTGCTGTATCACAGCACCCTCACTACACAGGTACCCTTCTCCAATACTCACAGCTGTATCACAGCACCCTCACTACACAGGTACCCTTCTCCTATACTCCCTGCTGTATCACAGAACCCTCACAATACAGGTACCCTTCTCCAATACTCACAGCTGTATCACAACACCCTCACTACACAGGTACCCTTCTCCAATACTCACAGCAGTGTTCCCGAAAACCCACCGGACATCGGACAATACAGATAATTATGACAGGTGACCGACAAAAAATGTGTTATTTTCGGACACTGTGACCGGCACCAGGTGCAAGTCAATTATTTTAGTAATAAATCTAATATTAGGCTACCAAAAATTAAGCACTTGAATATTTAGTCAAATTTAATTACAAAATAATATTCTTAATCTCTCTCAACATAACATGTTGACAAAACTGCCGATAAAACAGTCCATCAAACACTTACGCTAAAGGGAGGCTACTCTTGGTCTGACTCTAAACTGGGTGATGTCTAGTATGTTTATTGTATAGCGCAAACGCACACTTATCAGTAACCAGTTTATCGGCATGCATTTGACAAATGACAGACGTCTGTGTTTTCTTTATTTTGACATCTGTCAATTTATTTTAGTGTTGATAACTTTGAAAATTATTATTTAAACATACAAAGATGGGAATTGTCAGTGAATATTTTGACAAAAGTTTCATAGGGACATTGATACAGACCATGTGCTTATTGTTAGACTGAAAAGCTCTAGAAATCTGTGAGTGTTTCTATTTTATGTTTTGTGTTCAGAAAACAAATAAATATTGAGATAGCAAATATTCCAGATTGAAATTGCAGATAGAAGTCTATTATGAAGTTGTAATTATACTTTTATGGGGTTCCCTTTATACCCTTTGGTAGTGATTGAAACAGAATGGGTTTATTTAAATTTAGAATTTTCAAAATATTGTACATGATGGGATTTTAGATGAAATTGATATGAATTAAGTCTTGTTTCCCCACTTTTTTCATGGCACACATAACATTTCATTCTTATTTTTAAAACATATAATGATTCACCATGATCATATTTGACTCAATATGTTTCAATATGTGATGAGGCTTTTTGCCTCTGGTCATGGAAGGCCAAAATGAATCAATGTGATTGCAAGCCTTGAAGTGAGCAGTACATACTGGTGTCCTGGTTCCTAATTAAAATGAATTTAACATTTACATTTTAAAATTTCAAAATGATGAGTTATTAAATTATACTGTTTAATGTGTGAAGTGTAATATATATGCCACCCTTATACCCGCTTTAATTGGTTCTTATTCATGCCGCAGTAATAAATTGACATTTTATAATGGTCAGACAATCTTTCAAATTGTCAGACAATCTTTCAAATTGTCAGACAATCTTTCAAATTGTCAGACAGATCCTGGACAACTGCCTGACAGAATGTCAGGCAGGGAAAAAAAGTTTTCGGGAACACTGTCACAGCTGTATCACAGCACCCTCACTACACAGGTACCCTTCTCCAATACTCACAGCTGTATCACAGCACCCTCACTACACAGGTACCCTTCTCCAATACTCACAGCTGTATCACAGCACCCTCACTACACAGGTACCCTTCTCCAATACTCCCTGCTGTATCACAGCACCCTCACAATACAGATACCCTTCTCCAATACTCACAGCTGTATCACAGCACCCTCACTACACAGGTACCCTTCTCCAATACTCACAGCTGTATCACAGCACCCTCACTACACAGGTACCCTTCTCCAATACTCCCTGCTGTATCACAGCACCCTCACTACACAGGTAGCCTTCTCCAATACTCACAGCTGTATCACAGAACCCTCACTACACAGGTACCCTTCTCCAATACTCCCTGCTGTATCACAGCATCCTCACTACACAGGTACCCTTCTCCAATACTCACAGCTGTATCACAGAACCCTCACTACACAGGTACCCTTCTCCAATACTCCCTGCTGTATCACAGCACCCTCACTATACAGGTACCCTTCTCCAATACTCCCTGCTGTATCACAGAACCCTCACTATACAGATACCCTTCTCCAATACTCACAGCTGTATCACAGCACCCTCACAATACAGGTACCCTTCTCCAATACTCCCTGCTGTATCACAGAACCCTCACTATACAGGTACCCTTCTCCAATACTCCCTGCTGTATCACAGCATCCTCACTACACAGGTACCCTTCTCCAATACTCCCTGCTGTATCACAGAACCCTCACTATACAGATACCCTTCTCCAATACTCACAGCTGTATCACAGCACCCTCACAATACAGGTACCCTTCTCCAATACTCCCTGCGGTATCACAGCATCCTCACTACACAGGTACCCTTCTCCAATACTCACAGCTGTATCACAGCACCCTCACAATACAGGTACCCTTCTCCAATACTCCCTGCTGTATCACAGAACCCTCACTATACAGGTACCCTTCTCCAATACTCCCTGCGGTATCACAGCATCCTCACTACACAGGTACCCTTCTCCAATACTCACAGCTGTATCACAGAACCCTCACTACACAGGTACCCTTCTCCAATACTCACTGCTGTATCACAGCACCCTCACAATACAGGTACCCTTCTCCAATACTCCCTGCTGTATCACAGCACCCTCACAATACAGGTACCCTTCTCCAATACTCCCTGCTGTATCACAGAACCCTCACTATACAGGTACCCTTCTCCAATACTCCCTGCGGTATCACAGCATCCTCACTACACAGGTACCCTTCTCCAATACTCACAGCTGTATCACAGCACCCTCACAATACAGGTACCCTTCTCCAATACTCCCTGCTGTATCACAGAACCCTCACTATACAGATACCCTTCTCCAATACTCACAGCTGTATCACAGCACCCTCACAATACAGGTACCCTTCTCCAATACTCCCTGCTGTATCACAGAACCCTCACTATACAGGTACCCTTCTCCAATACTCCCTGCTGTATCACAGCATCCTCACTACACAGGTACCCTTCTCCAATACTCCCTGCTGTATCACAGAACCCTCACTATACAGATACCCTTCTCCAATACTCACAGCTGTATCACAGCACCCTCACAATACAGGTACCCTTCTCCAATACTCCCTGCTGTATCACAGAACCCTCACTATACAGGTACCCTTCTCCAATACTCACAGCTGTATCACAGCATCCTCACTACACAGGTACCCTTCTCTAATACTCCCTGCTGTATCACAGAACCCTCACTATACAGATACCCTTCTCCAATACTCACAGCTGTATCACAGCACCCTCACAATACAGGTACCCTTCTCCAATACTCCCTGCTGTATCACAGAACCCTCACTATACAGATACCCTTCTCAAATACTCACAGCTGTATCACAGAACCCTCACTACACAGGTACCCTTCTCCAATACTCCCTGCTGTATCACAGCACCCTCACTATACAGGTACCCTTCTCCAATACTCCCTGCTGTATCACAGAACCCTCACTATACAGATACCCTTCTCCAATACTCACAGCTGTATCACAGCATCCTCACTACACAGGTACCCTTCTCCAATACTCACAGCTGTATCACAGAACCCTCACTACACAGGTACCCTTCTCCAATACTCCCTGCTGTATCACAGCACCCTCACTATACAGGTACCCTTCTCCAATACTCCCTGCTGTATCACAGAACCCTCACTATACAGATACCCTTCTCCAATACTCACAGCTGTATCACAGCACCCTCACTACACAGGTACCCTTCTCCAATACTCCCTGCTGTATCACAGAACCCTCACTATACAGATACCCTTCTCCAATACTCACAGCTGTATCACAGCACCCTCACAATACAGGTACCCTTCTCCAATACTCCCTGCTGTATCACAGAACCCTCACTATACAGGTACCCTTCTCCAATACTCCCTGCTGTATCACAGCATCCTCACTACACAGGTACCCTTCTCCAATACTCCCTGCTGTATCACAGAACCCTCACTATACAGATACCCTTCTCCAATACTCACAGCTGTATCACAGCACCCTCACAATACAGGTACCCTTCTCCAATACTCCCTGCTGTATCACAGAACCCTCACTATACAGGTACCCTTCTCCAATACTCACAGCTGTATCACAGCATCCTCACTACACAGGTACCCTTCTCCAATACTCACAGCTGTATCACAGAACCCTCACTACACAGGTACCCTTCTCCAATACTCCCTGCTGTATCACAGCATCCTCACTACACAGGTACCCTTCTCCAATACTCACAGCTGTATCACAGAACCCTCACTACACAGGTACCCTTCTCCAATACTCCCTGCTGTATCACAGCATCCTCATTACACAGGTACCCTTCTCCAATACTCACAGCTGTATCACAGAACCCTCACTACACAGGTACCCTTCTCCAATACTCCCTGCTGTATCACAGCACCCTCACTATACAGGTACCCTTCTCCAATACTCACAGCTGTATCACAGCACCCTCACAATACAGGTACCCTTCTCCAATACTCCCTGCTGTATCACAGAACCCTCACTATACAGGTACCCTTCTCCAATACTCCCTGCGGTATCACAGCATCCTCACTACACAGGTACCCTTCTCCAATACTCCCTGCTGTATCACAGCACCCTCACTACACAGGTACCCTTCTCCAATACTCACAGCTGTATCACAGCACCCTCACAATACAGGTACCCTTCTCCAATACTCACAGCTGTATCACAGAACCCTCACTACACAGGTACCCTTCTCCAATACTCACCGCTGTATCACAACACCCTCACTATACAGGTACCCTTCTCCAATACTCACAGCTGTATCACAGCACCCTCACAATAGAGGTACCCTTCTCCATTACTCACAGCTGTATCACAACACCCTCATGATACAGGTACCCTTCTCCAATACTCCCTGCTGTATCACAACACCCTCACTATACAGGTACCCTTCTCCAATACTCCCTGCTGTATCACAGCACCCTCACTACACAGGTACCCTTCTCCAATACTCACAGCTGTATCACAGCACCCTCACTACACAGGTACCCTTCTCCTATACTCCCTGCTGTATCACAGAACCCTCACAATACAGGTACCCTTCTCCAATACTCACAGCTGTATCACAACACCCTCACTACACAGGTACCCTTCTCCAATACTCACAGCAGTGTTCCCGAAAACCCACCGGACATCGGACAATACAGATAATTATGACAGGTGAACGACAAAAAATGTGTTATTTTCGGACACTGTGACCGGCACCAGGTGCAAGTCAATTATTTTAGTAATAAATCTAATATTAGGCTACCAAAAATTAAGCACTTGAATATTTAGTCAAATTTAATTACAAAATAATATTCTTAATCTCTCTCAACATAACATGTTGACAAAACTGCCGATAAAACAGTCCATCAAACACTTACGCTAAAGGGAGGCTACTCTTGGTCTGACTCTAAACTGGGTGATGTCTAGTATGTTTATTGTATAGCGCAAACGCACACTTATCAGTAACCAGTTTATCGGCATGCATTTGACAAATGACAGACGTCTGTGTTTTCTTTATTTTGACATCTGTCAATTTATTTTAGTGTTGATAACTTTGAAAATTATTATTTAAACATACAAAGATGGGAATTGTCAGTGAATATTTTGACAAAAGTTTCATAGGGACATTGATACAGACCATGTGCTTATTGTTAGACTGAAAAGCTCTAGAAATCTGTGAGTGTTTCTATTTTATGTTTTGTGTTCAGAAAACAAATAAATATTGAGATAGCAAATATTCCAGATTGAAATTGCAGATAGAAGTCTATTATGAAGTTGTAATTATACTTTTATGGGGTTCCCTTTATACCCTTTGGTAGTGATTGAAACAGAATGGGTTTATTTAAATTTAGAATTTTCAAAATATTGTACATGATGGGATTTTAGATGAAATTGATATGAATTAAGTCTTGTTTCCCCACTTTTTTCATGGCAGACATAACATTTCATTCTTATTTTTAAAACATATAATGATTCACCATGATCATATTTGACTCAATATGTTTCAATATGTGATGAGGCTTTTTGCCTCTGGTCATGGAAGGCCAAAATGAATCAATGTGATTGCAAGCCTTGAAGTGAGCAGTACATACTGGTGTCCTGGTTCCTAATTAAAATGAATTTAACATTTACATTTTAAAATTTCAAAATGATGAGTTATTAAATTATACTGTTTAATGTGTGAAGTGTAATATATATGCCACCCTTATACCCGCTTTAATTGGTTCTTATTCATGCCGCAGTAATAAATTGACATTTTATAATGGTCAGACAATCTTTCAAATTGTCAGACAATCTTTCAAATTGTCAGACAATCTTTCAAATTGTCAGACAGATCCTGGACAACTGCCTGACAGAATGTCAGGCAGGGAAAAAAAGTTTTCGGGAACACTGTCACAGCTGTATCACAGCACCCTCACTACACAGGTACCCTTCTCCAATACTCACAGCTGTATCACAGCACCCTCACTACACAGGTACCCTTCTCCAATACTCACAGCTGTATCATAGCACCCTCACTACACAGGTACCCTTCTCCAATACTCCCTGCTGTATCACAGCACCCTCACTACACAGGTACCCTTCTCCAATACTCACAGCTGTATCACAGCACCCTCACTACACAGGTACCCTTCTCCTATACTCCCTGCTGTATCACAGAACCCTCACAAAACAGGTACCCTTCTCCAATACTCACAGCTGTATCACAACACCCTCACTATACAGGTACCCTTCTCCAATACTCCCTGCGGTATCACAGCATCCTCACTACACAGGTACCCTTCTCCAATACTCACAGCTGTATCACAGAACCTTCACTACACAGGTACCCTTCTCCAATACTCCCTGCTGTATCACAGCATCCTCACTACACAGGTACCCTTCTCCAATACTCACAGCTGTATCACAGAACCCTCACTACACAGGTACCCTTCTCCAATACTCCCTGCTGTATCACAGCACCCTCACTATACAGGTACCCTTCTCCAATACTCCCTGCTGTATCACAGAACCCTCACTATACAGATACCCTTCTCCAATACTCACAGCTGTATCACAGCACCCTCACAATACAGGTACCCTTCTCCAATACTCCCTGCTGTATCACAGAACCCTCACTATACAGGTACCCTTCTCCAATACTCCCTGCGGTATCACAGCATCCTCACTACACAGGTACCCTTCTCCAATACTCACAGCTGTATCACAGAACCCTCACTACACAGGTACCCTTCTCCAATACTCCCTGCTGTATCACAGCATCCTCACTACACAGGTACCCTTCTCCAATACTCACAGCTGTATCACAGAACCCTCACTACACAGGTACCCTTCTCCAATACTCCCTGCTGTATCACAGCACCCTCACTACACAGGTACCCTTCTCCAATACTCCCTGCTGT
Source organism: Gibbula magus (assembly GCA_936450465.1). Taxonomy (NCBI): domain Eukaryota; kingdom Metazoa; phylum Mollusca; class Gastropoda; order Trochida; family Trochidae; genus Gibbula; species Gibbula magus. The sequence goes on along the minus strand of OW388305.1, from coordinate 45,194,570 downwards.
ATCACAGAACCCTCACTATACAGATACCCTTCTCCAATACTCACAGCTGTATCACAGCACCCTCACAATACAGGTACCCTTCTCCAATACTCCCTGCTGTATCACAGAACCCTCACTATACAGGTACCCTTCTCCAATACTCCCTGCTGTATCACAGCATCCTCACTACACAGGTACCCTTCTCCAATACTCCCTGCTGTATCACAGCACCCTCACTATACAGGTACCCTTCTCCAATACTCCCTGCTGTATCACAGAACCCTCACTATACAGATACCCTTCTCCAATACTCACAGCTGTATCACAGCATCCTCACTACACAGGTACCCTTCTCCAATACTCCCTGCTGTATCACAGAACCCTCACTATACAGATACCCTTCTCCAATACTCACAGCTGTATCACAGCACCCTCACAATACAGGTACCCTTCTCCAATACTCCCTGCTGTATCACAGAACCCTCACTATACAGGTACCCTTCTCCAATACTCCCTGCTGTATCACAGCATCCTCACTACACAGGTACCCTTCTCCAATACTCCCTGCTGTATCACAGAACCCTCACTATACAGATACCCTTCTCCAATACTCACAGCTGTATCACAGCACCCTCACAATACAGGTACCCTTCTCCAATACTCCCTGCTGTATCACAGAACCCTCACTATACAGGTACCCTTCTCCAATACTCCCTGCGGTATCACAGCATCCTCACTACACAGGTACCCTTCTCCAATACTCACAGCTGTATCACAGAACCCTCACTACACAGGTACCCTTCTCCAATACTCCCTGCTGTATCACAGCATCCTCACTACACAGGTACCCTTCTCCAATACTCACAGCTGTATCACAGAACCCTCACTACACAGGTACCCTTCTCCAATACTCCCTGCTGTATCACAGCACCCTCACTATACAGGTACCCTTCTCCAATACTCCCTGCTGTATCACAGAACCCTCACTATACAGATACCCTTCTCCAATACTCACAGCTGTATCACAGCACCCTCACAATACAGGTACCCTTCTCCAATACTCCCTGCTGTATCACAGAACCCTCACTATACAGGTACCCTTCTCCAATACTCCCTGCTGTATCACAGCACCCTCACTACACAGGTACCCTTCTCCAATACTCCCTGCTGTATCACAGAACCCTCACTATACAGATACCCTTCTCCAATACTCACAGCTGTATCACAGCACCCTCACAATACAGGTACCCTTCTCCAATACTCCCTGCTGTATCACAGAACCCTCACTATACAGGTACCCTTCTCCAATACTCACAGCTGTATCATAGCATCCTCACTACACAGGTACCCTTCTCCAATACTCCCTGCTGTATCACAGAACCCTCACTATACAGATACCCTTCTCCAATACTCACAGCTGTATCACAGCACCCTCACAATACAGGTACCCTTCTCCAATACTCCCTGCTGTATCACAGAACCCTCACTATACAGATACCCTTCTCCAATACTCACAGCTGTATCACAGAACCCTCACTACACAGGTACCCTTCTCCAATACTCCCTGCTGTATCACAGCACCCTCACTATACAGGTACCCTTCTCCAATACTCCCTGCTGTATCACAGAACCCTCACTATACAGGTACCCTTCTCCAATACTCACAGCTGTATCACAGCATCCTCACTACACAGGTACCCTTCTCCAATACTCCCTGCTGTATCACAGAACCCTCACTATACAGATACCCTTCTCCAATACTCACAGCTGTATCACAGCACCCTCACTATACAGGTACCCTTCTCCAATACTCCCTGCTGTATCACAGAACCCTCACTATACAGGTACCCTTCTCCAATACTCCCTGCTGTATCACAGCATCCTCACTACACAGGTACCCTTCTCCAATACTCCCTGCTGTATCACAGAACCCTCACTATACAGGTACCCTTCTCCAATACTCACAGCTGTATCACAGCACCCTCACAATACAGGTACCCTTCTCCAATACTCCCTGCTGTATCACAGAACCCTCACTATACAGGTACCCTTCTCCAATACTCACAGCTGTATCACAGCATCCTCACTACACAGGTACCCTTCTCCAATACTCACAGCTGTATCACAGCACCCTCACAATACAGGTACCCTTCTCCAATACTCACAGCTGTATCACAGAACCCTCACTACACAGGTACCCTTCTCCAATACTCACCGCTGTATCACAACACCCTCACTATACAGGTACCCTTCTCCAATACTCACAGCTGTATCACAGCACCCTCACAATAGAGGTACCCTTCTCCAATACTCACAGCTGTATCACAACACCCTCATTATACAGGTACCCTTCTCCAATACTCCCTGCTGTATCACAACACCCTCACTATACAGGTACCCTTCTCCAATACTCCCTGCTGTATCACAGCACCCTCACTACACAGGTACCCTTCTCCAATACTCACAGCTGTATCACAGCACCCTCACTACACAGGTACCCTTCTCCTATACTCCCTGCTGTATCACAGAACCCTCACAATACAGGTACCCTTCTCCAATACTCACAGCTGTATCACAACACCCTCACTACACAGGTACCCTTCTCCAATACTCACAGCAGTGTTCCCGAAAACCCACCGGACATCGGACAATACAGATAATTATGACAGGTGACCGACAAAAAATGTGTTATTTTCGGACACTGTGACCGGCACCAGGTGCAAGTCAATTATTTTAGTAATAAATCTAATATTAGGCTACCAAAAATTAAGCACTTGAATATTTAGTCAAATTTAATTACAAAATAATATTCTTAATCTCTCTCAACATAACATGTTGACAAAACTGCCGATAAAACAGTCCATCAAACACTTACGCTAAAGGGAGGCTACTCTTGGTCTGACTCTAAACTGGGTGATGTCTAGTATGTTTATTGTATAGCGCAAACGCACACTTATCAGTAACCAGTTTATCGGCATGCATTTGACAAATGACAGACGTCTGTGTTTTCTTTATTTTGACATCTGTCAATTTATTTTAGTGTTGATAACTTTGAAAATTATTATTTAAACATACAAAGATGGGAATTGTCAGTGAATATTTTGACAAAAGTTTCATAGGGACATTGATACAGACCATGTGCTTATTGTTAGACTGAAGAGCTCTAGAAATCTGTGAGTGTTTCTATTTTATGTTTTGTGTTCAGAAAACAAATAAATATTGAGATAGCAAATATTCCAGATTGAAATTGCAGATAGAAGTCTATTATGAAGTTGTAATTATACTTTTATGGGGTTCCCTTTATACCCTTTGGTAGTGATTGAAACAGAATGGGTTTATTTAAATTTAGAATTTTCAAAATATTGTACATGATGGGATTTTAGATGAAATTGATATGAATTAAGTCTTGTTTCCCCACTTTTTTCATGGCACACATAACATTTCATTCTTATTTTTAAAACATATAATGATTCACCATGATCATATTTGACTCAATATGTTTCAATATGTGATGAGGCTTTTTGCCTCTGGTCATGGAAGGCCAAAATGAATCAATGTGATTGCAAGCCTTGAAGTGAGCAGTACATACTGGTGTCCTGGTTCCTAATTAAAATGAATTTAACATTTACATTTTAAAATTTCAAAATGATGAGTTATTAAATTATACTGTTTAATGTGTGAAGTGTAATATATATGCCACCCTTATACCCGCTTTAATTGGTTCTTATTCATGCCGCAGTAATAAATTGACATTTTATAATGGTCAGACAATCTTTCAAATTGTCAGACAATCTTTCAAATTGTCAGACAATCTTTCAAATTGTCAGACAGATCCTGGACAACTGCCTGACAGAATGTCAGGCAGGGAAAAAAAGTTTTCGGGAACACTGTCACAGCTGTATCACAGCACCCTCACTACACAGGTACCCTTCTCCAATACTCACAGCTGTATCACAGCACCCTCACTACACAGGTACCCTTCTCCAATACTCACAGCTGTATCACAGCACCCTCACTACACAGGTACCCTTCTCCAATACTCCCTGCTGTATCACAGCACCCTCACAATACAGATACCCTTCTCCAATACTCACAGCTGTATCACAGCACCCTCACTACACATGTACCCTTCTCCAATACTCACAGCTGTATCACAGCACCCTCACTACACAGGTACCCTTCTCCAATACTCCCTGCTGTATCACAGCACCCTCACTACACAGGTACCCTTCTCCAATACTCACAGCTGTATCACAGCACCCTCACTACACAGGTACCCTTCTCCTATACTCCCTGCTGTATCACAGAACCCTCACAATACAGGTACCCTTCTCCAATACTCACAGCTGTATCACAACACCCTCACTATACAGGTACCCTTCTCCAATACTCCCTGCTTTATCACAGCATCCTCACTACACAGGTACCCTTCTCCAATACTCCCTGCTGTATCACAGCACCCTCACTACACAGGTACCCTTCTCCAATACTCACAGCTGTATCACAGCACCCTCACAATACAGGTACCCTTCTCCAATACTCACAGCTGTATCACAACACCCTCACTATACAGGTACCCTTCTCCAATACTCCCTGCGGTATCACAGCATCCTCACTACACAGGTACCCTTCTCCAATACTCCCTGCTGTATCACAGCACCCTCACTACACAGGTACCCTTCTCCAATACTCACAGCTGTATCACAGCACCCTCACTACACAGGTACCCTTCTCCAATACTCACCGCTGTATCACAGAACCCTCACAATACAGATACCCTTCTCCAATACTCACAGCTGTATCACAGCACCCTCACTACACAGGTACCCTTCTCCAATACTCACAGCTGTATCACAGCACCCTCACTATACAGATACCCTTCTCCAATACTCACAGCTGTATCACAGCACCCTCACTACACAGGTACCCTTCTCCAATACTCCCTGCTGTATCACAGCACCCTCACAATACAGATACCCTTCTCCAATACTCACAGCTGTATCACAGCACCCTCACTACACAGGTACCCTTCTCCAATACTCACAGCTGTATCACAGCACCCTCACTACACAGGTACCCTTCTCCAATACTCCCTGCTGTATCACAGCACCCTCACTACACAGGTACCCTTCTCCAATACTCACAGCTGTATCACAGCACCCTCACTACACAGGTACCCTTCTCCTATACTCCCTGCTGTATCACAGAACCCTCACAATACAGGTACCCTTCTCCAATACTCACAGCTGTATCACAACACCCTCACTATACAGGTACCCTTCTCCAATACTCCCTGCTTTATCACAGCATCCTCACTACACAGGTACCCTTCTCCAATACTCCCTGCTGTATCACAGCACCCTCACTACACAGGTACCCTTCTCCAATACTCACAGCTGTATCACAGCACCCTCACAATACAGGTACCCTTCTCCAATACTCACAGCTGTATCACAACACCCTCACTATACAGGTACCCTTCTCCAATACTCCCTGCGGTATCACAGCATCCTCACTACACAGGTACCCTTCTCCAATACTCCCTGCTGTATCACAGCACCCTCACTACACAGGTACCCTTCTCCAATACTCACAGCTGTATCACAGCACCCTCACTACACAGGTACCCTTCTCCAATACTCACCGCTGTATCACAGAACCCTCACAATACAGATACCCTTCTCCAATACTCACAGCTGTATCACAGCACCCTCACTACACAGGTACCCTTCTCCAATACTCACAGCTGTATCACAGCACCCTCACTATACAGATACCCTTCTCCAATACTCACAGCTGTATCACAGAACCCTCACAATACAGGTACCCTTCTCCAATACTCCCTGCTGTATCACAGAACCCTCACTATACAGGTACCCTTCTCCAATACTCCCTGCGGTATCACAGCATCCTCACTACACAGGTACCCTTCTCCAATACTCCCTGCTGTATCACAGCACCCTCACTACACAGGTACCCTTCTCCAATACTCACAGCTGTATCACAGCACCCTCACAATACAGGTACCCTTCTCCAATACTCACAGCTGTATCACAGAACCCTCACTACACAGGTACCCTTCTCCAATACTCACCGCTGTATCACAGCACCCTCACAATACAGGTACCCTTCTCCAATACTCCCTGCTGTATCACAGCACCCTCACTATACAGGTACCCTTCTCCAATACTCCCTGCTGTATCACAGAACCCTCACAATACAGGTACCCTTCTCCAATACTCCCTGCTGTATCACAGCACCCTCACTATACAGGTACCCTTCTCCAATACTCCCTGCTGTATCACAGCACCCTCACTATACAGGTACCCTTCTCCAATACTCCCTGCTGTATCACAACACCCTCACTATACAGGTACCCTTCTCCAATACTCCCTGCTGTATCACAGCACCCTCACTATACAGGTACCCTTCTCCAATACTCCCTGCTGTATCACAACACCCTCACAATACAGGTACCCTTCTCCAATACTCCCTGCTGTATCACAGCACCCTCACTATACAGGTACCCTTCTCCAATACTCCCTGCTGTATCACAGCACCCTCACAATACAGGTACCCTTCTCCAATACTCCCTGCTGTATCACAGCACCCTCACTACACAGGTACCCTTCTCCAATACTCCCTGCTGTATCACAGCACCCTCACAATACAGATACCCTTCTCCAATACTCACAGCTGTATCACAGAACCCTCACTATACAGGTACCCTTCTCCAATACTCCCTGCTGTATCACAGCACCCTCACTACACAGGTACCCTTCTCCAATACTCACAGCTGTATCACAGAACCCTCACAATACAGGTACCCTTCTCCAATACTCCCTGCTGTATCACAGAACCCTCACTATACAGGTACCCTTCTCCAATACTCCCTGCGGTATCACAGCATCCTCACTACACAGGTACCCTTCTCCAATACTCCCTGCTGTATCACAGCACCCTCACTACACAGGTACCCTTCTCCAATACTCACAGCTGTATCACAGCACCCTCACAATACAGGTACCCTTCTCCAATACTCACAGCTGTATCACAGAACCCTCACTACACAGGTACCCTTCTCCAATACTCACCGCTGTATCACAACACCCTCACTATACAGGTACCCTTCTCCAATACTCACAGCTGTATCACAGCACCCTCACAATAGAGGTACCCTTCTCCAATACTCACAGCTGTATCACAACACCCTCATTATACAGGTACCCTTCTCCAATACTCCCTGCTGTATCACAACACCCTCACTATACAGGTACCCTTCTCCAATACTCCCTGCTGTATCACAGCACCCTCACTACACAGGTACCCTTCTCCAATACTCACAGCTGTATCACAGCACCCTCACAATACAGGTACCCTTCTCCAATACTCCCTGCTGTATCACAGCACCCTCACAATACAGGTACCCTTCTCCAATACTCACAGCTGTATCACAGAACCCTCAGTACACAGGTACCCTTCTCCAATACTCCCTGCTGTATCACAGAACCCTCACAATACAGGTACTCTTCTCCAATACTCACAGCTGTATCACAGAACCCTCACAATACAGGTACCCTTCTCCAATACTCATAGCTGTATCACAGAACCCTCACAATACAGGTACCCTTCTCCAATACTTCCTGCTGTGCAAACTGAACCTTCACTGTAGCATCTCACTCTGACATATCAATGTCTGTTACAGTTGAGTATGTCCATGATGTGGCACGTTCAAGGGAGTCTAGTCTGGAAACTACCAGAGCAGGAGGGCAAATTGAGAATAGCAGTCAAGTGAGTCTAGTATCTGTTTAATCCATGCTGACAGGATGATCACTTTGTTTTAGATTTACAAGAACAGAGCTGGATGGTAAATAGTGACACGATGTAATGTTACACAATATATGGTCTGACCAAACCCAATGACACTGTTATCATATTCAGGTCTTTGTAATTGAATGATTTTAAAGCAAATTTGATGTTTGAGAGCTGAAATGTTGTGTACAGACTCCTTGGCCAATGGGAAATCTAAATTGTAGATTTGGTGACTCCGTGACCCCAAATAGGGTCACAGGGGCCACAACCTTAAGATGCTTGCTGCTGCGGGCTTGATATCAAGCCCAATAGGTGTTGACGTATAAATATAATTGCTAAATGATTCATGTTGATTATTTTGAAGTTTTCATTTGGAATTTGATAGAAATTATACCCGTTTTCAAACGAAATCATAGATAGACATGTCAGTTCGAATTCATTGCAAATGGAGGCCATTGTGTCGTCTCGGCTTTTTCACACAATATTTTGTTCTGATACGAATTAAATGAATGCACATGTTATAACATCCATGAAATCAACAAGAATGACAAACAAATACATTTCAAAGAATAAATGTGAATAACTAGTGTTTGAATCGGTGAATTGACAGTGAAGTGACAAACGAAACATAGATAGTCACATGATCAATTTTGTACAACCAAGCTAATCACGTGACGTTGTTTACAACTACGACAACGCTACCCGAACAAAATTTTGATTGTATATTTCAACTTTTCAAGACCATGTTTACATTAAATATTCAACAGACATTTTGAAAAATGTGTTCTAACTTTGGTTTTAAACGGAATATTAACAAAATGATTTAGATCATTAAATTTGTTGATTTGAACAAATCTGTAATCGGCGAAGGAAATGCATAACAATGGCTAGCGCCGAGTGTTTGTTGACTGTCATGTTTCGAGATATCGATGACTGTTTGAAGTTGGAGTATATATAAACTGTAATGTCATATGCTTATATTTGGAACACAGAAAAGTGAATAGATGTGTTAACCTTTTGTGTAAATTTTATTACGATTGATGCATCATTATACAAATATTTCTCACGGAAGTAAATGCATTGTTCATTGAAGAATATCCATTGTTACAAATTACGTCGAAATTTTATAAATACAACGAAAGAAAAACACATATCATCAACATAATTTTTTTCTGGTATAAAATTTAATTTTGAACAAAATGGTGTAAAAATTGTGCTGCATAAATAGTTATTGACAAAATAGTTCGAGTTTGAAAATGTAGTACAATTTTAGAACTACTGTATTCTTTCATTTTTTCCATAGACAAATGTAAAAATAATTGGTATTTGAAAAATATTACATTAATTAATAATTTTTCATCACAATAATAAGTTAGAAAAAAATGTGATTCAGATATTTATTTTAATTATTTTAAGATTATGTTAATTACTAAGGCGAGAAAAACTTCAAATGAAGGATACCCATGTGACGTACTTGTTACAAATTTACAAATCTGACGCTACCTGCAAAAACCTGAACAATCCAGCAGGCTAAAGGTTAAACACCTATTTTCATCGAAACTTGATATGTACAATCACCATGATGTGTACATGTGTCTTTTGCATGTTTCATACCCTCATTTGCATAATTTATGCAAATTTTCTCCGTTTTTCAACTTCACTATTCACACTTTTTGTTCCGCTCATAACTCTGACACAGTCACACTAGTTGTTCAAATTTTAAGAAACTTGATATATACAATCACCATGATGTGTACATGTGCCTTTTGCATGTTTCATACCCTCATTTGCATAATTTATGCGAATTTTCTCTGTTCCTTTTTACTTTGCCATTCAGACTTTTTGTTCTGCTCATAACTCAGACACTAATTGTTCAAATGTTACAAAACTTGAAACATATGATCACTATGATTTGTATATCTAGGTCACGGGTTATGACCCAAAAACCTATTTTCATCTTTATCTCAAGTATGTATAAAGCTCTAGAAAAGGTGAAATGTTGTGTAGAGACTCTTTGGTCAAAGGTGATTCTTAATTGTAGGATTGGTGACCCTGTGATTCCAAATGTGGGTCACAGGGGTCATGATCTAAAACCCTATTTTAGCTTGTTAACAATGTATTACTTGAGATAACTTAGATATTTAACCTTAGATAAAAAATAAATGAAATCCTAATGAGCTACAGAGCCCATGGTTATATTTTTTCTGTTTGACAGAGTTGGGACAACAGGCTACCTAGTTGAGTATGGCTTTGAGAAAAAGATCTCCCAGTTCAGTGTGCTTGGGGCAACCATGGGTGTTGGTATGCCCCACGGGGTTACACTCCGAGTCAAGTAGGTGCTTTACTCTCTTCTTCCTTCCTCCTCATCTTTCTTTTTCACTATTACTTATTAGTGAAGTAAATTTGAAGTGGCTTAACTTCATATGAAAGAAGAGTAAGTTGACAATGATTTCCTGATATATATTCCATGTTATTCTGGCCAACTAACTTTTTTTCCAAAAAGGTTTTTAAGAACTCATGTTCATAACTTCATACTAATACCCCTGGAAAAATCTTTGGACATGTTCACATTCAAGGTCAAATGTCACGAATTCTGAACTCCCTAAAACAATCCTTGTAAACACGATAATTTCATAATCAGACTCTCATTTGGCAGGGCTCCAGATAATTATTTTTACCAATGAGTATTTCACTCATCAAAATGAAAAGTGAGGAGTAAAATAACTAAATCAATTTTAACTCGTTTTTCATCAACACATACATTCTTCTGCTTGGCCAAACCCTTCACAACGTATGTAAAATATCCAATGTTATAATTTGTCTCTAAACATAAATGTTATGCATTTATTTGAGAGAAATTCTACGTTGATTCGTACTGGCGGACACCCGACTTTGGGCAATCAATAATCTGACTCAGTCGTGTGTATCTTTCACTCACTAATTTCATTTTTAGCTCATCAGGCCTGAAAGGCCCGATGGGCTTATGGCATGGCATGGCGTCCGGCGTCCGTCCATCCGTCCATCCATCCATCCGTCCGTAAACTTTTCGCTTTTTCGACTTCTTCTCAAGAACCACTGGGCCTTGGTAGCTGCAATTTTGTATACAGACTCCTTGGGCAATAGGGATTCTAAATTGTAGATTTAGTGATCCATTGACCCAAAATAAGGGCCTCACAGGCCATAACCTAAAAACCTATTTTCATCTTCTTCTCCAGAATGAAAAGACCTAGAAGACTGAAATGTTGTGTACAGACTCTTTAGCCAATGGAGATTCTAAATTGTAGTTTTGGTGACCCTGTGGCCCCAGATAAGGGCCTCACAGGCCATTACCTAAAATCCTGTTTTCATCTGCTTCTCCGGAACAAAAAGACCTAGAAGACTGTAATAGTGTGTGCAAACTCTTTAGCCAATGGTGATTCTAACTTGTAAACTGTGACCCCAAATATGGACCACAGCCTAAAAAAAACCTTGAAATTGAATTTTGAACTGATATTTTATGGCACTTCAATCAGTATTTAATTTATCCCTAATAAAATACCTGAGGGTGAGTCATCTCATCTTTCAGATATATATGTGAGTCCCAACTTGGGTTTGAGAAATGCAAAAATTGAGAAAAAAAGTAACTTTGCAGTTAATCTTATTCAGTCAGGGGTCACATCCTTAAAAACCTATTTTCATCTTCTTCTCCAGTTCCAAAAGGTCTAGAGAAATGAAAAGTTGTGTGCAGACTCCTTGGCCAATGGGGATTCAAAATTGTAGTTTTTGTGATCCTGTGACCCCAATCTATGATAGGTCACGGGTCATGACCCAAAAACCTATTTCATCTTTATCTCAAGTATGTATAGCTCTAGAAAGGTGAAATTGTAATTGTAGGATTGGTGACCCTGTGACTCCAAAGTTGGGTCACAGGGGTCATGATCTAAAAACCTATTTTTTGCTTGTTAACAATGTATTACTTGAGATAACTTAGATATTCAACCTTAGATGATAAATCAATGAAATCCTGATGAGCTACAGAGCCCATTTTTCATGCATATAGCTGAATTGTTCATGCGTATGATACGCATCTTATTTGGCTCCCTGTTTGTCGTATATTGGAGAATTACCAAGATTTGAAAAGGTTTTCACCAAAATCCATTAAAGGTCAAGGTCACAACCAGGTCATGACTTAGGCATGCTTTTGCAAAATATGTCTTATTTCAACTATTAACACTTCGAATCAGTACATGATTGTTATACACAATGAAAAGTTATCATTGATTGTGTGACTTTAAAGCACAGGAACTCGATATCGTAGGTTAAAGACCTACACCCTATATCACATAGAGTAAAGGATCAAGGGCAGCCATATTTTTTATGTAAGAGTCCATTCAACATTATGGGTCAAAAATTCATATTACATTTTCTGCAAAACCTGGCTGATTTCCACCATATGTCACCCCTACAATAAGTTTAATAGATCTTCAAACTTGAAAATCGAGTACAAAAAACATATCAGATTCCCAGTTTGATAAACCAGCTGAGAGCACCTTAGGCACTTGAAATTTATTGAATATAGCATATAAAGGGTTAGATTTAGCTTTAACCTGATCATTCTTTGTCTTCAGTTTAGAATTTATATTTTGAGGCGATCATGTCACCTTGGTGACAAATACAAGTTGATAGATAGTGGATATCTTGACAAATACAAGTTGATAGATAGCGGATATCTTGACAAATACAAGTTGATAGATAGCGGATATCTTGACAAATACAAGTTGATAGATAGCGGATATCTTGACAAATACAAGTTGATAGATAGCGGATATCTTGACAAATACAAGTTGATAGATAGCGGATATCTTGACAAATACAAGTTGATAGATAGCGGATATCTTGACAAATACCAATTTAACTCATCATGACGTCACAACATTGTCCTAATGACATCACGCGAGCGGCGATAAAGTTTATCACACCACTCAGTAATGTTACAATAAAGGTTAATGCTTTCTGCAGCTTGATAAAGGCTTTATTTCACTGATAGAACAGAGTATCTCACTCCAAAATATATAATAAATAGTATTTCTAAATTCAAATTTTTGTTTCATTGAAAGGTTGTTTCGGGGAAACCAAACATTTCTGTTTCCTGTGCATCTATCTGAAGTGCTGTCCCCAGCTGCAATATTCTATGGAACAGTGGTGCCGGTTATTGCCTTCTTCGCATTTCGCAATCTCATTGTAAACCCTTTCCTGAGACAGCAGAAGGAGAGGTACATCACTTACACCTAACTTTGTGAGCACTAAGATCTGGTTTGCCATTATTATGTATGGTATGTTTGACTCTAGAGAAGTGAACAGTACATATAGGTGAGTGTCTCCAGCTGGGAAGGAAGGAGCAGCTGCAGATCTATACATGCTCTACACACCCTCATTTGGGACAGAGGAATAAGCATGCATCTCTTCTTAAAACGTATCTTCACTTTTCTCAAACTGTTCGTTGTTATAGATTTGTAACTCAAAGATATATACTATATATTATGTCAGTTTGGTGGGATATATAATTGTCTGATATGGCTCTTGTTTTAAATATGCTGAAATGTTTGCATGAATATTAGTAAAGAAATGTACTGTTCTTTTATGTAGAGAGCTGGAGAAGAAGAGACAAGACCATGCAGACAAACTGAGCCAAAGGAAGCAGGAGGCAGAAGCAGCAGTATGTACCTTCTTCTTACACACATTATTGTAGGAGATGCTATATTTAATCATAAATATTATTATACAAGATACACATAGTTAAAAATCCCACAACATTCCTGGATATCTTTGCTCCTCAAAGCTATCATTCCACAACTAGACACTGTAAATTGGGTGATAGGATAGATTTAATGTTGAACTCCTTTGAATATTTGTATCTTTGCGTATGCTGCAGGTGTAGCTGATGAATATTTGTATCTTTGCGTATGCTGCAGGCGTAGCTAATGAATATTTGTATTTTTGCGTATGCTGCAGGTGGAGCTGATGAATATTTGTATTTTTGCGTATGCTGCAGGCGTAGCTGATGAATATTTGTATTTTTGCGTATACTGCAGGTGGAGCTGATGAATATTTGTATCTTTGCGTATGCTGCAGGTGGAGCTGATGAATATTTGTATCTTTGCGTATGCTGCAGGTGGAGCTGATGAATATTTGTATTTTTGCGTATACTGCAGGTGGAGCTGATGAATATTTTTATCTTTGCGTATGCTGCAGGTGGAGCTGATGAATATTTGTATCTTTGCGTATGTTGCAGGTGGAGCTGATGAATATTTGTATTTTTGCGTATGTTGCAGGCGTAGCTGATGAATATTTGTATTTTTGCGTATACTGCAGGCGTAGCTGATGAATATTTGTATTTTTGCGTATACTGCAGGTGGAGCTGATGAATATTTGTATCTTTGCGTATGCTGCAGGTGGAGCTGATGAATATTTGTATTTTTGCGTATGCTGCAGGTGGAGCTGATGAATATTTGTATCTTTGCGTATACTGCAGGTGGAGCTGATGAATATTTGTATTTTTGCGTATGCTGCAGGTGGAGCTGATGAATATTTGTATCTTTGCGTATGTTGCAGGTGGAGCTGATGAATATTTGTATTTTTGCGTATGCTGCAGGTGGAGCTGATGAATATTTGTATCTTTGCTTATGTTGCAGGTGGAGCTGATGAATATTTGTATCTTTGCTTAATGCAGGTGGAGCTGATGAATATTTGTATCTTTGCGTATGCTGCAGGTGGAGCTGATGAATATTTGTATCTTTGCGTATACTGCAGGTGGAGCTGATGAATATTTGTATTTTTGCGTATGCTGCAGGTGGAGCTGATGAATATTTGTATCTTTGCGTATGTTGCAGGTGGAGCTGATGAATATTTGTATTTTTGCGTATGCTGCAGGTGGAGCTGATGAATATTTGTATCTTTGCGTATGTTGCAGGTGGAGCTGATGAATATTTGTATCTTTGCGTATACTGCAGGTGGAGCTGATGAATATTTGTATCTTTGCGTATGCTGCAGGCGTAGCTGATGAATATTTGTATCTTTGCGTATGCTGCAGGCGTAGCTGATGAATATTTGTATTTTTGCGTATGCTGCAGGTGGAGCTGATGAATGTTTGTATCTTTGCGTATGTTGCAGGTTGAGCTGATGAATATTTGTATCTTTGCGTATGCTGCAGGTGGAGCTGATGAATATTTGTATCTTAATATTTGTATCTTTGCGTATGCTGCAGGTGGAGCTGATGAATATTTGTATCTTTGCGTATGTTGCAGGTGGAGCTGATGAATATTTGTATCTTTGCGTATACTGCAGGTGGAGCTGATGAATATTTGTATCTTTGCGTATGCTGCAGGCGTAGCTGATGAATATTTGTATCTTTGCGTATGCTGCAGGCGTAGCTGATGAATATTTGTATTTTTGCGTATGCTGCAGGTGGAGCTGATGAATATTTGTATCTTTGCGTATGCTGCAGGTGGAGCTGATGAATATTTGTATCTTAATATTTGTATCTTTGCGTATGCTGCAGGTGGAGCTGATGAATATTTGTATCTTTGCGTATGCTGCAGGTGCAGCTGATGAATATTTGTATCTTTGCGTATGCTGCAGGTGGAGCTGATGAATATTTGTATCTTTGCGTATGTTGCAGGTGGAGCTGATGAATATTTGTATCTTTGCGTATACTGCAGGTGGAGCTGATGAATATTTGTATCTTTGCGTATGCTGCAGGTGGAGCTGATGAATATTTGTATCTTAATATTTGTATCTTTGCGTATGCTGCAGGTGGAGCTGATGAATATTTGTATCTTTGCGTATGTTGCAGGTGGAGCTGATGAATATTTGTATCTTTGCGTATACTGCAGGTGGAGCTGATGAATATTTGTATCTTTGCGTATGCTGCAGGCGTAGCTGATGAATATTTGTATCTTTGCGTATGCTGCAGGCGTAGCTGATGAATATTTGTATCTTTGCGTATGCTGCAGGTGGAGCTGATGAAAATTTGTATCTTTGCGTATGCTGCAGGTGGAGCTGATGAATATTTGTATCTTAATATTTGTATCTTTGCGTATGCTGCAGGTGGAGCTGATGAATATTTGTATCTTTGCGTATGCTGCAGGTGCAGCTGATGAATATTTGTATCTTTGCGTATGCTGCAGGTGGAGCTGATGAATATTTGTATCTTTGCGTATGCTGCAGATGCAGCTGATGAATATATGTATCTTAATATTTGTATCTTTGCGTATGTTGCAGGTGGAGCTGATGAATATTTGTATTTTTGCGTATGCTGCAGGTGGAGCTGATGAATATTTGTATCTTTGCGTATGTTGCAGGTGGAGCTGATGAATATTTGTATCTTTGCGTATACTGCAGGTGGAGCTGATGAATATTTGTATCTTTGCGTATGCTGCAGGTGTAGCTGATGAATATTTGTATCTTTGCGTATGCTGCAGGCGTAGCTGATGAATATTTGTATTTTTGCGTATGCTGCAGGTGGAGCTGATGAATGTTTGTATCTTTGCGTATGTTGCAGGTGGAGCTGATGAATATTTGTATCTTTGCGTATGCTGCAGGTGGAGCTGATGAATATTTGTATCTTAATATTTGTATCTTTGCGTATGCTGCAGGTGCAGCCGATGAATATTTGTATCTTTGCGTATGCTGCAGGTGGAGCTGATGAATATTTGTATATTTGCGTATGCTGCAGGTGCAGCTGATGAATATTTGTATCTTTGCGTATGCTGCAGGTGGAGCTGATGAATATTTGTATCTTTGCGTATGCTGCAGGTGCAGCTGATGAATATATGTATCTTAATATTTGTATCTTTGCGTATGCTACAGGTGCAGCTGATGAATATATGTATCTTAATATTTGTATCTTTGCGTATGCTGCAGGTGCAGCCGATGAATATTTGTATCTTTGCGTATGCTGCAGGTGGAGCTGATGAATATATGTATCTTTGCATATGCTGCAGGTGGAGCTGATGAATATTTGTATCTTTGCGTATGTTGCAGGTGGAGCTGATGAATATTTGTATCTTTGCGTATGCTGCAGGTGGAGCTGATGAATATTTGTATCTTAATATTTGTATCTTTGCGTATGCTGCAGGTGCAGCTGATGAATATTTGTATCTTTGCGTATGCTGCAGGTGGAGCTGATGAATATTTGTATCTTTGCTTATGCTGCAGGTGCAGCTGATGAATATTTGTATCTTTGCGTATGCTGCAGGTGGAGCTGATGAATATTTGTATCTTTGCGTATGCTGCAGGTGCAGCTGATGAATATATGTATCTTAATATTTGTATCTTTGCGTATGCTGCAGGTGGAGCTGATGAATATTTGTATCTTTGCGTATGCTGCAGGTGCAGCTGATGAATATTTGTATCTTTGCGTATGCTGCAGGTGGAGCTGATGAATATTTGTATCTTTGCGTATGCTGCAGGTGCAGCTGATGAATATATGTATCTTAATATTTGTATCTTTGCGTATGCTGCAGGTGCAGCTGATGAATATATGTATCTTAATATTTGTATCTTTGCTTATGCTGTAGGTGCAGCTGATGAATATATGTATCTTAATATTTGTATCTTTGCTTATGCTGCAGGTGCAGCTGATGAATATATGTATCTTAATATTTGTATCTTTGCGTATGCTGCAGGTGCAGCTGATGAATATTTGTATCTTTGCGTATGCTGCAGGTGCAGCTGATGAATATATGTATCTTAATATTTGTATCTTTGCTTATGCTGCAGGTGGAGCTGATGAAGGAGACTGTGGAGCGCAGTATGGAGTTGGAGGAAAAGAAAGGTGGCCTTGTTATTATCAAAGGCTTGTATGGAAAACTTCTCACTCATGGAGATGGGTATGCATTTTTCCGTCATAGAGAGGATTTTATACATTCATATAATAACTTCTTTTAATTTTGTTTCCCTTTTGGGAAAAGACGTGTATATATCTATTATAATTATTTAGCGGTATGCATTGTTCTTTCTCTCTTGAGTTATCTCCCCATGCATAAGTGTTACCAATGACTAAATAAATCTACTGAATCAATAAAAACAGTTGTAAAACTAATGTACATGGTTCGGTTAAGCCATGTGAGTCCATTTCCCATTGAGCGGCTATTTTCATGTGCTTACCTTAAAATGGCCACTCGAAGGTACTTCAAGTGATTTGACTGATGTAGCTATACCGAAAAATACAAAGTAGAGTTTTAAATATGGTACAATAGTGGAATGGTCAACTATCTTGCTGTCTTATGTCTCGAATTCTCATGAGGCCTACCAAGGAATTAGATAGAAAGGATAGGAAAGTGAAAGCCCATTAACGATGCATGCCGCGTGTTTTTGCACACTGCAGGGGTCCTCAGTGAGATAAGTTCGCTGAGCATGCAGGCATCACTGGTAACTTTCACATTTTGGGATGCAGACTTTTCATGATATATTAGTGACTTTTTGAAGCATATAAAGATATTTTTATTCATTTGGTTTCAACGTGCATATAATAAGGAATTAGATTTGCCATTAACTGTTGTATGTGTACAATGTTGAGAATAAGGACAAAAAAGCCATTTTCATTCACCAGCCACTCGCCAACATTGGCACGACTTTCAAACAAAATGGCAGACAGGCGAATGATCATCCTCGATAATCCAGCGCTATTGTTCCGATAAATCTACACACAAGCGCTGGAAAACAGTAAGGGTATTTATCCTTAACCTAGTTACCTCCCTTCGCAATGACTCAGCGAAACGCTTGCTTTCTAACAACCAATGAGATCACTTGAAATCAAGGGTGAAATAACAAGCACTCTCGTGTCAGGATCTTGGCTTTCGCAGATGATTGGGAACGCCTGGTAGCACAGGGATTTTAATCATTTACCTCCACCCGTTTTGATGGACATGAATACACCCTTCTTCTCGTACAGACTTCTTAAAACTTTCTTTTGAGTTTCTGTCAGGTTTTCTACGCTGAATTTGTTACAAACTTTATTGTAATCGAGTGAGTCGGCAGCCGCCATGTTTGTTTCTATAAACAACGGTAGTGATGCGTTTTGATTGGTTGAGTTGTTTACGCAGATAGTGTCTGCGTTTCATTTCTGATTGGATAACATGGACCCAAGAGGAGGTAACTAGGTTAGGGATAAATACCCTTACTGTTTTCCAGCGCTTGTGTGTAGATTTATCGGAACAAAAGCGCTGGATTATCGAGGATGGCGAATGATGGGCAAATGGTGAAATTCACATATACTTTGGACCGGACTTTGCCTTATATCTAGCAAAAAGTCCTTGGTTACAAAGGTCAGATGATAGTTATAATGACGGGGCTTGTATTGATGACATTTTTTTAAAAGTTTTGTCGGTTGTATTTGAGAAATGTCCAATTGAAAATGTGTCAAATTCAGCAAGATTGATGATTTATTATCCCACCGGTATGTAATACCGTGGGATATAGTCATCGCCCCGTCCGTCTGTCCGATCGTCCGTCCGTCTGTCTGTCCGTCCATAATCATTTTGTTTCCGGAGCAGAACTCGAAAAACGTTCATGATATCTTTCTGAAACTTTCCATGTGTATTACCCACCAACTGAAGTGGTGCCTTTTGATATTTTCAGATTTCTGAAAATTTAATTTTTTTTCGTTTCCATAGAAACTTGTTGAATTTGGACTTTGTTCAGAGACAGGTTCGTTTCCGGAGCACAGCTCCAAAACCGTTCATCATATCTTCCTGAAACTTTCCATGTGTATTACCCACCAACTGAAGTGGTGCCTTTTAATATTTTCAGATTTCTGAAAATTTTTTTTTTTTCGTTTCCATAGAAACTTGTTGAATTTGGACTTTGTTCAGAGACAGGTTCGTTTCCGGAGCACAGCTCCAAAACCGTTCATCATATCTTCCTGAAACTTTTCATGTGTATTAACCACTAACTGAAGTGGTTCCTTTTGATATTTTCAGATTTTTTCTGAAAAATTAATTTTTTTCTGTTTCCATAGAAGCATGAGAGGGATGTTGGTTGTTGTTGATTGTGATTGCTTCTGGAGCAGAAGTCTAAAACCCTTAACATACCTGAAACTCAGCATCTGTAATACCCACTAACTGAAGTACGGTAGTAGATACACAAGATGTGTTTTACAAATTTTGTGGAACCGGTGGGATATGTCATCTTCTGATGACTCTTGTTACAAATTGATTGCAAGAATAGTCCTACGTTTGATCCAGATATCTCGTTTATTAACATCAGCACATCAATGAAACTTGCTCTAAAGCATACTGCTACATATGGTGAATGCACTGATGCAAATTTAAAATGGGGTTTCATTACAGATGTATAGTCCCTATAGGCAGAGTACTATCAACAAGACGTATCATGGTGAATCCTTGATAATAGCAGGGATAATAGCAATTAAATAATAACTTTTGATATTATACCGGGGAAAAATAAAATAAGTGATATTTGTAAATTCTTAAATTTTAATTGAAGATCTATTTATTCATTGACATACCCATAAAACATCAATAATACAAATATCCTTAACTTATTTTGTCCCGTATAAACTTATGTGAATATAATTTGGCACATATTTTCTTTATTTGGGTAAATATATCGAAATTATAGAATGTAAATATATATGTATGTATGCATGAAACAACAAAAGTATCCATTTTCTCTGTAGGGCCCACATTTGAGACAATGATTTCTATCTAACAAGTGTCTCTGCCCTGATGTCAACAACTTTGACAGTTCAGCTTTCATTCATTCATTTCGCTTCGACTGTTTTCTCAGTGATTGAACATTCTTACCATGTCAACGTATATTCAGACAGATTGGTGAAGAAATAAGATATCTTTCTGTACTTTGCTGCCTTGAACCATTTATGCTGCTCACCATCACTGCCACCAGACCAAAATTTAGAATCTATATCTAGGGCCTACCTCATATTCAGTCCATTTATCTAGTATATGTCATTCTGACTCATCAATATCAGAATCGTCCCAGTTTTTTATCCCCCGCCATTATCCACACGCGTTTAGCGCGAAGCGGGGAATATAGTATTCGGCTCCGTCCGTACGAAATGGAATAACTCATATACTATTCACTGGATTCTTTTCACATTTTGCATTTGGGTTCAACATAGGAAGGGTAATGTTCCGACAGAGGTTTGTGACCTTGACCTTCATTTCAAGGTCACAACGAGACTTTGTCATTTTACCCTTGTCAGGGGGATATCTCATGAACCATTCGCTGGATTCTCTTCACATTTTACATATTTCTCCAAGGAAAGACGACGGGTTGATTAGTTTTTGGTGACCTTGACATTATTTTCAAGGTCACAGCAAAACTTTGAATTTTTCGACATGTTAATGTACATGTAAAGCTTGTCATCGGAATCTCTCAAGAACCATACACCAGAATTCCATCATTTGTTACACAAAGCACCTCCTAGGGAAGACGACAGGCTGATTAGATTTTGGTGACCTTGACATTATTAGCTCATCAGGCCTGAAACGCCTGATGGGCTTATGCCATGCCATGGCGTCCTGCGTCCGGCCATCTGTAAAGTTTTCGCTTTTTCGACTTCTTCTCCAGAACCAATAAATCCACAG
The DNA here is from genome assembly GCA_936450465.1 of Gibbula magus. Lineage (NCBI taxonomy): Eukaryota > Metazoa > Mollusca > Gastropoda > Trochida > Trochidae > Gibbula > Gibbula magus. Next base: position 45,173,169 of record OW388305.1, on the reverse strand, counting down.
AGCTGAAATTTTATGTGCAGACTCCTTGGCCAATGGGGATTCTAAATTGTAGATTTTGTGACCCCGTGACCCCAAATGGGGTCACAGGGGTCACATGTTTAAAAACCTATTTTCATCTTCTTCTCCAGTTCCAAAAGGTCTAGAGAGCTGAAAAGTTGTGTGCAGACTCCTTGGCTAATGGGGATTCTAAATTGTAGATTTCGTGACCCCATGACCCCAAATGGGGTCACATGTTTAAAAACCTATTTTCATCTTCTTCTCCAGTTCCAAAAGGTCTAAAGAGCTGAAAAGTTGTGTGCAGACTCCTTGGCCAATGGGGATTCTAAATTGTAGGTTTTGAGAACCCATGACCCCAAATGAGGTCACAGGGGTCACATGCTTAAAAACCTATTTTCATCTTCTCCAGTTCCAAAAGGTCTAGAGAGCTGAAAAGTTGTGTGCAGATGCCTTGGCCAATGGGGATTCTAAATTGTAGATTTTGTGACCCTGTGACCCCAATCTAGGATACGGGTCATGACCCAAAAACCTATTTTCATCTTCTCCAGTGTAAATGTAAAACTCTAGAAAGGTGAAATGTTGTGTAGAGATTCTTTGGTCAAAGGTGATTCTTAATTGTAAGATTGGTGACCCTGGGACTCAAAATGTGGGTCACAGGGATCATGATCTAATGAAATCCTGATGAGCTACAGAGCCCATGGCTCTATTTGTCCCCCGCCGCAACGCGGAACGGGGGACTATGTATTCAGCGGCGTCCGTCTGTCCATCCGTCCGTACGTACGTCACATTTCTTGTTAACGCAATATCTCATGAAGCGTTTTGTCCAAAGTCTTAAAAATTCGTGCCAGCCTACATTTGGGGAAGACGTAGACACCATATCATCAGATATATCATGACTGGATGAACCATAAATCTTCAAATTTGGTCCTAGGCTACATTGGGGGATGACGCAGACACCAGTCAATTTTGGTGACCTTGACCATATTTTCAAGGTCACCACAACACTTTCACCACTTTTCAAACTCTTGTTAACGCGATATATCATGACTGGATGAACCCAAAGTCTTCAAATTTGGTGCTAGGCTACATTGGGGGATGACGCAGACACCAGTCAATTTTGGTGACCTTGACCATATTTTCAAGGTCACCACAACACTTTCACCACTTTTCAAACTCTTGTTAACGCGATATATCATGACTGGATGAACCATAAGTCTTCAAATTTGGTGCTAGGCCACATTTGGGGATGACGCAGATGCCAGTAAATTTTGGTGACCTTGACCATATTTTCAAGGTCACCACAACACTTTCACCACTTTTCAAACTCTTGTTAACGCGATATATCATGACTGGATGAACCCAAAGTCTTCAAATTTGGTGCTAGGCTACATTGGGGGAAGACGTAGACACCAGTCAATTTTGGTAACCTTGACCATATTTCAAGGTCACCACAACACTTTGACCAATTTTCAAACTATTGTTAATGCGATATCTCATGAAGCGTTGTATAAAGAGTTTTCAAATTTCGTGCCAGCCTACATTCGGGGAAGACGTAGACACCAGTCGATTTTGGTGACCGTGACTTTATGATCAAGGTCACTGAGACACTTTGACCACTTTTCGAACTCTTGTTAACGCGATATATCATGACTGGATGAACCATAAATCTTCAAATTTGGTGCTAGGCTACATTTGGGGATGACGCAGACACCAGTCAATTTTGGTGACCTTGACAATATTTTCAAGGTCACCACAACACTTTCACCACTTTTCAAACTCTTGTTAACGCGATATATCATGACTGGATGAACCATAAATCTTCAAATTTGGTCCTAGGCTACATTTGGGGATGACGCAGACACCAGTCAGTTTTGGTGACCTTGACCATATTTTCAAGGTCACCACAACACTTTCACCACTTTTCAAACTCTTGTTAACGCGATATATCATGACTGGATGAACCATAAGTCTTCAAATTTGGTGCTAGGCTACATTGGGGGATGACGCAGACACCAGTCAATTTTGGTGACCATGACCATATTTTCAAGGTCACCACAACACTTTCACCACTTTTCAAACTCTTGTTAACGCGATATATCATGACTGGATGAACCCAAAGTCTTCAAATTTGGTGCTAGGCTACATTGGGGGAAGACGTAGACACCAGTAAATTTTGGTAACCTTGACCATATTTCAAGGTCACCACAACACTTTAACCAATTTTCAAACTATTGTTAATGCGATATCTCATGAAGCGTTGTATAAAGAGTTTTCAAATTTCGTGCCAGCCTACATTCGGGGAGGACGTAGACACCAGTCAATTTTGGTGACCGTGACTTTATTATCAAGGTCACCACAACACTTTCACCACTTTTCAAACTCTTGTTAACGCGATATATCATGACTGGATGAACCATAAATCTTCAAATTTGGTCCTAGGCTACATTTGGGGATGACGCAGACACCAGTCAGTTTTGGTGACCTTGACAATATTTTCAAGGTCACCACAACACTTTCACCACTTTTCAAACTCTTGTTAACGCGATATATCATGACTGGATGAACCATAAATCTTCAAATTTGGTCCTAGGCTACATTTGGGGATGACGCAGACACCAGTCAGTTTTGGTGACCTTGACAATATTTTCAAGGTCACCACAACACTTTCACAACTTTTCAAACTCTTGTTAACGCGATATATCATGACTGGATGAACCATAAGTCTTCAAATTTGGTGCTAGGCTACATTCGGGGATGATGCAGACACCAGTCAATTTTGGTGACCTTGACCATATTTTCAAGGTCACCACAACACTTTCATCACTTTTCAAACTCTTGTTAACGCGATATATCATGACTGGATGAACCATAAGTCTTCAAATTTGGTGCTAGGCTACATTTGGGGATGATGCAGACACCAGTCAATTTTGGTGACCTTGACCATATTTTCAAGGTCACCACAACACTTTCACCACTTTTCAAACTCTTGTTAACGCGATATATCATGACTGGATGAACCATAAGTCTTCAAATTTGGTGCTAGGCTACATTGGGGGATGATGCAGATACCAGTCAATTTTGGTGACCTTGACCATATTTCAAGGTCACCACGACGCTCCGACCACTTTATTGTCTCTTGTTAACATGATATCTCATGACCGGTTAGACATGTCTTAATATTTGCTGACAGCCTATATTGGCGGTTTACGCAGACACCAGTCGATTTTGATGACCGTTACCTTATTTTCAAGATCACCACAATGCTTTGACCACTTTTCGAACTCTTGTTAACGCAATATCTCATGAACCCAAGCACCCAAAGTTGTCAAATTTGGTGTCAGTCTACATTGGGGGATGACACAGACACCAGTCGATTATGGTGACCTTGACCTTATTTTCAAGGTTACTATGACACTTGACCAAATGATGTGTCCTACTAAACTCAATGTTAACGGCGGAGGACATTGCCATGTTAGTGGCAAACACTTGTTTTTTTCAAGGTCACAGCGGAACTTTGAATTTTTCAACATGATAATGAACATGTAAATCTTTTCAGCGGGATATCTCAAGAACCATTCACCGGAATTCCATCATATCTTAAACAAAGCACCTCCTAGGGAAGACAATTTCAATTTTGAAGTATTAATTTGCGGCGGGGGATCATGTCGCCTTAGTGACAACTACTTGTTTTTGTTTTTATGGGCATGAATGAATCAGCTTACATAATTTGAGGAAAAACCAATATCAGATGTTTATGTCACTAAGGAAGTTGGTGGAGAGAGCGAGAACGTATGCGCTGGATGGTTATGGAATGGTCCAGAGAGCTAACAGTGGGATGCTAAAAACAGGTGCCATCTGTTAAACTTCTGGCTATCTGCGGCACACATCATTAATGGGCTTTCACTTGCGTTTCCTATCCTCCTTGGGCCTACAAATCTACCTCTCACATTGAAGAGTTCCATATCACGTACTGTCGCGCCATTTTCTTCCAATACGGATAACCGTTTTCTATGTATACAGCTTATCGAGGCGTGTAAGGAGATGTTTAACCCTCTTAAGTAACTATGTATTGTATAAACTTTCATAATAAACGGCAAATTTGATCAAACATGATATGCAAAAAATGTGCCTTTAATTTGGCATAGTATACATTGGAACTTCGGAATATTCAATCTTTTGCTATTCCTAAATATAATGTCTGATATCCTTATCCTGTGTAGGTAGCAGTTTGTATGAAGAATGTTATGGATAATTCTATCCTGCAGTACTACGACTACATTTGTGGGCTATCACTTTGAAAACTATCCAGTCTTTTTCGGACAATTCACATTCTAACATTTTGGCCCATTTACTAAAATTTTACATATTTAGAAGCAATTAATTTATAATATATATATAAATATATTTCCTGCTTCATTTTGCACCAATGTGAAATAAGTTAAAAGGATAGATTGGATTTGGACATTACATTTTACTCAATGAAAAAACCTGAGAATACAAGAAACGCATGAGATTCACATAAAACCCAATTTTAAAAAATACCTTGCGTACTTTACTTAATATATTAATGAAATTGGCTTGTGTATTGCAATATTCAGCATTGCAAACTCTACAACAGCATAAGCGAAAGCATTCGTCTATAAAAAAAAATCTATTTAAGCCATAACCACTATAGTACACAAAAAACTGTTAAATATTTTACATTTAGTAAACATTGTATTTTGAAACGCATTAAAACAGCAATAGTTAAGATCATACCAAAAACACATTTATTTTAACTGAAAGCATCATTTAGGAATTATTTTTGGTCAATTTACCATGAGAATAGCACACTGTTAATTTGCATATATCAATACGCTTAGTTGAGGAAAAGCTTAACTTTGAAATTAATGTTGTCAAGCCGTTTTGCGCAATATGAATGAAGAATGACATTGTATGATAAAGAAGTTAGCTTGCTCGTGTGTTTTGATACATATCCTGCATGATTAGGAATAAAAATTAAGTGTTTAGTGTGCCAATGTTTATTCCTAATGCAGGAAATTGACCATTCCAAAACTCATGATAACCTCTATTCATTAGCATTTTTATGGTCAATTAATGTTTTTGTTTCCAGAAAATATTGAGGAAAACACACTAAACGAGAAAATGTTTATCCTACGTTTCTTTTTCCAAAAATAGCATTATGACATGTCATTTACAAATGTCACCTGTACAACGGTGTCATTGATTTAACTTCAATGTAACCAATCAGGACCTCATTTTCAAGAAAATTGCGATAGTTTTAAAGGGGCAGTAGTACGATGGAGCATATGAAGAGAGTAAACTCAGTAGGAAGAGAATCCATATCACGTTGGCTTTCTTCAAGTAATAATGTCTTACATTATCCTCCTGATCATGTTACAAACCAAAAGCCAAAAATGTTGAGTTTTATTAATGGATGGGAAGTGAAGTGTTTTGTTTCTGTAATTGACAAGACTTGTTGAAAAATGTCTCTCTTTTAATAATGCAATGATACATGCAAAAAGTATATTGTCAGTGTAAAGTTGATTTTGACAGTGTAAATATAATGGTGTGTACAAACGTTTGCCTTTGTGTTTGTGGCAGGGAGCTGATTGACAAGGAATGCCTGGATGTTACCGTACCACTGCAGGCCCTCATCAGGGAATCCAAACTCATTCTCCCAGAGAACTCAACCAAGGTGAGTGAATAAAACTGTATACCCATATCACTTGTCATGATTGTATCTAAAGTTTTATACTTTAAATATACCTTCATAGCAGGGGTATATAGTGCTCATTCCATCTGTACGGTCAATTTTCTTGAAAACAGTTGGTTATGTATGGCATACGTGATAGCAACAGCTGTTTTTGAACGAGCAAATTTGAAAAGAGCGTGTGGTTATTAGTGAAAAGAGTTTGTTGATGTTCTGTCAAATCTTTCAAAGATCATCTTTTTCAGTGAAATTTCGCATGATATATGTGAAATAGGTACTGTGTATATCAGGATAATTTTTTTGTGTGCAAATTACGAAATAATGATATAATCAGGTACTTTCTAAATGCAATGTCAAAATCTATTTGCTTGACCAAAATTGTCCTTTTTTTACATGCAGAGTTAATTGACAAAAATTGTTAGATTGTTTGGTAAAAGTCCCTTGATGAAATATTTGTTTAAACAAAATTTCTAAGACATATTTCAATTGCGACTTTTTTTTTAACGTGCTGGGGTTTTTGAACGGATTGTTACGGTATTTCATCAATTAAGTCCAGTATGTCGTAACGATAAAAAGAGGATTATTTACAAATCTTGTATCTTTCATTCCGTAAACTTTTTGCTTTTTCAACTTCTTCTCCAGAACCAACGACTCAACAGAGCTGAAATCTTATGTGTAGACTCCTTGGCCAATGGGGATTCTAAATTGTAGATTTCGTGACCCCGTGACTCCAAATGGGGTCAATGGGGTCACATCCTTAAAAACCTATTTTCATCTTCTTCTACAGTTCCAAAAGGTATATAGAGCTGAAAAGTTGTGTGCAGACTCCTTGGCTAATGGGGATCCTAAATTGTAGATTTTGTGACCCCATGACCCTATGACCCCAAATAGTGTCACATGGGTCATGACCTTAAACACCTATTTTCATCTTCTTCTCCAGTACCAATGACTCTAGAGAGCTGAAAATTTGTGTGCAGACTCCTTGGCCAATGGGGATTCTAAATTGTACGTTTTGTGACCCCTTGACCCCAAATTGGGTCACAGGGGTCACAACCTTAAAAACCTATTTTCATCTTCTTCTCCAGTTCGAAAAGGTCTAGAGAGCTGAAAAGTTGTGTGCAATCTCCTTGGCTAATGTGGTTTCTAAATTGTAGATTTTGTGACCCCTTGACCTCAAATGGGGTCATAGAGGTCACCACCTGAAAAAAACTATTTTCATGTTTTTCTCAAGTACTTCAAATTTGTTATACCTGTGGTAAATTCTCCTAGAAAATTTACATTGTTAGCTGAAAGGCCTGATGGGCTTATGGCATGGGATGGCATCCGTCCATCCGTAAACTTTTCACTTTTTAGACTTCTTCTCCAGAACCAATAACTCTAGAGAGCTGAAATTTTATGTACAGACTCCTTGGCCAATGGGGATTCTAAATTGTAGATTTGGTGACTCTGTGACCCCAAATAAGGGCCACAGGGGTCATAACCTTAAAAGCTATTTTCATCTTCTTCTCCAGAACCAATGACTCCAGAGAGCTGAAATTATATGTACAGACTCCTTGGCCAATGGGGATTCTAAATTGTAGATTTGGTGACCCTGTGACCCCAAATAAGGGCCTCACAGGCCATTACCTAAAATCCTGTTTTCATCTTTTTCTCCGGAACAAAAAGATCTAGAAGGCTGTAATATTGTATGCAAACTCTTTAGCCAATGGGGATTCTAACTTGTAAATTTGGTGACCCTGTGACCCCAAATATGGGCCACAGCCTAAAAAACCTTTGAAAATGAATTTTGAACTGATATTTTATGACACTTCAATCACAATTATTTGAAATATATGTCGACTTGAGATAACAATCTACATTGTGGACATGTTTGTCAAATTGATGTAATCAATGTGAAATGAGAACTATTGAATAGCCTATGATTTGAAAATTGTGACAAGTCATAGAGGACTTAATTGAAGAGGAGTTAAGAATTCTTTTATTTTACATGAGATATGTGAACTGCATATGACTGGTGATGAAATGATAAGATAAGATTATTTTCATCTTCTTCTCCAGAATGAAAAGACCTAGAAGGTTGTCATGTTGTGTAATGAGTCTTTAGCCAATGGAGATTCTAAATTGTAGATTTGGTGACGCTGTGGTCCCAAATAAGGGCCTCATAGGCCATAACCTAAAATCCTGTTTTCATCCAGAACAAACTAGAAAGAATATTGTGTTCAGAATGTTTAGATGTTAGGATGAGGCTTAGAACCGATAAAATTGTGCAGAGATTGTTTAGCCAAGGTGATTCTAAATTGTACTATGTATCATGAGATTCATCACATTGCCTGTTCTCTTTAAGCCTTACACAGTTAGATCAGTGCTGCCAGTGTTTAGTGCAAGCAAGAGTCTATCACATAATTTGGCGGTAAAACACGAAAAACACAGCTGGCTTGTAACCAGAGCCAAGGGGTCAGAATATTGCATAATCTCCTGTGTGTTGACCTCAATTTCAAGACTAAGATTTGTCAGGGTTAGGGATTGTGCATTATATTGAGACAACATATTTCTGTCTTCATCATCAAACAAAATAAACTCTAATGAGCTACAGAGCCCATGGCTCTATTTTAAAATTTATTTAGTTGCTTGTTTGTGCCTGATGAGCTACTAAGCCAATGGCTTTATTTTTTCCCTCAACCTGAATGGTTAATAACAATTTGTGTGTTTGTGCTTGTGTTTCCAGAGTGGGCTTCCAGGTTTCTATGATCCTGTAATAGGAGAAACAAAAACATTATTCATCAGATACAAATTTCGGCACCGGATACACCAAGTCACCCTTGGAGACACAGAACCAATCAGACTGCCTCAACAAAGTAATCCATTTACTTTTTAAGTTATAAAGATTTTACTGTTTTTCAAACACAACAATGTTGGTACGGGTATTAAAATTAAGTCTGTCTCAGGACGACATTTTCTCCAGATGATAACTTTGTAATTGATCACCTGATAAAGTTTGACATGGAATATTGTAAATTATGTAATAATGTGTAAACTGCAAGTTACGGGTAAGTGATTATGTCCAATGTCCAATGTAATCTTACTGATCATAATCATATATAAACTTTCAAACAAGGCCAATAATAAGTGAAAAAGGGGCATTTAGAATATGCAGTATGGAAATATATCTTCTTGAAGCTGTACATTATTTCTCTGTGCAGTATTAAAGTATATCTACATGAAGCTGTACATTATTTCTCTGTGCAGTATGGAAGTATATCTTCATGAAGCAGTACATTATTTCTCTGTGCAGTATTAAAGTATATCTACATGAAGCTGTACATTATTTCTCTGTGCAGTATGGAAGTATATCTTCATGAAGCAGTACATTATTTCTCTGTGCAGTATTAAAGTATATCTACATGAAGCTGTGCATTATTTCTCTGTGCAGTATGGAAGTATATCTTCATGAAGCAGTACATTATTTCTCTGTGCAGTATTAAAGTATATCTACATGAAGCTGTACATTATTTCTCTGTGCAGTATGGAAGTATATCTTCATGAAGCTGTACATTATCTCTGTGCAGTATGGAAGTATATCTTCATGAAGCTGTACATTATTTCTCTGCACTATGGAAGTATATCTTCATGAACCTGTACATTATTTCTCTGCAGTATGGAAGTATATCTTCATGAACCTGTACATTATCTCTGTGCAGTATGGAAGTATATCTTCTTGAAGCTGTACATTATTTCTCTGTGCAGTATTAAAGTATATCTACATGAAGCTGTACATTATTTCTCTCTGCAGTATGGAAGTATATCTTAATGAAGCAGTACATTATTTCTCTGTGCAGTATTAAAGTATATCTACATGAAGCTGTACATTATTTCTCTGTGCAGTATGGAAGTATATCTTCATGAAGCAGTACATTATTTCTCTGTGCAGTATTAAAGTATATCTACATGAAGCTGTGCATTATTTCTCTGTGCAGTATGGAAGTATATCTTCATGAAGCAGTACATTATTTCTCTGTGCAGTATTAAAGTATATCTACATGAAGCTGTACATTATTTCTCTGTGCAGTATGGAAGTATATCTTCATGAAGCTGTACATTATCTCTGTGCAGTATGGAAGTATATCTTCATGAAGCTGTACATTATTTCTCTGCACTATGGAAGTATATCTTCATGAACCTGTACATTATTTCTCTGCAGTATGGAAGTATATCTTCATGAACCTGTACATTATCTCTGTGCAGTATGGAAGTATATCTTCTTGAAGCTGTACATTATTTCTCTGTGCAGTATTAAAGTATATCTACATGAAGCTGTACATTATTTCTCTCTGCAGTATGGAAGTATATCTTCATGAAGCTGTACATTATTTCTCTGCAGTATGGAAGTATATCTACATGAAGTTGTACATTATTTCTCTGCACTATGGAAGTATATCTTCATGAACCTGTACATTATTTCTCTGTGCAGTATTAAAGTATATCTTCTTGAAGCTGTACATTATTTCTCTGTGCAGTATGGAAGTATATCTTCATGAAGCTGTACATTATTTCTCTGTGCAGTATTAAAGTATATCTTCATGAAGCTGTACATTATTTCTCTGTGCAGTATGGAAGCATTTCTTCATGAAGCGGTACATTATTTCTGGCATCAAAAATCCCAAGCATGCTTATCATTGTAAAGTATCTTTGTGATTTATCCTACCAAGAGCACTATAAGTTGTATGCTTCTCACCATCTTTGTACCAGTGTCTCCCAATCAGCCTTCAGGTCAGGGATGTCACTGGTACATAGATAATACATCAGACAGAGAGAGGAGCATACGAAGTATTTATCTTTCTGTCACAATAAAAGTTAGCCTATTAAAAGTGCATTCATTTTTCTGATGATTTGAACGACCATGACCATGAACAAATAGCGTCTGGATTCAGTATTTAACATAATTCTAACATATTACTACAAGATCTTTACACCATCAAACTCACAGGGTACGAAAAAAATGTATCGTCCGTCAGCCAAACCAAACCCAAATATTTGTCTGTAAAGAAAGATAGATATTCATTGTAGGCTGTGTTACCAGTGTGTTTAAGTTTGTTTTGAGCAAGAGACTAGTAATGTATTTGAAGTTACATGCAGCATGTTTGTGTTTCAGAGCACCTGCTGAAGGATGAACTAACCACAAACCCCAGCTCCTTCCGCTCCTGACCCCAGCTCATCCACAGATATTAATTGTCTTTCTCATATCAGAGATTTACTACTGTGTGTGACTCGTGCAAGATTGTCAGAGGACTGTTGTGTGACTACTGTCTGTCAGTGTGTAAATGTGCGTGTCAGTATTTGTGTGTGAATGTTGTGAACATTTTTGACATTTTCTTCAGAACTAATTCCTTTTATCTTATCCCTGCCACAACGAAGTTGTCAGAGGATGCAGAAAATGTGTTCCATTCACTGTATTTTAATGAAATCTTGTATAAGCAATGAAGATGTGCATGTTTACTGTTGAGGAACTTCTGAAAATTTGAATTTGTTTGTTTTCATAGAGAAATAAAGGTTTAGCTGAGCGAAGACTTCATTTCCTGACCGTAACTGACTGACTATTCAATATATACCTCAATAAAATATTAGAGCAAGTAAAGCATAGTCTATCAAGAAAACTTTTGAGACTGCAGGAGAGATAGGTCTTGCCAGGATGACTGGAGAATAGAGATGCCTGGCTTTGAGAAAATCATATTTACAACTGATATTTCTATGCTCTTTTAAGGTCCATTGACTGCACTTGTACAAGTTTCAAATAGAGAAGAAAACAGTAGAGGTCCCACCTCACCGTATGTGTATAAGACAAAATAATAAGCATGACAATTTGTTCTTCTCACTGCCCTGACACTTTACCACATTAATGGTAAAATTTGAAATATTCTTCTTGTATCTTCTTTGAATGCATAGTTTTTTGGGCGTCATACTTTGACCAGTGTGAATTATAAATTGTAAATTTGGTTACTGGGCAATGCCATATTTCATTTGATATGTCAGGTTTTACCAAGAGATAATGAATAATGTGTTAGCTGATGATCTTAAGCACCAATAGCTTTATGCTCTTAAATTTTTCAACCCCAATGCTCCTTTGAGAAACATAATTATCTCCTGAAGATATGTGCGAAAACATGTTGTATTAAGTGCTTGTATGACAGTGTTGAGACTGAGTTGCAATCTATACGACTGATCATATTAGTCTCTCGGCTTTCTCCCTGCCATAATACTAGCAGCCGCGATATAAGTGAAATACTCTTGAAAGCGGCGTTAAACCCCAACTCACTCACTCACTCACTCATATTAGTCTCAACACTCTCGCCAAAAAAACGACCTGTACCCAGTTTTTGTTTACAGTGGGATCACGGACCAGCTTGGTGGAACCGCAAATTCAAAATTGTTCCAAATTGTTCGCCAAAATCCTAATGACTGCTGCTATCAATTTGATTGCAGCGATGAGGCTCTGATGTACACCCTCCTTGGCTTGATGGAATGGGGGCTTAAATAAAGTCCTACTCTTTCACTTTCTAACCTTACCTTCACACAGTTGGTTGAACTTTAACCGTGACTGTAACTTTTGATCCATAAGCATAGGCCGATACTTCACTTTGATTACAAACATGCAACACCAAGATCAGTTTTACTGTGTGATTTGATTTGATTATTTGGGGAGAGAACATCTCAAAGTCATTATATCCTACATGGAATACTCTAAAGATTTAGAATAAATTTGATTCATTTATAGCTCATCAGGTCAGAAAACCTTTCGCTTTTTCAACTACAATAGAAAAGCCCTGGAAAGTTGAAACTGTGTGTACAGATTTCTTAGCCATTCAGGATTATTAATTGTAACTTAGTGACCCTGTTGCCTCAAATAAAGGCCACAGGTGCCACAACCAAAAAGTCCATTTAATCATCTTCACCAGAACGATAAATACTAGAAATTTATTAGCCTTGACATATTCTTTCTGGAACATAACACTTTGAACCTCATATATTTTTATAACCTGATGATCTACAGAGCCAATGGCTCTTTTTTATATATGATCTTACCATTGAGAAATGCTATCTACACACAGTAAGTGTGATGTCAGTCATGTAGTTGTATTGGAAGCTCACTTCTCCCCTTCAACATTACTATGCTTCTTAACCCTAACTCACCTGTGTAGAATCACAACAAGGCAAACATAATGACAACTTTTTACTTTAGTAACCGTTGCGTACCGTGAAGTAATAAATAAAATCAGTCAAATTATGACAACAAAATAAGATATTTCAGAAAAACACAGTCCCAAACGTTAGGTTGACATACTATCAACTTTCAACTTTAGTCAGAGGTTCAAACTGTGTCGAAGTATAGATGATAAAATACTTGTCAGATACTACAGAAGTACTGTTGGTTTATAAATTGAATCTATGCCTATAGGTGTAACAATTATATGTTTTCTAATACATGAACTTAAAATAAGATGGATAATAGATGAAGAATGTTGTTATGCCCCCGAATCGGAGATTCCGGGGGGTATATTGTTTTTCACCTGTCCGTCTGTCTGTCTGTCTGTCTGTCTGTCTGTCTGTGTGTTTGTCCACAAAAACTTTAACCTTGGCCATAACTTTGGATTGCTCAGAGCAAGGGCTTTCATAGTTGGCATGTGCATACCTTGTGATGAGACATTCAGATGAGGTCATCATATTTGACCTTGTGACCTTGACCTTGACGCAGTGGACAATATTCAGAAAACTTTAACCTTGGCCATAACTTTGGATTGCTCAGAGCTAGGGTTTTCAAACTTGGCATGTGCATACCTTGTGATGAGACCTTTCAGATGAGGTCATCATAATTGACCTTGCTGCAGTGGACATTTTCAGAAAACTTTAACCTTATCCATACGAGGTTACATACAAGTTACAGAACAGAAATTTCAAAATTTGTAGAATGGTGCAAATCAAACTTTTTATGTTTGAATGTGTTGAAGACCAACGAAATAGTCATAGATTTCAGGAAAACTAGGTCTATAATAAATCCTGTGACTATTGATGATAATGAAATAGAAAGAGTAACGGAATATAAATATTTGGGTACTGTCTTAGATTCGAAACTTTCTTGGAATGAAAACACTCACAAAATTTATAAGAAAGGACAGCAACGATTGCATTTTTTGTGGAAGTTGAAACATTTTAAAATAGATCAAACTATTATGAGGTTATTTTACCAAACATTTGTTCAAAGTGTGGTAACATTTAATTTTTTGAGTTGGTACGGAAACCTGTCTGTTCAAAATAAAAATAAACTCTCTAAAATTGTTAACACCGCTTCAAAAATTATTGGACTTCCTATTGAACGTATCGGCAGTTTTTATGATCAACAACTTTTAAAAAAAGCAAATCAAATTTAAAGTGATTCAACTCACATACTTTTTTCGGAATATTCTTCACTGCCCTCTGGACGCAGACTGCGTATGCCGACGAGTAGAACAAACAGGTTTCGTCAATCATTTGTTCTTAATAGCATTTATGCCTTTAAAGGATAGATGAAATGCATTTTTCTCAAGAATGACAGATGATTACCTCTATGTATAGTGTATATCGGAATCAATTGAGCATAAAATCGAGACAATATACACTTACAATTGATAATTAAGACGATTTTAATTCACCCATTTTAACACTATCGCAATTTGTTTGGCGAATCCTTTTGAAAATGCTCACTGAGGCGTGACTGTTATAAGCGACAGGCGGGGCGGCTAGATAGCTACTCCGCCGGTGTCTCGTTAATTAATTAATGATGATTATCACTGCCGCTAAATGAATTTATGAGGTGTATTACATCGCCAAAAAGACATGTTTATGTAATAATTGTGTAATTGTCATCTGCGGAATTACCTAGTTGGATATCTAAACATTCGATATATGGGAAATTTAAGTTGGTTTATTGAAGGTATCTTTGTGAAATTAACAATCAAAATGTTGCGAATTTACGTTGAATTGTGACTATCGCTGAAAATCAAATTCCTCCACATACGTCACAGAAGTCATCCCTTCAGGGGTCACACCCCCGCAGACTTTCATTCTAGTCGCCGGGGCTAAATCAGGCGGTTTTTTAAAAAGCCGTATATAAGTAATTTATGGACCGATTTCAAAAATTTAAAATCGAGCAATTGTCAAATTGACATCCCATTTTAATGAATCCAATTTGGACCATATGTCATTTCATCTATCCTTTAATGGAAACTTTTTGGAATGAATTTTTAATGATCAATTTACACAATTGTATAATGTTTATAATATTGTTTATATGGCTGGTCACCAGTGTGTGTGTGTGGTGTATGTTTTTTTTGGTTTTTAGCCCATCTGGCCTGAAAGGCCCGATGGGCTTATGGCATGGCATGGTGTCCGGCGTCCGTCCATCCGTCCGTCCGTCCATCCGTCCGTAAACTTTTCGCTTTTTCGACTTCTTCTCCAGAACCAATAACTCCACAGAGTTGAAATTTTATGTGCAGACTCCTTGGCCAATGGGGATTCTAAATTGTAGATTTCGTGACCCCATGACCCCAAATGGGGTCACAGGGGTCACATCCCTAAAAACCTATTTTCATCTTCTTCTCCAGTTCCAAAAGGTCTAGAGAGCAGAAAAGTTGTGTGCAGACTCCTTGGCCAATGGGGATTCTAAATTGTAGATTGTGTGACCCCATGACCACAAATGGGGTCACAGGGGTCATATCCTTAAAAACCTATTTTCATCTTCTTCTCCAGTTCCAAAAGGTCTAGAGAGCTGAAAAGTTGTGTGCAGACTCTTTGGCCAATGGGGATTCTAAGTTGTAGATTTCGTGACCCCATGACCCCAATATGGGTCACAGGGGTCACATGTTAAAAAAACTATTTTCATCTTCTTCTCCAGTTCCAAAAGGTCTAGAGAGCTGAAAAGTTGTGTGCAGACTCCTTGGCAAATGGGGATTCTAAATTGTAGATTGTGTGACCCCATGACCACAAATGGGGTCACAGGGGTCACACGTTAAAAAACCTATTTTCAACTTCTTCTCCAGTTCCAACAGGTCTAGAGAGCTCAAAAGTTGTGTGCAGACTCCTTGGCAAATGGGGATTCTAAATTGTAGATTGTGTGACCCCATGACCACAAATGGGGTCACAGGGGTCACACGTTAAAAACCTATTTTCATCTTCTTCTCCAGTTCCAACAGGTCTAGAGAGCTCAAAAGTTGTTTGCAGACTCCTTGGCAAATGGGGATTTTAAATTGTAGATTAAGTGACCCCATGACACCAAATGGGGTCACAGGGGTCACATGCTTAAAAACCTATTTTCATCTTCTCCAGTTCCAAATGGTCTAGAGAGCTGAAAAGTTGTGTGCAGACTTCTTGGCCAATGGGGATTCTAAATTGTAGGTTGTATGACCCTGTGACCCCAATCTAGGTCACGGTTCATGACCCAAAAACCTATTTTCATCTTCTTCTCCAGTTTATATGTAAAGCTCTAGAAAGGTGAAATGTTGTATAGAGATTCTTTGGTCAAAGTTGATTCTAAATTGTAGGATTGGTGACCCTGTGACTCCAAATGTGGGTCACAGGGGTCATATTATTTTGCTTGTTAACAATGTATTACTTAAGATAACTTAGATATTCAATCTTAGATAATAAATCAATGAAATCCTGATGAGCTACAGAGCACATGGCTCTATTTGTGTCCCCCGCCGCCGCGAAGCGCGGAGCGGGGGACATGGTATTCAGCTCCGTACGTCTGTCCGTCCGTACGTCCGTCTGTCCCGCTTCTTGTTAGCGCGATATCTAATGAACCGCTCAACCTAGAATCTTCAAACTTGGTACCAGGCTTCATCTGGGGAATACGCAGACCTGAAAAGTTTTTGGTGACCTTGACATCATTTTCAAGGTCACGTAGAGACTTTGACCAGTTTTGAAAATGTTGTTAGCGCGATATCTAATGAACCGCTCAACCTAGAATCTTCAAACTTGGTACCAGTCTTCATCTGGGGAATACGCAGACCTGAAAAGTTTTTGGTGACCTTGACGTCATTTTCAAGGTCACGGCAAGACTTTGACCAGTTTTGAAAATGTTGTTAGCGCGATATCTAATGAACCGCTCAACCTAGAATCTTCAAACTTGGTACCAATCTTCATCTGGGGAATACGCAGACCTGAAAAGTTTTTGGTGACCTTGACGTCATTTTCAAGGTCACGGCGAGACTTTGACCAGTTTTGAAAATGTTAGCGCGATATCTAATGAACCGCTCAACCTAGAATCTTCAAACTTGGTACCAGTCTTCATCTGGGGAATACGCAGACCTGAAAAGTTTTCGGTGACATTGACCTCATTTTCAAGGTCACGGCGAGACTTTGACCAGTTTTGAAAATGTTGTTAGCGCAATATCTCATGAACCCTTTGACCTAGAGTCTTCAAACTTGGTACCAGTCTTCATCTGGGGAATAAGTAGACCTGAAAAGTTTTCGGTGACCTTGATGACTCATTTTCAAGGTCAGAGGGAGACTTTGACCAGTTTTGAAAATGTTGTTAGTGCGATTCCTCATTAACCGCTAGAACTATTGGTTTTAAATTTAGTATCAGTCTTCATTTGGGGAATATACAGATACCAGTCGATTTGGTTGACCTTGAAATTATTTTCAAGGTCACTACAAGACTGATTGTCAAATGTTGTTAGCACGATATCTCATGAACTGCTGTACCTAGAGTCTTCAAATTTGGTACCTCTCTTCATTTGGGGAATACGCAGACACCAATCGATTTGGGTGACCTTGACCCCGTTTTCAAGGTCACTACAAGACTTTGACCATTTTAAAATTTGTGCCCGATATAACAATAATTGAATCAAACATGTAAATGTCGCTACTCGGTACAAGCTGTGTGTCCATTCTTTTAACTCATTTCTTAGTTGCGGCGGGGGACATGGTCACGTTTGTGACAATTACTTGTTTATATTGGAGACTGTATTAGATGTAATGTAAATTTCCCTCGGGGATAAAAAGCATTATCTTATCTTATAACTTTGGATTGCTCAGAGCTAGGGCTTTCAAACTTGGCATGTGCATACCTTGTGATGAGACCTTTCAGATGAGGTCATCATATTTGACCTTGTGACCTTGACCTTGCCGCAGTGGACAATATTCAGAAAACTTTAACCTTGCCATAACTTTGGATTGCTCAGAGCTAGGGCTTTCATACTTGGCATGTGCATACCTTGTGAAGACACCTTTCAGATGAGGTCATCATATTTGACCTTGTGACCTTGACCTTGCCGCAGTGTACATCTTCAGAAAACATTAACCTTGGCCATAACTTTGGTATATCCGGGGGCATCCGTGTTTAACAAACACATCTTGTATTTTGTATGACATCTCCAATGGCGAGGGATATAGATAACACCATCTTTTTGTTTATGTTGCTTGTTTATGCTACTGGTTAGTCCTATTTTCAGCATGTCACTTTCTCACGTATTGATTTTGTTATGAATATAGAGAAGAGATGTTTGACATTTGGAGTTATCTCTTGTTATCCCACTGAAACCCAGGAACCAAAAGAATTAGTAAACAACTGAAATTAGAGAAAATAATTGTCAGGTCTGTAAGCAATACATCACATCGGAACTCACATGTCAAACCAGAGAACACAGAATAAATGAATGAAAACATGAGTAGTTTGTGTTGTTATGTAAAAGCAAACTGGCTGACTGTTGAGAGAAGCTACACTAGCCAATAGCAGTACAGTGGGATTTCATGGATTTGGTTGACGTGAAAGGAGTGAGGAATTAAACCTGTAAACAGTTTATAATTCATAGTGAGGTTTGGAGGGGGCCTTTTCTTTCTGGACCAGAACTCAAAAACTGTAAGTTCACTAGCTCACTTCGTATCGGGAACAATCAACATTACATGTGTAACTCTGCCTTTTGGGGTTTTTCAGTTACTTTAGAATTTATTATTTCCAGCAATCATTTGGTTGGGGCCCCATGTTGGTTTGAGCTCTGTCTGTGCATGTTTTCCATACAATGGGACAGTTTTTCACAGAAACCGTTTTGATAGATTTGATAGCCAAATATGATGTGTGGCTTGTGGACATTAAAATGTTGGAAAATGAGAACGCACCATTATTTTTTAACAAGGCCCACTTGGTCAACAGGATGGTTGATAATAAGTTGTTGAATGTATCAATGTAGCATTAGGAAGATTGAGACTTTCACAGAATGATTTCTCTCTTAAAATCAAAGGAACATCAATGAACTTTAATTATTATTTTTCCTTTAGCAATGTTATTTTATTTCTTTAAGTTTTAAAATCTTTGTATTCAGCTTATCAAAATTTGCTAAATAAAAATCTGCGCTGTATTATAGCCCTTTACATACTGCTAGCTCATATAAGCGCAAGTAAAAAGTTCCCTATAACACTCAGTGATGCATTGAGCCGTGGCCCGTTCGGCAGCCTTGTCACAAGGTAGCGCCTACAATCGCTGTGTTGTGAAGCAATGTACACTCATTAGCGCCTGTATGCGCAAGAGGGGAAAATTTTATTTAAAAAATAAACTACCGGGTAATGAAGTGAAAGTCATATATTCATAATTGCCATTGAAGGTTATCTTTATTGCAAGCTCAAATGGTATTGGTAAAATTGGTAAAATGTTCATTTGATGACTAAATAATCAGACTTTATTCATGGATATTGCTGCCGAAACTTGGTTAAAACATGCCGATGTTTTGGTACGCTGTGTCAAGTTACCAATTATTGCGTAAACTATGACTCTAGATTGAGTTAGCCTTGATCTCCACGTCTGGAGAGTTCATACAGAGTAAAGAAAGAAAAAAAGAAAAATATTGTTAGTGGTCTGCGTGATGTTCTTTCCCTAATTATCTTCCCGGTTGAGTTACCTCCCTTGAAACCCAACGGTCAACCTCACTCTATTCTCTGTATGTGACTGGGAGAAGTTCATTGGAGTAGAGAGAGAAAACATTTTTCTCACCTCTTTGTGTTTCCTCAAGGATTACCTTCTGGATATCTTCTGTGTTTCTCACTGTGTTATTCTGGATTCTGGAATATTCATGGATTGGACACTGGTTGAGATTTTTCCTATTTTCTGTGTGAATAACTTTGTTTACTTTCCCGCCATTTTGTTTTTCCGAGCCAAGATGTCTTCTGTTCAGCAAAAGTGTCTGTCTACATGTTATGCTTGCTATGTTGACCCTAGATGCCTACTTTTTCAAGACTTATCTGATAAGGACTGGAAGGAAATGAACTTACTTAGAATCAAGCCTAAGACTCCTAAGAGTAAGTTTCTCACTTTTCCTCTTCTTATTCCAAAAGATCGTCATCAGCTACCCCTACTCGCTTATCTCCTCATAAATCTGACATTTCTGACTTAAAAGATATGATAGCAACCTTGTCAGCTTCCATTTCTAATATTCAAGCCGTCAACATTAAGAATTTTGCCGATCTAGAGGCCAGGTTGGCAGTCCCACCGGTAGCAGGCCGCGGGGCTGACCTACTTGGGACCGTTGAGTCCAGTCTTGCTCCTCCAAAATCCCTGGCCATGGGGCGCAGTGGACGAGGAGAGCGGACTGCCTGCAGTTGGTTTAGGCCGTGGGGTTATGGGGAATGCGAACCGTCGACCTCAAAGCTTATCCACGGTTACAATCACCCACCCAGTAGAGCCGGTCAACCTCCAGCGGGGTACGGGCTCCCATGACCGGCCAGGAGACCACGGTCACTGACGGGACATGGGTTGACCCGGGCTACAGGAGTCCCATGGCCTCCAGCGAGGCACGGGTTTCCCAGGCTGAAACCAGCGAGTCAGTTGATACCGTTAGGCCGTCCGTTAGCACTGGCGTCACGGTTCAGCTGCCTGGTGAGGGGTCGAACCATGGATTGGCTACCATGGGATCTGCCAACAAGTACGTGGACATCAACAATCCGGCTTTTATCCCGATGTTAAACAACCTGAGTCACAGCTCATCGGGCACTGATACTATTGACTTATCCATCTATGATCATGAAGGCAAAGTTATTATTCAATCGGATCAAGCTCCTTCTCCTCTTATCCCGGATTGGTGGTTATCTAATTAAGCCAGATGAATTGGGAGAATGGGGTTCGTTGCCCACGACTAGAGCGCCCAAACTCTCTCAGCCTCATTCAACTGTCATCAAAACTGCTTGTAACTCTGTGAATGAGAAGATCACTTCTCACACGCTGTCACACCTAACCAAGTTTAGACTGAAGGCGCTGTATGTCATACACAACAGATTCGTGTCTTCCGGCCTCCCCACTCTGGACAAGGAGTTGACAGACTTAATCCTGGGGCCGTTAATGCCAACACGAGAAGTCTGATGTTGCTGGAATTGATTCCAATGCCCGTTACTCCTTGGATGTGTTAACATTAACTGGTTTTGTGCTGAAATACGAGAAATGCTACCACCCAAGTTCGTCTCTTATGATGGCATTTCCTCGGACACTATCGTCACTTTGAGAGCAGACAATGCTTCTATGGCTCGCAGGTTTTTGGATGTCTTATTCCAGCCATCTCAAGACTTAGCTAACGCTTCAGCCAATACCATTGCCAAAACAGTCTTGAAAGAAAGGGAATTCCAGCTCTCTCGAAGAAGCAAGTGACACTCAGGAAGCTATGTCTACCAAAAACTTGAACCTTAAGTTAACACAAGCTCTACTTAACAAAGGCAAATTTCATGATTTGTGTAGAGGTAACGCTCCTCCCAAGTCTAAACCTATCAACAAGCCGAATGCACCCCCTCGGAGTCGGGGTTACTTTCATAACCGTCGGGACTTTCACCCTCCTCAGACTAGGGATCAGTTCAAACAACAACCAAGGAGCCAATCCAGGGGGCGCAACCCTAGGGGCCACCAGCACCGGTGACTCGGCTGACCTTCATCCACTGCCTCTCCCCTTACGACTGCTTCTGTCCCCCTCAATGATTCAAGATTGCCTCTTTCCTCAGCCGACTTACCCCTCACCTGTTGGGTGTCGACTGATGTTGTTTTTTTACCCAAGTTTATCACCCAAGACAAATGGATACTATCGGTGATATCAAAGGGCTATCATCTGCAATGAAATCTTTTGCCTCCTCTAACTGATTCCTCAAGGGAAACAATTCTTTCTACAAGGGACCAAGTTCGAAACTGCCCTGCTGGCCATCCAACAATTGCTAGACAAAAGACCTATCATAGAACTAGATCAATCAGACACTTCAGAAGGTTTTTACTCTTCCGTTTTTTTGTTGGTTTTTTGGGGTTTTTTCTAGTCCCAAAGAATTATTGCGCCGATATGAGGATGATAATAGACTTGAAGATTCTCAACAAGTGTTTTCTCTAAGACCACCCAAATTCACGGTTTCAAGTCCTACCATTCGGAATCTCGATAGCCTTTGGCTGTTTACCAAGATGACAGCAGCAGTACTCCGTTTTTCTCCACTTCATCCATGGCTACTTGGAAGACTTCCTGTTACATCTTCAGACTCCAGCCATTCTGCACCTTCATCTGGATTTTGTCTCCCATGTTTTCAATCACCTGGGTTGGTTCATCCATCCGGGAAAATCAGAACTCATTCCTTCCTCTCGCATAAGATTCCTTAGCGCTATGATAGATGCCTCCACTTCTACCATAGTTCCATCAGAAGATTGATGGAAGGCCATCCAAGTTCTTATAACCCTACTCAGGAACGGAGAGCCTCACTCCCTGAGGAAATGGATGTCTCTAGCGCGGTCTCTGACTTCTATTCAAGCCTTCACTCTGAGGGGCCGACTAAACCTTCGCCATCTCCAGACTGGATCAATGCACATTGTGCCCTACCTCTGTCAGCTCTCATCAAACCTTCTGTTCAGTTCCTGCAAGAACTAGAATGGTGGACCTTAAGAGACCATGTAATGTCGGGTTGTCCTCTTGTTTCTCCTCGTCCGATTCATATCATCTATACAGACGCTTCCAACCAGGGTTGGGGTGCTCATTGGAACCAATTGCAACCAGCGGCACTTGGTCTCAGTCCGAGACGACTCTCCATATCAACCTCCTGGAATTGAAAGCCGTTCTGCTAGCGCTGTCAACTTTGAGGTTTCAACTTGTCCACACCAGTGTAGTCAATGCCACAGACAACTCCATGGTTGTAGCCTACCTCAACAAACAGGGTGGCACCAGGTCTTCACAGCTTATGCAATTCACCAGAGACCTCTATTTTCTAACGGATTTCTTCGGATTTCCATCTAAGCGAGACACATACCAGGGAGATTGAACTTCTTAGCGGACTCCCTCTCCAGTAAGAGTGGACTATCCACCCAGAGATTCTTCATCTGATAGCCAACCGACGGGAGATGCCCCAGATAGATCTGTTTGCAAGGGCGCTCAACCATCGTCTTCCTTGCTACATCAGTTCACTTCCCGATCCCAGTACTCTAGCAGTAGACGCTCTCTCTTACCTATGGGACAATCTAGTAGCATACGCCTTCCCACCACTCAAGCTAATTCCAGATGTTCTCAGCAAGATCAGTGAACATCAGTGCACACTATTCTTGATCGCACCAGCCTGGCCTAAAAGACCCTGGTTCCAATCTCTCATGGAATTAGTGTCAGACCT
Organism: Gibbula magus; assembly: GCA_936450465.1. Taxonomy (NCBI): domain Eukaryota; kingdom Metazoa; phylum Mollusca; class Gastropoda; order Trochida; family Trochidae; genus Gibbula; species Gibbula magus. Next base: position 45,149,825 of record OW388305.1, on the reverse strand, counting down.
TCCTCTCCAACTGCCAGAGTGGCCCAATCTGCTTCAACAACCTCTGTGGCAACCGGACAACATCAATGTTCGGGCCTTCAACCTTCACGTTGGCGCATATCGAGGAATCACTTCACCAACGAGGATCTGCCAAAGAACTTCTACAGCTATTTCCAAGGTTGTGGGGTTGTGAGTGAGTGACCCGGAGATGATGACCCAGTCTCGACCTATCTACGATGATGGTCGACTTCTACCTCGATATTAGATGGGCACCCTCAAAAGATCTCCATTTTCACCCGCACTAGCATTAACACGTTATTAGATAACGGTTGAGCTTCATGTTGTGGTGATTAGTGAATTGGTAAGAATCACATTTGGGAATAAATTAATAAGCTAATTATTAATTTATCCTCCCTCGAACACCTTAACGTCCACTTTATTATACGATGGAAAAGATATTGTACAGAGGAGCTTAAGTTTAAATTACCGTTATAATGTCTGAAATACCATTAAATACGACATTTATGTACATAACGGTACAAAATAGGGGGAAAATCCCAGATATTACGTAAATTTCAGTGAAATTTCAACATTTCCGCACGTTTTTATCGAAAATAACGGTAAAATACGATCTATTTTACGTAAATTTAGCTAAAATTGGTTGCCATTTCTGGAATCGTAATTTGGAACAAAATTACGATCTTTTTCGGGAATTATCTCACCTTAATTCTTCCCGGTTGAAGGTTATTACCTCAAATCTTCAAGTTTGTACTACTATTATGAGAGTTTTCTCTGTTTTTTTTTTATTCTCACCTCCTTACTTGGGATTCTGGCTAACTCAATCTAGAGGTATAGTTTACGCAATAATTATGAAACAATCAAACTTATTGTTAGTTATTATAAGTAAACTTACCTCTAGATTGAGGATTTACTCCCACCCTCCTCCCCATCATCCAAATTCGTACTTCGAATGGAGTGAGGTTGACAGTTGGGTTTCAAGGGAGGTAACTCAACCGGAAACACGCAGACCACTAAAAAAAAAATTCTTTATTCTTTACTCTGTATGAACTCTCCAGACGTCGAGATCAAGGCTAACTCAATCTAGAGGTAAGTTTACTTATAATTACTAACAATAATTGTGATTGTTTCATATTTCGATTTCTTTACAATATTTTGAATTAATTGCTCTAGAAACTTTTCAGGTTAGTTTCAAATAGAACTAACTAAGGTGTTAAACTTTTTAAATATATTTTTGATCAAATATAAAACAAACGTAATGGAAGGTCACGTGGTCAAAACAAATATGTCAAGTCAAGCGTGCAGGTGGTTTGCAATCAAAAGAAAAAATAAAGTAAAGAATTTTAATCAAAACAACTACACACCTGTTTGATGAAATACAATTATTTTTCCATCATATTTTGTCATATGTTGTTTTTGTTATTAAACGTTGTGAAAACATTGCGAGACCGTAAATAACCAAGAAACGTATTTCTTGACGACAAGCAATTATGATGGATATTAAAGGAATGCCGATATATTATTTTTGATTGAATTCTTATCTGTAATTGGCTCATTAGACTATTTTTAAAAAAAATGAGACCCCAAAAAAGTAATATGTTGTTCCTATATTTAACCAGAGCGACTTAAACATTGCATAAACATTTTCTGCTTTTCATCAGCCAGCGACAAACGAAAAACGGGACGGGGCTTAGAAGGTTGGAAGGTAACCGGAAGTGACGTATGTGGAGGGACAGGGTGGAAACATTTGCTTACTATTTACAATGGCTAACACTGTCGGTCAAAATGTTATATATACGCTTTGCAACAATGCCAGACCGCTGTTCTGCTGTAAATTGTTCCAGTAATCCTGGTTATCAAGTTACGCCTTACAAGTTAAACTCTGAAGCGAGCGTTGTGGTAGCGCAACCAATGTCAACCTCGCGTCTGTGTTCAGATCACTTTTCTGAAGATTGTTTTGTTTGCGCAGTGGCTAACTCGCCACTACTTGCCATACAAGAGCAAATAGGAATGTCTTTTAATTGAAACAAATATTACTAATAATCATTAGATTTTTTTGTTTTACATGGTCATGTTTTGTTAAAATCATAAAAAATACAGAAGTGGCTCGTCAAACCCATCAAGGACGTATGTAATGCTCTCCAAGAAAACATACATGCGACGTATATCTATATCATTTTGTAAATAACAAAAGTACATATAATTATTATATTATTATACATTGTAATGTTAGTGCACGTATTACACATACGAATAGCAACATACAATGTGACAAATGATTAGAATAACGAACATGTTTTCATCATGGGCTTGATAACCCATGTATATCTTTGTAAATCCTCAGTAATCGTATGATATGTTTTTCTTCAAATGAGTGCCATGACAAAGAAAAGCCTAAATTTTCCATTGGTTAATATATATGTTCCTTACTTTCATTGGCTGACAGTATCTAAACTGAATGTTGCGGTAATGTGTATTTCCTATTTTGACATTAAACATATATGACATGCCGATCACCGACATGCCATTTGTTATGTAATTGAATCGGTCCAGTTAACTTGTTATCTGTAAAAACATAATTACACTCCGCCTTCCTTCACACCTACTCAGACTTCTTTGACTTTGTTCAGATTAATGGAGTAAACTAATTTGCTGTAACAACACTTCTCCCCTTTGATCTGGAGGAAACATCTACATGGTACGCTATTTATTAAAAAATATATGGGGTACGCTAAACTAAGGATTATGTGTTGGTGTGTTGAAGCGACAGGTAAAGGCTATCAGCTTATTTACTTATCCATTTCGTTTTCATTTACGAAATGTGCATTAAGAAGCTACTGGTAGCAGCATTCTTTCATTCGATAATGTCCGTTGTTAATAAATTTGTATAATCATACTGTATATGTGCGTGTACAATAGAGCAATGTTCATGTAAATTTCATTGAGCTTGTTGACCAATCCAGGTCATGTATTTGTTTATGAAAGTGAAGTGAAAATGGTTTGCATTACATTACAATACATAATATTTCAATTGACAAACTTCAAATAACAGTAATCTTTGATGTGAAATACACCATGTTATTTATAAATCTGCAATGTTGTCTCGCTAGTTTGAACGATCAATCGTTTAGTGTACATGAAATAATACCTACCAGATTATTTATTAATACATACAAAACAAAATGTAACCTGCCGATTATTAAACATAATTCGATCAAAACTCTGCTTCAAGTACACCATTTGATGCTCTACCGAAATGTACTCCAACAAACCGGTTCCCCATATGGAAATCTCCTGTCAAAACCACGCCCACATCGCTGGGTCGGCGCCAAATCTTCGTTTTGTAACACCAATTAACTACATTGAAATTTGAATAAGATTATGCACAGAATAAGAAATATCTCATTAAAATCATAACAATTGGTGCTACTTAATCTTTCTTCGCCCCGATTTCCGTGAGAGTCTTCCCTTGTTTCAATGTCACTTGTCATTTGGTTCCTACAGGTAAGGCAAGACATCGACCACATCACTTGAACTGTCATTTGGTTCCTACAGGTAAGGCAAGACATCGACCACATCACTTGAACTGTCATTTGGTTCCTACAGGTAAGGCAAGACATCGACCACATCACTTGAACTGTCATTTGGTTCCTACAGGTAAGGCAAGACATTGGCCACATCACTTGAAATGTCATTTGGTTCCTACAGGGAAGGAAATACATTGGCCACATCACTTGAAATGTCATTTGGTTCCTACAGGGAAGGCAAGACATCGACCACATCACTTGAACTATCATTTGGTTCGTACAGGTAAGGCAAGACATTGGCCACATCACTTGAAATGTCATTTGGTTCGTTCAGGTAAGGCAAGACATTGGCCACATCACTTGAAATGTCATTTGGTTCCTACAGGGAAGGCAAGACATCGACCACATCACTTGAACTGTCATTTGGTTCCTACAGGTAAGGCAAGACATCGACCACATCACTTGAACTGTCATTTGGTTCCTACAGGTAAGGCAAGACATTGGCCACATCACTTGAACTGTCATTTGGTTCCTACAGGTAAGGCAAGACATTGGCCACATCACTTGAAATGTCATTTGGTTCGTTCAGGTAAGGCAAGACATTGGCCACATCACTTGAAATGTCATTTGGTTCCTACAGGTAAGGCAAGAAATTGGCCACATCACTTGAAATGTCATTTGGTTCGTTCAGGTAAGGCAAGACATTGGCCACATCATTTGAACTGTCATTTGGTTCCTACAGGTAAGGCAAGACATCGACCACATCACTTGAACTGTCATTTGGTTCGTACAGGTAAGGCAAGACATCGACCACATCACTTGAACTGTCATTTGGTTCCTACAGGTAAGGCAAGACATCGACCACATCACTTGAACTGTCATTTGGTTCCTACAGGTAAGGCAAGACATCGACCACATCACTTGAACTGTCATTTGGTTCCTACAGGTAAGGCAAGACATCGACCACATCACTTGAACTGTCATTTGGTTCCTACAGGTAAGGCAAGACATTGGCCACATCACTTGAAATGTCATTTGGTTCCTACAGGGAAGGAAATACATTGGCCACATCACTTGAACTGTCATTTGGTTCCTACAGGTAAGGCAAGACATTGGCCACATCACTTGAAATGTCATTTGGTTCGTTCAGGTAAGGCAAGACATTGGCCACATCACTTGAAATGTCATTTGGTTCCTACAGGTAAGGCAAGACATTGGCCACATCACTTGAAATGTCATTTGGTTCGTTCAGGTAAGGCAAGACATTGGCCACATCATTTGAACTGTCATTTGGTTCCTACAGGTAAGGCAAGACATCGACCACATCACTTGAACTGTCATTTGGTTCGTACAGGTAAGGCAAGACATCGACCACATCACTTGAACTGTCATTTGGTTCGTACAGGTAAGGCAAGACATCGACCACATCACTTGAACTGTCATTTGGTTCCTACAGGTAAGGCAAGACATCGACCACATAACTTAGACTGTCATTTGGTTCGTACAGGTAAGGCAAGACATCGGCCACATCACTTGAACTGTCATTTGGTTCCTACAGGTAAGGCAAGACATCAACCACATCACTTGAACTGTCATTTGGTTCGTATAGGTAAGGCAAGACATCGACCACATCACTTGAACTGTCATTTGGTTCCTACAGGTAAGGCAAGACATCGACCACATCACTTGAACTGACATTTGGTTCCTACAGGGAAGGCAAGACATCGGCCACATCACTTGAAATGTCATTTGGTTCCTACAGGTAAGGCAAGACATCGACCACATCACTTGAAATGTCATTTGGTTCGTACAGGTAAGGCAAGACATCGACCACATCACTTGAAATGATGCAATCTGAGCTTGAAGACAAGCACTCCATGGAAAGTGACATATGTCATTTTTATCCCACCGGTATGTTATACCGTGGGATATAGTCATCGCCCTGTCCGTCCGTCCGTCCGTCCGTCCGTCCGTCCGTAATCATTTCGTTTCCGAAGTAGAACTCCAAAACCGTTCATCATATGTTCCTGAAACTTTGCATGTGTATTACCCACTAACTGAAGTGGTCCCTTTTAATATTTTCAGATTTCTGATTTTTTTGATTTTTTTAATATTCTGATGTTTTGATATTTCACATCTTTATTAAGACAAGCGCATACTTGTTTAAACATATAAAGCAACGAGAACTGAAGCCATTCTATCATCGGCGTTGCGAGTCAGGGAAAAGTTTGCTACGGCACAACAGCAGGCATAACAGCAAAATGTTTTATGACACGTTATGTGTTTTTTATTTTTATGTGAACATTCTATCAGTGTATATTTTTAGCTCATCTGGCCTGAAAGGCCCGATGGGCTTATGGCATGGCATGGCATGGCATGGTGTCCGGCGTCCGTCCGTCCGTCTGTAAACTTTTCGCATTTTCATCTTCTTCTCCAGAACCACTTGGTCTAGGGAGCTGAAATTTTGTGTGCAGACTCCTTGGCTAATGAGGATTCTAAATCGTAGATTTCATGACCCCGCGACCTCAAATGGGGTCACAGGGGTCACATCCCCATAAACCTATTTTCATCTTCTTCTCAAGTTCCAAAAGGTCTAGAGAGCTGAAAACTTGTGTGCAGATTCCTTTGGTAATGGGGATTCTTAATTGTAGAAATCGTGACCCCTTGACCCCAAATGTGTTCACAACCTTAAAAATCTATTTTCATCTTCTTCTCAAGTTCCAAAAGGTCCACAGAGAGCTGAAAAGTTGTGTGCAGACTCCTTGGCTAATGGGGATTCTAAATTGTAGAAATCGTGACACCTTGACCCCAAATGAGGTCACAGGGTCACAACCTTAAAAACCTATTTTCATCTTCTTCTCCAGTTCCAAAAGGTATTGAGAGCTTTGAGTAATGTGCAGATTCCTTGGGTAATGGGGGTTCTAAATTGTATATTTCGTGACCCCCTGACCCCAAATATGGATCACTGGGTCACAACCTATAAAAAAATACCATTGTAGCAAGCTTTGAACAGTTCTCTTGAGATTTTATGTGCTCTTCATTTCAGACTACGGGAGGTATTCCCAAATATGTGAGTTCTAACTTTGAGAAATGGTTCTTGAGAAAGAAAAATTAAGAATAGCGGATCTAACAAATATTGTTTGTAATATTTATTTTGTAATCCCATAACTTTTATCATATTTCATATGTAAATATTAATATTTTATCATATAATATTGAATGCCTGATGAGCTTTGCGGGAGACATAATGTTTTCGCCCCCGTCCGTCCTTCCGTGATTCCGTGATTCCGAAATGCTTTCGTTTCAGGGCCATATCTCAAAAACTGTTTACTTTAAAAATTTTTTACAAAACTTGGTATGTCGTGAGACCTAGTGGTGGATTGGTGCCTTTTGCTACTTAGTTTATTCTGATTTTTAGCTCATCAGGCCTGAAAGGCCCGATGGGCTTTTGGCATGGCATGGCGTCCGTCCGTCCGTCCGTCCGTAAACTTTTTGCTTTTTCGACTTCTTCTCCAGAACCACTGGGACTAGGGAGCTGAAATTGTGTACAGACTCCTTGGCTAATGGGGATTCTAAATTGTAGATTTTGTGACCCAATGACCCCAAATGGGGTCACAGGGGTCACATCCTTAAAAATTTATTTTCATCTTCTTCTCCAGTTCCAAAGATCTAGAGAGCTGAAAAATTGTATGCAGACTCCTTGGGCAATGGGGATTCTAAATTGTAGATTTGGTGATCCAGTGACCCCAAATAAGGGCCCCTCGGGCCATAACCTGAAAACCTATTTTCATCTTCTTCTCCAGAACGAAAAGACCTAGAAGATTGAAATGTTGTGTACAGACTATTTAGCCAATGGAGATTCTAAATTGTAAATTTGGTGACCCTGTGGCCCAAAATAAGGGCCTCGCAGGCCATGACCTAAAATCCTATTTTCATCTTCTTCTCCAGAACAAAAAGACCGAGAAGGCTGTAATATTGTGTACAGAGTCCTTAGCCAATGGAGATTCTAAATTGTAGATTTGGTGACCATATGGCCCCAAATAAGGGTCTCACAGGCCATGAACTAAAATCCTGTTTTCATCTTTTTCTCAAGAACAAAAAGACCTAGAAGGCTGTAATATTGGGTGTAAACTCTTAGCCAATGGGGATTCTAACATGTAGATTTGGTGACCCTGTGACCCCGAGTATGGCCCACAGCCTAAAAAAAACGGTTGAAATTGAATTTTGAACTGATATTTTGTGTCTCTTCGTTCAGTATTTAGTTTTCCCTAATAAAGTACCTGAGGGAGAGTCATCTCATCTTTTAGATTGGTTTAAACATATTTTATTCACAAGAATCGGATTGGGAACAAGTTATCCAACTAAAAACACCCTCTCCTTGGTATTTACAATATTTGATTACATAAAGATGACAGGTACTGAACAGAAAAAAGAAAGAAAGAAAAGTAAGTAGTAAGACAGCAAGAAGAATGAGCAAACTAAATATCTTACACAAATCGCTTGGTCTCATGAATAAAAGATTGAACTGATTCAAATACATTTACATTTTGACAAATTGACAAATCTGCACTTCCCTCTAATATAACTTTCAGATTACCTAGAACATACGATGGGTTAATTATGCGCTTTAGTGATACTAATAGTTTCTCTCTCTGGTTTTGATACAGTGAACATTCAAAAAAATAATGATAAGAGTTTTCGATATAACCACATCTGCATTTAGGATCATCTTTCATTCCAAATTTATACAAATCAAAATTTAAAGAACTAACATCATATCGAAACTTTGTATTCAAAATATTCAATTTTCTTTTTCCACATGAAAAGTTTTCAGGTGCATTGACACATGTCTTGGTGATACACTTTTTAAAAGCAGTGATATTTTGTGAAGTACGGGCATGTTGTGGTAGATTGTTCCATGCAGTTATTGTTGAAGGGAAGAATGATTCCGTTGAATGTTTTAGCCTCGAGAATGGTATACACGTGTGTTGGGAGTTTCTTAAATTGTAATTAGTTTTTGAACCAACGTTTTGTGGTAGCATATCAACAAGGTAAGGAGGAGCCATTTGGTTTTGAATTTTATACATTAAACTTAATTTTCGTATTCTCCTACGTTCTTGTAGCGTTTCCAAACCAGTTTCAAAATAAAGGAATTTACGTGAAGTATATTTTGGCAGGCCAGTAATTATCCTTGCTGCCTGTAATTGTATCTGCTCTAGTTATGTCCCCCGAAATTTTTTTCGGGAGACTGATGTTTTCGCCTCCGTCCGTTATTCCGTCATTACGTTATTCCGTCATTCCGTCATTCCGTTATTCCGTCATTCCGTCATTCCGAAATGCTTTTTTTCCGGGCCATATCTCAAAAAACGTTCAATATTTGTTCACGAAACTTGGTATGTGGTTAGACCTAGTGGTGGAGTGGTGCCTTTTGCTATTTTGGTTATTCTGAATTTTTTCTTCTTCTGGTTTCCATGGTTATGGGGGTAGGGACCTTTTCCGGCCTCTATTTCAAAATCTATCTAGTATTTCTTAACGAAACTTGGTATGTGGTTAGACCTAGTGGTGGAGTGGTGCCTTTTGCTATTTTGGTTATTCTGAATTTTTTTTTGTTCTGGTTTCCATGGAAACAATTTGAACTTAGTGCATATTGAGGGTAGGGACCTTTTCCGGCCTCTATCTCCAAAACCGTTCAATATTTTTTCACCACACTTGGTATTTGCTTAGACCTAGTGATAGAGTGGTGCCTTTTGCTACTTTGGCTATTCTGATTTTTTTATTTTTACTGGTTTCATGGCAACAATTTCAACTTAGTGCATAGTGGGGGTAGGGACGTTTTCCGGCCTCTATTTCAAAATCTATCAAGTATTTCTTTACGAAACTTGGTATGTGGTTAGACCTAGTGGTGGATTGGTGCCTTTTGCTATTTCGGTTATTCTGAATTTTTTTTTCTGGTTTCCATGGAACCATTTTGAACTTAGTGCAAATTGGGGGTAGGGACATTTTCCGGTCTCTATTTCAAAATCTATCTAGTATTTCTTTACGAAACTCGGTATATGGTAAGACCTAGTGGTGGAGTGGAGCCTTTTGCTATTTTGGTTATTCTGAATTTTTTATTTTTTCTGGTTTCCATGGTTATGGGGGTAGGGACCTTTTCCGGCCTCTATTTCAAAATCTATCTAGTATTTCTTAACGAAACTTGGTATGTGGTTAGACCTAGTGGTGGATTGGTGCCTTTTGCTATTTCGGTTATTCTGAATTATTTTTTTTTCTGGTTTCCATGGAAACATTTTGAACTTAGTGCAAATTGGGGGTGGGGACATTTTCCGGTCTCTATTTCAAAATCTATCTAGTATTTCTTTACGAAACTCGGTATGTGGTTAGACCTAGTGGTGGAGTGGAGCCTTTTGTTATTTTGGTTATTCTTAATTTTTTATTTTTTTATGGTTTCCATGGCAACAATTTGAACTTAGTGCATATTGGGGGTAGGGACCTTTTCCGGCCTCCATCTCCAAAACCGTTCAATATTTTTTCACCAAACTTTGTATTTTTTTAGACCTAGTGATAGAGTGGTGCCTTTTGCTACTTTTGCTATTCTGAATTTTTTATTTCTCGTTATTAATGCAGTATTGAACTTAGTGCTTAGCATAAGTGAAAAATAAGGGTAATATGACTAGGTTGGATTGAAAGTTGGAGCGGGGGATTGATTGAAACATATTTTATTCATTCAAGAAATGGATTGGGCACAAGTTATCCAACTTAGAAAAGCCCTCTCCAGATAATTACACGATTCTTCTCACAACAATATGCAACAAGAGACGGACAGGCAGTCAGGATATGTACAAAAGAAGTCAGAGAAAACGTTTAGTTTGAGAAATGTAGATATGTACAAGTTTGAAAACATTCTGATTTTCACAAATAGAGAGACCTGCATTGCCATGTAAAAGAAGACTAATATTAATTAAAGCTCTGTTTCTGACAATATTATCTAATGAAATAAACATATTTTGTCTTTGAGTAATATACAAAGGACATTCAAGGAAATAATGAAATACATTTTCACAGTTGTGGCCACATTGACAACATGCATTATTTCTTACACTTATTTTAAATAAATCGTAATTAAGTGAGCTCTTCATATATCTTAGTCTTGTATGTAAGATATTTAGTTTTCTAATTCCGTAAGAAAAGTATACAGGTGCACATTTTACTTTGACTTGAATATTGGATTTAAATGAGGCAACAGAATCACAGTCTCTTATTGCTAAAGGAATGTTGTTCCATAATTTAATTGATGATGGAATAAACGATGATATTGAGTACTTGAGTCGTGTATAAGGTTGGCTATAATTATTGGAATTTCTTAATCCATATCGTGTCATGTTGCCCACTAAAGGCGGGAGTAAATCCTGAAGAAAAACTGGCGCAAGGCCTTTCTGTATTTTATAAAATAATGTTAATTTACATCTCCTTCTTCTTTCTGAAAGAAAATCCCACCCTGTTTCGTAGTATAAAGAACTCGCAGAGGCATATCTTGGAAGACCAGTTACTATTCGGGCCGCTTCAAGTTGAAGTTTTTCTAATTTATCAGCTTGTTCAATCAAACATCCATCCCATACTTCACATGCATACTCAAAGTGTGGTCTTATAAAAACAGTATATATTTTAGATAGTGTTGTTCTATTAAGTAGAAACTTTAATTTCCGAAATGCTCCTATCATTTTAGAGGTCTTTTTGACAATGTGTTCAATATGATGGTGCCAACTCCCATTAGATGAAAATGTTAAACCCAAATGCTTATGACAATTAACTGTTTTAATACCGCAGCCGTCAAAGTTCAAGTTAATGTCTTGATCGTTATCTTTCAATGTAAATAGCATAGCCTCTGTTTTCTCGGGATTATAAGAAATTAACCAGTCGTTTGCCCAATTGCTTAAAAGTTCTAGATTTTCATTCATAACTCTTTCCACCAATTGTTTTTCCTTTGATTTGGTCCCAAGCGAAGTATCATCGGCGAAAAGCCGGGTTATACAATATAGTTTATCTGCTATCTCATTTACATACACAATAAAGAGAAAGGGGCCTAAAACTGATCCCTGGGGAACTCCTGCCTTCAACACTATTGGCTTAGATAACGCCCCATGAACAAAAACTGATTGATTGCGATCGCTTACATAACTATAAAACCAATCAAGCAGCTTTCCCTGTACTCCATACATCTGCAATTTAAGCATAAGCCCTCTATGCCAAACTCTATCAAATGCCTTTGATACATCACAAAATACCATACAATAATATTCTTTGTTATCAAGCGAAGTACAAATTTGATTATATATTTCTACAAGTTGTTGTACAGTTGAATGTCCTCTGCGGAAACCACACTGATATTTGTATAACAAATTGTTTGACACAAAATAATTATAAACATGCTTAAATACCACTCTTTCAAACAGTTTACCAACACAACTAATAAGCGAAATCGGGCGATAATTAGATACAAGTGAATGATCACCTTTCTTAAATAAAGGCATAACATTTGCATACTTCCATTGGCTAGGATATACACACAAATCAAGAGACATGTTAAACAATATACATAGGACTGAGCTAATAGAGTTAACAGTTTTTCTCAGTAACTGATGACTTATCTGGTCTGGTCCAGCAGCCTTCTTAAGAATTAAACATTTAATGACATCTGAAACTTCTTTCTCTTCTATTTTGATGGTCTCTAATGAAGCATCTGTACGCTTGGCAAACTGTGGTAGATCAGTACTATCTGCATGTTTCAGATTAGATATTGACTCGAAATATTCATTTAACATGTTAGCTTTATCAACATCAGAAAATGCTGATGGACATTCTTCATTAACATTTCTCTTTAAAGCGGGAATGGAGGAAGCAGAACCTGACGTCTTTATCAAACTGCGCAACATTTTCCAGTATGATGATTTATTTTCGCCATAGAGTTCAAATAGAAATTCATCAAGGTTCGAATAAAAATGTTCTTTCGCATAACATTTCATGTTGTTAACTTTATTACGCTGTTTTTTGTACTTTATAACGTCAGAGTCATTCTGAGTTCTCTTTGCCTTTTTTCTTAGTCGATCCCGCTTCCTACTTTCACGACGAATATTTGAGTCATACCACGGTTTGTCATTAGGTCTAATTATCACAATTTTAGAAGGAATACATTGTTTGACATAAGTATTAAAACGTTCATAAAATACACAGCAAGCATCGTCAATATCCGAACAGTCACTAAACATTGATAACCAATCTGTATCGTAAATAAGTCCATTCAGCTTATTATAATCACCATCTTTGTAACACAAAACCTTTCTAGGATATGCAATCTTAGTTGACATATGCACGTCAATGCTGACAAATGTGCCTTTGTGATCACTGAAAAATAGTAAATGCCGGTTCTGGTTTCATCGGTTTATTTAAGGCTTCAGGCATCAAATACAAGACCTTGTGGTGTCAAGGTATCACACTCACTCAGAGCACATGTCTGTTGTCTCTCACCTGGTCTCAGATACTAAAAGTAGGATTCAGGTATGGAAGCTAATAATCCTTACAGTTAGTGGGGTGGACTAAAAGGGGGCTTATGAAGCGGAAAAGGATTTACCAATTATTTTCTCTTTAACAGCCGCCCCCAAATTTTGTCACAAAATTTGAAACGAAAATTTAAATTAATTGCCAAATCTTAAACAGAAATTATGAGTCCAATTTGGAACGTAATATTAAACCAAACATCTTTGATGTTAATAAAAGGAGAACTGAAAACTTCAGCATATAAACCGAAAAGTCACACATGTCATCTCAACATTAATAGGTCATTGCGACATTGATTGTCTTTGGCATCTCAGATCATTCATTGTCCAGATCGGGTAGTCTCACCAATCTGGATACTGGTCGTAGATAGTCCTGTTTCCCAACTCTGACGGTGGCAGAGCGCACTCTATTGTCCGAACCACTGAACGCCTCAGTGACTCGTCCGATCATCCACTTTGCACGTATCTGCTGGGGGTCCATGATCATAACAACATCACCCTTCTTTACACTGTCCTGATCTTTCTGCCATTTACCACGGGACTGAAGAGATGGGAGATATCTCCGTATGAAGGTCTTCCAGAACTGATCAGCAAGTATTTGACTATGCCTCCAGCGCTTCCTACCAAGTAGTTCATCTTCTGGGTAAACTACCTGAGGGAGTGAAGCGTCACGTCTTCCTAGCAAGAGTGAATTTGGGGTAACAGGGTCAACATCCGCTATGTCACTTGTCACGTATCCTAGTGGTTTTGAGTTCAAGATGCAGACTATTTCTGCAAGGACTGTTCGAAGTACAGGTTCTGTAACTATCTGCTCCCCTAGTATAGCATACAGTCCATGCTTGACTGACCTTATCTCACGCTCCCAAAGTCCTCCAAAATGGGGGGCATATGGTGGATTGTACCTAAACCGGATTCTTTCTGAGGACAGTTGGCTGGCAATGTCAGGTTTCATTACAGTAAACGCATCGTAAAGTTCACTCTCTCCACCCTTAAAGTTAGTGCCACAGTCTGAGAGTAGCTCATATGGTTTACCATGATGTGAAATGAATCGTCTCGTTGCCATCAGGAATGCGTCAGAGTCCATACTCTCCAGGAGATCAAGATAAACAGCCCTTGTTGTCATGCATTTGAAGATTACTCCCCACCTTTTCTCCTGTCGACGACCAATTTTAATCCACATAGGCCCGAAACAGTCTATTCCTGTGGAGTAAAAGGCTGGTTTATGTAGACGAAGTCTCGCTGTTGGCAAATCTGCCATCTTGGGCACCTTTGGACGTGCTCGGAGCTTCTGGCATTCAGTGCACTTTCTTTGATGTTTCCGCACTGCTTCACGGCCTCGTAGAATCCACACCTTTCTGCGCAGTTCTGCAAGTAATCTTTCAGACCCGTAATGGTGAAGTTTATCATCAACGTCCTTTATGATAAGCTTCGTGATGTGGTGATTTGGGTCTAACACAACTGGATGTTTAGCATTTTCTGGTATTTCTTCGGCTAACCTTAATCTGCCGCCTACCCTGATGATATCGTCATCTGCATCATATTCCGGAGCTAATTCGATCAATCTGCTTGTTGTGAGAACAGACTTTCCAGTCCTCAATGCCACTAACTCCTCTGGAAAATTCTCCTCCTGTACCTTGCGTAGAAGCACAATTTCGGCAAGCTCCAAACAGTCTACTGTGTTAACTTGTGTGACTTCAGCAGCCGCCCCATCAAGGCAATGTGCGGTTGCTTTGACTAATGACTCAAATGAAGAGTATTTTGAAATGTCTGGCAAGTTCACAACTTTAGCTTGACACACAATTGTCTTTCTCAGTTCATTTTCAGATTCCACTGTGATGTCACAACCTAACACAGGAGGCGGTAGGGGCCATTGATCAGAAGGACTGAGGAGGAATGACGGACCACTTCGCCACCTGGAGTCAATGCACAGTTCGTGTAGGAATTTACCCCTCGTGATGTCATCAGCGGGGTTCACTTTCGTATTGATATAGGACCAATTATCAACTGGAGTCAAAGACTGGATCTCGGTGACACGGGTACCAACATACACTTTGTAGCGGCAGGAATCAGACTGAAGCCACTTGAGAACTGTTGTTGAATCACTCCAGAGGTAGGTATCACTGATGGGTAGGTTCAGTTCCTTGCTCAAGGTATCAGCAAGTTGGGCTCCAGTCAGAGCTGCACACAACTCCAGTCTTGGCATCGAGATCTGTTTCAGAGGGGCGACACGGCTCCTTGCAGCTACAAAGCTAAGGCAGGTGTCGGCATTTTGGTTCACAGTTCTTAGGTAAGCTACAGAGCCATATACCCGTTCTGATGAATCACAGAAAACATGCAGTTGCTGGTGAGATTCAGTGGTATCAAAGTCTGGAGGTACATAGCAGCGTGGCAAGTGAACTTCAGAGATTCTTCCAAGCTCTGATTCCCAATGTGTGAACTGTTCCCTCAGTTCTCCCTTGCTAATCTCATCTTCCCAGGTTCTCTTGGATTTCCACATGTCTTGAACCAGTATCTTGGCACGGGCAGTGTAGGGTGTTAAGTATCCGATGGGATCATATTGGGTAGCAAGTACTTGATACACTGCTTTCATGTTGAGAGTGTCATAGGAGACAGGTCTGTATTTGTAAGACAATGAATCAGAGTCACAGTTCCAACAGAGTCCAAGTGCAGCTTCATTCACATCGTCTTGGTTCAGGGTTGACCAGAGTTCAAAGGAGGTAGATTTAGCCTCAATAGGTAAATCAGCTAATACTTCAGGAAAATTGCATGCCCACTGCCGAATGTTAAATCCTCCCTCTTGTAATACTTTCCGTAGATTTGCAACCAGTTGTTTTGCTTTCTCAGGATCTGTCAAACTGTCAAGGCAGTTATCCACATAGAAGGCTTCCTTCACACACCTGGTGACTTCTGGGAATTGTTCATGTGCGGTGATAGCGTGTTTCTGCAGTGCGTACGTTGCACAGCATGGACTGCAGGTGGTACCAAATGGCAAAACTTGCCACTGGTAAATGGTAGGTTCAGTGTCAATGTTCATCTGCCGCCAAATGAATCTCAGTAAGGGCTGATCGAGTTGTGGAAGATTTCACTGAGAGGGTAAGAAATATACGCTCCAACCTATTCCCATTCATGAAAACTGCAAGAGAAATTGGCAAATTTGCATTCATGAAATATGATAAGCTGATCATAGATGGGGACGTGTATGAGTATGAAGAAAATAACGATGAAATCAAACTCATCGGAAAGCGTAAACACTGGGAAAAGAAGAAGCCATCTGTTGATCCAGATTCAAGTGTATAGGACAATGGTCAAGGTCTCAACTACAGTAACTGTCTTAAACAAAATGCCACTCCTTGTCAGAATTTTCTGACGCAAATTTGCACATGGAACGTACATGGTTTACTTTCAAAACTATTATTTTCTGACTTTATTGAGTTTTGTACACAGTTTGATATATTTTGCCTCATAGAGACTTGGTACATTGAATCAATTAATATACATGCGTTGTTTACTGATTATACATGTTTCATTTGTGATCCCATTAAGTTATCAAAGTATGGCAGGCATTCTGGTGGTATTGTTGTGTGTGTAAGGAATAGTATAGCATCATTATGTGTGACAGTTTTCAATCAGTGGAAAAATTGTATTTTTCTCAAAATCATCAACTACAAATCAGATGATAATATTTTCCTTGGATTTTTGTATGTTCATCCGGATAAATCACAATTCTATAAGGATGCAGAGGAGAATGGAATTGACACATACGCAACGATTTTGGGGATGCTTCTCTGTTTATACTAAGTGGTGATTTCAATGCTAGAACGAGCAACCTAGATGACTTCATCATTGATGACGACCCAGAATACTTACCTCTACCAGATGACTACAGGGCGGATTCATTCAATGTAGCAAGACAATCATGTGACTCTGAAATCAACACATACGGAACTCATTTGCTGGACCTATGTAAACTATTCAGTATTCATATTGTAAATGGTCGCACCAAATCTGACTCAACCAGCAAACTAACATTTATTTCACATGTGGGGTGTAGCATAGTAGACTACTTCCTTGTATCGAGTCAATTATTCCATAAAATTGTGGACCTAAAGATATGTGACCGTGTTGAATCGGACCACATGCCTGCAATATGTACTTTTTCGGCAGTTTTTGAGGAACCAAAAGTACCCGTGAGTAATATTAATTTATCGCCAGTTCCTAGATACAGGTTACCAAATCCAGCATCATCTGCTTATAAGGAGCTTTTGCGATCCCCAAATGCATTGGAAGACTTTCTCGCAGTGCTACAATCTGACGTTAATCAGGCTGTGTCTAAACTAAATGAATTCATCATCGCATGTGCATGTGCTGCTGGAGGTTTCTGTGTGTCAAACCAGAAAAATAATAAACAGCAACCACCATGGTTTGATTCTGAATGTGAGGAACTCAAAAGTGAAAAGTATAGATGTCTTAATCTATTCAGAAGATATAAATGTAAAGAAAATCTTGATAGATATGTGCAAACTAAAGCCAGATTTAAAAAACTGTGTGCTTCTAAAAGAGTGAATATGGATAAATGTTTAGCAGAGGATCTGTATCAGGCAGCTAAATATGGAGACTGTAAAACCTTTTGGAATAGTTTAAAAAGATCATTACGAAATAAAAACTCTGGTTGTCCAGTATCTGCAGATGCTCTTCAGAAGTATTTCAAAGACCTCTTAAATCTATCTAAACAACAAGCAGTTGAAGAATTTGATCAGTATGTATCTGATTTTATAAATAGCCATTGCTGTGATGAGTGTGTAACCACTTCCGGTATAGATCAACTTCTATCTGACAGTATTACTGAACTTGAAATTAGTGAGGCGATCAAGAAGATGAAAAATGGTAAATCTCCTGGCGAAGATGGCATTCCACCTGAATTTCTCAAGATTGGACAATCTACCCTACTCGCTTTTCTCAAACCACTATTCAATTCAGTATTAGACTCTGGTATATTTCCGGATTCCTGGAACTCAGCTCTAACCATTCCATTATTTAAAGCCGGCTGTGTGACCGACCCAAACAACTACCGAGGTATATCATTACTTAATGTTACGGGAAAGATATTCACATCAATCCTTGATAAACGCCTCCGGGCATGGATAGACTTGAATGATATTCTATCAGAAGCACAAGCTGGGTTTAGGCCCGGATATGCTACTACAGATAACATATTTACACTACAGACTCTATGTTCCAAATATCTTTCAAAGCCTAAAGGGCGATTTTATTGTGCCTTTATTGACTTTAAAAAGGCTTTTGATTGTGTTGATAGGGCAAAACTTTTATATATGTTACTTAAGTCAGGTTGTCATGGTAAATTATATAATCTTCTTCACAATATGTATACATCTGTGAAATCCTGTGTAAAGGTTGGTAATTGTAAAACTGACATGTTTTCAACAAGTTCAGGTGTACGCCAAGGCTGTATCCTGAGCCCTATCCTTTTTATCTTTTTCATAAATGAACTTGCCACCGAAATATGTAAATCCTGTAAACATGGTGTTTTCTTATCACAAGATATTGATGATATTATGATGCTACTTTTTGCTGATGATATAAATATGTTTTCATACACTGTCATTGGTTTACAACAACAGCTAAATGTCTTGCACCAATTTTGTATTAAATGGGGTTTGAGTGTAAATATTGATAAAACTAATATTATTGTTTTTAGAAATGGAGGTGTGTTAAAAAAGGATGAAGTGTGGTATTTTGGTATTATTAGGATTAAATGTGTCACTTACTATAAATATTTGGGCTTGATATTTTCCTCTAGACTAAATTGGTCAATAGCTTGTAAAAGTTTAGCAATCCAAGCCTCGAAGGCCACACAACCTGTATTTGAATTATTTAGAAGGAACACTTTCATTTCTTTTAAGACAGCATGTACCATTTTCGACTGTAAGATATTGCCTATTCTTTTGTATGGGTCCGAAATTTGGGGGACAAGATATTTTCAATGTATAGAAAAAGTACATGCAACCTTTTTTCAACGTTTTCTAAATTTGGGAAAGTATGCTTCAAATAAAGCTATATTAGGGGAAACAGGGCGTTGTAATATATTTGTTTTAAGTAGAGTAAGGGTAGTTAAGTATTGGTTGAAATTATTAAAGATGGATTTTTATAGGTATCCTAAACAAAGCTATCTTTTTTCAAAATCACAAGATGATATGGGTAAGAGTAACTGGGTTTCAGAGGTTAGACAGTTGCTCTTCATGACAGGTTTTTCATTTGTATGGATAACTCAAGGTGTTGGAAATGAAACTAGTTTTTTATTTGCCTTTAAACAACGCCTTCTTGATATATTTTTCCAAGAATGGTCTATGGCAATTAATAATTCTAGGTTTTTAGACCACTACTCTTCCCATAAATCTTTATTAGACCCTGAATTTTATATTTTACATTTTGAGGATAAATCATTGAAAAGGGCACTTTGTAAATTTAGAATTAGTCTTCATGATTTCAGAATTAATTCTGTACGTAAGACAAGAAATGTTTCCTTTGATACTAGCGAATATCATTGTAGAAATTGTAATGCAGGAAATATCGAAGATGAATTCCATGTGTTATTTGAGTGTACAAAATATATACACCTGCGAAATAGGTATCTATCCTTTATAATATTACCTGTCAAAGATAAACATATAATGTCCAATCTGTTAAATTCAAAAAATACTGATGTTATTTATTCCCTTGCAAACTATTTAAAACATGTATTCATTCTGAGAAACATCACTGCCACGTGATCTCTCATACAATTGTAAAACTGTACTTGTACTTTAGGCCTTTAGGCCATGTATACTGAATAAACAAATCTGAATCTGAATCTGAATCTGAATCTGATCTTCTGGTAGGAGTCGCACCTGATGAAACATTGCTTTTATATCACCAGAGATGGCAACTTTGTTTCTTCTGAATCTCAGGAGCACGCCTAGGAGAGTTGATCCAATAGTGGGGCCTGGTATCAGTTGCTTGTTCAGATTCTCTCCTCTATATTCATAAGAACAGTTGAAAACTAGTCGAGATTTCCCATTATGCTGTACAATATGATGAGGAATGAACCATGATTCATCAGACTTGTTTGCTTCATCCTCACTGACTTCTCTGACATAATTTGAATCGACAAGTTTCTGGATCTCATTATTGTGAATAGAGGTCAGTTCTGGTTTGCTAGAATGATGTTTCTCTGTTCGTTTCAAACTTGACATCACTGCCTCTTTACTTTCATGAAGGAGAGTGGCGTTGTTCCTTCGGAGAAGTGGAGTGGCATAGTGAATTTCATTGTCAACTGTCATTTTGATCGTTCCACTGTCCAGGATAGACATGGCTTGCTTGTCCTCCTTGGACCTGATAACCTGCTTTCGTGAATATGGTTGTGTGTCCATTTTCCATAGATTTTCAACCTGATGCATCAGTTTCTCACTGTAGCTAAGCGAGCTTGTGAGAAAGCAGGTAGTCTGGGCGTGATTAACTGGCGTCTGAGTAGGTCCTTGAAGTGTCCATCCGAACTTGGTACAAACTGCAAGTGGAGTGCCTGGAGGACCAAACTTCACCGGCTCAACTGGAAGAATGAGGTTGGCATTATCAGATCCAATCAAAATGGTTGGGTGTACATTGTGTATGGCAGGGAGGGTTGAACCTTGAAGATGAGGATAGTCTCTTTGAAGGGAATCAACATCATAAGAATACTCAGACAGCGCAATGTGATCAGAAGTAAAGGCATCTCGTATTGTGAATCTCTCATTTGGCTGGTCAAGCGGGGAAATGTCAAAACTCACAGAATGACCATGGCAATCAAAACTTCCACGTCTGATCGTGGAGAGAAGAATGCTAGCTGGTGTCCTCAACAACTCAAGTTGACTCACTGTTGATGAAGTCACCATTGTCCTCATAGACCCGTCATCTAAGATAGCATACGTCTGAACACTGCATGTGGGACCGTGGAGAATGACTGGCACTATCTTCAGTATGATACTTGCTGGGTTAGTTGGTTGGTCTACAAACAGTTGCTTCACTTGGGTAGACTGGAAACTTTCTCTGATTTTATCGTTGGCATCATGAAGTATGGTGAGGTGAGTTTTGTCACATTTCATGCACAACTTTTTCAGGTTACACTGTTTAGCGGTATGAGTTCGACCACAATTCCAACACCTGCGTTTATCTTTCATCCAATCCACGATCTCTTTCACAGACAGTTTCTGGAATTCTGAACATGTACTAATATGATGCTGTTTGTTGCAGTAGGCACAGTATCCAGTCCGTTGATTGGCACTCGCTGCATCACTGCTACGGCTTACCTGTTGATGGAACTTGGAGGTATTTGAGTTAAAAACTGATGTCGGCATTTGTTGTACGTTTCTCTTCACTACTGGAGTCGTATCTCGTACAGGCTTTGGGGCTTGATACAGAGTGGTTGCCTTATGGGCAATCTTCTTGGCTCGAGCTTTCAGTTTTAACCACTCAGAGAAGTGTAGGAGATTGTAGGTATTGTCCTTATGCAAGCTCAAGATACCTTTATTTAAGCAGTACTCAATGAACCCATCACGGTTGGTCTGAGGCAGTTTGCTCAAGAGACGATCTACGTGGGACCCACATCTGAGTTCAAAGCCGTTGTCTCCCTCCAGTGAACGAAGCATTCCAACTAGAGTCTGCACAGAGAGTGCAAGATTCTCAAACATTTCAAAGTCATTGTATCTCACTGTAGGAAGGTTCATGATCATGGCTAATTCACTTTGGACTAACTGTCTTGGCTGACCATACATTTCTTTCAGGGCTTGCATAGCACTTGTGTAGGGTTTCACATCATACAAGAATGCCTCTGCAAGGCGCTTTGGAGAACCACCTAGTCGATCTAGCAAAACTTGATACTTATACTGTTCTGGCAAGTGGGCGTGGCTATCTACAATACTGTCAAAAGCCATCTTGAGGATAGCAAAGTCTCTCTCCTTACCCGTAGCGAACGATGGCAGTGTAGGCTGTGGGATACCATAAGATGGGACGATCAGTCGGTCTGTTATGTATGGCTGAGTTGAGGGCCTTGGCTCTTCATAAGACTGGAAACTTTGTCTAGGATTAGGGTCAAACCTTGGAGAACGTGTCACATGTTGAATGGATTCGGGATACCTCTGTGGAACTTGAATAAAACCACCATTAGATTGAAAGTTGTCAGGAACATGAGCATAATCATCAACAATTTCAGTTTGGATTTCACATTGTGAATTAATCTGGTTACTCAGTTCATTATCAGGGAGTAAGGACGTAAATACTGTGGCATTTGGATCTAATAGAGACTCATAGGATAAAGAAAACTCGCTTTTAGGTGTCATGATGGCCGAGCTGTGATCAAGCAGCTGATCTACAAGTTCTACTTCTGCCAACATTCTCTCTGCCTCACGTACCTGCCTCTTACGGGAGATTTCTGTCTGAATACGCTCTCTTTCCTTAAATGCTCTCCTGTCCTGCACCTGTGATTCAATTCTAGCACGAATTATCTCTTCTTCAGCCTTCTTTTGTGCCTCAAAAGCCTCATCTTCTACTTTTGCTACCAAAACATCTAACTGTCTATCTTCACTCTGTCTGCGTTTCAACTCCTTTAATTCAGCATGTTTCCTTAGTTTCTCCAACTTCGTAGTGTGCTTTTGTGATAGACTGCTTATAACAGAGTTAATGCTGCTTGAAGAATTGCTACTCACATGTGTTCGTCCAGAGCGATGGGAAGTCAGAGACGATTTTCTTGAAGTTTTGTTTGATTCCTGGGACACAATACTGAGCCCTCCTACTGCTCCTAAATCCTCTTCCACTGTTTCTGTATGAACACTCTTGTCCTGGTTTACATTCCCAGCACTAGGAGTAGGCAAAGTCTCACACACATAGTCCTGAAGGTAGGCCGGTGGCCTTCTCTCTCTTTTCTCACCTTCACTTGCCATAATTTCAATATTCCAAAAGTTCAAACTATCCGGCTCGCGGGACCATGAAAAATAGTCAAAGCCGGTTCTGGTTTCATCGGTTTATTTAAGGCTTCAGGCATCAAATACAAGACCTTGTGGTGTCAAGGTATCACACTCACTCAGAGCACATGTCTGTTGTCTCTCACCTGGTCTCAGATACTAAAAGTAGGATTCAGGTATGGAAGCTAATAATCCTTACAGTTAGTGGGGTGGACTAAAAGGGGGCTTATGAAGCGGAAAAGGATTTACCAATTATTTTCTCTTTAACAATCACTTATAGTTCTATCAAACTCAACAACACCACTTTCTACAATGTTAACTTCATCACTGACTATAATTGGATCTAGAAGTGTGCTGGTTGTCTTGGTTACCCTTGTTGGTTCTGTTATGATGTTGCGCAAGTTATTTTTCAGTAGGATGTCTGTTAAATTCAGTTTGGAGAGGGAAAGTAAATTTTCATTTAGATCCCCGACAATGGTAATCTTATTTGAAATATCTAAAGCACCATCAATACTATTGTCAAATCTACCCCAAAAGTTGGCTGTATTACTTTCAGGTCTGTATGCTGTGCATAATATCAAAGGTTTTTGAGGAAGAAAAATCTTAACCCATATCGACTCATCATATATATTTTCGAGATCATGGAGTCTTTCAAATGATAACTGTTGAGAAATATATATCATTACACCTCCCCCGAACGCAGTTCTGTCTCTACGTATTGGGTCGTGAAAGTTTTCCCATGCTAATGTTTCATTATCTACATTTTCATCTAGATGAGTCTCTGTGAAACTTACTATATCATATTCAGATAGGTGTTCTGATAAATGCGCTTGTTTAGTACGAATACTCCTAGCATTTAAGTGGAAAATTGACAATAAGTTGTTTTCATGAACAATAGGACCTGGGTTAGACTCTACGTCCCCAGCAAGCTGAAGTAACAATAGGATAATCAAGGTGATATTGACATTAGTTACTTGTGATTGAAGTAGACACAGAAACATAAGCACGCAACAGGCTTTCATTTCTAACAATAGCAAATTACACATCGCTTCAGTTTCAGTACACAGGAACTTGAAAAATAGGTTTTTGTTGCAAAGTATAATACTGAATTTCAGACATATCTTATTGCTACTAGAGCACGTGAAACAGTTGAATAACCCGATCGCCGCACGATGTTGTATTATGTCATTACCCATATGGCTTGTTTACTTCATGTTGATATATTTTACAAGTGCGGATATTAGGTCGGGTTATTCGTTGACATGACAATGATTTCCAAAATACATGATAGTTTGGCAATGCAGAATCTCTCAGTGGATCTAATGAGGAGAACAGAAAAGTTGATATATACAGTAACTCAATATTGGATACATATGTACACGGAAATACAGATTGTGAGATAACAAAGGTGAGATAAATAATAGTACATGTATATACAAACATTAGACACTAGAGTGGTCGAAAACGTTGTGTGTTTATGCTACATACATTTCATAAATATGAATATGATTTGATACTCACTGATCTGATCAACTATACTCCTATAATCCAAACATGAATGTGAAACACATGCTAGTCACTACGTGCGCTTATATTTGTCCAGGTCCGATTCCCTTTGAATGACACGTATAAGTCCTTCCCACTGTTCACAAATGTAAACCCTGCCATCGTAGGTCCAAGTAGAGTAGATCCGTTCGTCTTTCTTAAGATCTCTAGCGAGCTTGAATAGGTGATTCCTGTGCTTGGTCAGATCTTCGTTTATATACACATTGTCTCTCTTCCCTTTGAGCTTGAACTTGTTTCGGATCACTTTGTTTCTGTCCCAGTAGCTGACAAACTTGACCACTATGCTCCTATTCGTGCCCTGCTGTCTCTTGCCCACCCGGTGGCACCTGTCGATGTCAGTTGGTGAGATATCCGAGTGGACATCCTTCAGTAGATCTATCACTACTTCGTCAATGTTCTCATCCTCCTTTCCCCAGTTGGGCTCCTTGATTCCTGAGATACGCAGGGAGTTCCTCCGACTGTACTGTTCCAAATCGTCGGTCTTGAGATGTAGTTCTTCCTTCAACTCACGTATCTCTTGCTTGAGAGGGGCCACAACATCCTGAATCACGTCTTTTAGGGCTTCCTTAGCCACTGTCACAAACGATTCCCTGAGCGGGGGACATCACAGTCCATCACATGCACATATTTCTAGTTTATTTATTTGTTCTTGATTACAACCATCCCAGACTTCGCATGCATATTCTAGATGAGGTCTTATGAACATAACATATATTTTAATAAGTGTATCTCTACACAACACATATTTAAAACTTCGTAAAGAATTCACCATCTTTTGCAACACTTTTAATAATGTTATTTATATGATCAACCCATTTTCCATTACTTGATAATGTTATTCCAAGATGTTTATGTGCGTCAACCATTCTTACTTCAACACCATCAAACTTAAGATGTAACTTCTCATTGTCATTTTGTAACGAAAATAGGACTGCTTCAGTTTTATCTGGATTGTATTTGATTAGCCATTGTTTACCCCAGATGTTAAGCTTAGACAAATTAGCATTTAGCCTCATTCCAATTTCATTATAATATGTCGAAGAGTAGCCAAGCGATGAATCATCAGCAAAGAGGCGAGTTAAGCAATCTAGTTCATCGGCTATGTCGTTAATGTAAACAATGAATAAGAAAGGACCTAATACTGATCCCTGTGTTATACCTGCATGGAGTGTTATCTGCTTTGAAGTAGATCCATTGACAAACACGCTCTGACTCCGTTTGCTTATGTCACTTGTAAGCCACCCCAATAATTGCCCTTCTATGCCATACTTTTCAAGTTTTAACATTAAACCTGCATGCCAGACTCTATCGAATGCTTTCGATATATCGCAAAACACCATACAATAGTGTTCTTTTTTAACCAATGATTCACAAATCTGATTATATATTTCTATTAGTTGGTGCGCAGTAGAATGTCCAGGTTTAAATCCAGACTGGTATTTATAAAGTAGTTTGTTTGTGTG
This sequence comes from Gibbula magus, assembly GCA_936450465.1. Lineage (NCBI taxonomy): Eukaryota > Metazoa > Mollusca > Gastropoda > Trochida > Trochidae > Gibbula > Gibbula magus. The sequence continues at coordinate 45,123,732 of OW388305.1, read as the reverse complement.
AAAATAATTAAACAAGTGTTTAAAAACAACTCTTTCGAAAATTTTACCAACACAACTGATAAGTGAAATAGGTCTATAGTTAGACGCTAGAGTTGGATCGGCTTTCTTAAAAAGTGGCATTACATTAGCAAATTTCCATTCAGATGGATAAACACATGTTTTCAAAGACATATTAAACAGGAAACATAATGCGTCTTATTGAATTGACAATATTTTTCAATAACAAATGACTTATTTTATCGGGCCCGGTGGCCTTTTCACATGCAAACATCTTATTACATCTTCGATTTCACTTTTTGTTACCGTTAAAGTATAGAACATAGCTCCTGTCCTTTTTCTAAAACCTGATAGGCATGCATTGGTAGTGTCCAATGTAGAAATAGATTGGAAATATTCATTGAGTCTTTCTGCCTTTTCAAAATCAGAGAAGCAAGATGGACTGTCATGATCATTCCTAGATTTAAGTGGAGGTATGCAGGTACTCGAGCCGGATTGCTTTATTAGGTAGCGTACTAATTTCCAGTAAGAAATTTTATTTTCAATAAACGAATCGAGGAGAAAGTTGTCTAAATTCGCATAAAAGTTTTCCTTAGCATAGTACTTCATGTTATTCACCTTTTGTCTTTGCTTTTTGAATTTTGTTATATCAGTTAGTTTTTTTTGTTCTAATCGATTTCTTACGTAATCTGTCTCTTTTCCTGCATTCTCTTCTTAAATTGGAATCGAACCACGGCTTGTCGTTTGGTCTGATAGTGACCTTCTTTGAAGGGATGCATGTTTTATAAACAAAACATCTCTCGTATACGCCATTTTCGTATTCAAAGATGTAGTTATTGTCACATTAGTACCTTTATGATCGCTAACTGAACTGTCAAATTCTGTAACTCCGCAATCAATATAATTAACGTTATCACTAATTATGACTGGATCAATCAAAGTACTAGTGTGCTGTGTTACTCTTGTGGCTTCCGTAATTATGTTTGTAAGATTTTTGTTCAACATCAAATTTCTAAGATGGTTTCCTTTATAACAAAAAAGGTCAGCATTTAAGTCACCAATGATCGTAATTGAACTTGTATACGTAATGTCTAAAGCATTTTCCAGTGAATTATCTAATCGATCCCAGAATTCAAAGGAATTATATTCTGGTCTATATGCTAAACAAAGAATAAGTGGTTTTATAGGTAAGTAGATTTGTATCCAAATTATTTCATCATAAATATTTTCAAAATCATGCATTCTTTTATATGCAAAGTTATTTCTTATGTAAAGCATAACACCGCCGCCAAATGAGTTTCTGTCTTTTCGTATTGGATCGTGGTATCCCGGCCATTTTAATGAATCGTTATTAATATTCTCATCTAAATGAGTTTCCGTAAACCCAATGATTTGATAATCTGATAAATACTCACAAAGGTATTCAAATTTATTTCTCATGCTTCTCGGGTTTAAATGGAATATAGTCAACTTTTTCTCGTGAGTATCACGTGCTTCGGGACCTGGGTTAGATTCAATGTCTCCAGCAAGCTGAAGTAACAATAGCAAAAGGATGATTACATTTGTATTACGAAATTGGCTTTGTAGTTCGCAGAGAAAGGTGAACACAAGGCTTGTCTTGCATGATACAGACAAAAGAGAAGACATATTACGTAACTCAAATAGAGGCGTACCAATACGATAAACTTTACATAAATTGATCATGAATAATTGCATTGTTGTAAACAAGCGCATATGTTTACAACATGTTCTACAATGAAATGTCCCGATCGCCACTCGATGTTGAATTATGTTGTTACCCATTATCTAATAGAAATTTTGCACGTAAATCAAGAGACGAGCGGAGTGGAAATCGGGATAGTTCAAAGCAAAACGATAGTACATGGTTATGCATACACATGAAATTGTAGGGAAGTGCAGACCAAGCGATAAAGCTTTCTTTGATTTCTGGTATAGATAAGGATAGCAAGCATAGGGATAGAATGGGGAGAATAGCATGCAAAGGATTAAAGTTAGATAAACATGAAAATAACATTGCAGAATGTAGACAGATGTGGTTCTAGTAAAACTTAAATATATATACAGAACATAATATTCAAATATAATATAATACACTTACACATACAACTGGTACTCATAGATTATCAAGATAATTATTTACATGAGGCTGCAATACTGCCGAAGCGGCGTTAAACAATATCTCACTCACTATTTACATGATATGCAATTCAAAAATTAACTTACAGCTCTCCTAATGAATCCAGTCACTGGTATCAACACACTATGCACGCACATACTTGTTCAGATCCTGTATCGTATACACAGCTTTGATGGCTCCTTCTGGCTGTTCCAATACGAATACACGTCCATCTTTGGTCCAGGTATTTTCGATCCATCGCGATCTTTTCAAGTCCCTTGCCATTTTGAACAGTTTACTGCGATGTTGCGTGAGATCTTCATTGATATACACCGACTCCCTGGAATCGCGTAACTTCCTCCTGTTGGAGTACAACTGGTTCCTGTCGTGATAGGACACAAACTTGACAATGATCTGTCGCTTCTTTCCTTGAGTGCGTTTGCCTATCCGGTGGCACCTGTCGAGATCGGCGATAGAGATTTCCTTGTTGACCTTCTTCAGGGTATTCATGGTCACTTTCTCTTTATTCTCGCCTTCTGTCTCCGGTATTTCGCTGATCCTGAGTGTGTTTCTCCTGCTGTATTGCTCAAGCTCGTCGGTTTTCATGTGCAATTCCTCTTGTGTCGCCTTTAGCTCATCACTCAAATTGGATATCTGCTCTTGCGTGGGCTCGATTACGCTACTTGTCAAGTTCCGTATTACCTCCTTCGCAGTTCGGTAGAACATCTCTTGAAATGTCTCCTGTAGTGTGGGTAGCATGAGAGCAGATGCTAACTTGTCTGTCAGGACATCAACGGGGACATTGTCGACAAAGCTGAATACTGAGGTGGGATCGGAGGCGTTTGGAGACTGTTCAAGACTGCCTGATATCGGTGAGGGCTCATCTACAACTTTCGGTTGAGTTGATTCACTGTTCGTTGCGTTAGGAGTGCTGGTAAAGGTGAACACGGATGGCATAGTTGACTGCACTTAGGTGGTACAGAGTCCGTCGGGGAGCCTGAGGGCTTCCTCTTCGAGCTGTCACATCCCGCCAGGGGCACGGCAACTTTGTCTGCAGTAGAGAACTGTTCTACACGCAGTGAGGTTTGGGTGCAATGCTACACTGAATTTCAGCGTAGTACCACCCATGGTTCGCTAGTTCCAGCCGTTGCTCGCAGGTTTCACCGCAATGCATAACCACATGGCGTTGCGGGCTTTCTCCCTGCCATAATACTAGCAGCCGCCATATAAGTGAAATACTCTTGAAAGCGGCGTTAAACCCCAACTCACTCACTCACTCACTCACTCGAGCTGTCACTATCTTTACTCCCTTGCGTTGATGATTTCTTGCTCGATCAGACATCCTTAAATTGTAGATAATCTTTTAGATATGTGAGTCCTAACTTGGGTTTGAGAAATGCAGAATTGAGAAACTTTGCAGTTAATCTTATTCAGTAGGAATGTGAAATATATGTCGACTTAAGATTACAATCTACGTTATGGACATGTTTGTCAAATTGATGTAATCAATGTGAAATGAGAACTATTGAATAGCCTTTGAACTGAATATTGTGACAAGCCACAACGGAATTAATTGAAGAGGATTCAATAATAATTCTTTTAACTGCATATGACTGGTGATGAAATGATAAGATAAGACTATTTTCATCTTCTTCTCCAGAACGAAAAGACCAAGAAGGCTGTAATATTGCGTGAAGAGTCTTTCGCCAATGGAGATTCTAAGTTGTAGATTTGGTGACCCCATGGTCCCAAATAAAGGCCTCACAGGCCATGAACTAAAATCCTGTTTTCATGTTTTTCTCCAGAACAAAAAGACCTAGAAGGCTATAATATTGGATGTAAACTCTTTAGCCGATGGGAATTCTAACTTGTAGATTTGGTGACCCTGTGACCCCAAATATGGGCCACAGCCTAAAAAAACGGTTGAAATTGAATTTTGAACTGATGTTTTGTGGCACTCGAAGATCAAGTCTCCATTGTGGACATGTTTGTCAAATTGATGTAATCAATGTGAAATGAGAACTGTTGAATAGGTTATGAACTGAATATTGTGGATATTATTTAAAAAAAGGCCCCCTCATGTCAAAACATAAAAATCTATTTTCATCTTCTTCTCCAGAACTAACTAGAATGAATATTGCGTTCAGAATGTTAGATGTTTAGATGAAAAGGCTTAGAACCGTTAAAATTGTGCAAAGATTATTTAGCCAAGGTGATTATAAATTGTACTATGTACCATGAGATTCATTACATTGCCTGTTATCTCTAAGCTTTATACAGTTAGATCAGTGCTGCCAGTGTTTAGTGCAAGGCAGAGGCTATTACATAATTTGGCTGTAAAAGCACAACTTGCTTGTAACCAGAGCCAAGGGGTCAGCATATTGCATAATCTCCTGTGTGTTGACCTTGCTGAGTGCTCTCTCTCAATTTCAAGAGTAAGATTTGTCAGGGCTAGGGACTGTGTATTATATTGAGACAATATATTTCTGTCTTCATCATCAAACAATATAAACCCTGATGAGCTACAGAGACCATGGCTCTATTTTATATTTTTTTCTTGTTTCCTTGGAAACAGTTTGAACGAGGGGGTAGTGACCTTTTCTGGCCTCTGTCAAAAAAATCTATGCGGTATTTTTGTTTAACGAAAATTGGTGTGTGGTTAGACCTAGTGCATCTTCCCAATGCAAGGCCAGTCTCCATTACTGGCTGATTTAGGCCTTGCAGTATTTCCTTAAGACATCTGTGCTTAGAAATCCAGGTCCGCTATGCATTTCTGGTGCAGCGATTCACTATCTAGGCACAAGAAAGCGAGGGAAATACCGCAAAGCTTAAATTAGACCGAAACCTCTGTCGTGTCGAATGCTCTATCTCACACAGCGAGCCGCATGCTATCCAGTGGGGGTGCAGGTAGAACCTCTCGACCTAGGCTTAAATTAGCCAGCAATGCAGACTGACAAGAGTTATGACTTGCGTATGGAAGTTGATCTTTAGAATGAGATATCTAATCACAATAAATTAATTTTTTTAAATCCAAATGTTAATTGAGAAAAACTGTATCCTTCATGAAACAGCGACAACTTGGCATGTGAATTGTCAGGTCACCGGAAGTGGCCATGATTTTTAAATTAAATTCTAAAAATAAAGTGAATTTCTCAAGCACTGGGCATGTTATCCAGCTTCATTCACCTCCATATTTGCATTCTCTACCTTGAATAATAAGACAAAAGTGAAACGTTGAAGTACCCGTCCCAAAAATGGGACGATATGCATAAATGGATTGATTTAATTTGGCTGACAACAAGATTAGGCATTCTTGATAGTCCCATAGCAAAGGTGATTGTCGGGCGACGTCACGGCCGTAAACGTTTCACATTAAAAGTCAAAGGCCCGATGGACTTATGACATGGCATGGTGTCCGGTGTCCGGTGTCCGTCCGTCCATCTGTCCATCCATCCATCCATCCGTCTTTAAACTTTATGCTTTTTCGTCGTCTTCTCCAGAACCGCTGGTTTAAGGGGGCTGAAAAGTTGTGTACAGACTCTTTGGCCAATGGGGATTCGAAATTGTAAAATTGGTGACCTTGTGACCCAAACTAGGGTCACAGGGGTCACGTCCTTAAAAACCTATTTTCATCTTCTTCTCCAGTTCGAAAAGGTCAAGAGAGCTGAAAAGTTGTGTGCTAATGGGGATTCTAAATTGTAGATTTCGTGATCCCATGACCCCAAATAGGTTCATATGGGTCGTCTTCACCAGTACCAAAAGGTCTAGAAAGCTTAAAGTTTGTGTTCCTTGGCCAAATAGGGTCACAAGGGTCACAAGTTTAAAAACCTATTTTCATCCTGAAATCCTGAAAAAGTTGTGGAATTTACAAAATAAATGTCCAGGCCTTGAAAAGTTATGGAAAATAGGCATTCATATGAGAAGTAATGGAAAAGTCATTGATTTTTAGCTCAGGCCTGATGGGCTTATGGCATGGACCGTCCGTCCGGCGGACGTAGACTATTCACATTTTACTATTTCGAACCGTTACGCCCCCAAAGCTGAAAGTTTGCGGGGAGGTACCTGGCACCTTGGGGATCATAGTTTGTTCATTTTGACCTTGCCCCCATCAAATATGGGTGTGGCAGGCATTATTCGCGAACTAGTTATGCTAGGAAGCTATTTTTTTTTAAATGTCATCTTTGCATGATGGAGACGAAGACTTCTAAGTTTAATTCTTCTATTCGGGAAAATAAAGATTGTAGGGCTATTATAAAATTCAGGTTTTTTCCCTTGCCCAAGCTGACAAGCCACAACAGCCGCCTTGCACTGGCAGAGAGTATTACTTAATCCATGGTCATGACGTCACTCTATTGTGTTTTCAGTTGATTATTATTTAGGAATCTACTGGTCATTGACTGTCCCAGTCAGGAGGGGTGTTAGGTTTAGACATTTTCAGTAATGGCTAATCGAGTTCATTTTTCGAGACTGATGTATTTTGTTTTGGTGTATCTGAATAGGATCTTAAAATATCTCTAAACTAGATACATGAACCTGGATTCGAACATGCAACCCTTCGCTTGGTAGTCTTCTAGCTATTAGGCCACAAGACGCTGTTAGAAACCTTAAGATTGTTTGTCAGTAAGAATCCCACGTTCTATTCACGACTTGGAAGGCTTCGCGTGGAAGTTTTGTGCTGCACGTGCGTGGAAGAATCCATTTCATGAGGGTCGGAGCTACTTGTACCATAACCAATGAATGAGCACCGACATTTGCAAAATAATTGATTTTGGTGTCCCACAACTGAAATTTATGTTTCAAATGTAAAATAATCACATATGCATGTTACGTGTCGTCATACATGGATTAAGATCGAGAATGCATTCGGAGCAGTGGATTCGTTAAAAATAATCAACTCGCCCCTTCGGGGCTCGTTGATTATTTTTAACGAATCCACAGCTCCGAATGCATTCTCCATTACATAATGCTGCAAAACAATAGCTCAGAGCCTTGCATAGGGATGATGTTCTGGTCTGTGAGAACTCGTTAGCCATAATGCATTGCAACACTGTCTGACTGTCTGTTTGTCTCTGTCGTTTGCGCCTGATCTTTAAGTTGTGACAAGACATTAGCAGGTGATGTTTTCTTTTCATTAAGTGGTGGATCCTTTAATGACTGATCAAATTTCAATGTAAATCAACCTTATATTCTCTCTCTCTCTCTCTCTCTCTCTCTCTCTCTCTCTCTCTCTCTCTCTCTCTCTCTCTCTCTCTCTCTCTCTCTCTCTCTCTCTCTCTCTCTCTCTCTCTCTCTCTCTCTCTCTCTCTCTCTCTCTCTCTCTCTCTCTCTCTCTCTCTCTCTCTCTCTCTCTCACGAACGAACGAACGAACGAACAAAAAAAGACCTAGAAGGCTTTACTATTTTGTGCAGACTCTTTAACCGATTCTTATACAGTTAGATCAGTGATGCCAGTGTTTAGTGCAAGGCAGAGACTATTACATAATTTGGCTGTAAAAGCACAGTTGGCTTAATTGTAACTAGAGCCAAGGGGTCAGCATATTGCATAATCTCCTGTGTGTTGACCTTACTGAGTACTCTCTCTCAATTTCAAGACTAAGATTTAAGTCAGGGCTAGGGATTGTGCATTATATTGAGAAAATATATTTCAGTCTTCATCGTTAAACAATATAAACCCTGATGAGCTACAGAGCCCATGGCTCTATGTTATACAGTTTCATCTTTGATGAATTGATGTAACTAATAATATGAGTAAACAGAAATGTTCTCTCGAATTTCATTTCAACAAATACCCGATAGAACCCTCTCACTTTGCCTCCTCCAGGGGAGTGGACATTGATTGACTGTAAACTTCGGAGAACATGGTCAACGATCTACAGTTGTGTGCATGATGAACAACTAGATTTGGATTTTATTTATGTATTTTAAAAACTTCACATAAATACCACTGTTTGATATTTCAGGTTTATTTGTTCGACAGATTATTCTCAGCCAGGATATTGACCACACAGTACAAGATATTAGTGGTTTCCTCCGGGATCTAGAGATGAACAATATGGAGCAGGCCGGACAGTGTCACCAGGAACAGAGAATACTGACCCCATAGTCCAGCCTGTGCAGATTCTTCTTGGAAAACACATCTATCAATATCCCTAACACAGCGGCCATATTCTTCGTCCTCGTCACTTCCGTCTGCGCAGTCAGATGCACAGTCGCATCTCTTATACATACTGATACAGGCACCTCCTTCTCTGCATGGAAAGTGTGTGTAGTCACAAGTCTGTTAAAACACAAATATATCATGGTAGATAGGAATTAACTGAATGCATCCACAAAAACGACTAGATAAAGTATATCAATTAAAAACATTGTGCATGCATTATTTCATAGTAATGATGTTACTCAATTTTAATTGGAAACAACTAATTATGATACATTTGGCGATTGGGGATAAAATGCAAGCTGAGTGAATTTATTACTATTGTAGACAGCACATGTGGTGAGTTGGAAATAAAGTCAAATAACATTTTATGAAACACAATGGATGCACATTTAAGCTTTGATGTCACAATACGAGTTTGTCATTATACACAGAGATATAAGAAGTATACTTAACAAGCAAAAAAGTGAGCGTGGCTCACTAATACCCCCGACTGTTTAAGTTTGACATTTTTATTTTACTTAAAGAAAGAGGTGTTTGCACACCTAAGGATTGATAAGCTATGAAATGTAATTGCTAAGATTAAACTGTTTGTGAAAATGGTAGGACAAGTCTCAATCTTCATGTAAAAAAGGAGGTTTAAGTCAAAATAGGAATAAAAGTAACTTGAAAAGGTATTGGTAACATAATACACTACTGCTATTACCACTGATTTCAACTTTATTTTGGAAATTAATCCATCATAATGATTCATTCGAGTGACTTTAAACAACAGGTACATGGAAGCACACCCCTGAAGGCACAGTGAGAGATATAAAGCACTTTATGGCTGAAAGGAAAGAAAATTTAACTTTTCCCAAAATATAACCAGTGGAAATATAAAATAGTAAAATCAACAAGAACACAGAAGTAGCTTTTGATGAAAGTTACATGAAAAAGAAAATGATGAAGTCAACAAATCACAACACAGAAGTAGCTTCATTCATTCTAGCTATGATAAATTACAAAAATATAAATAATCGCCAAAAATTCTAAAATTCACCAAATCGTGTTACATTTTGCAATGCACCTCTCCTAGTGGTGAAGAAGACATGTACCAAATTTGAAAAGGATGAGATGAATAGTTTTTCTGTAATCGATCGGACAAAAAAAATTCAGAATTTGACTAAGTTAAAAAATACAGAAAAATCGCATAAAATTAAAAAAATCACCAATTCGGTTTAAACTTCGCACTGCACCTCTCCTAGTGGTGAAGAAGACATGTACCAAATTTGAAAAGGATGAAATGAATAGTTTTTCTGTAATCGATCGGACAAAAAATGTTCAGAATTTGACTAAGTTAAAAAATACAAAAAATCGCCAAAAATTAAAAAAATTCACCAATTCGCTTTAAACTTCGCACTGCACCTCTCCTAGTGGTGAAGAAGACATGTACCAAATTTGAAAAGGATGAGATGAATAGTTTTTCTGTAATCGATCGGACAAAAACATTTCAGAATTTGACTAAGTTAAAAAATACAAAAAATCGCCAAAAATTCAAAAATTCACCAATTCGCTTTAAACTTCGCACTGCACCTCTCCTAGGGGTGAAGAAGACATGTACCAAATTTAAAAACGATGAGATGAATAGTTTTTCTGTAATCGATCGGACAAAAATTGTCTTCGGACGGAAGGACGGACGGAAGGACGGACAGAAGGACGGACGGAAGGACGGACGGAAGGACGGACGGACGGAATCGTTGGTATTACTATATACCCCCAACCGTTGGTCGGGGGTATAATAAATGTAAGCTAGAGACCCAAAGCCCCCAAAGATGTGAATTTAAACATACCCCCGCCATCCGCTATCTGTTCATTGAGAATTATAGATGTGAAGGTTACTATGTTTAAAAAACAGTTTCAAGCATCATAATATTGTCCAAAATAATTTAAGTAACTGACTGTTAATTACAAAATGTTCAGGTAACTTAATTTTTCCCATTAGAGCATCGCACCGGTAATTTCTACCAAGTTCAATTACAGATTCAAGGGCCATAACTCCGTAAAAAATAATATTTCGGAACTGGTTTTCGAACTCGATGAAGAGTATCATCTGGACTACCTCCATATTAAATTTCATTCACCTAGATGTAATAGTTTCTGAGAAAACTTGTCCCAATTAGAGCATCATATTTATTTTGGTACCAAGTTAAATTTCGGATTCAAGGGGTCATAACTCCGTAAAAAATAATATTTCGGAACTGGTTTTCGAACTCGATAAAGAGTATGGTCATGAGTACTCACAACCAAAATTTCATTCACCTAGGTTGAACAGTATCCGAGACAACTTGTCCCCATTGAACACAATAAAAGTCCAAAAAGTGACGTTTCCATGGAAACGACAAAAAATTGAAATCTCAGAAAATTGAAAATTGTCTGTGTGCGATCGGAAGAACATGGTTAACAACTGTACAAAGTTTGGTTGATGTACCTTTGGCGGTTTTTGAGATAATCGACCGGACGGAAGGACTGGGCTCATGAGTTGGGGCTGAAGCGTTACTTCCTCTTTTAGATACGCTCTCATGAGTTGGGGCTGAAGTGTTACTTCCTCTTTTAGATACACCCTCATGAGTTGGGGCTGAATCGTTACTTCCTCTTTAGATACACCCTCATGAGTTGGGGCTGAAGCGTTACTTCCTCTTTTAGATACACTCTCATGAGTTGGGGCTGAAGTGTTACTTCCTCTTTTAGATACACCCTCGTGAGTTGGGGTTGAAGCGTTACTTCCTCTTTTAGATACACCCTCGTGAGTTGGGGCTGAAGTGTTATTTCCTCTTTTAGATACACCCTCATGAGTTGGGGCTGAAGCGTTACTTCCTCTTTTAGATACACCCTCATGAGTTGGGGCTGAAGTGCTACTTCCTCTTTTAGATACACCCTCGTGAGTTGGGGCTGAAGCATTACTTCCTCTTTTAGATACACCCTCATGAGTTGGGGCTGAAGTGTTACTTCCTCTTTTAGATACACTCTCATGAGTTGGGGCTGAAGCGTTACTTCCTCTTTTAGATACACTCTCATGAGTTGGGGCTGAAGTGTTACTTCCTCTTTTAGATACACTCTCAAGAGTTAGGGCTGAAGTGTTACTTCCTCTTTTAGATACACCCTCCTGAGTTGGGGCTGAATCGTTACTTCCTCTTTTAGATACACCCTCCTGAGTTGGGGCTAAAGTGTTTCTTCCTCTTTAGATACACCCTCATGAGTTGGGGCTGAAGTGTTACTTCCTCTTTAGATACACCCTCATGAGTTGGGGCTGAATCGTTACTTCCTCTTTTAGATACGCTCTCATGAGTTAGGGCTGAAGTGTTAATTCCTCTTTTAGATACACTCTCATGAGTGCGGGCTGAAGTGTTACTTCCTCTTTTAGATACACTCTCAAGAGTTAGGGCTGAAGTGTTACTTCCTCTTTTAGATACACCCTCCTGAGTTGGGGCTGAATCGTTACTTCCTCTTTTAGATACACCCTCCTGAGTTGGGGCTAAAGTGTTTCTTCCTCTTTAGATACACCCTCATGAGTTGGGGCTGAAGTGTTACTTCCTCTTTAGATACACCCTCATGAGTTGGGGCTAAAGTGTTACTTCCTCTTTTAGATACGCTCTCATGAGTTGGGGCTGAAGCGTTACTTCCTCTTTTAGATACGCTCTCATGAGTTGGGGCTGAAGTGTTACTTCCTCTTTTAGATACACCCTCATGAGTTGGGGCTGAAGTGTTACTTCCTCTTTTAGATACACCCTCCTGAGTTGGGGCTGAATCGTTACTTCCTCTTTTAGATATACCCTCATGAGTTGGGGCTGAAGCGTTACTTCCTCTTTTAGATACACTCTCATGAGTTGGGGCTGAAGTGTTACTTCCTCTTTTAGATACACTCTCATGAGTTGGGGCTGAAGTGTTACTTCCTCTTTTAGATACACCCTCGTGAGTTGGGGTTGAAGCGTTACTTCCTCTTTTAGATACACCCTCGTGAGTTGGGGCTGAAGTGTTATTTCCTCTTTTAGATACACCCTCATGAGTTGGGGCTGAAGCGTTACTTCCTCTTTTAGATACACCCTCATGAGTTGGGGCTGAAGTGCTACTTCCTCTTTTAGATACACACTCGTGAGTTGGGGCTGAAGTGTTACTTCCTCTTTTAGAAACACCCTCATGAGTTGGGGCTGAAGCGTTACTTCCTCTTTTAGATACACTCTCATTAGTTGGGGCTGAAGCGTTACTTCCTCTTTTAGATACACTCTCATGAGTTGGGGCTGAAGTGTTACTTCCTCTTTTAGATACACTCTCATGAGTTGGGGCTGAAGTGTTACATCCTCTTTTAGATACGCTCTCATGAGTTGGGGCTGAAGCGTTACTTCCTCTTTTAGATACATCCTCGTGAGTTGGGGTTGAAGTGTTACCTCCTCTTTTAGATACACCCTCCTGAGTTGGGGCTGAATCGTTACTTCCTCTTTTAGATACACCCTCATGAGTTGTGGCTGAAGCGTTACTTCCTCTTTTAGATACACCCTCGTGAGTTGGGGCTGAAGTGTTACTTCCTCTTTTAGATACACTCTCCTGAGTTGGGGCTGAAGCGTTACTTCCTCTTTTAGATACACTCTCATGAGTTGGGGCTGAAGTGTTACTTCCTCTTTTAGATACGCTCTCATGAGATGGGGCTGAAGTGTTACTTCCTCTTTTAGATACACCCTCATGAGTTGGGGTTGAAGTGTTACTTCCTCTTTAGATACACCCTCATGAGTTGGGGCTGAAGTGTTACTTCCTCTTTAGATACACCCTCATGAGTTGGGGCTAAAGTGTTACTTCCTCTTTTAGATACACCCTCCTGAGTTGGGGCTGAATCGTTACTTCCTCTTTTAGATACACCCTCCTGAGTTGGGGCTAAAGTGTTTCTTCCTCTTTAGATACACCCTCATGAGTTGGGGCTGAAGTGTTACTTCCTCTTTAGATACACCCTCATGAGTTGGGGCTAAAGTGTTACTTCCTCTTTTAGATACGCTCTCATGAGTTGGGGCTGAAGCGTTACTTCCTCTTTTAGATACGCTCTCATGAGTTGGGGCTGAAGTGTTACTTCCTCTTTTAGATACACCCTCATGAGTTGGGGCTGAAGTGTTACTTCCTCTTTTAGATACACCCTCCTGAGTTGGGGCTGAATCGTTACTTCCTCTTTAGATATACCCTCATGAGTTGGGGCTGAAGCGTTACTTCCTCTTTTAGATACACTCTCATGAGTTGGGGCTGAAGTGTTACTTCCTCTTTTAGATACACTCTCATGAGTTGGGGCTGAAGTGTTACTTCCTCTTTTAGATACACCCTCGTGAGTTGGGGTTGAAGCGTTACTTCCTCTTTTAGATACACCCTCGTGAGTTGGGGCTGAAGTGTTATTTCCTATTTTAGATACACCCTCATGAGTTGGGGCTGAAGCGTTACTTCCTCTTTTAGATACACCCTCATGAGTTGGGGCTGAAGTGCTACTTCCTCTTTTAGATACACACTCGTGAGTTGGGGCTGAAGTGTTACTTCCTCTTTTAGAAACACCCTCATGAGTTGGGGCTGAAGCGTTACTTCCTCTTTAAGATACACTCTCATGAGTTGGGGCTGAAGCGTTACTTCCTCTTTTAGATACACTCTCATGAGTTGGGGCTGAAGTGTTACTTCCTCTTTTAGATACACTCTCATGAGTTGGGGCTGAAGTGTTACATCCTCTTTTAGATACGCTCTCATGAGTTGGGGCTGAAGCGTTACTTCCTCTTTTAGATACACTCTCATGAGTTGGGGCTGAAGTGTTACTTCCCCTTTTAGATACACCCTCATAAGTTGGGGCTGAAGCGTTACTTCCTCTTTTAGATACATCCTCGTGAGTTGGGGTTGAAGTGTTACCTCCTCTTTTAGATACACCCTCCTGAGTTGGGGCTGAATCGTTACTTCCTCTTTTAGATACACCCTCATGAGTTGGGGCTGAAGCGTTACTTCCTCTTTTAGATACACCCTCGTGAGTTGGGGCTGAAGTGTTACTTCCTCTTTTAGAAACACCCTCATGAGTTGGGGCTGAAGCGTTACTTCCTCTTTTAGATACACTCTCATGAGTTGGGGCTGAAGCGTTACTTCCTCTTTTAGATACACTCTCATGAGTTGGGGCTGAAGTGTTACTTCCTCTTTTAGATACACTCTCATGAGTTGGGGCTGAAGTGTTACATCCTCTTTTAGATACGCTCTCATGAGTTGGGGCTGAAGCGTTACTTCCTCTTTTAGATACACTCTCATGAGTTGGGGCTGAAGTGTTACTTCCCCTTTTAGATACACCCTCATAAGTTGGGGCTGAAGCGTTACTTCCTCTTTTAGATACATCCTCGTGAGTTGGGGTTGAAGTGTTACCTCCTCTTTTAGATACACCCTCCTGAGTTGGGGCTGAATCGTTACTTCCTCTTTTAGATACACCCTCATGAGTTGGGGCTGAAGCGTTACTTCCTCTTTTAGATACACCCTCGTGAGTTGGGGCTGAAGTGTTACTTCCTCTTTTAGATACACTCTCATGAGTTGGGGCTGAAGCGTTACTTCCTCTTTTAGATACACTCTCATGAGTTGGGGCTGAAGTGTTACTTCCTCTTTTAGATACACTCTCATGAGTTGGGGCTGAAGTGTTACTTCCTCTTTTAGATACACCCTCGTGAGTTGGGGTTGAAGCGTTACTTCCTCTTTTAGATACACCCTCGTGAGTTGGGGCTGAAGTGTTATTTCCTATTTTAGATACACCCTCATGAGTTGGGGCTGAAGCGTTACTTCCTCTTTTAGATACACCCTCATGAGTTGGGGCTGAAGTGTTACTTCCTCTTTTAGATACACACTCGTGAGTTGGGGCTGAAGTGTTACTTCCTCTTTTAGAAACACCCTCATGAGTTGGGGCTGAAGCGTTACTTCCTCTTTTAGATACACTCTCATGAGTTGGGGCTGAAGCGTTACTTCCTCTTTTAGATACACTCTCATGAGTTGGGGCTGAAGTGTTACTTCCTCTTTTAGATACACTCTCATGAGTTGGGGCTGAAGTGTTACATCCTCTTTTAGATACGCTCTCATGAGTTGGGGCTGAAGCGTTACTTCCTCTTTTAGATACACTCTCATGAGTTGGGGCTGAAGTGTTACTTCCCCTTTTAGATACACCCTCATAAGTTGGGGCTGAAGCGTTACTTCCTCTTTTAGATACATCCTCGTGAGTTGGGGTTGAAGTGTTACCTCCTCTTTTAGATACACCCTCCTGAGTTGGGGCTGAATCGTTACTTCCTCTTTTAGATACACCCTCATGAGTTGGGGCTGAAGCGTTACTTCCTCTTTTAGATACACCCTCGTGAGTTGGGGCTGAAGTGTTACTTCCTCTTTTAGATACACTCTCATGAGTTGGGGCTGAAGCGTTACTTCCTCTTTTAGATACACTCTCATGAGTTGGGGCTGAAGTGTTACTTCCTCTTTTAGATACGCTCTCATGAGTTGGGGCTGAAGTGTTACTTCCTCTTTTAGATACACCCTCATGAGTTGGGGTTGAAGTGTTACTTCCTCTTTAGATACACCCTCATGAGTTGGGGCTGAAGTGTTACTTCCTCTTTAGATACACCCTCATGAGTTGGGGCTGAAGTGTTACTTCCTCTTTTAGATACGCTCTCATGAGTTGGGGCTGAAGCGTTACTTCCTCTTTTAGATACGCTCTCATGAGTTGGGGCTGAAGCGTTACTTCCTCTTTTAGATACGCTCTCATGAGTTGGGGCTGAAGTGTTACTTCCTCTTTTAGATACACCCTCATGAGTTGGGGCTGAAGTGTTACTTCCTCTTTTAGATACACCCTCCTGAGTTGGGGCTGAATCGTTACTTCCTCTTTAGATATACCCTCATGAGTTGGGGCTGAATCGTTACTTCCTCTTTAGATATACCCTCATGAGTTGGGGCTGAAGCGTTACTTCCTCTTTTAGATACACTCTCATGAGTTGGGGCTGAAGTGTTACTTCCTCTTTTAGATACACTCTCATGAGTTGGGGCTGAAGCGTTACTTCCTCTTTTAGATACACCCTCATGAGTTGGGGCTGAAGCGTTACTTCCTCTTTTAGATACACTCTCATGAGTTGGGGCTGAAGCGTTACTTCCTCTTTTAGATACACTCTCATGAGTTGGGGCTGAAGTGCTACTTCCTCTTTTAGATACACCCTCGTGAGTTGGGGTTGAAGCGTTACTTCCTCTTTTAGATACACCCTCGTGAGTTGGGACTGAATTGTTATTTCCTCTTTTAGATACACCCTCATGAGTTGGGGCTGAAGCGTTACTTCCTCTTTTAGATACACCCTCATGAGTTGGGGCTGAAGTGCTACTTCCTCTTTTAGATACACACTCGTGAGTTGGGGCTGAAGTGTTACTTCCTCTTTTAGAAACACCCTCATGAGTTGGGGCTGAAGCGTTACTTCCTCTTTTAGATACACTCTCATGAGTTGGGGCTGAAGCGTTACTTCCTCTTTTAGATACACTCTCATGAGTTGGGGCTGAAGTGTTACTTCCTCTTTTAGATACACTCTCATGAGTTGGGGCTGAAGCGTTACTTCCTCTTTTAGATACACTCTCATGAGTTGGGGCTGAAGTGTTACTTCCCCTTTTAGATACACCCTCATAAGTTGGGGCTGAAGCGTTACTTCCTCTTTTAGATACATCCTCGTGAGTTGGGGCTGAAGTGTTACTTCCTCTTTTAGATACACTCTCATGAGTTGGGGCTGAAGTGTTACTTCCTCTTTTAGATACGCTCTCATGAGTTGGGGCTGAAGTGTTACTTCCTCTTTTAGATACACCCTCAAGAGTTGGGGTTGAAGTGTTACTTCCTCTTTAGATACACCCTCATGAGTTGGGGCTGAAGTGTTACTTCCTCTTTAGATACACCCTCATGAGTTGGGGCTAAAGTGTTACTTCCTCTTTTAGATACGCTCTCATGAGTTGGGGCTGAAGCGTTACTTCCTCTTTTAGATACGCTCTCATGAGTTGGGGCTGAAGCGTTACTTCCTCTTTTAGATACGCTCTCATGAGTTGGGGCTGAAGTGTTACTTCCTCTTTTAGATACACCCTCATGAGTTGGGGCTGAAGTGTTACTTCCTCTTTTAGATACACCCTCCTGAGTTGGGGCTGAATCGTTACTTCCTCTTTAGATATACCCTCATGAGTTGGGGCTGAAGCGTTACTTCCTCTTTTAGATACACTCTCATGAGTTGGGGCTGAAGTGTTACTTCCTCTTTTAGATACACTCTCATGAGTTGGGGCTGAAGTGTTACTTCCTCTTTTAGATACACCCTCGTGAGTTGGGGTTGAAGCGTTACTTCCTCTTTTAGATACACCCTCGTGAGTTGGGGCTGAAGTGTTATTTCCTCTTTTAGATACACCCTCATGAGTTGGGGCTGAAGCGTTACTTCCTCTTTTAGATACACCCTCATGAGTTGGGGCTGAAGTGCTACTTCCTCTTTTAGATACACACTCGTGAGTTGGGGCTGAAGTGTTACTTCCTCTTTTAGAAACACCCTCATGAGTTGGGGCTGAAGCGTTACTTCCTCTTTTAGATACACTCTCATGAGTTGGGGCTGAAGCGTTACTTCCTCTTTTAGATACACTCTCATGAGTTGGGGCTGAAGTGTTACTTCCTCTTTTAGATACACTCTCATGAGTTGGGGCTGAAGTGTTACTTCCTCTTTTAGATACGCTCTCATGAGTTGGGGCTGAAGCGTTACTTCCTCTTTTAGATACACTCTCATGAGTTGGGGCTGAAGTGTTACTTCCCCTTTTAGATACACCCTCATAAGTTGGGGCTGAAGCGTTACTTCCTCTTTTAGATACATCCTCGTGAGTTGGGGTTGAAGTGTTACCTCCTCTTTTAGATACACCCTCCTGAGTTGGGGCTGAATCGTTACTTCCTCTTTTAGATACACCCTCATGAGTTGGGGCTGAAGCGTTACTTCCTCTTTTAGATACACCCTCGTGAGTTGGGGCTGAAGTGTTACTTCCTCTTTTAGATACACTCTCATGAGTTTGGGCTGAAGCGTTACTTCCTCTTTTAGATACACTCTCATGAGTTGGGGCTGAAGTGTTACTTCCTCTTTTAGATACGCTCTCATGAGTTGGGGCTGAAGTGTTACTTCCTCTTTTAGATACACCCTCATGAGTTGGGGTTGAAGTGTTACTTCCTCTTTAGATACACCCTCATGAGTTGGGGCTGAAGTGTTACTTCCTCTTTAGATACACCCTCATGAGTTGGGGGCTAAAGTGTTACTTCCTCTTTTAGATACGCTCTCATGAGTTGGGGCTGAAGCGTTACTTCCTCTTTTAGATACGCTCTCATGAGTTGGGGCTGAAGTGTTACTTCCTCTTTTAGATACACCCTCATGAGTTGGGGCTGAAGTGTTACTTCCTCTTTTAGATACACCCTCCTGAGTTGGGGCTGAATCGTTACTTCCTCTTTAGATACACCCTCATGAGTTGGGGCTGAAGCGTTACTTCCTCTTTTAGATACACTCTCATGAGTTTGGGCTGAAGTGTTACTTCCTCTTTTAGATACACTCTCATGAGTTGGGGCTGAAGTGTTACTTCCTCTTTTAGATACACCCTCGTGAGTTGGGGTTGAAGCGTT
Source organism: Gibbula magus (assembly GCA_936450465.1). Lineage (NCBI taxonomy): Eukaryota > Metazoa > Mollusca > Gastropoda > Trochida > Trochidae > Gibbula > Gibbula magus. Next base: position 45,104,778 of record OW388305.1, on the reverse strand, counting down.
ACTTCCTCTTTTAGATACACCCTCGTGAGTTGGGGCTGAAGTGTTATTTCCTCTTTTAGATACACCCTCATGAGTTGGGGCTGAAGCGTTACTTCCTCTTTTAGATACACACTCATGAGTTGGGGCTGAAGAGTTACTTCCTCTTTTAGATACACACTCATGAGTTGGGGCTGAAGTGTTACTTCCTCTTTTAGAAACACCCTCATGAGTTGGGGCTGAAGCGTTACTTCCTCTTTTAGATACACTCTCATGAGTTGGGGCTGAAGCGTTACTTCCTCTTTTAGATACACTCTCATGAGTTGGGGCTGAAGTGTTACTTCCTCTTTTAGATACACTCTCATGAGTTGGGGCTGAAGTGTTACATCCTCTTTTAGATACGCTCTCATGAGTTGGGGATGAAGCGTTACTTCCTCTTTTAGATACACTCTCATGAGTTGGGGCTGAAGTGTTACTTCCCCTTTTAGATACACCCTCATAAGTTGGGGCTGAAGCGTTACTTCCTCTTTTAGATACATCCTCGTGAGTTGGGGTTGAAGTGTTACCTCCTCTTTAAGATACACCCTCCTGAGTTGGGGCTGAATCGTTACTTCCTCTTTTAGATACACCCTCATGAGTTGGGGCTGAAGCGTTACTTCCTCTTTTAGATACACCCTCGTGAGTTGGGGCTGAAGTGTTACTTCCTCTTTTAGATACACTCTCATGAGTTGGGGCTGAAGCGTTACTTCCTCTTTTAGATACACTCTCATGAGTTGGGGCTGAAGTGTTACTTCCTCTTTTAGATACGCTCTCATGAGTTGGGGCTGAATTGTTACTTCCTCTTTTAGATACACCCTCATGAGTTGGGGTTGAAGTGTTACTTCCTCTTTTAGATACACTCTCAGGAGTTGGGGCTGAAGCGTTACTTCCTCTTTGAGATAGACTCTCATGAGTTGGGGCTGAAGTGTTACTTCCTCTTTTAGATACGCTCTCATGAGTTGGGGCTGAAGTGTTACTTCCTCTTTTAGATACGATCTCATGAGTTTGGGCTGAAGCGTTACTTCCTCTTTTAGATACACTCTCATGAGTTGGGGCTGAAGTGTTACTTCCTCTTTTAGAAACACCCTCATGAGTTGGGGCTGAATCGTTACTTCCTCTTTAGATATACCCTCATGAGTTGGGGCTGAAGCGTTACTTCCTCTTTTAGATACACTCTCATGAGTTGGGGCTGAAGTGTTACTTCCTCTTCTAGATACACTCTCATGAGTTGGGGCTGAAGTGTTACTTCCTCTTTTAGATACACCCTCGTGAGTTGGGGTTGAAGCGTTACTTCCTCTTTTAGATACACCCTCGTGAGTTGGGGCTGAAGTGTTATTTCCTCTTTTAGATACACCCTCATGAGTTGGGGCTGAAGCGTTACTTCCTCTTTTAGATACACCCTCATGAGTTGGGGCTGAAGTGCTACTTCCTCTTTTAGATACACACTCGTGAGTTGGGGCTGAAGTGTTACTTCCTCTTTTAGAAACACCCTCATGAGTTGGGGCTGAAGCGTTACTTCCTCTTTTAGATACGCTCTCATGAGTTGGGGCTGAAGCGTTACTTCCTCTTTTAGATACACTCTCATGAGTTGGGGCTGAAGTGTTACTTCCCCTTTTAGATACACCCTCATAAGTTGGGGCTGAAGCGTTACTTCCTCTTTTAGATACATCCTCGTGAGTTGGGGTTGAAGTGTTACCTCCTCTTTTAGATACACCCTCCTGAGTTGGGGCTGAATCGTTACTTCCTCTTTTAGATACACCCTCATGAGATGGGGCTGAAGCGTTACTTCCTCTTTTAGATACACCCTCGTGAGTTGGGGCTGAAGTGTTACTTCCTCTTTTAGATACACTCTCATGAGTTGGGGCTGAAGCGTTACTTCCTCTTTTAGATACACTCTCATGAGTTGGGGCTGAAGTGTTACTTCCTCTTTTAGATACGCTCTCATGAGTTGGGGCTGAAGTGTTACTTCCTCTTTAGATACACCCTCATGAGTTGGGGCTAAAGTGTTACTTCCTCTTTTAGATACGCTCTCATGAGTTGGGGCTGAAGCGTTACTTCCTCTTTTAGATACGCTCTCATGAGTTGGGGCTGAAGTGTTACTTCCTCTTTTAGATACACCCTCATGAGTTGGGGCTGAAGTGTTACTTCCTCTTTTAGATACACCCTCCTGAGTTGGGGCTGAATCGTTACTTCCTCTTTAGATACACCCTCATGAGTTGGGGCTGAAGCGTTACTTCCTCTTTTAGATACACTCTCATGAGTTGGGGCTGAAGTGTTACTTCCTCTTTTAGATACACTCTCATGAGTTGGGGCTGAAGTGTTACTTCCTCTTTTAGATACACCCTCGTGAGTTGGGGTTGAAGCGTTACTTCCTCTTTTAGATACACCCTCGTGAGTTGGGGATGAAGTGTTATTTCCTCTTTTAGATACACCCTCATGAGTTGGGGCTGAAGCGTTACTTCCTCTTTTAGATACACCCTCATGAGTTGGGGCTGAAGTGCTACTTCCTCTTTTAGATACACACTCGTGAGTTGGGGCTGAAGTGTTACTTCCTCTTTTAGAAACACCCTCATGAGTTGGGGCTGAAGCGTTACTTCCTCTTTTAGATACACTCTCATGAGTTGGGGCTGAAGCGTTACTTCCTCTTTTAGATACACTCTCATGAGTTGGGGCTGAAGTGTTACTTCCTCTTTTAGATACACACTCATGAGTTGGGGCTGAAGTGTTACATCCTCTTTTAGATACGCTCTCATGAGTTGGGGATGAAGCGTTACTTCCTCTTTTAGATACACTCTCATGAGTTGGGGCTGAAGTGTTACTTCCCCTTTTAGATACACCCTCATAAGTTGGGGCTGAAGCGTTACTTCCTCTTTTAGATACATCCTCGTGAGTTGGGGTTGAAGTGTTACCTCCTCTTTTAGATACACCCTCCTGAGTTGGGGCTGAATCGTTACTTCCTCTTTTAGATACACCCTCATGAGTTGGGGCTGAAGCGTTACTTCCTCTTTTAGAAAAACACCCTCGTGAGTTGGGGCTGAAGTGTTACTTCCTCTTTTAGATACACTCTCATGAGTTGGGGCTGAAGCGTTACTTCCTCTTTTAGATACACTCTCATGAGTTGGGGCTGAAGTGTTATTTCCTCTTTTAGATACGCTCTCATGAGTTGGGGCTGAATTGTTACTTCCTCTTTTAGATACACCCTCATGAGTTGGGGTTGAAGTGTTACTTCCTCTTTTAGATACACTCTCAGGAGTTGGGGCTGAAGCGTTACTTCCTCTTTGAGATAGACTCTCATGAGTTGGGGCTGAAGTGTTACTTCCTCTTTTAGATACGCTTCAATGAGTTGGGGCTGAAGTGTTACTTCCTCTTTTAGATACGCTCTCATGAGTTTGGGCTGAAGCGTTACTTCCTCTTTTAGATACACTCTCATGAGTTGGGGCTGAAGTGTTACTTCCTCTTTTAGATACACTCTCATGAGTTGGGGCTGAAGTGTTACTTCCTCTTTTAGATACACCCTCGTGAGTTGGGGCTGAAGTGTTACTTCCTCTTTTAGATACACCCTCATGAGTTGGGGCTGAAGCGTTACTTCTTCTTTTAGATACACTCTCATGAGTTGGGGCTGAAGCGTTACTTCCTCTTTTAGATACACCCTCATGAGTTGGGGCTGAAGCGTTACTTCCTCTTTTAGATACACCCTCATGAGTTGGGGCTGAAGTGTTACTTCCTCTTTTAGATACACTCTCATGAGTTGGGGCTGAAGCGTTACTTCCTCTTTTAGATACGCTCTCATGAGTTGGGGCTGAAGTGTTACTTCCTCTTTTAGATACGCTCTCATGAGTTGGGGCTGAAGTGTTACTTCCTCTTTTAGATACGCTCTCATGAGTTGGGGCTGAAGTGTTACTTCCTCTTTTAGATACACCCTCGTGAGTTGGGGTTGAAGTGTTACTTCCTCTTTTAGATACACTCTCATGAGTTGGGGCTGAAGCGTTACTTCCTCTTTTAGATACACTCTCATGAGTTGGGGCTGAAGTGTTACTTCCTCTTTTAGATACACTCTCATGAGTTGGGGCTGAAGTGTTACTTCCTCTTTTAGATACGCTCTCATGAGTTGGGGCTGAAGTGTTACTTCCTCTTTTAGATACACCCTCTTGTGTTGGGGTTGAAGTGTTACTTCCTCTTTAGATACACCCTCATGAGTTGGGGCTGAAGTGTTACTTCCTCTTTAGATACACCCTCATGAGTTGGGGCTAAAGTGTTACTTCCTCTTTTAGATACGCTCTCATGAGTTGGGGCTGAAGCGTTACTTCCTCTTTTAGATACGCTCTCATGAGTTGGGGCTGAAGTGTTACTTCCTCTTTTAGATACACCCTCATGAGTTGGGGCTGAAGTGTTACTTCCTCTTTTAGATACACCCTCCTGAGTTGGGGCTGAATCGTTACTTCCTCTTTAGATACACCCTCATGAGTTGGGGCTGAAGCGTTACTTCCTCTTTTAGATACACTCTCATGAGTTTGGGCTGAAGTGTTACTTCCTCTTTTAGATACACTCTCATGAGTTGGGGCTGAAGTGTTACTTCCTCTTTTAGATGCACCCTCGTGAGTTGGGGTTGAAGCGTTACTTCCTCTTTTAGATACACCCTCGTGAGTTGGGGCTGAAGTGTTATTTCCTCTTTTAGATACACCCTCATGAGTTGGGGCTGAAGCGTTACTTCCTCTTTTAGATACACCCTCATGAGTTGGGGCTGAAGTGCTACTTCCTCTTTTAGATACACACTCGTGAGTTGGGGCTGAAGTGTTACTTCCTCTTTTAGAAACACCCTCATGAGTTGGGGCTGAAGCGTTACTTCCTCTTTTAGATACACTCTCATGAGTTGGGGCTGAAGCGTTACTTCCTCTTTTAGATACACTCTCATGAGTTGGGGCTGAAGTGTTACTTCCTCTTTTAGATACACTCTCATGAGTTGGGGCTGAAGTGTTACATCCTCTTTTAGATACGCTCTCATGAGTTGGGGATGAAGCGTTACTTCCTCTTTTAGATACACTCTCATGAGTTGGGGCTGAAGTGTTACTTCCCCTTTTAGATACACCCTCATAAGTTGGGGCTGAAGCGTTACTTCCTCTTTTAGATACATCCTCGTGAGTTGGGGTTGAAGTGTTACCTCCTCTTTTAGATACACCCTCCTGAGTTGGGGCTGAATCGTTACTTCCTCTTTTAGATACACCCTCATGAGTTGGGGCTGAAGCGTTACTTCCGCTTTTAGATACACCCTCGTGAGTTGGGGCTGAAGTGTTACTTCCTCTTTTAGATACACTCTCATGAGTTGGGGCTGAAGCGTTACTTCCTCTTTTAGATACACTCTCATGAGTTGGGGCTGAAGTGTTACTTCCTCTTTTAGATACGCTCTCATGAGTTGGGGCTGAATTGTTACTTCCTCTTTTAGATACACCCTCATGAGTTGGGGTTGAAGTGTTACTTCCTCTTTTAGATACACTCTCAGGAGTTGGGGCTGAAGCGTTACTTCCTCTTTGAGATAGACTCTCATGAGTTGGGGCTGAAGTGTTACTTCCTCTTTTAGATACGCTCTCATGAGTTGGGGCTGAAGTGTTACTTCCTCTTTTAGATACGATCTCATGAGTTTGGGCTGAAGCGTTACTTCCTCTTTTAGATACACTCTCATGAGTTGGGGCTGAAGTGTTACTTCCTCTTTTAGAAACACCCTCATGAGTTGGGGCTGAATCGTTACTTCCTCTTTAGATATACCCTCATGAGTTGGGGCTGAAGCGTTACTTCCTCTTTTAGATACACTCTCATGAGTTGGGGCTGAAGTGTTACTTCCTCTTTTAGATACACTCTCATGAGTTGGGGCTGAAGTGTTACTTCCTCTTTTAGATACACCCTCGTGAGTTGGGGTTGAAGCGTTACTTCCTCTTTTAGATACACCCTCGTGAGTTGGGGCTGAAGTGTTATTTCCTCTTTTAGATACACCCTCATGAGTTGGGGCTGAAGCGTTACTTCCTCTTTTAGATACACCCTCATGAGTTGGGGCTGAAGTGCTACTTCCTCTTTTAGATACACACTCGTGAGTTGGGGCTGAAGTGTTACTTCCTCTTTTAGAAACACCCTCATGAGTTGGGGCTGAAGCGTTACTTCCTCTTTTAGATACACTCTCATGAGTTGGGGCTGAAGCGTTACTTCCTCTTTTAGATACACTCTCATGAGTTGGGGCTGAAGTGTTACTTCCTCTTTTAGATACACTCTCATGAGTTGGGGCTGAAGTGTTACATCCTCTTTTAGATACGCTCTCATGAGTTGGGGCTGAAGCGTTACTTCCTCTTTTAGATACACTCTCATGAGTTGGGGCTGAAGTGTTACTTCCCCTTTTAGATACACCCTCATAAGTTGGGGCTGAAGCGTTACTTCCTCTTTTAGATACATCCTCGTGAGTTGGGGTTGAAGTGTTACCTCCTCTTTTAGATACACCCTCCTGAGTTGGGGCTGAATCGTTACTTCCTCTTTTAGATACACCCTCATGAGATGGGGCTGAAGCGTTACTTCCTCTTTTAGATACACCCTCGTGAGTTGGGGCTGAATTGTTACTTCCTCTTTTAGATACACTCTCATGAGTTGGGGCTGAAGCGTTACTTCCTCTTTTAGATACACTCTCATGAGTTGGGGCTGAAGTGTTACTTCCTCTTTTAGATACGCTCTCATGAGTTGGGGCTGAAGTGTTACTTCCTCTTTTAGATACACCCTCATGAGTTGGGGTTGAAGTGTTACTTCCTCTTTAGATACACCCTCATGAGTTGGGGCTGAAGTGTTACTTCCTCTTTAGATACACCCTCATGAGTTGGGGCTAAAGTGTTACTTCCTCTTTTAGATACGCTCTCATGAGTTGGGGCTGAAGCGTTACTTCCTCTTTTAGATACGCTCTCATGAGTTGGGGCTGAAGTGTTACTTCCTCTTTTAGATACACCCTCATGAGTTGGGGCTGAAGTGTTACTTCCTCTTTTAGATACACCCTCCTGAGTTGGGGCTGAATCGTTACTTCCTCTTTAGATACAACCTCATGAGTTGGGGCTGAAGCGTTACTTCCTCTTTTAGATACACTCTCATGAGATTGGGCTGAAGTGTTACTTCCTCTTTTAGATACACTCTCATGAGTTGGGGCTGAAGTGTTACTTCCTCTTTTAGATACACCCTCGTGAGTTGGGGTTGAAGCGTTACTTCCTCTTTTAGATACACCCTCGTGAGTTGGGGCTGAAGTGTTATTTCCTCTTTTAGATACACCCATATGAGTTGGGGCTGAAGCGTTACTTCCTCTTTTAGATACACCCTCATGAGTTGGGGCTGAAGTGCTACTTCCTCTTTTAGATACACACTCGTGAGTTGGGGCTGAAGTGTTACTTCCTCTTTTAGAAACACCCTCATGAGTTGGGGCTGAAGCGTTACTTCCTCTTTTAGATACACTCTCATGAGTTGGGGCTGAAGCCTTACTTCCTCTTTTAGATACACTCTCATGAGTTGGGGCTGAAGTGTTACTTCCTCTTTTAGATACACTCTCATGAGTTGGGGCTGAAGTGTTACATCCTCTTTTAGATACGCTCTCATGAGTTGGGGATGAAGCGTTACTTCCTCTTTTAGATACACTCTCATGAGTTGGGGCTGAAGTGTTACTTCCCCTTTTAGATACACCCTCATAAGTTGGGGCTGAAGCGTTACTTCCTCTTTTAGATACATCCTCGTGAGTTGGGGTTGAAGTGTTACCTCCTCTTTTAGATACACCCTCCTGAGTTGGGGCTGAATCGTTACTTCCTCTTTTAGATACACCCTCATGAGTTGGGGCTGAAGCGTTACTTCCTCTTTTAGATACACCCTCGTGAGTTGGGGCTGAAGTGTTACTTCCTGTTTTAGATACACTCTCATGAGTTGGGGCTGAAGCGTTACTTCCTCTTTTAGATACACTCTCATGAGTTGGGGCTGAAGTGTTACTTCCTCTTTTAGATACACCCTCCTGAGTTGGGGCTGAATCGTTACTTCCTCTTTAGATACACCCTCATGAGTTGGGGCTGAAGCGTTACTTCCTCTTTTAGATACACTCTCATGAGTTTGGGCTGAAGTGTTACTTCCTCTTTTAGATACACTCTCATGAGTTGGGGCTGAAGTGTTACTTCCTCTTTTAGATACACCCTCGTGAGTTGGGGTTGAAGCGTTACTTCCTCTTTTAGATACACCCTCGTGAGTTGGGGCTGAAGTGTTATTTCCTCTTTTAGATACACCCTCATGAGTTGGGGCTGAAGCGTTACTTCCTCTTTTAGATACACCCTCATGAGTTGGGGCTGAAGTGCTACTTCCTCTTTTAGATACACACTCGTGAGTTGGGGCTGAAGTGTTACTTCCTCTTTTAGAAACACCCTCATGAGTTGGGGCTGAAGCGTTACTTCCTCTTTTAGATACACTCTCATGAGTTGGGGCTGAAGCGTTACTTCCTCTTTTAGATACACTCTCATGAGTTGGGGCTGAAGTGTTACTTCCTCTTTTAGATACACTCTCATGAGTTGGGGCTGAAGTGTTACATCCTCTTTTAGATACGCTCTCATGAGTTGGGGATGAAGCGTTACTTCCTCTTTTAGATACACTCTCATGAGTTGGGGCTGAAGTGTTACTTCCACTTTTAGATACACCCTCATAAGTTGGGGCTGAAGCGTTACTTCCTCTTTTAGATACATCCTCGTGAGTTGGGGTTGAAGTGTTACCTCCTCTTTTAGATACACCCTCCTGAGTTGGGGCTGAATCGTTACTTCCTCTTTTAGATACACCCTCGTGAGTTGGGGCTGAAGTGTTACTTCCTCTTTTAGATACACTCTCATGAGTTGGGGCTGAAGCGTTACTTCCTCTTTTAGATACACTCTCATGAGTTGGGGCTGAAGTGTTACTTCCTCTTTTAGATACGCTCTCATGAGTTGGGGCTGAATTGTTACTTCCTCTTTTAGATACACCCTCATGAGTTGGGGTTGAAGTGTTACTTCCTCTTTTAGATACACTCTCAGGAGTTGGGGCTGAAGCGTTACTTCCTCTTTGAGATAGACTCTCATGAGTTGGGGCTGAAGTGTTACTTCCTCTTTTAGATACGCTCTCATGAGTTGGGGCTGAAGTGTTACTTCCTCTTTTAGATACGCTCTCATGAGTTGGGGCTGAAGCGTTACTTCCTCTTTTAGATACACTCTCATGAGTTGGGGCTGAAGTGTTACTTCCTCTTTTAGATACACTCTCATGAGTTGGGGCTGAAGTGTTACTTCCTCTTTTAGATACACCCTCGTGAGTTGGGGCTGAAGTGTTACTTCCTCTTTTAGATACACCCTCATGAGTTGGGGCTGAAGCGTTACTTCTTCTTTTAGATACACTCTCATGAGTTGGGGCTGAAGCGTTACTTCCTCTTTTAGATACACCCTCATGAGTTGGGGCTGAAGCGTTACTTCCTCTTTTAGAAACACCCTCATGAGTTGGGGCTGAAGTGTTACTTCCTCTTTTAGATACACTCTCATGAGTTGGGGCTGAAGCGTTACTTCCTCTTTTAGATACGCTCTCATGAGTTGGGGCTGAAGTGTTACTTCCTCTTTTAGATACGCTCTCATGAGTTGGGGCTGAAGTGTTACTTCCTCTTTTAGATACGCTCTCATGAGTTGGGGCTGAAGTGTTACTTCCTCTTTTAGATACACCCTCGTGAGTTGGGGTTGAAGTGTTACTTCCTCTTTTAGATACACTCTCATGAGTTGGGGCTGAAGCGTTACTTCCTCTTTTAGATACACTCTCATGAGTTGGGGCTGAAGTGTTACTTCCTCTTTTAGATACACTCTCATGAGTTGGGGCTGAAGTGTTACTTCCTCTTTTAGATACACCCTCGTGAGTTGGGGCTGAAGTGTTACTTCCTCTTTTAGATACACCCTCATGAGTTGGGGCTGAAGCGTTACTTCTTCTTTTAGATACACTCTCATGAGTTGGGGCTGAAGCGTTACTTCCTCTTTTAGATACACCCTCATGAGTTGGGGCTGAAGCGTTACTTCCTCTTTTAGATACACCCTCATGAGTTGGGGCTGAAGTGTTACTTCCTCTTTTAGATACACTCTCATGAGTTGGGGCTGAAGCGTTACTTCCTCTTTTAGATACGCTCTCATGAGTTGGGGCTGAAGTGTTACTTCCTCTTTTAGATACGCTCTCATGAGTTGGGGCTGAAGTGTTACTTCCTCTTTTAGATACGCTCTCATGAGTTGGGGCTGAAGTGTTACTTCCTCTTTTAGATACACCCTCGTGAGTTGGGGCTGAAGCGTTACTTCCTCTTTTAGATACACTCTCATGAGTTGGGGCTGAAGTGTTACTTCCTCTTTTAGATACGCTCTCATGAGTTGGGGCTGAAGTGTTACTTCCTCTTTTAGATACACCCTCGTGAGTTGGGGTTGAAGTGTTACTTCCTCTTTTAGATACAATCTCATGAGTTGGGGCTGAAGTGTTACTTCCTCTTTTAGATACACCCTCGTGAGTTGGGGCTGAAGTGTTACTTCCTCTTTTAGATACACCCTCATGAGTTGGGGCTGAAGCGTTACTTCTTCTTTTAGATACACTCTAATGAGTTGGGGCTGAAGCGTTACTTCCTCTTTTAGATACACCCTCATGAGTTGGGGCTGAAGCGTTACTTCCTCTTTTAGATACACCCTCATGAGTTGGGGCTGAAGCGTTACTTCCTCTTTTAGATACACTCTCATGAGTTGGGGCTGAAGCGTTACTTCCTCTTTTAGATACACTCTCATGAGTTGGGGCTGAAGCGTTACTTCCTCTTTTAGATACACTCTCATGAGTTGGGGCTGAAGTGTTACTTCCTCTTTTAGATACGCTCTCATGAGTTGGGGCTGAAGTGTTACTTCCTCTTTTAGATACACCCTCGTGAGTTGGGGTTGAAGTGTTACTTCCTCTTTTAGATACACTCTCAGGAGTTGGGGCTGAAGCGTTACTTCCTCTTTTAGATAGACTCTCATGAGTTGGGGCTGAAGTGTTACTTCCTCTTTTAGATACGCTCTCATGAGTTGGGTCTGAAGCTTTACTTCCTCTTTTAGATACACTCTCATGAGGTTGGGCTGAAGTGTTACTTCCTCTTTTAGATACACTCTCATGAGTTGGGGCTGAAGTGTTACTTCCTCTTTTAGATACACTCTCATGAGTTGGCGCTGAAGCGTTACTTCCTCTTTTAGATACACTCTCATGAGTTGGGGCTGAAGCGTTACTTCCTCTTTTAGATACACTCTCATGAGTTGGGGCTGAAGTGTTACTTCCTCTTTTAGATACGCTCTCATGAGTTGGGGCTGAAGTGTTACTTCCTCTTTTAGATACACCCTCGTGAGTTGGGGTTGAAGTGTTACTTCCTCTTTTAGATACACTCTCAGGAGTTGGGGCTGAAGCGTTACTTCCTCTTTTAGATAGACTCTCATGAGTTGGGGCTGAAGTGTTACTTCCTCTTTTAGATACGCTCTCATGAGTTGGGTCTGAAGCTTTACTTCCTCTTTTAGATACACTCTCATGAGGTTGGGCTGAAGTGTTACTTCCTCTTTTAGATACACTCTCATGAGTTGGGGCTGAAGTGTTACTTCCTCTTTTAGATACACCCTCGTGAGTTGGGGCTGAAGTGTTACTTCCTCTTTTAGATACACCCTCATGAGTTGGGGCTGAAGCGTTACTTCTTCTTTTAGATACACTCTTATGAGTTGGGGCTGAAGCGTTACTTCCTCTTTTAGATACACCCTCATGAGTTGGGGCTGAAGCGTTACTTCCTCTTTTAGATACACCCTCATGAGTTGGGGCTGAAGCGTTACTTCCTCTTTTAGATACACTCTCATGAGTTGGGGCTGAAGCGTTACTTCCTCTTTTAGATACACTCTCATGAGTTGGGGCTGAAGCGTTACTTCCTCTTTTAGATACGCTCTCATGAGTTGGGGCTGAAGCGTTACTTCCTCTTTTAGATACACCCTCGTGAGTTGGGGCTGAAGTGTTACTTCCTCTTTTAGATACGCTCTCATGAGTTGGGGCTGAAGTGTTACTTCCTCTTTTAGATACACCCTCGTGAGTTGGGGTTGAAGCGTTACTTCCTCTTTTAGATACACTCTCATGAGTTGGGGCTGAAGCGTTACTTCCTCTTTTAGATACACTCTCATGAGTTGGGGCTGAAGTGTTACTTCCTCTTTTAGATACGCTCTCATGAGTTGGGGCTGAAGTGTTACTTCCTCTTTTAGATACACCCTCATGAGTTGGGGTTGAAGTGTTACTTCCTCTTTAAGATACACTCTCAGGAGTTGGGGCTGAAGTGTTACTTCCTCTTTTAGATACGCTCTCATGAGTTGGGGCTGAAGCGTTACTTCCTCTTTTAGATACACTCTCATGAGTTGGGGCTGAAGTGTTACTTCCTCTTTTAGATACACTCTCATGAGTTGGGGCTGAAGTGTTACTTCCTCTTTGGGATACACCCTCGTGAGTTGGGGCTGAAGTGTTACTTCCTCTTTTAGATACACCCTCATGAGTTGGGGCTGAAGCGTTACTTCTTCTTTTAGATACACTCTCATGAGTTGGGGCTGAAGCGTTACTTCCTCTTTTAGATACGCTCTCATGAGTTGGGGCTGAAGTGTTACTTCCTCTTTTAGATACACCCTCGTGAGTTGGGGTTGAAGTGTTACTTCCTCTTTTAGATACACTCTCATGAGTTGGGGCTGAAGCGTTACTTCCTCTTTTAGATACACTCTCATGAGTTGGGGCTGAAGTGTTACTTCCTCTTTTAGATACGCTCTCATGAGTTAAGGCTGAAGTGTTACTTCCTCTTTTAGATACACCCTCATGAGTTGGGGCTGAAGCGTTACTTCCTCTTTTAGATACACTCTCATGAGTTGGGGCTGAAGTGTTACTTCCTCTTTTAGATACGCTCTCATGAGTTGGGGCTGAAGTGTTACTTCCTCTTTTAGATACACCCTCGTGAGTTGGGGTTGAAGTGTTACTTCCTCTTTTAGATACACTCTCAGGAGTTGGGGCTGAAGCGTTACTTCCTCTTTTAGATAGACTCTCATGAGTTGGGGCTGAAGTGTTACTTCCTCTTTTAGATACGCTCTCATGAGTTGGGGCTGAAGCGTTACTTCCTCTTTTAGATACACTCTCATGAGTTGGGGCTGAAGTTTTACTTCCTCTTTTAGATACGCTCTCATGAGTTGGGGCTGAAGCGTTACTTCCTCTTTTAGATACACTCTCATGAGTTGGGGCTGAAGTGTTACTTCCTCTTTTAGATACACTCTCATGAGTTGGGGCTGAAGTGTTACTTCCTCTTTTAGATACACCCTCGTGAGTTGGGGCTGAAGTGTTACTTCCTCTTTTAGATACACCCTCATGAGTTGGGGCTGAAGCGTTACTTCGTCTTTTAGATACACTCTCATGAGTTGGGGCTGAAGCGTTACTTCCTCTTTTAGATACACCCTCATGAGTTGGGGCTGAAGCGTTACTTCCTCTTTTAGATACACCCTCATGAGTTGGGGCTGAAGCGTTACTTCCTCTTTTAGATACACTCTCATGAGTTGGGGCTGAAGCGTTACTTCCTCTTTTAGATACACTCTCATGAGTTGGGGCTGAAGCGTTACTTCCTCTTTTAGATACACTCTCATGAGTTGGGGCTGAAGTGTTACTTCCTCTTTTAGATACGCTCTCATGAGTTGGGGCTGAAGTGTTACTTCCTCTTTTAGATACACCCTCGTGAGTTGGGGTTGAAGTGTTACTTCCTCTTTTAGATACACTCTCAGGAGTTGGGGCTGAAGCGTTACTTCCTCTTTTAGATAGACTCTCATGAGTTGGGGCTGAAGTGTTACTTCCTCTTTTAGATACGCTCTCATGAGTTGGGTCTGAAGCGTTACTTCCTCTTTTAGATACACTCTCATGAGGTTGGGCTGAAGTGTTACTTCCTCTTTTAGATACACTCTTATGAGTTGGGGCTGAAGTGTTACTTCCTCTTTTAGATACACCCTCGTGAGTTGGGACTGAAGTGTTACTTCCTCTTTTAGATACACCCTCATGAGTTGGGGCTGAAGCGTTACTTCTTCTTTTAGATACACTCTTGTGAGTTGGGGCTGAAGCGTTACTTCCTCTTTTAGATACACCCTCATGAGTTGGGGCTGAAGCGTTACTTCCTCTTTTAGATACACCCTCATGAGTTGGGGCTGAAGCGTTACTTCCTCTTTTAGATACACTCTCATGAGTTGGGGCTGAAGCGTTACTTCCTCTTTTAGATACACTCTCATGAGTTGGGGCTGAAGCGTTACTTCCTCTTTTAGATACGCTCTCATGAGTTGGGGCTGAAGCGTTACTTCCTCTTTTAGATACACCCTCGTGAGTTGGGGCTGAAGTGTTACTTCCTCTTTTAGATACGCTCTCATGAGTTGGGGCTGAAGTGTTACTTCCTCTTTTAGATACACCCTCGTGAGTTGGGGTTGAAGCGTTACTTCCTCTTTTAGATACACCCTCGTGAGTTGGGGCTGAAGTGTTACTTCCTCTTTTAGATACACCCTCATGAGTTGGGGCTGAAGCGTTACTTCCTCTTTTAGATACACCCTCATGAGTTGGGGCTGAAGTGTTACTTCCTCTTTTAGATACACTCTCACGAGTTGGGGCTGAAGTGTTATTTCCTCTTTTAGATACACTCTCATAAGTTGGGGCTGAAGTGTTACTTCCTCTTTTAGATACACCCTCGTGAGTTGGGGCTGAAGTGTTAGTTCCTCTTTTAGATACACCATCATGAGTTGGGGTTGAATTGTTACTTCCTCTTTTAGATACACCCTCATGAGTTGGGGCTGAAGTGTTACTTCCTCTTTTAGATACACCCTCGTGAGTTAGGGCTGAAGTGTTAGTTCCTCTTTTAGATACACCATCATGAGTTGGGGTTGAATTGTTACTTCCTCTTTTAGATACACCCTCATGAGTTGGGGCTGAAGTGTTACTTCCTCTTTTAGATACACCCTCGTGAGTTGGGGCTGAAGTGTTACTTCCTCTTTTAGATACACCCTCATGAGTTGGGGCTGAAGCGTTACTTCTTCTTTTAGATACACTCTAATGAGTTGGGGCTGAAGCGTTACTTCCTCTTTTAGATACACCCTCATGAGTTGGGGCTGAAGCGTTACTTCCTCTTTTAGATACACCCTCATGAGTTGGGGCTGAAGCGTTACTTCCTCTTTTAGATACACTCTCATGAGTTGGGGCTGAAGCGTTACTTCCTCTTTTAGATACACTCTCATGAGTTGGGGCTGAAGCGTTACTTCCTCTTTTAGATACACTCTCATGAGTTGGGGCTGAAGTGTTACTTCCTCTTTTAGATACGCTCTCATGAGTTGGGGCTGAAGTGTTACTTCCTCTTTTAGATACACCCTCGTGAGTTGGGGTTGAAGTGTTACTTCCTCTTTTAGATACACTCTCAGGAGTTGGGGCTGAAGCGTTACTTCCTCTTTTAGATAGACTCTCATGAGTTGGGGCTGAAGTGTTACTTCCTCTTTTAGATACGCTCTCATGAGTTGGGTCTGAAGCGTTACTTCCTCTTTTAGATACACTCTCATGAGGTTGGGCTGAAGTGTTACTTCCTCTTTTAGATACACTCTCATGAGTTGGGGCTGAAGTGTTACTTCCTCTTTTAGATACACCCTCGTGAGTTGGGGCTGAAGTGTTACTTCCTCTTTTAGATACACCCTCATGAGTTGGGGCTGAAGCGTTACTTCTTCTTTTAGATACACTCTTATGAGTTGGGGCTGAAGCGTTACTTCCTCTTTTAGATACACCCTCATGAGTTGGGGCTGAAGCGTTACTTCCTCTTTTAGATACACCCTCATGAGTTGGGGCTGAAGCGTTACTTCCTCTTTTAGATACACTCTCATGAGTTGGGGCTGAAGCGTTACTTCCTCTTTTAGATACACTCTCATGAGTTGGGGCTGAAGCCTTACTTCCTCTTTTAGATACGCTCTCATGAGTTCGGGCTGAAGCGTTACTTCCTCTTTTAGATACACCCTCGTGAGTTGGGGCTGAAGTGTTACTTCCTCTTTTAGATACGCTCTCATGAGTTGGGGCTGAAGTGTTACTTCCTCTTTTAGATACACCCTCGTGAGTTGGGGTTGAAGCGTTACTTCCTCTTTTAGATACACTCTCATGAGTTGGGGCTGAAGCGTTACTTCCTCTTTTAGATACACTCTCATGAGTTGGGGCTGAAGTGTTACTTCCTCTTTTAGATACGCTCTCATGAGTTGGGGCTGAAGTGTTACTTCCTCTTTTAGATACACCCTCATGAGTTGGGGTTGAAGTGTTACTTCCTCTTTTAGATACACTCTCAGGAGTTGGGGCTGAAGTGTTACTTCCTCTTTTAGATACGCTCTCATGAGTTGGGGCTGAAGCGTTACTTCCTCTTTTAGATACACTCTCATGAGTTGGGGCTGAAGTGTTACTTCCTCTTTTAGATACACTCTCATGAGTTGGGGCTGAAGTGTTACTTCCTCTTTTAGATACACCCTCGTGAGTTGGGGCTGAAGTGTTACTTCCTCTTTTAGATACACCCTCATGAGTTGGGGCTGAAGCGTTACTTCTTCTTTTAGATACACTCTCATGAGTTGGGGCTGAAGCGTTACTTCCTCTTTTAGATACGCTCTCATGAGTTGGGGCTGAAGTGTTACTTCCTCTTTTAGATACACCCTCGTGAGTTGGGGTTGAAGTGTTACTTCCTCTTTTAGATACACTCTCATGAGTTGGGGCTGAAGCGTTACTTCCTCTTTTAGATACACTCTCAGGAGTTGGGGCTGAAGTGTTACTTCCTCTTTTAGATACGCTCTCATGAGTTAAGGCTGAAGTGTTACTTCCTCTTTTAGATACACCCTCGTGAGTTGGGGCTGAAGCGTTACTTCCTCTTTTAGATACACTCTCATGAGTTGGGGCTGAAGTGTTACTTCCTCTTTTAGATACGCTCTCATGAGTTGGGGCTGAAGTGTTACTTCCTCTTTTAGATACACCCTCGTGAGTTGGGGTTGAAGTGTTACTTCCTCTTTTAGATACACTCTCAGGAGTTGGGGCTGAAGCGTTACTTCCTCTTTTAGATACACTCTCATGAGTTGGGGCTGAAGCGTTACTTCCTCTTTTAGATACGCTCTCATGAGTTGGGGCTGAAGTGTTACTTCCTCTTTTAGATACACCCTCGTGAGTTGGGGTTGAAGTGTTACTTCCTCTTTTAGATACACTCTCATGAGTTGGGGCTGAAGCGTTACTTCCTCTTTTAGATACACTCTCAGGAGTTGGGGCTGAAGCGTTACTTCCTCTTTTAGATAGACTCTCATGAGTTGGGGCTGAAGTGTTACTTCCTCTTTTAGATACGCTCTCATGAGTTGGGGCTGAAGCGTTACTTCCTCTTTTAGATACACTCTCATGAGTTGGGGCTGAAGTGTTACTTCCTCTTTTAGATACGCTCTCATGAGTTGGGGCTGAAGCGTTACTTCCTCTTTTAGATACACTCTCATGAGTTGGGGCTGAAGTGTTACTTCCTCTTTTAGATACACTCTCATGAGTTGGGGCTGAAGTGTTACTTCCTCTTTTAGATACACCCTCGTGAGTTGGGGCTGAAGTGTTACTTCCTCTTTTAGATACACCCTCATGAGTTGGGGCTGAAGCGTTACTTCTTCTTTTAGATACACTCTCATGAGTTGGGGCTGAAGCGTTACTTCCTCTTTTAGATACACCCTCATGAGTTGGGGCTGAAGCGTTACTTCCTCTTTTAGATACACCCTCATGAGTTGGGGCTGAAGCGTTACTTCCTCTTTTAGATACACTCTCATGAGTTGGGGCTGAAGCGTTACTTCCTCTTTTAGATACACTCTCATGAGTTGGGGCTGAAGTGTTACTTCCTCTTTTAGATACACTCTCATGAGTTGGGGCTGAAGTGTTACTTCCTCTTTTAGATACGCTCTCATGAGTTGGGGCTGAAGTGTTACTTCCTCTTTTAGATACACCCTCGTGAGTTGGGGTTGAAGTGTTACTTCCTCTTTTAGATACACTCTCAGGAGTTGGGGCTGAAGCGTTACTTCCTCTTTTAGATAGACTCTCATGAGTTGGGGCTGAAGTGTTACTTCCTCTTTTAGATACGCTCTCATGAGTTGGGTCTGAAGCGTTACTTCCTCTTTTAGATACACTCTCATGAGGTTGGGCTGAAGTGTTACTTCCTCTTTTAGATACACTCTCATGAGTTGGGGCTGAAGTGTTACTTCCTCTTTTAGATACACCCTCGTGAGTTGGGGCTGAAGTGTTACTTCCTCTTTTAGATACACCCTCATGAGTTGGGGCTGAAGCGTTACTTCTTCTTTTAGATACACTCTTATGAGTTGGGGCTGAAGCGTTACTTCCTCTTTTAGATACACCCTCATGAGTTGGGGCTGAAGTGTTACTTCCTCTTTTAGATACACCCTCATGAGTTGGGGCTGAAGCGTTACTTCCTCTTTTAGATACACTCTCATGAGTTGGGGCTGAAGCGTTACTTCCTCTTTTAGATACACTCTCATGAGTTGGGGCTGAAGCGTTACTTCCTCTTTTAGATACGCTCTCATGAGTTGGGGCTGAAGCGTTACTTCCTCTTTTAGATACACCCTCGTGAGTTGGGGCTGAAGTGTTACTTCCTCTTTTAGATACGCTCTCATGAGTTGGGGCTGAAGTGTTACTTCCTCTTTTAGATACACCCTCGTGAGTTGGGGTTGAAGCGTTACTTCCTCTTTTAGATACACCCTCGTGAGTTGGGGCTGAAGTGTTACTTCCTCTTTTAGATACACCCTCATGAGTTGGGGCTGAAGCGTTACTTCCTCTTTTAGATACACCCTCATGAGTTGGGGCTGAAGTGTTACTTCCTCTTTTAGATACACTCTCACGAGTTGGGGCTGAAGTGTTATTTCCTCTTTTAGATACACCC
Source organism: Gibbula magus (assembly GCA_936450465.1). NCBI lineage: Eukaryota > Metazoa > Mollusca > Gastropoda > Trochida > Trochidae > Gibbula > Gibbula magus. Next base: position 45,085,775 of record OW388305.1, on the reverse strand, counting down.
TCATAAGTTGGGGCTGAAGTGTTACTTCCTCTTTTAGATACACCCTCGTGAGTTGGGCTGAAGTGTTAGTTCCTCTTTTAGATACACCATCATGAGTTGGGGTTGAATTGTTACTTCCTCTTTTAGATACACCCTCATGAGTTGGGGCTGAAGTGTTACTTCCTCTTTTAGATACACCCTCGTGAGTTAGGGCTGAAGTGTTAGTTCCTCTTTTAGATACACAATCATGAGTTGGGGTTGAATTGTTACTTCCTCTTTTAGATACACCCTCATGAGTTGGGGCTGAAGCGTTACTTCCTCTTTTAGATACACTCTCATGAGTTGGGGCTGAAGTGTTACTTCCTCTTTTAGATACACCCGCATGAGTTGGGGCTGAAGCGTTACTTCCTATTTTAGATACACTCCCATGAGTTGGGGCTGAAGCGTTACTTCCTCTTTTAGATACACCCTCGTGAGTTGGGGCTGAAGTGTTACTTCCTCTTTTAGATACACCATCATGAGTTGGGGTTGAATTGTTACTTCCTCTTTTAGATACACCCTCATGAGTTGGGGCTGAAGTGTTACTTCCTCTTTTAGATACACCCTCGTGAGCTAGGGCTGAAGTGTTAGTTCCTCTTTTAGATACACCATCATGAGTTGGGGTTGAATTGTTACTTCCTCTTTTACATACACCCTCATGAGTTGGGGCTGAAGCGTTACTTCCTCTTTTAGATACACTCTCATGAGTTGGGGCTGAAGTGTTACTTCCTCTTTTTGATACACCCGCATGAGTTGGGGCTGAAGCGTTACTTCCTCTTTTAGATACACTCCCATGAGTTGGGGCTGAAGCGTTACTTCCTCTTTTAGATACACCCTCATGAGTTGGGGCTGAATACAGTAACAGTGTCTCGCCTGATACTATATATATCAGTTTCAAATCACCCTGCTACAAATTCATGTTCACCTCACCCGGTCATTACTTCAATGTCAGTTTACCGTATTCAGTGTCATTCACACTTTGACAAAGTTGCAACATAAAGATGACCTACTCACCAGGTTGGAGTGGTTAGGACGACACACGACGTTGCTGCACATTAGGAGTTGTATGCTGATGCCGAGACAACGTCCCCCGTGTTGAGGGTGGGGGTTGTTGCAGGGTCGGTTCCTCACCTGGTAGCCGTCCCCACACGACAGTGAGCACGCGCTCATCGGACCCCATCCACCCCAACCGCCCGCCACTGCAACATCCAATAGGTTACAACTACATTGACAGTCTCAATACATCGAGTAGAGTAATACATACCCACATTTCACACAAAGTCATATTGTAGTAGTTGTTCTTGGAAGCACATTTACTGATTACGGATTGGTGATTAAAATCTACGTACCGAAGTCATTGAGTGGAATTATCAATTTGGCCATATTTCCAAATGTATAGTTAGATAGCAACTTCACGGTCATCAATCAACTTCATACAGTGTATACACCTTTTTCTCGACAATGGTGGTATAAGAGCACATGCTACAGTATCAAACATAATGTACAACACGCGAAATGGCAGTGGATTAAAACAGGATATATTCAAGTACAATCGTCTACATGTATACGTAAAAAGTGCAAATTATCCAAGATTGGCCCTAAAAGCAAAAGGGGTTGTCCAGACTATCACGAACTAATGAAACCAAAGCCCAAGCTGCAAGTAGGCTCCTGCACCCTATATGGTACCCAGCTGCAAATAGGCTCCTGCACCCTATATGGTACCCAGCTGCAAGTAGGCTTCTGCACCCTATATGGTACCCAGTTGCAAGTAGGCTCCTGCACCCTATATGGTAACCAGCTGCAAGTAGGCTCCTGCACCCTATATGGTACCCAGCTGCAAGTAGGCTCCTGCACCCTATATGGTACCCAGCTGCAAATAGGCTCCTGCACCCTATATGGTACCCAGTTGCAAGTAGGCTCCTGCACCCTATATGGTACCCAGCTGCAAGTAGGCTCCTGCACCCTGTATGGTACCCAGCTGCAAGTAGGCTCCTGCACCCTATATGGTACCCAGCTGCAAGTAGGCTCCTGCACCCTATATGGTACCCAGTTGCAAGTAGGCTCCTGCACCCTATATGGTACCCAGCTGCAAGTAGGCTCCTGCACCCTATATGGTACCCAGCTGCAAGTAGGCTCCTGCACCCTATATGGTACCCAGCTGCAAGTTGGCCCATGCACCCTATATGGTACCCAGCTGCTAGTAGGCTCCTGCACCCTATATGGTACCCAGCTGCAAGTAGGCTCCTGCACCCTATATGGTACCCAGCTGTAAGTAGGCTCCTGCACCCTATATGGTATCCAGCTGCAAGTAGGCTCCTGCACCCTATATGGTGCCCAGCTGCAAGTAGGCTCCTGCACCCTATATGGTACCCAGTTGCAAGTAGGCTCCTGCACCCTATATGGTACCCAGCTGCAAGTAGGCTCCTGCACCCTGTATGGTACCCAGCTGCAAGTAGGCTCCTGCACCCTATATGGTACCCAGCTGCAATTAGGCTCCTGCACCCTATATGGTACCCAGCTGCAAGTAGGCTCCTGCACCCTGTATGGTACCCAGCTGCAAGTAGGCTCCTGCACCCTGTATGGTACCCAGCTGCAAGTAGGCTCCTGCACCCTATATGGTACCCAGCTGCAAATAGGCTCCTGCACCCTATATGGTACCCAGCTGCAAGTAGGCTCCTGCACCCTATATGGTACCCAGCTGCAAGTAGGCCCATGCACCCTATATGGTACCCAGCTGCAAGTAGGCTCCTGCACCCTATATGGTACCCAGCTGCAAGTAGGCTCCTGCACCCTATATGGTACCCAGCTGCAAGTAGGCTCCTGCACCCTATATGGTATCCAGCTGCAAGTAGGCTCCTGCACCATATATGGTACCCAGCTGCAAGTAGGCTCCTGCACCCTATATGGTACCCAGTTGCAAGTAGGCTCCTGCACCCTATATGGTACCCAGCTGCAAGTAGGCTCCTGCACCCTGTATGGTACCCAGCTGCAAGTAGGCTCCTGCACCCTATATGGTACCCAGCTGCAAGTAGGCTCCTGCAACTTGTATGGTACCCAGCTGCAAGTAGGCTCCTGCACCCTATATGGTACCCAGCTGCAAGTAGGCCCCTGCACCCTATATGGTACCCAGCTGCAAGTAGGCTCCTGCACCCTGTCTGGTACCCAGCTGCAAGTAGGCTCCTGCACCCTATATGGTACCCAGCTGCAAGTAGGCTCCTGCACCCTATATGGTACCCAGCTGCAAGTTGGCCCATGCACCCTATATGGTACCCAGCTGCAAGTAGGCTCCTGCACCCTATATGGTACCCAGCTGCAAGTAGGCTCCTGCACCCTATATGGTACCCAGCTGTAAGTAGGCTCCTGCACCCTATATGGTATCCAGCTGCAAGTAGGCTCCTGCACCCTATATGGTACCCAGCTGCAAGTAGGCTCCTGCACCCTATATGGTACCCAGTTGCAAGTAGGCTCCTGCACCCTGTATGGTACCCTCGGTGTGTCTATTGTCTAGTATCTCAACTTATCATACTCGTGTACATCAAGCTAATTACTTGCCTAAACACACTCCGTACTTCAACAATGATGTTACGAACCATGTACATCAGAACTATCATTTGTAAAATTATACTATGTCACCAACCTTTTCATTGTTGCAGCACCATGTACATCAACTCAAACATATTTCCACATGCACTTCGGATAAAACCGAACGTGGGTCTAATAATTCTAATAATTCACTATGTCACCCCACTGAATGTTATAACTTTTAATCCCACCCAATCATCTTACCCTTATTTTCCAGTCATGCCAGACAATCCAAAAAGGTTAATCTATTAAAATAAATGAACTTGTTTCTATATAAGGATCCCGCCAGGGGCACGGCAACTTTGTCTGCAGTAGAGAACTGTTCTACACGCAGTAAGGTTTGGGTGCAATGCTACAATGAATTTCAGCGTAGTACCACCCATGGTTCGCTAGTTCCAGCCGATGCTCGCAGGTTTCACCGCAATGCATAGCCACGTGGCGTTGCGGGCTTTCTCCCTGCCATAATACTAGCAGCCGCGATATAAGTGAAATACTCTTGAAAGCGACATTAAACCCCAACTCACCTCACCTCACCTCCATATAAGGCGGTTCCTTTTATAGCATCTTAGTTCAAATTGTGTTCCTTTTCTTTGTTTCCATGGAAACCAGAAAAAAATCAGAATATTTAAGTAGCAAAAGACTTGCCCATTCCATCTTTGGGTCTAAACACATACTAAAAACAAAACCCAAATAAAACAGTTCTAAGTTTCTACAGACTTTCGAAGTTCACATCTGAAAGGCGACTCACCAGGGCAGTTGAGCTCAGTTGCACAGCCAATCTCTTCTATAGCGTCCCCGCTACAGTTTGTGCCACCGTGCTGGGGTGCAGGATTGGTGCAGTCTCGGGTTCGAGTCTGGGTTCCGTTGTCACATGTAACGGAACACGAGCCCCATTCACTCCAGCTCGTGAAACTACCGTCAACTGAAATTATTGTTACAAAATACGTTCACGTGTATCACATCACCTTCATCTCGGGTGTTGTTGGTTCCGGTTTTACTCCTATTCGTTTCCAATTCGTTTTTGGTTTGGACCCTAACATTATATGTTTGGGTTGCTGTTGCACATGAGGGCATACAGCCCCACAGGAACTCGATATCGTACTTAAAACGTAGATAAAACGTAGGTAACAAAAAACTACACCCTACATAACATAAGTCAAGGAGCAAGGACAGCCATATTGTCGATATGAGGGTCCATTCAAAATTAGGTCAAAATTAACGCTAAAATGTGTTGACATTCCCAAATGAACGTAGGCCTATCACCTATACATTTCTCCGAAAAACCCGGCTGATTTCCACCCTACGATAAGTTTAATAGCTCTTCAAACTCGAAAATCGACCACAAAAACCTTTCCCGTGAACGTTACTTCGTAGTCGATACCAAAATCGAACGATCTGATTGGTCCGTTGAGGGGAACTATTAATATAGTATCGGTAAACAAACACGACAGCATTGTGAGAACGGTTATATGTTTCAAAAATTCCTTCGCTACGAATTCAACACCTGATCAGAGGGAAGATTTGAAATGTGAACTACAGAGCACAGGAACTCGATATCGTAAGTAAAATGTAGGTAAAACATAGGTAAAACAAACCTACCCCCTATATAACATAGAGTAAAGGAGCAAGGGCAGCCATGTTGCCGATCTAAGGGTCCATTCAACATTAGGTCAAAAGTTACGCTAAGAATTGGTGACATACACAGATGAACGCACGTACTTATCAATTATACATTTCTCGGTCTAACGTTCACGGGAGAGGTTTTTGTGGTGGATTTTCGAGTTTGAAGAGCTATTAAACTTATCGTAGGGGTGACATATGGTGGAAATCAGCCGGGTTTTGCGGAGAAATGTATAGGTGATAGATACGTACGTTCATTTGGGAATGTCACCATTATTTAGCGTAACTTTTGACCTAATGTTGAATGGACCCTTAGATCGGCAACATGGCTGCCCTTGCTCCTTTACTCTATGTTATATAGGGGGTAGGTTTGTTTTACCTATGTTTTAGCTATATTTTACTGACGATACCGAGTTCCTGTGCTACAGAGCCAGCTCAAAGTGGCGTCATCCGTCTCAACTGAAATGATACAAGTCATGTTTTATAACGCATTACTACTGGATATATTATAAGCTTTGAAATGCCTTAAACGAATCAATCTTAGTTTGAGTGTGCGACCAATGCAAAATAAAATGTGTTTCTAAACCAAGCAGCAAATAATGCGAAAATAAGTTTGTAATTAATAGACCTGAAAACAGCTGCTAGAACTGTTTAAAACTCCGTACACCGCGTGCGTCATCATATAACGCCACCTGACCATTATGCGACACATATAGGCTACTCTTGGCGAAGAGCTGTTACTATGGCAGCTGGGTACATGAAATGTGTACACCGTGAGACTCGCGGGGTAAGGGAAAATGTTATCGACCATTATAAAATAAAAAACGAGTATTTTACTTTAAGGAAAGATGATGAAGAATGTATGAACACATTAACTCCCAAAAACACCCAGTGTTTCCTGACATATAAACACTAAATTGACACATATTCACCTTGTTCTCCTACGAAGAGTTGCAACCTGAACAACTGTACCTAATCTAGACGATGTAATGCTCGCCGTGACTATTTCAGGCAAACCTCCGTTCGGCAACAGCGGAGCGTAGCCCAGCGTAGGGGAGCTTGACCGAGGCGAGCACGATATATAATCAGACTATACTATAGGCTATATCCCACTGGTTTCCGTCCCATGGTCGTCTTTATTATAAGTCTATTAAGTGTAGGCGTATTAATTAGTTGATACACCTCTCTCATACATGTACTCTTTTTTTAAGAACTATTTTGTCAAATTATATTTCTTACAAACTATGTAAATGCACAAAATAGTAAACGACCAAAAAGATGATGGTTAAGTTGAAAACAAGTTCGCGGTTAGAAGATAATGATACTTGTTCGCGTTCCTGAGTGGACTCACGTTGGTTGGTATACGTTCCTGGGTGGACTCGCGTTGGTTGGTATACGTTTCTTCTCAGCAGGAAGTTTGAATCATACGCTGTACACTGGGGTTGCGTTCCTTTAGAACAAAGTGTGTCGCACGTGCGATCAAAATCTAAACGAACGACTCTAGTGTCACTCTCGTGTGCACTCTTGAGTTACTCGAAGTCCCTCCTGCTCAATCGAGGAGTGAAGTCGTGAGAGTAACGGAAGTACGTCATTTGACGCGGTGTTTTCAACTTGGCCAACCATAATCCTCTTGGCCTTTATTCTTCCTAACCCTCCGACTTACTTACATATATAAACACATTCGTAATAAGTCGATTTGAGGTTTTGATTTAGGTAAATGCAAATTGTAGGTTATATGCATGATAGGTGTATTCTAAGACCATACAATTTTATAGTTTTACTGATGTATGATTTTGGTGCATTCATGGACGGATTGAGCAGTAAAATCGTAGTCGATTGTAGATTGTATATTTTTTGTTGGATTCGGTAATCCTTTTCAATACAGAATAACTTATGGGGTGCCAAACGGGACTTAAATCGCTATTTAGTAAGCTTACTAATTCAGACATGTATTTAGTAAATGAATTGAATTTAGTTTAATGAATTAGTAAGCTTACTCAATGAATTAATAAGCTTACTAAATGATTTAGTAAGCTTACTAATTCAGCTGATTTAGTAAGCTTACTTAATGAATTAGTAAGCTTACTAAATCATTTGTTGTATTTTCCCGCTTAAAACCAAATAACGATTACTCCCTCCAATGCGGTAAAATGGCGGGATAATTTCATATGTTAAAAAGTGACGTAGATTTAGGGGAGACCGGGGCAAAGCGCGCCCCTTAACTTTGCAAGGCATTTTTTTGAAACTATACACTTTTCAGCTGCGTATATTTAGACCTTCGTGATAACTTAGTTATAGAGTATGAAATTAACACACTCTTTTACATCTGGTCACCATCGTTTTCGGCTAGGAAGGAAAAAAGATTGTTTTAAATATGGGCCAGTTTGCCCCGTAGTCCGGGGCAAAGAAGTGACCCAGGGTGGCCCGTCTTCCTATAGAGGGTTGAACAGACGTTGACGTTTTTTTTAACGGTAAACACGAATAATGTATTCACAGTTCATAATAAACTGTACAGAATGACATGCATACTTTAAGTCGATTGGTTTTTAGTTCTACTCCAGAAACAGAACCAACTTTTGGATGAACGGAGTATATAGGCCCATATGCCGAGAACAGAAAAAAAAGAAAACAGTCATTTTCAGTTAATAAAAAAAAACTGACGTGCAAACGAAACGTTCAAACATTTTAAAAAGAGCACACAATGAAATATTGATGTCGTAGAGAGTATATTGTGAATGCATTTGATAGACACGTTTTGTAAAGTAGTACTCACAATTTCAACCTTCAGAGTATGATACTTTTATTTATTTAGTCTGTTCAAATACACATGGGGTGTTAAAATCGCTTTTTCAAGATGTGTTTTGGCCACAATATTTGCTTTTAATTAAAAAAATAAAAAAGTATGAATTTAGGTAATAAAAGGTTTCTTCAACATAAATAACTTATTGGATTTCAATTTGTTGACGCATTATTACTGTATCTCTATCTCGTCTAGTTAAGGAGATTCCAAAACGACGATTTCTTAAAACTTGTGTTTCTCAGAAATATGAACTGATAATGTTTTGAAAGTTCGTTTGAAGTATTGCTGGGTTCTAAAGACATGATCTACCACTGTTTCAGTCGTATTTATCGCCCGTTAATTTTAATATATTGTATTTTGTATGGAGACGTTTATTTTGCACGTGAGTATATTATGTTCTAGTGAACGGCAACCAAATTTGTCAAAACTCGATAAAGTAACTAATTTATCATTTGTTAAAAACGCATTTTCAAGTGCAAACGTTTAAATACACTTCGCAGGTCTGATAACACAAAGAGTGACCTTGTATTAGCATAATTACCAAAGGCGTTCCTATAACAACTGTCCATGTCCAGAAATATTTAAAATCAAATCATATTTCTATCTTAATAAAGAAAGGTAGTGATGTGTGAATGGTTTGTGTTTTATGGTGATAGTGATATTTGCTCTATAACCTCATATAGATGAATGATGTAAAACACTTATCTCCTTTTGCATATTGTTTTTCATAAATCTTGAACTTCAACACCAAATCTCTAAAAAGATAGGTCCGTGACATATATATGTTTAATTTTTCATGAGTCTTCAGCAGTACATTTTCATAATTGAATTGTTAATTGTCTTCATATTTGTTTAATGAATAGGGTTTTTTAAAGGTTTTTTTTCTATATTCTTGAACAGGACTTTTGAAGTTATTTCTGCAAAATCCATGGTCGATATTGAATTTTTATCATATGAGGTTGACACAATTAAACTTACAAATTACATTAATACCTTTTTCTATTCTTTTAACATTCCATTTGTGAAAGAAAACTACAATAACTTTTTCTGAATGATGACCATAATGTTTATTAAAGTAACTAACAAAATCAAACAAGCTTGCCCTGATCGCTACATTACTACACAAAATATCACTTTGCAGAAAAAGGTCCGTAACATGTAATTTTCCTTATTGAACATTTATGAATTCATATTCAGCTTGCACCATGCCAAGTTACAGCATTTTTTCATTTATTTTGATTATTGAAGGGAAAAGTGGCCTTTAAAAGGTATTAACATGACATTGTTTAGCTTATTCTTAAAATGTATTTGAAGGCCCAACATAACATAAAACTCCATTGAGGCAAGGCGCGCCGGGGATGGCGCGTTTTGCCCCAAAGCATATACCATTTTAAAACGGAAAAAGAAGAAATTCGACCGGAAATCAAGTGTATATAAACAGCAAAATTGTAAGTTTAGATATTCTGTTTTCACCTAGAAAGTGATTATTTAGCTCCGGTGATAGAAACGTGTCAATCTGTTATGATATTTTATCCCGATTTTACATGGAAACGTTCAATATCAAAGAGTTCGCCCTCCTGTCGATTTGCCGCGAACTACTCATGACGTCATCAACTCGTACGTTGCTTTACGTCATCTGTGATGGATAGATAGAAACCGATAGTGTCATCTGTTGTTCATTCTAAAAATAAACCGTTGGGTCACTTTGCCCCGGGGGCGCACTTTGCCCCGGTCTCCCCTAGTATTAGCTTGTGGACAACGTTCCAAGCAATGCTTTACAGCTGCTAATGTACTCCCTACAGTGTATTTAATGTGTTCCACTGTTCGCCACCACAGTTACAGAAACATTTCACTACAACGTTCGGCAAAGGGTTTCCGTAGAACATCGGAGTTATCTCCCTTTGCAAACATGAGCCACTGGTTACCGCGCATTTTAAACACGGGTTTTTGTCAGTCTCCCCTTTTTAATGTGCTTGTAAAAATATTATCTGAGTGATCTACTACAGTCTAGAATGAACACTGTACGTGTATATGATTATTATTTCATCAAATACTGTCGCTTGTCTGAATAAGCATATGTCCTATGTCTGATCGTTCTTGGGAGCAGTCATTTATTGAGATGTCAACAAACCGGAAATGAAAAAGTAAGCTTAATTAGCTTTCTAAGCTTGCTAAATGAATTAGTAAGCGATTAAAGTCCCGTTTGGCACCCCATAATAACTGGGAAAATGAATGATTAAAATAATTAATAGGCTAAGTATAATTTTATTTTTCAAATGCTGAGCCTATAATATTCTGTCGGCCATAATGTTTGACGCCGGGCAACCAAGTCTGATATTCGGTTGTCGTTCGCGCTAAGTGGCAACTGAGCATGCGCAAGTTTACCAACGAGTGAGTCAAAACGAACGCAGCCTGGGTGTAATGTGAAGCGAGGCCGTCCGTTCATACTGATTCGTCACGTGACTTTTAATGCGAGGAGCGGAACATACGAACAGTTAGTGGTGAATTTTATCTTATTTTGCACATTGTTTGAATAATTATGAATTTATAAATAGTAATTACTTCATTAGCAAATATCTATACACCCCTGTGAAATCCAATAGAAAACAAACCTAACCAGATTTTGCAAACAGACATTTGTAACAATTAAGAATCCTCATCGGCTAAAGAGTCTGCACACAATATTACAGCCGAGTAGGTATATGTTTGTTCTGTAGAAGATGATGAAAATAGGTTATTAGGTCATGGCCTGTGAGGCCCATATTTGGAGCCACATGATCACCAAATATACAATTTAGAATCCCCATTGGCTAGAGAGTCTACACACAATATTACAGCCTTCTAGGTTTTTAGCTCATCAGGCCTGAAAGGCCCGATGGGCTTATGGCATGGGATGGCGTCCGTCCATCCGTCCGTCCGTTCGTCCGTCCGTAAACTTTTCACTTTTTCGACTTCTTCTCCAGAACCAATAACTCTAGAGAGCTGAAATTTAATGTACAGACTCCTTGGCCAATGAGGATTCTAAATTGTAGATTTGGTGACCCTGTGACCCCAAATAAGGGCCCCAGGGGTCATAACCTAAAAAGCTATTTTCATCTTCTTCTCCAGAACCAATGACTCCAGAGAGCTGAAATTTTATGTACAGACTCCTTGGCCAATGGGGATTCTAAATTGGGTCATTACCTAAAAAGCTATTTTCATCTTCTTCTCCAGTCCCAATGAACATAGAGAGCTGAAATTTTATGAACAGACTCCTTGAATGACGGGGATTCTAAATTGTAGATTTGGTAACCCTGTGACCCCAAATAAGGGCCACAGGGGTCAACCTAAAAAGCATTTTTCATCTTTTGCTCCTGTCCTAAAAGCTCTAGAAAGCTGAAATGTTATGTACAGACTCTTTGGCCAATGGGGATTCTAAATTGTAGCTTTGGTGATCTTGTGACCCCAAATATGGATCACAGGGGTAACCACTTAAAACAGCTGTTTTAATGAGCTGTGAAAATAATGAGATTTTATGTGCACTTCATATGTCAGCTTAAGAGTAATACTACATTATGGACACGTTTGATGTAATCAATGTGAAATTAGAACTATTGAATAGCCTGTGAACTGAATATTGTGACAGGATGCATAGGAAAAAATTTAAAAAGGGTTATGAAATGTTTTATTTTACATTAGATATGTGAACTAAATATGACTGGTGATGAAGTAAGATAAGACTATTAAAACTAGCTACTTGAGTTTGTGATACCACATCTTCTTTTCCAATAAAGAAAAATAAATAAAGATGGGGAAAACAAAATTTAAAATATATAATTTACTGGCTGTGAGTCCAGGGTCTGCATGTTGTGTAATTGCAGGTGTTGACCTGGGGAGTGACCACTCCCTGGCAGAGATGCAAACAACAGCTAATACACGGAGGTTTCAGGTTACTTCTCTGCTGTGTTACTGATTTAGTCTTACACTCAGATGCTCAATAGAATTTATTAATTAAATATTGAAAAGGAGCCTATGAAACTATGAGCCTATGAGAAACAGGATTTTTAGAAACAAATAGGGGCTCTTTTTCATTATGTGATAAATGTTGATAATTCCAGAATAAAAATAAGAAGTAAAACAATAAACTGCAAAGGTCTACATTATTTATAATGAATATGGATTAATGTGTAACCAATTTTGATAATAATTTTTAAATTTGATGACTGGGCAATGACTTATTATGTGATATCATAATCTTTTCCTTAGAGATAATTAATAACATGATTCCTGATGAGCTTCAGAGCCAGTGGCTCTATTTTTTTTAATTTAAAATATGTTTTTAGGTTATGGCCTATGGGCTTATGGCATGGAATGGTGTCCGACGTCCATCCGTCCGTCCGTCTGTTAACGCTTTTTCATCTTTTCTCCAGAACCACTGGCTCTAGGGAGCTGAAATTGTGTGTGGAGAGTCCTTGGTCAATGGGGATTCTTAATTGTTAATTTGGTGACCCCGTGACGCCAAATAGGGTCACAGGATTTCAACCTTAAAAGCCTATTTTCATCTTCTCAAGTACCAAAAGGTCTAAAAAGCTGAAATGTTGTTTACAGACTCCTTGGCAAAAATGGATTGTAAATTGTAGATATGGTGACCCTGTGAACCAAAATATGGATCACAGGGTCATAACCTGCAACTCACATCTGCATGATATGGGGAAGCTGTGTAACAAATTTTGTGAAGATTGGTCAAGTAGTTTTAGATATCTGCTCCGTAAACAAACCCTACCCTTCAAATACCATGGAAACAAAAAAAGGGGAGGGGAGGGGAGACATAATCAGGAAACCTGGAGAAGAGATATAACAAAAATATATAGTACAAGAAATGCTTGCAGAGAATATAAATAGAGCTATGGGCTCTGCAGCTCATCAGAACTTCAGTGACTTATTATCTAAGGTTTGAGATCTAAGCAATCTCAAGTAATACACAGTAAACTACTGGAGAAGAAGGTGAAAATGGGTTTTCTGGTCATAACCCCTGCGACCAACATTGGAGCTCTCTAAAGTCACTGCTGAAAAAGTCTAAAAAAGGAAAAGTTTATGGACAGACGCCGAGCGCCATGCCATGCCATAAGCCCATCGGTCTTTTCAGGCTTGATGAGTTAAAAGAGATAATACAACAAAGGCTTGCACAGAATAAATAGATATGCAAGAAGGCTTACATATAATAAAACGAGATAATACAAGAAAGGCTTACACAGAATAAAAAGAGATAAAACAAGAAAGGCTTGCAGGAATGAAAGCTATAATACCAGAAATTCTTGCAGAGAATAGAAATATAGCCATGGTCTCGGTAGCTCATCAGGATTTGTATTGTTTAAAGAAACAAAAACCGAAATAAATTGTTCTCAGCTTTTTCTAAAACATTTCATACCAGAGAAGAAAATGAAACTGGCTTTTCTAAGGTTGTTCCTTTTGTGACTGTTTGGAGTGAAAGGGTCACCAAATTTAAAACCATATTGTCTAAGGAGTCTACACAGCATTTCAGCTTTCTAGAGCTTTTCGTACTGGAGCAGATGAAAATAGGTTTTTAGGTGATGATCCCTGTGACAAATATTTGGGGTCACAGGGTCATCTATTCTACAATTTAGAATCCCATTTGCCAAGGAGTCTTCGCCTGATGAGCTAAAAAGAGGCTGGATGGAATAAAAAGAGATAATACAAGAGCGGATTGCAGGGAATAAAAAGAGATAATACAAGAGCGGATTGCAGGGAATAAAAAGAGATAATACAAGAGCGGGTTGCAGGGAATAAAAAGAGACAACACAAGAGAGGCTCCAGAGAATAGAAAGATGATTATGTATGTTTGTTAGCATGAAATTCAGGGGAAATAATGTAGAGAATGAACATATGCTTTGCATATAAATCGGGGTTTTTTTTCTTTGATTTAGATATAAAAAAGAAATAATCAAGAATATGAAACTATTTTAGGACAAAAATATGCTAACTTGGACAAAGGATCCCTGTATCACAGGCTTCCGACTGGTTGTCGTCGCCTTCACAGAATGTCCCGTCATGAGCTGGGGCAGGGTCGTCGCAGGATCGGGATCTGTCCCGTGACCCAGTAGCACAGGTCACATTGCATGCGCCCCAGGTAGACCAACCAGCCCACCCGCCATCAACTGCAATAAACCCATTATACCGTCTTGACTTCACCATCCTCATATTTAATGCATTCAAATGGGGAATACTTAGTCTGAAAAGTAAAACGACTTAAAGCATAGGATAGTAGAGGCAATACTTAGGTCTTCAAGACTTCTGCTTGACCTTGAACTCTATGTTGGACTTTCGGTTATTTCATCAGTTTCCATGCTTTAAAATGAGCTATCAAACATGTCTCTATCTTTGGTAGTTTTTAACAAAAAATTTTCAAAGGATACCCCTCTGAATATGGAATAATCGCATATTAATGGACCCCAACATGATGTTTCTTATGATTAAGACAAAACGGAAAATATGTTCACACTAAGGTATAACATAGAGAATGTTGTGCTTTACTGGCCACTTAAGTAGATGTTATTCTGCATACTCAAGAAAATACTACAGAATGCTTATTGTCGGACCCATATACGACGTTTTCGATATCTGTAGCTTATCTATCAACTTGTGATGAAAAGCCACTGCAGAATAGTTGTTGTCCTTGCAATTGAGCATGCGTAGGTGTCAATAACATTGCAATAACATAACAAGTTAACCAGTTATGATCCTTTGAACCTTTGAAAATGGCGATTTTCATAAAATGACAATCTTCTCTGACTTGTCACAACGTAAAGTACAGTACATGTTTGAAATTTATTGTTCTCAATAAATGATATCTCTACTCCAAAACGAGGTATCAAACATAACTGTATCTTCAGTGGTTTACGATCGATAATTCTCCAAAGAAAATACCACCTCGAAAAGTCTCAACATCACAAAATTTTACTTTTTGGGAAATATGCCAAAATTGTGCCCAAACTATCAACTTGTACACGATAATGATATGTAGTGGGAAACTAGTTATAAGAAACCGATTGCAATAAGTAACTTTGACATAAGTTAATTTATAACAGAGTAATGCCCCTTTGAACATGCATCCGAAAAACGCCATTTTCAAAAAGGTACATATTCAAGTGCACATTACTGAAATTCGAGGCCATAATTCAAATTCGGACTAGGTCACTATTTTCTAAATTCATTTCGCTTTCAGATGAGCTATCACACATAGCTGTATGTATTACCGTGATTTAAGAGAAGATTTTTGAAGACGCATATCCTGAAAACAGCGAAAGTTCACCAAATTTTTTGTTTTTTCGAAATAGCAAAAACAATCTTTTATTACGGCCGAAAAAAAGTTTTAGTTTTTGAGCTATCATTCCTAAAACTTTCATGCAAATCGGTTTAGCCGTTAATTCAGAATCTGTATCACAAAAAAACGTTCAAACAATAAGAACAAATCCGGATAAGAACAATAGGTCTTCCAGACAATCGTCTTGAAGACCTAAATACATTTTCACAACAATCTTTCATAAAATATACAGTTGACTTACAATTTTCGAAAACGCTTTCCATGATACAGTTTGGTTTTCTTGAGGCATTAAGAAGTTATCTGGATACAAGAGAAACAGGGAGGGAGCTAGGAGTGCGACGTGTAGATGCTAACACCGGCATCAAGCAACTGATACTGAACATGATCATATATACATGAATGGAGGACAAGTTTGTTCAATTGAATAGGTTAATGTGCTTTGGGATTTGACAAGTATATACAATTAATAAAGTTGATGTACAAGATTATGTGTTGTTACAGTACACAGTGGTTTGTTATTACAGTGAACAAACATAGATTGACAGAGTGAGCTATTACTCATTGGTTTTATCTAAATGATGGTAGGTTAAAGGGAGATAATATCCTTGGTCACGATGCATAGGAGGATTAAAACTAATGTTTTATTGATAAAAAAAAACCAAAAACATTTACAAATACATACTGTCAGGAGGTTATTTCACGAAGGACTTTCTAATTAGATATTGTAATTACAAAGAGTTCCTTATTTTACTTACCTTGGTAATTGGTATTTGCCATCATATTGTTTTGTAGATATCTCGATCTGTGTTTAGAAGTTGCCGACCGGAAGCTTGGCAAGGGAGTAGTCATTGTTGAATATTGTTTTTATCGGACCGGAATCATTCGTTCCTTTCATAATTTCATAATTTCTTTTCAGGAAAATTGATAATTGAAACAGGGCCTTTATCATTTATATATGGTTGACATATGTATTACGTTTGGCGGAGACAGTATGTGTAGTTCAGGAGAAATGATCCGGACAAAGTGCCTTCCTCATGCGCTATGATTAAAATCGACCCTGTTCCGAGGAATTAAATCTGCAAAATTGTTCATATCGGGATACGAACTCGTTCTATAGATTCCTCGCCACTCGGAAATTGTCTATTTTAATCAGACTGCTTCCATATCATACACGTTTCCATGAAAACCATAAAACACTTAATTGAAAAAATCTCACCCTCAAAAGGCACATCTAGGTATCATGGTTGTCTTGTGTATCAAGTTTGGTTAAACAATGCTTGAGTATTTACCTGGACAAGGTACGCCAATGGAACACGGGGCAGTCTCCGTCCCGAGCCCCGTACACTCCGCGCCGCCAAACTGGGGCGTGGGGTCCGAACACGTCCTAGACCGGGTTCGATTCCCGTTGCCGCAAGTCACTGAACACAAGTTCCAACTTTCCCATACAGTCCAGGCACCATCAACTGAATTGAGAATGTGAGATTAATGGCATTTTATATTAACATCTGTTTTACAGAAACCTTGGTTAAACCAGGCACGTCTTGATCGGTATAGTTCTTCCCTGCCTTGATGTCTTGATTTTGAATCGTGCGATGTGTAGTGTTTTTAAGAACACTGATAGACTCTAGACTGGTTACTGTCAACTTTTGACACAATGGTTGTCCCAATCTTACTGTATGGTTCTGAAATCTGGGGGTTTGAAAATATATCCCTGATAGAAAAACTACACATAAAATTCCTAAAGTTGGCGACTAATTTAAGAAACTCTACGCCTAATTTTGCATTGTTCGGTGAATTTGGAAGAGAAGCTCTATATACTATAATTTATGTAAGAATGATACATTATTGGCATAGGATAGCTACTAACAACGAAACATTAAAGATATCTAGTTTATTATATACATTCATATCGCAAGAAAATTCAAACCTCGTGAAGAATCTACGATGGATTTCATTTATTAAAAATATTTTAAACGATTGTGGTTTATCCTTGGTATTTAGCAAACCATGGCTGTATACAACGTCTGAACTCACTTCTAAAATTAAACAGATTCTATCCGATCAACACTTACAAAACTGGCAAAGTTCGGTTAGAAATAGTTCGAAAGGTATATACTATCAAAACTTTAAGACATCCCCGTGTTTTGAAACTTATCTGTTCATGCCTCGTTCTGTATACTATCCAATTTTGAAATTTAGGACAAGTAATCATAACTTCCCGATTGAAACCGGACGCTGGCAAGATATTCCAAAACATGCACGTTTATGTAACTTATGTAATTCACCAGCTATAGGAGACGAGTTTCACTATCTCTTTCGATGTGAAGCTCTTCTCCAACAACATATCAAGTATATCCCAGACAATTTTATGAAATTTTCTAACCTTTTAGCAATGAAACAATTATTAACCTAAAAAAAGATTAAGTATTTAAAACAGTTGTCATTATTTATAAATCATGTCCTTAAGATTACTAAAACTCTTAGTTAGTATTTGTACATTTTTATTGCCCTACTTGTATTTTGTATCTGCATGATATGTGTATATGCATACGCCATCTTGATCAATTTATACTTTATATAAATGTGAATGTATTATGCTCATGTACCACCGAAGGTGCAATTGAGTTAATAAAACCTTGAACCTTGATAGTGGTACAAGGAAGGCTTGGACAAACAACAAGGCAGCAGAGGAATGTCCACGGTAAACATTTTAATAATATCTATGGCCGTTCTTCTCACAACGTTTGTAGTCCTTATTTGGAAGTTGATCTATTGGTTTTGGAAGTTCTAAGAACTAGGAGTGATTCATTGACAACTATCCAGGAAATAAATGAATGGAATTCTATTTATTCGAAGTATTTCTAAATTATTCGATAATAACACATTATGAAATGCGTAATTTACCAACACTACCTATTCAAATTCTAAGTTGAAACCAACTTACCTGGGCAATTCGGAACTACAGGCAAACACTCTTCAGTTTCTGTTGAACTTCCGTTGCAAGGTAAACCGCTATGATCAGGAACAGGGTTGTCACAGTTCCGGTTCCGGGTGACAGTTCCGTTTCCACCGCAGGTGAGTGGACAGGGCGACCATGGGGACCATGTGCTGAATCCCCCATCAACTGTTAGGGAAAAAAAATAAATTCATTGACTCTGCAGTTCGTAAAGATTAGCATGGTTAAGTTGAAGATCGACACAACATGTTCCTCAAGTGATACATTGCTAAATATGTTGTCAAAATGCCTTAAGTGACATTGACAATAACGAAAAGCACTGTTGTGGCCTCCCCAACCCCATGCAATAGTTGAGCTCAACACTGTCTAACCTCCCCCTTACCTCACTCCTCCTACCCATGCAATAGTTGAGCTCAACACTGTCTAACCTCCGCCTTACCTCACTCCTCCTACCCATGCAATAGTTGAGCTCAACACTGTCTAACCTCCGCCTTACCTCACTCCTCCTACCCATGCAAAAGTTGAGCTCAACACTGTCTAACCTCCGCCTTACCTCACTCCTCCTACCCGTGCAATAGTTTAGCTCAACACTGTCTAACCTCCCCCTTACCTCACTCCTCCTACCCGTGCAATAGTTGAGCTCAACACTGTCTAACCTCCCCCTTACCTCACTCCTCCTACCCGTGCAATAGTTGAGCTCAACACTGTCTAACCTCCCCCTTACCTCACTCCTCCTACCCGTGCAATAGTTGAGCTCAACACTGTCTAACCTCCCCCTTACCTCACTCCTCCTACCCGTGCAATAGTTGAGCTCAACACTGTCTAACCTCCGCCTTACCTCACTCCTCCTACCCATGCAATAGTTGAGCTCAACACTGTCTAACCTCCCCCTTACCTCACTCCTCCTACCCATGCAATAGTTGAGCTCAACACTGTCTAACCTCCGCCTTACCTCACTCCTCCTACCCGTGCAATAGTTGAGCTCAACACTGTCTAACCTCCCCCTTACCTCACTCCTCCTACCCGTGCAATAGTTGAGCTCAACACTGTCTAACCTCCCCCTTACCTCACTCCTCCTACCCGTGCAATAGTTGAGCTCAACACTGTCTAACCTCCGCCTTACCTCACTCCTCCTACCCATGCAATAGTTGAGCTCAACACTGTCTAACCTCCCCCTTACCTCACTCCTCCTACCCATGCAATAGTTGAGCTCAACACTGTCTAACCTCCGCCTTACCTCACTCCTCCTACCCGTGCAATAGTTGAGCTCAACACTGTCTAACCTCCCCCTTACCTCACTCCTCCTACCCATGCAATAGTTGAGCTCAACACTGTCTAACCTCCGCCTTACCTCACTCCTCCTACCCGTGCAATAGTTGAGCTCAACACTGTCTAACCTCCCCCTTACCTCACTCCTCCTACCCGTGCAATAGTTGAGCTCAACACTGTCTAACCTCCCCCTTACCTCACTCCTCCTACCCGTGCAATAGTTGAGCTCAACACTGTCTAACCTCCCCCTTACCTCACTCCTCCTACCCGTGCAATAGTTGAGCTCAACACTGTCTAACCTCCGCCTTACCTCACTCCTCCTACCCATGCAATAGTTGAGCTCAACACTGTCTAACCTCCCCCTTACCTCACTCCTCCTACCCATGCAATAGTTGAGCTCAACACTGTCTAACCTCCGCCTTACCTCACTCCTCCTACCCGTGCAATAGTTGAGCTCAACACTGTCTAACCTCCCCCTTACCTCACTCCTCCTACCCGTGCAATAGTTGAGCTCAACACTGTCTAACCTCCCCCTTACCTCACTCCTCCTATCCGTGCAATAGTTGAGCTCAACACTGTCTAACCTCCGCCTTACCTCACTCCTCCTACCCATGCAATAGTTGAGCTCAACACTGTCTAACCTCCCCCTTACCTCACTCCTCCTACCCATGCAATAGTTGAGCTCAACACTGTCTAACCTCCGCCTTACCTCACTCCTCCTACCCGTGCAATAGTTGAGCTCAACACTGTCTAACCTCCCCCTTACCTCACTCCTCCTACCCGTGCAATAGTTGAGCTCAACACTGTCTAACCTCCGCCTTACCTCACTCCTCCTACCCATGCAATAGTTGAGCTCAACACTGTCTAACCTCCCCCTTACCTCACTCCTCCTACCCATGCAATAGTTGAGCTCAACACTGTCTAACCTCCGCCTTACCTCACTCCTCCTACCCGTGCAATAGTTGAGCTCAACACTGTCTAACCTCCGCCTTACCTCACTCCTCCTACCCATGCAATAGTTGAGCTCAACACTGTCTAACCTCCGCCTTACCTCACTCCTCCTACCCGTGCAATAGTTGAGCTCAACACTGTCTAACCTCCGCCTTACCTCACTCCTCCTACCCGTGCAATAGTTGAGCTCAACACTGTCTAACCTCCCCCTTACCTCACTCCTCCTACCCATGCAATAGTTGAGCTCAACACTGTCTAACCTCCGCCTTACCTCACTCCTCCTACCCGTGTGTACCTGCATGTACAGTAGTAGTTATAAGGAGTCCCTTTCATGCTGTATTATTTAGATCCATTTGGATCCAGTGGATCCGGGACGCATGACATCACTGAACAGATATACTAATGCTTTTATGACAATTAGTAATATTATTGATAATACTCATAATGAAGTAACAGCGTAAGATAATACATTCAATATGAAATTAATGATAAGTGTTATTAAATTTAAATGGATTAATCATTAAATGTATTAAATCTATGATTTTCCATTTAACTGGAAACAAAAGATAGGATAATAAATAGGTGTATTTCTATATAAAGGGTCTGAAGATGTATAACACAAGTCAAAGGAGTTTATAAAGTTGGCTGACTTGTCAATACATGTATACTCAAATAATTTGTGAGCTATGCTTCAACTCTCTTAACCCCCTGGTCAAGTCGTATCCAGGCAACGTGCTTCACACAGAGGTGTGAACAACAGTTTCCACTTGACAAGTCACCTCCCTCCTATTATTTACACACTCTAGTTGATAACTCACCGTAGCCTCGATTAATCACTCGACCAAATATAACACACAGAGAGAGTTTTTGTTTTCCTTCTACAGTGTGATTCTCCACTGTAGCGGGTTATCTGGTCAGCGCTTCTAGCTGCCTAGACTGGGGAGCTGTTCATTGCAACTCATGCGGCACATGCTAGCTCGTGCGCGAGCGCTTAGCACGTGGCTGTAGGACTGTCGCACCTCGCCTGTACGGTCGGCTAGGAGGCGTGTCGTCTGACTGCCTCTCGTTCGCTCAAATGCTCCGTCGTCTGTCCATTCGTTCACCTGTCCTCCGACAGCGTTTCGAAATGATGCCTTGGAGGGTTAGCCTTCGTCGTCTGTCCATTCGTTCACCTGTCCTCCGACAGCGTTTCGAAATGATGCCTTGGAGGGTTAGCCTTCGTCGTCTGATGGATAGGCAGCACCATCACCTTTCTGAATGGGACGCTGTAGCTCCTGGTCACTATCATCACTCATCACCTTTCTGAATGGGACGCTGTAGCTCCTGGTCACTATCATCACTCATGTATCTGACACGTTTCCTCTTGTTGGATGATTTCAAGCCAGCATTTGTTGCTGGACAGCATGATTTGATATGTCTTTGCAAATCGTGCATGTAACCGACGAGGGTACCACAATCCGCACAAGCCGTCGCCATGGTGAAAGGTCCTGACTCCTCACTTGAATCGGAAGCCGTTTCAATGTCGTCAAGAGAATTTGTTTCCCATGTCTGTTCAGCCCGAACGCCACGACCTATCTGAACATCTAGGGCTGAAGAGACGTATTTTATCTCTTGCTGGTGTGGTAGTGGAGTTGAACCACTACCCTGCTGCTGCTTCCCGGTTGTATTGGAAGGTATAGATTGTATAGGTTGAAGATACATACCGATTTTCCAGAGCCACTGAGCCCAACGACAACACCGTTGGAGGGAATCAGGAATTGAAATCCCTGCTTAAGGTCCTGAGGTGGAGGAGTCAACTGGCTTCTCAGAGGAGGAGGCGGAGGAGTCAACTGGCTTCTCTGAGGAGGAGGCGGAGGAATCAACTGGCTTCTCAGAGGAGGAGGCGGAGGAGTCGACTGGCTTCCCAGAGGAGGCGGAGTAGTCAACTGGCTTCTCAGAGGAGGAGGCGGAGGAATCGACTGGCTTTTCAGAGGAGGAGGAGAAGGAGGAGTCGACTGGCTTCCCAGAGGAGGAGGCGCAGGAGTCAACTGGCTTCCCAGAGGAGGAGGCGGAGTAGTCGACTGGCTTCCCAGAGGAGGCGGAGGAATCGACTGGCTTTTCAGAGGAGGAGGAGAAGGAGGAGTCGACTGGCTTCCCAGAGGAGGAGGCGCAGGAGTCAACTGGCTTCCCAGAGGAGGAGGAGGCGGAGTAGTCGACTGGCTTCTCAGAGGAAAAGGAGGAGTCGACTGGCTTCTCAGAGGAGGAGGCGGAGGAGTCGACAGGCTTCCCAGAGTAGGAGGCGGAGGAGTCAACTGGCTTCTCAGAGGATGCGGAGGTATCAACTGGCTTCTCAGAGGTGGGGGAGGTGTGTATGGCGTCCTCCCATGCTTCTGCCTCTGATGTCTCCGTAGATTGTCTTTTCCTGAAAACTGCTTCTGACAATCTGGACAAGTAACCACCTCCATCCTGAATCAATTCAAATATGTGATTAGAGAGTCTTTGGCTTCCTCTCATACTGTTCAAGCCTCCGTCGGTTTAAGGCAGCTAGAGCCCTATTCGCAACGGCTTGTGCTGTTGTGATGTGTCGTATTTTCAGTTCAGTCAGTTTCCTTTATTTGCTTCTTTTTCTTTTAGATGTAGCCGTTTTCTTCTTTGCTGTAACCTGTTTCTTCTGAAATGTATTTGGGTTTGCTTTAATTGTCTTTCCAAACTGAGATGTCTTGCTAAACATTGTGAACATATCTCTCGGTTCAACTCTATCCTTCGAAGTCCGTTTCATTTATAACGTCTTATCCATCTGCTGGTAAGAGCTAAATGTCAATCTCGTCCTACTGCACAGCGTTTTATGCTGTCTTGTCGCTGCCACAGGTACATAGGGGAACATGCAGTGATAGTTTTCTTCTCACAGTACGCTTGTCGCTATGAACCAAGAAACTGTGGTAAGTAATTTTCATTTTGGTTTTGCAGTAGACGCAAGTAAGAGTCCACTCCCATCTACCCAATGAACATCTACGGGTAACAAGCCAAGACACAGCACACTGGAAGGACATCTCAACTCCTGAATAGCATTCATTCGTCTCCACCTGAAGCTTATATCTTAAATAAGGCGCATGCGCAGTATAACACATCTTTCCATTCTTTCCTCCATTGAAATCATCTTTCACACTCTACAAATAAACTGAACGCCAAAATAAATGTTACACCTCTTTGAATTTGAATATCTTAAAAGTTACGTGTTCAGAGGAATTTGCCTTTGCGTCCCTTTAAAGTATCTTTGTTTAATGAAGACAGGGGTAAGAAATAAAATTTACACCAACATGACCCCTGTCATGTTTTAAATGTCGTAAATGTGTGCAGAATCAAGCAGACTTGTTGATTTTTCACATAGAATATGGTTTATATGTCGATGAACATACAATTTCTTTTAATAAACATGAAGAAGTATTCTTTGACTGCTGACTAAACACCTGTACTTTTCAGTTTTAGATTACGACATCGGAAACTTGAGATATTTGCAATTGAAAATCATAATATATTATAATAGAATCAACAGAAGTGACTACCTTCTTTTGCCCGACAGTTACCGTAGCTTTATAGAAGAAAGTGTTACCTCGTCTAGGAACGGCTAAATCTTCATCAACCATACCGTCACCGTCATCATCTGAAGCAAATGATTCCATGTGAACTTGTTATATCCATTAGTGATCCTTTTTAGTTTGATGTAACAAATATTATTATCATACGATACTACAGGCATTCAAGACGTCATATTGTTGTCATACCATAATACGATAGTACAGGCATTCACGAATTCGTAAAGTTATCATACGATTCTACAGGCATTCCCGAATTCGTAACGTTATCATACGATACTACAGGCATTCGCTCATTCGTAACGTTATCATACGATACTACAGCCATTCCCGAATTCGTAACGTTATCATACGATAAAACAGGCATTCACGACGTCGTAACGTTATCATACGATACTACAGGCATTCCCGAATTCGTAACGTTATCATACGATACTACAGGCATTCCCGAATTCGTAACGTTATCATACGATACTACAGGCAGTCACGAATTCGTAACGTTATCATACAATGCTACAGGAATTCACGAATTCGTAACGTTATCATACGATACTACAGGCATTCACGAATTCGTAACATTACCATACGATACTACAAGCATTAACGAATTCGTAACGTTATCATACGATACTACAGGCAGTCACGAATTCGTAACGTTATCATACAATACTACAGGCATTCACGAATTCGTAACGTTATCATACGATACTACAGGCATTCACGAATTCGTAACATTACCATACGATACTACAAGCATTAACGAATTCGTAACGTTATCATACGATACTACAAGCATTCCCGAATTCGTAACGTTATCATACGATACTACAGGCATTCCCGAATTCGTAACGTTATCATACGATAATGCAGGCATTCACGACGTCGTAACGTTATCATACGATAGTACAGGCATTCACGTATTCGTAAAGTAATCATACGATACTACAGGCATTCACGAATTCGTAACGTTATCATACAATACTACAGGCATTCACGGATTCGTAACGTTATCATACGATAATGCAGGCATTCACGGCGTCGTAACGTTATCATACGATAAAACAGGCATTCACGAATTCGTAACATTACCATACGATACTACAAGCATTAACGAATTCGTAACGTTATCATTCGATACTACAAGCATTCCCGAATTCGTAACGTTATCATACGATACTACAGGCATTCCCGAATTCGTAACGTTATCATACGATACTACAGGCATTCCCGAATTCGTAACGTTATCATACGATAATGCAGGCATTCACGGCGTCGTAACGTTATCATACGATAGTACAGGCATTCACGTATTCGTAAAGTAATCATACGATACTACAGGCATTCCCGAATTCGTAACGTTATCATACGATACTACAGGCAGTCACGAATTCGTAACGTTATCATACGATATTACAGCAATTCCCGAATTCGTAACGTTATCATACGATATTACAGCAATTCCCGAATTCGTAACATTACCATACGATACTACAGGCATTCACGAATTCGTAACGTTATCATACAATACTACAGGCATTCATGGATTCGTAACGTTATCATACACTACTACAGGCATTCACGAATTTGTAACGTTGGTAACGCAAGTAACGGTGAAAATAAACTTCTTTTTTATCTAACTTTCAAATCAACTTTTGCCACGGAACCTTGTTAACAGATAAGCTATCCAGAAATGACAGAAACGTTTTGGTAAATTTCGATGTGGATATTTTGTTTATATATAATTTGTTTATTTTCCCATTTTACAAGGTTTACCAACTCCAGTAGTGTTTACATCACAATGTTAACAATCGTAGAAATCAAACAGAATATATCATACACGCATTCATCACGAAACAGAACATGACGTCGACCAGAATTTGAAAAAGTTGTCAATGTTTGAGCTTATCGTAGTAGAATATCTAGTCAATTCATACTAGTTTTTTAAAGCTCCTGTTGAAAGAACTGAAAGGTTGGCATTTGTGATGATCTCTCACGGTTGAAAATGATATTATTGAAGAACAGGAAGATTTTCTGGATAAAAACTTCTTTAATCAGGTGGAGGAGTGAGTGTGTACTCCGAAACGTCGTGTATTTTTACATTAAAGAAGTTGTTATCCAGAAAATCTTCCTGTTCTTAATTATACCACTTCTAAATGCCCTTCAAAGACCTGATATTTTTTAAGATAATTAAGATAACATTGATTGGATCATTATTTTTCAATCGATATCCAATTAGAATTTGTTTTTAGTGAAGTTCAGATTTACATCCAATTTATTGTTACGTCAATTTTCATGTTCTTGTCAAATAGGAGAAACCTTGCTACAATGTTAATTTAAAAATAGATGTGAAACAATCTCTTAAGAACTAGAGCAATAGCTGCATGAATCTTGATCAATATAATTCATTTTAATAAGTCTATAATTTGTTGGTAGGAAATGATGTAGGATTTTGTATTGAAACCATTGAAGATTAGTGTCTTTCATACAGCGAAACGGAATATGGTTGTATTGTTGCCGAGTATTTGTATCAATCTCATTTTCAATTATCATATTCCATTTTACACAGTGCTGATTTGTTATTGATTACGTATTAAGTAGAGTCCTGTAAAATATTTGACTACCGTTCTTTCCTCTAATCAAAACATTTAATATGTATGGTTGCAAACATATCATGGGACATGAATTTACCAGAGTCAATCAGAAGGTAATTTATAAAAACAACACCTTTTGCATTCCAATTTCGATAATAAAAAAGGCTTTTCTATCAATCAAGATGTTCTGGTTATACCAGATGAGTTGCGAAGTAGTTATTCTGTGAATCTATTTCCCCACGTCTAGATAGTAGGTCCCACCACGCATTGAGAAGGTCACGGTATAAATTATTACGAACGAGTGGAATTTGTTTTCTCAAGCTTGAATTGGACAGTTGTATTCAAATATTGTTGTAGTTGTAAGTTTAGGTAAATTTTGAACAAAAAGATTACAAACTTTTGAGTGTTTACTGTAAAAACGTCTTATGGAAGATTGTTTTTAGCTTGAATGATTTATGTTATATTGGGAGCATTGAGACCACCCTCTTTAACAGTACATAATTATCAGTTGGTCACGTCGAACTTTATCGGGCTTGTTTCCCCATAGAAATAAAAAATAGAGCCATGGGCTCTGTAGCTCATCAGAGTTTATTTTGTTTGATGATGAAGACAGAAATATGTTGTCTCAATATAATGCACAATCCCTAACCCTGACAAATCTTAGTCTTGAAATTGAGAGAGAGCACTCAGCAAGGTCAACACACAGGAGATTATGCAATATTCTGACCCCTTGGCTCTGGTTACAAGCCAGCTGTGTTTTTTGTGTTTTACCGCCAAATTATGTAATAGACTCTTGCTTGCACTAAACACTGGCAGCACTGATCTAACTGTATAAGGCTTAAAGAGAACAGGCAAAGTGATGAATCTCATGGTACATAGTACAATTTTGAATCACCTTGGCTAAACAATCTCGGTTCTAAGCCTTGTCATCCAAACATCTAAACATTCTGAACAAAATATTCCTTCTAGTTTGTTCTGGATGAAAACAGGATTTTAGGTAATGGCCTACGGGGCTCTTATTTGGGGCCAATGGGTCACCAAATCTACAATTTAGAATCTCCATTGGCTAAAGACTCTTTACACAACATGACAACCTTCTAGGTCTTTTCGTTCTGGAGAAGAAGATGAAAATAATCTTATCTTATCATTTCATCACCAGTCATATGCAGTTCACATATCTCATGTAAAATAAAAGAATTCTTAACTCCTCTTCAATTTAGTCCTTTATGCCTTGTCACAATTTTCAGTTCATAGGCTATTCAATAGTTCTCATTTCATATTGATTACATCAATTTGACAAACATGTCCACAATGTAGATTGTTATCTAAAGTAGACATATATTCAAATCATTGTGATTGAAGTGTCATAAAATATCAGTTCAAAATTCATTTTCAAAGGGTTTTTTTAGGCTGTGGCCCATATTTGGGGTCACAGGGTCACCAAATTTACAAGTTTGAATCCCCATTGGCTAAAGAGTTTGCATACAATATTACAGCCTTCTAGATCTTTTTGTTCCGGAGAAAAAGATGAAAACAGGATTTTAGGTAATGGCCTGTGAGGCCCTTATTTGGGGCCACAGGGTCACCAAATCTACAATTTAGAATTTCATTGGCTAAAGACTCATTACACAACATGACAACCTTCTAGGTCTTTTCGTTCTGGAGAAGAAGATGAAAATAATCTTATCTTATCATTTCATCACCAGTCATATGCAGTTCACATATCTCATGTAAAATAAAAGAATTCTTAACTCCTCTTCAATTTAGTCCTTTATGCCTTGTCACAATTTTCAGTTCATAGGCTATTCAATAGTTCTCATTTCACATTGATTACATCAATTTGACAAACATGTCCACAATGTAGATTGTTATCTAAAGTCGACATACATTTCAAATAAAGTGGCTGAAGTGTCATAAAATATCAGTTCAAAATTCATTTTCAAAGGGTTTTTTTAGGCTGTGGCCCATATTTGGGGTCATAGGGTCACCAAATTTACAAGTTTGAATCCCCATTGGCTAAAGAGTTTGCATACAATATTACAGCCTTCTAGATCTTTTTGTTCCGGAGAAAAAGATGAAAACAGGATTTTAGGTAATGGCCTGTGAGGCCCTTATTTGGGGCCACAGGGTCACCAAATCTACAATTAAGATTCTTCTTTGGCTAAAGACTCATTACACAACATGACAACCTTCTAGGTCTTTTCGTTCTGGAGAAGAAGATGAAAATAATCTTATCTTATCATTTCATCACCAGTCATATGCAGTTCACATATCTCATGTAAAATAAAAGAATTCTTAACTCCTCTTCAATTTAGTCCTTTATGCCTTGTCACAATTTTCAGTTCATAGGCTATTCAATAGTTCTCATTTCACATTGATTACATCAATTTGACAAACATGTCCACAATGTAGATTGTTATCTAAAGTCGACATACATTTCAAATAAAGTGGTTGAAGTGTCATAAAATATCAGTTCAAAATTCATTTTCAAAGGTTTTTTCTAGGTTGTGGCCCATATTTGGGGTCACAGGGTCACCAAATTTACAAGTTTGAATCCCCATTGGCTAAAGAGTTTGCATACAATATTACAGCCTTCTAGATCTTTTTGTTCCGGAGAAAAAGATGAAAACAGGATTTTAGGTTATGGCCTGTGAGGCCCTTATTTGGGGCCACAGCTTCACCAAATCTACAATTTAGAATCTCCATTGGCTAAAGACTCATTACACAACATGACAACCTTCTAGGTCTTTTCGTTCTGGAGAAGAATATGAAAATAATCTTATCTTATCAATTCATCACCAGTCATATGCAGTTCACATATCTCATGTAAAATAAAAGAATTCTTAACTCCTCTTCAATTTAGTCCTTTATGCCTTGTCACAATTTTCAGTTCATAGGCTATTCAATAGTTCTCATTTCATATTGATTACATCAATTTGACAAACATGTCCACAATGTAGATTGTTATCTAAAGTAGACAAATATTCAAATCATTGTGATTGAAGTGTCATAAAATATCAGTTCAAAATTCATTTTCAAAGGGTTTTTTTAGGCTGTGGCCCATATTTGGGGTCACAGGGTCACCAAATTTACAAGTTTGAATCCCCATTGGCTAAAGAGTTTGCATACAATATTACAGCCTTCTAGATCTTTTTGTTCCGGAGAAAAAGATGAAAACAGGATTTTAGGTAATGGCCTGTGAGGCCCTTATTTGGGGCCACAGGGTCACCAAATCTACAATTTAGAATTTTCATTGGCTAAAGACTCATTACACAACATGACAACCTTCTAGGTCTTTTCGTTCTGGAGAAGAAGATGAAAATAATCTTATCTTATCATTTCATCACCAGTCATATGCAGTTCACATATCTCATGTAAAATAAAAGAATTCTTAACTCCTCTTCAATTTAGTCCTTTATGCCTTGTCACAATTTTCAGTTCATAGGCTATTCAATAGTTCTCATTTCACATTGATTACATCAATTTGACAAACATGTCCACAATGTAGATTGTTATCTAAAGTCGACATACATTTCAAATAAAGTGGCTGAAGTGTCATAAAATATCAGTTCAAAATTCATTTTCAAAGGGTTTTTTTAGGCTGTGGCCCATATTTGGGGTCATAGGGTCACCAAATTTACAAGTTTGAATCCCCATTGGCTAAAGAGTTTGCATACAATATTACAGCCTTCTAGATCTTTTTGTTCCGGAGAAAAAGATGAAAACAGGATTTTAGGTTATGGCCTGTGAGGCCCTTATTTGGGGCCACAGCTTCACCAAATCTACAATTTAGAATCTTCAT
This sequence comes from Gibbula magus, assembly GCA_936450465.1. Lineage (NCBI taxonomy): Eukaryota > Metazoa > Mollusca > Gastropoda > Trochida > Trochidae > Gibbula > Gibbula magus. The sequence goes on along the minus strand of OW388305.1, from coordinate 45,055,293 downwards.
TGGCTAAAGACTCATTACACAACATGACAACCTTCTAGGTCTTTTCGTTCTGGAGAAGAAGATGAAAATAATCTTATCTTATCATTTCATCACCAGTCATATGCAGTTCACATATCTCATGTAAAATAAAAGAATTCTTAACTCCTCTTCAATTTAGTCCTTTATGACTTGTCACAATTTTCATTTCATAGGCTATTCAACAGTTCTCATTTCACATTGATTACATCAATTTGACAAACATGTCCACAATGTAAATTGTTCTTTCAAGTCGACATACATTTCAAATAAAGTGAAAGAAGTGCACATAAAATATCAGTTCAAAATTCAATTTCGACAGGTTTTTTTGGCTGTGGCCCATATTTGGGGTCTCAGGGTCACCAAATTTACAAGTTAGAATCCCCATTTGCTAAAGAGTTTGCATACAATATTACAGCCTTCTAGGTCTTTTTGTTCCGGAGAAAAAGATGAAAACAGGATTTTAGGTAATGGCCTGTGAGGCCCTTATTTGGGGTCACAGGGTCACCAAATCTACAATTTAGAATCCCCATTGGCCAAGGAGTCTGTACATATAATTTCAGCTCTCTGGAGTCATTGGTTCTGGAGAAGAAGATGAAAATAGCTTTATAGCTTATGACCCCTGTGGCCCTTATTTGGGGTCACATGGTCACCAAATCTACAATTTAGAATCCCCATTGGCCAAGGAGTCTGTACATAAAATTTCAGCTCTCTGGAGTCATTGGTTCTGGAGAAGAAGATGAAAATAGCTTTTAAGGTTATGACCCCTGGGGCCCTTATTTGGGGTCACAGAGTCACCAAATCTACAATTTAGAATCCCCATTGGCCAAGGAGTCTGTACATAACATTTCAGCTCTCTAGAGTTATTGGTTCTGGAGAAGAAGTCGAAAAAGTGAAAAGTTTACGGACGGACGGACGGACGGATGGACGGACGGATGGACGGACGCCATCCCATGCCATAAGCCCATCGGACCTTTCAGGCCTGATGAGCTAAAAATAAAACATTTGTCATGAAATTCTTCAATGAGCTTATTTGGATTTGGAAGAGAAGCAAAAAGTTGGTTTAATTTCGGTAAAATTAGAGATTTCAATATTGTAGTTTCGAATGAACCATAGTGGCATGGGTGTTTCACATTGCCTTAACCTATCTTTATAATTCAAGTCAATCATATGTTCATTATCCAGGTCAAATGTTATTCCAAGTAATACAAAGTTACTTTTACTTTCCGAGTTTAAATTCCATTTATGACAAAGTTTCATTCTTGAACGTTTCTTTGTCTTTATTGATTTTAATCCTGAAAAAACGGACAAACACTTGAAGCCCTGCTTGTAGACATCGTTCTGATTCATCTAGAGTACATGTGGTATCGTCTGCGAACTGGTTGAGAAGATATTCTACATTGCCGAGATGAATTCCTTTGATTTCAGAATTATTCCGTATCATTATTTGAACACAAAGTATAAAGAGATATGGTGATAGTGGATCGCCCCTGTATACATAGAAGTTGCATGATCCGAAACCGTTTACCAATAGGCTGGATTGGATATTCATATAAAAATATCCATCAACTCTTTATGGAATCTCCAAAATTGAAAAAGGTAAGAGTCTTTTCAATAAATGACCACTCTCAGTTTCGAAGGCCTTTCAAATCCAGGGATTTTGTATGTATCACTATATTCAATCAAATCTTAAATCTGACTGGCAATATCACCTAAGTATCTGCCAGACATAAAGCCCATACGTTTATCACCGTATCCAGGACAGATAATAGTGATATTGGCCGCCAGTTTTTCATAAATTTCCTTTTGGAATACAAGTCTTAAGTCCTAGTTTTTGTGATACTGACTATTCTCGATGTGGAGTTGCCCCATTAATTGCATTTTTTTTCTTAAAGCGCGCAATCATTAGCTGTTAAATCAATGATTATTTTAACACTCTATATATGTACTGTTTACTATTTCGTATCTTATAAATCTTATAAACTATACGTGTGCTGTATTGTATAGTTTTGTCTTTGTTCTTAAATTATAGTCTCTCGTTACCCTATTTGGGTGCCTCACGCTTCATGTATATATATTTATTCCTGTATTATACATATGAGGTGAGACTGTCTCTCTGTCTGTATTGTCAACTATCAAGATGGGTGCTGAAATATCAATGTCAACTAGGATTGAGATGTTAGTGCTATGTCTTCTGCTTGACCTTTCCTCTATACATAATCAGTTTCTTTGCTTGAAAATGAGCTATCAATCATGTCTCTATCATTACTAGATTATGAGCAAAACATCTCCAAAGACAAAACCCTCGGAAAATGGAAAAATCACACACTCTCAGAGACGTAATGTTCTTCATTCTTAGAAAAACACTTTTAACAGAAGATGTTGTGCTAGGATTCATTATATAGATTGTTTACTTATGTTATGTTCCTCCGAAAAAAAACTAAACAATGCATATTTTTGGACCCCTAGACGATGTTGTCACTGTTAACTGTTATCAAACAAGTTGATAATAAGGTTCAACACAAAAGTTGATTTCCTTGAAATTTCCCATCGATTATCTAACCAATAATTATATTGCTTACTTAGTTAAGGAGTGAAAATTATTTTAATTTAAAAGAAAAGGGCAATCAAAAAAGCAATATTCAATGGACAGCCATGTATAAATTATGATAAATAAATGATAAAACTGTAATCCTTATCAAATCGACACATCAAGAGATAAAGAGTATATTCATGTCTTTCGTGATTTACACGCGTAAATTCTTCAAAGAAAATACTCCTTTGAATAGTCTCAAAATTACAAAATTTCATATTTTGCGCAATATTGTGGATTGCTAAACAAGCTGTAATAGCTTATATGAATGCCACTCCAGGTATTCAAATTGTGTCCTGACTATCAAATGATATAGAACGAAAACATAAATGTTAAGAAACGAAATTAAATCAAATTTCAATGAGTAACTTAAATGTATTTGTTACAGAGTAATGTCCCTTTGAAAATGAAGCCAAATTTATCTTTTTTTTTAAATGGCGATATACTAGAGAAGTTACAATTCTAGGATGACATTCGAAATTCGGACTCAATTGCGTTCTTGCCAATGAAAATAAGCTATCCCATACATGTAAATCTTTTTTTTATATAAAATTGAGGGAGATATGCAACTACGAGTACTGTCAAAACCGCCAAATTTCACAACCTCTTTAGGTTATTCGAAATAGCAAAAAATATGTTTGTGTTTCGTATACTAATCGATCGAAGGGACATGTTGTTGCCCACATTTTGGTTTAGGTATTTTTTAATCATCTTGAATAGGTATTCGAGATATTAAGGTTTGAAGCATTTCACTTCTAGAGAAGAAATCGAAGTCGAAAATTAAAACATTTACTAGTGCTGACCGACATCATGACACAGACTATCAGCCCTTTCTCAACTTCTCTTTCTCAACAATCATATTCAAATTATCATATTTGGAATTACCTTCCTCAGTCTGAAGTGAAGAGCACATAAAATCTCATGAGTACTGTTCAAAGCTTGCTACAAAAGGTTTTCTTTAGGTTGTGACCCTGTGATCCATATTTTGGGGTCACAGGGTCATTAAATTTACAGTTTAGAATCCATTTTGGCTAAGGAGTCTGTACACAACATTTCAGTTTCTAGAGCGTTTTGTACTAGAAAAGAATATGAAAATAGGTTTTTAAGGTCGTGAACCATGTGACCATATTTGGGGGTCACAGGGTAACCAAATCTACAATTTAGATTCCCCATTGGTCAAGGAGTCTGCACACAACATTTCAGCTCTCTAGACCTTTTGGTACTGGAGAAGAAGATGAAAATATGTTTTTAAGGTCGTGACCCTATTTGGGGTCACAGGGTCACCATAATTTAGAATCCCCATTGGCCAAGTAGTAAAATTTCAGCTCTTTGGAGTCATTGGTTCTGGAGAAGAAGTCGAAAAAGCGAACAATTTTACGGACGGATGGCCAGACGCCGGACGCCATGTCATGCCATCAGCCCATCGAGCCTTTCAGGCCTGATGAGCTGGAAGGTGATATTCAACAGACGGTCACGTTATTACTTTAAATGATTAAAAACTGATCAAAATGATACATAAACATTAAAATATAAAAGATAAATATCATATTCTTGTATTTCGTGGTTTACAAGCGAAAATTCCCCAAATATTATACCTCTCGAAAAGTCTCAAAATCACAAATTTAAATTATTTTTGTATATACCGAAATTGTGGCCTAACTATCAACTTTATATGATACTGTTCAATAACGAAAATGTTCCGTTAGTAATGGAAAATAATTTGCAATAGTTAGCAAAAAAGGTCCCCTTTGAAATGAAGCGAAAAACGCTTTTTTAAAAAAATCAAGGGTAGATAACTTATGCTTAAGATTATGAGCGCTCTTAAAATTCTTGTAGCTTGAAAATAAGTTATAGCTCTACTCATTGATTTGAGGGAGGCGAACATTTAAAAACACGCATACTGTCTAAAGGGAACTTAAGAAGAATCCGGATAACAACAATAGAACTTCCAGACATACGTCATGGAGACCTTATAAGTGTATATGCGTTGTAGTACGTCATGGATACCTTATAAGTGTATATGCGTTGTAGTACGTCATGGAAGCTTATCAGTGTATATGCGTTGTAGTACGTCATGGAGACTTTATCAGTGTATGTGCGTTGTAGTACGTCATGGAGATCTTATAAGTGTTTAGCGTTGTAGTATGTCATTGAGACTTTATCACTGTATATGCGTTGTAGTACGTCATGGAGACCTTATAAGTGTTTATGCGTTGTAGTACGTCATGGAGACCTTATAAGTGTGTATGCGTTGCAGTACGTCATGGAGACCTTATCATGGTATGTGCGATGTAGTACGTCATGGAGACCTTATAAGTGTGTATGCGTTGTAGTACGTCATGGAGACCTTATAAGTGTTTATGCGTTGTAGTACGTCAAGGAGACCTTATAAGTGTGTATGCGTTGCAGTACGTCATGGATACCTTATAAGTGTATATGCGTTGTAGTACGTCATGGAGACCTTATCATGGTATGTGCGATGTAGTACGTCATGGAGACCTTATAAGTGTGTATGCGTTGTAGTACGTCATGGAGACCTTATCAGTGTATATGCGTTGTAGTACGTCATGGAGACCTTATAAGTGTATATGCGTTGTAGTGCGTCATGGAGACCTTATCAGTGTGTATGCGTTGTAGTACGTCATGGAGACCTTATCAGTGTATATGCGTTGTAGTACGTTATTGAGACCTTATCAGTGTATATGCGTTGTAGTACGTCATGGGGACCTTATCATTGTATATGCGTTGTAGTACATCATGGAGACCTTATAAGTGTGTATATGCGTTGTAGTACGTTATTGAGACCTTATCCGTGTATATGCGTTGTAGTACGTCATGGAGACCTTATCAGTGTATATGCGTTGTAGTACGTCATGGAGACCTTATAAGTGTGTATGCGTTGTAGTACGTCATGGAGACCTTATCATTGTATATGCGTTGTAGTACGTCATGGAGACCTTATCAGTGTATATGCGTTGTAGTACGTCATGGAGACCTTATCAGTGTATATGCGTTGTAGTACGTCATGGAGACCATATCACAGTATATGCGTTGTAATACATCATGGAGACCGTATAAGTGTGTATGCGTTGTAGTACAAATAATCACTGTATATGCGTTGTAGTATGCTATTGAGACATTATCACTGTATATGCGTTGTGTAATAATTTCTTTATTACCCATTTTATTCCATTTGATTCGCGTTTAAATAGTCAGGAAACGGCCCACTTCCCTTGTGACGGCAAGCTATAGTGACGTCACGAACAATCATTTTATGACGTCACAGGCGACGTAATCACTGTATATGCGTTGTAGTATGCTATTGAGACATTATCACTGTATATGCGTTGTAGTGCGTCATGAATACCTTATAAGTGTATATGCGTTGTAGTAAGTCATGGAGACCCTATCACTGTATATGCGTTGTAATACATCATGGAGACCTTATAAGTGTGTATGCGTTGTAATACATCATGGAGACCTTATAAGTGTGTTTATGCGTTGTAGTACGTCATGGGGACCTTATAAGTGTGTATGCGTTGTAGTACGTCATGGAGACCTTATAAGTGTATTTGCGTTGTAGTACGTCATTGAGACATTATCACTGTATATGCGTTGTAGTATGCTATTGAGACATTATCACTGTATATGCGTTGTAGTGCGTCATGGAGACCTTATAAGTGTGTATGCGTTGTAGTACGTCATGGAGGCCCTATCACTGTATATGCGTTGTAATACATTATGGAGACCTTATAAGTGTGTATGCGTTGTAGTACGTCATGGAGACCCTATCACTGTATATGCGTTGTAATACATCTTGGAGACCTTATAAGTGTGTATGCGTTGTAATACATCATGGAGACCTTATAAGTGTGTATATGCGTTGTAGTACGTCATGGGGACCTTATAAGTGTGTATGCGTTGTAGTACGTCATGGAGACCTTATCAGTGTATTTGCGTTGTAGTACGTCATTGAGACATTATCACTGTATATGCGTTGTAGTATGCTATTTAGACATTATCACTGTATATGCGTTGTAGTGCGTCATGGATACCTTATCAGTGTATATGCGTTGTACTACATCATGGAGACCTTATAACAGTGTATATGCGTTGTAGTACGTTATTGAGGCCTTATCAGTGTATCTGCGTTGTAGTACGTCATGGAGACCTTATCATTGTATATGCGTTGTAGTACGTCATGGAGACCTTATCATTGTATATGCGTTGTAGTACATCATGGAGACCTTATAAGTGTGTATATGCGTTGTAGTACGTTATTGAAACCTTATCAGTGTATCTGCGTTGTAGTACGTCATGGAGACCTTATCAGTGTATATGCGTTGTAGTACGTCACGGAGACCTTATAAGTGTGTATGCGTTGTAGTACGTCATGGAGACCTTATCATTGTATATGCGTTGTTGTACGTCATGGAGACCTTATCATTGTATATGCGTTGTAGTACATCATGGAGACCTTATAAGTGTGTATATGCGTTGTAGTACGTTATTGAGACTTTATCAGTGTATATGCGTTGTAGTACGTCATGGAGACCTTATCAGTGTATATGCGTTGTAGTACGTCATGGAGACCTTATAAGTGTGTATGCGTTGTAGTACGTCATGGAGACCTTATCATTGTATATGCGTTGTAGTACGTCATGGAGACCTTATCAGTGTATATGCGTTGTAGTACGAAATGGAGACCATATCACAGTATATGCGTTGTAATACATCATGGAGACCTTATAAGTGTGTATATGCGTTGTAGTACGTCATGGAGACCTTATAAGTGTGTATGCGTTGTAATACATCATGGAGACCTTATAAGTGTGTATATGCGTTGTAGTACGCCATGGGGACCTTATAAGTGTGTATGCGTTGTAGTACGTCATGGAGGCCTTATAAGTGTATATGCGTTGTAGTACGTCATGGAGACCCTATCACTGTGTATGCGTTGTAATACATCTTGGAGACCTTATAAGTGTGTATGCGTTGTAATACATCATGGAGACCTTATAAGTGTGTATGCGTTGTAGTACGTCATGGAGACCCTATCACTGTATATGCGTTGTAATACATCATGGAGACCTTATAAGTGTGTATGCGTTGTAATACATCATGGAGACCTTATAAGTGTGTATATGCGTTGTAGTACGTCATGGGGACCTTATAAGTGTGTATGCGTTGTAGTACGTCATGGAGACCTTATAAGTGTATATGCGTTGTAGTACGTCATGGAGACCCTATCACTGTATATGCGTTGTAATACATCATGGGGACCTTATAAGTGTGTATGCGTTGTAGTACGTCATGGAGACCTTATAAGTGTATATGCGTTGTAGTACGTCATGGAGACTTTATAAGTGTATATGCGTTGTAGTACGTCATGGAGACCTTATCAGTGTATATGCGTTGTAGTACGTCATGGAGACCTTATCAGTGTATATGCGTTGTAGTACGTTATTGAGACCTTATCACTGCATATACGTTGTAGTGCGTCATGGAGACATTATAAGTGTGTATGCGTTGTAGTACGTCATGGAGACCTTATCACTGTATATGCGTTGTAGTACGTCATGGGGACCTTATCAGTGTATATGCGTTGTAGTACGTCATGGAGACCTTATCAGTGTATATGCGTTGTAGTACTTCATGGAGACCTTGTAAGTGTGTATGCGTTGTAGTACGTCATTGAGACCTTATCAGTGTATATGCGTTGTAGTACGTTATTGAGACCTTATCAGTGTATATGCGTTGTAGTGCGTCATTGAGACGTTATCACTGTATATACGTTGTAGAACGTCATTGAGACCTTCTCACTGTATATGCGTTGTAGTACGTCATGGAGACCTTATCAGTGTATATGCGTTGTAGTACGTTATTGAGAATTTTTCACTGCATATGCGTTGTAGTGTGTCATGGAGACCTTATCACTCTATATGCGTTGTAGTACGTCATGGAGACCTTATCAGTGTATATGCGTTGTAGTACGTCATGGAGACCTTATCACTCTATATGCGTTGTAGTACGTCATTGGGACTTTATCACTGTATATGCGTTGTAGTGTGTCATGGAGACCTTCTCACTGCATATGCGTTGTAGTGCGTCATGGAGACCTTATCACTGTATATGCGTTGTAGTGCGTCATGGAGATCTTATCACTGTATATGCATTGTAGTACGTCATGGAGACCTTATCACTGTATATGCGTTGTAGTGCGTCATGGAGACCTTATCACTGTATATGCGTTGTAGTACGTTATTGAGACCTTATCATTGTATATGCGTTGTAGTACATCATGGAGACCTTATCACTGTATATGCGTTGTAGTACGTCATGGTGACCTTATCAGTGTATATGCGTTGTAGTACGTCATGGAGACCTTATCAGTGTATATGCGTTGTAGTGCGTCATGGAGACCTTCTCACTGTATATGCGTTGTAGTACGTCATGGAGACCTTCTCACTGTATATGCGTTGTAGTACGTCATGGAGACCTTATCACTGTATATGCGTTGTAGTACGTCATGGAGACCTTCTCACTGTATATGCGTTGTAGTGCGTCATGGAGACCTTATCAGTGTATATGCGTTGTAGTGCGTCATGGAGACCTTCTCACTGTATATGCGTTGTAGTGCGTCATGGAGACCTTCTCACTGTATATGCGTTGTAGTGCGTCATGGAGACCTTCTCACTGTATATGCGTTGTAGTACGTCATGGAGACCTTATCAGTGTATATGCGTTGTAGTGCGTCATGGAGACCTTCTCACTGTATATGCGTTGTAGTGCGTCATGGAGACCTTCTCACTGTATATGCGTTGTAGTGCGTCATGGAGACCTTCTCACTGTATATGCGTTGTAGTACGTCATGGAGACCTTATCAGTGTATATGCGTTGTAGTACGTCATGGAGACCTTATCAGTGTATATGCGTTGTAGTACGTCATGGAGACCTTCTCACTGTATATGCGTTGTAGTGCGTCATGGAGACCTTCTCACTGTATATGCGTTGTAGTGCGTCATGGAGACCTTCTCACTGTATATGCGTTGTAGTACGTCATGGAGACCTTATCAGTGTATATGCGTTGTAGTACGTCATGGAGACCTTATCAGTGTATATGCGTTGTAGTACGTCATGGAGACCTTATCACTGTATATGCGTTGTAGTGCGTCATGGAGACCTTCTCACTGTATATGCGTTGTAGTACGTCATGGAGACCTTCTCACTGTATATGCGTTGTAGTATGCTATTGAGACATTATCACTGTATATGCGTTGTAGTATGCTATTGAGACATTATCACTGTATATGCGTTGTAGTACGTCATGGAGACCTTATCAGTGTATATGCGTTGTAGTACGTCATGGAGACCTTATCAGTGTATATGCGTTGTAGTACGTTATTGAGACCTTATCACTGCATATACGTTGTAGTGCGTCATGGAGACATTATAAGTGTGTATGCGTTGTAGTACGTCATGGAGACCTTATCACTGTATATGCGTTGTAGTACGTCATGGGGACCTTATCAGTGTATATGCGTTGTAGTACGTCATGGAGACCTTATCAGTGTATATGCGTTGTAGTACTTCATGGAGACCTTGTAAGTGTGTATGCGTTGTAGTACGACATTGAGACCTTATCAGTGTATATGCGTTGTAGTACGTTATTGAGACCTTATCAGTGTATATGCGTTGTAGTGCGTCATTGAGACGTTATCACTGTATATACGTTGTAGTACGTCATTGAGACCTTCTCACTGTATATGCGTTGTAGTACGTCATGGAGACCTTATCAGTGTATATGCGTTGTATTACGTTATTGAGAATTTTTCACTGCATTTGCGTTGTAGTGTGTCATGGAGACCTTATCACTCTATATGCGTTGTAGTACGTCATGGAGACCTTATCAGTGTATATGCGTTGTAGTACGTCATGGAGACCTTATCACTCTATATGCGTTGTAGTACGTCATTGGGACTTTATCACTGTATATGCGTTGTAGTGTGTCATGGAGACCTTCTCACTGCATATGCGTTGTAGTGCGTCATGGAGACCTTATCACTGTATATGCGTTGTAGTGCGTCATGGAGATCTTATCACTGTATATGCGTTGTAGTACGTCATGGAGACCTTATCACTGTATATGCGTTGTAGTGCGTCATGGAGACCTTATCACTGTATATGCGTTGTAGTACGTTATTGAGACCTTATCATTGTATATGCGTTGTAGTACATCATGGAGACCTTATCACTGTATATGCGTTGTAGTACGTCATGGTGACCTTATCAGTGTATATGCGTTGTAGTACGTCATGGAGACCTTATCAGTGTATATGCGTTGTAGTGCGTCATGGAGACCTTCTCACTGTATATGCGTTGTAGTACGTCATGGAGACCTTCTCACTGTATATGCGTTGTAGTACGTCATGGAGACCTTATCACTGTATATGCGTTGTAGTACGTCATGGAGACCTTCTCACTGTATATGCGTTGTAGTGCGTCATGGAGACCTTATCAGTGTATATGCGTTGTAGTGCGTCATGGAGACCTTCTCACTGTATATGCGTTGTAGTGCGTCATGGAGACCTTCTCACTGTATATGCGTTGTAGTGCGTCATGGAGACCTTCTCACTGTATATGCGTTGTAGTACGTCATGGAGACCTTATCAGTGTATATGCGTTGTAGTGCGTCATGGAGACCTTCTCACTGTATATGCGTTGTAGTGCGTCATGGAGACCTTATCACTGTATATGCGTTGTAGTGCGTCATGGAGACCTTCTCACTGTATATGCGTTGTAGTACGTCATGGAGACCTTATCAGTGTATATGCGTTGTAGTACGTCATGGAGACCTTATCAGTGTATATGCGTTGTAGTACGTCATGGAGACCTTCTCACTGTATATGCGTTGTAGTGCGTCATGGAGACCTTCTCACTGTATATGCGTTGTAGTGCGTCATGGAGACCTTCTCACTGTATATGCGTTGTAGTACGTCATGGAGACCTTATCAGTGTATATGCGTTGTAGTACGTCATGGAGACCTTATCAGTGTATATGCGTTGTAGTACGTCATGGAGACCTTATCACTGTATATGCGTTGTAGTGCGTCATGGAGACCTTCTCACTGTATATGCGTTGTAGTACGTCATGGAGACCTTCTCACTGTATATGCGTTGTAGTATGCTATTGAGACATTATCACTGTATATGCGTTGTAGTATGCTATTGAGACATTATCACTGTATATGCGTTGTAGTATGCTATTGAGACATTATCACTGTATATGCGTTGTAGTACGTCATACTCACCAAGGCCGTTGTTCTCCTCCTCGTCAACTCGACCATCACAGTCGTTATCCACCACGTCTCCAGCAACACCAGCCGTCCCCGGGCACATCTGCATATTTAAAAATGTCAACCTCACACGTACTGTAACATGACCGAGATTTCTTTAATTCTGATCATTTGGACAACATAATCTCATTTCAGAACAAGTAATTGTCACAAACGTGACCATGTCCCCCGCCGCAACTAAGAAATGAGTTAAAAGAATGGACACACAGCTTGTACCGAGTAGCGACATTTACATGTTTGATTCAATTATTGTTATATCGGGCACAAATTTTAAAATGGTCAAAGTCTTGTAGTGACCTTGAAAACGGGGTCAAGGTCACCCAAATCGATTGGTGTCTGCGTATTCCCCAAATGAAGAGAGGTACCAAATTTGAAGACTCTAGGTACAGCAGTTCATGAGATATCGTGCTAACAACATTTGACAATCAGTCTTGTAGTGACCTTGAAAATAATTTCAAGGTCAACCAAATCGACTGGTATCTGGATATTCCCCAAATGAAGACTGATACTAAATTTAAAACCAATAGTTCTAGCGGTTCATGAGGAATCGCACTAACAACATTTTCAAAACTGGTCAAAGTCTCGCCCTGACCTTGAAAATGAGTTCAAGGTCACTGAAAACTTTTCAGGTCTACGTATTCCCCAGATGAAGACTGGTACCAAGTTTGAAGACTCTAGGCCGAAGGGTTCATGAGATATCGCGCTAACAACATTTTCAAAAATGGTCAAAGTCTCGCCGTGACCTTGAAAATGAGGTCAAGGTCACCACAAACTTTTCAGGTCTATGTATTCCCCAGATGAAGATTGGTACCAAGTTTGAAGATTCTAGGTTGAGCGATTCATTAGATATCGCGCTAACAACATTTTCAAAACTGGTCAAAGTCTCGCCGTGACCTTGAAAATGAGGTCAAGGTCACCGAAAACTTTTCAGGTATGCGTATTCCCCAGATGAAGATTGGTACCATTTTTCAAGATTCTAGGTTGAGCGGTTCATTAGATATCGCGCTAACAACATTTTCAAAACTGGTCAAAGTCTCGCCCTGACCTTGAAAACGAAGTCAAGGTCACTAAAAACTTTTCAGGTCTGCGTATTCCCCAGATGAAGATTGGTACCAAGTTTGAAGATTCTAGGTTGAGCGGTTCATTAGATATCGCGCTAACAAGAAGCGGGACGGACGTACGGATGTACGGACGGACGTACGGAGCTGAATACTATGTCCCCCGCTCCGCGCTTCGCGGCGGCGGGGGACAATTAAAAGTTCAATTAAAGTTTAGGAGGAACTCTCTTCATGCGTGTCCCATTTGAATGAAGAGGACTTCGAGACTGTTTTGCTATAGGTGTATTCAGATCAACAGATCAAACACTTAATTATTAGCAACATAAATGAGCATCAACGTATGCAATGCCCAACAGTCTCCTGCCCTTTAAAAATGAAAGGCATGTTTTCACATAAAAACGTTTCTAAAAACTGTGACCGTTATGTCGTCATACTATGAGAACGAAAGTCGAACCAGTTGTATCAGACGAGGAGTGAGCCCGTTGAAAGAAATTCAATTATTTAAAACGTATTCAGTAGGCGATATTGTATTCTATGAATATATGAGTTTAGAAAAAGGTATTGACACTAGATATATGTTAGGAGGAATATCAAGTTGCGCAGAAAAATGAAACCTTGAGTCATCCCGAATCTTTCATGTCAAGCATAGGTAAAATTAACCAATCAGAATACACCAAAGTCATGTTACAATAAGCAATAAATACCCTGCTCATACGAATTATCATGCGTAAGAATGTTATTTTAAGCTGATGGAAAGGGTTGCTCACCTTTATACAACAAGAGTCATCAGAAGATGACATATCCCACCGGTCCCACATAATTTGTAAAACACATCTTTGACAGATAATTGTATATCTACTACTTCAGTTAGTGGGTAATTACACATGATGACATACAGATATGATGAAGGGTTTTGGAGATCTCTGAACAAAGTCCAAATCAAACGCGTTTCTATCAAAATAGCCAAAAGAGACCATTTCAGAAATCTGAAAATATCAAAAGGCACCACTTCAAGTAGTGGGTTATACATGTGCACATTTTCAGGAAGATATGATGAAGAGTTTTGGAGCTGTGGTCCGGAAACGAACCTGTCCCTGAACAAAGTCCAAATTCAACACGTTTTATGGAAACGGATTTTTTCCCCAGAAATCACACCTGTTGAAAAATAAATTGCAAGCTCAAATGTTGAAAATTTACAAAAACCGGACAATAGCTATAAAACGTGAAAAGACACGCGATTGCGATTGCATTTCTATTGGTAAACCGGGAGTCATAGGAGTTCTGGATGTGTTGTCGTCAGAGTTTAGACTCAGTTGACCACATTTGTAACTAAAGTTTACAATCTACAAGTTCAAAGATCTGCTGTGTGAAGGATCTGTGTTCTCCTACACCCCTTCTCGCACGTATACAACCAACACTTTAAAAACTTGGACTGGCTGTATTTGTGCATCAATGCAGTACCATTTCACATTTCACATTTCAACATCAAACCATCGATTTCCTCAAGAGAACTGTGCCCGACACGTAAAACCAGAGATAACAACTCTCCTTCAGACATAAACTCTGGAACCGTGTTCTCCCTACGTATGCATCAGCTCATTACTGGGGAGTTTACAGTAAAATAAAATGTATATACAATATACAAGTTATGATATAACATTTGAATACAAAACATGTCAAAATGCATATACATAAATGTTTTGATACTTCGGATTACTATTAATACATACAGCATTGCCATAAACGGCGCATCAACTGACAAATCCACAAACAGTATATCCAGACATCGCCACATACGGCGTCAACACTTACACATCACAAGCCATAAAGGGAATCAACACGTATCGCCATATGCGGCCCCAGCCATAACGGCCTTACTTATCCATAAACGGAATCAACACGTATCGCCATATGCGGCACCAGCCAAACGGCCTTACTGATCCATAAACGGAATCAACACGTATCGCCATATGCATTACCAGCCAAAACAGATTACTCATCCATAAACGGAATCAACACGTATCACCATATGCGGTACCAGCCATACAGCCTTGCTCATCCATAAACGGATAGCTCCCCAATATGCGGCGTTTACATTGCCTACAGCGGTCAACTCATTGTCAACATCAGCAGGATGTCATCTGAAACAGACACAAACAGCAGCTACATGTAAATAATAACAATAACTTATATACAAGTTAAAAAGATAGGTGTATGGCACTGCACAAACAGCCGAGAGAATAGAGCAATTTCTTCTTCTTCTCTTGCAGATTTTACGAGCGATTTCCAGCGGAGCTGATTTCCCACTCGAGCAATTGTACCTCTCACCCTTATATACCCCGCTAGTACCACTAGCGGCCCTACAATATAAAAAACGCAATTGGTCCACACATTTTGCGACGATAGACGCATCTTGCTATTCCACGAGGAACAACACGTAATGTCAAGGCTAAGTGATCTCGTCATAAGCTGGCACATTGAACCAAGCACAAGCTTCATGGAAACTATTTGTCCCACTACAGATGCCACACTTCTAACCTTGTGATAACCAGTAGTGTTATTCACTAGCTACTGAACACTGCTCAGTAACGTCACCACCTTTCTCTCGGGGACTGACACTGTCATACTAGGAGTGTGTATATGGAAACCTAGCCATTCTAAACTCTGTGACGGATACTACAGTGACTTCTCCACCTTAGGCACAAAACCAGACCTAATCAAGTCGGTCTTCACACTCTGTCCAACAGCTAGAGCTCTAGCAAAAGAAGAGACTGACATAATACAATCATCAAGGAATGTAACAAGTTTCTTGCCTTCAAAACGCCATTTCTTTACCAACTGCCGTGTGACTTTTGTAAAAACGTAAGGGGTGGAAGTGAGACCAAATGGTAGAACCAGAAACTGATAGTTTCGCTTTCCACACGAATCTAACCAGGAATACCCAAAGAAATCAGTATGTGGCGGAAATATGTCAATGTGGTGATATGCAGAATGTATATCAAACTTAATCAACCAATCATTGGTATTGATGTACTCCAACGCACCTTTCCAATCTTCATATTTCACTGATTGTCTGAACACATATTTGTTAACTATGGACACATCTAGAATCAAACGTTTCTTGCTCGGCGATTGTATGGAAAGTGAGTGTGGGTTTACAACATAAGATGGAGATACACATTCAGCTACGAGTCTCTTCTTCACTAAATCACTAACTCCACCCTGTACAAAGTCTAAGTGCGACAGTGTAGACTTGTTGTTGGACAACTCCATTCTTGGAGGCACTGAAACAAAAGGAATTTTGTAACCGTTTGTAATTATGTCAATGACGAAATGAGAGGATTCAATATGCCGCCAAAATGTTACAGAAGATCGCAATCTACTTTTGACAACTAGTTCTGCCATTCCCTGCACATATTCGGAAAAATCGTCAGTAATTAAGACTCATCTGGTCTGAACAACAATCATTAAAACACTTAACTGACAAAAACGAGTCCTGCGACGTTGCTGTGCTGGTTGAGTGTCGACTGGTTGAGTGACTGTAGTGCTGGGGACACTCTCGTCCGAAGTTCTTGAACTTGTTATAGTTGAAACAGGCCCCACTCCTGGGACCACGGACACGAAAGGGCTGGCTGATTGGTTGATTCAAAGCTGCCGAGGTAGGACGAACGCTTTCTCCCTGGGATTGATTTGCTGGATACGGTGTAGCACGAAACTTGCCCCTCTGCCGGATCTTCTTGCACTGAGTGAACTCATTTCTTAACTTAGAAAACTTGTCATCAATCGAACTTTGTAATTGTTTCTGATTTTCATCCAGCTTATTCATAATGGCGTCAAACTTTGCCGCCAATTCTGGATCCATGTTGCAAATTCAAATAGATAGGTGTATTGCACTGCACAAACAGCCGAGAGAATCGAGCAATTGTACCTCTCACCCTTATATACCCGGCTAGTACCACTAGCGCCCCTACAATTATCTGCCCTTTGATACTTTGCTCACCGGTAGGAGAAATTAATTTTCCTCTAACTCGAAAACATCATTTCGCCATGGTATTTTGTGAGAGGACCCCTTCTCCGAGCAATAGTGTACTTATCAAGAGACACAACTACTATTCCTTTACATAGTTTGTGAACACCGTGAATTATTCAAACATTAAAGATACATCGTGTTTCATAAAAAATAATTTCGCTTTAATACGTGCCAACATACGATATGTGTTGATTTCAGTTGAAAAATTTCACTAAACTTGCATATTCATCCCCAATCGTCAAATATAAATTATCATATTTACCACTTTCCAATTAAAATAGAACAATGTCAGTATACATGTACATGCACAGTAGTTTATAAGACCTATTCAACATCATCAACCAAAATTCGTCTTTTTGCCTGTTGTAAATAAGTTTCGAAAATTATGTTTGACTGATTGACGCGCGCCATACGCTGTGCATTGTCCGGTTTTCGATCAGAAATCGAAACTTACACCTTTATATCGCCGGTATACTGAGTCGACTATCATCAAAGCGGTAATTCCCACTGGACCGAGGGGAGATGTGCATTTGTTTTAAATGTAGTATTCGCCTACCGTTTACCTCCGGGTTGAAGACGAGACTGTGCCCTCTGGCAGTGAATATCTTAATAGCTTAGCGTGGGAGTTGAGAGAAAGAGGGAGCTTCCAAATCTCAATGGGAGGTAAACTTAACTCATGTTGTTGCAGCATTATATCATAGACAACAATAAAGTATTTAAAATGTAAGCTTGGGCATTTTGGTAAGGTGGTGATTTTTGGTGAATATGGATGCTCGAAGGACAGGCGGGTTGACGGATCTCCGACAATTTATTACGAGAGGGTTGAGGGAGGAACGTAAAAAGCATCTATTGATAGCATATATGAGTAAACAGGAATGTCCTCTCGAATTCCGTTTCCATAAAAAATACCCGATAGATTGAACCATCTCTTTAATGCTGTTGCATTCTCAACCTTAATCCATATATGACGTCACGAAACATGCATATGTAATAATCTTTTTAAACAATTAATTTCAATTATTTGACACGCAAAATAATCCTTTGGCAAATGTCGGTGCTCATTCAATGAATATGGAACATGTAGCTACGACATTCATGAAATAATTTCTTCCACGCAAAACATTGGCATTGAGAGCCAAAACCTAGTGTGTGTTATTAGCCGATCCGCACGCTCTTACCATGCGTTTCACGCTCTACCAGTTTAGTGGAGAATGCAGGGTTCTTACTTTTAAACAATCATATCGTTCTAACATCCCTATGTAGCCTAATGGATAAAGAGCTGAGTTACAAACGAAGGGTTGCATGTTCGAATCCATTACAGAAATTAATCTGTCATATTTGGGATAGTTTAAGATCCTATTCAGATATACCTAGACAATACACCATTGTTGAAAAGGCTATAGCAGATTAAAAGTGTTCCTGAACATTGATGGGTAGGTGACGGACAGGCTTGATCAACCTGTTCCCTGACCAGAGGCAAGTTAATGGAGTTGCAGTTGGGAAAATGAGCAAGAAGTACTCTTTCGGAGTGGGAAGTTGCACGGAGGGATTCCTAAGATGTTGCTTGTAGTGGTGGCGATGATATTCATGTTAATGTTGCTTGTGGTGGTGATGATGATAATCATGTTAATGATGATGATGGTAATGATGGTGATGATGATAATGATGGTACTGAGGATTGTGGTGACGATGAGATGGAGAAGAAGAAGAAAAAGAAATTGCAACAAGGAAGAATAGAAGGATGAAACTGAACGTCAAGGAGCTGTAGTTTATTCACCTCGTTGATTAGTGCAAGCCTCATCCCAGAAGAGAAGGCATAAGAGTTGTAAGGCGCTACCCCCGTGCAGAGGCCCATGAACACTACTGTCGGGTTTTCATGGAAGACATCGTGGGACCCGGGTATTACTGCAAGCGTTCCTACCACTAAACCTGCAGCATATAAACAAAACATTGTATGGCACACACCAAATACCAAGCGTTCCTACCACTAAACCTGCAGCATATAAACAAAACATTGTATGGCACACACCAAATACCAAGCGTTCCTACCACTAAACCTGCAGCATATAAACAAAACATTGTATGGCACACACCAAATACCAAGCGTTCCTACCACTAAACCTGCAGCATATAAACAAAACATTGTATGGCACACACCAAATACCAAGCGTTCCTACCACTAAACCTGCAGCATATAAACAAAACATTGTATGGCACACACCAAATACCAAGCGTTCCTACCACTAAACCTGCAGCATATAAACAAAACATTGTATGGCACACACCAAATACCAAGCGTTCCTACCACTAAACCTGCAGCATATAAACAAAACATTGTATGGCACACACCAAATACCAAGCGTTCCTACCACTAAACCTGCAGCATATAAACAAAACATTGTATGGCACACACCAAATACCAAGCGTTCCTACCACTAAACCTGCAACATATAAACAAAACATTGTATGGCACACACCAAATACCAAGCGTTCCTACCACTAAACCTGCAGCATATAAACAAAACATTGTATGGCACACACCAAATACCAAGCGTTCCTACCACTAAACCTGCAGCATATAAACAAAACATTGTATGGCACACACCAAATACCAAGCGTTCCTACCACTAAACCTGCAGCATATAAACAAAACATTGTATGGCACACACCAAATACCAAGCGTTCCTACCACTAAACCTGCAGCATATAAACAAAACATTGTATGGCACACACCAAATACCAAGCGTTCCTACCACTAAACCTGCAGCATATAAACAAAACATTGTATGGCACACACCAAATACCAAGCGTTCCTACCACTAAACCTGCAGCATATAAACAAAACATTGTATGGCACACACCAAATACCAAGCGTTCCTACCACTAGACCTGCAGCATATAAACAAAACATTGTATGGCACACACCAAATACCAAGCGTTCCTACCACTAAACCTGCAGCATATAAACAAAACATTGTATGGCACACACCAAATACCAAGCGTTCCTACCACTAAACCTGCAGCATATAAACAAAACATTGTATGGCACACACCAAATACCAAGCGTTCCTACCACTAAACCTGCAGCATATAAACAAAACATTGTATGGCACACACCAAATACCAAGCGTTCCTACCACTAAACCTGCAGCATATAAACAAAACATTGTATGGCACACACCAAATACCAAACGTTCCTACCACTAAACCTGCAGCATATAAACAAAACATTGTATGGCACACACCAAATACCAAGCGTTCCTACCACTAAACCTGCAGCATATAAACAAAACATTATATGGCACACACCAAATAACAGGTGTTCTTACCACTAGATCAGCAACATATAAACTATCAACCGTTAAACCCGGGCCCTATAGCCAGTATTCTTATCACTATAGACGAGCAACGGTTCTTGAGATTACCTGCTAACAAGTGGCAAAAGGTAAAAGGTAAAATGGCAAAATGTCGTTGTGACCTTAACGCGGGGCGGGCGTAAAACATCTCCAAAAGTCTTTGAAGGGCAATTATTTATCAATCTTTCTGAAACTTAAGACATTCTTTGGATATACATGGGTGATACACGTGTGCTTTTTGGGTGACCAATTGGATGAATTTTGTACAGTCATGGCCCTTGACTTAGAGCGCTTGATTTTGCAATTGCTGTCGGAGTTGGTGTCAAGTCGTTTGTCGTCCTCCCAGTAGTCTGTATAATAATAGTCTACTTGCACGAGTTAGTTATCACCATCCAGAGTAAAGAGATCTGAACCTATCTTGCTCCATTGCCGTTCTGGAAGGTCATATGTCATACTCCTTAATGTCAGCACTCATATTGGGCCAGTAAAGAGCATCACGTGCTTTGCGAATACATGCCTCTACTCCGAGGTGGTTGGTTTGAATACGCTGCAGGTTTTCTGGTTTACAACACGGCAACCTTTGTACAGGACAGCATTTTGAAAAGTCACTTCCTCTCTGAAGTTCCAGTTAACTCGGATACACATGTGTGCTGCTTCTTCTACTTCTGTACATTTCAGATCCTCTCTTGTAGTTGACATCGAGTTGATACTTCTGTACATTTCAGATCCTCTCTTGTAGTTGACATCGAGTTGATACTTCTGGAGTCTGAGGATCATCCTCTGTAGTCTCTTGGAGAAGAAAGTAGAGACTTATTGAAGATATTCTCCAATGGATTGTGATCTGTGTCAACATTGACAACCTTTCGTCCAAAGACATACTGGTCAGAATGTTCTTAAGCAAACACAATTGCCAGACACTCTTTTTCAATTAGTGCATAGCGCTGTTCAGCGATATTGATGCAAAGCATACTGGCTGTCCATTTTGGAGCAGGACAGGTCCAAGACCAACTTCATTCGCATCAGCTTGAATTATCACCTCTTCATTGACATCATAGTATCTTAGCACTGGTGTACTTGTCACCATCTTCTTGATCTACTCAAATCTCTACATGAAATGATGATATTTTTTAAGCATTAAATATCTATTAAAGACGGTATTTACTTGATATTTTCAAATATAAAATACTTCTTGACGAGAAAATAAAGGTCATAACTATTTATTAAATGGTATTTACAAGACACTCAGCCAACACCACAGTGCGTCTTTGTCTAGAAGTCGCATGTGGGGTTCATGAACGTCCTTTTTGAAATTACAAGTGATACAATCATTTTGTGTTTATCATTCTTTATTCATATTCATTTTTCATAGTTTGGCATGTATAACTTGAATGTTTATTGTTTAAAGTGTAAAACAATTGATCTAGGCTTATGATTCACATTTGATGCTTGAATTCAGTAATATTCGTAATATATATATATAAATAAGAGAGGGTCGTTTGGAAACGGACATATATTACAAACCGACAGATACGAAACAATATCTGGACTTCTCGTCATGTCACCCATCTCATACTAAAAGGAGTATCCCATACAATCTTTCCAGACGCATCTGCATGATCTGCTCAAATATGGATACACGGAACTGCAGACTACAAGAACTTAAAATATTGCTGAAGAGAAGAGGATATCCTACACTCCTAATTGAAGATGGAATAAATAAAGCTAAATCTATAGACAGAAATGAACTTCTCCATGTGAAGAAGCAAGAAGAAACTAATATTATGGACATTGCGTTTGTATCCACCCACAACCCTCTAAATCCTGATCTATTCAAAGGTATAAGAAATAATATACCCCTTCTAACATGTGATGAGAAAATGCGTAATGTTGCTGATAATATTAACTTTATCAAAAGTAAACGTCAAAGCAAAAATTTGAAAAAACTATTAACAAGGGCTAGATTTACAGTAAATAGTGAATCCCCAGAATTCAAAGTTTATAAATGTAACAGAGGGAATTGTGGGACATGCCATCATCTTTTGGAGAGCTCCAGCATAAAATTTCACAACAAAAAGGAACGATTTTATGTGCGCTTCAATATTAACTGTGCGGCAAGAAATGTAATATATGTTATTATTTGTCAAGGGTGTTCAGGGGAATATATTGGACAGACTGAGTGTCTCAGAGACAGAGTTCGAGTACACAAGCAGCAGATTAAATACCCTGAAACACGATGTATTCCCCTTAGTGCGCACATTGACAATTGTGCTAAAGGCAAAGATATAAAATTTCAAATATTTCCATTTTACAAAATGGAAACAAATGACAGACTGGCCAGAAAGTTGAAAGAAGATTACTTTATTAGAATGCTTAAACCCAATTTGAATGCATAATTATATATTCATGTATAAATGTGTTTGATTCTATCGCTTGCTTAATGACTGTGACGTCATACCTGTGTTACGTCATCACTATTATGACAATCTAACGTCACAACTGTTTTGTACTCCCTGAAGATTACAATGAAACTAGTAGGAGTCTATTGGTGTTGTGTGTTTTTTAACTTTTGAATATATATATATATATATATATATATATATATATATATATATATATATATATATATATATATATATATATATATATATATATATATATATATATATATATAATTAATGGACAAATAAATCATGGAAAACTATTTATATTCCATAAGAATACACTTTTGACTACTTTAAATACTAAGAATATATTTTGCTTGCTAATAAAATAAAAAATAAATAAGATTCTCATATTCAAAACCAATATAAATAATTTAAACTAGTTGAGAAAAGTTTGTAAAAGAATTTTACTTTCCACTTGATTATTTTTTCTTTAAGAATAAGAAGTATTTGCAATCAGAACACTTTTCAGTTACAATATTAGGGTGCAATATAGTTTGTTTTTTGTTTTTACGTGTATATGAAGTAAATTTTGTAAATTTTGTTCCCTGGTTTTGATTATTGCTGTGTGGTCTATTTCAAATATTTAAAAATCAATAAAGTTGTCGACACTGGTTTATGTATTTCTTTTAATTTGTATCCCACTAACTTTCAATATCAGGGTTTTCTTATTCAAAGCTTAAAGTAAAACAATGGAAATTCATTTCTGAATTAAAATGTAATTTTCTTAAAACTTTACTGAATACACGTAAAATTGGAGTATAAAAAAGTGAATGTTGACATAATGATTGAACTGAGAGTGAGACAAGAAAAAAGTGAGCATGGCTCACATACCCCCGCCATCCGCTATCCGTCCATTGAGAATTATAGATGTGAAGGTTACTATGTTTAAAAAACAGCTTCAAGCATCATAATATTGTCCAAAATAATTTTAGGAACTGACTGATATTACAAATTTCATTCACCGAAATGTAATATTTTTCAGGTAACTTAATTTTTCCCATTAGGGCATCACACCGGTAATTTGTACCAAGTTCAATTTCGAATTCAAGGGCCATTACTCCGTAAAAAATAATATTTCGGAACTGGTTTTCGAACTTGATGAAGAATTTCATCTGGACTACCTACATGTAAAATTTCATTCACCTAGATGTAATAGTTTCCGAGAAAACTTGTCCCCATTGGAGCATCACAGTTCTTTTGGTACCAACTTCAATTTCGGATTCAAGGGCCATAACTCCGTAAAAAATAATATTTCGGAACTGGTTTCGAACACGATGAAGAGTATCATCTGGACTACCTCCATATTAAATTTCATTCACCTAGATGTAATAGTTTCTGAGAACACTTGTCCCCATTGGAGCATCACAGTTCTTCTGGTACGAAGTTCAATTTCGGTTTCAAGGGCCATAACTCCGTAAAAAATAATATTTCGGAACTGGTTTTCGAACTCGATAAAGAGTATGGTCATGAGTACTTACAACCAAAATTTCATTCACCTAGGTTGAACAGTATCCGAGAAAACTTGTCCCCATTGAACACAATAAAACTAACTCCAAAAAGTGACGTTTCCATGGAAACGACAACAAATATCAATCTCAGAAAATTGAAAATTGTCTGTGCGCGATCGGAAGAACATGGTTAACATCTGTACAAAGTTTGGTTGATGTACCTTTGACGGTTTTAGAGAAAATTGACCGGACGGAAGGACGGACGGACGGACGGAAGGACGGAAGGACGGACGGAAGGACGGAAGGACGGACGGAATGACCGCTATATACCCCCGCTTACTTCGTAACGGGGGTATAATAACGTGTATAAATGAACGCACAGAAAGTAGTTTTTCGGGTATGGGATGTCTATATGGTTTGTAAATCTAGAGTTTTATATTAAAGTGAAAGAAACTTCATGATAACTGATTGGATACTTCTATTATATGATCAGTGCCTATCAATCTGTACGATCCTGTATGTCCCTCACCCTATAGTTGCATTACTTCCAGATTCGCTTTCTGTTACAACAATAGATAATTAAAATACCTAAGAATTAACTTTAAATTGCTATTTTCGTTTGGCATTCAATTACGAACCGACACTATCACACGGAATGTAAGTGGACGTAGTGCTCGGTGAACTGACAATGCGAGTTCATTTGTCGGACATATCAAGAGTCTTGTCCTTTGATTTCAGGGGGAGTGGTTAACTCTCGTCTAGGCCATATGTTAATTACCTCGACGCCGAGTAATCCCTCCAATACTTCATGTTGACGTCTTTGCTACCAAGGAGAGTCAAGAACTGATGGCGTCACTGCTGGTTTCCTCCTTGACGTCAAGAGTTGAGAAGACCTGAATCAAGTTGAGAGAGTTGTTTCCGAGAATAAAGAGTTTGAGTTTGAGTTTTTGAC
This sequence comes from Gibbula magus, assembly GCA_936450465.1. Taxonomy (NCBI): domain Eukaryota; kingdom Metazoa; phylum Mollusca; class Gastropoda; order Trochida; family Trochidae; genus Gibbula; species Gibbula magus. The sequence continues at coordinate 45,030,041 of OW388305.1, read as the reverse complement.
ACTTTAAGTCCAGTTTCCATTCCTTGCTAGAAGCTCTCAAGTTTAAGTCAACTAACCCCTGTTTTCCATGGGACTGCACTGAGTCGACATTATGTGAGATTAAGTATGCTTCTTCATCCAGACTTTCACCTCGTCAGAGTTTTCACTTTCACCAAATCCATCATCAAATGCATCAACACCATTCACTCTTCTGCTTCCTGAAGCAGCAGCTGACAAACTGAATGAGTATTGTGTACCCAGCACAATTCTGTCCCTGATTAAATCATCATGTAAAGGACCAACATCACAGGAGGCAGCTAGCTGTCTTAATTTCGTAACATACTGATCAATACTTTCAGAGTTTTCTTGATTTGTAGAGCTGAAAATGTATCGTTCATAAATCACATTTCTAGCAGGAAGGAAAAGTTTTTCAAGTGCTTCAAGGATTATATTAATTTGGGATACTTTTTATTGTCATCAGAAATGTCCAGGTGTTTGTAAACCCTAAAACATTCTTTTCCCGTCATAAGTTGCTACAATAATATGTTTGTCCTTTTCCTCAAGTTCAACAGCTGCAGCATAGTTTTCCCACTGGGAACGAAAGATTCACAATTCACACCAAAAGCAGGCACAGGAAAATCACTGGACCATTTTGGTTATTCACTACAGTCGGCAAGAAAACACTGTCAAAATACCATATACCAGCGAAAGAGTTCATCAGATATGTAGATCGAGCAGTCCAATATCATAGCAAATCATAATTGAGTTTAGAATTGTCAAATGTTTATATAGCACGACTTTCTGTCATTAAGTCAACCAACTGTTGCAGACGAAAAGCACATGTGCGAGACTCCGAACTCTTCAGCCGACGAGTTGATTTAGACATTTCAATATAAACACTCAGGATAAAGAACAGAGCGTGTGCCTCACTGATTGCCTTTGGCCTTGATCATAGTGCTGTGGGTTTAAACCAAATTTGCCGCTTCTGACACATGTTTGTGTTCAAGTCTTAGTCTTAGGCTAAGAACAGAGTTCGCTTCGAGTTTCGTAGTCGATCGTGAAACAAATACATAAAGTAGTTGTCACTAAGGTGACATGATCCACCGCCGCAAATTAATACTTCAAAATTGAAAAATAATGTCAAGATCAGCAAAATCGACTGTCAAACATGTCGAAAAAGTCAAAGTTCCGCTGTCACCAAAGTCTAATAAACCCGTTGTTTTCCCAAGGAGGTGCTTTTTGTAAGATGTGATGGAATTCCGGTGAATGGTTCTTGAGATATCTCGCTGACAAGCTTAACATGTAGATTAACATGTCGAAAAATTCAAAGTTCCGCTGTGACCTTGAAAATAATGTCAAGGTCACCAAATCTAATCAGCCCTTTGTCTGTCTTTTGAGAAGCTATGTGTAAAATATGAAGATAATCTAGCGAATGGTTCTTGAGATATCCCGCTGACAAGGGTAAAATGACAAAGTCTCGTTGTGACCTTGAAATGAAGGTCAAGGTCACAAACCTCTGTAGGAACGTTACTCTTGCTATGATGAACCCATATGCACATTATGAAAAGAATCCAGTGAATAGTATTTGAGTTATTCAATTTCGTACGGACGTATGTACGAACGTTAATATCTCATTAATCCTGGACCCATCGACACCAAAGTTTCAGTATTTCTAATTGAAAGTATTGTCTGTATGCATAAATGAATTCTTCTTCTTGTGCTCACTTAGAGTATAGTGTGTGCATCAATAGGACAACCCCTGGGGGCTTCTTGTGCTCTTAGAGTATAGTGTGTGCATCAATAGGACAAACCCTGGGGCTTCTTGTGCTCTTAGAGTATAGTGTGTGCATCAATAGGACAAACCCTGGGGCTTCTTGTGCTCTTAGAGTATAGTGAGTGCATCAATAGGACACACCATGGGGCTTCTTGTGCTCTTAGAGTATAGTGTGTGCATCAATAGGACAAACCCTGGGGCTTCTTGTGCTCATTTACAGTATAGTGTGTGCATCAATAGGACAAACCCTAGGGCTTCTTGTGCTCACTTAGAGTATAGTGTGTGCATCAATAGGACAAACCCTGGGGCTTCTTGTGCTCTTAGAGTATAGTGTGTGCATCAATAGGACAACCCCTGGGGCTTCTTGTGCTCTTAGAGTATAGTGTGTGCATCAATAGGACAAACCCTGGGGCTTCTTGTGCTCACTTAGAGTATAGTGTGTGCATCAATAGGACAAACCCTGGGGCTTCTTGTGCTCTTAGAGTGTAGTGTGTGCATCAATAGGTCACACCCTGGGGCTTCTTGTGCTCATTTACAGTATAGTGTGTGCATCAATAGGACAAACCCTGGGGCTTCTTGTGCTCTTAGAGTATAGTGTGTGCATCAATAGGACAAACCCTGGGGCTTCTTGTGCTCATTTACAGTATAGTGTGTGCATAAATAGGACAAACCCTGGGGCTTCTTGTGCTCACTTAGAGTATAGTGTGTGCATCAATAGGACAAACCCTGGGGCTTCTTGTGCTCATTTACAGTATAGTGTGTGCATCAATAGGACAAACCCTGGGGCTTCTTGTGCTCTTAGAGTATAATGTGTGCATCAATAGGACAAACCCTGGGGCTTCTTGTGCTCACTTAGAGTATAGTGTGTGCATCAATAGGACACACCCTGGGGCTTCTTGTGCTCTTAGAGTATAGTGTGTGCATCAATAGGACAAACCCTGGGGCTTCTTGTGCTCACTTAGAGTATAGTGTGTGCATCAATAGGACAAACCCTGGGGCTTCTTGTGCTCATTTACAGTATAGTGTGTGCATCAATAGGACAAACCCTGGGGCTTCTTGTGCTCATTTACAGTATAGTGTGTGCATCAATAGGACAAACCCTGGGGCTTCTTGTGCTCACTTAGAGTATAGTGTGTGCATCAATAGGACAAACCCTGGGGCTTCTTGTGCTCTTAGAGTATAGTGTGTGCATCAATAGGACAAACCCTGGGGCTTATTGTGCTCACTTAGAGTATAGTGTGTGCATCAATAGGACACACCCTGGGGCTTCTTGTGCTCTTAGAGTATAGTGTGTGCATCAATAGGACAAACCCTGGGGCTTCTTGTGCTCTTAGAGTATAGTGTGTGCATCAATAGGACAACCCCTGGGGGCTTCTTGTGCTCTTAGAGTATAGTGAGTGCATCAATAGGACAAACCCTGGGGCTTCTTGTGCTCTTAGAGTATAGTGTGTGCATCAATAGGACAACCCCTGGGGGCTTCTTGTGCTCACTTAGTGTATAGTGTGTGCATCAATAGGACAAACCCTGGGGCTTCTTGTGCTCTTAGAGTATAGTGTGTGCATCAATAGGACAACCCCTGGGGGCTTCTTGTGCTCTTAGAGTATAGTGTGTGCATCAATAGGACACACCCTGGGGCTTCTTGTGCTCTTAGAGTATAGTGTGTGCATCAATAGGACAAACCCTGGGGCTTCTTGTGCTCTTAGAGTATAGTGTGTGCATCAATAGGACAACCCCTGGGGGATTCTTGTACTCTCAGAGAACTCTTGTTAAAATATGTAGTTCCGCATTAAATACAGCATAGAGAGAAACATACTAACTTTATCATATACCCATACATGACGTCATCCTTACCGGTTGTATCAGGAACTGGTAGCCAGGAGATCCCGAGACTATCAACAGCAGAGTTATCGAAATTGAGTCCAGACGTTTGAACGGTCTCGATGACAAGGGTCAGGTAGTTTGTAAAGTTGCCGCTAGGTGTCTCTACAGTGCTGAAGACGTAGTTAGCCGCATACTGTGAGATTGGGGTGAGAACGTACATGGAAGGATCGCCCCCGTTCGTTTCTGTGCCAGGGTCGGTCTTGCTGAACACGCCTATAAGTACAGGCTTGGAGGAGGCCACATACTTGATCTGGGACGAGGGGATGTCGAATTCTACAAAACTGCCTGCAATCGTAATACTCGTAATCGTTATCGTAATCGTAATCTTATCAGTAAATGTAAAAACCAAGCAAAATAAACTCACGTGCAAAAGAAACGTCCCCACATTTTGAAAACAGTATAAAATGAAATATTGATGTCGGAGAAAGTAGATTTTGAATGTATTTGGTAGCCACATGTTTTGTATAGAAGTATTCACAATTTCATACATCAGAGTATGCTTCTTTTATTTTTACATCTATTCAAAAAAATGGGGTGCTAAAATCGTTTTCTAAAGATGTTTTTGGCCAACAATATTTGGTATTTAAATTTAAAACATTGAAAAAGTAGAAATTGAATTAATTAAAGATATCCTCGACATTAAATAACCTTCTTGGTTTAAATTTGTTGACGCGTCATTACTGTAGGACGTCACAAAACAAGCCAAAACTGGCTTTTTGAGGCTTCTATCTCGTCTTGTTAAGGAGATTCCAAAACGACCATTTCTTAAAACTTGTGTTTCTCTGAGTTATGAATAGATATTGTTTTGAAAATTCATATTTAGTATTGTTGGGTTCTGAAGACATGATGTAACGCTGTTTCAGTCGCATTTATCGCCCGTCGATTGAAATATCTTGTATTTTGTATGGGGACGTTTCTTTTGCACGTGAGTTTATATTTTATAAAAATGAAATATATGGTGGTGGCGTATGGTTCTATGTATAATTCAGTTAATGTATGTACAAACATTTGAAGGGTTGATTCAAGCACCAGACTAGTCTGTCATCCAGACACTTAACCAAAATATACATCTGACGACCAGCCCAGATAATTGAACGAAGTCTAGATAACTCAGCTCTACGAAATCCAGGCAGCTTTAGGGCTCCATTTTGTATAACTATTTGAATTGTTTGAAATCATACTCCTGAGACTAAATGTTAATCTAGCAGCATACAGTATTAGCTTAGATCAGGCTAGTACTAAATGAAATCACTGATACACTTAGAATAAAATAAGCGCAATACAAAAGTCGGTTATTATTATTAAACAAAACACATTGCGAATCTTTAAAAGTTATATTAAACTTTCTGTATTGTGAATACTAGAATGGTGTTTTCCTCTTACAGGGGTAATTAAACTTTTTGACACAAGGTAGCTTGACTCGTTATATCAACAACATAAAGCTTAGGCTTGTAGCACAGTCAACATTCATTTATATATGTATGACTGCAGATCATGTAAGCTATACCGGCAGCTGCGATGTTGGTTGTTGCCATCCCCGTGATGGTGACGTCAGTGGCGGCCTCTGCTGCAATAATACGTACAATGTCCCCTGTCGTCCTGTCCGGTGTGCTCACGTACACGAAGCTCTTGCCCCACGTGCTAATGGGTGTTAACTGTTCAACCACGTGGTCTGAACTTCCGGATAAAGTAGGAACCGGAATTTTCTTATTTCCGGCAAAGACAGCGACAGGTTTGTTGGCATCTACGAGCGTGCCAGTAAAATCTGCGTTTGTTTCACCTTGGTAGAGATGGACAGTGTCAAAGCGATTGATTCGTAACTTCAAGACATCGCCTCCCAAATAGTTGACACTCTCGTAGTTGATGTTCACTCCGTATGCCACAGTGGTGGACAGGGATATAAGTACGTCCGTCACATCCTGTGTGCCCACGATTAACATCGTAGGGAAAGTCTTGTACGTCATCACGTAATACCGAAACCCGAGAGCTTCAACCGGAACTGCGATGAATGCGTCGGTGGAGTAGGTCTCTTTGTTGACACAGTAGACAGTGATCTCTTCTGTAGACTGTATAAGAACTCCCTTAGTCTCCTTCGCGGAACTCGTGCCCCTCAGTCCCGAGGGGAGGGTAAGCTTGGAGGTCGTCCCCCGGGTGACGACGGCTTCCCGGACAAGGCTTGGGTCATAGAGGGGTGCGGTTATGGTGACGTTGGCAGGGGTGTTGGATATAGTGGTGACAAACACCTCCAGATCAAGGGAGAAGCCGGTTGCTATATTGTCTGTGAAGCCTACGATGAACTCCGTTCCCACGTTGTGTCTCACTGCGACAGAAGGCAAACACAGTTAGAACTACAATTTCAAATTAAACAACGTTTATATACATGTGCTTTAATTTAATTGATGAAGTCTATACCAATGCATTAGATACATAGAGGATATTTGTCTTTTCTTGTCTTTTCTCGCGAGGTAGAAAAGTTATATATATTCACTCGTGGCTGCGCCACTCGTGAACATATAACCTTTCTACCTCACTTGATGAGATAAACATGGTATTTGTCAAGAAAAGACAAATTTTCTATTCATTATATGACCAAATCCTTGCATATTCACCGAAATCGACTTGCATTTACGTTAAGTCAGCTCCAGAATGAGCCTGTCGCCTCAGCAACAATGTGACGTCATGAACGTGTCATGACGTCGGAGCATTGTTTTATTTTTTATTTATTGTTATTTTCACTAGTGACTGATAACACGGTTTATTTTCATTGATAGATCCCGATATTTCACCTGCAATCATATAATACATTAATTCATTGGGAAGTGTGGGTGGGGTGGGGTGTATGGTAATATTTGCTGATTGATGAAGTGTATATATATACCAATGCATTAGATACATTAATTCATTGGGAAGTGTGGGTGGGGTGGGGTGTATGGTAATATTTACTGATTTATGAAGTGTATATATAAACCAATGCATTAGATACATTAATTCAATGAGGAAGTGTGGGTGGGGTCGGGTGTATGGTAATATTTACTGATTGATGAAGTGTATATATATACCAATGCATTAGATACATTAATTCATTGGGAAGTGTGGGTGGGGTGGGGTGTATGGTAATATTTACTGATTTATGAAGTGTATATATAAACCAATGCATTAGATACATTAATTCAATGAGGAAGTGTGGGTGGGGTCGGGTGTATGGTAATATTTACTGATTGATGAAGTGTATATATATACCAATGCATTAGATACATTAATTCATTGGGAAGTGTGGGTGGGGTGGGGTGTATGGTAATATTTACTGATTGATGAAGTGTATATATATACCGATGCATTAGATACATTAATTCATTGGGAAGTGTGGGTGGGGTGGGGTGTATGGTAATATTTACTGATTGATGAAGTGTATATATATACCAATGCATTAGATACATTAATTCATTGGGAAGTGTGGGTGGGGTGGGGTGTATGGTAATATTTACTGATTTATGAAGTGTATATATAAACCAATGCATTAGATACATTAATTCAATGAGGAAGTGTGGGTGGGGTCGGGTGTATGGTAATATTTACTGATTGATGAAGTGTATATATATACCAATGCATTAGATACATTAATTCATTGGGAAGTGTGGGTGGGGTGGGGTGTATGGTAATATTTACTCATTGATGAAGTGTATATATATACCAATGCATTAGATACATTAATTCATTGGGAAGTGTGGGTGGGGTGGGGTGTATGGAAATATTTACTGATTGATGAAGTGTATATATATACCAATGCATTAGATACATTAATTCATTGTGAAGTTTTGGTGGGGTGGGGTGTATGGTAATATTTACTCATTGATGTATGGTACTATTAACTGATTCGCACTTGAGCAAGTATGGAAACGTATTAGGGCCACATAGATAGATAGTTCGTAGATGAAGAAATGAGATTGTGTACATACTGCTGCCGCTATGGAATAGATGAAGTTGAAAATAAATATCACTTTCTGCTTGCTTGCAAAGCCTTTTCCCAACTACGAGTTTCATATATCCAACCTATTTACTATAAACATCCTACTGTTTAAACATGTGTTAATTTAATCAATTCCACGTGTTCTCAAACACTGTTATATAAAAGCAAGTATATATTTTTCGCTTTTAAACTTTACCCGTCGCTCCATCAATGATTGCATTATTTCACGTTTATGGTATATGGTTTACTTCACTTTATATTTCTTTGATGTGTTCATCTAAAACATGATGTGTTTATATTGCAAATGTATGTCCTTTGGGTATCTGGCCATTGACTTGAATAAAAATTCAATATAAAAGGGAAAGAAACAAATTGAATATAATCGTACTAAATATCTCCAATTATCAACCTACCAGCGATATAACGTGATACTTGAAACGACCTTTCTAAACCGTATCACCCGGTACGAGGGACTTACAACATTGTAAGTCTCCCCAGGAGGGTTTACACAGACAGTTGTAAACACTGTTAGAAGGAATTATAATGATTGTAAACCCTCATATATTTGCTAAGATGACGCCTTGAACGTAAAGATCTGAAGAAACTAACTTAGATTAATTTTGAAAAATTTCTTAAATTTACGACAGAATATAAACAGCAAATGTTTTGCAGAAAGTGCGTCTCGAACCCGTATCCACTATCACCTGTAGTAACTGAGTTAACGCCTCAGTCTACTGCGCAAACGGGCCAGACGAGATTTCACGGTACAAAAGAAACTCGGAAGCGCGGCTGTTGACAGGCTGACATCAGCCAGGGATCCTCAATATAACGCCAGGGATCCTCAATATAATAAGATAACACGTAAAAAGCCTGTTTTACACTTAAAAACGGTTGATAATATGAAGAAACCATTCTACCTCGGATATGGTAATTATATAAGGTTGTAGACCCTGATAGTCAGGAAAAATCTTCGGATGCTTCGCATCCTCGGGTTTTTCCTTCCTATCAGGGTCCACAACCTTACCATATCCTCGGTATCATGGATTCTCCTTATAATTAGGACTTCATATATCTTCACTGCGACTTAATATGCCGTAACTTGGAATTAATATCTCTCATTTAGGACGAAATACGACGAAATAGGACGTCGTTTTTCTGAGGAAGCAAATTAGGATTACATTTAAAGTAAACATTTAAACGTAATCCCACATTTAAAATAGTGTTCAAGACTATTCAACAGAACTCATCTCGTCATTGACGTGTGAACTCAACAACGCTTAATAAAGTTAAGTTCGACTGTATATTCATGTACTCAAAGTTATGTTCGACGGTATATTTATGTACTCAAAGTTAAGTTTGAGGTATATTCATCGACTGTCGAGGCGAAGTGGTCGTGTGGTGTGCTGTCGGTACAGTCAGTGCTGGCGATAGTTGCCTTACTCTGAGCAGTGTTTTTCCTAGAGGGGGTCCTGGGGACATTTGCCCACCTTTTTGGCTTGGGGTCCCTTAAAATTTGGAGAAGTAGGATATTTTTACCATTGCAAAGGGTCCCACTTGTTCAGAAATGGCCAAAAATGACCCCCTCAGCAGATCACCTAGGAACAACACTATCTGAGGGTGTAGTATTTTGTACTAGTTTGTACTATTCAAGGTAGTGTTGTCCCACATGTAATCATTTATAATCAATATCTAGTTTAGTGTGGGGAATGGAATTTAGTAATAACTCCAAATGTTTATTTTTTATATTAATTTAGAAAATTAGAAATAAACGTAAATAACTCCAAAGCAAGAAATTTACTGTCAGGAGGCAGTTTATTTGATTCTTCTTATAAAAATATAAGTTAAGCACCAATAAGAATTTGGGGAAACATTCTGTCGATAGAAAATACTATTACAGAAGACTTCCAACCTGTTTACGAAGAAAAGCTTAGTCAACTTGTTTTATGTAAATCTGAACAATCAAAGAGGAAATAAGAGTAGCACAGAAATACTTTGTATGAAGAAGGAGAGAAACCTACTAAATATTTTGTCATCTTGAAAATAGACATCTTACCCCGGGGTTTATAGTTTCTCTTTAATATACCTCAAGGCCCATTTAACACTCTTTGAACTCAGTCTTTTTTCCTGGAGAACATCCCTGAGAAAGGGAGCAGGGCCTTACAAATTCTATCGAGAGGGCCTTACACAGAATATTACCCCGCTGGGGCCTTGTACAGTATAATACTAATTTAATTCCAGTAGAGTATTATACAGCTGAAGGCCTTCTAAATAGGATTCCTTGCACTCAATAAATTCTAAGTCCCATTGAGTAAGATAATATATCTACAAAATTGTTGAGTTTAAAATTTTCAAAGCAGACAATGTGGGAATCGAAACCGCAACCTTTCGCTTTGTAGCCCAAGACCACGAGACCACAGAGTATTGGTGATTTGGAAGGGTTGATTGTTGGCCTCTACTTTGCTGTCCGAGAACTTCGATGATATTTTATTTGACTTGGATCACCTGTACTGCAGTTAAAACATTTTGACAATTTCACTCACACATTAGTCTTTTTATCTCACCGGTATGTAATACTGTGGGATATAGTCATCACCCCGTCCGTCTGTCCGTCCGTCTGTCTGTCCGTCCGTCTGTCTGTCCGTCCGTCCGTAATCATTTCGTTTCCGGAGCAGAATTTGAAAACCGTTCATCATATCTTCCTGAAACTTTGCATGTGTATTACCCACTAACTGAAGTGGTGCCTTTTGATATTTTCAGATTTCTGAATTATTTGTTTTCCTTTCCATAGAAACTTGTTGAATTTGGACTTCGTCAGAGACAGGTTCGTTTCCGGAGCACAGCTCCAAAACCGTTCATCATACCTTCCTGAAACTTTGCATGTGTATTACCCACTAACTGAAGTGGTGCCTTTTGATATTTTCAGATTTCTTCTGAAAACATGAGAGGGATGTTGGTTGTTGTTGATTTTGACTGCTTCTGGAGCAGAAGTCTAAAACCCTTTACATACCTGAAACTCAGCATCTGTAATACCCACTAACTGAAGTACGGTAGTAGATACACAAGTATCTGTTAAAGATGTGTTTTACAAATTTTGTGGAACCGGTGGGATATGTCATCTTCTGATGACTCTTGTTTCGGTTTATAAAATAGATAACACCCTAATCCTCGGGTGTTCTAGCTAAGAGAGGCCTTTTGCCTACGGGAAGACCCAATCGCGCACCTGAAAGACATTACAAATAACTGTTCTGATGATGTACGTAACGTTTGCATGTAAGTTACAAGTATCGGGCCTGACGTATCTAAATTGACAATGACAATAAACGCAACTGGCTCTATATACTTTGTAAGAAGTGAAGATAGGATATATTCACATGTGATGATACAATATGCTTCACGAATAAACTATCGCTATCTTTATGGCGGTTTATGAGTGGTTTACCGTATTTCCTCTAATAGGGGCCCGGGCCCTTATTAACATTTAAGGCCTCTTACCCCCGGCGCTTATTGGAGGCCCGGCCCTTATTTTATTTTTAGGTTTGAACAATAAACGTGATAACCTCCGATAACTGACTTAAATTTCTGAGAATAACACAAACCCCTCGCCATATGATGTATACCGGATTTAACGTTGTACTTTAAACCTCTTAGTGCCTGGGAACATTTAAGTAGAAATGTATCTGATACGGAGTAAAAATTGATGCGATATAAATCGGGCCCCTATTAGAGGCCCGACCCTTATTGGAGGCCCTGCTCTTATTAATCTAAAGGTACCTTTACCCCCCGGCTGCTATTTGAGGCCCGGCCCCTATTAGAGAAAATACGGTATGTCGAACTGTTGATGGTGTACACAGATCAATGTATTAGTGCAACTGGCGCAACATTCTTGACAATACATAAGTTTGTAAGTGTAAATTATGAGAGTCTCCGAACATAAAAGTGTAAATACGCTCACCGTGTACCCGTTTGTATCCCACTAGAACAAAATATTACAATAGCGCACATTCATTCAAGGCACTCACTCATCTGCGCTATGTATACGAGTATAAGTTACAATAGAGCACATTCATTCAAGGCACTCACTCATCTGCGCTGTGTATAGTGTATAAGTTACAATAGCGCACATTCATTCAAGGCACTCACTCATCTGCGCTGTGTATAGTGTATAAGTTACAATAGCGCACATTCATTCAAGGCACTCACTCATCTGCGCTGTGTATAGTGTATAAGTTACAATAGCGCACATTCATTCAAGGCACTCACTCATCTGCGCTATGTATACGAGTATAAGTTACAATAGCGCACATTCATTCAAGGCACTCACTCATCTGCGCTATGTATACGAGTATAAGTTACAATAGTTGTAAGTTGCGATCACATCTGTAAGTTGCTAATGGCCGTCTGTAACTTCGATTGTAAAATCGATTGTTGTGCATAATTTCAAGATGGCCGCATTTGGTCCTGGGAGAATATCCAGAGATCGCACTCGTGTGCTCGACGTCTTCAACGACGTAGACATTTTAGATTTAGACAGTACGACACGACTGTTTATATTCTAAAACAAGTGAACATCCTACAACCTCGCTTAATTTGTCTTCGGACACCCAGTGTTCACATGCACTTTGTGTCGAAAACAAACTTTTAATAACTTGCGATGTCTTGCTAATTGGTATTTTCTCCGAATTGGGGGATATACATGCATGGTCGAGCCAATTCTAGCGTATCGAGAGTTTTCCATCAACGATCGAAAGAATCTTTGAAGTGCTAGACAAAATAACCCCGACGGCCGAAATAGCTGCACAAACTATGATGGTGTTCTAGGGCATCGTTGGATTTCCTAAGGTGTTGCTGGGATGTGTCCATCCATTGAACAGCAACAGGTGTATGTTTGCAGAAAAGGATACCTTGCCATCAACGTACAGGAACGCGAATAACTAGTATTTACTATAGTTGTAAAGTTGATCATATAGCTTTTACAATTGATTAATTTTAGCTACGATCGTTTTGAGGAACGAGGCCCAGAAGAGTGTATTAATCCCTCTGTAATATATCCTAAATGTGTTCACACAGAGACTTTTGTATTATTCATTACTATCATTTTTATCACAAAACCTGACATCACTTCAAATGTATTAAACGCGAATTCAAAATTGTTATCATAAGGGTTTATGCTTGCAGTTAACATATAAACTGAATTACCAAACAAAAATGGGAAACTGTTACAACCTGCTGAAGAGAGTGAGAGGCAGACGAAGATAGCAGCAGCCAGTCTGGCCATGGTGTACATTCTGTACAGGTGCCCCTGACTGGCGTCCTACTCGGCTCCTTGATACTGGCGTCCTACTCGGCTCTCTGATACTGGCGTCCTACTCGGCTCCTTGATACTGGCGTCCTACTCGGCTCTCTGATACTGGCGTCCTACTCGGCTCCTTGATACTGGCGTCCTACTCGGCTCTCTGATACTGGCGTCCTGCTCGGCTCTCTGACACTATATATATACCTGCGTCAGTGACAACAATATGTTTGTATACTAACCTAAGCGATGATATAACATTTAAAATTGTTGTGTTTTCTTACCGTAACGTCTTTTACAAGTAAAGCTCGTTGTGGTGTAAGGGGATTTGACGATGTATGACTGAAGTAGTTTCAAGCTGGCAGCCACCTAGAGCTAACTGTCAATAATCTACAGCAATAATAGAGCTTGAGATACGTGGGGTATTATTGGCATAGCAATGTTGTGTTTGAACAATCAGAACAACTAAATGTTGAGTCTTAGGCATACCAATGCCGAAATGTCGCGCTAACTGCAATATAGCAATTATAAACCTATAAAACTGAATTGTTCTTCTCCGTCTGATATGGCTCTAAATTTACTTGAAATCATGATTCAATTCCAAATCTCCCGTCAAGACGTGTTCCTCTTGGTGAGCCTCTTCTTTACAGCACCAGGCACTCTGTCAACATTAATAGAAACTTGGACATAACTTGGAGGAACCGAGGCCAATATGTTAAGGACTGGAGAGACACGAGGACATAATTCTGCTTAATGTACACTCAAAGTATTGCTTATTAAACACATTTGGTTTAAAACGTAAAGAAAATGAAATTTGGAGGTGAAGATTCAATAATGAGAAAACAATTGGATTTCACAGTAAGCTTAATTTGATAGTCGAAAAGGTCCGTCCTATCCATATATAAGATGATGTAAATGAAAGAACACGCATATTGTTTCACCTTTTTAAAGAGAGAGTTCCACCGGGGTATTTTTGTGGAGACGAAATTCGAGGGGACATGCTGTTGACATATATATGTTTATACATGATTAAAACTCAATCCAGTTGAACGTATAACCAACTGGGTAATACTTCATATCTTTATTTTCACAATTTGAGCATCAATGGAAAAGAATAACCAATGAGTAGTGAAGCAGTTCATCCGAGCTACGAGTGTTGAAAGCTTTGCTACGGGTATTAATAATTGTTGTAAGTCTAATAAAGTGTGTGTAACTTTGTGGATAGGTTGTTAATAACATCGCTATACTTCCGCTGGTAGGGAACGTGGTTACAGTGAGGGTGGAGTATTTGTGATTATTGCGACAGAGTCCTTGTGATATGTAACAGAGTCCTTGTGATATGTAACAGAGTCTTTGCATTATTGTACAGGGTTTTTGCAAAGTGACATGATGAAATGAAAATAATAGCTTTAGTTTCTGGTATTTTAGATTATAACTAGCCACATCAAGACATAATGTTATCTTAAATCATTTGTATTCTCTTTGACAAACAAATCTAACGCACAGATTTGATTAAATCCAAAACTGCAATTAAAGTCATTTTTGTGAGAAATATATGAGAAAATCAGTAATAATAATAGCATACAACAATAGACAAATATAAAGTGAATATCCTGCAATATTATCAGTAAAATTTCATCACAAGGATGTATGCTGAAATAAGCAAACATATTTCATAAATGTCACAGAGTCCTTATCACTGCATGGTAATGGAGAAGTTGTGATGGCAATATGATGGTAACGGAAAATTCGTATATTATTTTCTTTTCAGATAGGAAAAATCAGTACGCTGCCTGTATTGTTTATCAACATTTCGTTGGCGAATACCTCCTCCTTGTAGTATACAGTCACCATCTGAACAAGTGTCTATATTGATATACCCCTCAACGGACAATATTGAATTCAAACACACATACGAAGTATAAAACATACCAATATATATTACAAAAAGCCCTCTTGACAAAGTAAAAAAAATGTGATACATTTACATAAACGTGAACTCACAAATTATTCTTTTCAGAAATAGTTGACACTATGATAATGCCAATGTTGTTGATACCGATACTGTGATAGAAGTATTGGATACATGTGTTTATGTGTGCTCTACGCCGCCATCTGCACAAAGGAGCCAGAAGAATTTATACAAACTTTTAAACAGTCAAACGTTCGATTTTGAACGTATGCGATGAAGGAAAAGGTTTAATTAATAACAGTATGATATTTGTTCAACCACACATGGAGTGCTGAAACTGCTATTTCAAAGGGTTTTCATTTTACATAATGATTGGTATTCTATATTTGTATTTTTTAAAAACATTTTATGAAATATGGAAATCATGTAAGGACAATATGCTGTCGTCATAATGTTCCTTCTAGGACCTTAAAATTGATGACGCATCATCGCTGTATGATGTCATAAACAAGCCAGAAAGCCATATTCCATGAAATCGCCTATCTCACCTGATTAGGGAGATTTCAAAACGACGATTCCAATTCCTTTTTACAAATTAAGGTAAGTTGGCTTTAAAAGACATGGTGTACATGTAACTATGTTTCCAGGTAACCAACTATATACCAACAAAAATGCAAGATAGTTTAATTCAAGATGGATAGATACTACGGTTACCTGTCAAAACACAGAACTGCAAAACGCAGAATTCCCAATTAGCAGAAATGAAAAGTTCATTGTCAGGCAGGTCACACCTATTCAAGTAATGGACTGGTCCACTCTGACAGTGAGTAGAGCGACACAGTCAAATTAGCAGATCACTGAATCAACAGGTCAATGTTTAACAGTATGATCCTCCCGGTATATGTTTATATGTAAACACTGAGTAGTAACACACTGTAACAATATATTCAACACTCTATCAAAACATTGTTAAACAGTATAATCCTCCCAGGTACATGTGTTTGTAAGTAAATACGGAGTAGTAACGCATTGTAACAACAAATTTGAACAATATATCCCTTGGTTCGTTTAGAGTAAACCATTTAACTTTAATCTCATACTTCCTTCTCCAATACAATCTTTGTCCACATATATAGGTGTTAGAAACATGGGATAGTCATTCCAATTCCACAATGGCTGGGTTACGGAAAGTAGAATATGTTCGCTCAAGGGTCGTACAAGTGTGACTGTGTGTAAAGAGGACTTTACTCAAAAGTGCTTATATCAAGTGCAAGTGAGTTGGAGACGCTTTGCTTTGTGGGTCTTACAATTAGATACAGGGTCTTACATACCCCGCTGTGATTTTATACCAAGATGTTATTACAAGAAATATATTGATCTGAACCTGAACTGAGACCCGAGATCGATTTATGAGTAGGATTAAAGTATATTTTCTTAAGTCTGACAAGTCAATGATCTGCAAAGTAAGACACAGAAACCTTATGTTGATAGAAAAGCTGACGCTGATAAAATACATTGGAACTAAAATTGTGCTTGTTTCACTCTGCATATGAAATAAAGAAAAAACCGACCCTGCAGCTACTGTTTGGTGGCGATTTATTAAAAAAAACACCACCACAATACCTTCACCCTGCAGCATAAGCAAGACACAGGACGTTCATTCCACAGGCGCCAGACCCTAAATATACACCTACGTATATATATATTCTGAGATCATTTTACAAAACTTTTATCTATAGCATTCTGACTCTGATTCTGATTCTCTGACTCTCATGATGATGAAGATTTGAATGAAAGCAGAGATTGAACAATGAACAATGATAACCAATGTTGTAAATTGTAAATAAGTTATTGTAAGTTATTGTAAGTTATTGATATGATGTCAGAATCATATTATATATGAAGAGATACATAATGTACAAATTGTTATGATCACACTATGATAGAATACATCAAAATGATGAAAAAATCCAAGAAATCCAAGAAACATATGATTAAAAAACATGCACAATACATGTTTACACAACAACCTGTATTTTGTCTTCATTTCCTTGCGGGCCGTTCCATTATATTATGAGGGTTCAGGTGTGTGCAACCAACCATAAATGTTGTTGTTTTAGCAGTTCTGCGTTTTGCAGTTCTGCGTTTTGACAGGATACCATATAGTTTCTCTGTCCCTGGATGTAGAATTGCAGTTTTGTTCCATGTTTATATACCGCGTATCAACAAGCACATATGTAATTCAGATGATTTGTTTTATTATCTATAGAAAGATGATCGTTTTATAACGGTGTCCATTATTTTTTGTTCTATAATAAAAAAAATTTATTTTGCTCTGTGATGTTAGATCTAATGAAAGGTCAAAAGAATTTAATAGTGCCTGTTTTTGAAAAATAAATATCTCATCAGGCCTTTTGTGACATGTTTTGATAAGGGTGATAATATAGGTATTTTTAAAATACTGTGACTAATGAGTGATGAATCGATATTTTTGGATTGTCTTTTTATGCAATGTAATTAGTATTTGGATATCTACATAATGTCTTGACAATAATTATTTTTTGTTTTTTTTTGTTATATCATCTCTTTTAATAAACACAGACTGACTAATAATAGGATATATTTTACTTTCATGAGGACCTTATATTGACGAAATGTTTTCACACGCGGTGTCATAAGGTGGTGCCAATTGTTTAACAAATAATGAGGTAAATTGCGATTGAATGACTTAATTAGATTAGAAAGATACATCTTTCTACAAAATAATACCAAATTAAGCATTTTCCGGAAATTATGTTTGTATCGTATCTGTTCAACTGTTGCCTTTTGTAAAACATTATTTGCATTAATAAAATAAGCAGGAGGAATGGACGGCATTTCGATCTCTTTGCAAGTGCTTATTGCCGTGAAAATAACATTGCCAATCAGTTATTTCTGATGTAGTAACATTTCATCAAAGAACAACATCCATGCAATAGATTTTCCAATGATGAAAAACAGCTCCGATGATCTTCTGCTTCCAGAAACAGGTTCAGGGAAACATCTTTACCCAATTCGTAGATCATATTGGACGAATGTAGCCAAGTAACATCCATTTGGTGATTTGAAATAATCTGTGACAATGAAGAAATTGTCCGTTTCATAAATTTTGGAATCACACATTTTCTGTGACACATTAATAAATTTCAAGGTAACTGATATCAACATCTTTGTACTGATAAAACGCCGGATGCTTTATGATATAAGAGGATTAACCATAATCGGAGCAACATGCTTTTTTTTATACAATTCTATATGCACCGGTTACTTACATAATACCGATAATTTATGAAAAACTATGAATTTTGTGGCAATTACTGGTTTTACGACATTATCAGTGGTTATTTGGTCTTCATAAATTTAGTTGTCACCTATGGATATATATGTTAACTAACTTTTACTTCAATTCATTGAGAACGTTGAGTTTGTATATCTGTAAACCAGTTATCGCTCCTTACACTTGACCTACCGAGGCTAAAATCACAATGACTCTGTTAACACTTACAAATCACAAGGACTCTGTCGCAATAAGTGAGAGATATACCCATACTTTTCAGAGTGTATCGAATGATACCCTACACTTTTCCCCGTGGGGCCCTTACGAGGCGGAGCCGAGTAAGGCTCATACGGGGAAAAGTGTAGGGTATCATTTGATACACGAGGAAAAGTATGGGTATATCTGTCTTATACCCCACTAACGGTCGAGTGTAAGCGGATACTATATATTTCATAATATTTCTAAACAAATACAGCTGTAAACAAGATTGTGCATGAAACGCACAACCCAAATACGGCCTCGTCTGTGACAACGCAGTCCGTGCTGCGTTGTATGGTTACCCATGTTTGGGGCTCGAAATCTAATTGATATGGCCCAATGACGGCATTATCAACGCAGATGCACGTGCATCTTGCTGAAATGTACAGCTAACGCCATAAACTGCATGGCTACGGTGGTATATCAGTAAACTTACACAGATCTGAGCGAGTCGTGATGCACGTGCAACACGCTGAAATGTACATTAAGTGAATACAATAGACCGCATGGCCTTTGTCAATACCGCCAGTTTTACAACATACAACACACGTTTAGTACTATTATCTATTAACATTTTGCTCCGTCTTTTATAGATGCATATTATATTTTCTCAAATTTGCCTTTTATTATTAAAGTTTAAATAATATATTGTTACGTCAGAGAGTAAAAGAACTCATTACACGACCCGATAAGCCGAATCTTTAGAAGGAGGGTTGTCCGTATTCAAACAACGTGGTGCGATGTATAAAGCGACAGTGGTATGGTAGGTTTCATGAAGAGTTGCGAGTTCTGACAGCAAGATGGTTGACCATTCCATCATATTACCATATCTTTAACTCTACTGTGAGTATTTAAGCATCGCTACATCAGTCAGACCACTTGAACTACCTTCAAATGGTCATTTTAATGTGAACACATTAAAATGGCAGCTCGATGGGAAATCGACTCGCATGGCTTAACTGAACCATGTACATGCTTTTTGTTGAGTCAGGAGTATATATGTAGCCATTGGTAACATTCATTTATATTTTTGTGACGGTAATTTATTTCAGTAAAAATAATCGTTCTATAGCGCCTTTAAGTAATAAACAAACTGACTATTGAAATACAAATAAATATAAATCAACTCATTTCTCAAAACAACTGGTTTCCGTGGTGTAATGGGTTAGTGTATTTGATCAAAAGTGTTTGAGGGTACCAGTCTTTGAAAATCTTCTCCTTCAGACCGACAATATACACAGCATCACGCAGTAGCTCATTTCATCAGACCGACAATATACACATCATCACGCAGTAGCTCATTTCATCAGACCGACAATATACACAGCATCACGCAGTAGCTCATTTCATCAGACCGACAATATACACAGCATCACGCAGTAGCTCATTTCATCAGACCGACAATATACACAGCATCACGCAGTAGCTCATTTCATCAGACCGACAATATACACGGCATCACGCAGTAGCTCATTTCATCAGACCGACAATATACACAGCATCACGCAGTAGCTCATTTCATCAGACCGACAATATACACAGCATCACGCAGTAGCTCATTTCATCAGACCGACAATATACACAGCATCACGCAGTAGCTCATTTCATCAGACCGACAATATACACAGCATCACGCAGTAGCTCATTTCATCAGACCGACAATATACACAGCATCACGCAGTAGCTTATTTCATCAACCGACAATATACACAGCATCACGCAGTAGCTCATTTCATCAGACCGACAATATACACAGCATCACGCAGTAGCTCATTTCATCAACCGACAATATGCACAGCATCACGCAGTAGCTCATTTCATCAGACCGACAATATACACGGCATCACGCAGTAGCTCATTTCATCAGACCGACAATATACACGGCATCACGCAGTAGCTCATTTCATCAGACCGACAATATACACATCATCACGCAGTAGCTCATTTCATCAGACCGACAATATACACGGCATCACGCAGTAGCTCATTTCATCAGACCGACAATATACACAGCATCACGCAGTTGCTCATTTCATCAGACCGACAATATACACAGCATCACGCAGTAGCTCATTTCATCAGACCGACAATATACACGGCATCACGCAGTAGCTCATTTCATCAGACCGACAATATACACAGCATCACGCAGTAGCTCATTTCAAAGCTGACATAATGCTGCAAAAATAGAGCCATGGGATCTGCAGGTCATCAGCATACTATAGCTACTACACATATGTAAACAAAGTTTTTGGACTGGATTGGATAAATTTAAGCCAACAGGTTTCCTTATAACCTTTAAAAAAATATCAGTAGAGCAACCGTAAAAGATATTTACAATGTTTCCCCTACATCTGTATTTCCCCTGTCCACTCATCAGCCCAAAACATCCCTTTACAGAGAGAGGGAAAGGGGGAGGGGGAGACAGGGACAGAGAAGGAAACATTACAATTTGGTGTTAAATGGTAAAGCATAATTCTTCATTCATAAAAAAAAGTCTACATGTCACAATTGAAATAGCTCAGACAAAGTCTTTTAAAGCCATAAAAGTATTTTCTCATCAAATGCAAAAATATAATGTCCATAACCATTGTACCAATCCTTCAAATGCCTAACGAACATGCAGTTGGATACAGCTTAGCCTCTTATGAAACCTGAACTCTTATTATGTAACATTACAATTACATTTATTGAGAGCCCTTTCATCAAAAAGTTGATAGTTTAGCTTCAAACATTGCAAACGTCTTTGGGTCTGTAATTAAGTATTAATATATTCTTGAATATTCAGAAGACCATTATGCATTAATTATTACGCAATCTAAATGTTGATTCCATCTACTTAAGTGGAAATGAAAGCACCGTTTTGTCATAAAAATAGAGTCATGGGCTCTGTAGCTCAATAGGATTCCATTGATTTACCATCTAAAGTTGAGTATCAAAGTTATCTCAAGTAATACATTGTTAACAAGTAAAAAAAAAGGTTTGGAGATAATGACCCCTGTGACCCACATTTGGAGTCACGGGGTCACCAATTCTAAAATTAAGAATCACGTTTGACCAAAGAGTCTCTACACAACATTTCACCTTTCTAGAGCTTTACAAACTTGAGATAAAGATGAAAATTAGGAAAATCTACAATTTTGAATCCCCATTGGCAAAAGAGTCTGCACACAACTTTTCAGCTCTCTAGACCTTTTGGAACTGGAAAAGAAGATGAAAATAGGTTTTTAAGGATGTGACCCCTGTGACCCCATGTGGGGTCTCGGGGTCACACAATCTACAATTTAGTATCGCATTGACCAAGGAGTATGCACACAATTTTTTAGCTCTCTAGACCTTTTGGAACTGGAGAAGAAGATGAAAATAGGTTTTTAAGAATGTGACCCCTGTGACCCCATTTGGGGTCATGGGGTCACAAGATCTACAATTTAGTATCCCCATTGGCCAAGGAGTTTGCACACAACTTTCCAGCTCTCTAGACCTTTTGGAACTGGAGAAGAAGATGAAAATAGGTTTTTAAGGATGTGACCCCTGTGACCCCATGTGGGGTCTCGGGGTCACACAATCTACAATTTAGTATCCCATTGGCCAAGGAGTATGCACACAATTTTTTAGCTCTCTAGACCTTTTGGAACTGGAGAAGAAGTTGAAAATAGGTTTTTAAGGATGTGACCCCTGTGACCCGATTTGGGGTCATAGGGTCACAAAATCTACAATTAAGAATCCCCATTAGCCAAGGAGTCTGCACACAACTTTTCAGCTCTCTAGACCTTTTGGTACTGGAGAAGAAGATGAAAATATGTTTTTAAACATGTGATCCCTGTGACCCGATTTGGGGTCATGGGGTCACGAAATCTACAATTTAGAATCCCCATTTGCCAAGGAGTCTGCACACAACTTTTCAGCTCTCTAGACCTTTTGGTACTGGAGAAGAAGGTGAAAATATATTTTTAAACATGTGACCCCTGTGACCCGATTTGAGGTCATTGGGTCACGAAATCTACAATTTAGAATCCCCATTTGCCAAGGAGTCTGCACACAAAATGTCAGCTCTTTGGAGTTATTGGTTCTGGAGAAGAAATCGAAAAAGCGAAAACTTTACGGACGGACGGATGGACGGACGCCATGCCATGCCATAAGCTAAAGATCAAATTACCTTTGAATATTAATAAAGAAAGGTAGTGGTATTATGGTTGTGTACAATAGTTTGTGTTTTATGATGAAACATTATCTGCTCTTGAACCTTATATAAATAAATTATGTCATAAAAATTTCAATTTTTCAGTGAGGAGTTAACTCTCTTTGCAAATATTGTTCTTGTTTTGTGAGAAACATTAAAAATCAAATTACCTTTGGATACTAATAAAGAAAGGTAATGGTATTATGGTTGTGTGAAATAGTTTATGTTTTCTGGTAATTTTTTTTATCTGCTCTTCAACCAATATAAATGAATTATGTAATAAAAATATCAATTTAAAAAAGTTTGCCATTTTTGGAGACATTACCACCAAAAAACATCATTTTGCAGAAAAAATAGGTCCGTGACATGCATCTCTTTTTAAAATCTTGAATAATATATATTCAGCTTGCATCATGCAAATTTACAGCAATTTTTCATTTAGTTTGATTATTGCATGTTAAATAATAGGTTTATAACATAAATGTAATGAGTCATCACGAAACATTAAATTCCAGTGCCTTTACGCTCATTAGAAGAAGTAGTAAAATAATTTTTAAGGGAGGGATCTCTGTTACGACGTAAGTTGTAATAAACGCGGTAAGATGTAATAACTGCGGTAAATTGTAATAAAAACGCGGTAAGATGTAATACTGCGGTAAATTGTAATAAAAACGCGGTAAAATGTAATAAAGTTTACTGCGGTAAATTGTAATAAGGGGGTGCGGTAAAATGTTACTAAAAAGTGCGGTAAAATGTAATACATAATGCGGTAAAATGTAATAACCATACATCTAACTTTTAGCTGCCATGAATGCCGAATTTGGGTCATTCATTGAACATATACATATGTATTTTTTGAATGAGAGTATTATTATAAGTATTATTGCATATTAAAATCATAAGTTCTCCAAAATTTACAGACGAACTGTTTTGATTAAACCTCCGCCTTACATGGGAGTATACAGGGTTTATTCTGTCAATCTGTCTGAAACTTTACATATGTATTTCAAATTTACTGGAGTGGTGCCTCTTGCCTCAGATTTCTGAAAATTTTATTATTTTTGTTTGTTTTCATGAAAAACGAGAATTTGACTCTGTTCACGTTTACAGATAGATAGGTTGTTTCCTGAGAAGATATTGATAACCATTCATCATATCTTTCTGAAACCTATTCATGTCGTGTATTATCCACTTACATAATTAAAAAGTATATCATCATTTATATCAAAGATCGATTATACATGCTAATAAAGCACTCTGGGTTAATAGGGGACCGTTTGGATATTTTATCTTCTGATGACTCTTGTGTTTGTTTGAGTTTCTATGGAAACGAAACAGTGACTTTATGTGTATAATGGAAGAATATATATTCCATTGTTTTGCAGAATCGCTGAAACTATCATATGTTTCACTTCATTAAACTGTATTCATATTCATACCCACAGATTTACATTTTGCAAGTTTTTAAAAATTTTATGTAACGGTAATCATATTGTCTTGAACTGTTAAAGTATAAGGTTCCATGTAACATGTTCGTAACTTCCTGTGTCATGAAGTGTTACCATTCCAACAAAATGAGCCTAGGGTATATGACTTTACAGTTGATATGAGAAAAAAAATTATGTTACATGCAACGCTTAAAATAATTTAATTCCATACCTAATTGATAGCGGAAACTTTTGAAGTTGAAATTATTTTCTGCTAGTACCTTTGCTCTATTCTGGCAAGCCAAACTCTCGATAGACATTTTAAAACATAAATAATTATTTGTGTATGTGTGTGTGTGTGCGTGTTTGTGCGTGCGTATGTGTGTTATTATTAGGGTTTAATGTCATTTTCAAAATGATTTCACTTATGTCCTGATGGCTAGTATCATTGCACAACATCCCAGGGTGGAAATGCGTCAATTGGGAGACGTTTACATGTGTGCGTGTTAATGTTAATTCATTTAGAAA
Source organism: Gibbula magus (assembly GCA_936450465.1). Lineage (NCBI taxonomy): Eukaryota > Metazoa > Mollusca > Gastropoda > Trochida > Trochidae > Gibbula > Gibbula magus. The sequence continues at coordinate 45,005,529 of OW388305.1, read as the reverse complement.
ACTAGCGCCGTCGTTCAAATATTTTCTATTTTTCTTGAGGTTATTGTGTAAAACTGTTATTGGCACACATGTTTGGTCAATATTTTGCTTAAAGGAGCTGTAGCTTGTTTTTTGCCAATTTTATTCTTTCCTTTTTACCATTTATATTACAAATTTATGCAATTTATAATTACTTTAGAGGGTAATAGTTCTCATTACATGAACCGTGCATCTATCCGTAGTCGCAGAAATTTGTGTAGTGGTCATAATGAAAACCACTGGCGGACTTTTCAAGGTGAACACCTTTGACTGGCCGCCAAGTACAAAATGATTCCCTTAGCTTTAAAAAAGATGTGCACATGTTTTTTAACTTTAATATTGCGAAGAAAAATGGTGTTTTTCGAATGGCGACATTATTTGTCAAGTTCATGACATTGATTTATTTCAGAGAAAAACACGTGCTACCCTTTAAACTGTGGAAATAGCATATAGATATCACGTAGTCTCTTTTCTGATAAATCGATTTTATTGCAGTAGTTAGCATTTGGTTGGCGAAAGCATATGCCTCCGTCACACAAAAGAAGTTCCTACTACGTTCTTTTCCTTCAAAAACATGTTGTAAAACGGCCTCGAACGGGACAGAGACAGCTAACTGTTATGAAGAAGTTTTCAAATACGATAGACAATTCTTAGTACGCCCATGTCGTCTTTACTCCGTCCTCTAATAGTTGGTACCATGTTTTGATTGAACAAAATTGCCCGTTCATCTCGTGCTCAAAACGTTTTACTTCAGTCCAACGCCGTTATCAGTCAGTTTATATGCGTTCTCAACCAAACCTATCTCGTTCTTAATATGCCCACATTCTTGCATTGATATTTCCGTTTTCAGTTTTAATTTGAATAATTTTTTTTACATTGTGGACAAAGAATTTTGTCCATTAAAATCTCTTGCCTCAAACCAAACAATTAGATAACAAAGGGAAGGATATATATATATGTTTTGTGGATAATTTGTTCCCAATCCGTTTATTATAAATATTATATGTTTAACCAAAGAACTCAGCACACGTGTACCTGTACTGTTTCTCTGTTTCCATCCAAAGGTTGTAGAAAACCATCAGTCAGCATATAAACAGATTGTTCATGTTTCAATTGTTAAACTAAATGGAATTATATCCGTCCCTTCATAATTTCTCAAACGTACTACGAACGAATAGAACATAACGAGGACCAATTGCGAACTTTAAGAACTGTGTATAAATTATGCAAAGAAGACAAACCGAAACAAACAAACAGCACATCTGACTGCTTATTGACTGCAAATCATAGTGATTAAATTTGTAAAGTTTAGAAACATTTCATCAATTAGTATCAGGGCTGTTAGTGAAACAAAATCAGACGGACGAATTGTCAGACGGACATTTTGATTGGTGAATTTTACTTTCATCAACATCAACTTCTATAAAAGAAAATATTACAATTTACCGCACATCGTATTACAATTTACCGCACCTTTCATCGAAACATTTTACCGCACCCCTATTACAATTTACCGCAGTAAACTTTATTACATTTTACCGCGTTTTTATTACAATTTACCGCAGTATTACATCTTACCGCGTTTTTATTACAATTTACCGCAGTTATTACATCTTACCGCGTTTATTACAACTTACGTCGTAACAATCTCTCTGTAACTCACACTCACTAACTCTCATAAGTTTGCTCTTATAAGTTTACTATTATACATATCCATCGCTTGACAAGTTTAAATTGTTAATAACTTCCAATAATACTGGGTGCTTAAAAAATCTCGCAATTTTCTTGAAGCCTAATCTACCTAGGTGAAATAGTCACTTCGATGTCCATGTGTATTGAATATATACAATATTGTACTTTTGGCTATGATGCCTTGAATATGAATAAACTTTCTTCTTATTATCATTATAAGTTTGCTCTCTATTCATGTTAGAATGCCTTTTATAAGTGGTTTATGAACAAAATATCTGCAAATATTCCTGATTTAGAAATAGGCTAGGTTGGGGTTCTGCACCTAGATTAACTGTAGGTCACATAGATCATAATATATCACATGTATAACATGAAGCTCTGATTACAAGGTTTCACAGTAAAAGAGCATGGTACCTAAAGTTTAACTGATTTTTTTCTCTCACTTATTTATAAATGCTTTGATATGGGCTCGTTTGGAAGATGATATAATTCATACCATTAGGATGCTTTGGATATTTCATCTGAGTCATTAAAAGAGTGGGTATATCTCTCCAGATATTCTGTATCAATTACTTCAATCAACCGTTTCTCCTATTCTCCAAAATGGCTGTGAAGTTTAGAGCTTTATGTAAGCTAAAGTTATGGAAAGGGAAACACATTTTAAAATATGCTATATGTGAAAATGTAAACTCCATCAGCATGCTCATCTGGCGAATTGGCTACATTTCACTTAAAAGTTAATTTGCTCGTCACGGTTGTTAATATTGGTTTAAAAATTTGAAGTTCATCCGATCGATATATAGTTTTGATCAAAAACCCTTTGCATAGAAAACTATTCGACTAATATTGATGTCAAAGAATACAAAATTGCACTTACGCTTCCGTCTCGGCTCACATATGCTTATGATTGAGAAAGGAAGGTGGAGTGTGCCTAAAATCCCTTTTGTTGATAGATTATGTCCCTTTTGTAATAACGAAATAAAATATGAATACCATGGTTTCTTGATCTGTCCAAAATATATACGTTAACAATATTTAAGTTATGTTCTACTGTAAAGTATAAGTATGTTGAAGTTTATTAGACGTGTATTTATTACATCTTAAAGATAAGAAACAAAGCTAACTTTTAGTGATTTAATTATTTGTATCCTCACTCTTGGGCAATAATATTATTAAGATTAATAACTTAATGAAAGAACAAATATTAAGATTAATAAATTAATAAAAGAAACAAATATTGTCTAGATATGTACTTCGCCACGTGTACAGGTATATTCACGAGTGGATTTTGTATTGGTTTTTGACCTAATAAACTCTTGACTCTTGAACGCTTGAAGTCTCCACCGTCAAAGAACATATTCTCAACATTTGAGTTTTCTATCATTACTGGTTCTTGGGAAGAAGTCGTTTAAAGATTTTAGGATGGACCCCCTGTCACGCCCATAAATGAACAAACTAATATCTCCATCCAACAAATATGTTATTCTTAAGATTTAAGTTCCCATGTCGACTGGTTTCAGAGAGGAAATGTACAAACATTGATCCCCTAGGTGCAAGCTACCTCCCCACAAAATCTCAGTTTGGGGAGTGTAGCGGTTCTGGAGAAGAAGTTGAAAATGTAAACCATCTGGTACAGCAAAATAGTGACACGCAAATCATGTCCATCTTATCCGCATCTCATATGCATCTCATATGCATCTCATACGCATCTCATATGCATCTCATACGCATCTCATACGCATCTCATACGCATCACATACGCATTTCATACGTATCTCACACGCATCTCATACGCATCTCACACGCATCCCATACGCATCTCATATGCATCACATACGCATTTCATACGCATCTCACACGCATCTCATACGCTATGGTCGCAACATGTTCGTTTCATGTTCGAAATGTATAAGGAAAAGTACTAAAAATAGAACTTTAATTTTAAGCGTGTCGGTTGCGTATACAATATTTTTTATGCGCAACTCATACGCACTTCTTATACGCTAAAGTGTGACAGGGCCCTTACGTACTGTTCATCTGAAATTCTGTGTAGCCCAAGGATCTGCGAACTTGTAGACACTGTAGTCGCAGTGCGGTCTCGAAGGCGACGCAGTCTGATGTATCGATCTTGTGCTGAAGTTGTCGCCCTTGGTCTTCTTGACCTTGGTCTGTCGACAACACTGTTGGCATGGTTGTACCGGGTCAAACATGTAGATATTGTCTGTCGGGATATGTCGGGATACCCTAAAATGCCTGGCCACTTCTTGCTGAGTTGCTCCACCTTGCAATCTGTCAATAACGTTGTTATCTTGAGCTCTTTTCAGCATTGGCAGTCTGAAATTATGTCTACTGCCTTCATACTGTCTGTGTGAACACCCGTTGATATGGCGTTTCATACCTCTTGAGCAAGGGTTCCTTCATGCATAAATGCAGGATCGTGTGACGTTTTAACAGCCCGTTGTATTTTGTTGAATTGGTAAAATTGTTCTCCAAACGCTACGTCAGTGCAGTTTTGTGTTTCTGTGAATGTGGGAAAATCAAACTTCTTTTTTTTTTAATTCAAGGTCATTTTTATATCATGCTTTCAGATATGTTGAGAAAACTCGTTGTCAAGTTTCTTTTTTTGAAGGGTATAATAGTATTCAAGAATGGAGGTAAATTTTCAAAATGTGAAAAATGGTTTATTGGGTATAACCAAATAGAGGTTGTATCATATTATAACTATTTGGGAATTGTGTTGTTTTGTAGAAATATTTTCTCAAGAGCTTGTGAAACACTTGCAATGCAGGCATAAAAAAGCACTTCACGTTGTGAAACGTTGTATCTGTAAATATTAGAATTTGCCTATTGAATCTTCACTAAAATTGTTTGACGGGAAAATTCAACCAATCCTATTGTATGGATCAGAGGTTTGAGGGTATTACAGTGACACGAATATAGAAAAAGTACATACTAAATTTTGTAAATCCATCTTAAGATCCGGATTTAAAACATCTAGTAAGATTATTCTGGTTGTTATTATCAATGCCCGTTGTCGGGCTATATCATTCTGGACAACCCCATGATCATCTTCCCACGACAAGGTGAAAATGTATCGAAATATAAATTCTACCCGTATTCAGAAGATTTGGAATGATAGAATATATTTAAATAGTTACGATCTTTAAAGAAATTAGATGACACGAGAGATATAAATTTTGCCTCATCTGTACGTGAATTATTATTTCAATGTGGTTTTGGCCACGTCTGAATCGCACACGATGTTGGAGAATGATAAAGATATACACCAACAGGAGTGGTTCCATGATGTTCTTTCCTCACGTAGTATTCGTTATTATGTTAAGTTCAAAACATTTATAAAAGCTGAATTGTATTTATCTTCTTTAACATCTATACATTTACGTAGAATTGTAACTATGTTTAGGTGTAATGGACATAACTTTAAAGTAAAAGCTGCACGATTTCTCATCAGACTTGCAGCTATTGTAACCTCACAGAGGATGAATACCATGTACTGTTAGAATTACCACAATATTTATGTTTAAGATATAAATATATACCTCTTTATTTATGTAAACACCCAAACAAAAGAAAAGTTTAGTGCCTTTTTAACAAAGGCCGAAGTGACACTACTGTACAAATTATCCCTGTTACTTTATCATACAAACCGTAACAGATCAAGTCTACAGTAACTTACTATATATTTTGTCGTACTACATGGTAGCACTGCAACTTATTATACCTATTTGCATTGTACTATTGGGTCCCCGGGCCATATATATCAATAAACTCGGCCTGTCTGTCAAACCAGTTACTGCGATTATTTGTATTTGGCTGTGACACACAATATATGTAATACATCAATGATAGCATGTATCAATACAAACTATTACATGCACATGTATACATGTACAAATACATGGACATTTATCAAATTTATGCAATAAATCATATGTCTTTAAAAAAAAGCTAATTAAATCAAATAAGCTAATTACATATTCTGTCGATATAAACTCAAACTATTAAAAACTTCAAAACGTATTTACTGCAACAACTTTTAACAAATTGACATAATATTTGACCAAATCTAGGTAACAAGCATCAATGGACTTTTCCATGAAATAATTAATTATAAATGCACTAAACAGATCCGTCAGAGAACCGTGAAACAAAGCATGTTTCAGCTGAATTTTGTATCGTGTATGCCCACCCTGGGCTCTTACACATGCTGGTCTTACACACGTCTCCTTGGCATAGACTGGCACAGATGTCTCACTACACGCTGTGTGATTGTTTGCCAATGATTCTGAAGTGTCTGTGTCAACTCTAGAACAGTTTGTGGTGGCTCGTCTTGAGTTTGAACCCGTCGCTCATCCCAAAGGTGTTTGATCAGGTTCATGTCTGGAGACACGGCGGGCCAATCCACAACACGGACATGATGACTGTTCAAAACGTCTCTAGCCAACCTGGCAGTGTGGGGTCGGGCGCTGTCCCCTAATCAATGACGGACTTAGGGGACGTATAAACATTACAGCTAGTTTTAACTAGATTGGGCGTTGTCTTGTTGAAAACCCATCCGTTGACAGACGCCATGTTCGAGCCAGCAATGGACGCAACACCGGACGGAGGATGTTGTCAACATAGCGATGACATTGAGGTTGTTTTGCACCAACACGAACTGGGACCGGGAGTTTACGTTCATGGCGCTCCAAACAATGACGTACGCCACCTCCCCCGAAACCATCCTTTTCATGCACGGAGTTACGGACAAAGCGTTTATGTGGACGTCGGTAGATAAGATGACGTCCATCAGGAAAACTGAAGTTGAATCGGGATTCATCCGAGAAGCTAAATTCCGTATGTAGATTTGCAACCCATTGCTGTCTGGCATGTCGTATCCCTAGAGCAGTCTGGCGCCTTCGGGCTGTTGGAGGGTTAGGGTTGGAGGGCCGCTCTGACGTACCGTGTTCCAACAGTTCCCCTTGCAGCAGCAGTAGCTGGAGTCCGAGCAGTGTGACCACCTTGAGCAGCAGTAGCTGGAGTCCGAGCAGTGTGACCACCTTGAGCAGCGGTAGCTGGAGTCCGAGCAGTGTGACCACCTTGAGCAGCAGTAGCTGGAGTCCGAGCAGTGTGACCATCTTGAGCAGCAGTAGCTGGAGTCCGAGCAGTGTGACCACCTTGAGCAGCAGTAGCTGGAGTCCGAGCAGTGTGACCACCTTGAGCAGCAGTAGCTGGAGTCCGAGCAGTGTGACCATCTTGAGCAGCAGTAGTTGGAGTCCGAGCAGTGTGACCACCTTGAGCAGCGGTAGCTGGAGTCCGAGCAGTGTGACCATCTTGAGCAGCAGTAGCTGGAGTCCGAGCAGTGTGACCATCTTGAGCAGCAGTAGTTGGAGTCCGAGCAGTGTGACCACCTTGAGCAGCAGTAGCTGGAGTCCGAGCAGTGTGACCATCTTGAGCAGCGGTAGCTGGAGTCCGAGCAGTGTGACCACCTTGAGCAGCGGTAGCTGGAGTCCGAGCAGTGTGACCATCTTGAGCAGCAGTAGCTGGAGTCCGAGCAGTGTGACCATCTTGAGCAGCAGTAGTTGGAGTCCGAGCAGTGTGACCACCTTGAGCAGCAGTAGCTGGAGTCCGAGCAGTGTGACCACCTTGAGCAGCAGTAGCTGGAGTCCGAGCAGTGTGACCACCTTGAGCAGCAGTAGCTGGAGTCCGAGCAGTGTGACCACCTTGAGCAGCAGTAGCTGGAGTCCGAGCAGTGTGACCACCTTGAGCAGCAGTAGCTGGAGTCCGAGCAGTGTGACCATCTTGAGCAGCAGTAGCTGGAGTCCGAGCAGTGTGACCATCTTGAGCAGCAGTAGCTGGAGTCCGAGCAGTGTGACCACCTTGAGCAGCAGTAGCTGGAGTCCGAGCAGTGTGACCACCTTGAGCAGCAGTAGCTGGAGTCCGAGCAGTGTGACCACCTTGAGCAGCAGTAGCTGGAGTCCGAGCAGTGTGACCACCTTGAGCAGCAGTAGCTGGAGTCCGAGCAGTGTGACCATCTTGAGCAGCAGTAGCTGGAGTCCGAGCAGTGTGACCATCTTGAGCAGCAGTATCACACCCGTGGGCCACTTGCTACCTAGGTGTCAATTAAAGATGCGCTGAAGGTACACACTGTCACAAAACAACAAATGTAGAGAGTGTATTCACTGCCTTCAATTATTGTTTCTTTTGGAAATTGGAGAAGATAGGCCCCTGTTACATTTTGTGTAGCAGGTGAACGTTTTAGAAGGATGTTTATTGACCACAACAGTGACAAATTAGTGAAAATTGAATAACAAACGTTACAAGAATCATACACCATTTTGCTCTTTCACATACCAAATGTCAAAGGAAACCAAAATACCTCTACTACCATCTACTAGTCCTTTCAACAGCTTCTGGAAATACTTTAAACATTTATAATCATCGTAAAATTGGAAGTGTATGATATTTTGTCAAACTTTGACTGCGTATCCTTAGTCTAGGTGATAACCCAAGGGGGTTATTGTCATGGCACAGCCCGTCGGTCCCTCCGTCCCGAAAACGGCCTACTTGTGTTCTGAAATCAACTCCTCCCACAGTTATTGGTCAATCTTTCTGGAGCTTTACACATGCTTGGGATATACATCGGTGATAAGCATGTGCTTTTTGGGGACCAATTGGATTAACATTTTCAGAGTTATGACCTTTGACTTAGAACGCTCGGCGCTTTCCATTTTTAGACTGACAGTAACTTTTAATTCGTCAGCATTTGAAAATGTTACGTTTCCAATGTCACACACCTTGACATTGTAACCTTGACCTTGATGTAGAATCCATTTTGTGAGAAACTTAATCACGGCCATAGTTTTGTTATTGATTGTTGATTGTCCTTCGATAACTGACATGCTTATTTATTTTAAAAGGTCATTAAATTATCCTTACATTTAAACTGCTTATTTGGAGGATAAGGAACCCCGGGGTTCTATTTGTGGTATCAGAGCACTCTTGTTGACCTATGAAATAGGGGGTAAATAAAGAGCTTTTAATTTCAGTACACTCCTTTATTAATTTAACAGATTTGAACAATAACTTGCTTACTAATGTAATTGGTGCATACTGATGAAGATTAATGGCATTTGTTGAAGTTGTCTTTAGAAATATTAGGCCTATACTGTGAGTAAGCTAGTACGATGAATTTCATTATTTCTTGTATTACTGTCGGCTTTGTAAATTTATGATGTACCGAGTCTGTAAATTCATCATGACCTAATTTCCTGTATTCTGGCGCGGTATTCATTCGCTTTTATAAATCCATTTCTTGAATGAAATGAAATATGTTTTTAAAAACCAAATAGGGGGTAGTCACCTGATAACTTTCAGTGTCAATGCATTAAGCAATTCTACTTAAAATTTCTACATTAATGTGATTACTAAAATTCTCAAGTTTCATCTTAGGATAGATTCTTCACATGTGAAATATTTTACTGGTTATAAATGGTCCGTTATCTCTGCATAGGCTCTGCATAGGCTCCCGACAGCACTGTCTTTTTATCTGATCCGATCGGACCTATTACTGAGAAATATGGAAGTAACATTACAATATAGAACTGTCGATCAGAATATATTTAGAGTGGTGTCGAGTTACTGTCCAGTTCTTTGTGATATACATCTAGGTTAGTAGTTTATGACTGCCAGTGTGTTAGTTAACGTCTTCCGTCAAACATGAGATTGTGGCATCTGTCAATATCTAATACTGGACTCATTGGCCCAATTCAAAGTCAATATTGAGTCGTCTCCCTTGGATTCTCTGATATTTCTATCCCTTTATTCTTCTATTATGTGGCAATGCAATGCTTCAAATATTTAAACCATGTGTTCATTTATGTACATCATTCGAGCCGATCACGTTTCAAATAGTTGCCACATAATATATTCGCCACTTACAAAGCCCACACGTAGAAATACAGTTTACGACACGTCGCCATAATCCAAAACATAAAACATATTTTCGCAACAACTTACTCTGTTTATTTTTTTAATAATACTTGACTACGAAAAGTTGTAAAGAGAAAATTGATAATCGGTTGGGTTAAAAACAATAACTTATATTTGTTTGTTTTGTGTTAAGTGTAAAGTCTAGTTTGATGTCCGACAAGAAGCGCGCACCTGTCCGATATCAGAAGTTGTTAGCATAATGGTATATCGTGGTTACAGTCGGCTGTGAGGTGGCAACAAGAGTTGACAGCGTACTAATTAAACTGTTACTGTTACTGTTAGAAAATGACAATGAACAAACGAGGGGGGCCGCCTGTTAAGTTGTTTATAATTGCCGCTGCTTTTATGGGATGTGTATATTTCATTTACGTGTATCACACCAAGTTACGCGATGCAGAAGCAACCGCTGAACGCTACAGACGCTCGGACGAGGCTAAAGTTGGACAGTTGCAAGGTAACTCATGTTGTTTACTGCGAGAATTCTAGTGTCAAGACTTTCATTAACTTTGCTTTTAGAGGAACACATTTCTAATTCATTTTCAATCCACAGAATTGCTAAGTGCCAATAAAGTCAGACAATATTTTCATGATTTTTTCAACACATGCTCATTTATCAGTCGTTTCATCTTAGGCGGGGTTTACACTACGTCCGTTTTTTGGATGCGATGCGTTAAAAATAATCGCATCAGAACGCAACACGTTATTTTCAATGAGTTGTCATACACTACGTTCGTTTTTTTCATGCGTTGAGATGCGATGCGAAAAAAATAGAACCTGTTCTATTTTATTCGCATCGCATTCAAAATCGCATTGGAATTCCTTATACGACGTCATAATTCATCATCTGAAGGGGTATTTTCCACCACGTGTAGGCAAAGCGGTCATACAAATAGTATGCCAACATACATCTGTACATCAATACATACAAAAATACATTCAGCTTTGTATACATACACACATGTGTACATATATGCATTTGTTCATACCGTACATACATAAGATTCTATAATAAAATCTGTACATACACCCATTGTACACACAACTACAGTAATTACATACATCTATACATATATACATATACATGTACATACATAACATATGGAACTAAACAATAAAACAATGATATTCGCATGCAAAACGCGTGTAGTGTAAACCCCCAAATCCCATGCATCAACGCAATGCGATTTATTCGGACGTAGTGTAAACCCCGCCTTACGCGTATGAAAATATGAGATCCAAACAATCATGATTTTGAAGAGAAAACTGGCAAATAAAATGCTCTGAATCTGCTGTTATAGCAATTCCGAATGGTTTCAGACTATTCCAGATCACGAGTCAAAACGATATCATGTTCTGCTATTATTGTCGAGTACTTGGTTTTCGGACGGCTCACATTCGGGTAGTTTTTCAGGATATTAGTAGCCATGTGACATCATCAATACAAAGGAGAGGTCTCCGCTAGCGGTCAGAATAACATGTTTCGTGTGAAACTTCCTAAGATTTGTAATATCATACAAACTTCACTCTTAAGCTTAAAATCTATCTCTATCCTGAGCTACTTTTTGCATGTTATGAAAAAGTCGAATTTGATAATTTGAACAAGTCATACCGGCTACCAACAAAATTTCTACGTTGTCCTTGCGTTTTTGTAATATTCTGGGTCAACGGAAGTTACATAAATAGCTTGGGATATCCCTTTTTGGTATCGACCAATCAGATGTCCGAGTGTCAAAATTCCGGATGTACTCACTAAATGAGACAAGATAGTCATCAAAACATTTTCCCCAACGAATTGTCTCCAATTTATTTTAGATAAAGCTCATATGGAAAAACGTATTTATTAATTTTCAAACATTTTTATTGTCAACATTGATTTGTGTCTTAAGCGTCCGAAAACCAATCACTCGAGGTTATACCTGTTTGGGACAAGAAGGGGGATGTATGACCAGAAACACAAATTTATTTGTACACAACACACACGCGTGAGAAATATTAATAATGATGTCTAAATTACAAATAATAAATATTGCAAGTAATCACAGGGACGTGAACAAAGTTACATTTTCTGCTGTGACCAAATTGCGTTCTGGAACCACAAAGACATGATTTATTTTAGATAATTGCAAATTATGTCAATATAATTTGGTCAATTGATCAGTTATTAACTTTTTTCTGCAGTTTGGAAGTTATGAGACATTCCATTGACTATGGTGACCTGGAACTACCTGAACTACATTGTCCAAAAATATAAATCCTTGAAAAACCGCCCGTCGATTATCAATTTCAAACACCGATTTGACCTGGCGATTATTCATGAGGTCAAACTTCGTCATAAATATGCTTATGTCGGAATTATTTTTGAAAAGGGGATTTGCACTACTTAGGTTTTACTAGATGTCCAAGTGATCCGCAATACCCTTACACACTGTAATTCATCTTAAAAATATATACGTCAATCAATATTACATGACACCGACAGTCTCGTGCCAGTTATATTCATAAGATGACGTTAGTTTTTCATGGATACAAATTGTTTTCTGTTTCCTATTCACGTTGATCAAGTTTGTGAGGAATTATCTTGGCTACAATCTTATAATTTATGTTTCATTTTCTATTGTTTATCTAGGGAATGACAGTAATTTGATCAACACATATATATATAGTTATGAAAACATTTAACATATCAATCTAATAGAAAATGTTTTTATTTAATGTATGCATGTAGATAAATCGGATGACATTAGTTAAGTTGTCGTCAGAAAATGTAATTTAATTATGAGATGATTTAAAATCTGAAAAGTTTTTCATTGCTCCAACCAGAACTTATTTATAATTTAATAAAAATGATTTATCCTAGACTAAATTAACATGCAAGTCTATGGAAACAACCTCACCCTACAAATATAACAAGCACAAATATCCAGTCAAAATCCAAAACTGATGTAACCATACATACCACAATTACATTGTTGTAAGAATTTGATTAAAAAACACGAAAATAAATCCTTTCCTTTCACTAAAATGCTATGCTATCACTCAACATGGGTATGCTCAACATGGTATTAGAACTCACTACGAAATTCAGGTACTGTAGTGCAGGAAATGCGTCAAGGCTTAAATTAACCAATGATGGCCACTGGTGTGAGTTATGCCTTGTGTGGGGAACTTGGATTTTGGTGTAAACATCATGGACAAATTTAACTACCTAATGTCCTTAAATAAACATTTATTTATTTTTTGAGAGTTTATCCAGGTTCATTTAAATAAAAATCCTCAAGACACTTGCAACAACCTGATGCATTTTGAAAAGGAGTCTTTATTCTTTTTCAAATCTATTTTGTTTCTTTCATTCCAGATTCGATGAAAGAAAAAGATGTCCTACAGCAAAAATGTGAAACAGATAGGGTAAGTGTAGTCCAGGTCCTGTGCCCAGTCTCCAATCTTGGATGCACGATTGCAGTGTTAATGTTGAAAATATTCAAATTGCTCCTATACAGAAATCGTGGTTAGGACTGTGACGTATCCCTACTTTTGAAAGCAATAGTATTCCTCTGATATCATTCTAAAAACACCCCTCTTTTCTTGATGACGGGGTGATAAATCCCCCCTTAAAAAACTTGTAGATCCTGGATGGAAATAGTAAATTCATATATTCCCACAGGTGAACCCCGGAAAGTTTAGTTACTCACAGCAGATCATTACCAATGAGATGCTGGCGAGCACAGTTAGAAACTCGCCATGTGGAAACAACAATATTTATGTCTCGTTGATACACTGAGGGTCCGTCCGGTAAGTATTGTGTAAACTAGTAGTGTAAACATTCCCTCTTGATTGATTTTTCTTCATCCTCGCTGTCAGGAGAGATGCATAGAGAATAGAGTAGAATAGAATTTTATTGGTCTGTTATATATTCCTGATAGGGTTACCTCCCTTTGTCCCTAGTTTGTTTTCAAAATCATATTCCCTATGTGCATCAATCTGGTAAGATGTGACAAGTTTAGAAAGAAAACGTTTTGTTCACACTAGTTCTGTTTTTTTTGCAAGACTACTTTGATCTGAACATTGGTCAGATAGTTTCTATGTGGTTCTGTTACATTCATAAGCCAGCTTGGTGTTCAAGCTAACATTGTCACAGGCTTCACAAACTCTGCTACGGGCAAAATGAACCATACCAGTACGGCTTGCCGTCTTGCACAAACTTCATGGTTACCTCAGTCCCTCCAGTTAAATGTACCATGGAGGACTTCGCCACGGGCCATACAGGCTCCCTTGATACCACGGATCAACCTGTCACACCTCTAGAAGCCAAGGTTATAGATGATGCTGGCCAATCAATGCAGACAATGTATGACACATGGGTTTACTGTGGGGCATTGGCTCTTTCATTAATTAAACTGAGATAGCAGCCCTGCTTGGATGACCACCTTCAATTACTACACTCATTGCTACAAACCTATTTTCATCTTCTTCTCCAGTTTCAAAAGATCTAGAGACCTGAAATGTTTGTGCTGACTCCTTGGCTAATGGGGATTATAAATTGTAGATTTCGTGACCCCATGATCCCAAATGGGGTCACAGGGGTCACAACCTTAAAAACTTTTTTTTATCTTCTTCTCCAGTTTCAAAAGATCTAGAGAGCTGAAATGTTGTGTGCAGACTCCTTGGCTAATGGGGATTCTAAATTGTAGATTTGGTGACCCTGGGGTCCCAAATAAAGGCCTCACAGGCCATGACTTAAAAACCTATTTTCATCTTCTTCTCCAGAACAAAAAGACCTAGAAGGCTGTAATATTGTGTGCAGACTCTTTAGCCAATGGGGATTTTAAATTGTGGATTTGGTGACCTGTGACCTAAAAATATCTTAATCGTTAAAAAATATAACCCCTATTGAGCTACAGAGCCCTATGAAGATTGCTCCATTGAACACACATACATACAGGGGTCGATTTCATCATTTACAACGTGCACTGGTGCATGTGAAAATTGCTGAGTGCACCTTATTTTGAAATACAGGGTGCACCCAGTGCACGTTACTTTTTTCGTACAAACTAAGACTGTAATACAAATACATTTTAGAACACGAAAATTTACACTGCAATCGCTGATTCGATCGCTTACTTTTACTTCCGTTTCAATCCAAAACCAGTTATTTATTGCTCACACTGTAATCCATAAAGGAATGAAAACCGGTTTCATTTGTGATCCGGTTTGTTTATATTTCATAGAAAACATACAGAGACCATCAAACCGGTTCTAAATGTTCGTTTTGAATAATTAATCTTCGAGTCTTCCGGAGATGTAGGTCAACCAATCAGAGTGCGAGGATGGAAAGTTCGTCTTGAATATTTATCTTTCGGCTGTATTCGACTGGTGGCGTGAATAGATTACCCAATCAAATGTCTTCGTGTCAGTAATGACGAGTTGTTGTGACTTCATCTGTCTGTGTGTCTCGCTAGCAGACGAAGCATGCGTCAGTTACCACATTGAAAATCGGCAGAGTGAGACAGATAGTTTATTTTCACCTCATACTACAGCCTACTTTAATTAGGGCAAGTTGTTTATGCAGATAATTAATCTACTCATTACCAACTGGCAAGATAAAATGACTCACGTCATCTTCAATTCGGATTAATTTCTTTGTTGACGTTATCAACGTGTTTTCACAAGTACTTATGACCGACACACAGACACAAGCGTGGCAATTTTGCCTTTATTCAATGCTCGTTATGTCTGTACGTCGAAGTGCTGGTTGTAGGTTTATTATTGGACAGCCAGATATTGTCACTGATTTCGACACCATTGAGTGGTGCACCCAATATATATTCAGTGCACCCAAGATAATAATTTAGGGTGCACCAGGTGCATCCTACTTTAGAAAACGAAATCGACCCCTGACATAATGATTATACAGATTCATAGACAACGAACAAGATTGAATGAAAGAATTATGTTACCAGTGGCATCTAAATGCACATTTGTAAATGAAAACTAAACAGGTTTATAGTCTTTACGTGCCGCTCTAACACAATTCTCAGTTTAGGGTACCATATAGATGTTTCTTCCGGATCAAAGGGGAGAAGTCTTTTTACAGCAAATTAGTTGACGCAATTAAGCCGAACAGAGTAAAAAAAACCAGTGTCATTATGTTTTTACAGGTAAAAAGTACTCGACCGGTGACTGGCATGTTGTATATGTTTATTGTCAAAGGTCCCGTCTTGGTGACACAAAGCTGATCATAAAATGGGAAATACACATTAAAGCGACATTCAGTCTAGATATTTTCCACTTCACTCCCAGCAGTCGAGGTGACAACAGCTTATTAGCGATCCTGCCTAATTGACTACCCAGCATGCAACCACGCAAGCAGACACTCACTGGACCTCTCCCAAGCAGCTGCTTGATGAGCTCCAGCATAGCCTTGTCTACATGGTAGATCATTACTATGTCAAGAATAACCTCGATGGAAAGAAGGAATTCACCATCGTCTTTGATACCCGCAGGAGAAAGGGACAGAAAGGGAAGGCTCCTCCTTCCCCGGACGTATGCACCCGCTCCCAACCCCCTGGCCGAATCAGCACCACCTGCAGAGACAGACCCTGTACCCACCACCACCACTGACGATTTCCAGCCAGCCAGGGCCACCACCAGGAGGAACAGGCGACGAAAAAGACAGAGGAAGGAGGTAGACAACTCCACCGAGAGCAGTAGCCCCAGCAGCAGCCCAATGGAGACAGCCCAGGTGGAGAAGAAGGAGGAAGCCGCACCAGCTGTAGCAGTACCACCTCCTCCACCACAGCCCAAACCAGAAGAGTGGGGCGCGAAAGGGGAAGGCTCAACCTTCCCCAGACGCACCTTGCTCGGAAGAAACCATCCCAACCGCATCCTCGCGGATGCGGCACAGAGGTTGGTCACCAACGAGGAGGTCAAGACGTACGCAGAGGGCATGTCCTACAAGTTTATCATCCCGTCTCCCGCACAACTACAAGGAAAGACCTTCCATCTCCTCCAGGTTGACATAAGAACTGGCCAATCCTCGGCAAGGTATGCTTTGCCCACCTAACTTACCACATGGACGATGAATTCCTTCGACGGACGGGCCTTTGCGGCCTGTATCTACCACACAGACGATGTCTCCATGCCTCCCGAGGCGGTGGACAGGTTTCACGCCCTTCTCCTGGACTAGCTCCTTCCATCCTTCCACACCTTCTCTCCATCCACCATTACTACGGGCCTCACCTTACCTTTAATTTAAAATAGGAAATCCAAATTCAAAATTATCAAAATTTCAAAATTCACCCAACTTTCGGAAGTGGCATCCAAATTCACCATTTCTACCCTTTAATTTTATTTGAAATTCCATTAACCGCTGCCCGGCGTTTATTTTTGGCTCCGCTGAAAATAGCTCGTTAAATCTCCGTACTCATCATCATAGATATTTTCAGCCAATGAACGTTAGGAACATATATTCAACCAATGGAATTTAGGAATATGATGATAGAGTTTTATTCTTCTTTGTCGATGACAGTCATATGAAGAAAAATATATCGTTATACGATTATTGAGGATATACGACAATATTCATGGATTATCAAGCTCATGATGAAAACAGGTTTGTTATCCTTATCATTGGACACATTGTAGGTTGCTATTCGTTTGTGAAATACTTGCAAATCATCACGATGTATAAAAATGATTATATGTAGTTTCGATATTTACAAAGTTCGGTTCATCTGGCGTGAAGCGAGACATCAGAGGGAAACTTGTAAAGTCAAACTTGATAATCAGGAGTACTTGAGCAATTTACAGCAGAACAGTGGTGTGACATTGTTGCGAAGTGTAGATATAACAGATCGACTGACCGAGTCCCCAGTGTTGGCATTATACATAGTAAGCGGATGTTTACATCCCATCTCGCCACATACGTCACTTCCGGTTACCCTCCACCCCTCTAAGCCACGCCCCATTTTTCGTTTTAGCTGGCCGGTGAAAAAGCAGTGTTCGAGTCGCTCTAGTATAATATAGGAACAGCATATTACATTAGTTTTGGTTCTCATTTTCACAAAATAGTCCAATGAACCAATTGCAGATTAGAATTCAATAGAAAATAATATATTGCGTCTGATCTTTCACTCAAAGGTTTGGGTTGAATCGTATCTATCCAACAGGAGCCAACGTGTTGTAATAGGCGATCATTCATCGGACCCGATAGAACTGCAATATGGGGTACCCCAGGTTTCAGTTTTGGGTCCCCTGTTATTCACTGTGTACACGTCTTCTCTAGGTGATATGATGCAGCCATTCAAACTCAATTTCCATCTTTACGCTGATGATATGCGACTGTATATGGCATTTAAACCCTTGAGCAATCAATCAATTGCTGACTCCATTTTATCTGTTGAGACTGGTAGAATCAAAACTTGTATGACGTCACATTTCCTAAAACTGAATGGGCGACAAAACTGAATTCCTTGTATTAACCTAAAATGGCTGAGACAATATATCTCACTCCAAGCAATCAACATCGATGGCCATGTCATCACCTCCACCCAGAAAGCCAGAAACCTAGGCATTATTTTTTATTCACACATGTCCATGAACTCCCATGTAAACATGGTTTGCAGATCTTCATTTTTCCATCTATGCAACATTGGTCTCATAAGGAAATATATAAACAGGAGCACTGCATCTTCCTTTGTCGATCACCATGCGTTTGTCCTATCGCGCATAGATTACTGCAGTGCACTGCTGTTCTGTGTCTGTGAATGCTCTGAACATTTCTTTATTGAAATTGCCCATGATTTAGAGAATAACCAACGAGGTACGAGTGATTACGGGATATATCCATGAGTCTAAATAATGTTCCGCCACGAGCTTTAGCGAGTGGCTCTGAACGTTATTATACCCCCGCTACGAAGTAGTCGGGGGTATATAGCGCTCAGCGCGTCCGTCCGTCCTTGCGTCCGTCCGTCCGTCCGGAACACTTTTGGTTCCGCTCATAACTCAAATACTACTTGTTCAATTGTTATGAAACTTTATACATGTACACTTTATGGTCCCTAGATGTGCCTTTTCTATGTTTCCCTCAGATTCCATGATTATTTTTTCAGATTTTCCACTTTTAAGCGTCTTTGTGTGCGCGTCTATGGTCACACTTTTGGTTCCGCTCATAACTCAAATACTACTTGTTCAATTGTTATGAAACTTTATACATGTACACTTTATGGTCCCTAGATGTGCCTTTTCTATGTGTCTCTCAGATTTCATGATTATTTTTTCAGATTTTCCACTTTTAAGCGTCTTTGTGTGCGCGTCTATGGTCACACTTTTGGTTCCGCTCATAACTCAAATACTACTTGTTTCCAAGAAGGTATTAACACCTCATATACATAGCTTCTTTCTTATAAATCTGGTAAATGATTTTGACATGTTCACATTCAAGGTCAAAGGTCAAGGTCATGAGTGCTTTAATTACTACAATAATCCTTGTAAACATGATAACTTCAAACGTTTTTGTGCTGTCAGGCTCTTATTTGGTGTATATTAACTATGGAGATAGACCAAGATTTGAAAAAGTTTTCGCTAAAATCTGTCAAAGGTCAAGGTCACAGCAAGGTCACAACTTAAGCATGCTATTGTGAATATGCCTTATGTTAACAATGAACACTTTGAGTCATTGCATGATTGTTATACACAATGAAAAGTAATCAGTGATGGTGTGACCTTGAAGGTCTAAGGTCAAGGTCAAGGTCATGAGATATTGGTTCAGGCCATGTTAATCCTTTGATCCAATTTTGTAATCAGAAATAGGTTTTAAGAACAAACTTGTGAAAAGTGACCCCAGTGATGATTCAACTTGTTAGAATAACTTGAATAATGAACAAATTTTGGTCCAAAAAAAATCCCATTTTATTTATGCTGAGGAGAAGGCGGAACAGGGAAAGGCGAGACCCAAAGTTTCGGAGCTGCTCTGCTTTTGCGGTGTCCCGCAAACGCTCTTCTAGTTGTTCAAATGTTACGAAACCACTTTGACTTTTACTTCTAAAACATGCTTAGAGGTGTAATACTTACTCTGCTTTAATAATATATGTTATGGTCTTTTCATACAAAAGTTTAAACATTGATACCCTTTTGCTATTTTCAAACATTTCTCTTTGACCAATGTTAATGTAAAAGCGGGGGTATCATGAGTGAGCTTTGCTCACTAATTCTCTTGTTTAGACGAGTGGATATTTCCCGTAATCACTCGTACCGAGTTGGTTATTCTATATATTACCCATTATGCAATTAAATTGACCAAATTACGCTTGGTTATCACATTTTCATGTTGGGCGGCCGCTGTGAAGGACCCGTCGCCACAGTAACATTGTGACGTCATAAGATAATTCGTCGCGTCAGACCATTGTTTTATGACGTCATAGCCATTCTTACTCCGGGTAACCGACCAATCAACGTTGAGAATCACTTGAAAGCACATGTGCAAATATCACAAAAATAATCACCTGTGTCTTCTCACCCGTATGGGTATTATAACATGTTTGGACACTTCAATTCATTTATCCGTGAAGATATACAAATACCTTGCAGGGTTCGATTTAGCCATTAACAGCTTGCACCTGTGCAAGTTGATTTGAGCAATTGCAGGTAACATTTACAAGCAGGTTGCACCCAGTGCAAGTAACAATTCACTTCATATATGAGGAAAATATCCTTTTTGGGAGTTGAAATAATCTAGAAAAAATGTTTTTGATAAAAACAAATGACCTACGTAAAATCAAGCTGTTGACCTAATTCCATGTTAGGTCATGTGACTTGGCTGGTACACTATACTGTAGGGGTGTCAAGATTGTTGCCTGGGGCATTACAGTTTTAGTTAGACTTAGAGCTCCAAATTGTATTATGTTTAATCAAATAAAGACAGTTGTAGTATCTTTCTTTGATAAATATGGGGATAACAAATAAAGGAAACACAAATTATATGGTTTTCCCAGTTGTGACATTACCACACCCCTACATTGAAATGGATTGGCTCAACCCCTGGATTTCCCAGTTCCAAACAGACTAGACTATTAAGGAATAGCTATAGGGGAGGCAGGTTGTTAGTGCATTTCTTAGTACTCTTGTCAAAATTCGTTTGCTTGATTTTTTAAATTATTTCATGATGAATCACAAAAAAATAACTTTATTTCACAAGTATTGCCCCTAATCCTGAAATAAACTAAGCTCATGGGAACTTTTATTTTAGGCAAAAGTTTGATAACCTATCATCCCTCAAGCAAAATAGATCGGCCCTATCAATATGCCATCATCATTTGTGTACGTCTGCAGTGAGCATTGGGATATTTATAAAAGATTTTTCAAGCAAAGGTTATGTAGAATGTTTCCAAATTTGTAGCCTATTGTTAGTCAAAATAATGACTTTCTTGAAACTTATTATTTCAAAATACTTGCTAACAATTCTTCTGTTGACTCAAAGAGACAGTTCTAAAAATAGATATCTGGGAAGGCCGTAAATGTACTGTCAAAGCACTCAGTTTGTCTGTCACTTGTACGTTGTCAGATGCAAGATTTTATTAGTTGAAATATGTCCTATTGGTATAAATGGAAAGGTTGTGTCAGTATATTGTATTTATATTTATTCAGTATTTTATAAATATGGTCGGCGGTAATTAATTTAAAAAGGGCAAATTTGAATTTATTTTTTTTCCACTTCAGCAAAATTTAGGGTCGGTGGATCCGTAAACCAAGTAAACAAAAGTGTGGCCTTAGATACACAGATATTTAGAGCACATCAGATAAATAATGTCTTTAATATTGAAAGAATAGACATCAAAATCATTATATATATTTGGTGCAACTAATTTTGTAAAAGTGCAACTCAGGCAATCAATCAGGTTGCACCTGGTGCAATCTGTTTTAGGCACACTAAATCGAACCCTGCCTTGGTAAGGAGGTATTCCCATACTTCTTTGAATGAGTATATTACTTGAGAAGTATGGGTTGTTGTTTTTTCTGATGATAACTCATGCCGTGCCAATGGCTCTACTTTTTGCTTGTTATTTGATATGTTAGAGCTAATGAATAATGTAATACATGATGAAGTACAGAACTTATAGCTCTATTTTATTTTTCAGCAAGAATTCCTGAACAGATTAAATTCGCTGAACTCTCAACATAAAATGTTGAAGGTATGTATTTTGTTATTTTGCTGGCTGTTGTCAGGCATCCTTCAGTTAAGACGTTAGTTATAGTTATTCCTCAAGGACAATGGTACCTCGAAAGCTAAGAATTTGTAAGGAGGTACCTGACTCCAGGGACTTTTCTCGGAACCAACGCTCATTAACCCATTGCCAACTGTTAAGCAAATATATTTTCCGATCAATCATAGAACATCATGTCTTCACTGCACTGAGCTACTCCTCTCCCCAGTAGACCTCCCCTCTCCCCAGTAGACCTACCCCTCTCCCCCAGTGGACCTACCTCTCTTCCCCCAGTAAACCTACCTCTCTTCTCCCAGTAAACCTACCCCTCATCCCCCAGTAGACCTACCCCTCTTCCCCAGTAGACCTACCCCTCTTCTCCCAGTAAACCTACCCCTCATCCCCCAGTAGACCTACCCCTATTCCCCAGTTGACCTACCCCTCTTCCCCAGTAGACTTACCCCTCTCCCCAGTAAACCTACCCCTCATCCCCCAGTAGACCTACCCCTCTCCCAAGTAAACCTACCCCTCTCACCCAGTACACCTACCCCTCTTCCCCCAGTAGACCTACCCCTCTCCCCAGTAGACCTACTCCTATTGATAATTCCCCAGTTGACGTACCCCTCTCCCCAGTAGACCTACCCCTATTTCCCAATTGACCTACCCCTCTCCCCAGTAGAACTACCTGTCTCCCCAGTACACCTACCCCTCTTCCCCCAGTAGACCTACTCCTATTGATAATTCCCCAGTTGACGTACCCCTCTCCCCAGTAGACCTACCCCTATTTCCCAATTGACCTACCCCTCTCCCCAGTAGACCTACTCCTATTGATAATTCCCCAGTTCACGTACCCCTCTCCCCAGTAGACCTACCTCTATTTCCCAATTGACCAACCCCTCTCCCCAGTAGACCTACCTGTCTCCCCAGTACACCTACCCCTCTACCCCCAGTAAACCTACCCCTCTCCCCAGTAGATCTACTATTGATAATTCCCCAGTTGACTTACCCCTCTCCCCTGTAGACCTACCCCTATTTCCCAATTGACCTACCCCTCTCCCCAGTAGACCTACCTCTCTTCCCCAGTAGACCTACCCCTCTTCTCCCAGTAAACCTACCACTCTCCCCAGTAGACCTACCCCTCATACCCCAGTTGACCTACCCCTCTCCCCCAGTAGACCTACCCCTCTCCCCAGTAGATCTACCCCTCTCCCCAGTAGACCTACCCCTCTCCCCCAGTTGACCTACCCCTCTCCCCAGTAAAAATCTACCCCTCTACCCAGTAGACCTACCCCTCTTACCCCAGTAGACCTACCCCTCTCCCCAGTAGACCTACCCCTCTCCCCAGTAGACCTACCCCTCTTACCCCAGTAGACCTACCCCTCATCCCCCAGTAGACCGACCTCTCTTCCCCAGTAGATCTACCCCTCTCCCCAGTAGACCTACCCCTATTCCCCAGTTGACCTATCCCTCTCCCCAGTAGACCTACCCCTCTTCCCAGTAGAACTACCCCTCTCACCCAGTAGACCTACCCCTCTCCCCAGTAGATCTACCCCTCTTCTCCTAGTAAACCTACCCCTCTCCCCAGTAGACCTACCCCTCTCCCCAGTAGACCTACCCCTCTCCCCAGTAAACCTACCCCTCTACCCAGTAGACCTACCCCTCTTACCCCAGTAGACCTACCCCTCTCCCCAGTAGACCTACCCCTCTCCCCAGTAGACCTACCCCTCTTACCCCAGTAGACCTACCCCTCATCCCCAGTAGACCTACCCCTCTTCCCAGTAGACCTACCCCTATTCCCCAGTTGACCTATCCCTCTCCCCAGTAGATCTACCTCTCTTCCCCAGTAGACTTACCCCTCTTCCCAGTAGACCTACCCCTCGAGCTCTCACCCAGTAGACGTACCCCTCTCACCCAGTAGACCTACCCCTCTACCCCCAGTAGACCTACCCCTCTCCCCAGTAGACCTACCCCTATTCCCCAGTTGACGTACCCCTCTCCCCAGTAGACCTACCCCTATTTCCCAATTGACCAACCCCTCTCCCCAGTAGACCTACCTGTCTCCCCAGTAGACTTACCCCTCTTCCCAGTAGACCTACCCCTCTACCCCCAGTAGACGTACCCCTCTCCCCAGTAGACCTACCCCTATTCCCCAGTTGACGTACCCCTCTCCCCAGTAGACCTACCCCTATTTCCCAATTGACCAACCCCTCTCCCCAGTAGACCTACCTGTCTCCCCAGTACACCTACCCCTCTTCCCCCAGTACACCTACCCCTCTCCCCAGTGGACCTCCCCTCTCCCCAGTAGACCTACCCCTCTTCCCCCAGTAGACCTCCCCTCTCCCCAGTAGACCTACCCCTCTTCCCCCAGTAGACCTACCCCTCTTCCCCCAGTAGACCTACCCCTCTTCCCCCAGTAGACCTACCCCTCTCCTCCAGTAAACCTACCCCTATTCCCCAGTTGACCTATCCCTCTCCCCAGTAGATCTACCTCTCTTCCCCAGTAGACTTACCTCTCTTCCCAGTAGACCTACCCCTCTCACCCAGTGGACCTACCTCTCTTCTCCCAGTAAACCTACCCCTCTCCCCCAGTGGACCTACCTCTCTTCTCCAGTTGACCTACCTCTCTTCCCCAGTAGACCTACCCCTCTTCTCCTAGTAAACCTACCCCTCTCCCCAGTAGACCTACCCCTCTCCCCAGTAGACCTACCCCTCTCCCCAGTAGACCTACCCCTATTTCCCAATTGACCAACCCCTCTCCCCAGTAGACCTACCTGTCTCCCCAGTAGAATTACCCCTCTTCCCAGTAGACCTACCCCTCTACCCCCAGTAGACGTACCCCTCTCCCCAGTAGACCTACCCCTATTCCCCAGTTGACGTACCCCTCTCCCCAGTAGATCTACCTCTCTTCCCCAGTAGACTTACCTCTCTTCCCAGTAGATCTACCCCTCTCACACAGTAGACCTACCCCTCTCACCCAGTAGACCTACCCCTCTTCCCCCAGTAGACCTACCCCTCTCCCCAGTAGACCTACCCCTATTCCCCAGTTGACGTACCCCTCTCCCCAGTAGACCTACCCCTATTTCCCAATTGACCAACCCCTCTCCCCAGTAGACCTACCCCTCTCCCCAGTAAACCTACCCCTCTACCCAGTAGACCTACCCCTCTACCCAGTAGACCTACCCCTCATCCCCCAGTAGACCGACCCCTCATCCCCCAGTAGACCGACCTCTCTTCCTCAGTAGACCTACCCCTCTCCCCAGTAGACCTACCCCTATTCCCCAGTTGACCTATCCCTCTCCCCAGTAGACCTACCCCTCTACCCCCAGTAGACCTACCCCTCTCCCCAGTAGACCTACCCCTATTCCCCAGTTGACGTACCCCTCTCCCCAGTAGACCTACCCCTATTTCCCAATTGACCAACCCCTCTCCCCAGTAGACCTACCTGTCTCCCCAGTACACCTACCTGTCTCCCCAGTACACCTACCCCTCTTCCCCCAGTAGACCTACCCCTCTCCCCAGTGGACCTCCCCCCTCCCCAGTAGACCTACCCCTCTTCCCCCAGTAGACCTTCCCCTCTTCCCCCAGTAGACCTACCCCTCTCCCCAGTGGACCTCCCTTCTCCCCAGTAGACCTTCCCCTCTTCCCCCAGTAGACCTACCCCTCTCCCCAGTGGACCTCCCGTCTCCCCATTAGACCTACCCCTCTCCCCAGTAGACCTACCCCTCTCCCCAGTTGACCTACCCCTCTTCCCCAGTAGACCTACTCCTCTCCCCAGTTGACCTACCCTACTCCCCAGTAGACCTACCCTTCTCCCCAGTAGACCTACTCATCTCCCCAGTAGACCTACAGGGGAAGAGATACATGTTCGGCTCCGAATGATAAAAATTTGTATCTAATCTACGTTAGATATAGCAGGTTTATCTCCTAATTATTAACTTATAAATACTTATTGTTATCCCTGCATGTACATCTGTCAATACACAAAATATGATTTTAAGATCATTTTGACGGTCTGCAATTGTGCCTTTTAACATCCGCTTTAGTTACACAGAAAGTGAAATTTCAGGGTCAACATGATGAACTAGAAGCAGAAAATGGCCGTCTCCAGCAAGATGTTCAAAAGTTGCGAGATGACAATGCCAATGTTGAAGCCCAGCGAACTCAGGAATTCAACCAGATGAAGCAAGAGAAGGAGCTGGAGATAGCCAGTCTGAAAGGTACACTTATCATTACAAGCTTCATTTAGTGCTCACCAGTCTGAAAGGTACACTTATTAGTAGAGCTGCAACGATACATTCGTATATTCGGTGAATCGAACAGTGGCAGTGTATGAATCGTGAATCGTATTCGTTACAATGAAAACCGAATATTTTCGATTTTTTTTTTTTTTTACTGTTCACAATAACATAATTATTTTGCACGAATTTTGTATTTAATCTGAATAAAAATATGTTTTTATTTACGTTCACAAAGTGTTTTATGCGTGAATTATATTTCACATCGTCTCAACCTGTCAACGGGAAGTAATGCGAGATCTATGTTCCATCTCGTCGTTATAAAACTCGATATTGCTGGTCAAAGTAAACATCACAAGAGTCAAAATTAATGAAAACATTATTCAATACGGCAACACACAAACGACAAGTTTATTTTATTTGTTGATTAACTGTTGTAATTTGTCTCTCAACGTCAACGAGTTAAAATAAGAATCTTCGCTCCCGGAACGAGCATAAATAAATGTAAACTCCATATTTGGATGACCCCATTATGGCTTAGCCAATCGCTGGCGTGGTAAAGACTGGCTCGACCAATGGAAAGGCCAGAAAGGTTTCGTTGGGATTTTTCATCCAGCCCTTATCGAAGCTATTCAAAGAGAATTTGTAAACAATTGATGAGTATTTTGTACACCTATTGTAACATTTTACGTCAGTTTAATGCAGTTGTTACAGGAAATGAACTATTTTGGCTTGGAAAGATATCAAGACACGAAAATAACATCGTTTTTAACGTTGATAGTTGACACAACTCACAAGCTGAACTTAATTTGTTGCTATTTTTATCTGTTATCATATTCGTGAATAATTATTCGTATTCGCTACCCCATATTCGTGATACGTATCGTATTCGCCTGGTAGTGTATTCGTTGCAGCTCTACTTATTAGCAGCTCCGACTAAGTCGGAGCTGCTATCAGTTTTTGTGCAGTTTCCATCGCCGCCGCCGCCGCCGCCGCGTTTTGTATTGGTTATAACTTTTTTCCTATAAGGTTTTGAGAACTCATATACATAACTTCTTACTTATACCCCTGGGGAATTTTTTTGACATGTTCACATTCAAGGTCAAAGGTCAAGGTCACGAGTTCTGAAATCGCTAAAAAAATCCTTGTAAACACGATAACTTGAAAAATATTTGTGCTATCAGGCTGTTATTTGGTGTATATCAACTATGGAGAAAGGCCAAGATTTGAAAAGGTTTTCACTAACATCCGTCAAAGGTCAAGGTCATAGCGAGGTCACAACTTAAGCATGCTTTTGCGAAAATGTCTTACTTCAACTATTAACACTTTGAATCCTTACATGGTTGTGATACACAATGAAAAGTGATCACTGATTGTGTGACCTTGAATTTTAAAGGTCAAGGTCATGAGATAGGGTTATGGTCATCAGTTCTGAAATCACTAAATAACTTCTTTCCAAGGAGGTATCAACACCTCATATACATAACTTCTTACTTATGCCCCTGGGGAATTATTTTGACATGTTCATATTCAAGGTCAAAGGTCAAGGTCACAAGTTCTGAAATTGCCCAAAAAAATCCTTGTAAACACGATAACTTGAAAAATATTGTTGCTATCAGGCTCTTATTTGGTGTATATCAGCTATGGAGAAAGACCAAGATTTGTAAACGTTTTCGCTAAAATCTGTCAAAGGTCAAGGTCACAGTGAGGTCAAAACTTAAGCATGCTTTTGTGAATATGCCATATTTTAACTATGAACACTTTGAGTCATTGCATGATTGTTATACGCGATGAAAAGTGATCATTGATGGTCAAGGTCAAGGTCATGAGATATTGGTTAAAGCCACGTTAATCCTTGGATAAAATTTTGAAAGAAGAAATAGGTTTTAAGAACAAACTTGTGAAAAGTGACCCGAGTGATGATTAGTAATAACTCGAATAATGAAAAATTTTTTGTTAAAAATAAGTCCCATTTTATTGATGCTGACGAGAAGGCGGAACAGGGAAAGGCGAGACCCTTAGTTTCGGAACTGCTCTGCTTTTGCGGTGTCCCGCAAACGCTAATCTAGTCATTATCAGCTTCATTTAGTGCTCACCAGTCTGAAAGGTACACTTATCATTACCAGCTTCATTTAGTGCTCACCAGTCTGAAAGGTACACTTATCATTATCGGCTTCATTTAGTGCTCACAAGTCTGAAAGGAACACTTATCATTACCAGCTTCATTTAGATCTCTCAAGTCGGAAAGGTACACTTACCATCACCAGCTTTGTTTAGTGCTCACCAGATGAAGCCTGGAGATTGGCAGGGTTTGAAAGGGCAGGAAATTGATAGTTGTTTCACTTCAAAGTGTTCTGATGTTCAATCAGGTGCTTATGATATGTATGTGCTGTATAAAGTACTGTGGGGAGGTTTCTCTTGCACCAGGGTATCAAAGTTTGTTTATTTGGACCTCACCCTGAAATTAGAATTCCGCAAGTCATCGTCCATTGAATATTATACTGAATCTTACACTGTATCTTCAACAGGCAAGTAATAATGCTCTTTAGTCTTTATATTGTCATTGTGTTGAACATGATGATGAAATATTATTATGACAGAAAGTTTTGTCATCAGATCAGCTGGCCAACATGAAGCGCCAAAACGACCAACTCCAGAATGAGATCTCAAGCCTAAAGTCACAGCTGGAAAATTCACAGGTAAGCAAAATTGTACAGATCATTGTAATGCAGTAAATATGATATACCTCAGTGTCAATTTAAATTATACACAGTAACAAAAATTAAATCTCAATACAAAGCGACTTATCATTTTGAATGTATAATGTCATTATCAAATATCAGTCATTGTTATCAACATCATACATTCAATTTTTAGCTCATCAGCCCTGAAAGGCCATATGGGTATATGGTATGGCCAGTCTGCCCCCTTGCACCTAGGGGATTAAAGTTTTTTCATTTGGTCCTGATCTCTTTTAAAATGTGATTGTAGCAGGTAGTCCATCTTCAAACCTTTATTTGATTTCTCTAAAGATTTTGAGAATATCATCATTGTTGGATGAGTACAATTGAGCCAAATTTCACGCCGCCCTCATGATGAGTAACAAAGCTGCATATATATATGTCAGTCAGCCAATTGAGCTAGTGGAGCTGGGACTAAAGATAATGCTGGTTGTGTGTATGCTATGAGGAGGGAGAAGGATAGAGGCTAACAACGGGTGTGGGAGGGTTTGGGGAACTATGCAAGTCTTTAATACAGGCATAAGAGGTCACACATCTTGACATACCGTATTCTCGCGGATATAAGACTGTGATTAGCCCAGTCCCGGGGGGGGGGGAACAAGTGGTGCCAGTAACTTGGTGTGCGTCGGGACGCAGTCACTTGGTACTGTCGGGGTAGTGTCGCTCTCCTTTCGTTAGTTATCCCCCGCCAACATAGTTGGGGGGGGATATTGAAATGGGCTCCGTTCGTCCGTTCGTCCGTCCGTCCGTCCCGATTTTGTTTCCGGAGCAGAACTCGAAAACTATAAGACATATCTCAACGAAACTTGGTGTATGGAACAATCATCATGTATACATGTGCCTTTTGGTGTTTTCAACTTCTTCGAGTTATTTTTTTTGACCGTTTCCATGGAAATGTAACTTAGAATTTGGTTTCCGGAACAGAACTCGAAAACTATAAGATATATCTCAACGAAACTTGGTGTGTGGAACAATCATCATGTGTAGATGTGCCTTTTGGGGTTTTCAACTTCTTCGAGTTATTTTTTTTGACCGTTTCAATGGAAATGTAACTTAGAATTTCGTTTCCGGAGCAGAACTCGAAAACCATAAGACATATCTCAACAAAACTAGGTGTGTGGAACAATCATCATGTGTAGATGTGCCTTTTGGGGTTTTCAACTTCTTCGAGTTATTTTTTTTGACCGTTTCTATGGAAATGTAACTTAGAATTTGGTTTCCGGAACAGAACTCGAAAACTATAAGACATATCTCAACGAAACTTGGTGTGTGGAACAATCATCATGTGTAGATGTGCCTTTTGGGGTTTTCAACTTCTTCGAGTTATGTTTTTTACAGTTTCCATAGAAATGTAACCTAGAATTTTGTTTCCGGAACAGAACTCAAAAACTATAAGACATATCTCTTGGTGTGTGGAACAATCATCATGTGTAGATGTGCCTGAAAGGCCCGATGGGCTTATGGCATTGCACAGTGTCCAGCTGTCTGTAAACTTTTTGCATTTTGTCTTCTTCTCCAGAACCACTTTGTCTAAGGAGCTGAAATTTTGTGTGTTGTGTTTAGTTGAAAAAAGGTTCATAGTCACTGTTATTCAACAACTATTCTTCAATAAATTTTCCCAAAGGCGGGGGATATGGCCGACTCTGTCTGCTTGTTATATTTAGTTAGGTCGTATTATAATAATTTTTATGTCATTGCAAAGAGGAATAAATTGTCTACAAGTACATATAAAATTCGCAATATGCGCACTTAGGAGCCTTGATTTCATGAAGCTGGAAATAAAGACAAACTTTAGATGACAATAGAATTATAACCAAAGGTCAGATTCTAATAATTTTTACATCATTGTAAAGACAAACATCTGGCCTTCAAGTCCATATATAAATTACATTAGTGATTTTATAAGGCCTATATCCATGAAGACTAAAGTTTGTGCATATGGTTTCTTTATCTCTCCTATATGGTATTTCCCTTAAAATATGGGTGTGGCAGAGTATCCGCCTTAAAATCTTTGTTGGAAGGAGAATTAGATTTGTGCATTTCATTGTCCTACTGACAAAACATGGGTTGTGGCAAAATTGCAATTAAACATGAACTCTTTGATATATGACCATAAATAAGGAAAATAGAGGCGTTTTATTGTATATTTGCTATTGGCTGGTGAATTATATTGAATGCAAGTGCAGAGCTCCTTGAAATGGGGTTTGTGAAAATGGGGAATGAAATGATTGAGGGGCCATAAGGCTTACTGCCGAAGAAACAAGAAGCCCTAAAAAGCTGAATTCTTGTGTACAAACTCTCTATTCAATGGGCATTATAAGTTGTACATTTGGTGACCCTGTAGCCCCAAATAAAGGTCACAGGGATCACAACCTAACAACCTATTTCCATCTTCTTCTTCAGTACAAAAGTTGAAATATTGTGTACAGATTTCGCAGCCCATGGAAATTATGAATTGTAGATTTTGTGACCCTGTGGCCCCAAGATGAAGGTCACAGAGGTCACAACCTAAAAACTTTTTTTCATCTTCTTTTTAGCTCATCAGGCCTGAAAGGCCCGATGGGCTTATGGCATGGCATGGTGTCCGGCGTCCGTCCATCCGTAAACCTTTTTCCGCTTTTTCGACTTCTTCTCCAGAACCAATGACTCCACAGAGCTGAAATTTTATGTGCAGATTCCTTGGCCCATGGGGATTCTAAATTGTGGAATTCGTGACCCCCTGACCCCAAATGGGGTCACATCGTTAAAAAACTATTTTCGTCTTCTTCTCCAGTTCCAAAAGGTCTAGAGAGCTGAAAAGTTGTGTGCAGACTCCTTGGCCAATGGGGATTCTGAATTGTAGATTTCGTGACCCCGTGACCTCAAATCGGGTCACAGGGGTCACATCCTTAAAAACCTTATTTCATCTTCTTCTCCAGTTCCAAAAGGTCTAGAGAGCTGAAAAGTTGTGTGCAGACTGCTTGGCCAATGGGGATTCTCAATTGTAGATTTCGTGACCCCGTGACCCCAAATGAGGTCACAGGGGTCACATCGTTAAAAACCTATTTTCATCTTCTCCAGTTCAAAAAGGTCTAGAGAGCTGAAAAGTTGTGTAGAGACTCTTTGGTCAAAGGTGATTCTTAATTGTAGGATTGGTGACCCTGTGACTCCAAATATGGGTCACAGGGGTCATGATCTAAAAGCCTATTTTTTGCTTGTTAACAATGTATTACTTGAGAAAACAGATATTCAACCTTAGATAATAAATCAAATCCTGATGAGCTACAGAGCCCATGGCTCTATTTTTTTTAAAAAGCCCTAGAAAGCAGCGATCTTGGGCACAGACTCCTTTGCCAGTAGGAATTTAAGATTGTAGTTTAATGACTCTGTAGTCCCAAATAAAGGCTACAGGGTCCACAACCTAAATACTTATTTTCATCTCCAAGTCTCAAGTCCTTGAAATTTGTTGTATCTCTGATAAATAATTCTGGAAAATTTGCAGTGTATTGTTTAGATTGATGAGTAACAAAGGCAATGGCTCTATTTTTAACCCCTGGGTGAAACCAAAAGGGTTCATGTTGTGGCTCAACTTGTTCTGAAATCAACTCCTCCAAAAGTTTTTTTATTAATCTTTTTAGCTCATCAGGCCTGAAAGGCCCGATGGGCTTATGGCATGGGATGGTGTCCGTCCATCCGTCCGTCCGTCCGTCCGTCCGTAAACTTTTCACTTTTTCGAGTTCTTCTCCAGAACCAATGACTCTAGAGAGCTGAAATTTTATGTACAGACTCCTTGGCCAATGGGGATTCTAAGTTGTAGTTTTGGTGACCCTGTGACCCCAAATAAGGGCGCCAGGGGTCATAACCTTAAAAGCTATTTTCATCTTCTTCTCCAGAACCAATGACTCCAGAGAGCTGAAATTTTATGTACAGACTCCTTGGCCAATGGGGATTCTAAATTGTAGATTTGGTGACCATGTGACCCCAAATAAGGGCCACAGGGGTCATAAGCTATAAAGCTATTTTCATCTTCTTCTCCAGAACCAATGACTCCAGAGAGCTGAAATTATATGTACAGACTCCTTGGCCAATGGGGAATCTAAATTGTAAATTTGGTGACCCTGAGACCCCAAATAAGGGCCACAGGGGTCACAACCTAAAAATCATTTCATCTTTTTCTCCAGTCCCAAAAGCTCTACAAAGCTGAAATGTTATGTACAGACTCTTTGGCCAATGGGGATTCTAAATTGTAGATTTGGTGATCTTGTGACCCCAAATATGGATCACAGGGGTAACCACTAAAAACAGCTGTTTTAATGAGCTGTGAAGATAATCAGCTTAAGAGTAATACTACATTATGGACATGTTTGATGTAATCAATGTGAAATTAGAACTATTGAATAGCCTGTGAACTGAATATTTTGACAGGATGCATAGGAAAAAATGTAAAAAGGGTTAAGAAATGTTTTATTTGACATCAGATATGTGAACTAAATATGACTGGTGATCAATTAAGATAAGACTATTAAAACTAGCTACATGAGTTTGTGATACCACATCTTCTTTTCCAATAAATAAAAATAAATAAAAATGGGGAAAACAAAATTTAAAATATATAATTAACTGGCTGTGAGTCCAGGGTCTGCATGTTGTGTAATTGCAGGTGTTGACCTGGGGAGTGACCACTCCCTGGCAGAGATGCAAACAGCAGCTAATACACGGAGGTTTCAGGTTACTTCTCTGCTGTGTTACTGATTTAGTCTTACACTCAGATGCTCAATAGAATATTGAAAAGGAGCCTATGAAACTATGAGCCTATGAGAAACAGGATTTTTAGAAACAAATAGGGGAAGTAAAACAATAAACTGCAAAGGTCTATATTATTTATAATGAATATGGATTAATGTGGAACCAATTTTGATAATAAATTTGATGACTGGGCAATGACTTATTATGTGATATCTTAATCTTTTCCTTAGGGATAATTAATAACATGATTCCTGATGAGCTTCAGAGCCAGTGGCTCTATTTTTGTTGTGAATCGAAGAAATATATTCAAAGTAATGGCCCTTGACTTAAACGCTTGACTTTCCTATTTCAGACTGTGGTTAAAATTAAGGTGTCTGGCTGTTACTGAAAATGTATTCAAGAAAGGCGAGATCTAATTGTTATATATGTATGAGGGGTTTCCTACAAATTTCTGGCCTGACATGAAAACTGAAGAACTTTAAAATGTTAACAACTTTTTTCTACATA
Organism: Gibbula magus; assembly: GCA_936450465.1. Taxonomy (NCBI): domain Eukaryota; kingdom Metazoa; phylum Mollusca; class Gastropoda; order Trochida; family Trochidae; genus Gibbula; species Gibbula magus. The sequence goes on along the minus strand of OW388305.1, from coordinate 44,971,422 downwards.
TTCCCCTGACCTCAGTGCATTTTCTAACATCTTCAACCCATCTGAAAACCACTTATTGTGGTCATGTGACCCTAAAAACTCCTCTACTCTAGTACTGTAGCCGGGACATTCTCGTCACTCACAGATTTACGGCCGTCAAGCTCTGTTTTCAATCAAGGGAAGAGAAATAAATCTTTTGGGGATAGATCTGGAGAATAGGCTGGGTGGGAAAGAATCCTGAACCCACAGTCCTGTGCCGAAATGACTGCAGTCTGGGCACTATATACGTGAGCATTGTCCTGAAGCAGCCGAACGTCTTTGCACAATTTACCACCTCATTTGTCTTTGATCTTTTCCCGTAATTGCTGCAGATCATTTGTGTAATGCAAGCCATTGATTAATGAACCCTTCTTCAAATAATCAGTCATTATTACATCCTGTGAGTCCCTATAAAAGATGCCATGATCTTACCACATGAGAAACATGTATTGATTTTTTTTCTCTTCAAGACGTTGCTGACTAGCCATGACACATGTTTGCTTTTGGTCTTCAGATAACATTCAACCGGCCGATACCTCATTCATATGTAAATGGAATGCTCATGTATAGTTTTTTCAACTGATGTTTTACTTATGTGGTGAGCAGCAGCTAGGTATCTAATGGTTACACGCCCTTCTAGCATTGTTGTATCAAGTACAGTGTTAATGTTTCCCTCATGGTGACATCAAGCTTTGCTTACTCTGCCCTATCAGCACACCACTATTGAATGCAGCTATATGATGGAGCGGAGTCACCTAATGTTTGTGACATAATTTCATGAATCTCCTTTGGACTATATTATACTATATATAAAACGCAGATACGTGCTCACAGCTCTACATTCAGTACTGTCCCCTGGTAGACAATGTACCATTGAAGAGCAGGCTATTATTGGGAAACTGAAGTGCATGCATCTCATGATTTTTGTACCATTGGAATTTTTTCTCATTGTGAATAACGTTTTTTGGCCATTTGTTAATATTCAGGCCAGAAACTTTTGTGACACCCCGCTTTATGATCCATGTTTTATCTTTATTTAGTCAAATTGACTTGGTCAGCCTTATTATCCCTTTGTGTAGTAACTATCTCTGACGTAACTAACCTGCTTTCTCTCTGTAGAAACAGTTAATAGTGGACCAGGGCTCGATCAGAAACATCGAAAAGGAAAGCCAAACACAGAAGGTGCTAATTACCATCTCCCTTTCAAGACTATCTCCCATTGCTATGCTTAGTTATTTCCCTTAAATAGTTGATTCAGTTGTCTTCCTTTATACTGGTAGCTGTGTGTTTAGCTCTTTGAATAACCATGCATGCAATTGTTTTACTATGCGTGAAGGGGTTATGCTTTAGATGTGAAATTCTGTCCTATGTGTTCAAAGTCAATAAAGTGCAATAAGGCCTGATGGGCATATGTAAACATTTTGCTTTTTCAACTTCTTCTCCAGAACCAGTGATTCAAGAGACCTAAATTCTTTTCTACAGACTCGTTGGCCATTGAGGATTATATATTATAGATTTGGTGGCCCTTTGAGTTGAGATGGTTTGTCCAGACTTGGGGGTGAAACGGTTCACTACTACAGTAGTTGAACCGCGGTATGTTGCTTCTGGTTCGGTACACAGTACATCAACGCGAATTTTAAATATATACCGTAGACATGATTTAGTTAAACAATTATCTTTTATTAAATCAATTGCAATACTAAATTTTAAAAAGTCAGTGATCAAAACTTGCAATTATTATCCCACCGACATGTAATACTGTGGTATATAGTCGTCGCCCTGTCCGTCACTCCGTTCGTCCATTCGTCCGTAATCATTTCGTTTCCGGAGCAGAACTCGAAAGCCGTTCATCATATCTTCATGAAACTTTGCATGTGTATTACCCAATAACTGAAGTGGTGCCTTTTGATATTTTCAGATTTCTGAAATGTAATTTTTTCCAAAAAATAGCAGGATGATCATGATTTAAATATTGTATCTCATTCAATTCTGTAAGATACTTTGGGCTCAAGTTTAAATGTTTCAATCTGCAGGAGAGTAAGATTAAATGTATGACCAATATAGATTGCTTATAACTGGGCACTGGTTAGTTGAAAAAAGGTTCATAGTCACTGTTATTCAACAACTATTCTTCAATAAGTTTTCCCAAAGGCGGGGGATATGGCTGACTCTGTCTGCTTGTTTTCATTTTCTTTGTAATAGTCAGTATTCACTCTGCCTTATGACCAATTTATATGAACATTTAATGGATTTTACCTCGTGTGAAACCTCCGTCATTTAGACAGTTAATGCAAAATTGGTAAAATACCCAATTGATTTGATTGAGCTGTGTACAATTTATTTGATTACTCAAATGAAGTGTTGGATACTCAATTAAGGTGGACATAAGCGAGTACATTAGCGAGTACATTACTCAATCAACCAAAAGCTTATCTGTAGCTCTGATACCTGAAACTAAGCATGTGTATTACTATTACCCACTAACTGAAGTACGGTTACGGTAACAATTATCTGTCAAAAATGTGTTTTGTAAATTATGTGGTATATGTCATCTTCTGATGACTCTTGTTATATAGTGGCGGGCCCAAAAATAAAGACAACTTTGAATTCAACTCCTATAGTCATTTTTTACATAGATTTATGAAATTGTCACATAAGTAGATAATATATTTACAAATTGTTTAAAATAGCACAATAGCCAGTCAGGTCGACTTTTCGCTCCAAACTGCCGAGACGTGGAATAAACCAGTTCTTCTTTTAGTTCCTCAGATAGCTTGAACCACTTTTCTAATCTGCAATAGATTTGCCAAACATTTTCAATGGGTTTCAGATCTGGTAAAACGGCAACAAAATTATACTTTGCATGACAGCAAAAACTTTGATTCGGCCATGCTCTGTTAACTCACTGCAACTTGAAATCTGACAATAAGTCTATATGATGATTCACCTAGGTAAGCCCGATGTTTTCTGTTACTTTCTAACTGATTTCAACCCTGTTTCATAAAAAGCGTGAAGTCAATATTTTGCATCCGTTCTCACTGTCACATCGATAACTGGGATGTCGTCTGCTACAGCGTCGTCACGTGACCCTACCAAACGACACAGGACATAATGCTGAGAACATCATACTTACATCAGAAATCCAGAGTATTAACAAACCATGTTCGAAAACACTCAGCGGCAATGCAAAAACTGCTTTTGAATTTTGTCTCATTTTTTTGGCTTGATACTATAGTATAGTTATCATCAGTCGCCTGTTAGTGAATGATACCTGTTGCCATATAACATAAAGGAAGCGATCATTCAGAAAAATTACTTATGACCTTAAATTCTCGATAGTGTGTGAATGACGAGATCTCCTTCAAAGATGTCGATGAACGAGGAACGAAGACGGCGGTGGTCAGTCTGATATCATCGTTCTAGGGGTGGAAATCTTTTGGTTTGATAGAAGATCAAGACATGGCAACACATCTACCAGTGATAAGTTCACTTCTCAAACAAAAACATTGGTTTGGAATACAGACACAAACATTATTTACATTTATTATTAATATAACTGACAATTCATCCATGGCTTAAAAAAACAAAACTTGCTGATTTTGTTGGTAAAAGTTGTAGTGCCAAAAAAGCAAATACTGCAAGCATTACACAGAGTTACAGACTACTGTCTACTTATTTACTTGAACTGGTTCAGTGACTATGCCTTCTTATTTTTATACCCCCGTTACGAAGTAAGCGGGGGTATATAGCGGTCCTTCCGTCCGTCCGTCCGTCCGTCCTTCCGTCCGGTCAATTTTCTCAAAAACCGTCAAAGGTACATCAACCAAACTTTGTACAGATGTTAACCATGTTCTTCCGATCGCGCACATACAATTTTCAATTTTCTGAGATTGATATTTTTTGTCGTTTTCATGGAAACGTCACTTTTTGGACTTAGTTTTATTGTGTTTAATGGGGACAAGTTTTCTCGGATACTGTTCAACCTAGGTGAATGAAATTTTGGTTGTGAGTACTCATGACCATACTCTTTATCAAGTTCGAAAACCAGTTCCGAAATATTATTTTTTACGGAGTTATGGCCCTTGAATCCGAAATTGAACTTTGTACCAAAAGAGCTGTGATGCTCCAATTGGGACAAGTTTTCTCGGAAACTATTACATCTAGGTGAATGAAATTTTACATGTAGGTAGTCCAGATGATACTCTTCATCGAGTTCACAGTCCAGTTCCGAAATATTATTTTTTACGGAGTTATGAAGCCCTTGAATCTGTAATTGAACTTGGTACAAATTACCGGTGTGATGCCCTAATGGGAAAAATTAAGTTACCTGAAAAATATTACATCTGGGTGAATGAAATTTTGTAATAACAGTCAGTTCCTAAAATTATTTTGGACAATATTATGATGCTTGAAGCTGTTTTTTAAACATAGTAACCTTCACATCTATAATTCTCAATGGACGGATAGCGGATGGCGGGGGTATGTGAGCCATGCTCACTTTTTTCTTGTTTCAATTGTACAATTTTAAGACCAAAAGATTGCCAAACCCTACAGGTTAATGTTCAAGATAAACATTGGGTTTGTTATGGTTATAGTTTATATATTGAAAGACATTCTTGGTTTTGTACCGAACCGAAGCTCAATTGTACCATTTCACCCCTTTTCTGACTTCTTAGTTCAACATATTCTCCTAGTGAAGACTAAGAGTTGGTTTGATTTTGATTACTTGATATTATTCTGAAGGTCACAGGCAAACGTTGAATTTTTACCTCATCAGGCCTGAAAGGCCAGATCTGGATGGGCTTATGGCATGGGTCATCGTCTGGCTAAAATTGGTAAATTTCAAAACCCTACTCCCAAAAATATAAGGGTGTGGCTGGGTTGCAAATTAAAACAGTATACCATTGTAAGCTACAGAGCCATGGCTCTATTTTGTTGACATGTGAACTTGCATGATAAGCTTAATTATCAGCTCGGTATCTCAAGAACCATCATTGGACTCCCATTAAATCTCACATCATTCTTGTTTTGGGGAGGATGCAGTTGAATTTGGTGACCTGGACAATATTTTTCAGGGGATCATGTCACCTTTGTCACATTTGCTTGTTGCAAGATAGTTTGCTTACTAATGGCAATTGTGAGGTGTGGTTATTAAAATGTGCTCGTTCCATGTTTTATATTGACCCAAGGTTTGCACCTTGTCAGTGCCTTGATGTGGAGGGAAAGCATGATTGTTTGTGTGCGTAATCATGGTTGTGGTGAGGTGATATCAGCAAACTGAAATTTAACGAGGAGATTAAATGTGCCAAGTGTTAATTTGAAAGGCCAATTGGGCTTATGGTATGGCATCTTGCGTCCCAGCTGTCTAGCCAACTGTCTAATGAGTCCAATTTGATGTCTGAAGCACCAAAAGAATATTTAATTCCTGCTACCTATTGTCCCCTTCTACCTTGTCTTACCCCTTTATGTTTAAGAAAGCTGTAATCTTGTGTAGACTTACTTTGATTGATGCTTATTATTATTATTATAGATTTGTTGACTTCTAACCTATAAAATAAGCCTCTTAAAAAATATTTTTATCCCTTGACACACATTGGAATTGGGCTTTCAAAAGAGCTTTATCCATTGGTAAAGGTTGACAGTTTTTCTCAGAAACCATTTAAGATGGGATTACCAAATTTGGTGTGTGGCTTAAAGATACATCCATTGTGTTTCATAAAATTTTATTTCACTTTAATACGTGCCAACAAACTATATATGCTGATATCAGATGAAATGATTTCACTCAACTTGCAAATTCATCCCCAAATGTCAAATTTATCGTATTTTCTACTTTCCAATTAAAATCGAGCAACGTCATTATACATATGCAGAAATCGAAACTACACGCCGCATGTACATGCCAAGTAGTTATAAGACCTATTATACATTATCAACTCAAAGTTGACTTTTTGTCTGTTGTAAATAAGTTTCGAAAATTACGTTTGACTAATTGACGCGCGCCACACGCGGTGCATTGTCCGGTTTTCGATCAGAAATCAACACTTTTACCGTTATATCGCCGGTATACAGAGTCGACTATCATCAAAACGGAAATTTTCAATAACAGTAAGTCCTTCTCGATAAAATAACACAATTTATACCGTTTGACAAATGTGACCCCAAACAACACAATGGATGTACCTTTAAAGGTATCCATTCCTTGTTGGAGTTGAGAAGCATACAATTATTTTTAGCTCATCAGGCCTGAAAGGCCTGATGGGCTTATGGCATGGCATGGTATCCGGCTTCCATCCGTTTGTCCATCCGCCCTTAAACTTTTCGCTTTTTCGACTTCTTCTCCAGAACCAGTGATTCTAGAGAGCTGAAATGTTGTGTACAGACTCCTTGGCCAATGGAGATTCTTAATTGTAGGTTTGGTGACCCTGTGGTGACCCCAAATGTGGGTCACAGGAGTCATGACTTGATCCATACCTTAGAAAGAGTGAAACCCACAATTATGTTTTCTGTTGATCTTGTTCAGTGTTTTGGGATCAATACCGTAATGGATTTTTAGCTCATCAGGCCTGAAAGTCCTGTTGGGCTTATGGCATCCGTCCGTCCATCTGCCATCCATAAACTTTTCAATTTTTCGACCTATTCTCCAGAACCAATGACTCTAGAGAGCTGACTCCTAGCTAATGGGGATTCTAAATTGTAGATTTTCATGACCCCAAGACCCCAAATGGGGTCACAGGGGTCACAACCTTAAAAACCTATTTTCATCTTCTTCTCCAGTTCCAAAAGGTCTAGAGAGCTGAAACGTTGGGTGCAGACTCCTTATCTAATGCGGATTCTAAGTTGTAGATTTTGTGATCTCGTTACCCCAAATGGGGTCACAGGGTCACAACCTTAAAAGCCTTCTTTTAATCTTCTTCTCCAGTACCAATAGGTCTCGAGAACTGAAATGTTTTGTGCAGATTCCATGGCCAATGGGGATTCTAAATTGTAGAACCCATTACAGACTTCTTTTCCAGTATGAAAAACTCTAGAACAAGTTGAGAACAATTTATTTCTGTTTTGCAAACAATACAGATCCTGATGAGCTGCAGAGCCCATGGCTCTATTTTTATAATGAGAAGCGGAAAATTATTTTTTAGTTTTGATGAGAACCAGTATGGCAGATGATGTTGATGACCATATTTCCTTGTTTATATGTTAATCCTCAACAAAGAGTGATGTGCTTCAGCTCTATTTTTCAGGAGGAGGTTGAGAGTTTTAATTAGAACCGATATATGGAGGGGAATGTTTATAACCATGTCTTCCTCAAGTTCTTGTTGCAGTGATATCCATTATGTTTGTTGTTTATTCTTGATAAAAGTTTACTGTCCATATATCCAACATATCAGTCAACTGTATTTCACTTCAGCAACATGCTGCAGCTGCAGTTCAAGCTATGCATGACTATCAACAACAGCAACAACAAAATCAAGGATTTCAACAACAAAATGCTGTCCAACAGAACAATCAAGCACAAGTTAATTCACAGGATCTTGTCAACCGAAATCAAAATCTAGGTCATGCTCAGCTGCCAGGTCAAGGTCAAGCTCAGCTGCTAGGTCAAGGTCAAGCTCAGCTGCTAGGTCAAGGTCAAGCTCAGGTGCAAGGTCAAGCTCAGCTGCAAGGTCAAGGCCTTCAGATGGATGGAATACAAAATATGAACCAAAACATTGTGAGTAAACATCTTCATCTTCTCTTTCAAATCCATTACACCAATAATGCTGAAAGTTTGTTTTGAGATTAGGTCCTAAAATCAAAATGAAATTAAATGAATAAAAACATCAAACAACTACTTTATGTTGAGTAACCACCAGTTTTCACTTACAATGTTTAGCTCAGTCAGCAAGCTTTAATTATACCCCCGCTACAAAGTAGTCGGGGGTATATAGCGCTCAGCGCGTCCGTCCGTCCGTCCGTCCGTCCGTCCGTCCAGAACACTTTTGGTTCCGCTCATAACTCAAATACTACTTGTTCAATTGTTATGAAACTTTATACATGTACACTTTATGGTCCCTAGATGTGCCTTTTCTATGTTTCCCTCAGATTCCATGATTATTTTTTCAGATTTTCCACTTTTAAGCGTCTTTGTGTGCGCGTCTATGGTCACACTTTTGGTTCCGCTCATAACTCAAATACTACTTGTTCAATTGTTATGAAACTTTATACATGTACACTTTATGGTCCCTAGATGTGCCTTTTCTATGTTTCCCTCAGATTCCATGATTATTTTTTCAGATTTTCCACTTTTAAGCGTCTTTGTGTGCACGTCTATGGTCACACTTTTGGTTCCGCTCATAACTCAAATACTACTTGTTTAATTGTTATGCAACTTTATACATGTACACTTTATGGTCCCTAGATGTGCCTTTTCTATGTTTCCCTCAGATTCCATGATTATTTTTTCAGATTTTCCACTTTTAAGTGTCTTTGTGTGCGCGTCTATGGTCACACTTTTGGTTCCGCTCATAACTCAAATACTACTTGTTCAATTGTTATGAAACTTTATACATGTACACTTTATGGTAACTAGATGTGCCTTTTCTATGTTTCACTCAGATCCCATGATTATTTTTTCAGATTTTCCACTTTTAAGCGTCTTTGTGTGCGCGTCTATGCTTACACTTTTGGTTCCGCTCATAACTCAAATACTACTTGTTCAATTGTTATGAAACTTTATGTATGTACACTTTATGGTCCCCACATATGCCTTTTGTATGTTTCAGTCACATACCATCTTTATTTTTTCGACTTCTTTTACTTCTAAAAAAATTTACAAGTGTATAATCTATGAAGACATACTTACTCTACTTTAATAATACTTCTGTGGTCTATTCATACGAAAGTCTAAACATTGATGTCCTTGCTATTTTGAAAAATTTTTTCTTTGACCAATGTTAAAAGCGGGGGTATATGAGTGAGCTGTGCTCACTAATTCTCTTGTTATGTCTCCCCCTAAAGCGTCGAGAACAGGGATGCAGAAATCGGTCTATTTGCCAGCTATGTCCGATTGTGAATCCAGTCGGACATTTGAATAGTCAGTTGACTGATTGAAGAAATTCAAAGGAAAACTAAACAAACACACTATAAGTAAAATAAAAATGTCAAACTGAAACAGTCGGGGGTATAACTGAGCCACACTCACTTTTTTGCTTGTTTGTCTAAGGTTCAATAAAATTATTATTATTTTATAAAAGTCATAGAGGGTTTCAAATGATAGTTTCATAAAAAATAAACTAAAATCAATGTCATTGCCATCTATATTATTTGGTATAAGAACTGTCACCTATTGCAATGACCCTTATTAACTTAATTGTATTGGTAAATGATCTATCAAATCGATATTCATCATTGTCAAAATTAAAGATAGACCTGTAAGTTCCAAGTTTCAGCAGTAGCCTTTGTTAGCAAGAAATGTTAGGAATATTACATCCTGTAGAATTAATATTGAAATATTCATTTATTATACCCGCGCTACGACGTAGTAGGGGGTATATAGCGCTCCGCATGTCCGTCCGTGCATGCATGCGTGCATCCGTCTGTCCGTCCGAAATCTTTTCCGGAGCATATCTCAAAAACTATACCACTTGCAACCTTCAAATTTGGTATGCAAGTAACCTATATGATGCTGTTGTGCCTTTAAGGGGTTTCAACTCTAAGGTCCAAATGATTTTTAATATTTTCACCAAAAACAATCCGATTTTCAGACTTTGTCTCGTTTCCGGAGCATATCTCAAAAACTATTTGACCTGAAAACTTTACTTTGGATGTTGCCTATATGGTATTGTTGTGTCTTTCATTGGTTTAAACTCCACGGTTCAAATAATTACAAAAATATTTTCATTAAAAACAATCATTGTTATTCATTGATATGATTGACTAGAGTATGTTTTCCATTTTATTTATACTGTATGAATACGATCAAACTACAGGCTGGGTATGTGAGCTGCGCTCTCTTTTGCCTTGTATTTCATTATTATTTAAACACTGATGAGCTACAGAGCCAATGACTATTTTTAGCCCATCAGGCCTGAAAGGCCCGATGAGCTTATGGCTTGGCATGGTGTCCGGCGTCTGTCCATCAGTCCTTTCGTCTGTCCATCCGTAAACTTTTCGCTTTTTCGACTTCTTCTCCAGAACCAATGACTCTAGAGAGCTGAAATTTTATGTGCAGACTCCTTGGCCAATGGGGATTCCAAATTGTAGATTTCACGACCCTGAGACCTCAAATCGGATCACAGGGTTCACAACCTTAACAACCTATTTTCATCTTCTCCAGTTTCAAAAGATCTAGAGAGCTGAAAAGTTGTGTGCAGACTCCATGGCCAATGGGGATTCTAAATAGTAGATTTCGTGACCCTGTGACCTCAAATGGGGTCACAGGGGTCACAACCTTAAAGGTGCATCCATTGTGTTTCATACAATTTTATTTGGCTTTAATGCGTTCCAACACACCATATGTGCTGTTTACACTACAAACAAATTCACTTAGCTTGCATATTCATCCCCAATCGCCAAACATATCATAATTACTAGTTTCGAATTAAAATCTAGTAACATCATTATGTATGTGCAGAAACCGAAAGTGCACGTCCTATTTACATTCACAGTAGTTATATGACCTATTGAACATTTTCAACCCAAACTTGTTATTTTGTCTGGTGTAAATAAGATTCCAAAATTACGTTTGATTCCTTGACGCGCGACACACATGGTGCATTGTCCGGTTTTCGATCAGAAATCACTACTTTTACCTTCATATCATTAATATACTTAGTCGAGTATGATTAAAATGATTGTTTTTGGTAACAGTTGGTACTTCTCGATAAAATAAGACCATTTATAACATTTGTCATATTTGACCCCCAACAAAACAATGGATGTACCTTTAAAAACCTATTTTCATCTTCTTCTCCAGTTCCAAAAGGTCTAGAGAGCTAAAAAGTTGTGTGCAGACTTCATGGCTAATGGGGATTCTAAATTGTAGATTTCGTGACCCAGTGACCCCAAATATAGGTCACAGAGGTCATGACCTGAAAACCTATTTTCATCTTCTTCACAAGAACCACTGACCCCAGAGACTTGAAATTTCATGTACAGACTCCTTGGCCAATTGGGATTCTAGCTTGTAGATTTTGTGATCCTGGGACCCCAAATATATATATGTAGGTCACAGAGGTCATGACCTGAAAAGCTAAGCTGCTATTTTCATCTTGAGATTTTATGTGCTATTCAAAGGGAGGTAATTTAAAGAAAACAACAATGATGAATTAAATCTTCAAGTGTGTCTATATTTGTAGGGGATTTTATCTCTGACCTCAAAGATAGATCAGAGTGGTAAGGACCTTAAGACCTATTTCATCTTCTCCATTTAAAGGGCCTCCTATGTGTTGTACCTCTCACCTAGAAGTTGACTTTCTGAATTTGTTATTGTATAGCCTGATGATCTACAGAGCCGGCCCATGCCATAAGCCCATCTGGCCTTTCAGGCCTGATGAGCTAAAAAGTTTAGACGGACAGATGGGCAGACACCATGCCATGCCATAAGCCCATCGGGCCTTTCGGTCCTAAAAAATCTTTAAACGACTTCTTTTCCAAAACCATTTGATACAGAAAGCTTAAATTTTCAGAATAACATCTTTATAATATCCTTAAGTTTGTTCGTTTGATCAAAATCCCTCTCAAATATGGACGTGACAGGGTGTTTTTATTCAAACATGTTATTTATTTGTGTTTTGAAATCAAGGTGTGCATGTTTGTGTGCATACTTTATGTGAGCCATCTTTTAACAGCATTTTAACTGCATTTAATAGAATGAAACTCCTATCACGCAGTTGGTGCCATCTGAATTAGCAATAAGTACCTGTCAAGGCCTGTTTGTCTAACTAATAGTAATAGTCGTAAAAAATTTTGACCTTTGGTTTATATGATGAACTACCTCAGACTGTAAAGCATGCAAAAGGTTTATCAACAGAGCCAATGGCTCTATTTTTCATATCTTCAATCTTAGATAATAAATCATGCAAATGATTAATGAGCTACAGAGCCCATGACTCTATTTTTCTTTTACTTTCAGGATTTACAGAATGTAGGGAAGAACCTTAATGGCCAGATACCAGCCGCTGCCCAGGAAACAGCAGTAGCAGCTGCACAACTCAAACTACAGCAACAACAACAGCAACAAGGTGGATATAATGTTTAAATATTGACCTTTCCTGTGTTTGGTGGAGAGAGGGCATACAATTTTATATTATCCCATCAATTGTCATATCATGGGATATAGTCATTGCATGGCTTGTCCCTCTGTCTGTCCATTTGTAGCAGGATCTTATACTCTCAGTTATAATCTTTCTGAAAATATACACAACAGAGCTTAAAAGATTTTCATGATATCTTTCTGGGTAACAATATTGAATGAGGATGTTTAGAAGAGGACTTGGTGGGGATAGCAGCATGCGGATCCACTTAGGATACATAGACAGAACCAACGTGAAGTTTGGGATAAGTTAAAAAGAGGATAAAGCTGCCATCCCATGGGATATCTGCAGAAAGACCGGAATATTGTGTTACATGTTTCGGGGGTTAGACCCTTCATAAGCCTGGCCGACTTACAGGTCCTCAGTCCATTGTATTGGCCCTCGACTTCATCTTGTGCCAATACAAGGAACCTTGGATCTATAACTTTTGCCAATACAGAAATATACTTAATCAATAACATTAAATTAATAATTGACATTAACCCTTAACTTGCGGGTCCCGTAATTATCCGGGAGGCTCATAGAGAAAAATGTTAGACCCCTTGGCGAGATGCGTACTTTGGACTTAGTGCATGTACCGGGTCAGTAATAATTATATTTGCCCCCCAGGCGAAATGCGAGACGAAGTGTGTCCGTATATCGCCACATGAAAACTTGTTTACATATATCTCGCAGTTAGCCACGATAACGAGTCTGTGTGAATGTCCGGTCGAAATATCAAGTAAAATTCACACCAAATTGCGTGTGCATTGTTGACCCGTAGCGCATCGATAATTAGCTTTACAAAAGGCCAATTTTGTCGTGCTCCGCTCCGAAGCCTTATTTCGCTTGGGGCTATTTTCACCCACGTGTTTGCATTGCCTCGGGTTTGTCTCACCCGTACCTGCTATCTGCCTCGCATCTAGCGAGACGGGGAAAAAAATCGGCAAATCGCCTTACTCCCCCACTTCATATCATGTGAGCGAATTGTTTGTTTTCAAAAAACAGTACGGCAAAATAAAGGGGAAACAATGGACTACATTCCCATATAAATTTAGAAAATCTCAAAAAAATAATAAAGACACAGCAAGCGCCGTGAAAAAGGTCATGTCTACACTTCATAAATTTTGAAACAATCGGCGATTTTCACAACTTCTAAAACATTTATCACGGCTAAAATACTGAATGCATTTTCATAATTTTTATATCACAATAAACCGAAAAGAATAATCTTTTATTCTATATAAAATGCGCAGATTTATTCACAGAAATAAAGATACAATTTTACCTTTCTGAGAGGCATGTGAAACCAAACGGCACACAAACTAATCAACATATTTTCATCAGTTATGGTTCGAGGTTAGCGTTTATTTGAAAAGTCAAACAACATAACCATATTTGGGTTGACATGTGCTTATTTGTCAACTGGTTCGAGATTATGATTTCTTGGAAAAGTGCGATGAACGACCGTTTGAAATGCCGCATACATGTTGTAAGTATTGACGATTTTATAGGTGGAAATAAAGACAAACTTTACATAGCTATAGAATTATAACCAAAGGTCGCATTCTAATAATTTTTATATCATTGTGAAGCTAGACATCTTGTCTTCAATTCCGTATATAAATGGATTTTTAGCTCATCAGGCCTGAAAGGCCCGATGGGCTTATGGCATGGCATGGTGTCCGGCGTCCGTCCGTCCGTCCATCCGTCCATCCGTCCATCCGTCCATCCGTCCATCCGTAAACTTTTCACTTTTTCGACTTCTTCTCCAGAACCAATGATTCCACAGAGCCGAAATTTTATGTGCAGACTCCTTGGCCAATGGGGATTCTAAATTGTAGATTTCGTGACCCCATGACCCCAAATGGGGTCACAGGGGTCACATCCTTAAAAACCTATTTTCATCTTCTTCTTCAGTTCCAAAAGGTCTAGAGAGCTGAAAAGTTGTGTGCAGACTCCTTGGCCAATGGGGATTCTAAATTGTAGATTTCGTGACCCCAAGACCCCAAATGGGGTCACAGGGGTCACATCCTTAAAAACCTATTTTCATCTTCTTCTTCAGTTCCAAAAGGTCTAGAGAGCTGAAAAGTTGTGTGCAGACTCCTTGGCCAATGGGGATTCTAAATTGTAGATTTCGTGACCCCAAGACCCCAAATGGGGTCACAGGGGTCACATCCTTAAAAACCTATTTTCATCTTCTTCTTCAGTTCCAAAAGGTCTAGAGAGCTGAAAAGTTGTGTGCAGACTCCTTGGCCAATGGGGATTCTAAATTGTAGATTTCGTGACCCCATGACCCCAAATGGGGTCACAGGGGTCACATCCTTAAAAACCTATTTTCATCTTCTTCTCAAGTTCCAAAAGGTCTAGAGAGCTGAAAAGTTGTGTGCAGACTCCTTGGCCAATGGGGATTCTAAATTGTAGATTTCGTGACCCCATGACCCCAAATGGGGTCACAGGGGTCACATCCTTAAAAACCTATTTTCATCTTCTTCTTCAGTTCCAAAAGGTCTAGAGAGCTGAAAAGTTGTGTGCAGACTCCTTAGCCAATGGGGATTCTAAATTGTAGATTTCGTGACCCCGTGACCCCATTTGGGGTCACGGGGTTCACTTCCTTAATAAACTATTTTCATCTTCTTCTCCAGTTCCAAAAGGTCTACAGAGCTGAAAAGTTGTGTGCAGACTCCTTGGCCAATGGGGATTCTAAAATAAAGATTTCGTGACCCCGTGTTCCCAAATGAGGTCACCGGGGTCACATCCTTAAAAACCTATTTTCATCTTCTTCTCCAGTTCCAAAAGGTCTAGAGAGCTGAAAAGTTGTGTGCAAACTCCTTGGCCAATGAGGATTCTAAATTGTAGATTATGTTACCCCGTGACCCCAAATGGGGTCACCGGGGTCACATCCTTAAAAACCTATTTTTATCTTCTTCTCCAGTTCCAAAAGGTCTAGAGAGCTGAAAAGTTGTTTGCAGACTTCTTGGCCAATGGGGATTCTAAATTGTAGATTTCGTGACCCTGTGTCACAGGGGTCACATCCTTAAAAACCTATTTTTATCTTCTTCTCCAGTTCCAAAAGGTCTAGAGAGCTGAAAAGTTGTGTGCAGACTCCTTGGCCAATGAGGATTCTAAATTGTAGATTATGTTACCCCGTGACCCCAAATGGGGTCACTGGGGTCACATCCTTAAAAACCTATTTTCATCTTCTTCTCCAGTTCCAAAAGGTCTAGAGAGCTGAAAAGTCGTGTGCAGACTCCTTGGCCAATGAGGATTCTAAATTGTAGATTATGTGACCCCGTGACCCCAAATGGGGTCACTGGGGTCACATCCTTAAAAACCTATTTTCATCTTCTTCTCCAGTTCCAAAAGGTCTAGACAGCTGAAAAGTTGTGTGCAGACCCCTTGGCCAATGGGGATTCTAAATTGAAGATTTCGTGACCCTGTGACCCCAAATGGGGTCACAGGGGTCACATCCTTAAAAACCTATTTTTATCTTCTTCTCCAGTTCCAAAAGGTCTAGAGAGCTGAAAAGTTGTGTACAGACTCCTTGGCCAATGGGGATTCTAAATTGTAGATTATGTGACCCTGTGACCCCAAATGGGGTCACAGTGGTCATGATCTAAGAACCTATCTTTTGCTTGTAAACAATAACTTAAATAACTTAAATATTCAACTTTAGATAGTAAATCAATGAAATCCTGATGAGCTACAGAGCCCATGGCTCTATTTTTTTTCGTTTGGTATTTATGATGTTACGAGGCCCGAATTAAAGACAATCTTTCGAAAGTAATAGAATAAAAACGAAAAATCATAGAAAATTCATTCAAAGTTTCGGGTGTGAATTAGCCATTTGTGTACGGGTGTCGCTACTTGAATTTGTATTGAACGCCCGTATTTAGTCCTTATTCGCCATGTAGATGCGGTATATTTCGTAAAAACGGTACCGGAATCGCCGCCTGGAAATTCCGCCAGCAGAGCTCGTTAGTGCCTAAGCTCAAACTACTGCTGCGAGCTGCGAGCCTGTAAATTCCGCCACAGGGGCTAAAAATGGTAAAATATATATACGCAACATAAGGGTTAAAAGCCTTGTGAAACACTCACCCAACAAGCAAGTAAAGTCTGCCTTTCTATATTTAGGCTGCCTTTCTACTTTTAGCTCATCAGGCCTGAAAGGCCCGATTTGCTTATGGCATGGCATGGTGTCCGGCGTCCGTCCATCCGTCCATCTGTCCATCTGTCCGTCCGTCCATCTGTCCATCCGTAAACTTTTCGCTTTTTCGACTTCTTCTCCAGAACCAATGACTCCATAGAGCTAAAATTTTATGTGCAGACTCCTTGGCCAATGGGGATTCTAAATTGTAGATTTCGTGACCCCATGACCCCAAATGGGGTCACAGGGGTCACATCCTTAAAAACCTATTTTCATCTTCTTCTCCAGTTCCAAAAGGTCTAGAGAGCTGAAAAGTTGTGTGCAGACTCCTTGGCCCATGGGGATTCTAAATTGTAGATTTCGTGACCCCATGACCCCAAATTGGGTCACAGGGGTCATTTCCTTAAAAACCTATTTTCATCTTCTTCTCCAGTTCCAAAAGGTCTAAAGAGCTGAAAAATTGCATGCAGACTCCTTGGCCCATGGGGATTCTAAATTGTAGATCTCGTGACCCCATGACCCCAAATGGGGTCACAGGGGTCACATCCTTAGAAACCTATTTTCATCTTCTTCTCCATTTCCAAAAGGTCTAGAGAGCTGAAAAGTTGTGTGCAGACTCCTTGGGTAATGGGGATTCTAAATTGTAGATTTCGTGACCCTGTGACCTCAAATGGGGTCTCAGGGGTCACATCTTTAAAAACGTATTATCATCTTCTTCTCAAGTTCCAAAAGGTCTAGAGAGCTGAAAATTTGTGTGCAGACTCCTTGGCCAATGGGGATTCTAAATTGTAGATTTCGTGACCCCTTGACCCCAAATGGGGTCACAGAGGTCACAACCCCAAAAACCTATTTTCATCTTCTTCTCCAGTTCCAAAAGGTCTAGAGAGCTGAAAAGTTGTGCAGAGACTCTTTGGTCAAAGGTGATTCTTAATTGTAGGATTGGTTACCCTGTGACTCCAAATACAGGTCACAGGGGTCATGATCTAAAAACCTATTTTTTGCTTGTTAACAATGTATTACTTGAGATAACTTTGATAATCAACCTTAGATAATAAATCAAATCCTGATGAGCTACAGAGCCCATGGCTCTATTTTTAGGCTCTTTAACCAGCACTATCAAAATCCAGTGCAAGAACTTTATTTGATTGAAAAGTAGCACAATATCATTATGTGGTTCGGAAATATGGGGTTGTAAATATTCTGATACAATTGAAAGGGTACAGGCTATGCACATTAAATGGTTCCTGAAAAAAGAAAAATATGTTTCAAATAAAGCCATCCCTGGAGAGCTTGGACAATACCACATCTATGTGTTAAAGGTTAGATGTCATGACATATGGTCACATTGGGATTCATTAAAATGGGATTTCAATTTGACAATTGCTCGATTTTAAATTTCTGAAAATTACTTATATATGACTTTTTAGCTCATCAGGCCTGAAAGGCCCGATTGGCTTATGGCATGGGATGGTATCCGTCCATCTGTCCGTCCGTCTGTCTGTCCTTTTTTTCACTTTTTCGACTTCTTCTCCAGAACCAATGACTGCAGAGAGCTGAAATTTTATTTACAGACACCTTGGCTGAAAGGGATTCTAAATTGTAGATTTGGTGACCCTGTGACCCCAAATGTTGCTCACAGGGGTCATTAACTAAAAAGCTATTTTCATCTTCTTCTCCAGTCCCAATGAACGTAGAGAGCTGAAATGTTATGTACAGACTCTTTGGCTGAAGGGGATTCTAAATTGTAGATTTGGTGACCGTGAGACCCCAAATATGGGTCACAGAGGCAGTGACCTAAAATGCTATGTTCATCTTCTTCTCCAGTCCCAATGGCTCTAGCGAGCTGAAATTTTATGTACAGACTTCTTGGCTGTAAGGAATTCTAAATTGTAAATTTGGTGAGCCTGTGACCCCAAATATGGGTCACAGGGATCATAACCTAAAAGCCTATTTCAGTTTACACCATCTTTCTGAGATTTTATGTGCACTTCAGCCAGTAAGTAGGTAAGGGAGGTAATCCCAAAGAAAAGACCTGAGGGAAAGGCATTTCATCTTTCTGATGTGAGAGTTCTAACATGTGCTTTGAGAATATAATATGTCTGATGAAAAAGAGATGTTGAGAATTAAAAACTTAGAATTGGCAGTCTAACAAAAATTATAAGTCATATTTCATCTTTGTCTCACATTTCACATATGAGTAAGTGAGTGAGCAAGTGAATTGCTGATAAAGGTACACAAGTCTAAAAGTATTCTAAAGAATTAATACAGAATGTTTTATTAAATCTAATATAATGTTCTTTGAAATTTAAGAGTAAATAATGGAGTTTTTTGAATATCTCATGATATTGTGTAATTAATTTGGAGAATTAATTAATTAATTAATGAGAATTTCCAGTACGAGTCAATTTGGTATACCATATTTATATCATAGTTTATACTTTATTACTGATTTAGTTTTCTATTAACTTTGCAGTTAATTTTATTCAATAGGAACAAGAAATAAGATAAATGTCTACATTATGGACATGTTTAATGTGAATCTATTTGAAATGAGAACTACTGAATACCCTTTGAAGGAATAACTTGAAGAGGAATTAATTTTTTTTTATTTTACATAAGACATGTGAACTGAATATGACTGGTGATGACTGGTGATAGCATAGGACTATAAAAGAAGTAGCTACATGAGATTGTGACACCACACCTATTTTCATCTTCTTCTCCAGTACAGAAAAATAATTAATTGTAGGAAAAACAACATTTAACATATCAATTTTACTGGCTGTGAGTCCAGTGTCTGCATGTTATGTAATTGCATTGTGTTGACCTGGGGGTGACCACTCCCTGGCAGAAGGATGAAAACTGATAGTAACACAGAGGTTTCAGGTTACTTCAAACTACTGTGCAGCACTGTGTTATAGACTGTGTGAGAGACTGCTTTAGTCTTAAACTGACTCTAAAAAAAAGACTTTATTCATAGAATATCACCATTTTATCAAATATTGAAAAGGAGCCTATAAGAAATTGTGAAAAAGAATTTACTAAAAAAAATTCACCAAATTATTAAGTATTGAAATGGAGCCTATGAGAAATGGGATTTTCAAAAACCTTGGCTCCTATTCATTATGTAATAAATGTTGATATTTCCAGAATGCAATTAAGAATTAAAACAATGTAATGCAAAGGTCTATGATATTTATAATGAATGTGGATTAATGTGTAACCAATTTTGATAATAACAAAATTGATGACTTGGCAATGTCTCATTTTCTTCTACAGCCCCAGGCCATTATTGCAATAGCTGACAGTGGTGAATTGTATGCAAAGAATTGTATATTCATTATTATATAATGTGTGTACGATATTAAATAATAGTATTATCTCTCCACCACATTATTACCGGTATATGTTTGATACCAGCAATTTATTTCCAGGCTACTAAACAAACACTTGCACATATATTACACGAAAAACATCTTTGGCATTTATTATCTATGCATATATTGTCATACTAACATTTTATAACAAATAACATGTTTCTGTGCAACTTTGTGTTGCTCTTTCAACACATATATATAGCAGATTGGCAAAATTATGGTAACAAAATATTTTTAAACTGCTTTAATCGTTTCACTACCTAGATTCTTATTACTACATTCCATTATCTGACCATTGCTATAAAGCCCACTCCATAACATACCCCACTTATTATCTCCTGATGAGCTACAGAGGCCATGGCTCTATTTTTTAATTTAGCCCTGGCGACTAGTGGTCAAATAATCGGTTTATTGATCGTTTGAGCCCAGAAATCCGATTATCGATCTTTAAAAAATCAAATCGATTACACTGTATTCAATACTCAAGAACAGCAAACGATTTCTGTACATGCAAGCTTTGTAAAACATACAGGTTGACTGTATATGACATGTAATCTTATCATTTTCTAATAACCGTAATACAGGAAGTAAAGTCTAAAAATAACTTTCTGAGGGAGCAGTCATTTCCACCCGTGTCTCTGATCTTGTGCTGTCGTAGACATCAAATCAGATGCTTATCACTCAGATATCGCATCTCGAAACATTGATGAATTGTTTTAAATGGTTATAGATTCATGATTGACTTGCTGTCATATTACCATATTATGTGAATAAACTATGCTTTCTGGTGTCTGTTTTTCTCAAGTTATCTCTTCAGATGCAATGCCAATCAAATTGTTTGTGAAAAACGTACAGTTGTCTGCATCTGTCAAAATAAACTATTTCTTAAGTTACTCTAATGTCTATCTTCAAAACAATAATATTTGTGTTTCAGATGTTTGGCAGTGACATGTGATAAGTTATTATTTAATGTAGAAACAATTGTAAATGCAATCGCTGATGAAACTCTTTGATTTGGCAGGCTGTATCTGCAATTCAGACATAATTTATATGATGATGATGATGATAATAAATTCATGATAGTTCCCAGATAGTGAATATGAAATTATATTTAATAACGCTACATTATTAGTTTGCATAACAAACTACGTCATTATTAGTTTTCTCTAACATCGTTCAATGTTTTAAAAGATGCCCTCAAATTGACATACTTAACAGGCATGCGCATCCTTCATTGTGATTGGTCGATTATCAACACGTGATCGAAACAAGTGATGTGATTTGCTGAAGACAAGACTGTCAACAAAATGACTGCCTTCTTGCACATGTGTTCGCTTCAAGAAAACATTTAGATTTTACGGAAGGCTCAATTCTGGTCGAACCGAAAGGGGTAGATTTATTTGTATTTCGCTGGCACATCAACCTGAATTTAATAACTGTTATTTCTGACTGATCTCATAGATTTCTTTCTTAATTTCGCACAAATGTTTGACCAGGGGTTTTTATACCTGGGTTTAGTTTTTTCAATATCTTCACGTATCAACATGTGCCATTTAACTATACCAATGTAATCTAAATTTACATTAATTGATTTATTGTCAGTACTTCTATGATTTCCATTTCAATTATCCTTTTGTTTATTTTCAATACACAGATGAACATTTGGTTACATTCTTTACGACCTTTATTACACACACTCTCGTAGCCTCCTCATCCAGTTGGTCTTGTCGTCAGAAATTAACTTGCAGACCTAAAGTCGATTATTTATCGATAATTGATCGACAGATAACCTCGATAATCTATTATGGTCTTAGGGGTCGATTCCCAACACTACCGGCGACGAGAATGAAGATCTGTGGGGGTGTGGTCACTGAAGAGATGACTCCTGTGACGTCACTGGAGTAATCTCATTATCGGTGATAGTCATAATTCAACATAATTTTGCAACATTTTGATTGTTAATTTTACTAACAAATCTTCAATAAAGCAACTTAAATTTTCCATATATCAAATGTTTAGATATCCAACTAGGTAATTCCGCAGATGACAATTACATAATTATTGCATAGACACATCACAAATTCATCTAGCGGCAGTGATAATCATCATTAATAAATTAATGAGGCTCCACTGAGCTGGTCACAGGGTTAATCACAGTCACGCCTCAAGGATATCGATTGTCCTAAAAGCCAATCGCCGGTGCTGATTGTTAAAATGGGTAAATGGGGGGGGGGGGGCTTCAGCTGGAGCCCGATATCGCAGAAGTCCGGAATCAACTCCTCCTACAGTTTTTTATCAATCTTTCCAAGAGCATAACTACCATTATTTTTTATCAATCTTTCCAAGGGCATATCTACCATTATTAAAAGAAAGTCTAGGCTTACACGTGATTTTTGGTCAATATTTTTTTTCTGTTATTTTGAGTAAAATGCGTTCTCAAAACATGTTTCTTTTTTTACACCGCGAAAAAGCGGAGCGGGGGACATAGTATTCAGCTCTGTACGTCCCTTTTTTTCTTAGCCGGATATCTCATGAACCGTTGCACCGATGAGTCTTCAAATTTGGTACGAGTCTTCATTAGGGGAATACGCAGACACCAGTCGCTTTGGGTGACCTTGACCTGATTTTCAAGGTCAATACGAGATTTTAAAATTTTTGGGAACCGCTGCACCTAATGTCTTCAAATTTAGTGGCAGTCTTCATTTGGGACATAGGCAGACACCAGTCTATTTGGGTGACCTTGACATTATTTTCAATGTCACTATGCGACTTTGATTGTTTGTCAAATGTTGTTAGCACAATATCTCATGAACTGCTGCACCAAGAGTCTTCAAATTTGGTACCAGTCTTCATTTGGGGAATACGCAGTCACCAGTTGATTTGGGTGACCTTGATCTCATTTTCAAGGTCACTACGAGACTTTGATCAGTTTTTAAAATGTTGGCGCGCTTTCTCATGAACCGCTGCACCTATAGGCTTCAAATTTGGTACCAGTCTTCATTTGGGGAATACGTAGACACCAGTTGATTTTAGTGACCTTGACATTATTTTCATTCTCACTATGAGACCATGACCCGTTTTTAAAATGTTGTTAGCGTGATTCCTGATGAATCACTGGACCTGTAGGCTTCAAATTTGGTACCAGTTTTCATTTGGGGAATATGCAGACACCAGTCAATTTGGGTGACTTTGACATTATTTTCAAGGTCCCTACGAGACTTTGATTGTTTGTCAAATGTTGTTAGCACGATATCTCATGAACTGCTGCACCCAGAGTCTTCAAATTTGGTACCAGTCTTCGTTTGGGGAATGCGCAAACACCAGTAGAGTTGGGTGACCTTTACCTCATTTTCAAGGTCACTATGAGACTTTGACCAGTTTTTTAAATGTTCTTAACCCGATATAATAACAACTGAATCAAACATGTAAAGGTCATCACTCAGTACAAGCTGTGTGTCCATCCTTTTAGCTCATTTCTTAATTGCGGCTGGGGACATGGTCACGTTTGTGACAATTACTTGTATTACATGTTTCTGCAGTTGTTATACTCTCTAAATAACATACATGGACAGTCAATATTAACCCTTAACTTGCGGGTCCCGGAATTATCCGGGAGGCTCATAGAGAAAAATGTTAGACCCCTTGGCGAGATGCGTACGTTTGGCATTTACCGGGTCAGTAATAATTATATTTGCCCCCCAGGCGAAATGCGAGACGAAGTGTGTTCGTGGATCGCCACATGAAAACTTGTTTACATACATCTCGCAGTTATAGCCACGATAACAAGTCTATCTCAATGTCCGGTCGAAATATCAAGTAAAATTCACACCAAATTGCGTGTGCATTGTTGACCCGTAACGCATCGATAATTAGCTTTACAAAAGACCAATTTTGTCCTGCTTCGCTCCAAGCCTTATTTCGCTTGAGGCTATTTTAACCCACGTGTTTGCATTGCGTCGGGTTTGCCTCACCCGAGCCTGCTATCTGCCGCGCATCTAGCGAGACGGGAAAAAAATCGCTAACTCGCCTTACTCCCGCACTTCATATCATGTGAGCGAATTGTTTGTTTTCAAAAACAAATACGGCAAAATAAAGGGAAAAGAATGGACTACATTCCAATATAAAATTAGAAAATGTCAAAAAAAAATTAAAGACACAGCAAGCGCCGTGGAAATGGTCATGTTAACACTTCAACAATCCCTTTAACAATCGGCGATTTTCACAACTTCTTACACATTTATCACGGCTAAAATACTGAATGCATTTTCATATTTTCTATATCACAATAAACCGAAAAGAATAATCTTTTATTCTATATAAAATGCGCATATTTATTCACAGAAATAAAGATACAATTTTACCTTTCTGAGAGGCATGTGAAACCAAACGGCACACAAACTAATCAACATATTTTCATCAGTTATGGTTCGAGGTTAGCGTTTATTTGAAAAGTCAAACAACATAACCATATTTGGGTTGACATGTGTTATTTGTCAACTGGTTCGAGATTATGATTTCTTGGAAAAGTGCGATTAACGACCGTTTGCAATGCCGCATACATGTTGTAAGTATTGACGATTTTATAGGTGGAAATAAAGACAAACTTTACATAGCTATAGAATTATAACCAAAGGTCGCATTCTAATAATTTGTATATCATTGTGAAGCTAGACATCTTGTCTTCAATTCCGTATATAAATAGAGAATCTTTCGAAAGTAATAGAATAAAAACGAAAAATCATAGAAAATTCATTCAAAGTTTCGGGTGTGAATTAGCCATTTGTGTACGGGTGTCGCTACTTGAATTTGTATTGAACGCCCGTATATAGTCCTTATTCGCCATGTAGATGCGGTATATTTCGTAAAAACGGTACCGGAATTGCCGCCTGTAAATTCCGCCAGCAGAGCTCATTAGTGCCTAAGCTCAAACTACTGCTGCGAGCTGCGAGTCTGTAAATTCCGCCACAGGGGCTAAAATTGGTAAAATATATATACGCAACGTAAGGGTTAAGGCACATAACACAAAATCATAACAGTCTCATTTAATGACAAATATGTTATTCTGTGTGCCATGAATTATTTGGAAAGAGTGTGTCATCATTGATGAATTTTGCAATGTACATGTATATGTGTAAATACTTTCTTTCAGACATGCAGATAGCATCTCTCTCTCTCTCTCTCTCTCTCTCTCTCTCTCTCTCTCTCTCTCTCTCTCTCTCTCTCTCTCTCTCTCTCTCTCTCTCTCTCTCTCTCTCTCTCTCTCTCTCTCTCTCTCTCTCTCTCTCTCTCTCTCTCTCTCTCTCTCTCTCTCTACCTCTCTCTCTCTCTCTCTCTACCTCTCTCTCTACCTCTCTCTCTCTCTCTCTACCTCTCTCTCTCTACCTCTCTCTCTCTACCTCTCTCTACCTCTCTACCTCTCTCTACCTCTACCTCTCTCTCACACACGCACATACTCTCACACTATCTCTCTCTGATGTGCTACAGAGCCCATGGCTCTATTTTTGTTCTATCCCTTCAGGTCAAGTGGACTTCAACAATATGGGGCAGGCAGCTGCAGCGGACGGTCAGCTGGGTGTGGACAATGCCCAGCACCAGATGGAGGCTCCACACATGGGGGACGACGCCCTCAATCCCAGGGCAGCCAACCAGGTAACGTCACCAATCCCTTCCCATCCACATCTGCATCTGCTCGTTCACCGGTCTAACACTATTGATTATATGTAGTTTTATTTCTTATCCTTCCATGCATGCACATATTGATTCCTGCTTTATATATTGTTTGCTCGGCTCCGTGCATTTTATAGCTACAAACTAATGTTTTGCTTCATTCAAACATATTATTTGTTTGTGTTTTGAAATCAAAGGTGCATGTTTGTGCCTTTAAAGTACAATGTGTGAGCCAGTTATTGAGATCTTTGGTTATATGATAAGATTTAGACTTTTTACAAAGCATGCAAAAGGCTTATCCACAGAGCAAGAATATCTACAGGCTCTAACTTAATGTCCCCGAATCAGAGATTCAATAGGTATTTTGTTTTCGTCCTGTCAGTCTGTCTGTCAATCTGTTTTGACCGAAAAACTTTAACCCATTGCCATATCTTTTGTTTGGTTGTGATGGGACTTTGTTACTTTACATGTGTATCTGTAGTGATAAGACCTTTCAGTTGAGGTAATAATTATCCCCCCCCAACATAGTTGGGGGGGGGATATTGAAATGGGCTCCGTCCGTCCGTCCGTCCGTCCGTCCGTCCCGATTTCGTTTCCGGAGCAGAACTCGAAAACCATAAGACATATCTTAACGAAACTTGGTGTGTGGAACAATCATCATGTCTAGATGTGCCTTTTGGGATTTTCAACTTCTTCGCGTTATTTTTTTTTACCGTTTCCATGGAAATGTAACTTAGAATTTCGTTTCCGGAGCAGAACTCGAAAACCATAAGACATATCTCAACAAAACTAGGTGTGTGGAACAATCATCATGTGTAGATGTGCCTTTTGGGGTTTTCAACTTCTTCGAGTTATTTTTTTTGACCGTTTCCATGGAAATGTAACTTAGAATTTTGTTTCCGGAACAGAACTCGAAAACTATAAGACATATCTCAACGAAACTTGGTGTGTGGAACAATCATCATGTGTAGATGTGCCTTTTGGGGTTTTCAACTTCTTCGAGTTATTTTTTTTGACCGTTTCCATGGAAATGTAACTTACAATTTGGTTTCCGGAGCAGAACTTGAAAACTATAAGACATATCTCAACGAAACTTGGCGTGTGGAACAATCATCATGTGTTGATGTGCCTTTTGGGGTTTTCAACTTCTTTGAGTTATTTTTTTTGACCGTTTCCATGGAAATGTAACTTAGAATTTTGTTTCCGGAACAGAAATCGAAAACTATAAGACATATCTCAACGAAACTTGGTGTGTGGAACAATCATCATGTGTAGATGTGCCTTTTGGGGTTTTCAACTTCTTCGAGTTATTTTTTTTACCGTTTCCATAGAAATGTAACCTAGAATTTTGTTTCCGGAACAGAACTCAAAAACTATAAGACATATCTCTTGGTGTGTGGAACAATCATCATGTGTAGATGTGCCTGAAAGGCCCGATGGGCTTATGGCATTGCACAGTGTCCAGCTGTCTCTAAACTTTTCGCATTTTGTCTTCTTCTCCAGAACCACTTTGTCTAAGAAACTGAAATTTTGTGTGTTGTGTTTAGTTGAAAAAAGGTTCATAGTCACTGTTATTCAACAGCTATTCTTCAATAAATTTTCCCAAAGGCGGGGGATATGGCCGACTCTGTCTGCTTGTTTTTAACCTTGTGACCTTGACCTTGGTGCGGGTACCATGTTTTATGAAAACCTTAACATTGGCCGTAACTTAGTGATAAGTGATAAGCCTTTGATACTTGACAAGTGCATATGAATAAATGCATATAAATAAAAAAAATATAAAGAAATCATGGATATCCTAATGAGCCACAAAGCCAATGGATCTGTTTTCTATTTATTCTCAAGAAGCGCTGAGAACTAAAAGCCCAAATAAACTGAAATTTTGTGTACAATCTATAAATTGTAGATTTTCAATTCTCTGACAATATTTCAGGAAAAGCTTTCAAACTTGAATTATGTATTATTTAAAGCCTAATGAGCTACAGAGCCAATGGCCCTATTTTATACATTATGATATTTTTGCACAATGTCTGCCTGACTAAATTTATGCACGGTGAGAGTAAACCCTATTTAGCTTTTTGTATTTAGCAACATGCAACATGTCCAGTACTATACTACAACCATGTGCAGTGTGTCAACGCTTCCTTTGTTCACTTCCATCAGCTTATTCTCTGCTTTACAACACTTCCTGCAAGCTGCCTCACCCTGTCATAGTCCACCACATCCTCGTGTCCAGCTCCCATTTAATGTTGTAAAATGTAACATGTGCACTATCTAGCTGACAAAGTATATTTTACTAAATGTATCCCATATATATTGAAACTCTCATGACGCTAACATCACCATAACATGATATCTTATCACCTTCTTGGTTATTGTTAGCTCATCTGGCCTGAAAGGTGTGAAACCAGCTGCAGTGACTCTAGAGAGCTGAAATTTTATGTACATACTCCTTGGCAAAGGGGGATTCTAAATTGTAGATTTGGTGACCCTGTGGCCCAAAAAAACCTTTATCATATTATTATTTTATATTTAATTATTAATTATTAATATTTAATTATTTAGCCTGATGAGCTACAGAGCCAATGGCTCTATTTTTACTTTTGCTTTATTATTATGATGTAAGTCTAACTTTATTTACAAAATCATCATGAAATACTGATGTGAATTTTGAAAATATGGCATAAATTATCCTGAATATAGAATGTATACTACGAGTTCTACTTTAAAATAAATTCAAAGCTATTAAAATTCTGTTAAATGCCGTTAATTTTAATATAAAATAAAATATTATTCTCCTTATTATTTGTTTCTTCTTTTCCTTAGAGATAAAGAATACTGCAATACATGAGCTACAGAGCCAATGGCTCTTTATTTATCTGGAACTCATAACAAAAATTGTGGGAATCTTTGACCCCAAAATGTTGAAATTCATGGGTCATTTAAGAAAAACAAAATTTAATGTCTCCGAAGACTCCATCTGAAGATTTCAGAATTATTAATGATTTTGATCCTTGCACTCTTGCACTTTTCAACCCATGGCTCCACACTCTTGCACTTTTCAACCCATGGCTCCACACTCTTGCACTTTTCAACCCATGGCTCCACACTCTTGCACTTTTCAACACCATTCATATGACAGCTTATTAACAATGACATTGATTTTTGTAAGCTGATGCCGCACTGCTATTAATAAAGCTGTCGCACAGTCTCTGCTCCCCATTGTACTAACCCTGCAAATCTTAGGAATTTTTCTGTGTAATTTGATCTACACCTCGTTATAAATACTGCACCACTCACTTTTGATCAGTAAGTAAAACTGGATCTTCAAACACTTGGTACTGTGGAAAACACTTTAAACTGTTCAGATGGCCTCATGTGAAGGTTCAGTTACAAAAGTGACAAACAAGACCGAATTTGGGCACTAATTGAAGGTTTAATTGTAGCAAACAAAAGTCCACTAAGATCAATGGAAAAATAAGGTCAATAAGTATTGGCTGCTGAGATCATTACAACAAAACGAAAGAAAATTAACATTTCAGAAATGTTAAACACACTATCAAGGTTCATAATGACTGGTAAGCTCAATATCTGGTGTAAACACCTCGCACTCGGAAACACTTTCCACACGCCGTCCCAACTACCAGTCGTCTGAATGTCTGTTGGGGAATCTGTTGCCACTCATCATGCAAAGCCTGGGTAAGGCCCTGGAGGGTTTGCACTAGAGGATCCCTTGCTCTAACTCTATGTCCCAAAATGTTACACAAATGTTCAATTGGATTCATGTCTGGACTTCTGGTTGGCCACCACGGTAGTGTCTCAATGGCATTGTTTATGCTGAACAACGGCCTGTGCACGATGTGGTCTGGAATTATTGTCCATGAAGATTGGCAAGAGTGTTGTTTGTTGAAATGAGGGACTACAGAACCATCCAGGATCAGGTTCTGGGACCTCTGTCGATTCAGTGTACCGGGAACTGTGACAGGGTCAAGCTTACTATTACAGGAACAACACCCCGCACCAACACCATGACAGATCCATCTCCAAATGACAATGTTCCTCTGATCATATGCCATGCCTCTCTTCATCCAAATCCGTGCCTTCCTGTCTGTATGATGCAGTAAAAGCCCGCTTTCATCAGATCAATGGATTCTTCTCCACTTCCTTGGCACCATGATAAACGGGCATGGCGGTGCTGATCATTGAGGATTGGACGTCTGGTTGGTCGTCTAGCTAATTTTAGCTGTGTCTGCCAACGTAACATACACCAAAAGCTGTTATGTGCATACTGCATTTTTGGCAAACCCATCCCTGGGGCAAGCATGCCCAAAGCATACATGCACGTGCAGCTCGGAACGAGGAGTGTTTGTCATGTCATGCTCACATATGATGTGTTATATTTGATATGTACTTGTAATGTCAACACTTGCAAAATTATTTTTCTAGTTTCAATATCAAATGGGTGGTGCGATACTTATGACGAGGTGTATATGTACTGCATTTGTTGATCTATCTTTAATACATTTACTGCATCTGTTGATCTAATACCTACCTGTCTTCTGTACCTTTACAAGTCTTTGAGCACCAAGAACACTACAGATGCAGCTAACCCACTCTTGGAAAAGCCTCTCATGGACCTGAGAAAACCCCTTAAAGGAAAGGCTGATAAAGTTGATAGTAAAAACATCACTTTATTGCCTAAAAAACTAAGGGATCGTTCTTCTACCAAGAAAGTGGAATCCAACACAGATACATTACATTTCTCCAAGGTACTATTTGACACTTGAGCTGCTGAAGTGATTAGTTTCAAACCATTTAAATCAGCAATTTTACAGGAATTGCAGTTAATAGAAAACAAATATTCCGGGATTATTCAAGATTTAAGAGGGAATGACATTGAAAAAGTACTGCATTCGCTTAGTAGATTATTTCATGGGGTTTCCGTCTTTTTGTTTTTATTTCATTTACATTAATTGAAAAGAAAAGGTGTATTTTAGTAATTGTACAACTTATTTATCATAAAGATCAGATGACTTTACAAGTGTTTTCTATACGATATGTTTTCGCGTATTCGTCGATAATTTGATACCAGGAATTAGGGAGTCAAAGGAATTAGGTCAACAAATACACTGGGTCTATATTTCAGACCTAAAAATTTAGAGGTCAGGCGAGTAGCATATCTGCCAGCCTGAAAGGCAGAAAGCAAGGTCATTAATAATGTTAAGGTGATAACATCTCCTTCAAGAATGTAGGAACAAAAGTAACAGGAAAAATAGTAACAGAAAAAAAGAACAGTTTTTATGTAAAGAAACAATAAGAGTAAGGCATGGACTTGAACTATTGTTGATAATCTTGTCATTGAAGAAGATTATAAAAACAACAATTAGGAGCATGGATTAAGATTGATAATCTTGTCATCTGTAAACTTGTTATCTGTTATAACATTATTTAAACAGGATTATCTTCTCCCTTTTAACTATAACAACACTTGTCACCTTTGATCTAGACGAAAAATATGGAAGCTCTCCAACGCAGACTGAAGGCTCTGTGTACTCGATACAATGAAGGCAACCTCTCAATTTCTGAGTTTCTGAGAGTAATAGGCCAAAATATCCGACTTAACAAAAACATTTGATTTGTTACAAAACATGTTTGTGAACCTGATTGAACTAATGTGCTAATGTGTTGCAAATACTCCCAAATGCAACAACAATCACAAATATTGTTTGTGAACCCTCATTGCGCTAATGTACTAATGTGACACTTTGCTTGCATACTATTTATTGGTTTGTTTAACTTATTTAATAAAAACACTTGAAAACTGTTACTTTTTTTCCTTTTCCTTTTTTTCCTAGCAAAATCTGTTACTTTTTTCCCGTTACTTTTTTTCCTGTTACTTTTTTTCCGAGCGGCCTCCTTCACAATCTACCAGTGTGTAGACTTGCAGTCTTGATCATGTCGCCCTGTCGGTGTCAGTCAGTCAGTCAGCACAATGATGTGTGGTAGAAAAGGGGTCAACTAATTAGTCAGATATAGGCTTTTGACCAGGATTTGGGTGGTTGAGATTGAGAAAGGGGGTTAATCTATACGCGGGGTCAACTTATACCTGGCAATATATGGTACTTTAAAGTATAATGTTAAAGTTTTCTCGAAGTAATAATATGTATGTCTGTAGTCTCACAGAATAACGGTTGTAGCAATGGTGAATGCACCTCTCAAATAATACATATCAATCTTATTTTAAGGAGAAATTGGACGATGAAATGAAATATTTTAGAATTCTCTCATTTTTTCAAATTAACAAGTTTATTATGTCTTTTATAAAAAAAATTAATAAAATTTGGGGGTCACCGAATGTTTTAAAGAGTTATCGGTATTAATAGTAACACCCCTGTCAGCAAATTACGCTATTTTTTTACCGATTTCACCTACTTAAATGAAGCCCGCGCTTTCAACGATTAAACTCTGAATCCTTTCAGATACAATTTTATCACATACGCGGATACATAGCAAGTTTATATTTTGAAAAATAATGACACTGTTAAATAAATTAAAATAAAATTAAGCAGTTTTTAAATAATAACGACTTTTTTATCATCGTTTTTCGCATATTCAACAGGATTTGTCACTGACACACTTATTTTAGATATTGCTAAAACTGTAAGATGATGTCCGCAGTTGAATAAGCAAACAAATTCAGGAATAATAATAAGGGGTCACCGAACATTTTCCATCACTTAAACTCATTTTAAATCACCTAACATAAACGTAAAAACCTGACGTCACGGCAGTTTTGATAAATTAAACTTTAACTTTGACGGCCTATTGTGTAATTATTATTGAATATACTATCAATCTAAGCCTTCTTAATGGAAGGACAACTATCAGTTGATTATACAAGGCGATTTATATT
Source organism: Gibbula magus (assembly GCA_936450465.1). NCBI lineage: Eukaryota > Metazoa > Mollusca > Gastropoda > Trochida > Trochidae > Gibbula > Gibbula magus. The sequence continues at coordinate 44,939,028 of OW388305.1, read as the reverse complement.
CATCATTTACTGGATATATGTCTGTAATTGGAATAACACACATGGTCACATATTTACCGCGAATATAGGTGACCGTAACGACATGAGGCATGTCGTAAAATGGCCGTTAAAAAGGCATTGCGGTAAATTTAAACGCTTTCCGTTAGTCTATTGATAAATCTTTGCTTAAACAAATGTAATGCATTTATTTTGAGATTTATTCACAACAATAAATTGTTGTCGCAAAATGTTACCGTAAGTGAATTCAATATCTTCGTCCCATCTCTCCTTAAATGCTATGTGACGGGGAGGGTATCTGAGCTGTGCTCACTGTCATCACGATTAGAAAGGTTTTCTGTCACCAATGTCTTAAAATCGAAATGGTTGATTATAAGTTAATGTTCTGTCATCAATGTCTTAAAATTGAAATGGTTGATTATAAGTTAATGTTCTGTCATCAATGTTTTAAAATTGAAATGGTTGATTTTCAGTTAATGTTCTGTCATCAATGTCTTAAAATCGAAATGGTTGATTTTCAGTTAATGTTCTGTCATCAATGTCTTAAAATCGAAATGGTTGATTATCAGTTATGTTCTGTCACCAATGGGGATAATTAAACTTTGAACTGGTTGATTTGATGTTTATTAGGGAAAACATTTGAACTGATTGATTGCTGTTGTCAATTGGGGTTAACTGCAAACTGGTTGATTTAAGTTGTTAATTAGGGAAACATTTGAACTGAGTTATTTCTGATGTTAACATGGAGATGATAAGAACTTGTAGATTTCTGTTATTGAAACTGGAAAATCAGAACTTGTTGATTTCTATTGTGGATAGGGGTAAAAAAGTTTACCACTTTCCCTCCGCTAGGCATAACTCTTGCCAGTCTTCATCACTGGCTTATTTAGGTTTTGCTGCATTTCCTTAACTTTCCTGTGCTATCGTAGCACTTGAACTTCATAGATGGCTCTGTTATGGTAGCGCAGAATTTTGTTTATGAAATTGGTGAATAAGTAAAGATGTTACATCAGTTTCATTGCAAATCTTTTTATATTTGGAGACAAGTTGAGCACAAGTTGAATAAATAATCTTGGTCCAGACAGTGAATTGAGACCCTTAATTTTCTGTTCAGTAATGTTTTCATTATCAATACATAAGGTTCAAGTCTGGAGTAACCTGCCTCTGGTGGAATAACAAGACCCCACATGCAACAACACATTACACTCGGGTTACCTTTCCTATTGGGCACCTTTTCTCGCATTAAAATTTCCTTCCAAGCATGTTGAAAAAGAACTGCCAACTTCCGATTTAGCATACAGGGCTTTTTCCCCTTTGAAATTGTTGCAGTTCACAGCAAAGATTTATGGGTTAAAAGCAATTCTCGTTCCTTTAACTTGTGTTCTGTGCAATTTACATGGCTATGTTTATGTACATTTTTCCACCTTTTAAAGCGTAGTAAGCATTCTTTGCATGTCATTGAAGTAATGTAAAAGCAATACATATATCTGCTGCTTTTAATCCTCAATAGAAAAAAACTTAACATCCACATGCTAAAATAAGCTTGATCTACTGGCACTGCATGGATTGTATTCTGCCTCCTAAATGCTTGACTTTATCTGGTCCTCTGTTGTGGTGCACCTTTTTGATCCAAGTGATATGGCCCTGCAGTCACTTGTTGTCTTGTCACATGTACTCATCATCTACATCTGTTGTGGTGCACCTATTTGATACTAGCGATATGGCCCTGCAGTCACTTGTTGTCTTGTCACATGTACTCATCATCTACATCTGTTGTGGTGCACCTATTTGATACTAGCGATATTGCCCTGCAGTCACTTGTTGTCTTGTCACATGTACTCATCATCTACATCTGTTGTGGTGCACCTATTTGATACTAGCGATATGGCCCTGCAGTCACTTGTTGTCTTGTCACATGTACTCATCATCTACATCTGTTGTGGTGCACCTATTTGATCCTAGCGATATTGCCCTGCAGTCACTTGTTGTCTTGTCACATGTACTCATCATCTACATCTGTTGTGGTGCACCTTTTTGATCCAAGTGATATTGCCCTGCAGTCATTGTCTTGTCACATGTACTCATCATCTACATCTGTTGTGGTGCACCTATTTGATACTAGTGATATGGCCCTGCAGTCACTTGTTGTCTTGTCACATGTACTCATCATCTACATCTGTTGTGGTGCACCTATTTGATCCTAGCGATATTGCCCTGCAGTCACTTGTTGTCTTGTCACATGTACTCATCATCTACATCTGTTGTGGTGCACCTTTTTGATCCAAGTGATATTGCCCTGCAGTCACTTGTTGTCTTGTCACATGTACTCATCATCTACATCTGTTGTGGTGCACCTATTTGATACTAGCGATATTGCCCTGCAGTCACTTGTTGTCTTGTCACATGTACTCATCATCTACATCTGTTGTGGTGCACCTATTTGATCCTAGCGATATTGCCCTGCAGTCACTTGTTGTCTTGTCACATGTACTCATCATCTACATCTGTTGTGGTGCACCTATTTGATCCTAGCGATATTGCCCTGCAGTCACTTGTTGTCTTGTCACATGTACTCATCATCTACATCTGTTGTGGTGCACCTATTTGATCCTAGCGATATTGCCCTGCAGTCACTTGTTGTCTTGTCACATGTACTCATCATCTACATCTGTTGTGGTGCACCTATTTGATACTAGCGATATGGCCCTGCAGTCACTTGTTGTCTTGTCACATGTACTCATCATCTACATCTGTTGTGGTGCACCTATTTGATCCTAGCGATATTGCCCTGCAGTCACTTGTTGTCTTGTCACATGTACTCATCATCTACATCTGTTGTGGTGCACCTATTTGTTACTAGCGATATTGCCCTGCAGTCACTTGTTGTCTTGTCACATGTACTCATCATCTACATCTGTTGTGGTGCACCTATTTGATCCTAGCGATATTGCCCTGCAGTCACTTGTTGTCTTGTCACATGTAATCATCATCTACATCTGTTGTGGTGCACTTATTTGATACTAGCGATATTGCCCTGCAGTCACTTGTTGTCTTGTCACATGTACTCATCATCTACATCTGTTGTGGTGCACCTATTTGATACTAGCGATATTGCCCTGCAGCCACCTGCTGTCTTGTCACATGTACTCATCATCTACATCTGTTGTGGTGCACCTATTTGATCCTAGCGATATGGCCCTGCAGCCACCTGCTGTCTTGTCGGCTGTACTCATCATTAACATCTTTTGTGGTGCACCTATTTGATACTAGCGATTTTGCCCTGCAGCCACCTGCTGTCTTGTCACCTGAACTCATCATCTACATCTGTTGGGTGCACCTATTTGATACTAGCGATATGTCCCTGCAGCCACCTGCTGTCTTGTCGGCTGTACTCATCATTAACATCTTTTGCGGTGCACCTATTTGATACTAGCGAAATTGCCCTGCAGCCACCTGCTGTCTTGTCACCTGAACTCATCATCTACATCTGTTGTGGTGCACCTATTTGATACTAGCGATATGTCCCTGCAGCCACCTGCTGTCTTGTCGGCTGTACTCATCATCTACATCTGTTGTGGTGCACCTATTTGATCCTAGCGATATGGCCCTGCAGTCACTTGTTGTCTTGTCACCTGAACTAATCATCTACATCTGTTATGGTGCACCTATTTGATACTAGCGATATTGCCCTGCAGCCACCTGCTGTCTTGTCGGCTGTACTCATCATCTACATCTGTTGTGGTGCACCTATTTGATCCTAGCGATATGGCCCTGCAGTCACTTGTTGTCTTGTCACCTGAACATATCATCTACATCTTTTGTGGTGCACCTATTTGATACTAGCGATATTGCCCTGCAGCCACCTGCTGTCTTGTCACCTGAACTCATCATCTACATCTCTGGTTTGGTGCACCTATTTGATACTAGCGATATGTCCCTGCAGCCACCTGCTGTCTTGTCGGCTGTACTCATCATTAACATCTTTTGTGGTGCACCTATTTGATACTAGCGATATTGCCCTGCAGCCACCTGCTGTCTTGTCACCTGAACTCATCATCTACATCTCTGGTTTGGTGCACCTATTTGATACTAGCGATATGTCCCTGCAGCCACCTGCTGTCTTGTCGGCTGTACTCATCATTAACATCTTTTGTGGTGCACCTATTTGATACTAGCGATATTGCCCTGCAGCCACCTGCTGTCTTGTCACCTGAACTCATCATCTACATCTGTTTGGTGCACCTATTTGATCCTAGGGAAATGGCCCTGCAGCCACCTGCTGTCTTTTGGCCTGAACTCATCATCTACATCTGTTGTGGTGCACCTATTTGATACTAGGGAAATGGCCCTGCAGTCATCTGCTGTCTTGTCACCTGAACTCATCATCTACATCTGTTGTGTTGCACCTATTTGATTCTAGCGATATTGCCCTGCAGCCACCTTGTCTTGTCACCTGAACTCATCATCAACATCTACTCATTCAGTCAGCCAGCCCTCCTTATCTAACAGATTCATAAAGGTGCAAATTAAAGTGACACCAATCTTAACTCCCATTTTCTATACATGGTTGATTCATAATTTTTGTGTGTTGTGCAGGTGCATTTTCTCAGCTCATTTTTGTCTCCAGTTTTATTTTCATGTCAAAGCTATTTTTTAGGCACTTCTGTTACAGACCTTTATAGATTTTAATAAAAAATTATATTTGACTTTGATTTCCTGAAATACCATATAATCTGATCTCACTCGACTTGCATATTCATTCCCAGATGCAAGTCTGATTGAATACTGTGAAAAATCAGGTATAATTTGGTTATACGACGCTCTGTTAAAACTGGTCTCAAGGCAATTTAGCTAGTTTTTTTACATCATTTAATGCTAATGTTTTAGACAAGTAAATAATGTGTAACACAAGAATTCATCTTTATGCTTTTTACTTTTGTTAATGAATATATTATATTATTATATATATTATATTATAGTTGTCAATCAGAAATGTCTCAATAAAGACCAATTCTGTTGAAACCTGGGAAATTAGATCTTAAAATGCAACAGACATCTTATTGACAACTGATTGAGGTAAAACCTTCAAACATTTCAGTTCATGACCATAACATTTCAGGTGAATGCTTACATACAGAAGGATTAAATATCTCTAAAATCCTGAGTTGTTAGACGTAGTGTGTGTGTGCGTGAGAATGGGGGATTGGGATGCGTGAGAGAATCTGGAGATAATAAGATAAGATAAGATAATGTCTTTATTGTCCCAAGGGAAATTTGTTTTACATCATATATACAGTTCTCCAGTTTCAAACACACATCGCAAACAAAATATACATGATAATATTATTTTGCATAATAGAATTTGACTAATTAACATGAACACATCCGAGTTAGTCACACTCACAATTCACTTGATCAAATAAAAATATGACATTATTCAATAAATAGGTCATTGTACGAACGAACACTGTTTGGTATAAAAGAGTAGCGAAACCTGTTTGTTCTCCCAGTCGGCATGCGCAGTCTGCGTCCTGAAGGTAGCCAAGAATATTCCGAAAAAAGGATATGTGATTGGTCACTTAAATTTTTTTTTTTTTTTTTTGAAATTTGCTGCTCATAATATTCGCCAATACTTTCAATTGGAAGTCCAATAATTTTTGAAGCTGTTTTAACAATTTTTGAGAGTTTGTTTTTATTCCGAACAGACAGGTTTCCGTACCAGCTCAAGAAATTAAAGGTCAAGACACTTTGGATAAACGTTCTGTAAAATAATCTCAGTATGGTCTGATCTATTTTAAAATGTCTCAATCTCCACAAAAAATGCAAACGTTGCTGCCCTTTCTTATAAATGTTATCAGTGTTTTCATTCCAAGAAAGTTTTGAATCCAAGACAGTACCCAGATATTTGTATTCTGTTACTCTTTCTATTTCACCATCATCTTTAGTCACAGCATTTAATGTAGATTTCTTTTTCCTAAAATCTATAACCATTTCTTTGGTTTTCTGCACATTCAAAAACAAAAAGTTTGATTTACACCATTCTACAAATTTTGAAATTTCAGTTCTGTAACTGTATTATGTTTGAAAATCAGCGGCATATAACACAAACACAAACACAAACATAATAGCTCTTAATTATCCATTTGAAGTCTCACACTATGTGTCAGACTTTAAATGAAATTTAGAACTGTGCAGAGTTTGTTATATGCCACTGATTTTCAAACTAAGACATTTTGCAAAAAAGATTTACTACTTTATTACTTGAAACCTTTTTTTTATATTAAGTGTTACGTAATAATAAATCATGCGAATCCTGATGAGCTATAGTGCCAAAGGTTCTAGTTTTAGCTCATCAGACACAGGATGTCGTCCTTCGTCTATCTGTCAAGTGTCGTACGATGTTCGTAAACTTTTTACATTTGAAACTTCTTCTCCGAGACTGCTGCACCCAAAGCTTAAAGTTTCAGGGGAGGTACCTTGCACCTAGGGTATCAAAGTTTGTACATTTGGTCCTACAATCCCCAATCCTCAAATATGGACCTGGCAGAAGGTGAATCTAACCAACATCTCCCAAAGAACCTGTAATGCTAAAAAAATTCAATTTGAGATATGATTTTTGTTAGATTGAGAATAAGATTTGAAACTTCATGACCCTACTCCAAAAAATAAGGGTGTGGTAGTGGGTGTAAACAATAGTTCACCATTTTAAGATCTTGTTGTGACATTTCAAATGCACCCAGTTTTATGACCGTAGTACATAAATTAAGTCAAAGCTTAAATACTCTGGAATAGTTTAACATCTGTTTTGTGGCTTGAGGCATAACTGTTTCAGTCAAGCCATAATTACATAATCAAAGCTGACCTTACTGTGACCTGGGTATTGCGTGAGATGTGTATTTAGCTTGGGAGGGGGGTTGTACAATAGTAAGGGGGATTATTGCATGGTGTTTAGGAGAGCACACAAATGAATTTTGACTATTCAAATATTTTAGATGCAATTTAAGGTATTTTGTCAGCTGTTTCTTCTAAAATGCCTCTCAAACATGTATTACTAATATTTTTCCTGTCACAGTTTACTGCAAAATGGGGGATATAGTATTTGGCAACATTCATCCATGCATACTTACAAAATGGAATAACTCAATTACTATTCAATGGAATCGATGCATATAGGTGTGTGAGCTTTGGCCAATGAGGATTCTAAATTGTAGATTTGGTGACCCTGTGAACCAAATAAAGATCACACAGGTTATGACCTAGAAAGTTATTTTCATCTTGTTTTTCAATACGAAACGGTCTTGAGAGCTTGAGTCTTGAGAGCTGAAATGTTGTGTACAGACTTCTTGGCCAATGGGGATTCTAAAAGGTAGATTTGGTGACCTTGTGACCCTAAATATGGGTCACAGTGGTCATCACCTAAAAAAAACCCTATTTTCATCATCTTCTCCAGTCGAAAAGCTCTAGAAAGCTGGAGTGTTGTGTACACACTCCTCAGCTAATGGGGAATCTAAATGATATATTTGGTGACCCTAGGGGCCAGAACATAGTTAAAATAATAATAATCGTCGGTTATCTTCTACCTGAGCACAAAAGGAATTATTGTTTAAATCTAACAATTGACTGTAGCAACATATAAAACATAAAGCTAAAACATGAGAGTATGAAGGCACGTGTTTTATCACTTTGCCTGTTGATTTTGTAAACTTGTAACATTTGGTAAGACAAGGTATTTAGTTACTTTAATAATAACCAAAGTATATTGATACCCTTAAGTTAAGGCTAACTTGACCTCAATGTGAGGCTATAATGACTGTTTTAGGGGATCAATTTAACCCTTTATTTGTCATTCCTTTCTTTGTGTAGGTTTTGATGACCTTGAAACTTGTCAAAATCTTTGGTGTCTCTTTGACCTTGAATATGCACAATAAGAAATAAGGTTTGATGCAAATGCCTTCTTGCAGCGAGACTTTGTGGACATTGAGGTCCGGAGAGGGAACATAGGTGATGACTCTGATGCTTTCGGCAACTTGAAACCTGACACAGACCAGGAAGTGAGTGTCTGGCCTTGACCTTTGACCCTAATATCAATAATTGTATCCAAAATTAATAGTGTGCATCATTAGTTTGCAGTTCAGCATCATGTAGGTGAATATTATCTTGCATGGAATTTGAGTGGTATGTAACCCTGAAAGTAAGCATTCAAAACAAAGTGGAATTTGTTTTCTATTTAATTTTTAGCTCATCAGGCCTTTAAGGTCAGATGGGTTTATGGTATGGGTCATTGTTAGATGTCTGTTCACTTTTGACATTTTTTACTTCTCCAGAACTGCTGCACCCCTTAAGTTGAAATGTTATGAGGAGGTACCAATTGATATAGGCAGCTCAAATTTTCAAAATAACATGGAAACTAATTTGGTCATGATCCCACCTCAAAAATGGGTAGGGTTGGAGAGGTCATCATGGTATAGTTTTTTGACAAGCCAATTAACATTTACAAGATTGAACTATTTTTCATATAAGACTAAAGTATATATTTACTGCGAATATAGAACATGTTTTTGGCTAAACATTCGTAAGTAACACAGACCATTGTGGTGACTCCATCACAGGAGATAAACTAGAATTTGTAGCCACGGTGCACAGTGTTTTAAGAATTGTTGGCTAAAGTGTCCACTTTCATTTTTAGCTCATCAAGCCTGAAAGGCCCGATGGGATTATTGCATGGCATTGTGTCCGGCGTCTGTCCATCAGTCCGTCCGTCTGTCCATCCATCCGTAAACATTTCGCTTTTTCGACTTCTTCTCCAGAACCAATGACTCCACAGAGCTGAAATTTTATGTGCAGACTCCTTGGCCAATGGGGATTCTAAATTGTAGATTTTGTGACCCAATGACCCCAAATCAGGTCACAGGGGTCACATCCTTAAAAACCTATTTTCATCTTCTTCTCCAGTTCCAAAAGGTCTAGAGAGCTGAAAAGTTGTGTGCAAACTCCTTGGCCAATGGGGATTCTAAATGGTTGATTATGTGACCCCGTGACCCCAAATGGGGTCACAGGCATTACATCCTTAAAAACCTATGTTCATCTTCTTCTCCAGTTCCAAAAGGTCTAGAGAGCTGAAAAGTTGTGTGCATACTCCTTGGCCAATGGGGATTCTAAATTGTAGATTTCATGACCCCGTGACCCAAACTAGGGCCACATGCTTAAAAACCTATTTTCATCTTCTTCTCCAGTTCCAAGAGGTCTAGAGAGCTGAAACATTGTGAGCAGTCTCCTTGGCCAATGGGGATTCTAAATTGTAGATTTCGTGACCCCTGACCCCAAATGGGGTCACAGGGGTCACATCCTTAAAAACCTATTTTCATCTTCTTCTCCAGTTCCAAAAGGTCTAGAGAGCTGAAAAGTTGTGTGCAGACTCCTTGGCCAATGGGGATTCTAAATTGTAGATTATGTGCCCCGCGACCCTAAATGGGGTCACAGTTGTCATGATCTAAGAACCTATCTTTTGCTTTTAAACAATAACTTAAATAACTTAAATATTCATCTTTAGATAGTAAATCAATGAAATCCTGATGAGCTACAGAACCTATGGCTCTATTTTTACTGATTGATTTATTTTCATATTTCTCAGAAAATTGTTTTTCATTATCTCACTACACAAGTTTCACCATGGCTATATTTGATACTTTGTGTCAATGGTTGGTATAATTTTCCATATTGCTTTGATCAGTGTGAATGGATGCATGTGCGAATGATATTCTAGAATCTCTTGTCATCCACTAGATGTTGATAGTTACAAACTATTTTCAACAATTATCTTCATCTCTAAGAGGCATGTATTACCCTTGATGCATGACTTCTTTTTTTACTCAGGGGTTCTAGAAATTAAAATTGTCAATTAAAACGAATACACAGGTGATAAGCGCTGTCCATGCTAAACCGGAAGTTGGCAGTCGTCAACAACCATTTCCTTGACAGACAGTAGTTTTTCAACTGGGGTGGGTCCCAAAGTTGGTCTGTTTTGAATATTTCCCAAAGAATTATGTTAGCAATATCAAGTTGTTTCAAGCCTTGGAAAGCTATAGTTTATAATTGCTACATCTTTGAAACATGACATGTAATATATATTTTATAATTATAGCATTTCAAAACAAGTCACTTGTCTTCAGAGAGAAAAGCCATATTTTTTGTTGTTGTTAAAGATGACTTTCTACATGTAGCCAGCAAATCTACAGGATGTAGCCCATATTTTATGTAATTTTAAGTAGAATATGGTAATTTAGAATAAAATTATGCAGAAGACCACAGCAGCCTCACCCAAAGTTTAAATCTTATTTACAGACTCTTGGCCAATGTGGATTATGAATTGTAGATTCTGTGACCCTTAAACCACATACTGGTACTGGCTGTTGCCAGAAAATACCATTTTAGTGCTATTCGATTCTGTACGATATAAAAGTGACGATATAATGGTGCAAGTTGCGAGTTCCGCTCTGCAGTGCACCCGGTCAATCATGATTAGGGAATCTTGTATATACAACAGTCAGAAAGACAAATTTGGGATTTGGGAACTACTTGGTAAATTTTTCAGTGTAAATAAGTAATTATCATGTATTTGACAGTTAGGGATGTATTTTGAGTAATATGATTTGAATACCAGTATATTAAATCAACACAAGAGTACAGTACAAGAGTACTTAATGACCTATAAAAGCCTGCAATTATGAAAATAAAAATCCAGCAAAACGTACATTTTGACACCTCCTAAAACAGGAAATTTTAAATTCCCAAAAGCGGTTCTGAGCCACAAACATTTACAACCTGAAAAATGTCCTGGTATACGGTAATTGTGCATTGCTAAAGGATCAAGTTTACAAGTTCATTTCTTGGAAAACAGTCACAATAATCAGCTAACGATTGCATCTATTGATTAATACCATAAATTAACAGTGTCCTATCAAATACACATATCATATATCAATATATGCAATCCATTAAAGTCTGTCAAGAAATAAACGAAAAATTAAAATTTTTGCAAACACATTTGAATGTTGTTTTCTGCTGTCTCAGCAAATAAACCTGTATGCTGGTTTTCTGACTTCTTGTGTTGAAACTTAGATTTTTCTTGCACCCGTTTCCTTGGATGGCAGTAAAGAATCTAAAGTTTATTGCATTTTACTTGGCTACATTGAAGCACCACATAGTCAGAGGTAATTCCATCCTCTACATCAAACGTTTCAGAATGCACGTGATGTGGATGTAGACAACATTGTTCCTCCAGTGCATGTGGAGGGCAATGGGGATGCAGATAAATATGATGATGTTGCTGATGATGACAATGTTCCCGATGATAAAGAGGAAATTGAGGTAGAAACCTCTAACAACTCACTTTTAGTGATTAGCTTTCTTATTTCCTTTGGAATTAAATGGAAACCTTTTCTTTTCTTCTAAATGTTGTCCACTTTGTTATTGGTATTTCCTGTTTATTTCAAAACCTAATCCAGTAAGAAAGCTGTTCTAGTGGCAAGTACTTTTCAGTTTTATGCTGTTTGTTCTATTTGTTCAACATGTGTACACTTTTATTTCTTTGGAAATGACTTGGGATGAACTTTTTCTAGATGTGTTTTATATTAGTTCTATTTTAATTTTCTTTGGAAATTTTCTTTGAAATAACAAGACCTTTTTTATGAGTTATCCACCTCTACATTAAGCTTGATTTATTGTCATCTTTTTTTCTTTCCAACTATTTATTTGTTGTCCTTTGAAATTGAAGTGAATACCAGTTAAAAAAGAAAACTGCAACCTTGTCCAAGAATTTGACTTCAAAACTTGTTTTTATCTTGAAAATAGTTTATCAATTTTGAGTTGGTTTACATTGTGTTATTCTGTTTAACATTGAATTAGTTATGCACATAATGTTGCATTATCTAAAATTACATTCACTTACAATGTGTTATATTTTTAAAAAAGTAATTATGTTGAGCAACATTTTGTTACATTCAGCTACTTAAAGTTTAAAATGCAAGGATATATATATAAAGTAAGATAAGATAACATTTTATAACTCTAAAGGAAATTCTTTTTACATCAATAATGGTACATTTTATTATACATTATAAATATATGGATACATATTTGCAATACATTATAAAAAATTTACACATTTGATCAACAAAGTTTTTGTTAAGAATCAAATTACTAGAAGGTATGAATTATTTCCTAGTTCTGTTTTACTTATGCCAATTATGAAAGTAATTTTAAAAGTGTTTTCAGATGGCAAAGATGAATATTCTGAGTTTAAGATGAAATGTGTATCTGAAATGATCTTCAGATACAATTTTCTCATCATTTATTGATGATGGTTGGTCTGGGGTGGTACCAACAATTTTTAAACTAAAATTCACAATATTGATTAGTTAAATTGTTTTTATTCTGAAGATTGAGAGAACCATACCAACAGTGAATGCCAAAAAAACAGACGCTTTGAACAAAGCATGTGTTGAAAGCTTTCAATAATTCATATCAGTTTAGTATATTGATCTTCATTCGATTGCACTCAGTTATAGAACATTTTCAATGAGCTGTAAACTTGAGTATACAGAAACAGTATATTTTAGTGGTTTTAATAGTGGCATATGGTCCTGTGCATAGCTCAGTCTACCGCTCTCAGTGAAGTTCAGCAACAACGGTTGTGGCTCGCTGGATTGGTGGGTAACCCGCCTCATTGCTGGATAAACTGAGAGTTTGACGTGTGATTCTCTGAGTTGACATGAGTTGAGAGGCTCCTGGTGTCACCTTGGGCAAGAGACTTTATTTGAAATGTGCCTCTTTTCACTCAGCAGTACAATTGAGCAGGGTTGCAGAATCAAATTTTTGCTAGTCGGACATTTCATCTTTGACCCAAAAGACGAACCCGGAAGTAAAAAAAAAGAAAATGAATAAAGTATGAGAAAATTTTACTATTTGTTGGCTCTTCATTTATTGCATACTTTTAAACATAACACGGTAGCAAGTAACTATAAATATTAATTTATCAATAACGTGTTTTAAAATGGTTCATAACTTAAAATCAATGTTTACGAGTTTACCAACTACGATTTACCGACAGTGCTAGGTTGAGCGAGTTTACAAACGAATGCGTCAAGAAAGAAGAGAAATTTCAAATAATTTAATTGCACATAGTTCATTTAAAGTTCAAATGATTGACTAAATCATATGTACCTTCTAATAAGCATTTTAATATCCAAAGGAACTCGTTTGGAATGGCGATATAATTTACTCAAACTCAAGTCGGCAGAGCACGTGGTCCAAATATTTTCCATACAACTATTTCCTATTCAAGATGTAGTTACTAATTTCAACTTATCCTAATAAGATTACTTTTTATTTTATTTGGAGACATATTACACAATTGTAAATGAATAATTATTTATAAAATAAGTATAGATAATGCAAATGCAAGAGAAATTGGAGTTTTTTAATTAGCATACCTCTTACCGGTAATAACGTGTGTCATCATGAAAATACGATGGAGTGTTTTTAGCGTCATACAAACGGTGTTTGAATACATGACCCCTCATGAAATAATATTACTGATTTCATTGCCTATTACTCGTTTTTGATAGGTATATTTATTTTCAACTTGTATAATAGCTTTACCATATATCGATATTGATCTAACGTATTTGTAGCAGTGTGTTACGTATGTTTTATGACTGATATATTAAAAATTTAATGAGATTCAACTATTCAAAGTAGCAAAAGATTTACCCGTAACAAATTCATGAATCACTGGCACGATGAAGCCACACGCTCTTGCAATGTTTATATTTGACATAATTTATTTAAAATGCGATGTTAATGAAGTCTTTTTTGAATGCATGTGATGTGGATGTAGACTCGATACAGAAGGGTTAATAATTGAATAAATGGTTTACTCTAAACGAACCAAGGGATATATTGTTCAAATTTGTTGTTACAATGCGTTACTACTCCGTATTTACTTACAAACACATGTACCTGGGAGGATTATACTGTTTAACAATGTTTTGATAGAGTGTTGACTATATTGTTACAGTGTGTTACTACTCAGTATTTACATATAAACATATACCGGGAGGATCATACTGTTAAACATTGACCTGTTGATTCAGTGATCTGCTAATTTGACTGTGTCGCTCTACTCACTGTCAGAGTGGACCAGTCCATTACTTGAATAGGTGTGACCTGCCTGACAATGAACTTTTCATTTCTGCTAATTGGGAATTCTGCGTTTTGCAGTTCTGCGTTTTGACAGGTAACCTTTCTAGTTGTTCATGATGTGGATGTAGATTCAGTACAGAAGGGTTACGTTTCAGAATGCACATGATGTGGATGTAGACAACATTGTTCCTCCAGTGCATGTGGAGGGCAATGGGGATGCAGATAAATATGATGATGTTGCTGACAAGGAAGAAAATGGGGTACATAAATGAACTGATATTTTGTCTGCATACCACCTTTTCAACATCATTTAATTCTACAAATATTTCATTATTTTCATTTGCAATCTCTTCTCTTTTTTTAATACTGGTTAATTTTTTTAAATTTTTTTAATTATTTATTTTTATTGGTTTCCATGATTACATGTATATACATAAGGTAATGAGGCATATAAACATGTTGGCAGCATATTCATGATGTACAAAAACCTTTGTTAAATTAGGTACACAATAATGATTGGACATACTTTGTAATCATCAGGCTCCATTTGTAAGTAAAGTAATCAATTTTATTATGTCCCCCGAAAATTTTATCGGGAGACATAATGTTTTCGCCTCCGCCAATTTTGCAAGTTTTTTCCAAAATATCTGAGTCTCCTCACATTCCCAGTAAAAATGACAAACACTCTCATTTACTTCTTTACAGAAACAACATATACTATTATCAACTTTTTTCATTTTGAGTAATTAATAAAATAAATAAGTAAATAACACCATGGAGGAATCTATATTGAAAATCTAAAAGTTTTGTATCTTGTAACCCTTTTCTGTATATTGTAAATATGTTTTTCCAATCAAAGTCTATTTCAGGAAATAAAAGTTGCCATTTTGTTACACATGTTAGGGTGTTTGTCCTTGGTATTAAGTATGTCATAAACTAATCTACAACCTTTTGAAGTCATATGGCACACTTTCTAGTGTAATAATTTCTTTATTACCCATTTTGTTCCGTTTTATTCACGTAAAAAAAGCAGGAAGCGGCCCACTTCTCTTGCAATGGCAAGCTACAGTGACGTCACGAACAAACGTTTTATGACGTCACAGACGACACAATACGAGAAGTCGCGGTGAAACAATAGTTGCTAGGCAAACATGATATGTGCACATATCAATATTATTAACTCTGTTATTTTCAACCATATGGGTAATAAATAATCTACAAGCTTTTGAAGTTTTTACTAAATTTAACTGGCATTCCGAAACATGTATGCATTTGATTGGGATGGAAGAACAAAGGTTTAGAGTATGTTTCCAAGGTTCAGGTATAATATGAAGTTAGTAACTAAAATCCAAAAATGTACCTATACTGGTTAATTGGACCCAAACTTTTGACTGTGTTGACTGGGGTATCCTTTCTTTGGACTATATATCTTCTCTCATGTCCCTAAGTGGTTGCCTTGCAAGGGGAATAAGGATCTAAGTGTTGACTATGTAGGCCTATAAGAGGAGTCAAAACTGGAAAATATCATCTTTGTTGGATGGAGACTTAAGTTTGTGAATTTGATTATCCTGCTCCCCAAAAATAAAGGGGTGTCTCAGGGATGCGTATTCAAAGTTGTGCATAACTTTAAAAACTATGATAGAATAGTCCAATTAATCAAAATGGCCTTGTTAACAACTTTCAAATAAGCCCAATGTCTCTAGCACATCAAATAAAGAAAATAGAGGCATTTGATAGATAACCACTGGCCTGTCTTCACCTTGCACGTGAAGCTGAGCATGTGTAGCAGATATTGTTTCAAGTATTGGCCTTGTTTATTGGATGCAGGTGCTTTGGTTGCTACAATTACCTTTTCCCACTTCCAAGGGGATTCTTCACTTTTATGCTCTTTTTGTTTTGGTGCTTCAATTTTATTTGTTTTACTTTATTTCTTTTTTACATCATATTACTCAGTTGATGTTTTAGGAATACGCTTTCATTTTCAATTTTTAAGAATTTGGTCTTGGCATTATGAACATTGCTTTTTAGCTCATCAGGTCTATAAGACAAGATGAACTTATTGCATTGGCCTTTGTATATCTGTGCGTTAACATTCTGCATTTTCATCTTCTCTTCCTTAAACTATTGTAGCCCTAATGCTGCCATTTCGTGGGGAGGTAACCTTGACATAGGCAGTAAGTTTGTGTATTTGGTCCTGACTCCACCATCCCATACCATCACTATCAGGCTTTGAACAGTTTTTGGATAAAATCTTGTTAGCGAGATGTCTCCTGAACCACTGCACCTAGAGTGTTTAAATTTGGTAGCAAGCTTTATTTGGGGAATACACAGACACCAGTTGATTTGGGTGACCTTGACATTATTTTCAAGGTCACTACAAGACTTTGACCGGTTTTTAAAATGTTCTTCGCCGATATAATTAAACATGAAAAGCTCACAACTCCGTAGAAATTGTGTGTCCATTCTTTTAGCTCATTTCTTGATTGCGGCGGGGGACATGGTCAATTAGTTTGTGACAATTATCTGTTATTCGAGTGAACAGAAAGCAGTAAAATGTTGAAATCTTATGTAAACATGCCTCAACCAGCAGATTATGTTAGCATGTTTGGTGAAGATTATTGTCCCCCGCTGCAATGCAGAACGGGGGACTATGAATTCAGCTGCGTCCGTACGTCACATTTCTTGTTTATGCGATATCTTATGAAGCGATGCATCCAAACTCTTCAAATTTGATGTCTGCCTGCATTGTTGGAAGACGCAGATACCAGTCAATTTTTGTGACCTTGGCTTTATTTTCAGGGTCATCAGGACACTTTGACCACTCTTTGAACTCTTGTTAAGGCGAATATCTCATGAAACATTGCATCCAAAGTCTTCAAATTAGTTGTCAGCCTACATTGGGGAAAGACGCAGACACCAGTTGATGTTGGTGACCATGACCTTATTTTCAAGGTCACTACAACACTTTGACCACTTTTCGAACTCATCACCATTTATTATGACCGGTTGGACCCAATGTTTTAAATTAGGTGTCAGTCTACATTGGAGGATGACGCAGACACCAGTCAATTTGGTGACCTTGACCTTATTTTCAAGGTCTTGCTTACGCAATATATCATGACCGGTTGGACCAAATGTTTTCAAATTTGGTGTCAGTCTACATTGGAGGATGACGCAGACACCAGTCAATTTGGTGACCTTGACCTTATTTTCAAGGTCACCACAACACTTTGACCACTTATTGAACTCTTATTAACACGATATATCATGAACCCAAGCACCCAAAAATTTGCTGATCATCATGTCACTTTTTACCAGTAATGCAATATATAAAGTAGCTCCACTGATGTGTCTTACTAACTCAATGTCACTGGCGGGGGACATTGCCATGTTAGTGGCAAACACTTGTTTTATTTATAAACATTCAACATTAGATGATAAATTATGCACATGCTCATGAGCGACATGTGCAGAGCCAATATTTTAATATTTTTTGTTCATTGTGAATCTTTTCAGACATTTGTTAGCAGAATGCTTTGATCATTATCATTTTACAGTGTTATTCACGCATTGTTTCCTCGCACAAACTTTTTAATTAATTGTCTTCAAAAGTTATAATGCTTTGTTGTAACATGATCAAGATTGATCTTGTTTCTTGCTCCAACATAAATGAAATTAAAACCTTTGTCAGAAATGATCTTCATGTGTAAAAAATCTCTTTAAAAATTATATCACCTCATTCAAGCTGTATATGACTTTGCTGAATTAAAATCATAGGTAGTTTTTTTTCCTGAAATTAATTCATGATTCTACTCAAATTGAATTTTCAAAATGGTTTCAAAGTTTGTACTATTTGTCTAGCAACAACTGCAAAAGGATGAGAACAATGGAGGTGAAGTTGATGTAGAAAATGCACAGCGCGGAGTGCTTGCCCAGCCGAACAACCAACAGGTATAGAAATATATGTATATATGCCAACCCTCTTTTAATTTGCCTCTTTGTACCTCTACAGTTTAAAGTGGGGAAATCTTCAAGAACATCTACTCAAATGTTGACACAGATTCTCATCTCCGAGTACTGTATCTTAACTCTGTCCTTCTCCATTAGTGTTTTTGACCAACCAACTGATTGACACTTTCCATGCAACTGTATTGTATTTTATCCAACTTTATTACACATATCTTCATCAATAATAATGAAATATTAATACAAACAATAAGCAATGGGAAGAAGAGGAAAAGCAATTTCAAGTTGTCTAATTTCCCATTGACTGATCTTTCTGTACCTTTACTCATGTCCAATCTAGAACGAAAATTCGAGGGGGGATTTATCAGCCCTCTGTGCAGAAAGGAGTGGAATAGTATTTGGCTTATGGCATGGCTTTCGGTGTCTGTCCGTCAGTCCGTCCATAAACTTTCTGCTTTTCGACTTTTTATCCCACCGGTATGTAATACCGTGGGATATAGTCATCGCCCCGTCAGTCCGTCCGTCCGTCCGTCTGTCCGTCCGTAATCATTTCGTTTCCGGAGCAGAACTCGAAAACCATTCATGATATCTTTCTGAAACTTTGCATGTGTATTACCCACCAACTGAAGTGGTGCCTTTTGATATTTTCAGATTTCTGAAAATTTTAGTTTTTTTTGTTTCCATGGAAACATGTTGAAGTTGGACTTTGTTCAGAGACAGGTTCGTTTCCGGACCACAGCTCCGAACCGTTCATCATATCTTCCTGAAACTTTGCATGTGTATTACCCACTAACTGATGTGGTGCCTTTTGATATTTTCAGATTTCTGAAAAATTTTTTTTTTTTCGTTTCCATAGAAACATGTTGAAGTTGGACTTTGTTCAGAGACAGGTTCGTTTCCGGAGCACAGCTCCAAAACCGTTCATCATATCTTCCTGAAACTTTGCATGTGTATTACCCACTAACTGAAGTGGTGTCTTTTGATATTTTCAGATTTCTGAATTTTTAAAAAAAAAAATTCGTTTCCATAGAAACTTGTTGAATTTGGACTTTGTTCAGAGACAGGTTCGTTTCCGGAGCACAGCTCTAAAACCTTTCATCATATCTTCCTGAAACTTTGCATGTGTATTACCCATTGACTGAAGTGGTGCCTTTTCATATTATCAGGTTTTTTCTGAAAAATTTATTTTTTTCTTTTTCCATAGAAACATGAGAGGGATGTTGGTTGTTGTTGATTTTGACTGCTTCTGGAGCAGAAGTCTAAAACCCTTAACATTCCTGAAACTCTGTAATACCCACTAACTGAAGTACGGTAGTAGATACACAAGTATCTGTAAAAGATGTGTTTTACAAATTTTGTGGAACCGGTGGGATATGTCATCTTCTGATGACTCTTGTTCTCCAGAAGCAATGACTCTAGAGAATTGAAATAATGTACAGACTTCTTGGCCAATGGGGATTCTAAATTGTAGATTAGGTGACCCTGTGATCCCAAATAGGGTCACAGGGGTCATGACTTTAAAAACCTATTTTATCTTCTTCTCCAGTACCAAAAGGTCTAGAGGGCTGAAATGTTGTTAAAAGATTCCTTGGCTAATGAGGATTCTTAATTGTAGATTTGGTGACCCTGTGACCCAAACTAGGGTCACATTGGGGTTACAACCTCCAGAATCTATTTTTATTTTCTCCAGTACAAAAAGCTCTACTAAGCTGAAAATTGTGTACAGACTCCTTGGCCATTTGGGATTTCCCAACCTCAAAATCTGTTTTCATCTTCTTCTCCATTACATAAAGTACTTGAAATTTGTTATTCCTGTCATAAACACTTGTTTGCATTTTGAAACTTATATAGTACATTGTTTTAATCCTGATGAGCTACTGAGCCAATGCCTCCATTTTTATCTTGTGATATAAACAATGGTTCATTCACAAACATTAAAAAAATCTTCTCTTCAATACAGATAGCTAATGCTATTTGGATATTTTGTACTGAATCAATTTTTGACAATTAAATCTAATCATCGATCTAATTTTATAGGTGTATATCTGAATTATCCATGCATATTTTACGCAGATATGTATCTTATCTTGAGCCCTGCCTAAATCCTGGTAACACAAATGGTGACCCTACATCCTGGTAGCACAAATTGTGACCCTGCATCCTGGTAGCACAAATGGTGACCCTGCATCCTGGTAGCACAAATGGTGACCCTAAGGTCCTGGTAGCACAAATGGTGACCCTAAGGTCCTGGTAGCACAAATGGTGACCCCTATTCTAGAATCACAAATGGTGACCCTTCTAGCAAATTGTGACCTTGAAATAGGACTTCATACCAGCACAAGTCCTGATTTTATTTGGCATCCATTTATTTTCAGCGAGATGGATGTCTATAAAAACTCAAAAAGGCCTGTTGTACTATGAAAAACAAATTAATTAAGTTTTTCGGGTAATTTTATGTGATGGGGGTGCATTTTCACCATATTTTCCATCAACTCAGTTGAGTTCACCAGTTTGAGTGCCTCTAGGCATCCATTCAGCTGATACATTCAGCCAAGCAAATCAGTACTAGGCATGCTTCAGTTTCCAAGTTTTACTGCAGCCATCACTCTGATCTTCATGGCATTATCATTATTTCCTTTTCCTTCTTCACACCCTCAGTGATATGGAACCATTGATGAAATGATGTTTTGGCCTATGCCTTTTCCTGGTTCTTTTCTCTTGGCATACATGGTAATGGAGTTTCTGATGGATATTGCTGAATTTTGACCAGCATCTGCTGCTTGTTTATGAAACTGTGGTGGTGGTGGTGGTGGTGGTGGAAGTTGGAGTTGTGAGTACAAGATTCTCAGGCTTTTACACGTGTCCTTGTCTTAGTTTCCTTATCTTAGTTCTTGTTGTCTGTCCACAGGCATTGGCACCAGCTTTATGAAGATGAAAACTTGAAGAACTTCTCAAACCTTCCGCTACTTCAATGATGTTTCTCTGTCCTTGTCCTGTCGAGTGTGTTAGTGTAGTGAACATCAGGGTTCAATGTGACGTCACAGTTTACTGGTGCCAGGATTGACTTCAGTCTTCTACAGGCGGATACACCAAGCTATGACTCCTCTTCATATTGTGTTCCATATGCAACCTTGAAAAAAACAAAAACATCTCAATCTTGCTATGTCATTTCTCTATTGTCATTTACTGGAAAGACAGGAATGAATTTTGGACCATATATATTTCATACATTTGTCATTGAATTTGTAGTGACCACACTAGCTGCATTGATTGCACATCCTCTGTCATACTTCTGTTACTGGTTGTTCCTGTAGGAAAGGCTTGTGGATGATCATGCATCATTATTATTATACCCCTGCTTCACAGAGGCGGGGGTATATAACTGTCACCTGTCCTTCCATAATTTCTCCATTGTTAATCATGTTCTTCCCCTCAAGCTTGTCTTATTTGCAGTTTTTTGGAATTTTAAGTTTCATGTGACTCCAAATATGGGTCGTGGGTGTCACAGCCTAAATAACTATTTTCATCATCTTCTCCAGTAAAAAAGATAGAATTGAAAGCTGAAATGTTGTGTCCAATGGGGATTATGACCATTTGGCCCCATTATGGGTCACAAGAGTCAGGACCTAAAACCTAGTTTTAGCTCATCAGACCTGGTAGGCCAGATGGGCTTATGGCATGGTCAGTTGTCTGGCGTCCGTCCAGCAGGCATTGTCCATCATCATTTTTTATATCCCCACCAGAACCTCTGTACCCCCAAAGCTGAAATTTTTTGGACCTTGGACCTAGGGGATCAAAGTAAGTTCATTTGGTCCTCCGCCCTTGAAATTTGTAATCCTTCTGACAAATAATTCTTGAAAATTTACATTTTGAAGCTTATATAGTGTATTGTTTAAAGCCTGATGAGTTACAGAGTCAATAGCTCTACTTCGTATGACAATGATGATTCATCTAATGAGAGTTTTGTTGGTATATTTCTTATATTGTGATTTACCT
Source organism: Gibbula magus (assembly GCA_936450465.1). Taxonomy (NCBI): domain Eukaryota; kingdom Metazoa; phylum Mollusca; class Gastropoda; order Trochida; family Trochidae; genus Gibbula; species Gibbula magus. The sequence continues at coordinate 44,916,867 of OW388305.1, read as the reverse complement.
AAAAGCATCCACTGGGGTGCTAACTATAGGTTACCTCCTATTTGAGGGACGACTTTTCAAGGAGGTTCAGTTGGTTTGGGCATGTAAATATTAGAGACATACCTGTCATTATATGCGGTGCACTATTATTGAGGTGGCTTTGTCTTACTCACATCTCTGAATTGATGATATGATAAAATTTTAAATAATAGGTCATATTTCAATTAACAAATGCTATACTATACAACATATATGTTGTTGTGAGGGGCTGTACACGCTGAATATTGTATTATAGAGTGCACTGTATGAACAATGTGTTGTTATGCCTCCTGTTACTAATATGTATGGAAATGTACTTTTGAAAAATGGAAATAAAAAAAAAAGTGAAATAAAGACAAATGTAAGTCTGGTAACTTTTAGTCTTGGTTGGTTACTTTTTAGCTCATCAGACTTGAAAGGCCTGATGGGCTTATAGCATGGCATGGTGTCCAGCATCCGTCCTTCCGTAAAATGTTTGCTTTTTCGACTTCTTTTCCAGAAACGCTGACTCTAGAGAGCTGAAATTTTATGTACAGACTGCTTGGCCAATTGGAATTATAAATTGTAGATTTGGTGACCATGTGACCCAAAATAGGGTCACAGTGATCACAACCTAAAGGTCTAGAAAGCTGAAATTTTATGTTCACACTCCTTGGCCAATGGGGATTCTTAACTGTAGATTTGGTGACCCGGTGACCTTGTGACCCCAAATGTGGGTCACAGGTGTCATGACCTAAAAGATATCTTTTTCTTGTTAACAATGTATTACTTGAAATTGCTTAGATCTTCAACCTTAGATAATAAATCAATGAATTCCTGATGAGCTACAGAGCCAACAGGCCAGATGGGCTTATGGCATGGGCCGTTGTCGGTGTCCATCCGTCAGGCGTTGTCTGTAAACTTTTCACATTTTCGACTTCTCCTACAGAACTGCTACACCCCCAAAGCTGAAATTTTGTGGGGAAGTACCTTGCACCTAGGCGTTCTTATTTTTAGCTCATCAGGCCTGAAAGGCCCGATGGGCTTATGGCATGGCATGGTGTCCGGCGTCCGTCCATCCGTCCGTCCGTCCATCCGTAAACTTTTCGCTTTTTCGACTTCTTCTCCAGAACCAATGACTCCACAGAGCTGAAATTTTATGAGCAGACTCCTTGGCCAATGGGGATTCTAAATTGTAGATTTCGTGACCCCATGACTCCAAATGGGGTCACAGAGGTCACATCCTTAAAAACCTATTTTCATCTTCTTCTCCAGTTCCAAAAGGTCTAGAGAGCTGAAAAGTTGTGTGCAGACTCCTTGGCCCATGGGGATTCTAAATTGTAGATTTCGTGACCCCATGACCCCAAATGGGGTCACAGGGGTCACATCCTTAAAAACCTATTTTCATCATCTTCTCCAGTTCTAAAAGGTCTAGAGAGCTGAAAAGTTGTGTGCAGACTCCTTGGCCCATGGGGATTCTAAATTGTAGATCTCGTGACCCCATGACCCCAAATGGGGTCACAGGGGTCACATCCTTAAAAACCTATTTTCATCTTCTTCTCCAGTTCCAAAAGTTCTAGAGAGCTGAAAAGTTGTGTGCAGACTCCTTGGCCAATGGGGATTCTACATTGTTGATTTTGTGACCCCATGACCTCAAATGGGGTCACAGGGGTCACATCCTTAAAAACCTATTTTCATCTTCTTCTCCAGTTCCAAAAGGTCTAGAGAGCTGAAAAGTTGTGTGCATACTCCTTGACCAATGGGGATTCTAAATTGTAGATTTCGTGACCCAATGACCCCAAATGGGGTTACAGGGGTCACATCCTTAGAAACCTATTATCATCTTCTTCTCAAGTTCCAAAAGGTCTAGAGAGCTGAAAAGTTGTGTGCAGACTCCTTGGCCAATGGGGATTCTAAATTGTAGATTTTGTGACCCCGTGACCCCAAATGGGGTCACAGAGGTCACAACCCCAAAAACCTATATTCGTCTTCTTCTCCAGTTCCAACAGTTCTAGAGAGCTGAAAAGTTGTGTGCATACTCCTTGGCCAATGGGGATTCTAAATTGTAGATTTCGTGACCCCGTTACCCCAAATGGGGTCACAGGGGTCACATCCTTAAAAACCTATTTTCATCTTCTTCTCCAGTTCCAAAAGGTCTAGACAGCTGAAAAGTTGTGTGCAGACCCCTTGGCCAATGGGGATTCTAAATTGAAGATTTCGTGACACTGTGACCCCATTTGGGGTCAATGGGGTCACATCCTTAAAAACCTATTTTTATCTTCTTCTCCAGTTCCAAAAGGTCTAGAGAGCTGAAAAGTTGTGTGCAGACTCCTTGGCCCATGGGGATTCTAAATTGTAGATTTCGTGACCCCATGACCCCAAATGGGGTCACAGGGGTCACATCCTTAAAAACCTATTTTCATCTTCTTCTTCAGTTCCAAAAGGTTTAGAGAGCTGCAGTCTGATTAAAATCAACGGTTTTCCGTGGAATAAAAAATGCAAAATAGTGCATCTACCGGGATACGAACTCGTTCGTGGGTTTCCACGCCAAACCGTCTGAAAGCACCCCGTACACTAGCGTGTTCGGGCGCAATTCAGCTAGCCAATCAAAAGATGCCCAACAAATGCTTTCGGTGCGAGAAACTAGGGGCAGATAACTCCAAACAGCTATCCTTTTGTCTGTTCCGAATGCTTTCAAAACCGCAACCGTTTAAATACTATGATGTGATTGGTCAGCTATTTGACTGGGTTTTGGCTGCGCTAAACTGGTTCTGAACACACGCCTATACGGGGTGTTCTCAGACCTTGTGGCGAGGAATCTACAGAACCTGTTCGTATCCCGGCAGATGCAAACTTTTGCAAATTTTATTCCTCGGAACAAGGTCGATTTTAATCAGACTGAGAGAGCTGAAAAGTTGTGTGCAGACTCCTTGGCCAATGGGGATTCTAAATTGTAGATTTCGTGACCCCGTGACCCCAAATGGGGTCACAGAGGTCACAACCCAAAAAAACTATTTTCGTCTTCTTCTCCAGTTCCAAAAGGTCTAGAGAGCTGAAATGTTGTGTAGAGACTCTTTGGTCAAAGGTGATTCTTAATTGTAGGATTGGTGACCCTGTGACTCCAAATACAGGGTCATGATCTAAAAACCTATTTTTTGCTTGTTAACATTGTATTACTTGAGATAACTTAGATATACAACCTTAGATAATAAAGAAAATCCTGATGAGCTACAGAGCCCATGGCTCTATTTTTTATTTACATTTTATCCCGACCCCCTCCTCATATATGGACGTGGCAGATCTCCCCCCCCCCCCCCCCCCCCCCCCACCACATCAAATATGAGCATGGTAGGGGATCCACCCTAAAATCTTTAAACGACTTCTCCTCAAGAACCAGCTATGCTGTTAATCTCAAATTTTGGGTATAAGATCTTTGAGAGATGGTTATTCAGATTTGTAATATCATTAGCCAACTCCGAAAAAAAGGGTGCGGCAAGAGTGCAGTTTAAAGTTTTTGCACCTCAAGAACCAGTAATTCTAGAAAGCAAGTGTGTTAAGGGCTAGGATTAAATTTTCATTGGATTTTGGTCAGGTCTTTGTGAATCATTTTTTACTTAAGTAGGATTTATTAATAAGGTGTACTTACTTGAGAAGAGATTTGTATTGTTTCTCTCCATATTTTATACCATTTTGTATGATAATGGGGAATAAGTTTATTCAATTTTAATTGGGAGGATCAATATCTTGGACAACCCATATTATAAAAATTTAGTGTTAAATTATGTTCCCATTATGTACCGACAAGTTTGAAGACTAAGATTTTTCAAGGCAACGGATTGTGCATTATATTGAAAACAATTTGTTTTGGTATTCTCCATCAAACAACACAATTATTGATAAGGTTCAGAGCCAAGGGCTCTATTTTTATTGTGTGTTTTGAAATTAATGTTTTGCATGTTTGTGCCTGAACCATTCTATAACAGCATAATAACTGCATTAACTGTATTCTACTCTTTATACACATTTTAAAACAATTATAAAATTCAGGTCTATTCCCCTTTCTCTAACTGACAGGTCAAGGTGTAGTAGGGTTTGTTGCTGTTATTAGATACAAGGGGAACAGCTATAAACTAATATTTGTTTTGTTGAAACATGTTATTTATTTGTGTTTTGAAATTAAAGGTGTGCATGTTTGTGCCTTTAAATTACTATGTGTAAGCCATCCTTTAACAGCATTTTAACTGCATTTAATTGAATGAACCTCCTATCACGCAGTTAGTACTATCTGAATTAGCTATTTGGTTTATATGATGAACTATCTTAGACTATAAAGCATGAAAAAGACTTTTCTACAGAGGCAATGGTTCTATTTTTAGCTCATCAGGCCTGAAAGGCCCGATGGGCTTATGGCATGACATGGCGTCCGTCCGCCCATCTGTCCGTAAACTTTTCGCTTTTTCCACTTCTTCTCCAGAACCAATGACTCTTAAGAGCTGAAATTATATGTGCAGACTCCTTGGCTAATAGGGATTCTAAATTGGAGATTTTGTGACTCCGTGACCCCAACTGGAGTCACAGGGGTCACAACCTTAAAAACCTATCTTCATCTACTTCTACAGTACCAAAAGGTCTACAAAGCTGAAATGTTTTGTACAGACTCCTTGGGATTCTAAATTGTAGATTTGGTGACACTTTGAGCATATGGGTCACGACCTAAAAAAGATATTTTCATATTCTTCCCAAGTACTTAAAGTGTTTGTTTTTGATAGAATAAATTAGGTATTAGATGCTGAATGTATTTCCTGATACTGGGTTTCTGTAGACTTGTGTTACATCCTTTATACCTCCCAATATAGGACATTCTTTTTGATGTATTATGTGACTTGCAGTCAACGTCCGCTAAATCGCTACAAGTGGAACTCAACAGCAACATACAATCAAAGTTCTTGACTTGTGTCCCTCCCTATCTGTCTGTTGGAATTTAGGAATTTGCTAAAACCAAGATTGAACACAGATGGTTTCTGTTTGCTCAGTGTGTACTGAAAACCCACTAGCATGTGTTTTGTGAAGTAGAAAACCTGGTTCTGAGGTCATCTGCTATAAGAAAAACCTAAAGGATTAAAGAGTGAATGGTTTACAGGTCAAATCAATCTATCTCAACATGGAATTGTGACTTTTGGATTATTCCTGTGATAAGAAATAGTTTGATGATCTGACAAATTATCCTTCAGATCTTACTTTCAAAAATAAAATATTCTGCCAGCTCTTACTATCAAAAGAAAATCTCAAATAGGGTTATTCTCGGAAGATAAGAGGTTATTCGAAAAGATGAAGCGACCTTCAGTAATGGAGAATGCATGAGGAGCTGTGGATTCGTTAAAAAGAATCAACGAGCCACGAAGGGGCGAGTTGATCATTTTTAACTAATCCACTGCTCCGAATGCATTCTCCATCTTAATCCATGTATGACGTCACGAAACATGCATATGTGATCATTTTACATTTGAAACAATAAATTTCAATTATGGGACACCAAAATCAATTATTTTGCAAATTTCGGTGCTCATTCATCGGATATGGTACAAGTAGCTGCGACCCTCATGAAATGGATTCTTCCATGCACGTGCAGTGCAAAACTTCCACGCGAAGCGATGTGATTGACATCTAAAAATTTGCCTTTTCATGCCTTCCGTGCATTGAATAGAACGCGGGATTCTTAATGACAAACAATCCTAAGGTTTCTAACAGCGACTTGTGGCCTAGTGGTTAGAAGCGCTGATCTACCAAGTGAAGGGTTGCATGTTCGATTCCAGGTTCATGCATTACAAAAATTGATTTGTCTATAGTTGTCTAGATATTTTGAGATTCTATCCTATACGTCAAGACAAAATACATCAGTCTCGAAAAATGTGTCATTACTGAAAATGTCTAAACCTAACACCCCTCCTGACTGGGACAGTCAATGACCAGTAAATTCCTAAATAATAATCAACTGATAACACAATAGAGTGACGTCATGACCATGGATTAAGAACATTTATAACTCCAACTCCAACCTAGGTTTGTAACTTTGTAGTAATTGGTGTTTTGTTTTTGTAATCACCTTCTACATTTTTTACACCAATTTTACATCCATGTTAGGGATATTCCTTTTTACCAACAAGCAAATTTCCATTCATTTAAAATGTGTCCAGGAGAATAATTAATATATTCTGCATTATCCTTCCCTGAATTAGTTTTGCTTCCTTTCTGCCACTGTAGCTTGCTTATCTGTCCCATCCACAGGGAGACCAGGATGTTGCACATCCAGACATTGTGCAAAATGACGGCCAAATGTTCAATCTCAACAAGTTTGATGTCAATGATGAGAAGAGCAATAACGAGGATAACTATCATAATGGTGATCACCCTCCAGAGGAGGACGGTGACCATGACAACCGTATGCAGAACGAAGGCCCTGTCAACCTGCAGGTAAAGTGAGCACTTACCATAACTAGCATGCTGAGTAACATTCCTAAGTAAGGATACACAGTATCATCATCATCATCATCATCATCATCATATCTTCAGTTTGAAACCCAAGGGGCAGCCCATCTGTCCGTCCATCCATCGGTTCGTCCCAAAAATTTTACTTTTGTTCTGAAATGATCTCCCCCCAACAGTTATTGACCAATCTTTCTGAAACTTTACAGACGATTTGGATATAGACATCAGTGATAAGGTCCATGGATGTACTTTTTTGGGAAAGATGGCATTAATATTTTAATGTATTAATATATTAGTTATTGCCCTTGACTTTGAGTGCTCAGCTTTGTGGCTGTGGGTTAAACTTTTTTGTGTACAGACTGCTTGGCCAATGGGGATTCTAGATGCCAATGGCTCTATTGTCTTATGTGCGTATTCAGTGAATAATTTATCGTCTTTCAAATCTTTTGAATATTTCTGCACACAATGACTCCTTTCTTTGCATATCCTAAGGATATCCCAGTTGTAACTTGCGTGTTCAATTTGGAATTTGTTATACATTGTAGTATATCTGTGAAGAGATTATGCACTTGTGTTTAGGTCCAGGAACCTCCAAACCGAAACTTTGACATTCCACAGCATCTGCAAGGAGGTTTGGATCTGAACAGGGATATTCAACCTCTGCAAGCTCAGGGCCAGGGCAATGAACAAGGACAAATTTTGATGCCTGACATTGGTTTGCCTAAACACAAGGTACTTGAACTGGTGTTAATTCATGTTTAAAAGGATGTTCAGTGTTTTTAAGTAATGGATAACACCTGAATGCGAGGGCGTTCTAGCAAAGAGAGGCCTTTGCCCTAGGGAAGACCTGAGGGCCCGTGAATAAGATAGGACCTCTGTGCGTCCAATCGTCTGTTGCAAAAATATTTCCAGGGCACACCTCCCAATCTATTCTTCTCCACCAAACTTTTGCCTTTTGAGGGTAAAACCTTTTTGAGAATTTAATATTTTTCGGAAACATGAAACATGACTCAAACAGTTGCCCTATGAGGAAGTTAATTTGTTCTGGCATATCTCAAAGACTATATATACATGCTAGGTCCGCCAAATTTGGGACACATGTCATCCATGATCCCTAGATATGCCTTTAGCGGTGTTATATTTTTAGCTCATCAGGCCTGAAATGCTCGATTGGCTTATGGCATGGCATGGCGTCCGGCGTCCGTCCATCTGCCGTCGGTAGACTTTACGCTTTTTCGGCTTCTTTTTTTATTTTATGTGCAGACTCCTTGGCCAATGGGGATTCTAAATTGTAGATTTCGTGACCCCACAACCCCAAATGGGGTCACAGGGGTCACATCCTTAAAAACCTATTTTCATCTTCTTCTCCAGTTCCAAAAGGTCTAGAGAGCTGAAAAGTTGTGTGCAGACTCCTTGTTCAATGGGGATTCTAAATTGTAGATTTGGTGATCCTGGCCTGGGGCCCCAAATAAAGGCCTCTCAGGCCATGACCTAAAAACCTATTTTCATCTTCTCCAGAACAAATGTACCTAGAAGACTGTAATATTGTGTGCATACTCTTTAGCCAATGGGGATTCTAAATTGTAGATGCCCCAAATAAGGGCCTCAAGTCATGACCTAAAAATATATTTCAGTCTTCATCATTAAACATTATAAACCCTGATGAGCTACAGAGCCCATGGCTCTATTTGTTGCAGTTTCCATGGATACGTGACCTTACAATGGCTCTGTGAGAATATCTCCCAAACTATATATGCCACCAGACTTTAGATACTTTTGGATAATAATCTTTTGATGTTATTTTTGTGCTTTAGACCCTAATGATAATTTTTGGGGACAACATACATGGAAACATGAGAAGACAGGATGACAGTCCTATAGATGATTCTCTTTATGTCCTTTGTAAACAGCAACAATGTTATCATGCATTTTTGGATTTGAATGTTTGAATAGTAGACTTACGTAAACATGCTTTACTCAATGAATACCTCAACCATAACTTGAACAGAGCACAACATTGCAAAAAACACCTCTAAAACTGTATGCACCACTTTCATCCAACTTTACAGATATGTCATTGGTATCCATTGATGTGACTTTTACCAATATAGATTTCTCACTGACACCAATACTTTATAAACACACACTCTTCCCCCGTGTTCCACTTGGTCTGATGATGTCACATTGAACAATACCAGTCGCCCCACTGGCTACAAATCCTCACCAATCTTGTCCGGTGTAGTCTAACTGTTCCAATCACTTTTATACCTGAGAATCAGTTTGATATTTGTTTGTGCACAGTGAAACACCTTGTAAATCCCAAATTACACTGTTTTGTTAGACATCACTCAAAAACTTCAAAATGTGAACTTCAAATTAAACCTGCCAACACAAAATCATTTAAAGGCGCTGTAGCTCGTTGTTATGTCCCCCGAATTTTTTTCGGGAGACATAATGTTTTCGCCTCCGTCCGTTATTCCGTCATTCCGTTATTCCGTCATTCCGTTATTCCCAAATGCTTTCTTTTCTGGGCCATATCTAAAAAAACTTTCAATATTTTTTCACGAAACTTGGTATGTGGTTAGACCTAGTGGTAGAGTGGTGCCTTTTGCTATTTTGGTTATTCTGAATTTTATTTTTTTCTGGTTTCCATGGAAACAATTTGATTTTTTTTCAGAAGGGATCCTCCTTGAGGTACTTATTGCATAAAATCTCTGATTTTAGGTATATGACAGGTTGTAACTATTTTTTCCACATAAAAAATTGATTAAACAACTAAAAAAAACTAAAAAAACGTACTTTGGGTCACCCCTCTTGAGCCTCCCTCCTTGGTTGCTATGCAGCCAAGGGTAGATAACTCTATTCTCACCACTTTTTCAATCTGTCATTTCCAGGAAAGGACGCACAAAGTTTTTTCTCCGATATTTTGTCGAGTTTTCCTACTGATCTCTAAGAAAATGGCCCAAAGATAACCTGTTTGTGTGGTAACTTCTAAATTTTTACAGTAGGGTTGAATGGCTTCACGTTTTCAGTAGTAATTTCGTGTTGATTGTAACTTGCTTTCGCACACATGGCGGGAAAGTCGACCCAAGATGGCGGCCATTTTTCTTCGATCGATGTTTTTTGATCGTGGATTTTGGTAAGATCTGGGCTTTCCACGTTTTTATTTATTCATATTGAGGTTTTAGATTCGATTTCCGTACGTATTTCGAATCGCCCTCTGGCCTTCAAGCAATTTAGTCACATTACATGTTCTATTTGTTTCAGGGATGTTAGGGGTGTGGCGATGCTTGTTTACATTGGTACTTCGCATTTTGCCATTCGCCTCTGCTCATGTTATGCATGCATGTTTACACATAAAACATCTACATTGCATTTCCCCATGTATTTCGTATATATATTCTTTGAAAGAAATGATATATATACACATGTTATCACACTACCCGGTCCTTGAATGGCCTCGGGTCGTGAACCTGATGCTACTCTGGCTAGGGGGGGTCCCGGTCTCGGCCTAGTCCAAGACACGGGATCAACCCGGGGCACCCAGCTCCCAGGCTTAGCCCTGGCGAGTATGGAGCCCCAGGCCTCCACAAGCACCCAGCCCTCCCAGACACCTGACGCCGGTCAGGTCCCGTCTTGGAGCCAGCTGGCCCCGCCTAACCTGGGACCTCTCGCTGGTCCCCAGGCCCCGGCATCCACCTCAGGGTATGAGGCGCCTCCTGTGCTCCAGGATCAGCGTCTTCTTCCCCCTGCCCCGTGCGCCGTGACCGCCGTCCCAGTGACGGTGCAATCCGGGCCGCAGATGCGCAGGCTGTGGTTGTCGGTGTCAACATGGATGCCCTCAACCCAGCAGTCCCTGCTGAACCTTCCTTTCCGGGTGGGGTCCACGCTCTTCCCGGGGGCTCAGCAGGTACTCAGGGACACTGCGGACGCCTCTAAGGTTCTCACTGTGCAGGATCCAGACGTCAAGCGCGCGAGGTTGTCCAACTTGCCTGCTGCTCGTTACCCGCGCCGACGGCAAAACCAGCCTGGATGCTTACTAACTTGCATCAGGCTGGGGGCAGGGGCAAGGGTCCCAGGAAGCGTGGCAGGAAATCCCAGCAGCCATCTGGCAAGCAGGGGTTTCGGGGGCGCGGGAAGCCAAACCAGGGTTCCTAGATCCTCCCGTACCGCTAGTGGTGTCCAAAGTTCCGGGGGCCGGAGTGCCACCGGAGACGGACACCTTATGCTTACTGAGACACCTCCCTGTTGGTGGCCGATTGTCAGAGTTCGTAGACGTTTGTTCGAGGCCACGTTGAACGCCTGGGTCCTGTTCACACTCAGGGAAGGCCACATGCCACAGTGGAAGCGCGGTCCTCCTTCATTTACCGGGGTGCGTCACACGAAGGTGCCCTCCGCGCCGGAGAAGGGGGACATTCTTCCCTCAGAAATCAAAGTGTTGCTGAGCAAGGCTGCCCGTGGGCCAGGAAGGGAGCGGATACTATTCAACCCACTTCCTGGTGACCAAGAAGGGCGGAGGTTTCAGACACATTTTGAATCTCAAAATCATGAACAAGCTCATAGAGGTCCCATCGTTCAAGATGGAGACTCTAAGATCTAAGATCCGTGATTTCGTCAGTACAGGTCGGGGAGTGGCTCTCCTCCATCGACCTCAAGGACGCTTATCTTCATGTTCCGATGCACCCAGACTTCAGAAAGTTTCTGCGGTTTGCATTCGACGGGAAGTGCTATCAATTCAGGGTGTTACCCTTCGGAATCTCCACGGTTCCAAGGGTATTCACCAAGCTCATGCTGGTAGCGGCTCAGGTGGCCAGGTCTCAGGGCAGGTTTTGTCACCCCTACCTGGATGACTGGCTTATCAGAGCACTGTCCCAGCTTCAGAACCACGAGTCCACCCAGGCCATACTGCACACGTTGGTCTCGCTGGGGTGGATCGTGAATCTCAAGAAGTCGGAGCTAGCCCCATCGCGGGACCTAGTCTTCCGGGGCTCCAGGTTTCAAATGGAGCCGGGGATAGTCTCCCTGGCCCCGGACCGGGTCCCAAAGATCCTGGGTACTGTGAACTCGTTTCTCAGCGCTCCATCCCACACAGCTCGAGTCTGGCTCCAGCTCTTAGGAGTCATGGCAGCGACCTTGGAAGTGGTTTGGAGGTCCCGGCTCCGCATGAGGCCGGTCCAACAAGCCTTGGCGGGTCTATGGTCCCACTCGGCGTCTTACGAGAAGCTGCTCGTCACTCTGGAGTGGGTCTTACCACACCTCTCTTGGTGGACCAATGTCGATCACCTGACTCGGGGTTACCCTCTGCAGTCTCCGGTGCCGACCCTGACGGTTCAGATCGACGCCTCCCTCACGGGATTGGGTGGGGTTCAGGGATCTCGCACGGTCTCGGGCCTGTGGTCACAGGCCGAGTCTCAGCTGCACATCAATGTGTTAAAGCTCAGGGCGGCCAGGCTGGTCTTGCAGCACCTAAGGGATCAGGTCCAGTTGGACAACAGGACCGCCATAACTTACATCCTCAAACAGGGCGGTACGGTTTCTCCAACCCTCCTGGAGGAGACTTGGCAGTTCTTCTTGTGGTGTGACCAGGTCAACACCACGGTCCTGCCAGTGTACTTACCAGGGGTGGACAATGTCTGAGCAGACGCTCTGTCTCGCCGGATCCTTGCCCCCCACGAGTGGCTTCTGGATCGAGAGATATTCGAGATTATCTCCCAGTTATACGGGTCATTCCAGGTGGATCTGTTTGCGTCAGGGACGATCTTTCAGGTACCTAAGTTCTGCTCCAGGCTACCCGACCCTTGGGCTTTATCCCAGGACGCTTTCGAACTGGATTGGACCGACATAGTTCTGTGGGCTTTCCCACCAGTGCCTCTGATCTCCAAGGTCCTTGCCCATCTAGCCACTCAGCCTCCGCGTCTGCTGGTGCTTCTGACACCTCTGTGGGCAGCGCAGAGTTGGTTTCCACAGGTACTCAGGTTTCTGGCTATGCCACCTGCTCTGTTACCGTGTCAACCGGGACTTCTGTGCCAGGACGGAGCCCCCCACCCAATCCCAGGGTGCAGTGGGTGGCTTGGCCTCTGTCCGAAATTGCCTCCAAAACAGCGGTATTCCTGCACAAGTTGCAGACACAATACTGGCTTCGAGGAGGGATTCGCATACATTCAGTACGAAGATAGATGGACCTGTTATGCGCGCTGGTGTGCAGATAGGGACGTTCTCGATCCCTTTTCTGCAGATCTAGTGGTGGTCCTGGAGTTCCTGCAGTCCAGATTGGATGCTGGCTTGGCCGCATCAACTGTCAGGGGATACTCCACGGCTATCTCAGCCTTTCACGTTCCAGTGGACGGTGCTCTTTTGGGTGCCCATCCGCTGGTCCAGCGCATCTTAGCAGGTGTGGACAGGATCCGTCCTCCTTTGAGGCGGATCAGCCCCGTATGGGACCTATCGATAGTCCTTGATTGGCTTTCTGGTCCTAGGTTCAGGGATATGTCTTCATTGTCTCTCCAGTTGTTAACCTGGAAGACAGCTTTTCTAGTGGCGGTGGCGTCTGGCAGACGGGTAGGCGACATACATGCTATGTCCGCCGATCCCGAGCTCACAGTCTTCGACAGAGACAGAGTCAGTATCAGACTGCCAGACTCCATCAGGTTCTCAGGCCTCGCACGATCATATTCTGGACGTGCGCAGGACACTGAGGGTGTATATCAAAAGAACAGCCTCTATCCGTAAGGATAAACAGCTTTTTTGTTGCTATGGTAGAGGCAAGCAGGGTTGACCCGCCTCCAAACAGTCAATCTCGAGATGGATTGTGTCGGCAATTTGCTTAGCCTATGTTCATTTAGGCCTGTAACGCGGCCATGAGTCCGTCAGGTAATCCCCAGGTCCTTGATTTTACTTACCCATGGTGGATACGCATGGTACTTTGGGTGAGTTATTTTTCTATTCTATGCGCCTTCTGGTGCAGACTGAATGCCACTGCCTTTGACCTTGTCTTTGGGAGTTTATCTTATGCAATTCGATTTCGTTTTTTAAAGTAGGATGCACCTGGTGCACCCTGAATTATTATCTTGGGTGCACTGAATATATATTGGGTGCACCACTCCATGGTGTCGAAATCAGTGACAATACCTGGCTGTCCAATAATAAACCTACAACCAGCACTTCGACTTACAGACATAACGAGCATTGAATAAAGGCAAAATTGCCACGCTTGTGTCTGTGTGTGTGTCGGTCATAAGTACTTGTGAAAACACGTTGATAACGTCAACAAAGAAATTAATCCGAATTGAAGATTTTATCTTGCCAGTTGGTAATGAGTAGATTAATTATCTGCATAAACAACTTACCCTAATTAAAGTAGGCTGTAGTATAATGGTCAGATCAGATGTCACACTCCTGGCAGAGTTGAACTCACTCCGGCATGACAACAATGTTGCGATACAGAACAGCTGTATTTCTATCTGAACACTAATAAAGACGTTCTTCCCTGAATGATGAAACACTGTTACAGGTTATCATCATGACTTAGTGTAGTTCAAGCTTTGAAATAATATGAACAGAAAGTTTTCACGTACATTTTCTAGCCTCGAACCAGTGTTCATTTTATCACGTTGTGTTATTACTGGAGGAGTCACGTGACTTGGTTTTCTTAGAAAAGCTACTCTCGAGCCAATGTCCAATTTGTCACGTGATCATTACATTACGAATGATTAATAAATCGTGATTTACAAAATAATATTGATTTTGCAAACTGATTCAAGACAATATAAAATGTCTTTAATTACGTATTATGAAGTTGCTATTGTATCGTGATCTGTTATTAGTTGCATTGAATGTTTGTGATCAAGACCGTCACGTGATTGGCCGCTGTAGTGTAATAGATTACATACATTCGAAACTGTAACAAAAATCTCTTGTCCTGTCTTTTGAATGTCCGACTGGCGAAGCTTTGAATCTGAATACACATTTACAAGAAAACAGTGAACAAGAATATGAACTTTTTATTTGTCTTAGTTTTGATTATTATAACCAAAGACAAAACTTGAGACGAAGTATGCTATTTGGAAATTAATTCCTTATCCTTTTAAAGTTTAAACCCACATTTAAGTCTGCCTAGAGTAGTCTATTCTATTCCAAATTGTCAATTTTAAGTCTCCTCTGTGTCCTCGGACTCGTCACTGCTCCATGCATAGTCACTCTTGGTCTGTGACGTCACTGCTTTCTTGTAAGGGTGTCGGATGTAGCGCTTTGTCTTGCTCATCCATAGTGCCACTGCTTCTGCTGGTTGGAAATTCTCTACACTGGGTCCATTTATCTGAATGGACATAAGATCTGATAAGCTATTGGGGGTCAACTTTGATCTCCAGTCTGTTTTTACTCGTTTGAGGAGAGAAAATCCTCTCTCACAAATGGCTGTGTTAACAGGTAAAGCCAGGATTATTCTGATAAGCGCCAGTAAATCTCTATGCTGTTTGTTCAACGACTCGGAGACAGCTAATTTCTCCCACAGACCAAGGAAGCCAAGTTGTGGTGAATATCTGTGAAATTTGAGGATTTGGATTTTAGCAGATGTCCACTGAGTAAGCACGTTTTCAAAGGTATAGCCTTTAGATGTCAGGGGTTGTTCATAGTGGTTGAACATTTCTGTAATTTCTTCATCACCAAAGACATTAAGTGAATCTGGTTCACTTCTAGGCCAATAGTCAGGGTTTAAAACATGCGCATTTGCCGAAACTCCGTCTTTTAAATCAAACCTTGACGCAATATTTTCTTTAACTGTGATGACAATTTTTGCTGCTTCTAAAATTCCACTTTCAACTTCATCTTCAGGGACCACTTTTTTTTCTGGACCGATTGCCTTCTCTTTCAGGAACCCCTAGCACATGGCCTTTGAAAGTGTATTCATTTTGTGTGTCTGGATTTTCGGTGACAGAGATCCCTTTCATCATTGTTGCTCTCAGTCCATCCTCATCAGACGACATCGTCTCTAGAGACATCGACGTTGCCTCAACAGCATCATGTATGTTGTGAAGTCCAGTGTCATCACGTTGGAAAACCAAACTCAGCTTCGCAAGCAAATTTAAGAACACAACATAGAAGTTCAAGAACATCACAAATTTGATTGTTTGCAGGTTCATCAGTATTTTCCTTGCTTTTTCCTGGTTGTCTTTGTTCCCCATTTTTGCCTCATTTTCAAGGTGAGTGACAAGGGCGTCATATGATTGGTGTATGGCTTTGATTGCTCGCTCGTGGTGGGGTAACCACCTCACACCAGACGCCTTGACCGGACGCAGAAGTCGAACTCCCAGAGCCTCTGCTGCAGCTTGTAGACCTGCCCACCTGTTTGCAGAATACTTGTAAAAACCATATATATCGTACAGCACGCCATCGATGACAGACATATATGGAGATGATTTTGCTGCATCTTTCACAACCAGTTCAAGTCTGTGGGCGCAGCAATGTATAGCAATCAAATGAGGAGCTAGTGTCTTCAGTCTTACAGCAACTCCACTCCGGCACCCCATCATGACCGACGCACCATCGAAGCACACCCCCACAAGACTCATTTGCCAGTCTGCCACCCCATAACCTAGTTTGGAAGTTATCATGGCTTCTAGTGCTTCCTTTATGTGAACTGCATCGGCCTTGACGACAGATGAAACACAAACAAAGACTGATTTTGGTTTGCCATCATGAACATAACGAATGAACATAATTTCTTGTTCATTTGTGCTTACATCTGTCGTGCCATCGCAGAGAACAGAAAAGAACTCGGCACTTTTCAGTTCAGAAATAATATCTTTCAAAATGGTTTCATTGATAGACATAATAAATTCTCTGGCTTTCTTGTCTGTAGAATAACTGTGCCCTACATCTACACCAAGCGTCTTCAACAAGTCAATGAGGTTTGGAAAATCTGTGTAAGGTTTCTCATTCACGGCAATAAAGTATGCTACTTTAAATAACGCCATTAATGTATCTGTATTTTTAAAGTCAATCTTCATAACCGCTTGTTCCAGAGGTAGTTTCGATGTACTACAAATAGTGGCCAACTCTGAATTTACGGACCGTTTGTGCAATTCACTACTTTCGTGAACTTTAATTTGTTGAAGCCAGCCAGTACGAAACGAATTTTGTTTACCACTTTTATCGTGCTTTTGACAGAAAGTGCAGAACATGGATTTGTCAGTCTCACTAAAGCTTAGCCATTCCCTGCCAGACATCCAAGATTCACAAGAAGAATATGTTTTCTTTTTTTTCACGTCATCACATTTCTTTTGTTCAGTGTCATGTGTGTCACGTGGTCTTTTTTCGGCGATGACATCGCCGACTACAGTCACACTTGTACTAGATTTACGAACGTTTAAGTTAGTTAGTTCTTCATCTGCACTTGCCTTAGAAAGACTGACACTCGTTGATGTGGAATCTTTAGTAACTAAAAAGTTTTTCAGTGACGATTGTTTAGCCATGCTGAGGTGAAAATAAACTATCTGTCTCACTCTGCCGATTTTCAATGTAGTAACACTGACGCATGCTTCGTCTGCTAGCGAGACACACAGACAGACGTAGTCACAACAACTCGTCATTACTGACACGAAGACATTTGATTGGGTAATCTATTCACGCAACCAGTCGAATACAGCCGAAAGATAAATATTCAAGACGAACTTTCCATTCTCGCACTCTGATTGGTTGACCTACATCTCCGGAAGACTCGAAGATTAATTATTCAAAACGAACATTTAGAACCGGTTTGATGGTCTCTGTATGTTTTCTATGAAATATAAACAAACCGGATCACAAATGAAACCGGTTTACATTCCTTTACTGATTAGAGTGTGAGCAATAAATAACTGGTTTTGGATTGAAACGGAAGTAAAAGTAAGCGATCGAATCGGCGACTGCAGTGTAAATTTTCGTGTTCTAAAATGTACAGTCAAACCGCGATAGTCCGGCCACCAATAATACGAATCTTGCGGTGTCCGAACGGTAGCAAGCTGTAACCAAACTAATTTCTATATAAACTCATTAAATGTTGATTCATTAATCCGTTGAATCCGTTTCCGAATCCGAACGCCAATTAGCCGTAACGGATTAGTTAATAACAACTATTTCTGCTTCATTAATCCGGTGACAAGCGATCATCACACTGATTGGATCGGTAAACTTCAATGACAGTGGATTGACACGGGAGTTGAGCGTGTCAGTAGTTTGTGATTTTAATAGATTGTAATGTTTTACATTGTGTGTCAGTACTTTGTGATTGTAATATATTGAATTTCTCATTTTGTGCGATAGTTATAAATATCCAGCGTGTCAAATTCATTTAATATTTTAAATACGTTCTCGTCTGTCTGCAGATTCAAAGGTTATCAACTCCATCTTGTTTAATTCATTTCAGTAGTCCGAACATTTCACTATCCGAACGTTTTTGATGAAAAACGGAAGCGTTCGGATTATCGAGGCCTGACTGTATTTGTATTATAGTCTTAGTTTGTACAAAAAAAGTAACGTGCACTGGGTGCACCCTGTATTTTAAAATAGGGTGCACTCAGCAATTTTCACATGCACCAGTGCACGTTGTAAATGATGAAATCGACCCCTGAATAAGTACCCCAAGGAGGATCCCTTCTGTAAAAGAATCGAACAAACCTGTATAGGTTGCAGATTCTTTGAAGGGGATCCTCCTTGGGGTAGGGCCACCCACCTCCCCTTCATTCAGTCTACATGACTGGATTGAAAAAGTGGTGAGAATAGATAGAGTTATCTGCCCTTGGCTGCATAGCAACCACTAGGAAGGGAGGATCAAGAGGGGTGACCCAAAGTACGTTTTTTTAGTTTTTTAGTTGTTTAATCAATTTTTTATGTGGAAAAAATAGTTACAACCTGTCATATACCTAAAATCAGAGATTTTATGCAATAAGTACCCCAAGGAGGATCCCCTTCAAAGAATCTGCAACCTATACAGGTTTGTTCGAATTTAATGCATATTGGGGGTAGGGACCTTTTCCGGCCTCTATTTCAAAATCTATCTAGGATTTCTTTACGAAAATTGGTATGTGGTTAGACCTAGTGGTAGAGTGGTGCCTTTTGCTATTTTGGTTATTCTGAATTTTTTATTTTTTCTGGTTTCCATGGAAACAATTTGAACTTAGTGCATATTGAGGGTAGGGACCTTTTCCGGCCTCTATCTCCAAAACCGTTCAATATTTTTTCACCAAACTTGGTATTTGCTTAGACCTAGTGATAGAGTGGTGCCTTTTGCTTCTTTGGCTATTCTGATTTTTTTTTTTTACTGGTTTCCATGGCAACAATTTCAACTTGGTGCATATTGGGGGTAGGGACATTTTCCGGCCTCTATTTCAAAAACTATCAAGTATTTCTTTACGAAACTTGGTATGTGGTTAGACCTAGTGGTGGAGTGGTGCGTTTTGCTACTTATGTTATTCTGAATTTATTATTTTTTCTGGTTTCCATGGAAACAATTTGAACTTAGTGCATATTGAGGGCAGGGATGTTTTCCGGCCTCTATTTCAAAATCTATCGGTATTTGGTTAGACCTAGTGGTGGAGTGGTGCCTTTTGCTACTTAAGTTATTCTGATTTTTAAATTTTTTTCTGGTTTCCATGGAAACAGTTTGAACTTAGTGCTTGAGGGGATAGTGACCTTTTCCGGCCTCTTTCTCAAAATCTATGCAATATATTTATTCATGAAACTTGGTGTGTTGTTAGACCTAGTGTTGGAGTGGTGCCTTTTGCTACTTAGGTTATTCTGATTTTTATATTTTTTCTGGTTTCCATAGAAACAGTTTGAACTTAGTGCATATAGGGATAAGGAACCTTTTCAGACCTCTATCACAAAATCATAAGTGAAAAATAATGTCAAGAGGACTGAATTGGAAACTGGATTGAAAGTTGGAGCGGGGGACCTCACAGTGCATCACATGCACATATTTCTAGTTCTTCCTGAAATAAGGTGCTCTCGCAAAAATGTATATTATTGTTGTCAATGGTTAGATAACACTCCTGAATCAATAAAATAGGTTCTAGAATGAATGTAGGCTACTTGGTTTGGTTAAACCATACGAGTCAATTTCCTTTCGAGTTGCCATTTTAATGTGTTCACATCAAAATGGCCACCTGAAGGCAGTTCAAGTGATCTGACTTTTGTAGCAATACACTCAGGATAGAGTTTTGGTTGCAACACCATGATGGAATGGTCAACCATCTTCAAAATCAAAATCGCTTGAGACGTACAAATCTTAGTCTCACACTGAAGAGTTCAACAAAATTGTCGCTGTACAAGTTGCACCATTTTCTTCCAATACAGAAAAATGTTTTCTATGGATACGGCTTATTGGGTGGTGTAATGAGATGTTTTATCCTCTAACGTTACATTATATTGTATAAACTTTAATAATAAATGGCGAATATGAGAAAAAACGCTATATGCAAACGACGTGCTACACCACCTTTAAGCTTAAAGATAAGAAGCTATGTTGCATTTAATGATGTTGCTTTGATGTACTAGCAAATATTACAAATATTGCAAATATGTAAACACCTTATAAGTAATAGATAGAGGATGAGTAGCAGTACATTATCCAACTTCCAAACGCAAGGCATAACTCTTGCCAGTCTGCATTACTGGCTGATTTAACCCTTGCGGTATTTCCCTCGCTTTGTTGTGTCAAGACAGTGAATCGCTGCACCAGAAATGCATAGTTGGCCTGGATTTCTAAACACAGATTTCTTATGGAAATACTGCAAGGCCTAAATCAGCCATTAATGGAGACTGGCAGAGGTAAGCCTTGCATTGGGAAGTTGTACATTATCGGGATATAAATGTTTGGGTTTGAGAGGGTTGGGCGAGGCGTCAGCGATAATGTACTGCTACGAGTTCTCTATCTATCTTAGAGCACAGTCAAATGCTTGAGTCGTCAAGAAAATGTCTTAAAATGAATATATTTCAAATGAATTGTCAAAACATTTGGGTAACATTATCTCGAACAGAACATGCAAAACAGTGACATTTCTCATTTCATATGCAAATGTTAGGGACATTGACATCATCATCAGCACTGTGAGCACTGAATTTCTTAAATTGTCTGAGGTGCATGAGGCGTACATTTTATATAAACCGTACAAGTCGTGCTACATCATAAGCGTCGTGCTTGAATCACGAACATGCATGCTTTAAGAACTTTTTTATTCAGCAACATTGAGCAGTAATACATTTTATTGCCTATAAAGTCTGAGTGGTTTTTAGAATGAATCAGTTCACACAATGGCTTCATCATGGACAGTCGAATGACAAGTACACGATTCATTCAGGAAAGGTAACTCCACTTTTTTACTCCTTACTTTTTAAAATGTGTAATTGTTAAATTAAAAATAATTTTCATTAAATTGTTGTTGATTTTGTATGTATAATATTTTTCCATCACATTAAGTTGTTTGTTGGGCTGTATTTATCAATATGTGAGTTGTAATATCTGTTGTTGCATATGCTATTGTGCATCCCGTCTATATTGCATATAAATTATTTCAGGTTACTGCAGCAACGAAATAATACTTAAACTGTCAATGGGAAAGGATGTAACGTCGAACTGGACATCGCTCGGACGTTGTGTGACGATACAGGGATTTCAGTGAGACCACCCTGCAACCTCAATCCTCTAACACTCCAAGAAGGTAATTTTATATCACTTTCTTCTCATTTTTTTGCTCATCAGGCCTGAAAGGCCTGATGGGCTTATGGCATGGCATGGCATGGCATGGTGTCCGGCATCCGTCCATCCGTCCGTCCGTAAACTTTTCGCTTTATCGACTTCTTCTTCAGAACCAATGATTCCACAGAGCTGAAATTTTATGTGCAGACTCCTTGGCCAATGGGGACTCTAAATTGTAGATTTCGTGACCCCTTGACCCCAAATGGGGTCACAGGGGTCACATCCTTAAAAACCTATTTTCATCTTCTTCTCCAGTTCCAAAAGGTCTAGAGAGCTGAAAAGTTTTGTGCAGACTCCTTGGCCAATGGGAATCTAAATTGTAGATTTCATGACCCCATGACCCCAAATGGGGTCACAGGGTTCACATCCTTAAAGGCACTATGTCACGCCAATTGTTTTAAAATATTAATAATGCACGGATAATGCACATCTCTCGATATTACAAACGATCTACCCTCAGATAATGAATTATATAAGTTATCAAGAAATTATGTACATATTCAGGTTTTAAAGTTAACTTTAAAAGACAGGAAGTATTTAATGCAACGTTGCATTAAATCCGCATAAACTACAATATCAGCAATATTAAAAAATCGCACCCAACTCGAAGAACGAATATGGCAGCCGCTTTCGTTAATGAAACAACAATGCTTGCCCTGCATATTACAAACCGGTGAAGTTACAGATACACCTTAATGAAGACTATCCAATCTTTGTGGTCAATTCAGAGAATAAAGTATATGCAAGAGCTGAATGAAATCCTAGTTCAGCCGTTTTCTACAATCTATGTTTCCCATTTTGCACATCAGCGACTCTTTCTATTAGTGATATCCCTGAGTGACTTCGGCCGCCCAAATATTTAATTATTGACTGCACGTCAATTGTAAAGAATAATAAGTATTTTATTGCATCGAAAGGAAGCTTAAGTGAGTCTATATGCCCCTGTATGACCTAAAATAGCTTATTTAAATGTGAAAAGCGTGCACTTGTGCCTTTAACCTATTTTCATCTTCTTCTCCAGTTCCAAAAGGTCTAGAGAGCTGAAAAGTTGTGTGCAGGCTCCTTGGCCAATGGGGATTCTAAATTGTAGATTGTGTGACCCCGTGACCCCAAATGGGGTCACAGTGGTCATGATCTAAGAACCTTATCTTTTGCTTGTAAACAATAACTTAAACTAGGATTGACGCGTCAATACTTAGGTCTTCAAGACTTCTGCTTGACCTTGAACTCCATGTTTAATTCTCGGTTATTCATCAATGTCTCTGCTTTAAAATGAGTTATTAAACATGTATCTATCTTCAATAGTTATTTTACAAAAATTCTCCAAAGAAGGTACCCCTCTGAAAATGGAAAAATCACGTATTAATGGATCCCTACATGATCTTTCTCACGATAAACACAAAACGGTCAACATTTTCATAATAAGGTGTAACATAGGAGAGCACAGTGGTGTTGTGGTTTTTTCTCACGCCAACGGCCCGGGTTCGAATCCCGGTGGAGACACCAAACATTTGTGACCTGGGTCTTATACTGTGTTGTGTCCTTGGGCAAGTCACTTCATTCACATTGCACTCAGTTCACCCAGCTGTACAAATGGGTACCTGAACACGGGAATGTATGGACCTATATGGTCGCGCGGAGCGCCTCACAGGCAGCACCGAAAGTACGATTCCTTCAGGGTAATAATTGTGTAGCGCCTTGAGCATGCATTGTGCATGGATATGTGCGCATTATAAATGTACTATTATTATTATTATTATTATTATTATAGATGTTGTACTTTGATTTCCACGTAAGTAGATGATATCATCATTAAGATTTCATACATAATTAATACGTGATGTTCTTCTGAATATTCAGGAAAATACTAAAAAATGCTCATTTTCGGACCCCTAGAGAACGTTCGCGATGTTCGAGACTTAAGGCCAGACACTGCACCCAAAGATGAAACAAATATTTCAATTGATCTAATTGGTTTATTATGTCTAAATAGGTTAGTAAACATGTATTAAATTATTTTGAAGTATTTTCCAGATGACCTGTCACCCGTTGCCATGGAAACATCCAAGATGGCCGCCGTAGATCTGAAAATAATGAAAACTTAGTGAAAGTTTTTCTCAAAAACTATTAAAGATATTTCAATAATTCTTTTTGTGAAATATATGTAATATAGTGATGCAATGTCAGAGAGAAATTATTGAAAACAAAATTAAAAATTTTTTTTTCAAAATTTTCAAAATTTTCAAATTTTTCATCGATTTTTAGGATGGAAAGATTTTATAAAAAAAAATTGGCATAAAAATCTTTAAAAAACTCTCTGTCATTGCACTCACCTTATATTAATCTACAAATATGCCAACTTTCATTGTGGTAGGACAGAAACTAACTGAGATCTATGCGCACTAAGTTTGAAAAATAGCGTTTTCCAAAAAATTCGAAAAAACTTTTTTATGTCTTTTTCATGTTGTTCTCACTGATTCTAGCACTTTAAACTTGTTTTTTATACTCAGAAATACTCCTAATTAATGTTTTAATGATTAATAAACACCATTGTGACAGTAATATGTTTTTTAAAAACATAATAATTATTAAAATCATCAGTTTAAGTGTTTCGCGAGCTGAACTAATACAGCGATTGCATTGCTACAAATTATCAAATATCAAAATTATCAATTGCAATGCTTGAGGTAAGTTTGGCAATTTACTTATAATTGGTAAGACAACTATTTCAATAAATTAGTATGTCACAACATAATAAACATCCTATATCCATACTAACATAACACTGGGCCATTCAAGCTGAACTAACAGAGATCTTCATTGATGACAAGACCTTTCAAGTCAAGTCAAGTCCAGTCAATAAAGTCTGACAAGTCAACCAATACACTGAAGAATAGTTTGATGTTTGAACAACAAAACAAGTCTTCTCAGTGATAAAATCAGAAATGACATCAAGTGCATCTTCAAGTGATCAACTTATCAACTTTGTTGCAGCATCTCCTCAGAAAATTGTCAATGATAGACTAATGTCACTTTGACATTATAATGTTGAATTTCTTTTAGGTGAAGAGCGTCCATATGAACATGCAAAATATTTTCTTGACAGCAAAACCTATTTCAATTATTTCAATATGAATGTACAGTATTTTTATCTGAAAAGGGCTATCACCGGATTACACTCAGACCTTTCAGTTAGCAGATTTAGTGTTTGTTTTTTCCTTCACACAAAATTGACATTCAGTGCATGTGAAAATGTGTTATTAAATACCAAATGCAAAATTATTATCATGGTCACTTTCTTTTAAAAATGCAAAAGTACAGTACTATTTTGACAGGATGCAGGATATTCCATTTTTATTACAAAAATGAAAACAAATCATTGAAGTGTGGTTGTGTTTGATCAATTTCATTATCATTACGTGATAGAAAATTATCTGAAATTTTGGAGTCGTAAATTGTAATAACTGATTGTCAATTCTCAATCCAAATAAAAAAATAAATAAAATAAAAAACGAAAGCGTACCTGGTACGTGGATGCCCCATGATGATGTTTCACTTTCGGTATCAGTTCAGTTGTGACCGTACTTGCCAGCCGCTGAATCCACGAGTATAAACTAACTTTTCTATCCTTTTGTCTATAAATGACTAGTGTGACGTCGTTTGTTCGTTCAAAATAATTCATTTATCAGTATTTTAATCTCAGTTCCAATATTAATTACAAATTTCATTAAACAATTCGTAAAAATCGCATTTATTTGTTTCTCATTCCATGTGCGGCCGCCATGTTGTATACTTACCGGAAAAAGCCGAAGTTTACGTAACTAAGCCGAATGTTGCATTTTGGGATAGGAATTTCTAAATATAGCTCTCACGGAAATTTCCGACTGATGCATTACGGGAAATTTGTCCTTATATGGAAGAAATCGTAATCTTGACGTGTCATAAATTGCCGGAAAATCCCTTATATGGCAAATCTATAAATAGCTGCTATTGACAGTTATGATAGCGCAGACGATGGGCTTTCCAGCGATGTGTAACATTGCTAGCTCAACTGTCGTAGTAGATACGTTGCTACGGTTCAAACTTGCGCATTTTTGGGGCATATATAAAACAAACTTTGAAAACAAGCTGTCTATGCAATCTTTATTGATGTTTTTATTACAAAAAATGATAAAATATCAACGTAAGACATATGGAATCACAAAGTACATGTATTCAACGTATCAAAAAAACGAAAATCTCATTTTTGATTGAGTGAAGGAAAATTGACAAATATAGGGTGCCGTGTCTGGCCTTAAAGGATGGATGAAATGACATATGGTCCAAATCGGATTCATTAAAATGGGATGTCAATTTGACAATTGCTCGATTTTAAATTTCTGAAATCGGTCCATAAATTACTTATATACGGCTTTTTAAAAAAACGCCTGATTTAGCCCCGGCGACCAGAATGAAAGTCTGCGGGGGTGTGACCCGTGAAGGGATGACTTCTGTGACGTATGTGGAGGAATTTGATTTTCAGCGATAGTCACAATTCAACGTAATTTCGCAACATTTTGATTGTTAATTTCACAAAGATATCTTCAATAAACCAACTTAAATTTCCCATATATCGAATGTTTAGATATCCAACTAGGTAATTCCGCAGATGACAATTACACAATTATTACATAAACATGTCTTTTTGGCGATGTAATACACCTCATAAATTCATTTAGCGGCAGTGATAATTATCATTAATTAATTAACGAGACATCGGCGGAGAAGCTATCTAGCCGCCCCGTCTATCGCTTATCACAGTCACGCCTCAGTGAGCATTTTCAAAAGGTTTCGCCGAACAAATTGCGATAGTGTTAAAATGGGTGAAATAAAATCGTCTTAATTATCAATTGCAAGTGTATATTGTCTCGATTTTATGCTCAATTGATTCCGATATACAATATACGTAGAGGTAATCATCTGTCATTCTTGAGAAAAATGCATTTCATCTATCCTTTAACTATCAACTTTTTAGCTCATCAGGCCTGAAAGGCCCGATGGGCTTATGGCATGGGATGGCGTCCGTCCGTCCGTCCGTCCATAAACTTTTCACTTTTTCGACTTCTTCTCCAGAACCAATAACTCTAGAGAGATGAAATTTTATGTACAGACTCCTTGGCCAATGGGGATTCTAAATTGTAGATTTGGTGACCCTGTGACCCCAAATAAGGGCCCCAGGGGTCATAAGCTAAAAAGCTATTTTCATCTTCTTCTCCAGAACCAATGATTCCAGAGAGCTGAAATTTTATGTACAGACTCCTTGGCCAATGGGGATTCTAAATTGTAGATTTGGTGACCATGTGACCCCAAATAAGGGCCACAGGGGTCATAAGCTAAAAAGCTATTTTCATCTTCTTCTCCAGACCCAATGACTCCAGAGAGCTGAAATTATATGTACAGACTCCTTGGCCAATGGGGATTCTAAATTGTAGATTTGGTGACCCTGTGACCCCAAATAAGGGCCTCACAGGCCATTCCCTAAAATCCTGTTTTCATCTTTTTCTCCGGAACAAAAAGACCTAGAAGGCTGTAATATTGTATTCAAACTCTTTAGCCAAAGGGGATTCTAACTTGTAAATGTGGTGACCCTGAGACCCCAAATATGGGCCACAGCCTAAAAAACCTGTCGAAATTGAATTTTGAACTGATATTTTATGTGCACTTCTTTCACTTTATTTGAAATGTATGTCGACTTGAAATAACAATCTACATTGTGGACATGTTTGTCAAATTGATGTAATCAATGTGAAATGCGAACTATTGAATAGCCTATGAACTGAAATTTGTGACAAGGCATAAAGGACTAAATTGAAGAGGAGTTAAGAATTCTTTTATTTTACATGAGATATGTGAACTGCATATGACTGGTTATGAAATGATAAGATAAGATTATTTTCATCTTTTCCTCCAGAACGAAAAGACCTAGAAGGTTGTATGTTGTGTAAAGAGTCTTTAGCCAATGGAGATTCTAAATGTAGATTTGGTGACCCTATGGCCCCAAATAAGGGCCACAGGAGTCATAACCTAAAATCCTGTTTCATCTTTTTCTCCAGATGAAAAGGACCTAAAAGGCTGTAATATTGTATGCAAAATCTTTAGCTAATCGGGATTCTAACTTGTAAATTTGGTGACCCTGTGCCTCCCAATATGGGCCACAGCCTTAAAAACCTTTGAAAACTGCTATTTTATGTGCACTTCATTCACTTTATTTGAAATGTATGTCGACTTGAGATAACAATCTACATTGTGGTCATGTTTGTCAAATTGATGTAATCAATGTGAAATGAGAACTATTGAATAGCCTATGAACTGAAATTGTGACAAGTCATAAAGGACTAAATTGAAGAGGAGTTAAGAATTCTTTTATTTTACATGAGATATGTGAACTGCATATGACTGGTTATGAAATGATAAGATAAGATTATTTTCATCTTTTCCTCCAGAACGAAAAGACCTAGAAGGTTGTATGTTGTGTAAAGAGTCTTTAGCCAATGGAGATTCTAAATTGTAGATTTGGTGACCCAGTGGCCCCAAATAAGAGCCTCGCAGGCCATTACCTAAAATCCTGTTTTCATCCAGAACAAACTAGAAGGAATATTTTGTTCAGAATGTTTAGATGTTTGAATGACAAGGCTTAGAACCGAGATTGTTTAGCCAAGGTGATTCAAAATTGTACAATGTACCATGAGATTCATCACATTGCCTGTTCTCTTTAAGCCTTATACAGTTAGATCAGTGCTGCCAGTGTTTAGTGCAAGCAAGAGTCTATTACATAATTTGGCGGTAAAACACAAAAAACACAGCTGGCTTGTAACCAGAGCCAAGGGGTCAGAATATTGCATAATCTCCTGTGTGTTGACCTTGCTGAGTGCTCTCTCTCAATTTCAAGACTAAGATTTGTCAGGGTTAGGGATTGTGCATTATATTGAGACAACATATTTCTGTCTTCATCATCAAACAAAATAAACTCTGATGAGCTCCAGAGCCCATGGCTCTATTTTATTGATGAAAGTGGTCAACAGAAAAGTTGTTCTTAAAATTGTGCATACGTAGGTGTGACTGAAATTTCAATAGCATACAAAGTTCAGCAGTTATGACCCTTTGAACTTTGCTGAAAATGCAATTTTCGATAAATGACAATCTTCTATGACTTGTCACATATAAACTATGACAGAATTGTGCTCGAACAATATTGTCTTTAATAAATGACGTTTCAACATCAACATGAGCTATTAATAGTCTTCCTATCTACATTGGTTCATGATGGAAAATTCTCCAAAATATATGAACCTCAAAAAGTCTCAAAATCACAGAATGTCATGAATATGTTTGGGCCAATCGTTAAATTGTGGCAAAACTATCAAGTTTTACATGATATAGATGTTCAACAGAAATATTTCGTAACGTATCTGGATCAGATTGCAATAGGTATCTCTGAGTATCTCAATTTTTGACAGAGTTATGTCCCTTTGAACATGAGACCGAATGTCGCCCTTTTTAAAAAACACAATTTTC
Source organism: Gibbula magus (assembly GCA_936450465.1). Lineage (NCBI taxonomy): Eukaryota > Metazoa > Mollusca > Gastropoda > Trochida > Trochidae > Gibbula > Gibbula magus. The sequence continues at coordinate 44,888,099 of OW388305.1, read as the reverse complement.
AAAGGAAAATTCCTCAAATACCAAATCGAAATTCCAAAATTGGGCGATTTCACGTTAATAAGCAGTTATTCACCTTCACAATGAGCTATGAAACATAGCTGTATGTATTGCCGTTATTGAGGAGAAGATTTTCAAAGACGCGTACCCTCAAAAACGCGAAAGTACACAAAATTTTCAGTTTTCTCAAAATAGCAAAAAATCTATTTTTACGGCCGAAAACCGTGATAGGCCTATTCGATGGGGAATGTTTTTGCCCACATTATGGTGAAGGTTTTGTGAAAATACCTAATTAGTTTTCGAGCTATTGAGGTTTGAAGTTTCAGCTTAAAGGGGAGATAACTCCAGAAAGAAGTCGAAAATCCAAAATCGGACAACGTACAGGGCTAGTTTCTGTTACAGACTATCATCCCTGAAAATTTCGTGGAAATCGGTCTGGCCGTTACTTCAGTATCGGGAGCACAAAATCCTGCAAATAATAATAAGAAAAACTAGGATTGCCACAGGCAATACTTAGGTCTTCAAGACTTCTGCTTGACCTTGAACTCCATGTTGGACTCTCGGTTATTCGCCAGTTTCTCTGCTTTAAAATGAGCTATCAAACATGTCTCTATCTTCAATAGTTTTTTTACAAAAATTGTCCAAAGACAATGACCCTCTGAAAATGGAAAAATCGCTTTTTAATGGACCCCTACATGACCTTTCTCACGATAAAGACAAAATGGTTAATATTTTCATACTAAGGTGCAACATAGAAAATATTGTGCTTTAATTTCCACCTAAGTAGATGTAATCATCATTAAGTTTGCATGTATAAGTAATGCGTTATGTTGTTTGAATATTCAAGAAATTACTCAAAAATGCGTTAATTTGGACCCCTAGACAACATTTGCGATGTTCAGAGCTTAAGTATCAACTTTTTGATGAGAGAGTTCAACAGAAACGTTGTTGTTCTTGAAATTGTCCATCCGTGGGTATAAATACAATTTCAATAATTTAATAAGTTAAGCAGTTATGATCCTTTGAACTTTGCTTAAAATGGCGATTTTGTAAAAATGACAAACTTCTATGACTTATCACCAAAAAACTAAGAGAGATACGAGCTTGAAAAATATTGTCCTTAATGAATGACGTTTCTGCTTCAACATGATCTATTTAAAGTCTTCCTGTCTTCATTGGTTCATAATCAATAATTATCCAAAGGATATACCCTTCGAAAATGCTCAAAATCACAAAATTTTACTTTTTGGGAATATGTCCAAATTGTTCCGAAACTATCAACTTTTATATGATATTGATGTATTATGGACTTGTTTAGCTCTGTATTAGAAGGAGATGGCTATCAATAACTTTGACATAAGTCAATTAGCTACAGAGTTATGGCCCTTTGAAATTGCAACCGAAAAACGCCTTTTTTAAAAAGGACCATATTCAAGGGCAGATTACTCGAATTCTAGGCCGAAATTCAAAATTCTTTTTGCAAACTTTATTCTACGTTGTCTTGGCTTTCGAATGAGCTATCACACATATCTGTATGTATTGCCGTGATTTAGAAGAAGATTTTTGAAGACGCGTACCCTCAAAATCGCGAAAGTGAGCAAAAATTTAAGTTTTTTCGAAATAGCAAAAAATCTATTATTACGGCCGAAAAGCGCTATGGGCCTAATCGATGGGGAATATTGTTGCCCACATTTTGGTGAAAGTTTTATGAAAATATCTTAATTAGTTTTCGAGCTATTGAGGTTTGAAGTTTTGACTTCGAGGGGAGATAACTCGCGATAGAAGTCGAAAATAAAAAATCGCTCTCATACAGCCCGAGTTTAGGTCACAGGCTATAATCCCTGAAAATTTCAAGAAGATCGGTTCAGCCGTTTTGGCTGTACACCGCGCACAAGAAAAGTACAAATAATAATAAAAATAAGAAGGAAAAGAATTCGGATAAGAACAATAGGTCTTCACGACATACGTCTTGAAGACCTAACTAGGATTGCCCAGGCAATACTTAGGTCTTCAAGACTTCTGCTTGACCTTGAACTCAATGTTGGACTCAGGGTTATTCATCTGTTTCTCTGCTTTAAAATGAGCTATCAAACATGTCTCTATCTTCAGTAGTTTTTTTACAAACATTCTCCAAAGAAGGTACCCCTCTGAAAACGGAAAAATCACATATTAATGAACCCCTACATTACATTTCTCACGATTAAGACAAAATGGTTAATATTTCCATACTAAGGTGTAACATAGAAAATGTTGTGCTTTAATTTCCACTTAAGAAGATGTAATCATCATTTAGATTGCATACATAATTAATGCGTTATGCTGTTCTGAATATTCAAGAAAATACTCAAAAATGCTTAAATTTGGACCCCTAGACATCGCTTGCGATGTTCGAGGCTTAACTATCAACTTTTTGATAAAAGCGGTCAACATAAAAGTTGTTCTTCTTGAAATTGTGCATACGTAGGTATATGTAAAATTATGTTATGAACCTTTCAACTTTGTTGAAAATAGCGATTTTAAAAAAATGACAAACTTATATGACTTGTCACAAAAAAACTAAGACAGATTTGAGCTTGAAAAATATTGTCCTTAATAAATGACGTTTCTGCTTCAACATGATCTATTTAAAGTCTTCCTGTCTTCATTGGTTCATAATCAATAATTATCCAAAGGATATACCCTTCGAAAATGCTCAAAATCACAAAATTTTACTTTTTGGGGAATATGTCCAAATTGTGCCGAAACTATCAACTTTTATATGATATTGATGTATTATGGACTTGTTTAGCTCTGTATTAGAAGGAGATGGCTATCAATAACTTTGACATAAGTCAATTAGTTACAGAGTTATGGCCCTTTGAAATTGCAACCGAAAAACGCCCTTTTTAAAAAGGACCATATTCAAGGGCAGATTACTCGAATTCTAGGCCCAAATTCAAAATTCTTTTTGCAAATTATATTCTACGTTGTCTTGGCTTTCGAATGAGCTATCACACATATCTGTATGTATTGCCGTGATTTAGAAGAAGATTTTTGAAGACGCGTACCCTCAAAATCGCGAAAGTTAGCAAAAATTTATGTTTTTTCGAAATAGCAAAAAATCTATTATTACGGCCGAAAAGCGCTATGGGCCTAATCGATGGGGAATATTGTTGCCCACATTTTGGTGAAAGTTTTATGAAAATATCTTAATTAGTTTTCGAGCTATTGAGGTTTAAAGTTTTGACTTCAAGGGGAGATAACTCGCGATAGAAGTCAAAAATCAGATATCGGTCTCGTACAGCCCGAGTTTAGGTCACAGGCTATAATCCCTGAAAATTTCAAGAAGATCGGTTCAGCCGTTTTGGCTGTACACCGCGCACAAGAAAAGTACAAATAATAATAATAATAAGGGAAAAAACCCGGATAAGAACAATAGGTCTTCAGACTTTCGTCTTGAAGACCTAACTAGGATTGACGCGTCAATACTTAGGTCTTCAAGACTTCTGCTTGACCTTGAACTCCATGTTTGACTCTCGGTTATTCACCACTTTCTCTGCTTTAAAATGAGCTATCCAACTTGTCTCTATCGTCAATAGTTAATTTACAAAAATCCACCAAAGACAATGACCCTCTGAAACTCTCGCCTATTAATGGACCCCCACATGATCTAAAAGTTACCTTTTTAAAAAGCCCTTACATGAACAGGTTTTGATCTAGAGCTGAGGTTGATAGATTCATATAAAGAACATTCTGTCAGCTGCCAAATAAGCTATTTTATGAGTCTCTATGTATTGCCAATCTCGAGAAGAAGATTGTTGAACAGGTGTACCCTCAAAACCCGAAAAGTCGAAAAAATTACAGTTTTGCCAAAATAGCGAAAAATCTATTATTATGGCCGAAATTCGCTATGACATCATTCGATGAAACAATTAGTCGCCTACATATTGGTGAAAGTTTTGTGCAATTATCTTGATAATTTTTCGAGATATTGCAATTTAAAGTTTTTTCACGTTTTGAGTTACCTCCACTTTTAGAGGCCGAAAATTAAAAATCGGATTTCGTACGCCACAAGCTTATACCTAGGCCCATTACTTCTACCAATTTCATTGATGTAGGTGTAGTCAATTTTGTTGTAAACGAGATACAAACAGAGTTAGGTCTCTGTAAATTCAATTGCCGAAAATCTGCATTTTCAAAAAGTTCATTTTTCAAAATGCTGTAACCCGAAAACGGTTTGTCCTAGAGCTTAGGTTGATAGATTCATATAAACTGCAGTATTTCAGCTACCAAATGAGCTATTGTATGAGTCTCTATGTATTGCCGATCTAGAGAAGAAGATTTCTGAAGACATGAACCCTCAAAACTGCAAAAAATCGAAAAAAAATGCACTTTTTTCAATATAGCGAAAAATCTATTATTACGGCCGAAATCCGCTATGACATCATTCGATGCAACAAGTTGTCGCCTACATGTTGGTGCAATTCTTTTGTAAATAAGTTAATAATTTTTTGAGAAATTGCAATTTGAATTTTTTTTCACATTTTGAGTTACCTCCCCTTTTAGAGGGCGAAAATCAAAAATCGGGCTTCGTACGCCACGAGCTTACACCTATGCCCATCAATTGTGCTAGTTTCATTGATATCGGTGCAGTCAATTTTGCTGTACACGGCGCACAAGAAAAGTACAAATAATAATTTTAAAAAAACTAGGATTGACGCGTCAATACTTAGGTCTTCAAGACTTCTGCTTGACCTAGAACTCCATCTTGGACTCTCGGTTATTCATCAGTTTCTCTGCTTTAAAATGAGCCATCAAACTTGTCTCTATCTTCAATAGTTATTTTACAAAAATTGTCCAAAGACAAAGACCCTCTGAAAATTGACCAATCGTTTATTAATGAACCCCTACATGACCTTTCTCATGATTAAGACAAAATGGTTAATATTTTCATAATAAGGTGTACCATAGAAAATTTCGCTTAAATAGTTGTAATCATCATGAAGTTTGCATGTATAAGTAATGCGTTATGTTGTTTTGAATATTCAAGAAAATACTCAAAAATGCGTTAATTTGGACCCCTAGACAACATTTGCGATGTTCGGAGCTTAACTATCAACTTTTTGATGAGAGGGTTCAACAGAAACGTTGTTGTTCTTGAAATTGTCCATCCGTAGGTATAAATACAATTTCAATAATTGAATAAGTTTAGCAGTTATGATCCTTTGAACTTTGCTTAAAATGGCGGTTTTGTAAAAATGACAAACTTCTATGACTTATCACCAAAAAACTAAGAGAGATACGAGCTTGAAAAATATTGTCCTTAATAAATGACGTTTCTACATCAACATGGCATATACACATTCTTTCTATCTTCATTGGTTCATAATCAATAATTATCCAAAGGATATACCTATCGAAAATGCTCAAAATCACAACATTTTACTTTTTAGGGAATATCTCCAATTTATGCCGAAACTATAAATTTTTATATGATATTGATGTATTATGGACTTGTTTAGCTCTTTAGTAGAAAGAGATGGCTATCAATAACTTTGACATAAGTCAATTAGTTACAGAGTTATGGCCCTTTGAAATTGCAACCGAAAAACGCCCTTTTCAAAAAGGACCATATTCAAGGGCAGATTACTCGAGTTTTAGGCCGAAATTCAAAATTCTTTTTGCAAATTATATTCTACGTTGTCTTGGCTTTCGAATGAGCTATCACACATATCTGTATGTATTGCCAGGATTTAGAAGAAGATTTTTGAAGACGCGTACCCTCAAAATCGCGAAAGTGAGCGAAAATTTAAGTTTTTTCGAAATAGCAAAAAATCTATTGTTACGGCCGAAAAGCGCTATGGGCCTAATCGATGGGGAATATTGTTGCCCACATTTTGGTGAAAGTTTTATGAAAATATCTAAATTAGTTTTCGAGCTATTGAGGTTTGAAGTTTTGATTTCAAGGGGAGATAACTCGCGATAGAAGTCGAAATTCAAAATTCTTTTTGCAAATTATATTCTACGTTGTCTTGGCTTTCGAATGAGCTATCACACATATCTGTATGTATTGCCTTGATTTAGAAGAAGATTTTTGAAGACGCGTACCCTCAGACCCGCGAAAGTGCACCAAATTTTCAGTTTTTTCAATATAGCGAAAAATCTATTGTTACGGCCGAAATCCGCTATGACATCATTCGATGCAACAAGTTGTCGCCTACGTGTTGGTGCAATTTTTTTGCAAATAAGTTAATAATTTTTCGAGATATTGCAATTTGAATTATTTTCATGTTTTGAGTTATCTCCCCTTTTAGAGGCCGAAAATAAAAAATCGAGCTCCGTATGCCACGAGCTTACACCTATGCCCATCAATTGAGCTAGTTTCATTGAAATCGGTGCATTCAATTTTGCTGTACACGGCGCACAAGAAAAGTACAAATAATAATAATAATAATAATAAGGAAAATCAGGATAAAAACAATAGGTCTTCACGACATACGTCTTGAAGACCTAAATAAGGAAAAAATCAGGATAAGAACAATAGGTCTTCCAGACGTAGTCTTGAAGACCTAACTAGGATTGCCAAGGCAATACTTAGGTCTTCAAGACTTTTGCTTGACCTTGAACTCCGTGTTGGACTATCCGTTATTCATCAGTTTCTTTGCTTTAAAAATGAGCTATCGAGCTTGTCTCTATCTTTAGCAGTTCTTTTACAAAAAAATCACCAAAGACGATGACCCTCTGAAATTGTAACAATCGCTTATTAATGGACCCCTACATGATCTTTCTCACGATTAAGACAAAATGGTTAATATTTTCATAATAAGGTGTAACATAGAAAATGTTGTGCTTCAATTTCCACTTAAGTAAATGTAATCATCATTAAGATTACATAGGTAATGCGTTATATTATTCTGAATATTCAATGCTTAAATTTGGACCCCTAGACAACGTTTGCGATGTTCCAGTGTTCCCGAAAACCCAAGGAACATCGGACAATACAGATAATTATGACAGGTGACCGACAAAAAATGTGTTATTTTCGGACACTGTGACCGGCACCAGGTGCAAGTCAATTATTTTAGAAATAAATCTAATATTAGGCTACCAAAAATTAAGCACTTGAATATTTAGTCAAATTTAATTACAAAATAATATTCTAAATCTCTCTCAACATAACATGTTGACAAAACTGCCGATAAAACAGTCATCAAACACTTACGCTAAAGGGAGGCTACTCTTGGTCTGACTCTAAACTGGGTGATGTCTAGTATGTTTATTGTATAGCGCAAACGCACACTTATCAGTAACCAGTTTATCGGCATGCATTTGACAAATGACAGACGTCTGTGTTTTCTTTATTTTGACATCTGTCAATTTATTTTAGTGTTGATAACTTTGAAAATTATTATTTAAACATACAAAGATGGGAATTGTCAGTGAATATTTTGACAAAAGTCTCATAGGGACATTGATACAGACCATGTGCTTATTGTTAGACTGAAAAGCTCTAGAAATCTGTGAGTGTTTCTATTTTATGTTTTGTGTTCAGAAAACAAATAAATATTGAGATAGCAAATATTCCAGATTGAAATTGCAGATAGAAGTCTATTATGAAGTTATAATTATACTTTTATGGGGTTCCCTTTATACCCTTTGGTAGTGATTGAAACAGAATGGGTTTATTTAAATTTAGAATTTTCAAAATATTGTACATGATGGGATTTTAGATGAAATTGATATGAATTAAGTCTTGTTTCCCCACTTTTTTTCATGGCACACATAACATTTCATTCTTATTTTTAAAACATATAATGATTCACCATGATCATATTTGACTCAATATGTTTCAATATGTGATGAGGCTATTTGCCTCTGGTCATGGAAGGCCAAAATGAATCAATGTGATTGCAAGCCTTGAAGTGAGCAGTACATACTGGTGTCCTGGTTCCTAATTAAAATGAATTTAACATTTACATTTTAAAATTTCAAAATGATTAGTTATTAAATTATACTGTTTAATGTGTGAAGTTTAATATATATGCCACCCTTATACCCGCTTTAATTGGTTCTTATTCATGCCGCAGTAATAAATTGACATTTTATAATGGTCAGACAATCTTTCAAATTGTCAGACAATCTTTCAAATTGTCAGACAGATCCTGGACAACTGCCTGACAGAATGTCAGGCAGGGAAAAAAAGTTTTCGGGAACACTGGATGTTCAGAGCTGAACTATCAACTTTTTGATGAAAGGATTCAACTGAAACGTTTTTATTCTTTGAATTGTGTATCCGAAGATGTAAATACAATTTCAATATCTTAATTAAGCAGTTATGATTCTTTGAACTTTGCTGAAAATGGCGATTTCTGAAAAATGTCAATCTTCTATGACTTGTCAGATGTACAGCATGACAGATACATGATTGAAGGTTAATGTACTTGATAAATGGCATCTCTTCTTCCAAATGAGGTATTAAACATAAGTGTATGTTTGTTGGTTTACGATAAAAAAAATCTATAAAGAAAGAACCACTGGAAAATATTCAAAATCACAAAATTTTACTTTTTTGGGAATATGTCCAAATTGTGCCGAAACTATTAACTTTTATATGATAATGATATGTTATGGAATTGTTAAGCTGGTTATGATAAAGAGAATGTCATAAACAGCATTGTCATAACTTTATTCCAGACAGAGTTATGTCACTTTGAACAAGGAGCCGAAAAATAAACATTTAAAAAAGGACCATTTTCAAGGGCAGATAATTTAAGTTCTAGGACGAAATTCAAAATTCGGGCTAGAGCATTCTGTGGAGCAGTTATGCAGCTTTAAAATGAGCTATCACACATAGCTGTATGTATTGCCGTGAATTAGAAGAAGATTTTCAAAGACGCGTACCCTCAAAACCGCGAAAGTTTTCAAAATTTTCAGTTTTTTCGAAATAGCAAAAAATCTATTATTACGGCCGAAAATCGCTATAGGCCTAATCGATGGGGATTGTTGTTGCCCACATAGTGGTGAAGGTTTTGTGCAAATATATTGATTAGTACCCGAGCTATCAAGGTTTAAAATTTCAACTTCAAGGGGAGATAACTCGCGAAAGAAGTCGAAAATCCAAAATCGGGCTTCGTAGTGCAATGCTTCAGGTCATAGACTATCACCACTGAAAATTTCATGAAAATCGTTCAAGCGGTTAAGCAGAAATCCTTAGCACAAAAAAGGTCAAATAATAATTTTTAAAAACTAGGATTGCCACAGGCAATACTTAGGTCTTCAAGACTTCTGCTTGATCTAGAACTCCATGTTGGACTTAGGGTTATACATCTTTTTCTCTGCTTTAAAATGAGCTATCAAACATGTCTCTATCTTCAGTAGTTTTTTTACAAAAAATCTCCAAAGAAGGTACCCCTCTGAAAACGGAAAAATCACATATTAATGGACCCCTACTTTACATTTCTCACGATTAAGACAAAATGGTTAATATTTCCATACTAAGGTGTAACATAGAAAATGTTTTGCTTTAATTAATGAGCATTTAGATTGCATACATAATTAATGCGTTATGCTGTTCTGAATATTCAAGAAAATACTCAAAAATGCTTAAATTATGACCCCTAGACATCGCTTGCGATGTTCGAGGCTTAACTATCAACTTTTTGATGAAAGCAGTCAACATAAAAGTTGTTCTTCTTGAAATTTAGCATACGCTGGTGTATGCAAAATTTCAATAGCGTAAGAAGTAAAGCAGTTATGATCCTTTCAACTATGGTTAAAAATGGGGATTTTCAAAAATGACAATGTTCTTTGTCTTGTCACATATATGACAACTATGACAGATACGTGCTCAAAAAATATTGTCCTTTACAAATGACGTTTCTACATCAAAATGTCATATAAAAATTCTTCCTATCTCCATTGGTTCATCAATAATTCTCCAAAGGATATACCCCTCGAAAATGCTCAAAATCACAACATTTTACTTTTTAGTTACAGAGTTATAGCCCTTTGAAATTGCAACCGAAAAACGCCCTTTTTAAAAAGGACCATATTCAAAGGCAGATTACTCGAATTCTAGGCCGAAATTCAAAATTCTGTTAGCAAATGATATTCTACGTTGTCTTGGCTTTCGAATGAGCTATCACACATATCTGTATGTATTACCGTGATTTAGAAGAAGATTTTTAAAGACGCGTACCCTCAAACCCGCGAAAGTGCACCAAATTTTCAGTTTTTTCGAAATAGCAAAAAATCTATTGTTACGGCCGAAAACCGCTATGGGCCTAATCGATGGGGAATGTCGTTGGCCTCATTTTGGTGAAAGTTTTATGAAAATATATTGATAAGTTTTCGAGCTATTGGGGTTTGAAGTTTTTCCTTCAAAGGGGGGTAACTCCAGAACCAGGTCAAAATTCAAAATTCGGGCTCCGTACAGAGCGAGATCTTGATACGCTCTAGCATCCCTTAAATTTTCAGAAAAATCGCTTCAGCCAATAGTTCAGAACCCGTGGGACAAAATCGGTACAAATAATAATAATAATAACTAGGACTGCCGCGGCAGTACTTAGGTCTTCAGACTTCTGCTTGACCTTCACCTCCATGTTTGATCGAAGAATGTCACTTATACTATTCTGTCAAAACTACTAATGTTACATGTATCCCCCCTCATACAAGCAAAACTTTGAAAATTCCCAACTTATATATTAATCAAAATATCAAGAAAACCACGTGACCTTCATATTTGCCATGATTTACTTTTTGTTTTTATTTGTACTGTGCATCTTAAAAAAAATTAAGTCTCTAGGTTGATATTTAAAATTTGCCCTTTCCAACGAATTTATCAGCTTTATGTTTTTATAGAACCGGTATACTGTCAATCTTTTACAACAAGTTGGTAATCTGTAAGTGGATTTAAAAAAATAATACTATACAATAAGACAGTCTCTAATTCCATTTGGAAATTTTACCCTTGTTTAAAATAAAAAATTTGTTTTAAAATCTTTCACCGATGCCTGCAGTGTCCTAAGAAGAAATTACAATTTCCGCAAGCTCCTGCCAAGGTGCATGCAGCCATAAGCAGACCAAGCGTCAAAAGGAAGGAAATGTTGAATTTTAAATATTTGTAAACTACTACGAATACATCAGCATTATTTATTTGCATGAAATACTATTGTGATTCTTTTAAAACAAGTTGCATGTCTTTAAGTAGATATTTAGAAACAATACGATGACAATTACACTAAATAGATAAGATGCCAGGTTCCCGCAACCTCTTGCCAATGAGCATGCTGCCAAAGGCATGGCCTCGAAGTGAAATGATGATAATACATTAAAATAAAGAAATTATAAATAGTGGCTGAACCATATGAGCAACGAATTCGCTCTGCTTTACAATTTTGATCTCAGCGATATTAGCTATCTTTAAATTAAATTACAAGTCTCTTGTTCTTTTTTGAAAATTGAAATTCGGTTGAAGAGAAGACTCTTCCACAAGCTCCTGCCAAGGTGCATGCTGCCATAAGCAAACCAGGCGTCAAAATGAAGGAAATATTGAATTTTAATTATTTGTGAACTACAACGAACATATCAGCTTTATTTATTTGCAATGAACTTCATTTTGATTCCTTTAAAACAAGTTGCAAGTCTGAAAGTAGATATTTAGAAATAATACAATGACAATAACACTCATGAGATGAGATGCCAGTTTCCCGCAACCTCTTGCCAAGGAGCATCCAAAGGCAGGGCTTCCAAGTTAACCGATGAAAAAACATTATAATACAGAAAATGTAAATGGCGGCTAAACCATGTGAGCTACGAAGTCGTCATGATTTACAATTTTGGTCACAACGATATAACCTATCGTTTAAATGGAGTTGCAAGTCTCTAGGTCTATTTTGAAATTTTTGCCCATGTTAAAATTTAAATTTTGAAAAATGTCATTTTTTTCAAAATTCCTACAGACCGGAAATGACTGTTCGCACGCCATTTTATTATTGATTCTTGTACACGACATATGTATCTTACTTCCCTGAAAAAATCATAACGTTCCCGTCCTAGGTCTTTTAGTTATATGCCCTTGAAGTTGGCCATTTTTCACTTTTTTCCGATTTCAGACAAATTTGAAAGCTCACTGTGGAAAAAGTATAAAGATTTCGCAAATTCTGATTCGTATCGTTTTGAGTACAATGCATCAGCTACTTTGTGTGAAAGTTTCAGATCTGTAGTGCCAGAATGTTCAGAGGAGAAGATTTTTTAAGATGGGTGGGGTCAAAAACGCTGAAAATTCACTAAAAACGAAATGACGTCTAAGTCATTTGACCCACGACTTCGTCATGATTTACTTTTTTGTTCACAATCTTATTGCGCATCTTTGAGAAAAAGTTTTAAGTCTCTAGATGCATTTTGAAAAAATTTCCCATGTTAAAATTCGAATTTTCGAAGGGCCGTAACTCAGAAACCGGAACCGGAAGTCGGGATTTTTTTTCATCTGTATCAATTTCAGCCCAGAGGCTAACATCCCTGTTAATTTCATGAAAATCGGGTCGCCCGTTTTTTCAGTACAGCTGTCACAAAAATCTCGGAAATAATAATAATAATAACTAGGACTGCCATGGCAGTACTGACGGTCTTCAGACTGCTGCATTGTAGCCTGAGCAATCTTTCCTTCTTGTCCACGTTTTACATAATGTTGAAGATATCAGAGATTTCCGCTAGCTCCTGACAAGGTGCATGTCGCCAAAAGCAGACCAGGCTGTAGAACGATGGAAATGTTGAATTATAAAAATTTTACCAATGCTACGAATATCATAAGCTTTATTTATTTGCAGGCAAGGTTATTGTGAATCTTTTAAAACAAGTTGCAAGTCTCTAAGTGGATATTTAAAAAAGATACAATGAAAATAGTGAAAAGATGCAAGGTTCCCGCAACCTCTTGCCAAGGAGCATGCCGCCAAAAGCAGACCTTTGAAGGGAAACATAGGAAATGCATTATAATATAGAAACCACGTGACCTACGATTTCGTCTTGATTTACTTTTTTTGTCAGAAGGACATTAGCTATCGTTTAAACTAAGTTGCAAGTCGCTAGTTCTATTTTGAAAATTTTGCCCATGTTAAAAATGTAAATTTCGAAAAATGACAATTTTTCGACATTTCTACAGACCGTAAATGACTGTACGCAAGAAATATTATTATTGATTTCTGTACATGACATATGTGTCCTCCTTCCCTGAAAAACTGATAAAGTTTGCTTGTTAAGTATTCGAATTATCTGCCCTTGAAGTTTGCGATTTTTCATATATTCGTATTTTCAGACAAATTTCAATGGGCAGAGTGACACAAGTATTAATATTACACATTTGCTTTTCAGTATCGTTTTTAGATCAATGCATCAGCTACATGCTGTGAAAGTTTCAGCTTTATAGTACCAGTAAGTTCAGAGGAGAAGATTTTTTAAGATTGGTACTATCGGAGAGGCTGAAAATGCTTAAAAATGCACTAAAATCACAATGGCGTCTAAGTCACGTGACATACGACTTTCTCATGATTTACTTTTTTGCTCAGAGGATGATTGCGCATCTTTTAGAAAAAGTTGCAAGTCTCTGAGTGCATTTTGAAAAAAAATCCCATGTTAAAATTCGAAATTTAAAGCGGCTGTAGCACAAAAAGAGAAGCCGGAAGTCAGGATTTTTTGTGATATGTATAGATTTCAGACCAGAGGCTATCATCCCTGAAAGTTTCATGGAATTTGCATAAGTAGTTTTGGCTGTACCTTTGACACAAAATTGGTACAAATAATAAAAAGTATAAGGAAAATCGGATAATAACAATAGGTCTTTCAGACTAAAGTCTGAAGACCTAATAATCAGGATAATAACAGTAGGTCTTCCAGACTTTCGTCTGAAGACCTAATAACTAGGATTGCCACAGGCAATACTTAGGTCTTCAAGACTTCTGCTTGACCTAGAACTCCATGTTGGACTCTCGGTTATTCATCAGTTTCTCTGCTTTAAAATGAGCTATCAAACATGTCTCTATCTTTGGTAGTTATTTTACAAAAATTCTCCAAAGAAGGTACCCCTCTGAAAACGGAAAACTCACATATTAATGGACCCCTACTTTACATTTCTCACGATTAAGACAAAATGGTTAATATTTCCATACTAAGGTGTAACATAGAAAATGTTTTGCTTTAATTTCCACTTAAGAAGATGTAATGAGCATTTAGATTGCATACATAATTAATGCGTTATGCTGTTCTGAATATTCAAGAAAATACTCAAAAATGCTTAAATTATGACCCCTAGACATCGCTTGCGATGTTCGAGGCTTAACTATCAACTTTTTGATGAAAGCAGTCAACATAAAAGTTGTTCTTCTTGAAATTTAGCATACGCTGGTGTATGCAAAATTTCAATAGCGTAAGAAGTAAAGCAGTTATGATCCTTTCAACTATGGTTAAAAATGGGGATTTTCAAAAATGACAATGTTCTTTGTCTTGTCACATATATGACAACTATGACAGATACGTGCTCAAAAAATATTGTCCTTTACAAATGACGTTTCTACATCAAAATGTCATATAAAAATTCTTCCTATCTCCATTGGTTCATCAATAATTCTCCAAAGGATATACCCCTCGAAAATGCTCAAAATCACAACATTTTACTTTTTAGTTACAGAGTTATAGCCCTTTGAAATTGCAACCGAAAAACGCCCTTTTTAAAAAGGACCATATTCAAAGGCAGATTACTCGAATTCTAGGCCGAAATTCAAAATTCTGTTAGCAAACGATATTCTACGTTGTCTTGGCTTTCGAATGAGCTATCACACATATCTGTATGTATTACCGTGATTTAGAAGAAGATTTTTAAAGACGCGTACCCTCAAACCCGCGAAAGTGCACCAAATTTTCAGTTTTTTCGAAATAGCAAAAAATCTATTGTTACGGCCGAAAACCGCTATGGGCCTAATCGATGGGGAATGTCGTTGGCCTCATTTTGGTGAAAGTTTTATGAAAATATATTGATAAGTTTTCGAGCCATTGGGGTTTGAAGTTTTTCCTTCAAAGGGGGGTAACTCCAGAACCAGGTCAAAATTCAAAATTCGGGCTCCGTACAGAGCGAGATCTTGATACGCTCTAGCATCCCTTAAATTTTCAGAAAAATCGCTTCAGCCAATAGTTCAGAACCCGTGGGACAAAATCGGTACAAATAATAATAATAATAACTAGGATTGACGCGTCAATACTTAGGTCTTCAAGACTTCTGCTTGACCTTGAACTCCATGTTGGACTCAGGGTCATTCGTCTGTTTCTCCGCTTTAAAATGACCTATCAAACATGTCTCTATCTTCAGTAGTTTTTTTACAAAAAATCTCCAAAGAAGGTACCCCTCTGAAAACGGAAAAATCACATATTAATGGACCCCTACATTACAATTCTCACGATTAAGACAAAATGGTTAATATTTCCATACTAAGGTTTAACATAGAAAATGTTGTGCTTTAATTTCCACTTAAGAAGATGTAATCAGCATTTAGATTGCATACATAATTAATGCGTAATGCTGTTCTGAATATTCAAGAAAATACTCAAAAATGCTTAAATTATGACCCCTAGGCATCGCTTGCTATGTTCGAGGCTTAACTATCAACTTTTTGATGAAAGCGGTCAACATAAGGGTTGTTCTTCTTGAAATTGTGCATACGTTGGTGTATGCAAAATTTCAATAGCGTAAGAAGTTAAGCAGTAATGATCCTTTAAACATGGCTGAAAATGGCGAGTTCTGAAAAATGGCAATCTTCTATGACTTGTCACACATAAACTATGACAGAAAAATGTTTGAAATTTATTTACCTTAATAAAGGACATCTCTACTTCAGGATTATATATTGAACATAATTGTATCTTCAGTGGTTTACAATGGAAAATTCTACAAAGAAAGTACCCCTCGAAAAGTCTCAAAATCCAAAATTTTTACATTTTTGGAAATACGTCCAAATTGTGTCGATACTATCAACTTTTACATGATAATGATATATTGTGGAATTGTTTAACTAGTTATATGGAAGAGATAGCAATAAGTAACTTTGACATAAGTTCATTTGTAACAGAGTTATGCCCCTTTAAACATATAGCCTAAAACGCTCTTTTAAAATAAGGTCCATATTCAAGGGCATATTCCTGAAATTCGAGGACGAAATTCAAAATTCGGAAAAGATCATGTTCTTGTACATTCATTTAGCTTTCAGATGAGCTATCACACATAGCTGTATGTATTGCCGTGATTTAGGAGAAGATTTTTGAAGACGCGTACCCTTAAAACCGCGAAAGTTGACAACATATTCAGTTTTTTCGAAATAGCAAAAAATTTATTCACACGGCCGAAAACCGCTATAGGCCTGATCGATAGGGAATGTTGTTGCCCACATTTTGGTGAAAGTTTTATGAAAATATCTTGATTAGATTTCGAGCTATTAAGGTTTAAAGTTTTGACTTCAAGGGGAGATAACTCAAGACAGAAGTCGAAAATCAAAATTCGGAAAAGATCATGTTCTTGTACATTCATTTAGCTTTCAGATGAGCTATCACACATAGCTGTATGTATTGCCGTGATTTAGGAGAAGATTTTTGAAGACGCGTACCCTTAAAACCGCGAAAGTTGACAACATTTTCAGTTTTTTCGAAATAGCAAAAAATTTATTCACACGGCCGAAAACCGCTATAGGCCTGATCGATAGGGAATGTTGTTGCCCACATTTTGGTGAAAGTTTTATGAAAATATCTTGATTAGATTTCGAGCTATTAAGGTTTAAAGTTTTGACTTCAAGGGGAGATAACTCAAGACAGAAGTCGAAAATCAAAATTCGGAAAAGATCATGTTCTTGTACATTCATTTAGCTTTCAGATGAGCTATCACACATAGCTGTATGTATTGCCGTGATTTAGGAGAAGATTTTTGAAGACGCGTACCCTTAAAACCGCGAAAGTTGACAACATTTTCAGTTTTTTCGAAATAGCAAAAAATTTATTCACACGGCCGAAAACCGCTATAGGCCTGATCGATAGGGAATGTTGTTGCCCACATTTTGGTGAAAGTTTTATGAAAATATCTTGATTAGATTTCGAGCTATTAAGGTTTAAAGTTTTGACTTCAAGGGGAGATAACTCAAGACAGAAGTCGAAAATCAAAATTCGGCCGACGTACAAGGCTAGTTTTTGTTACAGGCTATCATTCCTGAAAATTTCATGCAAATCGGTTCAGCCGTTACTTCAGAATCCGTGCCACAAAAAACGTACAAATAATAATAAGAAAAAGTAGGATTGACGCGTCAATACGGCAGGTCTTCAAGACTTCCGCTTTGACCTTTGGGCATGGAACCTTTGTAAACAACGTTTTTGGGCTTTGCACTTCTCAATAATAACTACAGGAACGGTTTGAAGCAATTTGTAAATGCAGTAAAAAATGTTATTTTTTTGGGGCTCAAAGTAAAAAGACCTCCATATATGTATGGCATTGATGCAGACAGGCAGGCTTTACTTGGTTGTTTCATTGTGTCTATTGATTGAATCAGTTCGTCAGCATTTATATGAGCTTTCAAACGTGATTCTATCTTCAGTAGTTTTCGAACAAAAAATCTCCAAAGGAAATCCCCTGAAAATCGTCAAATGTCTTCATGTCGACATTTTGCTTTAACGGTCAACTTTTACATGATCACATTCTGAAGTGGAATTGTTAAACCACAAACGATGAACAGATTGCAATAAACAGAATTCGAATCGAAGTTTTCCTAAGCGAGTTATGTCCCTTTGAACATAGAGCCGAAAAACGCCCTTTTTAAAAAGGATCATATTCAAGGGCAGATTACTCGAATTCTAGGCCGAAATTCAATATTCGGTTAGCAAATTATATTCTACGTTGTCTTGGCTTTCGAATGAGCTATCACACATATCTCTATGTATTGCCGTGATTTAGAAGAAGATTTTTGAAGACGCGTACCCTCAAAATCGCGAAAATGCACAAATTTTTCAGTTTTTGCGAAATAGCAAAAAATCTATTATTACGGCCGAAATCCTCACTAGGCCTAATCGATGGGGAATGTTGTTGCCCACATTTTGGTGAAAGTTTTTTGAAAATATCTTTGTAAGTTTTCGAGCTATTGAGGTTTGAAGTTTCAACTTCAAGGGCAGATAACTCACAAAAGAAGTGGAAAATCCAAAAATTAAGAAAATTACTTCTAGGTTTGGTTACAGGCTACCTCCCCTGAAATTTTCATGGAAATCGGCCCAGCCGTTACTTGGGAAATCTGATGAACACAATTGGTACAAAGAATAATAATAATAATAAAAAACTAGGATTGACGCGTCAATACTTAGGTCTTCAAGACTTCTGCTTGACCTTGAACTCCATGCTGGACTCTCGGTTATTCACCAGTTTTTCTGCTTTAAAACGAGCTATCAAACATGTCTCTATCTTCAATAGTTATTTTACAAAAATTCTCCAAAGAAAGTACCCCTCTGAAAATGGAAAATCACATAGTAATGGACCCCTGATTGATCTTTCTCACGATTAAGACAAAATGGTTAATATGTTCATACTAAGGTGTAACATAGAAAATGTTGTGCTTTAATTTCCACTTCAGGAGATGTTATCATCATTTGGATTGTATACATAAGTAATGCGTTATGTTATTCTGAATGTTAAAGAAAATACTCAAACATGCTACAATTTGGACCCCTAGACAACCTTTGCGATGTTCGGAGCTTAACTATCAACTTTTTGATGAAAGAGTTCAACAGAAACGTTGTTGTTCTTGAAATTGTCCATCTGTAGGTATAAATACAATTTCAATATGTTGATTAGTTAAGCAGTTATGATCCTTTGAACTTTGCTTAAAATGGCAATTTTGTAAAAATGACAAACTTCTATGACTTGTCACCAAAAAAATAAAACAGATACGAGCTTGAAAAATATTGTCCTTAATAAATGACGTTTCTACTTCAACATGATCTATTTAAAGTCTTCCTGTCGTCATTGGTTCATAATCAATAATTATCCAAAGGATATACCCTTCGGAAATGCTCAAAATCACAAAATTTTACTTTTTTGGGATTATGTCCAAATTGTGCCGAAACTATCAACTTTTATATGATATTAATGTATTATGGACTTGTTTAGCTCTTTATTAGCAAGAGATGGCTATCAATAACTCTGACATAAGTCAATTAGTTACAGAATTAAGCCCCTTTGAAATTGCAACCGAAAAACGCCCTTTTTAAAAAGGACCATATTCAAGGGCAGATTACTCGAATTCTAGGCCGAAATTCAAAATTCTGTTAGCAAATTATATTCTACGTTGTCTTGGCTTTCGAATGAGCTATCACACATATCTGTATGTATTGCCGTGATTTAGAAGAAGATTTTTGAAGACGCGTACCCTCAAACCCGCGAAAGTGCACCAAATTTTCAGTTTTTTCAAAATAGCAAAAAATCTATTATTACGGCCGAAATCCGCACTAGGTCTAATCGATGGGGAATGTTGTTGCCCACATTTTGGTGAAAGTTTTTCGAAAATATCTTGGTAAGTTTTCGAGCTATTGAGGTTTGAAGTTTCAACTTCCAGGGGAGATAACTCAAGAAAGAAGTCGAAAATCAAAAAAGTAAAAAAAAGTATATCTCAGTTTGGTTACAGGCTACCTTCCCTGAAAATTTCATGGAAATCGGCCTAGCCGTTACTTGGGAAATCTGCTGAACACAATTGGTACAAAGAATAATAATAATAATAAAAAATAATCAGGATAATAACAATACGTCTTCGAGACATACGTCTTGAAGACCTAATAATCAGGATAATAACAATACGTCTTCGAGACATACGTCTTGAAGACCTAATAACTAGGATTGCCACAGGCAATACTTAGGTCTTCAAGACTTCTGCTTGACCTAGAACTCCATGTTGGACTTTGGGTTATTCGTCTGTTTCTCCGCTTTAAAATGAGCTATCAAACATGTCTCTATCTTCAGTAGTTTTTTTACAAACATTATCTAAAGAAGGTACCCCTCTGAAAACGGAAAAATCACATATTAATGGACCCCTACATTACATTTCTCACGATTAAGACAAAATGGTTAATATTTCCATACTAAGGTGTTACATGGAAAATGTTGTGCCTTAATTTCCACTTAAGAAGATGTAATCATCATTTAGATTGCATGCATAATTAATGCGTTATGCTGTTCTGAATATTCAAGAAAAGACTCAAAAATGCTTAAATTTGGACCCCTAGACATCGCTTGCGATGTTCGAGGCTTAACTATCACCTTTTTGATGAAAGCCGTCAACATAAAAGTTGTTCTTCTTGAAATTGTGCATACGTAGGTGTATGTAAACTTTAAATAGCATAAGAAGTTAAGCAGCTATGAACATTTCAACTTTGTTGAAAATGGGGATTTTTTAAAAATGACAAACTTCTATGACTTGTCACCAAAAAACTAAGAGAGATACGAGCTTGAAAAATATTGTCCTTAATAAATGACGTTTCTGCTTCAACATGATCTATTTAAAGTCTTCCTGTCTTCATTGGTTCATAATCAATAATTATCCAAAGGATATACCCTTCGAAAATGCTCAAAATCACAAAATTTTACTTTTTTGGGAATATGTCCAAATTGTGCCGAAACTATCAACTTTTATATGATATCGATGTATTATGGACTTGTTTAGCTCTTTATTAGAAAGAGATGGCTATCAATAACTTTGACATAAGTCAATTAGTTACAGAGTTATGGCCCTTTGAAATTGCAACCGAAAAACGCCCTTTTTAAAAAGGACCATATTCAAGGGCAGATTACTCGAATTCTAGGCCGAAATTCAAAATTCTTTTTGCAAATTATATTCTACGTTGTCTTGGCTTTCGAATGAGCTATCACACATATCTGTATGTATTGCCGTGATTTAGAAGAAGATTTTTGAAGACGCGTACCCTCAAACCCGCGAAAGTGCACAAAATTTTCAGTTTTTTCAATATAGCGAAAAATCTATTGTTACGGCCGAAAACCGCTATGGGCCTAATCGATGAGGAATATTGTTGCCCACATTTTGGTGAAAGTTTTATGAAAATATCTTAATTAGTTTTCGAGCTATTGAGGTTTGAAGTTTTGACTTCAAGGGGAGATAACTCGCGATAGAAGTCGAAACTCAAAAATCGGTCTCGTACAGCCCGAGTTTAGGTCACAGTGTATAATCCCTGAAAATTTCAAGAAGATCGGTTCAGCCGTTTCGGCTGTACACCGCGCACAAGAAAAGTACAAATAATAATAATAAGGAAAACCAGGATAAGAACAATAGGTCTTCACGACATACGTCTTGAAGACCTAATAATAATCTGGATAAAAACAATAGGTCTTCAGACTTTCGTCTTGAAGACCTAATAATAATAAGGAAAAAATCAGGATAAGAACAATAGGTCTTCACGACATACGTCTTGAAGACCTAAAAATTCGGATAAGAACAATAGGTCTTCAGACATTCGTCTTGAAGACCTAATAACTTAAATATTCAACTTTAGATAATAAATCAATGAAATCCTGATGAGCTACAGAGCCCATGGCTCTATTTTTTATGACGTTCTATATAACTGCTGAATTTTATTTTTTATATTGTGGTTGACAATATATAAAACATTGGTAACATGGTTTGATGCTTGTCATTGTTTCACTTACTCTTGATATAAATGAAATACACTTGAAAAATCCCAATTGAACTCACATAAATTGCTTTATTTACATGCTTTTATTATTTTTTTAGGAATAACAAGTTCCTTAACATAGAAGACCCCCCCCATCGACGGAAGCAACTATTTCCTTTCGGAAAGGGAAAACACCATATCATTTGTCAATGTAATAAGTGTTTAATTGTGTATTATCCACATAAATAAAACAATCAGTTGACATTGTTTGTTTTTTTTATGAAAGTCTGTGAACCAGTTTTATGAGCATGATACCCGAACGCAACCAGACAAGTGTACATCTATCGGGATATAAATGTTCTCCACGTGACCACAGTACAATCATATGATTGGACGAAAGCATTTGACTGTGCTCTAACTACTGAAAAAACACTGACTGTTGTAATTTTAACTTATTTCTTAAAGTTTAGTCAATAAGCTGTTTCTGTTACAGGATGGAGATGTACGAGTGGAAGGGGAAGGTATGTAAAAGTGACTGCCATTTTTCGACTTCTTCTCCAGAACCAGTGACTCTAGAAAGCTGAAATGTTGTGTACAGACTCCTTGGCCAAAGGGGTTTATAAATTGTAGATTTGATGACCCAGTTTTATTGAGAACCATTTAGTGAGAGATGTTGTCATGGTGATGGTTAGTGACTAGGTATGTGCTGGCTGCCGAAGAGACCAGCCATGGTGAATGAGTAAACATCCTACAGATCACTTGCTCTGGAGTCAGGGCTAAGTAAGCTTGGTGTAAGAAACTTGCAAGCATACTGCTAAACATGGGACATGGTCAGGAAGCTTTCTCAGTAATAATTGTCCTGGCTAAGGAGGTTTTGGGGTCTGAAAAGGTGTTTTTACCGCTTTGCTGTTTTTTGTTTCTAATTGATTTCAACCATTGATTATCAAAACACGCCATTACACCTTTTGTTTGAATAAGATATCAATCAAATTATTTATGATTTAAAAAATAAAAATATAAGTTTATGGGAAAAAGTAATTTTTTAATCTGTTACATAATGTTAATCTTTAAAACAAAATACATTTGAAAAGTAACTTCATATGTTATGATAATAAACTGAGAATGAGGTACACGATTTCTAACATATTTGGTATAATTTTAGGTAACAAGTTTAAAATAAATAATGATTAAAAATACTGATTAATATTAAGGTCATATAGAAAATGTCATGCCTGTGACCGTTATTTAATATTGAACTGTTCATGAAAGCATTAGAGGACTTGTAAGTTGCCGCACATTGCCGTTTTGAGTTTACAGAAGAATATCACATGTATTAATCATAGTTTATTCATTAAAACTATCTATAGTATCTATAGTTTCTAAATATGAATTTTAAACCCGAAATTAAATCGCTTTTAAAAACGATATTATGTTTAAGTAACCACAATCAATAGGTTCGTCAAAACATGTGGTCCGAATATTTTCTTTACGACATATTTCCTATGCAATATGTATTTATTAGATAAACTTATTTCAGTTAATTTGTTATCTTATTTTATTATGGAAAATTGTTTGTCTTCATGAAAATTCAATCAAGGAATTAAATGGTGTTTGCATACTTAGTGAAATGTGAGATAATATACTTTTCAATTTGTATTTTAGCTTTGCTGTTGATCTTTGTTGCTCTCTCATATTTTCAGTATTAAGTTTTATGAATGAAACAATTTGATTTATCAAGATTCAAATTTTTAATGGAACAAAAATTAACCTGTAACTAAATCGTGAATCAACAATGCTCACATATACAAGTATCTTTAAAAAATTTGTTTGAAATGTTTCATGGAATATTTTCTGTAAATAGTATTGTAAAATGTGTATTTCGGGCAATTATGTGAAAATGAGGTTTTTTAGATACCCAATTGGTCTACGCGGGTGAAACCTCCTGAAATCCAGTAAACTCACCGAAATCGGGTAAGATGCCATGTAAGAACATTGGGTTTGTAAACTCTTCAACAATCCAGAAGCATATGACACCTACAAACACCAGAGGCGGATTGTATATCACTAAGTCAATAGAAGAGGCAGTTGATACACAGGACTAAAGGCGAGAGTGGCTGGTGTATTTCAGAGGAGGAGGAGGAGGGCGAGGAGGAGGAGGAGGAGACTCAGTATAGGGAAGATACATACGAGGATGAGGCAGCAGACACCGCACAACACGGCCAGATGTTGTGACAGGGCCGGCCAACAGGTGCTTGTTGTGTGTACTTGTGCATGCAGCCAGACCTATTACTAGAGAATTTTTCTGACAAATATAAAGGAAAAACTACAAAAGTCATGGGAATAGCATGTAGAACTCACAGACCACAACTAGTAGCAAATTACACCATTGAAACCATGTTTAGAAAATTTACTACTATGGGCTTATGGCATGGCATGTCATGGTGTCCGTCCGTCAATCTTTCTGTAAACCTTCACTTTTTCGTCGGCCTTCTCCAGAACCGCTGGCTCTGGGGAGCTGAAATTTTGGAAACTCTAAATTGTCGATTTGGTGACCCTGTGACACCAAATAGGATCAAAGGTGTCACAACTTCAAAATCCTATTTTCATCTTCTTCTCCAGGACAAAAAGTTCTAGAAAGCTGAAAAGTTGTGTACAGATTCCTCAGACAATGAAGATTCTAAATTCTAGAAAATTGTAGATTCGGTGACCATGTGACCCCAAATAGGATCACAGAGTTACGACCTTAAAGAGCCATCAAGGATGTTGATGAACATATAGGAAAATTGCCCAGAAACTATCTCCGTGAAATATATACACTTTAACTTTTCACAGATTTGTTCTACCCAAAATAAGCCGAGAAATCGTACTAATTAGTAAAGGTGTTTTCCAGTCTAAATATAGATCAAGTCTATTATTTTCAAGCGCAAAGCATTGTGGTCTAGCTCACACACTGTATACAAAGATACAAAAGAAAAACAAAGTTTATGACCAATGAAAGAAATCGAAATATATAATTTTAAGGGTTACAAATTTACCATTTATGTATTTTCTACAGATATTGGAATAAATGTTTTACCCAACTAGGTATTTTGCTTGAATTGTATAATCAATGAGAATATAAGCCTATTTGTCATAATTTGCTGGTCTTAGCTAAAAAAAAGTACATTAAACAGACAATAATTTGTATGTTCTCAGGAACATTCAGTAACTTGTGACAAGGGTAGCTTAACTTCCAACAGAAGCATGTGTAGCTCGTGGGTTGCATTGGCGACTTGCGCTAGAGACGAGTCTTCACACTTCGGAAAGGCTATTTGCTATGTAGTACGTTTTATGCAATAAAGGGAATTTTGTTTATATGACGTCAGATACCCTTGATGCGCCTTACTTGAAGAGGAACCTATCTTTTAAACAAAATTTCATTACATTGTTGTGATATGAAAATTATTTATCACATGTCATGTTGTAGATAAAAGATTTCTCTAGCGATTGACGTTATAAGTATATTTTCCACAAATAATTTTTCATTTGAAACACTAACATTCTTGATGGCTCTTTAAAAACCTATTTTCATCTTCTTCTCCAGTACAAAAGGTCTAGAAAGCTGAAATGTAGTGTTCAAAATACTTGGCCAATGGGGATTCTAAATTGTAGATTTGGTGACACTGTGACCTCAAATGTACGTCACAGTGGTCATGACCTAAAAACCTATTTTCATCTTATCCAGGTCAAAAGGCTCTAGAGAGCTGAAATGTTGTGTACAGACTCCTTGGCCAATAGGGATTGTAAATTGTAGATTTGGTGACCCTGTGACTTCAGGTGGGTCTCTGGGTCACAACATAAAAAAACTATTTTCATCATCTTCTCCAGTAGACAAGGTGTCTTAGAAAGCTTTAATGTTGTGCACAGAATCCTTGGTGATCCAATGGTGACGTTGTGACCCCAAAATTCAGTTACAGGAGTCATGACCTAAAAACTTTTATTTCCCTGTTAACAATGTATTTCTTGAGATTGCTTAGATCTTCAACCTTAGATAATAGATCGCTGAAGACCTGATGAACTACAGAGCTCATGGCTTGTTTTTAGCTCATCAGGTCTGAAAGGCCCGATGGGCTTATGGCATGGCATGGCGTCCCTCCGCCCACCCGTCCATCTGTCCGTCCATCCCTAACCTTTACTCTTTTTCGAATTCTTTTCCAGAACCAATGACTCTAAGAGAGCTGAGATTTTATGTGCACACTCCTTGTCCAATAGGGATTCTAAATTGTACATTTCGTGACCCCTTGACCCCAAATAGGGTCACAGGGGTCACATCCTAAAAAACTTATTTTCATCTTCTCCAGTTCCAAAAGGTCTAGAGAGCTGAAAAGTTGTGTGCAGACTCCTTGGCCAATGGGGATTCTAAATTGGAGATTTCGTGATCCTGTGACCCAAAAGTCACGACCTTAAAAAGCTATTTTCATCTTCTTTTCCAGTACATAAAGCTTTAGGAAGCTGAAATGTTGGCCAATAGGGATTCTAAATTGTAGATTTGGTGACCGTGTGACCTCAATTGTGAGTCACAAGGGTCACAATCTAAAAACCTTTTATTTGCTTGTTAACAATGTATTTCTTGAGATAACTTAGATATTTAACCTTAGATAATAAATCAATGAATTCCTGATGAGCTACAGAGCCCATGGCTCTATTTTTTTCACTTGAGCTAATATGATTTGGGTCTGTGGCTTTTATGAGGCAATATCCGTGACTTCTGTAGAGAAGCGACAATTCTATGAGCATTGAGAAGGATTTGTTTGGAACGCCTGCTCTAGCTCTCACCTCATCCCTCACTCACTGACTCACTCACTAGTTCTCTCTAGTCAAGCAGTAGTCTCATCTCCTGTGTGTATGTATCCTAGTCATAGTCTCTTGCTCAGTTCCTCCTGTTGTAAGTCTCAATGTCAACAAACTTCACTTAGGAACTCAGACTCTAAGGATTTAAACTAGGCCAATTCTAAGGATTTAAAGTAGATCCATTCTAAGGATTTTAACTAGGTCCATTCTATGGATTTAACAAGGTCCATTCTAAGGATTTAAAGAGCCATTGATAATGTTGATAAACATTTAGAAAAATTGCCAAATATCTATTCTCATTGAAAGACGAAAGCATCATTGTCACTTATTTCTTTTACTTTCCCAAAAGATGGCAACAAAAGAAGGAAAATGTTTGAAGGCAAAATACACTGATCAATTACACTGACTACAGTTGAACTCTGTTGTAAGGGCTATTTTAGAGATATAACGCATCAAGGGTGTGGCGTCCAAACTCTCCCAAAGGATACAGTGAGATATCAGTAGAGGAAAGAAATATTTCATGCTTTATCTCAATTCATGTCAGTAATAGACATTTAAATCCATTACAATTGTTGATAATCACTCACCTTTTTGGCCAAATTTCTGTGCCATGTTTGTGTACGAAGGGCAAAACTACTGTTTTACAGACTTACAAACGTAAAGTCGTAGATATATGCCGAAAGATATGACTTCTGTTGGTATTATTGCACAGAGAAAAATATTTCAAGAAACCTACTAGCTTTTCCTTTAAGTTTTGAAGAAATGAAGTGCCATGTTCTGATGCTATTGGAATATTCAACACCCTTAGCTTCTTTCTTCTGAGGTATTGACTTGATGAAGAGAAACCAGTTCTCGAGATTTATAACTTCCCTAGTGCAGTAGTTTGTCACTTCTGTGTACATGCTAGCACCATTATTAAGCAAAATGAATTTTTTCTTACATTTGTCTACTAATTGATATAATTTATGTGCTGACAAACAAATTTGTATTAGAAACTTACTCAATGGCTCTTTAATTTTGGTCCATTCTGTGGATATCCCTGATATAATGAGGTTTATATTAATAAACACATTTTATTGTTCTCGCTGTACATTGTAAATTCATTCTGCATTTTCCACATAACCGGTACACATTGCAGCACCAGTTTCTGAATTCAATTCCTTATACAACTGCGGACATCATATTACATTTTAACAAAATCTAAAATAACATTGTGAATATGCGGAATATTTTTTCTCCAAAAGCGTTTAAATGACAAATGTATAAAATAACACATACAGGAATGTATAGCACAATTATCTCAAAAGCAGGCCAGTTTATGTTTCCAAAAATATAATTTCTAGCCAAGGCCACTTTAGGGTGCAGCGATGTGATTTGTTAACAAAACAAGTTTCTGCAATGACAGGACCAACAGTGAATATCAATTTTCTCTTCCATTGAGATGAGTCTGTTGTCTAATCAACATGTACCACTGCATGATCAATCATATTGGATTATAATATATATAATAATGTATGATGCTCTGACTAATAACCATACATAAATATATATATACTGTGCTACACTGCTAACTTGTCATCAAATGTCAGTTAACCCATGAACTTGCTACTTCTCTGGGAATCAGGATTGAATTATTAGCTGCTATCAGTTTATGTGCAGTTTCCATCGCTGCCGGCACCGGCACGTTTTGTATTCGCTATAACTTTTTTCCGATTAGGTTTTGAGAACTCATATACATAACTTCTTACTTATGCCCCTGGGGAATTTTTTTGACATGTTCACATTCAAGGTCTAACTCAAGGTCACGAGTTCTGAAATCGCTAAAAAAATCCTTGTAAACACGATAACTTGAAAAATATTTGTGCTATCAGGCTCTTCTTTGGTGTATATCAACTATGGAGAAAGGCCAAGATTTGAAAAGGTTTTCCCTAACATCCTTCAAAGGTCAAGGTCACAGCGAGGGCACGACTTAAGCATGCTTTTGCGAAAATGTCTTATTTCAACTATTAACACTTTGAATCATTACATGATTGTGATACACAATGAAAAGTGATCACTGATTGTGTGACCTTGAGTTTTAAAGGTCAAGGTCAAGAGATAGGGTCATGGTCACCAGTTCTGAAATCACTAAATAACTTCTTTCCAAGTAGGTATCAACACCTCATATACATAACTTCTTACTTATGCCCCTAGGGAATTATTTTATTATTATTCTTTGTTCATATTCAAGGTCAAAGGTCAAGGTCACAAGTTCTGAAATTTCAAAAAAAAATCCTTGTAAACACGCTAACTTGAAACATATTTGTGTTATCAGGCTCTTCTTTGGTGTATATCAACTATGGAGAAAGACCAAGATTTGAAAACGTTTTCTCTAAAATCTGTGATTGGTCAAGGTCACAGTGAGGTCAAAACTTAAGCATGCTTTTGTGAATATGCCTTATTTTAACTGTGAACACTTTGAGTCATTGCATGATTGTTATACGTGATGAAAAGTGAAATTGGTTAAGGCCATGTTAATCCTTTGATCAAATTTTGAAAGAAGAAATAGGTTTTAAGAACAAACTTGTGAAAAGTGACCCCAGTGATGATTAGTAATAACTCGAATAATGAACAAATTTTTGTTAAAAATAATTCCCATTTTATTGATGCTGACGAGAAGGCGGAACAGGGAAAGGCGAGACCCTAAGTTTCGGAGCTGCTCTGCTTTTGCGGTGTCCCGCAAACGCTAATCTAGTTTAATCAGCTTGTCATCCTGAGTATATTAAATTGAAACATGACTTGTATATGAAATATAATTTATTCTGATTGGTTGACTTCCCTATGTAGAATGACAATGAATAGCCGCAAATTGGCTAGTGCGACTCCGCAGGAACTGATACATCATTTTTACTAGATTCGACCCAACCCAAGATTTACTCAAATGTCATTTTTTAACTTGTGTATACCCATATATCACAAATTACTCTCAATATGTATCGGTTTCAAGTAACTAAAATGTTCTCAACTGGCTAAATCTGTCCAAGTTTGCCGAATGCTGTTGCCATGTTATGACATCATAATGATTTTGATGTCGCAATGTTAGTGTCACTGTCAAAATGGTCTAGGGCAAGTTTAAGATTTTTGTTCTTGGGGTTTTACACTCTCAACACTAATGATGTGGCAAGGGTGCACAACTTAAAACGCTAAAATACCTCCTTGTGCTCTGTAGACCACTATGAAATTAAGAAACAATGGGCACAGCTCTCCGCATGGGTCGTTGAGCCGCTACGTTGCTTGATAAAGTGAGAGTTTATAGGGTGATTCTCTGCAGCACATGGAGACATGTGTTGACAGGCTTATGGTGTCACCTTGGGTAAGTGATTCAGTTCGAAGTGTCCCTCTGTCAACCCAGCATTGTAACATGATTTCGGTGTATCCTTGATTCTGATTGGTTGATTTGCCTATGTTGAATGACAATGAATACCCGCAAATTACTTGGGGCGAATCACCGCGAACATATACATCATGTTCACAAGATTCGGCCCCACTCAAAATTTAATTTTTAGCTCATCGGGCCTGAAAGGCCCAATGGGCTGATGGCATGGCATGGTGTCCGGCGTCCGTCCATCCGTCCGTCCATCCGTCCATCCGTCAATCCGTCAATCCGTCAATCCGTCCATCCGTAAACTTTTCGCTTTTTCAACTTCTTCTCCAGAACCAATGATTCCACAGAGCTGAAATTTTATGTGCTTACTCCTTGGCCAATGGGGATTCTAAATTGTAGATTTCGTGACCCCATGACCCCAAATGGGGTCACAGGGGTCACATCCTTAAAAACCTATATTCATCTTCTTCTCCAGTTCAAAAAGGTCTAGAGAGCTGAAAAGTTGTGTGCAGACTCCTTGGCCAATGGGGATTCTAAATTGTAGATTTCGTGACCCCATGACCCCAAATGGGGTCACCGGGGTCACATCCTTAAAAACTTATTTTCATCTTCTTTAACAGTTCCAAAAGGTCTAGAGAGCTGAAAGGTTGTGTGCAGACTCCTTGGCCAATGGGGATTCTAAATTGTAGATTTCGTGACCCCGTGACCCCAAATGGGGTCACCGGGGTCACATCCTTAAAAACCTATTTTCATCTTCTTTTCCAGTTCCAAAAGGTCTAAAGAGCTGAAAAGTTGTGTGCAGACTCCTTGGCCAATGGGGATTCTAATTTGTAGATTTCGTGAC
This sequence comes from Gibbula magus, assembly GCA_936450465.1. Lineage (NCBI taxonomy): Eukaryota > Metazoa > Mollusca > Gastropoda > Trochida > Trochidae > Gibbula > Gibbula magus. The sequence continues at coordinate 44,857,398 of OW388305.1, read as the reverse complement.
CCCATGACCCCAAATGGGGTCACCGGGGTCACATCCTTAAAAACTTATTTCATCTTCTTCTCTAGTTCCAAAAGGTCTAGAGGGCTGAAAGGTTGTGTGCAGACTCCTTGGCCAATGGGGATTCTAAATTGTAGATTTCGTGACCCCATGACCCCAAATGGGGTCACCCGGGGTCACATCCTTAAAAACTTATTTTCATCTTCTTTAACAGTTCCAAAAGGTCTAGAGAGCTGAAAGGTTGTGTGCAGACTCCTTGGCCAATGGAGATTCTAAATTGTAGATTTCGTGACCCCGTGACCCCAAATGGGGTAACAGGGGTCACATCCTTAAAAACCTAGTTCCATCTTCTTTTCCAGTTCCAAAAGGTCTAGAGAGCTGAAAAGTTGTGTGCAGACTCCTTGGCCAATGGGGATTCTAAATTGTAGATTATGTGACCCCGTGACCCCAAATGGGTTCACAAGGGTCACATCCTTAAAAACCTATTTTCATTATTCTTCTCCAGTTCAAAAAGGTCTAGAGAGCTGAAAAGTTGTGTGCAGACTCCTTGGCCAATGGGGATTCTAATTTGTAGATTTCGTGACCCCATGACCCCAAATGGGGTCACCCGGGTCACATCCTTAAAAACTTATTTTCATCTTCTTCTCTAGTTCCAAAAGGTCTAGAGGGCTGAAAGGTTGTGTGCAGACTCCTTGGCCAATGGGGATTCTAAATTGTAGATTTCGTGACCCCATGACCCCAAATGGGGTCACCCGGGTCACATCCTTAAAAACTTATTTTCATCTTCTTTTCCAGTTCCAAAAGGTCTAGAGAGCTGAAAAGTTGTGTGCAGACTCCTTGGCCAATGGAGATTCTAAATTGTAGATTTCGTGACCCCATGACCCCAAATGGGGTCACCGGGGTCACATCCTTAAAAACTTATTTTCATCTTCTTCTCTAGTTCCAAAAGGTCTAGAGAGCTGAAAGGTTGTGTGCAGACTCCTTGGCCAATGGGGATTCTAAATTGTAGATTTCGGGACCCCGTGACCCCAAATGGGGTCACCGGGGTCACATCCTTAAAAACCTATTTTCATCTTCTTTTCCAGTTCCAAAAGGTCTAGAGAGCTGAAAAGTTGTGTGCAGACTCCTTGGCCAATGGGGATTCTAAATTGTAGATTATGTTACCCCGTGACCCCAAATGGGGTCACCAGGATCACATTCTTAAAAACTTATTTTCATCTTCTTCTCCAGTTCCAAAAGGTCTAGAGAGCTGAAAAGTTGTGTGCAGACTCCTTGGCCAATGGGGATTCCAAATGGGGTCACAGTTGTCATGATCTAAGAACCTATCTTTTGCTTGTAAACAATAACTTAAATAACTAAAATATTCAACTTTAGATAGTAAATCAATGAAATCCTGATGAGCTACAGAGCCCATGGCTCTATTTTCCTTTTTCTCTTAATATGTGCTCCTTACTCAAATTTGACAGGTGGCATTGTCATTTTCTAACTTGTGTATAGCAGTATAGGTCACAAATAACTCTCAAAATTAATTAGTTTCAAGTAACTAAAATGTTTTCAACTAGTAAGATTTGTCAAAGTTTGACGCCTTCTTCCATCCGGCTGTGTTTACCGAATGCCGTTGCCATGGCATGACGTCATAGTGATCAACCGTTTTGACGTCACAATGCTAGCGTCATTGTCACAATGGGTTAGGGCAAGTTTAAGATTTTTGTTCCTAGATATTTTACTGTTTTGATGTCGTAGATAAATGTTTATCGCCATCTAAAAATATACGTCAATATTGTGAAGTGAACATAGTTGAGTGTAATTGTATGAGCTTATGTTTAAATTTATGCTAATGTACATATTACGCTGAGTATTAACATTTGTTTTGACCTGACCACACCTCCTACAAAAATGGAACAGTCGCAAAGTCCTTTTCACTTGGAGATAGGTACGCAAAAAGAGAGTTCGTTTCAAAACGCCTGATAACTAACGGTCATGTTACAATATCGATAAATAGTTGCAGGTGTTGAATAGCAATGAATCCCGGAAATTTTACAAACGCAACTATTTATCTTATAAGTAAATTGGGTTGGATGTGGTAGAGGGAGTCAATAGACTGGCTGAAGTGAATTTAAATGCTGAACAACCAAGCTCAAAAACTCAGCTCAGACAGCTGTCCTTTAAAGATTTGTTTAAGTTTTCGGATAGGTTTGGGACAGTCACATTCTAAGCTAATTCATTTATGACATTTCGGCATTTTGACAAGGTTTGGGACAGTCACATTCTAAGCTAATTCATTTATGACATTTAGGCATTTTGACAAAATGTATTACGCTATACTATTGTGTTACTGAAGAACATTCTTTTTGATCTTCTAGCTTAGATATTTAATCATTCAAATCATGGTGAGCTACCCAGACCTATGGAGTCAATTTTGAAGAAAATCCATCTAAATTTGAAAGAAACAACTACCGTTTTTTTAAGGAACGTCAGTCATTTCCGTTGATTCTCAAATTTTGATATGTATCTAATTATATATATATATATATATATATATATATATATTCGGCTCAGCTACGTCCGTATGAAACGACATAACTCAAATACTTATATATATATATATATATATTCGGCTCAGCTACGTCCGTATGAAACGACATAACTCAAATACTATTCACTGGATTTTTTTCATATTTTGCATATGGGTTTATCATAGGGTGAGTAATGTTCCTACAGAGTTTTGTGACCTTGACCTATATTTCAAGATCACAATGAGACTTTGTCATTTTACCCTTATCAGCAGTATATCTCAAAAACTATTCATATCTTACACATAGCTTCTCCAAGAAAAGACAAAGGACTGATTAGATTTTGATGACCTTGACATTATTCTCAAGGACACAGCGGAACCTTGAACTCTTGGAAGCGGAAAAGCTGCATGCAGACTTCTTGGCCATTGGGGATTCTAAATTGTAGATTTGGTGACCCTGTGACCCCAAGTGTGGGTCACAACCTAAAGACTTATTTTCATCTACTTCTCTGATAAACATATTACTGGAAAATTTACATTTTGAAACTTACTTCGTTCATTGTTTATAACCTATGGAGCTACAGAGCCCATGGCTTTAAAATCTTTTTACAAATATCTGTACCTTGTTTACTCTGCCACTTTCTGAGATAAAAAAATATGTATTGTAAGTTCAATGACAATGTTATGAAATTAAGCAGAGGTTGGGAATGAGCAGATTTGAAGTTACAGTGTGATACATCTGTGATTGGTTGGAGGCATCAACTTGTGATCCATCTTTCATATGTCTCTCTACAGCAGGGGTGGAGGTATGATCTGGACCAGAAATCTCTCCCTTTTATCGAGTTATCAGTTGTTCTTTGAGCATATTTTGTAGAATTTCAATGAAAACATTAATATTTCTACATTACCTGTAGTTTCTTCATATCAATCAATGTCAATGAAAGATTGAATAACAAAGATTATATCAAATGTAATAATTCTACTATTGCAATAGTCCGACAACCCTACACTAAACCTATTTCTTGCTTGTTGTGTTGCTTTACATTTGTCAGTGAGTTTCTGCATGTCTCAGTTTCATCTAGTTGCATTATGTTACAACAAACAGATTAGAATGACTGACTGTGTCTTGTGTTGGTAGATATTAGTGCAATGTGGGGATGATGTTAAGAAGGACAATATTTTACTCTGTAGTTGCCAAGGAAACTGTGGTATGAATAGAGGTACTTAACAATGCAGAAGTGATGATTGCTCTGTCTCATGAAGAAGAAAACATGAAGCAAGTGTTTGGAAGTGCTGTGAAATGATCTGATGCTCTTGGAGAGGTGGGGAGCTCTGTACCATTGATGATAGGGGGAGCTCTGTACCATTGATGATAGGGGGAGCTCTGTACCATTGATGATAGGGGGAGCCCTGTACCATTGATGATAGGGGGAGCTCTGTACCATTGATGATAGGGGGAGCCCTGTACCATTGATGATAGGGGGAGCTCTGTACCATTGATGATAGGGGGAGCTCTACACCATTGATGATGGGGGAGCCCTGTACCATTGATGATAGGGGGAGCTCTACACCATTGATGATAGGGGGAGCTCTGTACCATTGATGATAGGGGGAGCTCTGTACCATTGATGATAGGGGGAGCTCTGTACCATTGATGATAGGGGGAGCTCTGTACCATTGATGATAGGGGGAGCTCTGTACCATTGATGATAGGGGGAGCCCTGTACCATTGATGATAGGGGGAGCCCTGTACCATTGATGATAGGGGGAGCTCTGTACCATTGATGATAGGGGGAGCTCTGTACCATTGATGATAGGGGGAGCCCTGTACCATTGATGATAGGGGGAGCTCTGTACCATTGATGATAGGGGGAGCTCTGTACCATTGATGATAGGGGGAGCTCTACACCATTGATGATAGGGGGAGCTCTGTACCATTGATGATAGGGGGAGCTCTGTACTATTGGTGATAGGGGGAGCTCTGTACCATTGGTGATAGCTCTACTGTATAAATAAGAACGGGCAATGTGTTCTTGTTGCAGGCAGGAAGGAAGCACCGATGCCTCACGAGAGGGACATGTAAACTGGACGGCAGGAACACAGCAGAATCTTCAGCTACAGTCCGTCAACTCCAGGCTTTCAGACAACTCAAACATTTCACTTGGCCAACTAGACATTTCTCTCCTTCGTTCATCTGTTCCTTGCCACAGGTTCAACTGTGCTTGCTTCCACACTTAAATGCAGGACTCCAAATTAATGTTCTTGATTAATCCCGGATTACTTGATATAAACAATAATGTAATGTTTTTAATTGTCATTAAATCAAATATCAGTTTTGTTTTTGAAGAATATAATTTTGATAAATTTAGTTACTGTTAGATTACAGTTTCAGGCTTGACATTTCCTGAGAGTCCATTATGAATCAATACATATCCCTGTTAAGTTTTGAAGTTATTTTGAAATTTGACAAACCAAATAATTGAGTGATAGTGGTAAGATTTACGAGCAAGCTGCATCACTTGGTGTATGTTGTGGGATCTCTAGCCTCCGACTGACCAGACAACTGGAGTGGGCCGGCTGGCCTTGAATCTGTATTATTGCTTCCTCTTACTAGGAAGATACCATGCAGTGTAATTAACAATCACCATAGCATTCAAATCTGCGGGTCATGTCTTGATATGATGTAGTCTTAAGACATATGAGGCGTGTGTATATATGGATGTTGCACGTTCACTAAGTTATCAATATTCACTCATAAATTCACTTAATTCATCTTCATGCGACATTTAAGGGAGAAGGTATGACAAGGAATTTATTTGGTCCTTAGATGTCAGAAAAAGAGTATTATCTAC